>CM069524.1:147220950-148438138 GCA_035773235.1 Eospalax fontanierii | reverse complement strand
TCTGTCTTTCATGCTGGGTACTAAACCCACAGCCTGGACCATGCTGGGTAAGCACTTTACCACTAAGCTGCATTCACAGTCCTATTTTCTTCCTTAACGCCTCGCTCCTCGCACACCTTTTATCCTAGTACTTGGGAGGGAGAGGCAGGTCAATCTCTATGAGATGAAGGTCAGCCTGGTCTAAATAGTAAGTTCCAGGTGAGCTGGGGCTACAAGGAGACCCTGTCTCAAAAACAAAAACCGGAAACAAAATCTTAACCATTATTTGATGACAATACTTATTAATTTTGTGTATGGTGATATTTCTATCCACCTGTGAACATACAGTTCTACTCATGTGATAAATCTTTTCTCATCTGGATAAAATGAACAGAATAATGCCATTGTGGGTTGTGCTCTTCCATCGCAAGTTTTGAAAGGGTAGAACACACCAGAACACATCTAATAACTTCAACCACAACTATTAGATCCACCTGGGTCTCGTGAGCAGGTAAGGACTCTGGAGGCCTTATAGGAAATACTAAGGTGATGTGGATATAAGACCATCAGCTTCAACATAATTTCCTCCTTGCATATGGGATTTGGGGTCTGTATTTGGAACACAGAAATGCTAAAGATGGTTGTCAGAGGAGCCTAGTGGGTAGATAAAAATAGAAATAAATTCATGGTCCAAGAAAGGGAAAATATCTGCAGTAGCCAAAGCTCTTTCTTTTTTCTTTCCTTCCCTCCTTCCTTTCTTTTTTAGAAA
This sequence comes from Eospalax fontanierii, assembly GCA_035773235.1. Classification (NCBI taxonomy): domain Eukaryota; kingdom Metazoa; phylum Chordata; class Mammalia; order Rodentia; family Spalacidae; genus Eospalax; species Eospalax fontanierii. Next base: position 148,437,390 of record CM069524.1, on the reverse strand, counting down.
AGTTTATTTCACAGCCAAATTAAGAGAAAGACATCAAGACATCTCATATTCTCCCTGCCCCATGTACAGACATCTCATACTCTCTGTCTCTACCTCATGCATGCACAGCCTTCCCAGTAGTCAACATTCTTCACTGATGAATCTTCATCACCCAAATTCCCTAGTTTAAGATTCACCAGGTGGGGGCTGGAGTGATGGCTCAATGGTTAAGAATGCTGGCTGTTCTTACAGAAAACCCAGGTTCAAATCCCAGCACCCACATGGCCGCTAACAACCATCCACAACTTGAGTTCCAGGGGATCCAACTCCCTCCCTTGTCCTCTATGGACACTGCACAACACAGATGCACTTACACACATGCAGGCATAACACTCATACACATAAAAATGAAATTTTAAAAAATTTAAAAAAGAGTCACCAGGGGAGATATGACTCAGCAACTAAGAGCACTTGCAGTGAACCCAAGTTCAGTTCCCAGCACAGAGCAGTGCACAACTACCTTTAACTCCAGCTCCTAGGGAATGACGCCCTCTTCTGGCATCCAAGGGCAGGCACACACGAACACACACATGCACACTCACACTCACTCACACAAGTAAATTTTTAAAAGATTCTCTAAGCTACAAGTAGCACATGCCTGTAACTGCAGCACTCTTGAAGTGAAGGCAGGAAGACCAGGAGTTCTGAGTCAGCCTGGGCCACAATTGGCTCTTCATTTCCTGGTAAGAGTTCAGGTTTCCCCGCGTCTCTTCCTTTCCATGCCACGCCATACACACTTGATCTTGTCTTTTTTCTTTACTTTTATATATATATATATATATTATTTTTTATGTGTATGAGTGCATGTATATAAGTGCCCCTGTGTGGTGCAGTGCCTAAGGAGTATGGAAGAGAATGTTGGACCCCTAGAACTGGAGTCACAGGAGGTTGTTAGCCACCATGTGGGTGCTGGGAACCAAGCCCAGGTCCTCTACAAGAGCAGCCTGGGCTCTTAACCACTGCCCCGTCTCCCCAGCCCCTGTTTGTTTGTTTTTTTGAGACAGGGTTTCCCTATGCAGCCCTGACTGGCCTAGAACCTACTATGTAGAGCAGGTTGGCCTTGAACCTACAAAGATCTGCCTGCCTCTGCCTCCTAAAAACTTGAACCACTATGCCTCGCTCAGATTGTTTTCTTATTGTTAGTTTTAAGATTTCTTGAGGAATTTTGAATGGCAGTCCATTATTGGGTAGATTTTGCAAATATTTCTTATTAATTTATAGCTTATTTGTTGATTTTCTTTTAAAATTATTTATTTATTTATTTTTAATATGTATGAGTATTTTGCCTGCATGTTATTTAAATGCACCCAGGTCATGCAAAGCCTGAAGAGGCCAGAAGAGGGCATCCAATCCCCTGGAACTGGAGTTACAGATGGTTGTTAGCTGCCATGTGGGTGCTAGGAATTGAACCTAGGTCCTCTGGAAGAGCAGTCAGTGCTCTTAACCACTGCGTCATCTCTCCAATCCCTTTTTTTCTCCTGATCCTACTGGGAATTGAGCCTAGGACACCCCCGCTACCGTGTGCTGAGCAAGTACTTTACCACAGGCCTCAACCGGCCTTCACTCTCTAAGGAGCCAAGGCTGGCCCTTGACAGGCGACAGGGTTGGTAGGGGTGGTACATAGATGCATGCAAGGAAATCAAGGTTTGGTTAGTAAGACTAGGGCAGGATGGTGTGTGTGAAGACTAAAATTCATGAAATGAGAGAGAGAGAGAGAGAAAGAGAGAGAGAGGAGAGAGAGAAGGGGGTGAAACGTGAGGTTTTTAGTGTTTTGGAGTTAGCACTAAAAAGGATGGTTTTAAATATTTTATTTATTATTTTCATTTTTTGTGTATGTGTATTGTCTGCATGCATGTAAATGTCATGCAGTGCCTGAGGAGGTCAGAAGAGAGTATCGGATTCTCTGGAACTGGGGTTATAGACAGTTGTTAGCCACCATGTGGGTGCTAGAAACAAAACTGGGGTCCCCTGTAAGAGTAGCCAGTGCTCTCTCAAGCCCCTGAGGATGGCTTTATTTAGAGCTCTGTGTAAAGGTAATATGACCAGTAGAGATGAACAGAATGTAAAGTTTGCCTACTATGATAGTAGACTATCAGCTGGGCATTGTGGCACACACCTTTAATCCCAACACTCAGGAGGCAGAAGCAGGCAGAGCTCTATGAGTTCAAGGTCAGCCTGGTCTACATAGTGAGTTCCAGGCCAGCTGGGACTACAGGGAGACTGTCTCAAAAAGACCAAAGACCAAAAAATAAAAAATAGATATTAGACTGGAATTGTATTTGTGATTTTATGAGACAGGGTTCACTGTGTAGCCCTGGCTGGCCTGGAACTCACTAGGTAGACCTGGCTGGCCTTGGACTCACAGAGATCTGCCTGCCTTTGTCACTCAAGTGCTAGGTTTAAAGGTGTGTGTCACTATGCCCTGTCAATTTTTCTTTCTTTGTTTCTTCCTTCCTTCTTTCCTTCCTTCCTTTTTTTCTTTTGAGACAGAATCTCATGTAGCCCAGGCTTACCTAAAACTCACTAATGTAGCTGAGGATGACCTCCTCTCTTAGCTTTCTGATTACTGGGATTACAGATTTGCTATACAGCACCCAGCTTTCTATTTGAGGCTTTAGACAGAGACCTGGATTTAAGATGCATGACCTGCTTTAGAGGGATATCAGGAAGTAAAGGGAAGTGGTTCCACAAGGACAAGAGAGCTCCACTAGATAGACAATTGCTCCTTTACAGTCTGGCTTTGTGAGATCAAGTTTTCCTTGTAATGGAGGGTGAAGGGTTTACTGAGATTTGGGAACTGCCAGAATTTAAGGGAAGAAAAAAAAAGCCTTTTAGGTTTCAAGACCAAGGTAATTATTTAATGTTGTTAGCTTGGGTTGACTTTAACAAAGGTTTTGTATCTGAAGTGTATTTTAATATTTCCTGTCAGCAAAGGCCAGACATAATGAAGAAGGTATGCGTTTGTGAAATCATGGCGAGCTCAAGTCCCCAAAGGAGGAAAGTGACTGTCTCTCTCCACTGATACATCATGTCTACCAAAAGGGCTGGGGACAGGCATAATTGTAATTTATTTTAGCAGCTCCATGGCCCCTTAAGAACACAGAAGAAAGGGAGATTAAGAAATCTCTTTTGAGGCCTTTTAATGAGGGGGAGGCCAACAGAAGGCCACTAACATATTGGATAAGAACACAGATTCCAGGAAATGTTATCTAAATCATTTTTAAGGAGTACAGGAGTTCTGGGCTGAAGTTGTAGATTAAATATGCACATCTGAACTCATTCCCTCCAAAGCTCCGGTATGCTGTAGGAAAATGATTCTAAACTTCAATCAATTGGCAGGCCTACACCAAGTAGACCTGACAACAGCAGTGACAGAAAAAGATGGGTGATTCTGTTACAGTCAAAAAATGACAGTTCTGGGGCCAGCAAGAGAGAGAGAGAGAGAGAGAGATTGGCTCAAAGGCTGGTAAGTCTAAAATCTGTAAGGTGACCTGGTAATGCAGGAAACCTGGGAAAATAAATGTTCTAGTCTGAAGGCCATCATGGAGCCAGGGATATGGTCCAGTTGGTAGAGTACTTGCCTAGCATACATGAGGCAGAACACTACATAAATGAACCTGTTGGCACAATTCCAGTAATCCCAGCACTCTTGGGAAGTATAGGCAGGAAGATCAGAAGTTCAGGATTGTTCTCAGCTTATAGATAGTTTGAGTCCATCATGGGATACATGACATCCCAATAATAAATTAATTAATTAATAAAGGCTGGGCATGATGGCCCACGCCATTAATTCCAGCACTCAGGAATCACAGGCAGGTGAATCTCTGTAAGTTTGAAGCCAGCCTGATTTACATGTTGATTTCCAGGCCAGCCAGGGCTACACAGTGAGACCCTGTCTCAAAAAACAAAACAAAACAAAATAAATAAATAAAATAATAAATATCATGAGGCAGGAAGACCCAGTCTGACTAGTGAGCTCTAAGGTAGTCTGCTGTAAAATTCCCCTTGCTTGGAGGGGAAAACAACCTTTGGTTCTATTCGGGCTTTCAACTGCTCAGATGAGGCCCACCCATATTATAGAAGGTATTATGAACTAAATGCTTATGTGACTCTTTTTCACATAAGCATTTATGTCTTAGTCCTTAGCTATAGCAGAATGCCAGGGGCTGTTTATGAAGAGCAGAGAGGTTGAGGGTTCTGTATCCACAGAGGGTCTTTTCACTACTTCATCCTATGGCAGTAGAAGGGCAAGAGAGCGCAAGTCTCGGGGAGAGAGGGCGCTGAGGGTAGAGTCCGTTCCTGGGAGAGCACATGAAGCCACTTCTGAGGGGAGGAGGAAGTCCTTTTGGCTTTAACCCTTACAAAGCAAACCTGAGGTCACTTGTTTTCTTGCCTCAGCCTTCCAAGAACAACGTTTCAGTGATGAGCCACCACACTTAGTCTCTCCTCTCTCTCTCTCTCTCTCTCTCTCTCTCTCTCTGCCCCCTCTCTCCTTTCCTTTCATCTCCTCTCTCTCCTTCTCCTGTCTTCTACCCCGCCCTAGGGTTTCAGCTAGTCCAAGCTGTCCTCAAATCTACTATGTAGCCAAGGATGGCTTTGAACCTCTGGATCTACTGCCTCCACCTCCTAAGTACTGAGCTTATAAGCATGCACCACCACGCTTGGTTTACATTGTAATGGAGATCAAACCCAGAGTCTAGTGCATGCTAGGCACACATTCTACCAACTAAGTTATATCCCTAGTACCAGTCTCTTTTTAAAATTTTAGCCTTGCCTAATTTCTCATAGTATTATCCCATCATCCTAAGGATATCCTACAAAGGACTGGGGTGTAGCTCAGTTGTACAGCATCTCCAAGGCCTTGGGTTCAATCCCTAACAGAGAGGGGCTTCCCACCTTGGCCACACATGCTCCAACACAGTGAACACAGTGCATAATAAATTCAAATGTATAGTGTGTTCCTGGAAATAGAGTTCTAGTGTCTCTTATGAGGACTACGATCCTATCAGAGTTGGGCCCCACCCTGTGACTTCAGGTAACCTAGTCACCTCCATGAAGTCTCAATCTCAAAACAGTTACAGTAGGGAGAGAACTTCAACACATGTTTGGGGGTGGGGCACAAACATTCAGTTCATAGTAGAAGTCTCCTTGTAAACTATTGCAACCTTAGTGGTCTGGTTCCATTTATTAGGGTTCTTATACCCAGTATCCAAAATTATTAAAATTATTGACTATTCAGTTAATAACAGGCACATGGCACACCTGTATCTTCTGGTTAATATGCTGTGTTAAGTGTCTATTTCAACAGCCTCCCAGCTGCAGTTTGCCTCCACCTCTGAAGGGATGCAATACATCCTTTCCAAGCAGGAGGTATCTGTCAGCTTTGTCACCATATATATGGCCTTTGCACACAAAACCTTTCTGCCTCCACCTTTCTGGGTTCCTTTTTAGATCCTCGTCTTTTGCTCATTTACAAATTTTACTTCCAAACTAAAAAATTAGAGCAGGCAACATGGCTCAACAGGTAAAGACATGTAAGCCTGACCACTCAAGGTTGAGTCCCAGAATACAGGTGGAAGGACAGAATCGCTTCCACAAAGTTGTCTTTATGAACATGTGTGCTGTGGCATACATATGATACACATATATCATACACACAATAATGATAATTTTTTTAAAGAAATCAATTTTTTTAAGAAAAAAAATCAACAGGCAAACCAGGGTTAGTAATGCACACGTAGTTCTAGCACCTGGGAGAGGCAGAAGGATTAGAAGTTCAAGTTCATCCCTAGCTACATAGCTAGCTTCAGGCCAGCCTGGGATACATGAGATCCTATGTTGAACAGAAAGTTGGCAGGTATCTCAGAAGCTGAAGAAGCTTCAGCAACTTGCTCTTATCCTCCTGCAATCTCAAATCACTTTTTTGTGGGGGTTTGGGACAGAACCTCACTATGTAGCACGAACTCACATGGAACTCCCTATATAGGCCAGGCTGGTCTTAAACTCAGAAAGATCTACTTGCTTCTGGTTTCCAAGTCTCACAAGCTTGGCATTGCCTTCTTAAGACAGTATGGGGAACTGGGAGTTTAGCTTAGTAGGTAGAACACTTGCCTAGTATGTACAAAGCTAGACAAGAGTTTGACTTCTAGCACCACATACAAGACCATGCATGGTGGCACATGCCTATCAGCCAAACCCTCAGAAGAATAAGGCAAGAGGACCATAGATGTCAAGTTCAAGGCCATCTAGGCTATTTAGCAGAATCCTGTCTCAAAAAGATGTATGAAGTCAACCCTGGACTCTCCGGTATAGTCCACCTGCAGAAAGGATTGGTTTTCCCTGTTCTCAGTCCTTAGGCAGATGCTACTATGCTAGGTGAGGTCCACCCTCTGGCAATGCAGCCTCTTGGAGTGAACCAAAGAGCAATGGGCATTTATAGGGGATGGGATGACACCACCAGTCACTGAATGGGGTGCTCAGTGATCGTTGTGGATTTCCATCACTCAGCCAAGGTCCTTGTAAAAGGACCAGGTCAAAGGTCCACACATGCAGCTGATCTTCTGACAGCTACTAGTACAAGCTGCCTTGATGAACAAATGCTTTCACTTTCACATGTATTACATTAGACCATTACCTAAAAATTGTTCCCTTCAAGAAAAAGAACTTTTACCTCATGGAGGCTCAAAATGTAAATTAAAATCACAGAGCTAAAGTCACAATACAAGATTTTGACAAATACTTGTTATTCCTTTTGCAATTACTGACACTACTGAACTTAACCAAGATATTCATTTCTATTTTAAAAATATAATTTCCCCCCAGTACCTGGGATTGAGCCCAGAGCCTTGAGTGTGCTAGGTAAGCACTTTACCACCGAGCTATATCCCCAGCCTTACTGTATCATTTGAATAATCTCTAGGTTATAGTAATAACTAGTACAATATGGTTTTTGTTGGCTTGTCTCACTTTATAGTCCAAGACGTCTTCAAACTCATGGCAATTCTCTTTCCTTAGCCTCTCAAGTCCTGGGATTACAGGTGTGAGCTACTCTATTCAGCTGTAAGTGCTTTATATTTTTAAAGTATATCTTGTTTATTTGTATTTTATGTGTAGGAGTGTTTGACTTCCAACTAGATTCTCCTCCTCTGCCTGCCCTTGTGTTTAGTTTACACACATGTTCCACCACATCCAGTTCGTGTTGCTACTATCAATGTTAACTTACATGTCTTCTTCTTCTACAGACTGACCAGCTCTGATCAGTGGTTCTCTTGGGCCTAGCACAATGACTCTGCCTACAGACTGGCACAGAATTCAAGGGCAGAAAAGATAAATACAAAAGGAGAATGTGACCTGCTGGCAAGTTCAGGTGAATGTGTCTTTGTGAAACCTCCTATTCATTGCTTTGAGTGGTACCATTTGCGCCTCCATATTCTTGGTTTCATTCTTCTGGTAGATTGTCCATACCTTTATATCTCTATTCTGTTTGCTTTGCCATTTTTCTGTTAAAAATCTGCTTAATAATTGGGGTCTAGAGGTACAGCTACTGCTAGGAAGACTAAGGTAAGAGGACTGAAAGTTCAAGACATGCCTGGGCTACAGAGGGAGTCCAAGGCCTATCCAGGCAACTTAGTGAGACCCTGTACCAAAGGAAAAGAAAAAATTAAAAAGCATTCAGAGCTGAGCATAATGGCACATACCTGTAATACTAGCAGTCAGGAAACAGAGGTAGGAAGATCAGCCGTTCAATGCGAGCTTGGGTTTACATGAGACTCTGTAAATAATGGTGGAGGGTGGGCTATGCTGGAGAGATGACTCAGCAGGTAAAGGCACTTGCTGCCAAGCCAGATGATCTGAGTTTGATCCCTGGCTCCGTATGGTAGAAGGAGAGAACCAACTCTCCAGGGTTGTCCTCTGACTACCACACAATCCACATGGCAAGTACATGCCCCCACACATACATATATACAGATAAATAGATGCAATAAAAATTTATGAAAAGGAGAGGAGTGGGAGAATGTAGCTCACTGGTAGAGCACTCGCCTAACGTTTGCAGGAGGCCTTGGGTTCAATCCCAGTGCTTCCAAACTCATACCAAATTTTAAAAATCCTGCTTACCATCAAGAAAGGCAGCTAGGGAAATAGTGTATGAATGTATTTTGTTTCACAGCAGCAGTTTTGGTTCTGCAACATTTAAAAATTGGCAGAACCAGGGCTGGAGAGATGTCTCAGTGGTTAAGTGCACTGGCTCATGTTGCAGAGGACCCAGGTTCAGTTCCCAGAAACCACATAATGGCTAACAACTGTCCATAATTCCAGTTCCAGAGGGTTCCAACACTCTTTTCTGGCCTCCTCGGGCATTACAGGACATGGGTACACTTTCATACATGGCTGGCAAAACACCTCATACACGTAAAATAAAAATAATTAAAAAGAAAAAAATTGGCAGAATTGGATATGGCAACCTGTGATCACACCTATAACCCCAGCACTCAAGAAGCTGAGGTAGGAGGGTGGCTGGTTAGAGGCTCTGTCAAAAAAACAGAACAAACAACAAAAAAATCCAACCAGTCCAAACATATGTATGCATATATACACAAAACTTCATATATATATATATATATATATATATATATATATTCAAAGGCTGGAGGTGTTATTCAGCAGTAGAACTCTAATCTGCCATGCATGGGGCCCTGTGTTTCATCTGTAGCACAAAACCAACCAACAAGCCAACTAACCAAAGACAGAAAATATATTGGACTTAAAATATATTTCTGGTAGCAGTAGCATGCTTGCCTAGCATACCAGAGACCTCGAGCTTGATCTCCAGTATTGGGGAAAGAAAAGTGAGCAACAGGAAAAAAAAATCAGTAGATTTCACATACAAAACCCCCAACTAAAACAGAATTAAACACTTAGGAGGCAGAGGCTGGAAAACTGTTGCAAGTTCAAGGCCAACCAGGGATACATAGCCATATTATATAGGCATCTGTATAGTCTATCTATCTATCTATCTATCTATCTATCATCTATCTATCATCTATCTATCTGAAAGATAATTTTTTCCTATTGTTGGTGATTGAACCTAGGGCCTCATTAGCTAGCAAGAGCTCTGGTACTGAGTTATATCTCCTACTTAAAAATTTGGGGCGGGGATCAAGTCTTTATGTGTGACCTTGAGTAATCCCAAGTGCTAGGATTACAGGAGTATACCACCATAACTGGCAGATCTGTTTTGTTTGAAGCAGTATCTTCTAAGGAGCTCTGGCTGGCCTCAAACTCACTGTTGCCTAGGATGGCCTTGAACTCTCAATGGTCTTTCTTCCAGGCTTACAGTCATACTCAACTACCATCAACATACAACATACATCAACAGACCATCATGCTCAACTAGATCTTCAGTTGTTGCTGTTCTTGCTTTTTAATGAATTTTTTTTATGTGTGTGAATGTTTGGCTGCATGTATATAAGTGCACCCGTGTGTGCAGTGCCCACAAGGCCAGAAGAGGGCATCTGATCCCCTGGAACTGTAGTTATAGATGGTTGTTAGCTGTCATGTGGATGCTGGGAACTGAAACTGGGTCCTATGCAAGAGCAGCCAGTACTCTTAACTGCTGAGCCATCTCAATTGCTATGCCATTTCTCCAGTCTGGGATTTTTTAAAAAATATTTTTATCTATTTAAGGCCTGTAACATGGGGACACATAGTGAAAAGATTACTGTAATGTAACAAATGAACTTAGCCATCACTTGTAGTTACCTTTCTTTGTTTTTGTAAAGCCTACTAACTTAACACAAATGCAACATACAGAACAATTTTATTGCCCATAATATTGTACATTTTATCTCTGGATATCTTCATTTTATATATCTGCAGCATTGTGTCCTCTGACCAACATCTCTCCAGTTTTCCTGAATACTGAATTTTGCAAAGATTCCACATATAAGAACATGGAATAATTTTCTGTATCTGGCTTGTTCTTACCATAATATCCAGCAAGCTCATTCATATTGTGGTGAAATCTGATTCCCTCTTTTTTTAATTTTTTGTCTTTTTTGAGACAGGGTCTCCCTGTGGCCCCAGGTGGCCTGGAACTCACTTTGGAGACCAGACTGTCTTTCATCTTAACAGAGGTCCCCTCGCCTCTGCCTCCCAAGCGCTGGAACTAAAAGGTAAGTGTAACCATACCCGGCAGAGATATGTTTTCTTTTTCCTATTCCATTTATGTATATGTGCATTTCTTTTTCCACTCTTCCCCCTGGCAAGCAGCTTGTTTTTTTGTTTTTTAAACTTGGCTTTTATGAATCAGGAAATAATGAACATGGGAATATAGATAGTTTCTCCAAGAGGTAATGTATTAATTCCCTTTGGGTGTCAGAAGACATATTGTTGGGTCATACGGTAGCTCTGTTTTTAATGGAAACCTCCATACTGTTTTTTTCATATGGCTGTACCACAGGGTAAGAAGAGAGGGAGTTAAAAAGAGCCATCCCTCCCTAGAAAAAGAAGAGCCCAGCATGGTGATGACACTTGTAATTCTAACACTCGGGAAGTGGAGGCAGGAGGATCAAGAGTTCAAGGTCAACATCCACCGTACAGCGAATTGGAGATTAGAAGCCAGCGGCTGTGCTGTGAGTTCTTGTCTTAAAAAAGAAGACAAGGAACCAGAAAAAGGAATAGATCTGTTATCACGGGACTACGTTTTGATGGCAACTCTCAGCTTGAAGTGAAGCTTCACGTTCATGCACTGTGCATATCCCCTGAAGCGTCTGAGTTTACGACCCCATTTTCCCACCAATGACAATTTTCAGGTGCCCATAAATGAGTTCGCAGTGGCTCCAGCAGAGGAGCAGGGATGGGACTGAAGCCCGCGTGAAGTCACAGAGATAGATGTTTCGATCTAAGACATGGGACACTAATACTTCGCCTGGCCTGAAGGAACCAGCAAGTCCCTGCTCCCTTCGAATACCAGAAAATGCCAATCTTGTCCCAGTTCAAGAGTCAGATACCTTGCCCACGCTAGGAAAAAACAGAAAAACAAAGAGCCCTAAGAGCACCGGAAGCCCAGGATTTAACCGTGGTCACCTGACCTGCCTGCTGGAGTCTGATTGGGCATAGGGACTACGCGCCCCTCCCGACTGAGCGCGCAGATCCCGCCCCAGTCGTGGGGGGGGCGGGGTACAAACGCCCGGAGCGATGCTATTGGTCAGTTCTCTCACACTCAGCCAATCAGGTCCTTCCTCCTTGCGGCGCGAAGCTCGCTGCGCGCAGCTCCGGAGGGGCCGTCCGCGCGCGCGAGTTTGGATTGTGGTTCCGACCGGCTCCGAGTGATCCTGCGTGAGGTGAGTGAGGCGTGCGCGGGACTGCAGGCCGCTAGCCGGTCACCGGCTCCCCGCAGCCCGGCCCGGAGGTTTCGGCCGTCCCTCCACCCCGTCGTCTGCGGCTGTCAGCCCAGAAGGGACTCAGATGGGGACCCGGGGCCCAGCTAAGACAGCGGCAGGCCGCCGGGGCTTGAATCTCGCCAGCCACCTTCCCAAGTCCAAGGGTCTTGCTTTCGTCTCTCACGACAGACCTGATCTCGTGGTTTGTGTGAGGTTGACGTGACCGTGTAGGCTTAAATGCTTCAGAGACTGTTACTTTCCAGAGGTGGAACTGTCCTCGCTTTTAGACGTGGAGAAGCCAAAGTGGGGACCGGGTCGCAGGGCCCAAAGTGCTGGTGGTGATTAGAAGCCACAGATTGATTGTGAGCCGAGCCGCCCCAGTCCAGAGCTTCTCCACCCGAAGTCTTTCTCCCACTATCCCTAACCGGCCCTCAGGTCACCCGAGGCTGAGATCTACCGACTGACAGCTCCCCGCGAGGACACACCCTTAGATAAACAGCACTCCAGTGCTGCAGGGTACACTAAGGGGCTGGGGGAGAATCACAGGATGGAGCGAAGGGGAGGCAGAAGTTTGCAGAATAATATATTCATTTGAATCAGTATTTTTGTGTTTTGAGGCAAGGTGTTAACATTCTAGGCCAGGCTAGCCTTGAACTTGAAATTATCCTTCTGCCTCAACTACCCGAGCCTCGGGATGACAGGTGTGAATCACCACATCCAGCTTGAATCTACATTTTGTTAGCCTGGCTGTTATTCTGTCAGAAAGTAGCTTCTAATTTGCTGGGAGGAAGTTGACATTTCTAGGTGTTAAATCGCTTTTCATACCAGTTCTTATATTTGCAATCCTAACAGAATTCAAGAGGTAGCTATTGCCTTCGTTTTACTGATGAGGAAGGCAAGAGTTAAAAATTAGACCACAACTTTAATGTTACATATGTAGTAAAAGAACATTCAGGTGGAGAATTACACCTACTTTGGGATAGTTGGGATTACCTGTGGAAAAGAGGAAGCTCAGAGATGAAGGGAGTGAATAGGGTTTTATTTTGTTTTGTCTCATGTAATCCAGGCTGGCCTCAAACTTGCTATGTAGCTAAGGATGACCTGGAACTCCTCATCTTCCTGCCTCAGCCTCCCAAGTGCTAGAATTACAGGCCTGTGTCATCAACACAACTATTTCAAATATATTTAAGATATTTTATACCTTTAAAAGAGAATGGATCATTTTAAACTTAGTTGGTGGGTGTCATTCTATTTTTTGTATTTTCCCCTTTGTTTTTTGTGGGGAATAAGGATATGCATGTGTACCTGTTTGTGTTTGTATATGTGTGCACATGTGCTCACATGGGTGTGTGTAGGCCAGAGGTCGATGGCAGGTGCCTTGCTCAGTCGCTCTCCATCTTGTTATCTGAGACCAGGTCTCTCATTGAACCTGGGGCTTAACTGATTTCAACTAGGCTGACTGACCATCAAGACTCCTAGTGCTGGGATTATAGGTACACACTACCACATCTAGCCTTTTTTTTAATTTTATTTTTATGCATATGAATGTTTTACATGTATGTATGTATGTAAGTACACTGTGTGTGTGTGTGTTTGCAGAGGCCAGAGGGAACATCTGTTACCCTGGAACTGGATGGAGTTAATTAAGTACAGATATTAGCCATCATGTGGGTTATGGGAGCCACCCTGTGGGTTCTAGGAACCAAACCCAGGTCCTCTGGAAGAGCAGTAAGTGCTCTTAACTGCTGAGACATGTCTCTAGCCCCCACATCTGACTTTATGTGGGTTCTTGAGATTTGAAATTAGATCCTCATGCTTGCATAGCAAGCCCTTTGTTGATGGAGCCATCTTCCCAGTCTCCCTATCTTTCAACACTTATATATTTATCATAGGATTTGGAGAGATTGCTCAGCAGTTAAGAACACTGACTGCTCTTGCAGAGGTCATGGATTCAATTCCCAGTATCCACATGGTGGCTAATTCCAGTTCCAGGGAATCTGACATTCTGTTCTGACCTCTGTAGGCACTGCATGAGATGGGTGCACTTACATGTATACATGCAGGCAAAACACACACACACATAAAATTAAAATAAATAATTTTTTTTAAATACATTTATCACAAGAGAATATGAGAACTCAAGAGCTATAAAATCCAAAGTAATTGCAAAATAATCTGGGCAACTTACTGTCTAAAAGCCTCTGAGGGTCTTACCTACTTATAGGATAAGATCTAAATTTGCTGGCAGGAGTAGCAGTTCATAACTATAATCCCAGCACTCTGAGTAACAGATGCATAGCAACTATTTCTCAAAAATAAATAAGCTAGGCATTTTGCCTCAAGCCTGTAATCCATGCACTTGAGAGGTGGAGTCAGGAGTATCAGGAGTTGAAGGTCTTCCTCAGGTACATGGTGAGTTTGAAGCCAGTCTGAACTACACAAGACCAAGTCTCAAAAACCAAAACAAATAAGGAACCAATTTATAATAAACTCATTTGTAATATCTTTTAGTTACTTCAGGTATTTTCATTTTAAAAATTTGTGTGTGTATGTGTATACCATGGCTCACCTGCGAAGGTCAGAGAGCAATTTGCAGGAGTCATTTCTCTCCTTGCACTACATGGGTTCCAGAAATTGAACTCAGGGTATGAGGCTTGGCAGCAAGCACTCTTGTCTCCTAAGCTATCTTATTGGCCCTATTTTTAAGAAATGTTTTATTTATTATTTTTTATTTTTGTGTATGAGTGTATTGCTTACATGTGTGTAAGTGCTCCGGTGTCATACAATACCTGAGGAAGGTGTCAGATCCCTGGAACTGGAGTTGCAGTTAACTGCCATGTGGGTGCTGGACATCAAACCCAAGTCTTCTGCAAGAGCAGCCAGTGCCCCTAATTGTTGAGCCATCTCTCCAGCCCCTCACTGACCTTATTTTAATTGTTCACAAGTCCTTTCCACATTTTAGAAAATAAACTTTGTTGCAGGCATGGTGACGTACATCTTTAATCCCAGCACTTGGCAGGTAGAGGCAGGTGGATCTCTGAGTTCAAGGCCAGCCCAGTGTACATAGTGAGTTCTAGGCCAACTAGGGCTACATAGCGAGACTTTGTCTTAAGAAGTTTTGTAGATTTTCTGTGGTCATAATGTGCTCATAGTTGAGTGTTCTTGTTTTTTTTTTTTTTTTTTTTTTTTTTTAAGCTATTTAGCATGCAAATACTCTTAACAAAGAACTATACCTCCAGCCCTTGGTTTTTAAGATAAGATTTTCTCATGACTTAGGCCAGCTGTGAACTGACTGTCCTGTCTCTGCCTTCTAGGTGCTGAGATTACAGTGTTTTATTAATATTTATTGGGTATGAAGAAACCAGAAGAATATTTGCTAATTTTCTTTTTGGGGGGAAGCGGGTGGGAATTGAACCCAGGGCCTGTTGTGCAATGGCAAATGCTTTACCATTGAGCTATAATCGAGCTATTAATCATTTTTCTTTATGGGAATAAAGACTGGGAATGATTTCACATAGCTTTAATCCCAACACTTGGGAGACAGAGGCAGGTAGATCTCTTGAGTTTTAGACCAACTTAGTCTGTATAGCAGAGACCTTGCCAAAAAAAAAAAACAAAACAAAAAACCTTTTTAAGGTAGATTTGGGCCAAGGAGATGGCTTAGTTGACACCAGGCTACACAAGTATGAAGACCTAAGTTTGGATTGCCAGAACTCATCTAAAAAACTGATTGGGGTCGTATATGTCTCTAATTCCAACACAGAGGACACAAATAAGAGTTTTTTAATTTAATTTTTTAATATTTTTATTAAAAAATTATTAATTTGCACTACTAGAAAACATTCCATTGTGGGACTTACCACAGTTATCTCTTTTATTGCTTTATTTTTATTTTACTGTGCTAAGAACGCTATCAAATCTACGGTATAGATTTGTTTTGTGCTACACTGTTTGGTTGGTTGGCTTTGCGGTGTGTGTGTGTGTGTGTTTGAGACAGAGTCTTGTATAGCCCAGGCTAACCCAATCTCCTGAGTACTGTCTTGATATATTTTTTAAGTGGAAGTATAATATAGACAGAATGCTATACTGCAGCTTTCTAACTTCCTTTTTCATTCCTGAAATTCCATTCCATTTCTCATTCCCCTATACCTGACAACTACTTTTTCCTGTAAGTGGAATCATATAGTATTTGCCCTTCTGTGATTGGCTGTTTCGCTTAGCAGAATGTCTTGAAGGTTCATCATTGTTGTCTTTGGATTGCCACCTTTTTGAAGGCTAAGTAATATCCCATTGTATGTTATAGCAGTGTAAAGGAAATCTCATCTCCTTTCCTTTATACCCATATAGTACTTCCTTTCTGTCTTGTTATGTTGCTCAGGCTGCTCTCATACTCCCAGTGATCCTACTGCCACAGCCTCCTGAACTCTGGGATTATCTGCTTGTACCACTGTATCTGGCCCCCTGATCCCCCTGGCTTTGACTTCAGACTCCCAACTACAAGTGGGAGATCCCTTTATTACCCACAACTTCTGTCAAATTTGGCTTCTCATACCGTTTTTTTTTTTTTTTGTGTGTGTGTGTGTGTGTGTGTGTTCAAATATTAGCGAGGACAGCTCACATGCCTCAAGGAAAGCAGTTTGCTTACTAGATTCCTGTTAGAAAAAGTTGTATTTCAGAAATAAATGGAAGAGATAATATAAAGCAAAGAATGTGGGAAGGGTTGGGGCCTCCATCCACTCTCCGATGAAGGTGTTCACCACCACAGAAGTTCTTAGAACCCCATCCTTTTGAGTTTTATGTAGGCTTTGTTGTCTAGGCTGGATTATATCAGTGGCCATTGGTGACTAAGTCACTCTTTAGCCTCTCTCCCTTCCTAGGAACCAAGTGTGTATTTAAGTGCAGATGGTTGGGTCAGAGAGTTTATAGATGTTTTACTTTGCTATATAATGCTAAGTTTTTAAAGAGAGGTTAACCTTCTACCACCAGATCTCATATTGTTCTGCATTCTTGATATACTTGATATTTATTTCAAGTTTCTTTTTAAAGACAGGGGTCTCACGTAGACAAGGATAACTTTGATCATTCCAAGTGCTGGGACTACAGGTCTGGGCCACCTTGTGCAGCTCTCATGCCATTGTTTTTAAAAGAGAAGTTACTGAGTGAGGGTGCAACGGTCAAGGCGATATTAGAAAAACTCAGTTCTTTGGTACTTATTTAGAGACAGGGTCTCACTGTGTAGCTCTGACTGACATGGAACTTCACTCTGTAGACCAAGCTGGCCTCAAACTTTCAGCATCCCCCACCAAAGCCTCCTGAGTGCTAGGATTACATCATGCCCAACTTTCTTGGTCCCTTTGGTATTTTGTTTAAGAAATCTTTTAGAAGTTTTAAAGTTATTTTTCGGTTATGTCCTAGAAGCGTTGTTATTTTGTTTTTAATACTTATAACATTTACTTAAGTGATTTGTATGTAGGGAATAAGATAAGGTGTACATTTTATATTTAGTTAATTTATTTTTTAAAGATTTTATTTTATGTGTATAAGTGTTTTGCCTGCATGTTTCTAAATGCACTATGTGCATGCTTGGTGACTGAGGAGGCCAGAAGTGGGCATCAGATCCCCTGAAATTAGAATTAAGAATGAGCATTAGCTATCATGTGGGTGATGAGAACCAAACCTGGATCCTCTGGAAGAGCAGTACGTGTTCTTAACTGCTGAGCCATCTCCCTCGCCCCTTTATTTTAAATTTAATTTTATTAAATTCGCATGTGTGAGACAGGATGGATGGATGAATGGATGGACAGATAGATCTCCCAGGCTGTCCTTAAACTTGCCATGTAGCTGAGAATAATTTTGATATTCTTACTTACACCTGTCAAATGTAGGGATTACAGGTCTTTACCACTACATCCAGTTTGTGCAGTGCTGGTGTTGAACCCAGGGCTTTGTGTATGCTATGTCCCAAGTACCAGTTATTGAAATGACTTTTTACCTAGTGCTCAGCAAAATCCTTATAAATTGTCTTGTGTATGCACTTGTTTATTTTATTTTATTATTATTATTTTTAAGAATCTCACAGTATAGCTGAGGTAAGTTTTTTATGTCTCTATACGTTGCAGAGCCAGTCTTCTCACCTTGTGTAGTTTTTCACCCAACAGAGTAGTAAAATGTTTATAATTCCAGTGCAGCAATGGGAAATGGGAGGTAGAGACAGGAAAATCTACAGAACCCTGTGAGCCAGCTAGCCTGACTTACACCATGTGAAGAGACCCTATCTCAAGCAAGGAGAAAAGGCTAGGAACCAATTTCTGAAGGTTGTCCTCTAACCTCCGCCACATGCATATCCATCTGCATACATCCTTCAATATTAGACTCAGCTGTTGAATTTCTCCAGAAAAAACAGAATTTTGATTGGAATTGCATCAAGCCATAGGTCAGTTTGGGAAGAAGTGGCATCTTGAGAATACTGCCTTCCTGACATGAATGTGGCTTGTGGCATCTTGAGAATACCGCCTTCCTGAGACATGAATGTGGCTGGCTTGTTCTTAAATTCAAAATACCTGCAGTTTTCTGAATAGATATGGACATAGTTTGTCATATTTTTGGATGGATTAGATGCTGATGTCATTGTAAATAAGTTTTCTGACATTTTACTGTCTAGTTGTCCACCAGTGATTCATAAAAATGGAGTTAATGTTTGTGTACTGACATCTTCCAGCAGCCCCTCATAAATAGCTGCTGTCAAAACTACCACAAACTTGGTGATTTAAATGACAGAGTGTTGTTTAATCTTACAGTTCTGTACTTTGCAAGCCTGAGTGGGTCTCCGTGTGCTAAGGTCAAGGATTGGCAGGACTGCTTTCTGTCTCAGGCCCCACCTGCACAATCCAGGATAGTCTTCTTGGCTTTCTTCTTCCTTATCATCCTCCTGCTCCTCCTGGTCCTCCTCTTCTTCCGCACCTTAGTTTTGATTTCCAAAGACCCTGTTTAAGTGTTTTAATGCCTCAGATATGTTTGGCAAACTTCTTAAAATTAGGTTCCAAAATTACGTCTTTTCAATTTAGAAAAGGGCTTGGCCAATGTATACCTTTAATCACAGTATTTGGGAGGCAGTGGTAGGCGGATCTCTGTGAGTTGCAGGTCAACTTGGTCTACATAGCAAGTTCCAATCTAGCCAGGGTTACATAGTAAGACTCTGTCTTTAAGAAACAAAACGGGCTGGAGAGATGCTTAGCAGTTAAGAGCCGACTGAGGACCTGGGTTTAATTCCTAGCATTCACATGGCAGCTAACAACTGTCTGTAACTCCCATTCCCAGCAATCTAATGCCCTCTTCTGACCTCTGTGGGCATTGCATAAAAAGGGTGCACCTACCTACATGCTGCAGGTAAGATACTCATACACATAAAAATGAAAATAATAAATATTTTAAAAAGAAAAAAGAAACAAAACAAAAAAGTGGGCTAGAGGGACGGCTTAGCTGTTAAAGGCTCAGGCTCACAACTAAACATAAAAAAACAACAACAACAACAACAAAAAAAAAACCTACAAGAACTCCAAAAGTCATACATTAGACTTTGTATGTGTTGATAACACACACCAGCAATGTCTGAGAATCCTAAAGAAATTTCATTTGTTGTCTTGGTATGTGTTATGAGTTCAAATTCTTTTCTTTCTTTTTTAAAACAAGGTCCTCACTATGTAGCCCAGACTGACCTGGAACTTGCTGTGTTGACCAGGCTGGCCTCAAACTCAGAGATTCACCTGCCTCTGCCTCTCAAGTTCAGGGATTAAAGGTATGCACCACCATGCCCAATGTCAGCTCTAATTCTAATGTTAAATTATTGTATGCTACCAAAATAACAATTTCTTTGCCAATTATGAACAATTATCAGATCTTTGACCATGGAAGTCTTGTCCTCAGTTAGCTGCTTTATTCTGATGCCTTTCTGGGAGCTTTGTGCAAGAAAATATAACCCTAAAGTATGTCTTCAAGAGGTTCATGGAAAGGATGAAAAAAGCTGATAAAAACTGGATGTGGTAGCTCATGTCTATACTCCCAACACCTGAGAGGCTGAGGTCAGTATCATTGCAAGTTTGAGGCCAGCCTGGGTTATATAGTGAGTTCCAAGCTAGCCTGGGCTGTAGAGTTAGATTTTGTCCAGAGAGAGACAGAGAAAACTGACTTTGACAAATATAGATTTCCAGTAACTTTGGATGGGGTCACATTGTCAAGACCAAGAAACTTAATTGGGGGCTGGAGAGATAGCTTAGTACCGGGATCACCAGCAGGTAGGGCAGTGGAGAAGCTGGTCCAGCGGGCCTCCTCCAGGGGCTGAGCTGGATGGTGAGTGTTGACAACCTGGACCCTTTCCACTCCGGAGGAAAAAGCCACACCGAGTCGGGAGTTTGTCCAAGCAGGATCTCGTTTATTGAAGCTTACAGAATGACTTATATAGGGTGGGGGCGGGGCTAAAATGGAGTGAAGGACCAATCGTTTTTTGTCACGTAAGCTGCAGCCTGGCAAAGTCCATTTTGATAGGCCGCCAGACTCGGGTGAGGCTCAGACAGCTGCATTCCAAACAGTTGGTGACGGGTGGTTGTGACCGTTGGAAACAGTTAGAAGTCTGGCCGTGGCAAGCAGGGAGGCAAGGCCCGCACTAAGGCCAAGTCGTGCTCATCCCAGGCCGGCCTGCAGCTCCCGGTGTATCGTGTACGGACACCCGATTGATGTAGTGCACTACAGCCCAGAACTCCTGGACTCAAGCGATCCTCCTGCCTCAGCCTCCCGATTAGCCACTGCGCCCGGCCCGCAGCGGCCTGCGAGAGGCCTGTACCGGGCCCGGCCGGTGTCCTGCCCTGCATGGAGCTGCTGAGCTACGCCATGGCCTGCGCACTGGACAGCGGCCGCCATTCTTGCCTGGTGGCCACACCACACCGCAGACACATTGCGCTGTCGCCCCGCCACCTGGCACATCCTGCGCCACCTGCAGCTGGAGTGAGGAGCTCAGGGCAGCCGGCGGCAGCAGCCCCAGAAGTGATCGGTGGCGGCGGCTGCCCTGGAGGTGATTGGCGGTGATCGGCGGTGGCCCAGGAGGCGGTGTCTGCAGCGCCTCCATCCCCCTAACTGTTGGCCACAGCTGGTGCAGTTGGTCCCAGGCAGGCACTACAGGCGGATTGCAAGCAGGGCAGCAGCCAGGGCTCCCTCTCTGGCCACAGGTGCTCGCCACACACCTGTGTGGAGGCCCAACAGTTTAGGGCACTTGCTGTTCTTTGAGAGGACTGGAGTTCAGTTCCTAGCATTACATTGGGCAACTTACCACCACCAGTAACCCCAGCTTCACGAAATCTGACTCCCTCTTCTGGCCTCTGTGAGCACCTACTCAGGCATGAGACACATATAGACACACATGCACATCAGGGAAAAAAGAGAAATTTGTGAGTTAAAGCAAAAAAGAAACAGGAGTTAAAACTACTAACCAAAGTCAGGTAGAACAAAAATTCATCAATGTGGGTACTGTATAGTCTTTCTATTTTAAGATCAGCCTTAATTCCATCTGCAACAATAATTCACACCTATCATATGACCAAACATTCACAGCTTGCAAAGATTTGTATGTAGACCTCTTTGGGTAAGCAGGATTTAAGGTATTAAGACCCACACTTGTTTAAGAATTTTAATAATTTAATATGAAGATTCTTTTAGATGTTATATATGTATAGTTATACCATTTGTGGAGTTTTTTGTTGGTTTGTTTATTGGTTGTTTTTTAGAAAAGGTCTTACTATGTAACCCTGATTAGCCTGGAACTTGCTATGTAAACTGTTGGCCTTGAACTCTCAGAGATCTGCTTACCCCTGCCCCCTGAATGCCAGGATTAAAGGTGTGTGCCACTATACCTGACCTGCTTCTTTCCTCTTTTTCTAAAACATTTATTATGGGGCTGGAGAGATGCCTTAGTGGTTAAGAGCACCAGCTGTTCTTGCAGAGGAATCTGGTTCAATTCCCAGCATCACATAGTAGCTAATACCTGCCCTTTACTACAGTTCCAGGGAATCCAACACTTTCTTTTAGCCTCCCTGGACATTACACAGCATGGGTGCACTTACATACATGTAAGCAAAACACTCATATGCATAAAAATAAATAAATTTTAAAAATTATTTCTGTGTGTATATGCCTGCCTGAGTTTATGTGCCTGTAGAGGCCAGAGGAGGGTGTCAGATTCTCAGGAACTGAAGTGACAGGCATTTAAGATCTGCCTGATGTGGGTGCTGGAGACCAAACCCAGGTCTTCTGTAAGAACAGCAATTGCTCTCAACCACTGAGGCATCTCTCCTCTTAACGTCTCCTCTTTCGTCTATCGTTTTGCTTTGCTACTCTAGCTTAGAGTTGTAGTGCATGTGCTGGTGGGTTATTTTGGTTTTTGTTTCTCTTTGTTCCTGGTCTAAAAGAAAAGCTTCCTAAATTTATTGTAGATTTGGTTTATTTTGATGTGTTTCTTCTGTCAGGGTAGAGAAGTCCCCTTCCATTTATTGTTTTCCTTGTGAATGGATTTTATCATGTTTATTTGATGGATCTTGAGAAAGTGATATGGTTTTTCTGCTGAAATTTAGTATTGTGAGTTTCCTTGATGGTTTTCTAATGCTTGAAAGAACCTTGCATTCCTAAGACATCAGAATTTGACCCTGTGTATGAGTAGCTGGATTTGGTGCTAACATTGGGGTTTTCAACATCTGTATCTGTGGATGAGAATTAGCCTGGGATGCTTTGTTTTATTTTCATAAATACTCAGAACACTCTTTGGTCTTCTTTTCTTTTTCTTTTAAAGATAGTGTCTCATACTTTAGTTCAGACTGGCCTAGAGCTCACTATTTACTGAGGCTAGCCTTAAACTCTGGCCTCTAAACACATGCATGCAAACATGCATGCACACCCATACACATATGTGCATATACCAAATACACACATACACAGAGACCTCAAATTGACACACTGAAGTTATACTTGAAGGAACACGGAAAAGAACAGCTTAAACTCATAACTAGCAGAAGGAAGGAAATAAGCAGAGGCTAATAGAGACACAAAACAATAGAGAAATCAATGAAATTGAGTTGGTTCTTTGAAAATATGTTTTATGCTTATTTTACATGTGTGTGCCCTCATATGTGCATATGCCTTGGCATGTATATGGAGGTCACAGGACAATTGGAGTTCTATTCTTTCACCATGTGGATTCCAGGGATCAAACTCAAGTCATCAGACTTGGCAACAAGTGCCTTTTCCTGCTGAGCCATCTCACAGACCCTGAAAAGATATTGTTTAAATTGACAATCCGTTAGCTAGGTGAACTAGGAAATAGAAGAGATTCAAACAACTAAGGGATGAAGGAGGTGCTATTAATTGACTTATAGAAATAAGGGGAGGTCACCAGACTTGCTGGTATAGGTCTGTAAGAGCCTGTCCCCAAATAAAAAGTGAAAAAAAATTCTGTTCCTTATGTGACAGGATTGAGAGGTGGAGCGTAGTGGGAGGTGTTTGGGTCATGGCAAGAGAGCCCTCAGGGTTCATTAATGCTTTACTCATGGGAATGGTCTACCATCATGAGGATTCTGCAGCATTTTCTTTTTTCTACGTGAGCTCCCTTTCATCATGAAAGGCCTACCAGAAGCTGAGCCCTGCCCTCGGCCCTCCCACTTTTCAGAATTGTAAGCTAAACAGACCTTTCCTTTATAAGTTACCCAGTCATGGGTATTCTATTACAGCAACAGGAATGAGACGCCAAACAAATATCCGGTATATTTGGTACTGTAGATAAAAAATGTGCAAGTTCTAGAAACATGTAACTACTGAATCAAAAAGAAAAAAAATAGAAAATCTGAACAGATTATAATAGTAAGTAGATTGAATCCCTAATCAGGAATATTCTCACACATACAAAAAAAAAAAAAAAAAATCTCAGGACCAGATCTGGTGATTTGTACTGTACATTTAAAGAATTGACCCTCTCTGCAGCCAGGTAAGCTGACCAGGTTCCTTTCCTTATGGGCCTGGTGTACAGTGGCTACACACAGCAGCATCCTTGGTAGTGGATGCAGCCTGTTGCCTATATGGGTTGCCTTTGGAAACTGTTTTCCGGTGGATTATCTGTGTCTCCGATCTTAGTGCTGTCCCCACCCTAAACTCCAGACAGGTATGTGGGGTTTAGAAGGATGTATGATGGGACTTGGGGATAATGGCAGAGGGTTAAGGTTTTCCTCTGGGCTAATTAGACCAGGCTGGCCTCAAACTCACAGAGATATGACTGCCTCTGCCTCCTGAGTGCTGGAATTAAAGGTGTATACCCCATGCCCAGCCTTATATTTTAGTATATTATATTATATTATGTTGTAGTATTTTAGATACTAGATTTTTCTTTTTTGCAGATGAATACTGTAACATGTAAGTTTATCATTAAGAGGGATGGTACTGGGGATTGAACCTAGAGCCTCTTGCATGCCAGTGCTGTACTGAGCTATGTCCCTAGGTAATATGAAAATATTTCTAAAAGCTAATTACAATCCCAGTGTTATTTACTATTTTTGTGTCATGATTTTGTCGATCAAATTATTTTAACAATTTTTCATTGCATTTTAGTGTGTGTACACACATGTGAAAGTCGAAGGACAACTTGCAGGAGTTAGTTGTCTCCAGAGATCAAACTAAGTAAGGTCTTCAGGCTTGGCACAAGTGGTTTTATACATTGAGCCATCTCACTGGCCCTCAGTTGGATATTAGAGACATTTTTTGTCAAATTTTGTGAAATATTCTTGTGATATTTTAATTATAATTTTGTTAACCCATAAATTAATTTACAGCGAACTGTTATCTTTATACTATTTAGATCTTTAATTTAAGAACATGAAATGTTTCTCTAAGTCTTCATTTTTCCCCCGTAGGATGGTCATTTTCTTCATATCACTTTGTATGTCCTTTGTTAGGTTAATTGCTAGTTGTTCAATGTTTTTCATTGCTATTGCAAGTTGAATGCCTTTTTAAAATTGTGTTTTCTAGTTAGTTATTACTACTGCATAAGAATGCATTTGACTTTTGAGAATTTATATTTATTTTTTATTATTTTTCTGAAGTTTTAATTGCCTATTGTTGTGACTGATTTTCTTTGGATTGTGTGGTATGTGATCAAGTTGTCTACATGTCATGATAATCTCATCTCTTCTATTATGTCTCTGTTTTGTTGTGACAAGACTGGCCAATATGAGAGTAGGAATGAGAGAAGACCTTGAATTTGCCTTTATTTTCAATAGATTTACTGTGAGTATAAAATATGACATGGTATCTGTTTTAGATTTTTAAATACCTCTGATTCTGTGAGTTCTTTTAAATTTAATTTTTATTTTTATCTGTGTGTGTGTGTGTGTGTGTGTGTGTGTGTGTGTGTGGCCACAGAGGCCAGAAGAGGATATCAGAGTCCCTGGAGTTAGAGTTACAGGCTGTTGTGAGCTGCCCAGTGTGAGTGCCAGGAACCCAACTTGAGTCCTCTGGAAGGGGAAGAAGCACTTTTAACCAGTGAGTCATCTCTCCAGCCCCCAATTCTATGCTTTAATGCATCTGTTTAAAATGGTTTGGGTTTTATAAGATGCCTTTTTAAAAATCCACTGATAACTGTCAGTGTATAGAACCTATAAGTTAGAGAAGCCCAGTAGTGGTCCATAGGAGCTGAAGGCAGAAGGACTGTATGTTCCAGGCTAGCCTGGAGTACATAGTGAGACCCTGTCTCAAAAAGAAAGCAAAACAAAAAAGAATAGCAAAATTAATCTAACTGGGAAAGCCTCCTGTATGCTCGAATGCTCTACATATTGATTTGAATGTTGTTTGCTCAGTTATGGACATAAATAAAACTGTTGAGCCACACAGTCACACGATTGGTGTATATTATTGCATGTATGCTGTATCTTGGTAGATACAAAATTCTTGATTTATTTGATGGTACTGGTTTTTACTAGCCAGGCAAGATGATATATTAGTAGTTTCACTTAATTTGTTCCAGCTCCACATTTCTGAGTAAGTGGTAGTATCAGTTACAACCCTCTTGAGACATCTTTCCTATAATCTTTAACATTCTTTTTTATTCTGATTCAATAAATATTGGGTGAGTGCTAGACATTTAGAGATGTTAAGGGTTAGAAAACTAATAATGACTCATATTTACCTGGTATTTACAATTTAGTGAGAAAATAGCCCATCAGATAATTACAAAGTGGATGCTAAACTACAACTATGACAAGTACTGATTTAAAGCTATTTGTTACTGTGATAATGGATGGTAGGATTACTTTTTATTGAACTCTTAGTATTGTTTATTTGTACTCCACAAATATCATCAAATTTAGTTTGCATAAGAACCATATGAGAATGGTAGACTTTTTAAAAAAGCAAAATTAGATTTTATTATGAAAAGCTTTTAATACAAATTTGAGTGCAGGCATTGAAAAAGAGAGAAAGACTAGGAGGACAGTTTTATGCTCCTGAGGGTAGATGTTGTAGTTGGATTGTTTGCCATTGGAGACACTGTGTAATCTAGAGAACTTCTTCCTCAGACTCTCCATTGTGATCGCTTGCCTCGGCCTCATGGGCTGGGATTATACAAGTGCGCACCACTATGCTCAACTTGTTTACATTTTTTAGTTTTAGCTTTATTTATTGTCTTGCTGTGTTATTTGGGTCGTATAGATTAACTGTAGTTTGGGCTTTTTTTAGGATACTTTGATAACTTTTTTTCCTAAACTCTCCTTTGATACAATATATAGATCTTTTTTTAAATTTCTTACTGTCTTACTTAATCTTGCCTACTAGACATTGAAAGATGCATAACCCATTTGTAAAAGGCTGAGAATTACTTTACTGCATTTCTACTATGGATTTTTAAAAAGTAAAAAAAAAAAAAAAAAAAGAGCAAAATCTATTTTATAAAAAATGATAATCGGGAAGATTCTTTAAAAAGACATGGGCTTTAACACCAGCTGATAACCATAATTAATACAGTAATACATTTGGCAGCTCTGTATTTCTTAAATCACACAGTGTTGTATACCTAGTCATAATTTCTTTTCCTGTTGCTGGGATATAATACCCCAACAGAGAAACTTAAGGGAAAAGGGGTTTATTTTAGCTCACAATAGTCCATCATGGCAGGAAGTCAAGGCAGCAGGAGCTTGAAGTAGCTGGTCACATCACATCTACAAGCAGAAAGCACAGAGGGACGATGCTTGTAGCTGCTCAGCTTCCTTTCTCCATTCATGTAATCCTGATCTCCTTACCAGAGAGTGGTCCCACCCCCAATTAAGATGGGTCTTTGCACTTCAATTAATATAATTAAGTAATCCCTCACAGGCATGCACAGAGACCTATTTCCCAGCTGATTCTAGATTCTGTCAAGTTGACAATTAACACTAACCGTCTCGTTTCATTTTCCAGAAAATAAACTATATATACACATATATTAGAGAGAACAGACACCATTTATGAAACTCCTGTTTAAAATCTCTGTCCAGAAAACGTCTGCTTGATATTTAATTTGATAAGGAACAGAGAGCTCCTTGTTTCTAGTGCTCCAGTTGAGGTTTATAAAGTTAGGATTTTTCTTATGTCAGGGTAACCACTTTTGCCCTAGGAAAGGGCACCTCTCCCCACTGAACAGTCACCTAGTGAGGTTTACAGAGCTTGGCTGTGTTGCAGGAGCCACTCCCTAAAACCTCTACTTTTAGCAAAAGACTAGAACAAGCATCTGAATGTTACTTGGCACCAAATGTCTTAGAATAGTATTTTTGGCAGTCCATCTCTTGATATCCTAAAATAGCTGTCTTCTTACAACAAAAAAGAATAAAAAGAAAGTTTGACCTAGAGAGGGAAGGTAGTCCTACTTTTGATAAGATCCAAAAATGCTGTTTCATTTATTTAAAAGAAAAGGAATTCCCTCCCCCACCCCTATGTTTTCTCTAGTCCATGTCTCTGTTATTAAAGGGTTTTAAAGAATATATATCTTGTTTTTGTTGTAATAATTATGCACTTTCTAGCAATAGTCCTTCCCCTTTTAGTATTCTTTTGTTTATAATTTTGTGCGTGAATGTGATATATGTATGTATGGTGTACATGTATGTGTGCACACATGTGGGAGCAGAGGAAGAAGTCAGGTGTCTATTATTCTGCCTGATTCCTTTAAGACAGGATCTCTCACTGACCCTGGAGTTGGAATGGCTGCCAGCAAGCCTAAGTTGATCCTCCTGTGTCCCGCCCACCATAGCACTGGGATTGCACATGTGTGTGGTTATGTCTGGCTTTTTATGTGGCTGCTAGAATCTGAACTCAGATTCTAATATGCAAGTGCTTTTATCTACTGTGCCATCTCTCCATTCCCCCAGTAGTATTCTACTGCATATGCATGATGGACCAAACTAACTCAAACCATCAGTTCCTTTTTTTTAATTAAAAAAAATTTTTTTATTTTTAAGGTCAGTGTTGTTATTTGAATAATTTTAAGTAGCTCATTGTAAAGGTAAGAATTGAAGCTTACTGTGACTAGTAGCTTAAGTCATTTCCTATTACTTTGCAACTCTGTAAAGAGGGCTGGTAAGATGCTCACTGAGTAAAGGCACCTAAAACCAAGCCCGAATTTGATCCCACATGGTAGAAGGAGAGAACCAACTTCTACAAATTGTCCTCTGACCTTCACACATATGCTGTGTGCATATACACCCTCCCAGTGCACACACAATAAATAGACAAATAAATTTAGAAATTAAAGGAAAAAACTCTGTAAAGATATTTCCCTTCTTGTCACATGTGAATAAAAATTACCTGGTTGTTTTTCCTGATACTCTTAAGAGCATTGTTCTATATTTCTTAAAAATAGAAATATTTCTGTTTCTTTTCTGTGATATTTTTCTTGCTTAGCAATTTGTAGGATTAGAATTTCTTTTCCAGTTGGCTTAGTTTTCTAAGATTACCTCATAGAACCAGGGCTGGTAGCATGGTAGGGAGGCTAGGCAGGAGGATCTGTTTTAAGGCCAACCTGAGAAACTTAATGTAAACCCTGTCTCAAAACTAAAGTTTAATAAAAGAGCTAGAGATGTAGCTCAGTGATAGAGCACCTGCCTAGCATATATGAATCTCTAGGGCCAATCCTCAGTACTACTAAAAAGAGAGGAAAATAAAAAACTACCTTTGAGTATCATAATCTGGTTGTTAAATACTGTAGGCCCCTCAATTTCTGGTTGAAATCTTTTGTATTAAATCAAGACACAATTCAAGTGGGATTCCTTTAATCATTTATTCTTTACCATCATTTGTTTTTTGAGTCAGTATCTCCCTATGTAATCCATGCTGACCTTGAATCCACTATGTAGCCCAGACTGACCTTGAACTCACAGTGATCCTCCAACTTCAGCCTCCCAAGTGCTGAAAGTGCTGGTGTGAACCACCATTCCTAGTTTGGACATGGTTTTGAAGTTTGTTCTTTCATTACCTTTATTTGTTTTCTTTCTAAGACTGGGTCTCACTATATAACTTAAGCTGCCTTCATACTCAGGAGCCATGTGCCACCACATCCTGTGTTCTCTCTCTCTCTCTCTCTCTCTCTCTCTCTCTCTCTCTCTCTCTCTCTCTCTCGTGTGTGTGTGTGTGTGTGTGTATGCACTCTTGAGTCAACTTTTTGCTTACTTATGTTCTGTTACAATGGCATAACTTCTTTCCTTCCATGTTAAAAAAAATTCTAATCACTTTCTAAATTGTACTTGTGGTTGAAAGTCAAATTCGTTTGAAAAGAATTCCATTAAACAGGAAAGACTTTTGACAGTCATCAGGGTTCTCAAATGCCTACTATATTGGACTGAAATATAGTGAATATGTTTAATTTATGGCTTCATGATGGTACTCGGAAAAAAATTGGTCATTATTAGAGTTAGTTGGAGAATGATTCATTATTTTTTAATCTTTTTAAATCTTTGTATGGTGTATTGTGTGTATGAGTGTGGGTGCATGCTTGCCACAGTGCATGTATGGCAGTCAGAGAAGAACCTCCGGTGTCAGTCTTTACCTTCCAGCTTCTTTGAGTCAGGATCTCTTGTTCACTGTATGCACCAGGCTAGCTGACCCTCAAGCTTTTAAGGGATTCTCCTGTCTCTGCCTCGCATTTTAACATAGAACATCAAGATTACAGATGTGCACTACTGCAAAGAGTTTACATGGATTCCTAGGAATCCACTGAGCTTTCTCTCTGTCTCTCTGTCTCTCTCTCTCTCTCTCTCTCCCTCCTTCCCTCCCGTTCTCCCTCCCTCCCTCCCTCTCTCTCCTGTGTCCACAACTGACCTGGAACTCACTATGGAGACCAGGCTGGACTTCATCTCACTGAGATCCACCCGTCTCTGCCTCCCAAGTGCTGGAATTAAAGATATGTGCCATCATTCCCAGCTCCTGATTCGTTATTTTGAAACTAATAAGATGTTTCATGCCAGGTATTGTGGTGCATAATTTTAATTACAGTGCTTGAGAGGCAGAGGCAGGCAGATTTCAGTGAGATGTAGTCCAGGTCTACACAGTGAGTTCCAGGCTAAATGGGACTACAGGAAGACCATGTCACAAAACAAAACAGACAACAATAACAACAACAAGGGACTATTCCAGATACTGAATGAATAAAGCATGACATTTTAAATGTTACATTTTCAGAAATAGACTGCCAGAATGGTATAAAAGTCTATCTCATAAAGATAGAACTGTAAGCATTACAGTGCATCCCTATAATCCCAGCACTGAGAGTCTGAGACAGGAGGGTCATGAATTTTGGACTAACCTGGACTATATAGCCAGACCTTCTATCAGGGAAAAAAAAAAGGTGCCTCAGTGGGTGAAGGCACTTGCCATGCAAGTGGATAACCTGAGTTTGATCCCTGGAACCCACTTGTAAAGGTGGAGGGAAAAGAACATAAAGTTGTCCTCTGACTTCCACTTGTGTCCCTTCTTCTGTGCGCACATGCACATTCACAAACACTAATATTAAAAAGTTTAAAATCCATGTAGAGTGAAAGGGGGTTATACCTAGCATCTGAAATACATTTTTTTGACAGTACATAGGTCACAGCTGTCTTTCTTTAGCTCATTGATTTCAGGGTGGCTTGAGCTGTGCATTATCTGGGTGAAAACTCAGCAATGCGACAACTTGTTACACAGGGATATAAATGTACTTGGCGACACTATTCTTTTAGGTTGGAGCCAGATGATGGTGACGCATGCTGTCTTGCTGATAAACCTTTGCACTCAGTGGTGCTCTTCTTTCTTCCCCCGATTTTGCCTTTGGGCAGAGAATTCACTTACTTGTTCTCTGGGTTTTTCAGTTTGCTTTGATCATTCCCCCCCTCATTTCCTGTCCAGTTTCCATTTATCCATCAAGACTAGGCCAGCTTCCATTTTTCTAAAAGTCCTTTCATAATAATCTCTAATATCTGTTGTGCTTATTTTAGCGTGTGTGGAGGAAGAGGGGAAACCAGACCAGCTAGTTAAACTTAAAAGTATCTAACTGTACTGATATCTGCCCTCTCACCTTTCAGGATCATGGCTGCTGTTCCTCTAAATAATCTACAAGAGCAACTGGAGCGTCACTCGGCCAGAAAACTTAATAATAAATTCAGCCTTTCAAAACCAAAATCTTCGTAAGTATATATGCTTTGTTGTCATGAGGCGCTAGCTCACAGTGTGATATGAATGAGAGCTCTTGTTTTTTGCTGTTTGAGACAGTGTATTGCTATGTAGTTCACACGGGCATGAAACTTGCTATGTAGCCCAGGCTGGTCACAAACATGCAGCAATGCCCCTACCTTAGCCTGCTGAGTACTGGGATTAAAGGTGTGGACCACCATACCCTGCTTCTTTCAACTCTTTGATTTTACAGATAAAGAAATGTGAGGGGTCAATGACCCTCCCACTTTGCAGATTAATGGTAGCACATGCTACCATTATCACATAGTGATTGCGCTGTAGCATTGCACAGTGCCTGGCACATATTTGTTCAGTAAAATTGAATAATGAATAATGAATTTTCTTATAAATTAAGGCAAATAGATATATATTATACTTTAATACAATCATCTGTGCTCTGCCCAAGCATAGGGAGGCAACAGCTTTCTGGTTCTGCTGTCTCCTGCAAGCTCCTAATGGCACCTAATAATGATTTGTATTTAGGTTGTGCTGTCTTCTAGGCTGTGTCCCAGGGTTGTGGGCCCTGGTTCTGGTTACTTGGTTTTACAATTCCTAGTGACCTTCATGTCATTAATTCCACCAGCAGCCAGGACTTCTGCCTCCTTTATGTTCTCTGCAGTTTTTAACTCTTTTTTTCCCCTTAAAATTTTATCAGAGTAGCAAAAAGTAGCCACAATCGAATCTGTCTTTTTTTACACATACTGTCTCTTCCTTCTGAAGGTGCTGTTAATTAAAGAGTTCTAGTCTGAGAAATAAAGTAAGAGGACAGCCTAGGTACTCTCACAACCCAGTAATTAGCCTCTGAAGAGGAAGGATAAGAGCCATCAAGTGTATTTAAGTTAACTGATAAATTTTAAAACCATATAGATTCTGTGCTCATTTGTAATACAGTTAATGTAACCTGCAATTGTTGTTTGTTTGTTTGGGTTTTGGGGGGTTTTGTTGTTGTTGTCATCTGAGACAGGGTTTTCCTGTACTCCCATCTGGCCTGAAACTTACTATATAAACCAGGCTGCCCTCAGTTTCACAGAGATCTGCCTGTGTCCGCCTTCTGAGTGTAGGCATTAAAGACATGAGCTATGATGCCCAGCCTATCACTTGCATTTAAATTGATTTAAAAATCTTTTTTTATAGAGTGAGTAGTTTGTTAAAATAGGTCCATCAAGGGGCTAGGATTGTAGCTCAGTGGTAGAAGAGTTGATTATCATAAATGAGGCCCTGAGTTCAGACTCCAGCATCAAAAACACATGATTTCATCTAATTTCATTTTTCCATTCTTTTTCAGAGGTTTTACTTTTAAAAAGAAGACATCAGAGGGTGACATATCTGTAACTAGTGTGCCCATTGTAAAAACACCAGTGTTAAGTGATAAAGACGTGAATGTGTCTGGGACCTTTTCATTCACTGAGCCTCCACTCCGCACACCAAATCAGCAGACAAAGATTGACGGCTTCAGAAATGTTCTAGCAGGACAGCAAACCAGGGAGACCTGTTCAGACCTGTCACTTCCCGATCTGTTGCAGGTTCCTCAGGAAGTTTTATGTACTACCCCAAACACCCCAGCTGTAAACAAACCTCACACTGCTACTTTCAAGAAATTAGAATTTAATTCTTCACCAGATTCTTCCCTCAATGAATGGGCTGATATGGATGACTTTGATATTTCATCTTCAAAAACATTTGTTACACCATCCAAAAATGACTTTGTAAGAGTAAGCACTGCTCAGAAACCAAAAAAGACTAAGAGAAACTTTTTTAAACCACCGCCACATAAAGCAAATACAGTAAAGACTGATTTAACTCTTTCCTCACCTGAAAGCCAACAAGTGGACCTAACTAAGGAAAAGAAGGACGAGTTGGAATGTTTAAGCAGTGATATAGTTTGTATTGATGATGATCCTGTTCCTGAAGAGCTCATAAAAAAAGCTACTCTGGAAAGTCAGTCTTTTAAAATTCATTTGGAAAATAAAAGAGGTAAAAATTATTTCATCTTCATTTCATTATGTTAATACTTTTTAATTTAAAGCTAAGCATTGGGAAGAGTAGCAAATATCATTTTTGTCCTTCAGGGTCTTAGTTCAGCTTTTTATTCAGTAATCTGTTGGCCACATTCTTGAGGCAGGACATAATTGATGCAATGGAAAAGATCTTATTCTGCTAATATAATTTTTAAATTATTCATATTAGAGTTAGCTTTGTGATTTTTATACATTGGAAAATAAAGATAAGCCTTCCTGCATGTATAATTCTTTAATGGCTTGCTACCATAAATTATACACCAAATACTGATAAATAATATCTGATCATCCCAATACAGTCATGTGTCACTTAATGACAAGTACATGTTCTGAGAAAAATACACCCTTAGACAATGTCATCATCGTGCAACTACCATCGTATACTTATTCCAACCTAGATGATGTAGCATACTCCACACCTACGCTGTATGATGTAGCTTATTGCTCATATGCTGCAAACTCTTAGGAATGTGAATGTAGTGGATCCTGTAGGCATTTGTAATACAATGGAATATATTTGTATATCTAAACATATATAAAAGATATGGTAAATATATAAAAGATTAAAAAATAGTACAGCTTATTAGAGTACATACCATGAATAGAGGTGACAGAAGTGGAAGTTTCTCTGAGTTGAGTGGAGAGAATGTGGAGGAACAGAATGTGCTAGCCACTTCAATAAACTTTAGAAATACTGCACCTAGCAAGTCCATTAAAATTTTATACTTCCTTAGTAATAAATTAATTTGAGTTCATTGTAACTTTTTTCGTTTTAAACTTTAATTTTTAAAATTTGTTTTTATGTATACAAGTGTTTTGCCTGCATCTATATGTAACTGCACTCGTATCATATAATGCTCAAAGAAGCCAGAAGAGGGCATCAGATACCCTGGAACTAGAGTCAGGAGTGGTTATGAACCACCATATGGGTGCTGGGAACTGAATGAGGGTCCTCTGCAAGAGCAGCCAGTGCTCTTAACCACTGAACCATCTCTCCAGCTCTAGGAATACATTCTAAGATAGCAATAAATACCTAAGTCACTAAGTACCATTATATTAAATTTAAATACTATAAGTAGCATATTGCCAGAAACACATGGGTTATGTATTGCACTATGACATAACAGGAATATTTCAGCTTCATCTTAACTGATGAGACCATTGTCTTGTTGGCGCTCTGCTGTTGACAGGAACATTATGTGGTATGAGACTATATTGTAAATCACATTCAAAGTATTTTCTGGCAGGGCATAATGGCCCATGCCTTAACTCCAACACTCCAACACTCCAAAGGTAGAAGCAGGTGCATCTTTGTGAGGCCAGCCTGGCCAGCTGGGGCTACAGAGAGAAAAAAAATCTGGATATGTCTTTTTACTTATTTATTTACTTATTTATTTGTGTGTGTGTGTGAAGGGGGACATGTGTGGAAATCAGAGGACAACTCTGTGGAGTTCTTTTCTTCCACCTTACATGGGTACTAGGTATTGAACTCTCATTGTCAGGCTTGAGTGGCAAGTTCTTTATCCACTGAGTCAACCCACCTTATGAAATGGGTTTTAAAATTTTCTTTTGAGAGATGGGTCTTGCTTTGTTGTCTAAACTGGTCCTTATCACGTAAACTCAAAGCACTCTTTTTTTTTTTTTTTCCTCTCTCTGTTAGGGATTGAACCTAGGCCCTTTCACACTAGGCAAACACTCTACCCTTGTGTTATGTCCCCAGCCTTCTTTTATTTACTGTTTATTTGGGGACAGGATCTTATCAAATTATCCAAGAAGGCTTTAAGTTTGCAATCTTCCTTCCTCAGCCTCCTGCGTAGTTGGAATATAGGCCACTCTTCTGCCTCATCATCTTTAGTAACTGAGACTACAAGTACATGCCACTCTCTGAGACTAAAAACCTATACACCCCAGTTCTGTCAAGGTTGCTACACTATGAGAAAGGACTGGTTGATAATAAGCACATGTATAGTCTAATCAATCATGTTACTGTTTCTAAATACTTGACAGTACAAGGTAAAACTAGAGAGTGAGAATCTTAGACAACTAGGACACCTCTGTAAAACAGCAGTGTGTGCGCCTAGTGTGGTGGCACATTACAGGCAATCTCAGCATTGAGGGGCTGAGGCAGAAGATGAAGATTTCAAGAGCCTGAACTGCATAGCAAACCCTCTCTCAAAACAAGCAAACAAAACCAAAACTAACCCACAATGTTTGTGCTATTAGACTTATCTGCTTCACATTACTCTAAATAAGATACGACAGAAAATATTAACAAACCCCAGAAGAAATGAAGGAGAAATGAAACATGGGTTTTATAATTTAACTAGAGATAAGCATTAAATTCCCTAAGCAAATCTTTGGCCTCAATCTAGCCTTGGACTTCTTCCATTTGACTCACTAATTTGTGAAGTCAGCCAGCATTAATCTGTGGAAGAAGATGCCTGTACAAAGTGCTCTGGTTGTTTATTTAAAGACTGTTCCTGAAGAGCTCATTCCTAGGTACTCATGCCTATTCTGTTTCATTAATCATTAAAATAACCTGTGTTTATCAACTGCTTTATTTTAGATAATATTGAAAAGAACCATGCAGAAGTTGAGTTAAATGCAACTAAGGAAGTTCCATACATTCAACATGATGATGATGATGATTATGACATAGAGTTTGTTCCACCCTCTCCAGAAGAAGAAATTATTTCTACTGCTTCTTCCTCTTTGAAATGTGCTAGGTAAAATAACTGAAAATTAATAAATGTTCTTGTTTGTTTTTAAGAGGCCCTGAGTAATATAACTTAGTTATATCATTTCTATATGAATATATTTGTGCTTTTGCAGCTTATTTTGTATCCAAATTAAAGCTTCAAAAGAAAAAGCCTTTTGTTGGGGGCTGGAGAGATGGCTCAGGGGTTAAGACCCTGGCTGTTCTTGCAGAAGACCCTGGTTCAGTTCTCAGCAGCTAACAACTGTTCATAACTCCAGTTCTAGGGGATATGATACCCTTTTCTGACTTCCATGGGCATTGCACAAGAAGAATGTACTTACATGCAGGCAATATGCTCATACACATAAAAAAATAAAAATAATAAATAAAATATTTTAAAAAAAATTAAAATCGGGGGCTGGAGAGATGACTTAGTAGTTAAGAGGACTGACTGCTCTTTCGGAGGCCTGGATTCTATTCCCAGCATCCACATAATGGCTAACAACTGTCTGTAACTCCAGTTCCAGAGAACTCAATGCCCTTTTCTGACCTTGACGGGCATTACACAACATGGGTGCATCTACTTACATGCAGGCATTACACTCATATACATAAAATAAAAGTAATAAATATTTTAAAAGTTTTAAATGCTGCTTATTTATTTATGGTTGTTTAGAAACCAGTCTTGTTATATAACCCAAACTGGCCTCGAACTTGGAATCCTCCTGCCTTAGTCTCCTGGTGCATGTTACTGCATTCAGAAAAAAAAATTGCTGTTTTATTTTATTGGCGATATTTTTTAAATCTCCTACTCCAGAGAATAAGGCAGGAGAACAGCCAATCCAAATCTTAGTCCAGTTACGTGATGGGCTGTCTACTACATTGTTTAGTCACTATTTTGATAGAGGCAGGTCCTGTATCAACTTAATTAGGGAAAGAGGAAGTGTTTTATATGTAACCTAGTGTAGTTCCTTCTGGTTTGTGCTTTAACAGATGTGTTGTGAAGAAATGATAAAGGTTGAAATCTGATGATTTGATATGAAATTCAAGAACCATAAGCAGTTACTTGTCTTCTATTTTCATTATTGATATAAAGTCAGACAATTCTAGCAAGTTTTAAAAAAAAAAAGGAGCAAAAGATCATATGCCATTTTGCTATGTAATCTATAAACCAGTGGTAACTCTTCTGACTAGTGAAACAGTTGAGGCCAGAGAGGATTAGGATGACCAGGATGAAACAGCCATATGTGGGCTAAGATCAGTGGAGCTCTCTCTCCTTGCCATGCTGATTTGATTCCTTGTTTAGTGCCTAGCTTTTTTCTTTAGTAAATATGTGTATTTCACAAGAGAGAAGAAGTAGTTCTAGTTCCAAAATTCCAACAAACTATTTTCCTAGTCTGTTTGGTTTTGATTTTTACATTGTTGTAATTGCCACAACTATAATTTCAGATTCTGATTCTTTTACTATTCTCCGTTTGTCTCTTTTAGTAACTGCGTAATTTATTTATACCATGAATAACTTTACCTAGTGTATTATTTTTTTCATTGCTGTGACAGAAACAACTTAAGGGAAGATTTACTTTGGCTTACAGTTTCAGAGGGTATAGCTCATCATGACAAGAAAGGCATGTGGAGCCGGTATCTGTGGTAGTAGGAGCTTATGACTGTCACCTCTCACATGTTGGTGGATCAGGAAGTAAAGATGGCAAGAGAAGTCAGGCCAAAACTCTGAAGGCCTTCATCTAGTGGATTACATTGCCAGCTAGACCCTGTGTCCCAAAGGTTCTATAACCTCTCAAAAAAGCATCACCAGATGGAAGATTGAGCATGTTAGTTACTTTTCTCTTGCTATGATAAAATATCATGACCAAGGCAACTTATAGAAGGAAGAGTTTATTTTGGCTTACAGTTCCAGAAGGATAAGGAGTTCATCATAGCAGAGAGGCATGACAGCAAATGGCAGACATGGATTCAGGAGCAGGAAGCAGAGAGTGCAACAGCAGACGTGAAGCAGGGAGGACAATTGGAAGTGAGGCAAGGCTATGAGCTCTCACAGCCCACTCCCAGTGGTTCACTTCTTCCAGCAAAACTGTATCTTTCTAAAGATTCCATGACCTCCCAAACAGTACCACCAGCTGGGAACAAAGTGTCCAAATACTTGAACATAGGAAGACATTTCTCATTCAAACCACCATGTCAAATGTTCAAATGCATGAGCTTGTGGGGACATTTCAGATTCAAAGTATAATATTTTCAGCAATTGGAAATGATTATTTATAAGGCTCACACTATATTTTCCATTACAGCTAGTATACATATTTATGTAGATTATAAAATTGAAATAGAATTTTCTCATATTTTATATGCAAAATTTGCTTGAAATTTATGCATACTTTCTTTATTGTGATTTTTTTCTTTTATTTATTTATTTTTTTGAGACAGGGTTTCTCACCAATTTGACTGGACTGGCTGGCCAACAAATGCTAGGATCTAACTGTCTCTGCCTCTCCAGTGTGTGAGGAGATATGCTAAGACCATATCTAACTTTTACATGGGTGCTAGGGATCCCAACTCATGTCCTCACTCTTGCATTGCAAGTATTTTACCAACTGAGCCATCTCTCCAGCCTTGTATTTCTTTTTTAGACAGGGTCTTGTATGTAGCCCAGGTTAGCCTTAAAGTTACTATGTGGCCAAGAATGATCCTGAACTCTTGATCTCCTACCTCCACCTCCCAAGTGCTGAGATTACAGGTGTGAGTCCCCATACCCAGCTTGAAGTATTTTTCTGTGTAATCAAACTGACTATGTTTATAATTAATGTATTTTTGAACAATCTATGAGTTAACTAGATTGGTAGGTAGATGATAGATAGATAGATAGATAGATAGATAGATAGATAGATTAGATAGACAGATAAACACATAATGTACATTGGCCCAATATGAGAAGACCACGTAAAACTGTTTGAAATCTCAGAAAATAATGTTGTTAATAATTACTTTCCAGAGAAAGCAGAGAAGTAACACTTGTTCTGGGCCTACAAGAATATGTGTGATTTGGGTATAGAGAACTTAGGGTGATAGCTTTTCTGAATTGAGGGAAGAGCAGAAGCAATGTCCCTAAAATAGACAATATAGAGCACTTAAGGAATGTAAGTGATGCAATAAGTAGAGCCTGGTGTTATGGTAAGGATATACTTGGAGATAAAAGTTGAAAGAGTCTCTTGGGACTGGAAGATGGAAGACCTAAGAGTCAACTTAAAGAGGTTTTTAGAATGGAGAAAACATGAAACCCTGTTTCTCAACCAAGTATGATGCAAGCCTGTCATTTCAGCACTTGGGAAGTGTGTCATCCTCAACCACACTATAAGTTCCAAGGCAGCCCAAGCTACTTGACACTGTCTCAAAACAAAGAAAAGAAAAAAGTAAACCTTTCCTTTATGTGTTACATATTTAAGCAGTTGTAGAAAAGCAGTAGGAGAAGAAGGTTGCGTTTATTGAATCTATAGCATGATTGGTTTAACTTTTTTTCTATATGTGTAGTATGCTAAAGGATCTTGATGACTCTGACAGAGAGAAAGACATTCTTAGCACATCAAAACCAGAGAAAATGACTATACAGGAACGGGATCCAGAAGCCAGTACAGACTGCGAAGGTATAAAAACCACATATTTAATCTACTTACCTTTGTAAAGTAATTGTATTTTCGTACTTTAGCTGAATAGTACAAAATGGTAAATTTATTGTTCCCTGTGTGGTAATGCCATAAATCATCTGGGTTCATTGGTTGTCTAGCATTTGCTTGAAAAGCTCCAGAATGCATTATTTCACAAGGCTTATTCTTCATCTTGAAAGTATTGCTTGTTAGAAAATCATTTCAAAGGTACAGCTAGAATTTGCCTCCCTGTAAATTTAATCTTTGTTAGGTAAAAAAAGCTTTCAGAAGTTTTGTAAGGTTTGTTTTTGTTTTGAGATAGGGTATCCCTATAACACCAGCTGGCCTGGAACTTGCTATGTAGACCAGGCTAGCCTTGAAATCACAGGGATCCACTTGCCTCTGTCTCTTGTTTTATTGATACAGGGTCTTGCTACATATCCCAGGCAGATTTTGAACTCATGGCAATCCCCCTGCCTCAGCCTCTCAAGTGCAGGGTTTGCAGAAAATGCCTAGAAACTTTATCTCCACCACTATTCCCCAACTAAATATTAGGTCTTTTAAGTCTTTACAGCTACATTGATTTATAGATCTTTCATTCTCTTGCTTCTCCCTTATGTGTGTCCTTGATCTGGGTCTGGAAGCCCATGTAAAGCTTAATACTTTTTTACCTGTTTGTTACAATTATTCCTTTTCTTTTTTCTTTTAATGCTGGAGATTGAACCCAGGGCCTCTGTGCTCTTTCACTTGGCTATCTCCAGCCCTGTTTCTTTTTGACCTCCCCACCCCCATTAAATCCCATATAATTAAGCAATAGCTTTGACAACTTTAAAAAATGACAATCTCTTTCCCACCTTTTATTTCACTTTCTAGACACATTCAGGCTAGACATATTCATGCTTTTATTCTGGATTTTTTTTTTCCTTGTAGTATTTTAAAAACTTTTTTCCCCTCAGTTTTCTCTTTTACTCTGTCTAGAACTTCTGCTATTTGATTGTTAAACCTACATTAATTGCCTTACATAACCTCTATCCCTTTGTTTTTCTATGTGTTTGGAAACTTATCAAATTTTTTTCCATTTTGTTTGTTTATTTGGTTTGGTTTACTTGTTGGTTGTTGTTGATGTTTTTTGAGTCAGAGTCTCACTATATAGACTAGGGTAGCCTCAAAGTCTCAGAGATCCCTGCCTCTGCCTCCCAAGTACTAGGATTAAAGGTGTGTACCACCAAGCCTGTTTAAAATTTCTTAGTTTTATAAGCGTTTTGCCTACATGTATGTAGGTGCACCTATGTGTGCAGTGCCTTTGTAGGCCAGAAGAGGACATTGGATCCCTGAAACTGAAGTTACAGATGGTTGTTAGCCACCATGTGGGTGCTGGAACTGAACCCAGGCCCTCTGCAAGAGCAACCTGTGCTCTTAAGCCCTAAGCCATCTCTCCAGTCCCCTGAATTTATCATTTCTATTAAGCAGTTTCCCAGAGCTCTTTCTGTTCTCTGAGTATTTCTGTAGGGCACACTAGTCTCCTTTGACATGTGCTATATTTATCCTGTGGTATGTCTACGTGTGCTTGTGTATGCGTAGTGTTCTCTGTTGTTTTCTTTCCTCCAAGTTTGTCTTTGTCTTGGTCTTTGCTTTTATTGCTAGAGATATTCCTGGAATATCTGTTTCAGTCACTCTTCTAAGAGCCCTACAGTGAAAACTAACTTAATCTCCACACCAGCCCCATAAGGTAGTTGGTGTTATCTCCATGTTAGAAACAAGGGGACTAAAATAGAGGAGAGTTAATAATTACATGATTATAGAATTACAGCAATAGTAGAGCTAGGATTCGAACCAGAAATCTAAAGGCTTTTGAACTTACCCTGATAACCACTGCAATAGCCTGTTTCTGCATCACCAAATTTCACTATTATAATGTTCTCTAGGATAGAGACATGGACAGGGCCCTCCAGTATCATGAGAGGCTTCCTTCTTAGCTAATATTAGTTAATTCATCACCTCTTACTCATGTAGCTCATGAGTCTTTCTTCAGAATGTTTTTCTTCCTTCTCTATGGAATTGTAAAAGATTCAGGTATAGGATTCCAGAAAGGCTGGTCAGAAAAATGGGGTGTTGGCTCCAAGTGACGCAGACCTGCAATAGATACCTGTTTCCTACTCCTGCCATTGTGACCACAGCACATTAATTAAACCTAAACCTCTCTGGACCTTACTGGGTTTTGTTTGTTTCCTGAATGAGGGTCTCACTAGATAGTCCAGGTAGCCTCCAACTCATATTCTGCTTCTGCCTCCTGAGAGCATGGACATGCGCC
The DNA here is from genome assembly GCA_035773235.1 of Eospalax fontanierii. Classification (NCBI taxonomy): domain Eukaryota; kingdom Metazoa; phylum Chordata; class Mammalia; order Rodentia; family Spalacidae; genus Eospalax; species Eospalax fontanierii. Next base: position 148,395,538 of record CM069524.1, on the reverse strand, counting down.
ATCACACTAAGCTCTTGGCCTTTTCTTGTAGAAAATGAAGAGAATAATACTGCCTTGCTGGATAGTTGTCAGCTTTCATGGTATACTGTTGGCCTTCAATAAATGGCAGCTATTATTACCTGCCTGTTTAGTAATCCTCTCCAAGAGGGAACATTGAGATGGCTGTTTTGTTTTTATGAACTCTCCATAACTCCATAATTATTTCCTCTTTCTAGAACTATAAAGCAGAGTTTTGATAACATGTTCTTGAATTTTTCTTGACTTCACATCAAGATCACTAGTCTGTAGCTTTTGGCAATCACCTTCAATTTTTTTTTTAAAAATCAGGACAATGTTAGTCTGTCTTCACTTTCCTTGACCCTTATCAGTCGATGCCTCACGTATCAGCATCAAGGGCTCTGAGATCTCTTTCAAGAGTTCTTGTAGCCTGAGGTATAGTCTGTCTGGCAAGGGAGACCTTAGTTTCTTGCTACTGTCTAGGTACTGGTGTCTTTGAGTCTGCCTTGGCTTTAAATTCCTTCAAACCATTGTGAAGTCCTCTTTCCAATCTGGGGCTGGTACTCATTCCAGAGTGATAGGAGCTCAGCTACTTTCAGTACCTCTTATCTTTAGTGTTTCTCTTCCCACAGTCGCCAGTAGAAGGCCACATTTCCCAGGTCATTCTTGTGCAGATCGTTGTCTCCACACTGTTCTTTGTACCCTTTCCTCTTTGTCTTCTTCCCATCCTTTAAACCCTTTAGGTAGCTGTTCTTCATCTGCAGCCCCATACATAGCCTCATTTTCCTTCTCAAAACATTTTTGTCCTTTCTTTGTCTCCTTGTCTCCCGAGAATTCTTTCTCCCCTGAGGCCCATGTAAACTAGCTTTCTTTCCCACATACCATAAGCCCTTGAAGTTGATCAGGCATTTGCTTACATTGCTGCCCAAAACCATTTATTTGCTTTCCTTCATTTAAAACATCAACTCCTTTGAAATTCTGTCCCTTAGTTATGTGGCTTCATAAAGAAAGAGGGACAGGGGCTTGGGGATTAGAACACTGGGGGAGTACATGTCTGGCATTTTCAGGTCTGGGGTTCTGTCCTTGTTCTTATTTATTTATAATTACTTTATAGCCAAACAGATAAGTGTACAACAACATCTTATTCATGTGATGGAGCACATCTGTAAATTAGTTGATACTATTCCTGTTGATGAACTGAAAGCATTGAATTGTGGGAATGAGCTGCTTCAACAACGAAACATAAGGTACTTGATTTTCCTCCTTCTGTAATGTATCTAGTTGCAGTTCTACTGCTCCTATTTAAACAGAAAGGCAAAGTGTCCAGGCTTTCTGGCCTGGAAATTATATAAGGATGATTGTCATGTCACTGAGTTTTAAATTTATTTAGTTTTCAAACCATCCCTCTTAGATTTGTATTCACAGCCAGGCATAATGGAGAATACCTTTAATCCCAGCACTCAGGAGACAGAAGCAGGTGAATCTTTGTGAGATCCAGGCCAGCTAGGACTACAGAGAAACCATGTCTCCAAAAAAAAAAAAAAAAAAAAATATATATATATATATATATTTTTTTTTTTTTTTTTTGATTTAAAAAGTCGTATGCATGTGTGTGTGATATAATTTTTTGAGACCAGGAAAAAGATTTATTTTTCTATAGTTTCTGTTGGGGTTAAAAAAAAAATGAAGTGAAGGTAAATTTTTGTCATCTGCTATTGCAAAGTTCTTGCATTTAATATGTTCTCTTTTCTCTCTTCAGAAAGAAACTCCTAGCTGAAGCAGATTTTAATAGAAATGGAATCAATCTTCTGAGTTCATTGTGGAGACACAGGCCTGATTCACTCAATAACACCATGGAGAGTGATTCCTTCCCTGTGGGGAATCCTATTAAAGAGTTAAATTTTCCATACCTTCCCTCAGATTCTCTTTCTACTGGGGAATGTTTACTGACTACCACTCCAGGAAAGACAGAATTCTCAGCCACCACGAAGAATCTCTTTGAAAGGCCGTTATTGAATTCCCATTTACAGAAGTCCTTTGTAAGGAGCAATTGGGCTAAAACACCAAGGACAGAAAAAAGAAATGAAAGCTCTTATTTCCCAGGAAATGTTCTCACAAGCACCACTGTGAAAGATCCAAATAAACACACTACTTCAGGAAATAACTTAGAAAGAGAAATCCAGACTTCCTATGATATTGATAATTTTAACATAGATGACTTTGATGATGATGATGAAGACTGGGAAAATATAATGCATAATTTAACGGCCAGTAAATCTTCCACAGCTGCCTACCCACCTATCAAGGAAGGTAGGCCTGTTAAATCAGAGAGGTTTTTTTCAGCCAAGACAAACTCTCTTCCAATGGCATCTACTGCTCAAAATAAAAACTTCTCAGAGTCAATTCAGAATTACACTGGTAAGTTTAGAATAAATGAATGCTTAAATATTATAAGAAAATAAAACTGTCCAAAATAGAGATTTGTATAAAAAAAAGCAGCTCATCATTGTCTGAAAATCACATTGTTTGTATGCAGATTTCTACTGATAATATGAATTACAAATCACAATTTCAAGCACAGGTTGCTCTTTTGTCTCTGTAGCAGCTGTAGCATTATAAAATATGTAAATTATAACCTAGTGCAGTTAAGCACTAAAGTTATTACAAATGTGTTTTGCCTTTAAACTAACATTTTCTAGTCCTCAAAATGATAAAGCTCATAAATGCAAAGTTTTTAGTGATTTTGAGATGGACAAAAAGAAGAGATGAACTTATATGTTAAAAATATGTATATTTTTATAATTCTGAGTTGATGAGAAGTAATTCATTTATAAAGTAGAGAAACAATTTATGTGTTACAACATTAAAATATAAGGCAGCCTAAGAAGAATATGAAATCAGAAATTCAACAAATACCTACTGAACCAGGTATGGTTGTTCATACATGTAATCCCAGCAATTTTGAAGATGAGGCAGGAGGATTACAATGAATTTGAGGCCAGCCTGGACTGTAGAGTGAGGCTTTGTCTTAAAACAACAACAACAACAAAAACAAAGAAAATCTCCATATATATTCATTGAATACTCATGATGTGTCATATCCTGGGATAGGTTCTGGTAAACTACAAGATCACGGAGCTCATGGTCTGAGAAGAGTTTTGAGAGGAGTGAACTAAGCTACTGTAAAGGCTTAAGAGTGAAGCCAAAATTAATTCTAAAACTTTACGTCAGCCCTATAAAGTTATCACCATGTTTTTTACTAAAACAAAAATACATGTGCAAAGTTTTATAAAGTACAGACCTCCCTATTTTTACACCACTGATGACTTAATACTTCTGAGGTTGTTTTTACAGTGATGCTGTTGACCTTTAAAATAGCCGTTAATAGATTTATTTTGGTGTGCTAGAATGTGTCATACTTATGTCTGCAATTATCTTTGAGACAGTTGAGTGTTGGAGTGAGAGGAGCTGCCAGAGCTGGTGTGCGAGAACCTCTTGTTCTCTCGAACCAGAGCTGCCCCAGTGAGGATACAGAGCAGAGATGTGAGAGACAGTGAAAGAACCTGAGAAGTTCAGGTGACTCTGAGGTTTCAGACCCAAGTGAAAAGCTGCGACACCATTCACAGAAATAGGGAAGCCAGGAGGCAGAGTTGGATTTAGAGAAAAATTGAGAAGCACTATTTTCAGACTGTTGAATTTAAAACATTTGGGAAATCTTTAAGGTAGAAATGTCTTGCAGGCAGTTGGATGTGCATGAAGTATGGAAATTTAGAAGGCTATCAGGAGAGAAAGGCATTGTCTGCTTGCAGATTATGTTTAAAAATCACAGGACTAGGAAAATCTAAATAAGAATGTGTAAAGAGCCCAGCCCCAGGTATCTGAAAGACTCTCAAAGTTAGTGAGCAAGAGAAATGGAGTCAAGAACAGAGTTTTAAAGCCAGTAGAGGAGCCTAGCTCCCTTTGTGCTGTGTACTGTGCTGGGTTCTGGTACCACTACACTAGAATCCCTTTCTTAGCATGCACAAACCCTAGGCTTACTCCGTAGCAAAAAATAAAGCAAGTAGAAAAGTCATGATCTTGAAGATCAAGGGAGAAGAGGAGGGATGGGGTAGATTATATTGATGGGGCTACAGAAAACTCAAGGAAAGACATGATTTAGGCCTGAGACTAATTAGAAGGAAGCCGCCTAAACAGTTAAAAGTGTGCAGTAGTTTCAGAAAGGTGTGTCATTGATTCTGCAGGGGAAAGGTGAATGCTAAAGCTATTGTTATTGTATTAATACACTGATGTTTTTAAAAAATATTATTTTTGTAGATAAGTTGGCACAAAATTTATCATCCAAAAATCAAAAACAGGAGCACTTTCAGAGTCTCAATTTTCCTCATACAAAGGAAATGATGAAGATTTTTCATAAGAAATTTGGCTTGCATAATTTTAGAACTAATCAGCTAGAGGCGATCAATGCTGCACTGCTTGGTGAAGACTGTTTTATCCTAATGCCCACTGGTATGTATTTTTAGATATGAATTGGCAGAACTCCATTGGCAGATGTTAAATGAAAGCCCTTTAATAGGAATAAAAAGAACTCCTACACAGTATTCTTATCATTTAGGGACCTTTTAAACCTCCCAAACCACAGTAAGAAAGTTTACCACCTCATAGCTTCTGTTCTGTTTGTTGATATGATAAGGTTTATTGCTCTATAAGACAGTTAACTCATTGGGTTGACCTGATGTAGAACTTTTCTTTGTGAAGTTTTCTTCTTTCTAATCTAAATAAGCCCAGGAAGGGAACTGATCATTGTCGAGACCATAACCATTTATGGCTGGTCCTTTAATGGTGCTGTATGATGGTTCAGCTCATCAGTCCTGGAGTAAAGACCTGCCTTCCAGTGTAGCCCTTTACGAGGGAGCATTGGTGTGTGTGTAGGCAAGCCACTTCACTCCTAGAACCTGTTCCTTTGTGAGTATAGTAGAGATAGTATGTGGTACAGTGCCCACTTCACAGAGCATCTGAAGATAAAGTGAAAAGGACTCAGCACAGTTCTTTCTTAGCCCCAGTTTTGAAGAGACCAGGACTTTTTGTTGGGAAAGCCTGTGAGAGCTGCTCAGTGATTTGTACTCAGACACAAGAATATGAAGTAAGCGGTTAGGCAGTTTAGTACCACCACGTAGTTCTTTTGCTTGCCTTGTTATAACCTTTAAAAGGAAAGTCAATCAGTGTTACCATTATTATTGCATACTGTTGATTGGTTTTTGGTTGGTTTTGTTTGTTTGTTTGTTTGTTAGTCCGAGAATTATTTTTAGAGACCCTTTATCCTGCCAGATGTTGACTGTATTGGATTTGTTAGATAGACTTTAAACAATTCCATCCGTTGATTTCCGTTTCTTGCTTTGGTTCTTGCCTTTACTGTTGCATGAGCCTGTATATAAGATGTCCTGAAAGATTGTTTGCACATTATTTAAGTGTTCTAAAGAGTCGGTGTAATTCACTATGGAGACTTTGATGTTCTGTTAAATATTTTGAGTATTATATTTGATTTCCTTTATAACTTTTACCTTCACTCAAGATAGATGCTGACCGATTTTTATTGTTGTTAATTTGTCTTTCAGGAGGTGGTAAAAGTTTGTGTTACCAGCTACCTGCTTGTGTTTCTCCTGGGGTCACTATTGTCATTTCTCCCTTGAGATCACTAATAGTGGATCAAGTCCAAAAGCTAACTTCCTTTGATGTAAGTGATTAGGTAAAAATATTAATAAAGGGAGCTGGAGAGATGGCTCAGCATTAAGAACACTGGCTGCTCTTGCAAAGGACCCGGGTTATATTCCTAGCACCCACAGGTAGCTAACAACTGTCCTTAACTTCAGTTCCAGGGGAATCTGACACTTTCTTCTGATCTACATGGGCATTGCATGACACAGGTGCACCCACACACATGCAGGCAATACACTCATACACATAAAAATAAATAAAATATTTTAAAAATATATTAATAAAGAAGTGAGGTGTAGTAGTGTACATCTTTAATCCCAGTACTCAGGAGACAAAGGTAGGCAGATCTCTGTAAGTTTAAGGCCAGCCTGATCTATACAAAGTTCCAGGCTAAATTACATACAGAGACCTTGTCTCCAAAAAAATAAAAATTTAATAAAGGCACTTGCCACCAACCTGAGGACCTGAGTCAGTCCCCTGAACCCATTTGGTGAGAGGAGAGAACTGAGTCCTGCAAATTGTCCTCTGACCTCCACTGCACCTACATAACACACACACACACACACACACTAAAATGCAATTAAAAATTAATAAAAGGGGCTAGAGAGATGGCTCAGCTGTTAAGAGCACTGGCCGCTTTTGCAGAGGACCCACGTTCAGTTCCCAGCACCCTCATGGCAGCTAAAAACCATCTGTGACTCTGGTCCCAGGGAATCTGATGTCCTCTTTTGACTTCTGGCAGGCAGGCATTCACATACATGCAGTCAAAACACTCATACAAATAACAATAAAAATAAATAAATACTAAAGTGTGCTTTAGAAACACGTATTTCAATACTCTTGGTAATCTTATTAACTATTGTTTATGAATTATTAGAATAGTTCGTTAATTATATTGGGTATGTAGGTCAGTGGTAGAGTGCCTGCTCAGCATATTGCAAAATAAATAAAATTAAATAAAACATAGCAGTTAAATTAAGATGTACATTTAAGCACTTGTGTTTATAACATTCTGATACAAATAACCAACTTTATTCAATCTGAGAATTTAATTCTCCTACAAGAGTATATTTTAATGAGAACTCTTAACCTATATTTTGCTAATGTAATTTTTTTCTTACCAATATAAGAGGGTTTCTTTTTTTAAACTACTGCCAGATGAGCGTAGTTCTTTTCCCTATACCCTAAAGTGCACATGTGAATGACTGTACACTTGTCTTTTTTTTCCTCATTGCTGAGTGGAAGGAGATACAACTGCATTCTCTTACATTCTTCACATTGCAGTCAACAGAACCGAATACAGTATTATGAATCATAACATCTCCACATGACAACTGGTGTGACTTTTCTCCCAAAGAATGTCAGTGCAGTAGTGGTAACCATTGCCTTGTTGTCTATGATGTCACAGCCATCATCGCTGAGCATTAAAACCTTCAAGATATATTGACCTTACAAAAAAAAATAAATAAATAAGGGAGTGATGATGCTTACCTTTAATCCCAGCACTGAGGAGGCAGAAGCAGGCACATTTCTGTGAGTTTGAGGCCAACCTGGTCTACATAATGAATTCCATACCAGCCAGGGCTACATAGTGAGACCCTGTCTCAAAAAAAAAAAAAAAAAGTAACCAAACATCAGGAGTGGAATCCTTTGATTGTTAAGTTCATATCAACCTTGTTTACAAGTATAAAAGGTGAAGTGATTGAAGGAAGGCCAAGGGTGTTGTGCATTCCATTAATTCCAGTATTTTAGAGGCAGAGGCCCGCAAATTTCTGATTTCAAGACCAGCCTGGTCTATATTGTGAGACCTTGTCTCAAAACAAATAAGAAAAAAAGAAAGAAAAGGAAATAAACAGTGGAAAGACTCTTATTTTTTCTTTAGCTAATGTCTTGCTATGTCAAAGGCCAGCTTCAGACTTGCTATAATGCCCAGTCTGGCCTAAAACTCATAGTCCTCCTGCCTCAGCTCGAATTACTCATGTGTACCACTACAACCAGGTGGGAAGGCTATTTTGAATTGTGCTTAATATGAAATTTTTTAATATATGTATTAACTAGATATGATGCATACCTGTAATCCTAGCACTTGTGATGCCTCAGATGCTGAGGCAGGAGGATCATAAGTTTGAGGCTTGCCTAGACTGACTCCACAATGAAACTAATACACAAAATTTTGAATAAAAATAAAATATGTACACTGATTATTTGTTGTTATTGTGAGATATTTGTTTCTTTCAGTAGGATTTATAAAATCTGAATCATAATCATGTCAGATTAATGTATAAAACTTAACTTGTTGCTTTTACACTTAGATTCCAGCTACATATCTGACTGGTGATAAAACTGACTCAGAAGCTGCAAATATTTACCTCCAGTTATCAAAGAAAGACCCAATTATCAAACTTTTATATGTTACTCCAGAGAAGGTTTGTATTTATCTCACTACTTTTAATGTAACATTGAAGGACACTAGAATACATATATTTGTTTAATTGTAATTTTTTAATGTACAGTACAGTCAAAGAATTCTTGTGTAACTCTCAATCCCAAACCTGAAATGGTAACATTTTACTATAGTTCTTTTATAGTTCATTCTTTCTCTTGTTTGTTTGTTTGTTTGTTTTCTGAAGCATTTGATTGAGAAGAGTTGCAGACCTTCCATCTTAACCCTAATTACTCCATTGTGCATTTCCCTAAAAAAAAAAAAAGAATTTTCATAATAGCCATAGACAGAATTATTAGTCTGTGCATATACAGCGATACATTACTATGCTTAACCTCTTCACCATCTTCCAGCTTCACCCGTTGCCCCAGTAATGTCCTTTGTAGCAAAAGAAAACTCCAGTCTAATTTCCTTTTATCTACACAGTTTCACTTTCTTATCACTCATGATTCTGACATTTTGAAACATAAAGACCAGTTCTGAGAACTGCCCCTCAGTTTGAGTTAGTCTTGTTTCCTGCTGATTAAATTCACTCTATTCATTTTGACCTGAATAGTTTAGATAATGATGGTACATTCCCATGAATGCTATCTGGAAGTACTTAACATAGACTGATCTTATTACTGATGCTTTGTATTTGGCCAGTCACTTAGTTAAAATAGCAACTGCCAGGCATCAGTGATTCTTTACCAAGCAGTTATTACTATAATGGTTGCCAAATTTTTATTTTACTAATTTAGTTCATCATTCTAACATAAGGAGCACTTTGCCTTATGCCACATGTTTATTTATATCAGTGTGAACTTGTACATTCTTGATTTGTTTTGTGGGTTACAATAAATTATCACTATGTATTTTGATGTTCTAATTGCCCTAGATTTGACCACTGAAGAAGTTTCACCAACCTGGCTTCTGTGTCCTTTTGATATGTCCCTGTCAAGAAGTAGGTACTAGACATGCTTGCTGTGACTGGGACATCACTGCTTCTAGGCCCCGTCATGACAAAGCTACAAAGTACATACATCTATCTATATGTATAATATGATATATATAATTTTCCCCCAAGTAGCATCCACATACTTAACACACATCTAAAGTCCTGTTACCAGGCTGGTGAGATGGCTCAGTGGGTAAGGGGTGCTTGCCAACATGCTTGATGACCAGAGTTTGATCCCTGAGACCCACATAATGGGAGAGAACTTAACACTATAAGTTGTCTTCTGACCTCCATACATGCATATCATAGCATGTGTGCATCCACCCATACAAATTTAATAAATTTAAAAAACTTTAAGTCTGTTACTAGTATAAGCACATGGTGACCATCAGGTATGTTGAAGCAGAAAAAAGTTTTACTGATAAGTAAACTATTTATTGAATGTGGGTAAACATTCTAAAATGTTTCATTTGCTATTTTCTATTACTTCTGTTCTTGACATAAATTGAGATAAAAAACACTTGTGTATGAAGCAGCTCTAATAGCACTTAATTGTAATACTAAACGACAACACATTCAGGTGATGTGTTTAGATATTTCATTTATCTCTGGTCTAGGTCTGTGCAAGTAACCGGCTGATTTCCACTCTGGAGAATCTATATGAAAGGAAGCTTTTGGCACGTTTTGTCATTGATGAAGCGCATTGTGTGAGTCAGGTAAGTACCATTTTTATGTCTTGGAGCATCAGTAAATTTATACCACCAATATTACACAAAACCACAACACTGAAGAAAAACTCACACTGGATAAACTCTTCTGCGGCCTCACTGAAGAATAAAGTAGTCCCTAAGATATTGACCATTCAGTGCTGGTTTTTTATAATGGCAAGATCCGAATAATCTGAAAGCAGTATTTTTTTTTTCCAACTAGTGGGGACATGATTTTCGTCAAGATTACAAAAGGATGAATATGCTTCGCCAGAAGTTTCCTTCTGTTCCAGTGATGGCCCTCACTGCCACAGCAAATCCCAGGGTTCAGAAGGACATCCTCACTCAGCTGAAGATTCTCAGGCCTCAAGTGTGAGTTATTGAAGGCCATATATTTCTATTCTCAGCTACCACATGTTCAAGTCACCTGTGGGTGACTTAAAAATCCTAGGGCCCAGACTGTACCCCAGGACAACTCAATCAGAATATTTGAAATTGGAAAATTTTTTTAAGTTTTCATTTTTAATATTCAAGTGATTCCACATGCAACAAAATTTGGGAGCAAAATCCTGGAGCTTTACTTCTCAAAGTAAAATTCTATGACTGTCAAGATAGTTCAGCAGATAAAGGCACCTGCCTCCAAGCTTGTCTGCCTAAGTTCAATCCCTGGGACATGGTAGAAAGAGAGAATTGACTCCAACAGGTTGCCCTCTGACCTACATTCATGTGTCATGGCACACATGCCTCCCAAAGTAAATAAACAAATATAAACAAAAGTAAAACTGTCCCTATCCATACTTTGGAAATGGGATAAATTTCATGCTGTACCTGGTGACCCTGGTGTAGCCCTTTTAAATAGATTAGTGTATGTTATGAAATGAACAGGTGACTCCTTTTTTTCTTAAAGTTCCAGTTATATCCAGGATGTGAGAATAGTCCAGAACCCACATAGAATGGCCTTCTCACTTTGCATCTCAACAGTAAATGCCGGTTACTGCCACCAAATCCATAACTACTCAGTGCCAAAAGCTACTGTAAAAGTATCCCCCTGTATATATTTAGGTTGTGTTGGATTATTGTGCCTCTGCCTGAGTTTGTAAAGAGACAGATGTATTTTTTGTTAAGTTTATTTGCTCAGCAGATATTTAACACCTTTTTATGTTATTTTTTCTTTTTAGTTTATTAGAGGCACCAGTGTAGAATACCTAAAGGAGTAATAACTGAACAGAATGTTGGGGTGGATTTTTAAAGACAGCTTTTGTTCATTTGAAAACGGCAAGCTGGCATGGTGGTACCTGCCTGTAGTCACAACTCTTTAGGAGGCTGAAGTGAGAGGATGGCTCAACCTTATGAGACTTGGCCTCCCATGTCCCCCCATCCCTTAAAAAGAGGAGAGAAATCTAGAAAAAATGTAGAGAAATTGGCTGTATAAACATTGTAAGCATGAAAATAACAAAATATCTTGGAGAGTTCTGAGCAGAAGAGCTGAAAGTTCCATGTGAAGGATATGAAGGGATCATGGATTAGCATAGTTGCAAGAGCCTTGTCAGATTAAATTGGCAACTTCTAAATTCTCAAATCTAAAACAAGCAACTCTTGCAGCACTCTGGGCTTCTTCCAGCCTTTAAGTTGTTTGGTTCCAACCTAAAATATTTAGTTGTTAATAACTCTTTTATATGTCACTAATGACTGTACTTGAGTGTAAGAATTTTAGAGTCCTCAAAATTTTGTGTGTATAATCACAACATTTGGAATGTAATGTTTTAATTTTATGTCATTTGCAGTAAGAGGAATATTTATATAAATTTAGGATAAAAGATATTTGGGGACTAGGGAGATGGCTCAGTGGTAAATAGCACAGGCTGCTCTTGCAAAGGACCTGGGTTCAGTTTCCTGTACCCACCTGGTGGCTCACAGCCATCTATAACTCCAGGGGATCTGACTTCCTCTTCAGACCTCCTCAGGCATTGTATAACACATATACACTTACATACATGCAGGCAAAACTCATATAGATAAAAAATAAATAGATAATTTTTAAAAAGATAGTTTGTTTCCATACTAGATATGCCTTATAATACTATATTTAAGATGTTATACTTTAGATTCTAGTAAATACTGAATGCTAGAAATTTGTTTCTACAGATGTTACATTGTCCTATGAAATAGTTTTATTTGTTTGTTTTTTGTTGGTTGTTGAAATGGGCTACAGGGTCTTGCTATGAAGCACCCACACACACTCCCCAGCTTGGAACTTACAGTGTAGATAGACCAAACTAACCTTGAACTCTTGGCAGTCCTCCTGTCTCATCTTCCCAAGTGCTATGATTACAAATGTACCACTATGCCAAATTATGTTATGTTCTGTGTGGGTTTATATGTATGCATGCAGAAATCCAAAGATCAACCCTGGGTGTTCCTTAGGAGCTATTCACCTTGTTTTTTGAGACAGGATCTCTTGTTGACATGGAGCTCCCCAAGTAGGCTAGGTTGCCTAATCAGCCTTGGGGATCCTCCTATCTCTGCCTCCCCAGTGCTAAGATTGCAAATAGTAGGTAAATGCTGTACCACTGAGCCATGTTGCAAGCCCTAATTTGTCAGTCCCTTATATTGATTGGCAAAAGCCCAAAGTTAAAAGAAATTATGTGAATTCCCTTTACATTTGAATGAGTTTTTCTAAATGTAAAAACTTAATGTTCTATGTTTGGGTACACATATTTATCTGGAGGCAGATACCTTGAATCCCTTTCCCTAAAACTATGGGAATGAGATCTTCCTGGGAAAGCAAATTATACATACCGGATGCTAGCACATGGTGCCTTGTGCCTAACTGGGTCTCGGTAATGAATAAGTGAGACATATGGAAGGTTTTGATAAATGTGAATAAAATGCATAAATGCGTAAGTCTGTTGGTTGCTTAATATATTTGGTATTTCTGCTTTGGGAAGGTATAAATCCCATAGAATAAGTAGATTTTTAAGAAGCACTTTCTGGTACACTGCTTCCTGATCTTTTTCTGCCAATAAGTCCCTTGTTTGAATTAATTTACCAACTGCTGCTGTATCATGGCCCTAGAGAAGTTAGGCAGTCAGTCCTAGGTTTGCAGCCATGGCCCTATGCTCCTTTCCTCCTTCCTCTTAGAGCTTAAAAAAGTTAATTCTGCTTTGGGAAGTACAAGAATGGCTATTAAAACAAGACATCATGCCATTCTCTTAGGACCCCAGAAGATGAACTAAGAGAGCAAAAAGTCAATATACAGACTTAACTAATTGACTATAATACTGCAGTGGTAAGCTAATACCCACTGTGAGCCAGCCAGTGCTCTTGGCATTTTATATACTCACCCACACAAAAGTCTTACAAGTTATGTGATCCTCCATTTCCCCATTCTATAGATAAAGAAACTTGAGTCACAGTCTTTGTTATAGCACATACCTGAAATCCTAGTACTTGGAATTGGAAGGCAAAGGCAAAAGAATAGGAGTATGAGCAATTCATGGTCATCCTCAATACATAGCAAGTTAGAAAATTTTTTATTTTATTTTATTTATTTATTTTTTATTTATTTTTTTTTGAGACAGCATCTCCCTATAGCCTTAGCTGGCCTTGAACTCAATATGTAGACCAGGCTGGCCTAGAACTCAGAGAGATCTGCCTGCCTCTGCCTCCCAGATGCTGAGATTAAAGGCATGCACCACCATGCTCAACTTGCGATACTGTATAAAATAAAAATAACAGATTGACAGGAACATAGCTCTGTGGACAAATGCCACCAAGCCTGACACCCTGAGCTGTCTGGACCCACATGGTGGAAGGAAGCAGTCACAAAGAAGTTGCATAAGTTGTAAACCTAGCAAGTATTGGGGTAAGGACTTCAAGCCCTGCAATCTGATTACAGAATTCTTGAAATACCATTCTAAAATACAAAAAGAAAGCCATGATTAAAGATGTAAATTTAAACTACAGATATTCATCTAACAGTGTAGAAAGATCAAATCATTTTAAGAAGGATGCAGGTATAATAAGGTGTTCTGCTAAGAAGTTTCATCAGCTGTTCTCAGGTCTATTCTACACACCCTCAAATTCACCTGTTTAATATGCATACTTCAGGGCTGGAGAGGTGGCTCAGCAGTTAAGAGCACTGGCTGCTCTTGCAGAGGACTCAGGTTCAATTCCCAACACCCACATGATGGCTCACAATCATCAGTAACTCCAGTTCAAGGAATCTGACTCCCTCTTCTGACCTCCATGGGCATTGCACAACACAGATGCACTTACATATATGCAGGCAATACACTCATACACGTAAAATTAAAATTAAATAAAATGCACAGTTCACTGGGGTGTTCTTAGTTTTTTCAGGGAGTTGAGCCATCACCACCATCTGCTCTTAGTACATTTTGTCTTTCTTAAGAGGCTCTACTTTCATCAACATTAATCCCTTTTCCTCTCTAGCCTGGGCAACCATTCATTGGCTTTCTGCCTTTGTAGATTTTTTTGCTATTCTGGACATTTCACATTCAGATTGATTATCCACAAATGCTTAGGATCAGAAATATTTTAGATTGAAAGTTTTTCTAGATTTTCGAATACTTGCATATACATAATAAGGTATCTTAGTGATATTCCTCAAAGCTAAACATAAAATTCATTTGTTTCATGTCTACTCATAGCAGAAAGATACTTTTAAAGCTTTTACTTATTTATATCATTTGTTTTTACTTTTTACTTTTTTTTTTTTTTTTGTATGTGTGTATGTATTCATGTGCTGTGTGGAAATCAGAAGACAACTTGAAGGGCTCTCTCCCTCCACGGTGGTTCCTGGGAATTGAACTCAGGTCATTGGGTTTCCTGTCAAGTGCTGTTAAGCCATCTGATGAGGTCTTGTCCAGGTTGGTCTGGAACTCACTAGGTAGCTCAGGCTCAGGAGGATAACTAACTCTCCTTCCTTCCTTCCTCCCTTCCTCCCTTCCTCCCTTCCTCCCTTCCTCCCTTCCTCCCTTCCTCCCTTCCTCCCTTCCTCCTCCCTCCTCCCTCCTCCTCCTCCTCCTCCTCCCTCCTCCTCCTCCTCCTCCTCCCTCCTCCTCCTCCTCCTCCCCCCTCCTCCTCCTCCTCCTCCTCCTCCTCCTCCTCCTCCTCCTCCTCCTCCTCCTCCTCCTTCTGTTATTGTTTTAAGTTTTTGAGATAGGTCTCCCTATAGCCCCAGCTGGCCTAGAACTTACTTTGTAGACTAGCTTCAAGCTCACAGAGATCCTCCTGTCTCTGCCTCCCAAGTACTGGGACTAAAGGCATGTGACACCATGCCTGGCTTTATTTTGTCTTTGAGACAAGGTCTTGTGCATCCCTGACTAGCCTCAAATTCAATGTGTAGCTGAGGTTGACCTTAAATTTCTGATCTTTCTGTTCTTACTTCCCCACTACGAAGACTGTAGTCATACGCCATCATACCCAGTTTATGTGGTTGCAGAGATTCAACCCAAGACTTCATGCATCCTAGGCAAGCACTTTATTAACTGAGTACCTTCACCCTCAGCCCAGGAAGGTTATTTTAAAACAGTGTTTTTACTATATCTGTATTTTTATTGCAACATGAGGTCAGGTGTGGTGTTTTCTATTCTGTGGATAGTGTTTGCCTAACATACCCAAGGATTTAGATTTATTTCCCCAGTACTTACCACCCTACCCTCAACACAGGTGTAGTATGTTCTAAACAGCAACATTTAAAACTGACTGTTACCTCTTTAATGTTTATCCACTCCAATATAATTATAGTCACTATTTTGTGCCTGCTACATGGATTCACAAAACAGATTTTAAAAGATTAACCTGGGACTAGAGAGGTAGTTTAGGAGTTAAGAGCACTTGTTGCTTTTCCAGAGAACCTGAGTTTGGTTCCCAGTGTCCACACTGGGCAGCTCACAACTGGCCATAACTCCAGCTCCAGGGGATCTAATGCCCTCTTCTGGACTCCTCAGTCACCCACACATATATGGAATACAGACATACACACAAATAAAATTTTTTATGCACGAATTCTTTTTGTTTATTCTGTTACACTCATATGTAAATAAAACATGTACAAATTAAAGTTTGGTATTTTAATCTTCTATACCAAAACTTTATCTGAATTGAATTATTAAAATCATTAGTCAAGGACCTGAGAGGTAACTCAACAGGTAAAGGTATTTACCACCAAGCCTGAAGACCAGAGTTCCTAAATTTGAACCCTGGAACTCATATAGTGAAGGGAGAGAACCAACTCCCACAAGTTGTTCTCTGACCTACACACACACACACACACACACATACAAACACAAAATTAGTCATAGTTGATTGGAATAGTTATATACATGTCTGTTACTTTTTAAAAATGCGTACTTTATTTGGTATAGCTTTAATATTTTTACAGTTTCTCTCCTAAACTGGAAATTTTTTATTTAAAAAATTTTTAATTGCATTTACTTATAGGGACCAAGAAGCACATTTTTCACAGCATGGGGATGTAGGTCAGAGGACAACTTGCAGGCGTTGGTTCTCCTTCCCACCATGTGGGTTCTGGGGATCAAACTCAGGTCGTCAGGCTTGGCAGCAAGCACCTTTACCCACAGAGCCATCTCTCCAGTCCTTTTTTTATTTTTATTTTAAAAGTCAGGAATCTTGCTATGTTGCCAAGGCTAGTCTTGGAATCATTGGCTCAAGCCACCCACTCACCTCAGCTTCCCAAGTAGTTGAAACTACAGGACTACGCCACCATGACCAGCTTAAATATGTTTTTAATATAATTTTTAGGCATAAACCTTTTATTAGATTGTATATCTTAATGAGTAAGGAATTTTTGTTTTTCAGTTCAATATCTAGAGATCGTTTCAGTCAGTTCATATTTCTTACTTTTATGGATGTGATCCCTAAGAACTGTTGCTTATATAAACAAGTAGATGAAAATGAAAGGCATTTTATTATAGCAGTAACACTCAATTATTTGTTTCCTTCTGAAGCATATGCCAAAATTACATCATGATCTGTCATCAAAAATTATTTTTAATGATCTGCCAACTGACATTTCACTTAGGTCCTCCAAATTTTGTGGGAGGTAAAGAATTGAAAAGTATTTGACTAACAAGCAATATCATTATTTACTCATTTTTTTCTGGGAAATATACCATTAAAAAGCTTTACTAGGTTTTACATAATGACTATGAAGTATTCTTTTTACTTTTTCAAGAAGAACCTCTACCCTGTACCAAATATATTTGGGCTATCTTGACCTGTATATGTCCTGTACACCTTTTTAAAGATATTTCTTGGGGGCTAAAGGGATGGCTTCAGCAGTTAAGAGCACTGGCTGCTCTTGCAGAAGACCCAAATTTGATTGCCAGCACCCATGTGGTGGCTAACAACCATCTGTAACTCCAGCTTCAGGGAATCCAACACCGTATTCTGACTTCCCTGGGCATTGCACGACACGGTGCATTTATATACATGTAGACTATACACTAATACACATAAAATTAAAATAAATTTTAGAAGATGTTTTTGACAAAATGCTTTTATTATGTGATATGCTTTGAAATATTTTTTCAGAACTCTGTAGCTGTAAATTAATTATTTCAAATAATAGGAAATGACTACCATATAACCCAATTAGCAGAGCCTGTTTTCATTGGCAAACCAGTTAGCCAAATACGATTTATTTACTTAATATAAAAATAAACTCTGGGGTTGTAGAGATGGGTAGAGGTTAAAGTGTTTGTCACGCAAATGCCAAGACCTGTGTTAGAAGCCCCAGAGCCCACATGAAAGCTAGGCATGGTAGCCCGCTCTGGAATGCCAGTGCCCCCTAAGGCCAGATAGGAGGTTGAGAGTGGAGAATCCCCAGAAGTTCACAGGCAGCTAGCCTGGCATGCACAGCAGTGACCAATAAAGAAACTACCTCAAACAAAGTAAAAGGGAAGACCAGCACCTGAGGCTGTCCTTTGGCCTCCACCCATACACATACACTGATACACACACGCATACACAAATTCTGACTTCACTTTTCAGTTCCCATGAACTGCTTAGTAAACATCATTGTGACAGCTGGCCCGG
This sequence comes from Eospalax fontanierii, assembly GCA_035773235.1. NCBI lineage: Eukaryota > Metazoa > Chordata > Mammalia > Rodentia > Spalacidae > Eospalax > Eospalax fontanierii. The sequence continues at coordinate 148,377,657 of CM069524.1, read as the reverse complement.
GTCCTACAGCAACAGAAGCATTAGCTGACTCCCACAACCTAGGTTTAAAATTCTTTCACCCTCCAAAATAGAATGTAGTTTTTATTAGCACTTACTCCCTGTTTTCCCTCTTATTTCTTTCACTGAGCATAGTGTTTTAAGAATCATCTAGGTTGTAGCACTGGAGACAGAAAGAAAAAGAGAGAGAGAGAGAGAGAGAGAGAGAGAGAGAATGTTGCTAGAGATCAATCCTGTGGCCTTACCCTGCTGGGTGAGTACTTTACCACAGTAGCCCTCGTACTTGATTTTTGTGGTTAAATACTCTTCCTTTGAACAGATGTTCTGCATTTTACTTATCCATTCATCACTTGGTAAGGATTGTCTATAACTAGGTAGCTGGTGATCCCTTACAACCTATTTTCCAACAGGCAAAGATTGGTTAGAAGCATTAAACCCTGAAGGTCTGTGTACTTTTCCATTATAACAAATTGTGTGAATATTGCTCTTCATTAGTGGCCTGCAGGCCTTCTGTGGTACAGTGATTTATTTGTTTTGGTTTTAATTGAATTTGTGATCTACAAGTTTGTTTTCTAATCTCATATCATTTTATTGTTTTTTGTAAAAGTTTATTTGACCAAATTACATATCAAATAGTTCTGTTTTTAGTTATGTTACAAATCCAAAAAATATCAAATGTTTTTATTAGAGCTTTACTGGATAGATCTACACTATCCAGTTCACATTCTTAATGTGTAATGTCCAGTAGTTTATGGTATTTTCTGAGTTGTACACCATCACCACAATCTGAGAACCTTTTACCACCCTCAAAACACTTTACAACCTCCTTTCCCACTTCCCCACCAGCCCTAAGCAACCACTAATCTAGTTTTTGTGCATAGATTTGCCTATTCTGGATGTTTCATATAAATATTCATTCTGTATATACGGAATCTTTTCTATCTTATATATATGAGTATTTTGCCTACATGTATGTAAGTGCAGCCGTGTCATGCAGTACTCACAGAGGCCAGAAGAGTGTCAGATCTCCTGGAACTAGAGTTAACCAACGGCCATATATGAAGGTTCTGATTCCTCCATGTGTTTCCCAATGCTTGTTTTTGATCCAAATCTTTTGTTGTTTTAAATGAATGTAAGTCTCCTCTGAAATTCAGGTGGTGTTTAGAATGGGGGCAGGTGAGCATCGGGCCATTCCTACACATGGTTCTTGCAGTGTTCCTGTCAGAAGGAAGCACCATTCCTAGTTGAGGCCCAAGCCAGTTCCTAATGCTGAGCATTTCTTCAGCATTCCTATTGCTAGACAGTTCTTCATATGCCCTCTTTTGGACAGGGTCTCATTGTAGCTCAGTCTGTCCTTGAACTTCCTGTCCTCCTGGTTTCAAATTCTCATTAGACAGTAGTGTCACAAGACTGCATCCTGTGGCAGTGTCAGGGTTAGCCCTTCTGAGGTGAGAGTCCTGACTCCCCTACCTTACTGTCATTCCATCTGAAGCCAGAATCCCCAGCAGTCCTCTGTTCCCAGTGATTCCTTAACAAAAACAGATAAACACAGGAAGCCCTGCAAAGGGTTTCTCATGTTTAATTAAAGAAATTTCACATACACCCATGAGTAGTTTACTTTGTTTTGTTTGATGTCCTAGAGGGTTTTATGTCTGGAACACAGAAGGTGGTAAAAGGTGAGATTTGATTGTGTTTAGACAGTGGGAAGAGGCATGTGAAAGAAGGGAGTAACAGCAGGGTATCTGTGGAGTTCCGGTGGAAGGATTCTGGTCTTTCTTAGGGAAAAGTACGTGTGAAAACCTTCTTAAAACATCTCTTCTAAAGGTATGCATACCCCGGTTTTAGGCCCCTGGTCTAAACAGGTTGGAAATGTGGTTCAGAACTCCTCAAAAAAGCAGCCTAAGCTGAAAGCCAGTTGAGACCCACAGGAGTGATGTTTGGGTGCAGTTTAAAGCTGTGAGAGTGTGGACGGAAGTTAACGGAGGATCGGAGATAGCCAGGCTCTTAGAGGCACTTCTCATTTAAGGAGTAAGCAGAGGAAGAAGAGGAGATGGAGAAGAGAAGTCAGTTGTAGGCGAAGCCCCACTGACATGGAAAGTTGTAAGAGTGGATAGGGGTATCCTCTAAGCCAATAGCATAGAGCAGGGGGTATCAGAGCGAGGGATCTGAAAGATCACCACTACTTGAACATTCCTGCCACCACTGCTTGTTTCATAAGCCCATCTAGCTTAGATTTAGATAGAGTTCAAGACAGCGAGCTGCTAGTTCTCTTCCTTACCTTTGTTCTTAACCCCATAGATAAGCCACCTCCCTGACACAAGTCACTGAAGTTAATGGTGGTTTCCTTCTGTCCTTTCAGGCAGATATGTGCTCCATCTTCAACTCATGCCAAGGTGTTCTTCCTCTGGACTAAACAGAGGTGGTACCTAGACCAGTAGAAAGTCCCAGGGCTAAGAATCTTGTAGTAACCCCTTCACCTTTCTTTAGTTTTAAAGAGATTGTTTGCGGGTTAGGGTGCTTGCCTGCATGCTTTGGAACCAAGGTGATGGAAGGAGAGAACCAACTCCTGAAAGTTGTCCTCTGATCTCCATACGTGCTGCATGTCCGCCCCCCATACAAAATAAGTAAGTTCAAGCTATGGAGACAAAATATAATAACAGAATTGTGATAGAATGGTAACAGCAGAAGACCAGATGTGATGAGAATTTAAATTGGGTATATGATTAGTTGGGGAAGGATGTAACTGTACCTTCTGAGAAGCCTGCTATGGGAGGGAAAGTAGGTGAAGGAATAGCGTGCAGGATCGAGAGAAGCTTTAGTGCTCTTGGAGTTGTGGCCCTATAAAATATCTAGGAACAGAAGGGAAGAATTCACAGAAGAGTCTAAAAATATAGACAGGATTTTTCTTCTTTTAAAAATATTTTTAGCCAGATATGATAACACACGCCTTTAAGCCCAGCATTCTGGAGACAGAGGCAGGCAGATCTCTGTGAGCTCAAGGACAGCATGGTCAACATAGCCAGTTCTAAGCTAACCAGGGCTACATAGTGAGACTGTCTGAAAAAAAAATTTTTATGCCGTTTATTAGATGATAGTTCATACATATTTGTGCATTGACACACTGACCCCCCCTTTTTTTTCCTTTAATTTTTTGGGGTTTTTTGTTTTTTGTTTTTTTTGAAACAGGGTTTTCTTGTAGCTCTAGCTGCTACAAGAACTTGCTGTGTGGATCAGACTACCTTCAATCTCACAGAGCTCTGTCTGCCTCTGCCTCTTTGAGTACCAGTATTAAAGGTGTTTGCCTGACTTTTCTTTAATTTTTTTCAGATTACTTGTATTTAGGTATTTTGCCATTTTCCTTAATCATTTAAACCTTTAGCCATCTCTACTTCTTAAAAATAAAATTGTACATGTGTTGTGTGTGCATATTTGTAAGTATATGTGTGGGAATTGCTCTTGTGCCTGTGTATGCGTAAGCCAGGGGTCAGTGTAAGGTGTCTTTCTCTCTCTGAACCTGGAGTGTATCAGTTTGGATAGACTGGCTGGCCAAGTGAGCCCGTGGGATCCCTCTTGTCTTCGCCTGCCAGTGCCTGGGTTACAAGACCATGCCACTGTGCCCAGTTTTGTGTGTGTGTGTGTGTGTGTGTGTGTGTGTGTGTGTGTGAGAGAGAGAGAGAGAGAGAGAGAGAGAGAGAGAGAGAGAGAGAGATCCGAATTGTGCAGTAAGCATCTTATCCACTGAGCCATCTCCCCAGTCCCACCTCTGCTTTTAAGTGTCTCGCCCTTGGGGTCTCTTGATCTGCCTTGTCTTTTCTCCAGGTATTTCTGCTGCAGCACTCGTTTTTCATCTCATGGACTTCCCTTCTCTGTCACCCTTTCTTTCCTCTAAAATGTTCATTTCAGTGTTCCATTATGTCATCTATTCGTGATAATGTTCAATTTAAGACAGCTTGCTAGTTCGGTTTGTGCTGTGGAACGTTAGTATTTAGTATGTGAAGGTGCCTGCCTTCATTGGGCTGCTATAACAGTATCAAAGACTGGGTGGCTCAAAAAGCAAATTTATTTCTCATGGTTCTAGAAGCTGGGAAGACAAGATCAATGTTCTAGTAGATCCTGTGTGTCTGGTGAGGTCCCTGATTTATAGATAGTAATGTTCCCATTTGAGCCATTCATACTGAGGAGGGAAGAGTCACTGAGGTTTCCAGGTGTTTTGTTTGTTTCTTTGTTTTTTAAAGGTGTGTGTGTGTGTGTGTACCCATGCCCATGAGAGGGCCAGAAGAGGACACTGAATCCCTTGGAGGAACTGGAATTATACGTGTCTGTGAACTGCCTGATGTGTATTGTAGGATCTGAACTCCAGTCTTCTGATAGAGCCATAAGCAATTTTAACAGCTGAGCCGTCTTGCCAGCTTCTCTATCCTGATACAACCACTAATCTCCTTGGTGAATCTACTGTCTCCACCTAATTGCCTCCCAAAGGTCCTGCCTCCTAACGCCATAAGGATTTGGGGTAAAACATGGTCTACAGCAGTGACTACAGCTGTATTTTCTCATAATAATTGAATTTTATGTTTGGGTCTTCTTTTAGGTTTAGCATGAGCTTTAACAGACATAACCTGAAATATTATGTATTACCAAAAAAGCCTAAAAAAGTGGCATTTGATTGCTTAGAATGGATCAGAAAGTATCACCCATGTGAGTACAGCCATGTAATAAATTATATCCAAAAACAACAGATAAAATGGCTTTTCAGTATTGTACTGCAATAGATTATATAAAATTGCATATTAAACATTTCTTTTTGCATTATGATAGCACTGCTTGCTATTTATGGGTAATATTATAATTTTGAAGTCTCATTCGTTTAGGTAATAATAAGCCCTAACAAAAATATATTAAATATGCCCTCCTACACACCTGCATTATAAGTTTTAGTGTCTTTTCTCTGGCTTCTTTCAATGTATGAATAACGTAGCCCTTTGTTTTAGTGCCTTCTCCCAAGTGTGCTTGCCTTTGTGTTATGCTAACTAAAATGAGAGTCTCAAGTTCCATTTATCCACATAACCCATTTTCAGCATCCTATACATTTTCCCATAGCCTTTATAAACTTGGAAAGCACTTTTAGTAGTTACAGTATATTTATTTCACAATTCACTATCTTAATTATTTCCATATGTTGCCCATTGAGCTTCTTTCTTACAAAAAAAAAATTTTTTTTTTTGAGACACTGAAACTTACTGTGTAGACTAGACTGGCCTCCCAGAAATCCACCTGTCAGCCTTTCAAGTGCTGGGATTAAAGGCATGCCTCACCGTGCCCAGATCTTACCAAAATTTTTGTCCTAAGCCCTTGTACCGTTTTATTTCCTATCTTACTTTCCTGGAAGGGAACTGAATCAAAAGTATTTATCAGGCTCTTGATGACTTTGCCATATGTTTCTACCTAAGTATATCAGGGTAGCTGGAAATTATAAAGCCCATGTGAAACAAAGTCCAGGTTAGTCTAGGTTGCCTTCACAGGATTAAAAATTCAATCTTATTTCCAGTGTTCATGAATCCCTAGCTTGAATTATTCTGTATGATCATTCTGCATATAAAAATGCTCTAGAGATCTATTTATGGTTCATGTATTTCTAAGAACATGCTGTAAATTGTGTTGTTCTTTAAAAGTCCTCATTTCTTAATACTGTTTTGGTTTCTTGGCAGATGACTCAGGGATAATTTACTGCCTCTCCAGGCGGGAATGTGACACAATGGCTGATACCTTACAGAAAGATGGTCTTGCTGCTCTGGCTTACCATGCTGGTCTCAGTGATTCTGCCAGAGATGAGGTGCAGCACAAGTGGATCAATCAAGATGGCTGCCAGGTAACTTTTCAGAAATCAGCAAATGTGAACATGGAATGAAATTTTTGTTTTATTTTTGTGAAACTGGGTCTTGCTATGTCATTGAGGCTAGCCTCAAACTTAATGCAACCTTCCTGCTTCCACCTCCCACCTGCTCTGCTTTTTGTAAATTATTTTTAATTTATTTATTTGTATGTGTGTGGCATGTACATGCCATGCTGCATTTTGTGTAGAAGTCAGAAGACAACTTGCAGGAGTCAGTTCTTTCTACCATATGGGTCCTGGGGATTGAACTCAGGTTATCAGCCTTTACACAGTGAGCCATCTTGCCAGCCCCTAGTTTGTTTTTAATCTTAAAGGTAATAAACATCAAAATAAGACAGAAATTGAATCAATGATGTAGTGAATAATTTAAGAATATTATGAGAGAAAAGAGATAAAAATTGAGATGGGGGTAACTAAAAGTGTTATTTTTAGTGATAGGAAATAGGAGCTCAGCCTAAGAATAATAAGTATACCCAAGGAAGACTTCAGGAGGGTGGTGGGCATACACGAAGGAGACAAGTATATTCTAGTTTAACTCATAAGATACATGTAACAAACACAGGACAGTCTTCAGAATCAAAAGAGGGAAGGCTGGGACTGAAGAGTTTCTTAAACAACAAAGACAGAGCCAGGCATTGTGGCTCATGCCTGTAATCCCAGCACTCAAAGGCTGAGGCAGTAGGTTTGCCAAGAGTCCAGGCCAGCCTGAACCACTATGTGAGACCCTGCTTAAAAAAAAAAAAAAAAAAAAAATTCAAATATACAGAAAGTTCAGAAAATATTTCATTGATTTAGCTTCACTGACAGTATAGACTCCACTTTCCAGATGAATTATTGAAACTCCATTTCTTTTTCTCTTTGAAAAACTTTCTAAAGTTTTTCTGAAAGAATACTCATGTGAAGATAACTAATTAGCAATAAAAATAATAACATGAACACTAATTTACAGTGAACTATAAATATTACATACATTCAAAGGAACAGAAATCTAGAAGTAGACTGGAAAACATGTAAACACAGTAAACAATAAGGTATACAATTTAATGAAATGTAGCTCATGCTCAGGACCCTGGGTTCAGTCTCCAGCACTGCATAAAACTACAGCTGGTAATTATACATGTCTATAATCTCAGCACTCACAAAGTATAGGAGGCAGGAAGATCAGAAGTTCAAGGTCATCTTTAGCTATATATTGAGTTTGGAGCTAGCCTTGGCTACATGAGACCCTGTCTCAAAGGGGTAGGGGACCTGGAGAGATATCTCCATAGTTAAGAACTTATACTGCTCTTACAAAGGACCTGAGTTAAATTCCCAGCCACCTGTAATACCAGCTCCACTGCCTTCTTCTGGCATCTGAAAGCACCATGTGTGTAAATCTACTTATGTACATGATTTTGTGTGTGTGTGTGTCTTTTTGAAACAGGGTCTTCCTGTGGCCACAGGCAACCTGGAACTCATGATGTAGACCAGGCTGGCCTCAATCTCACAGAAATCTGCCTGCCTCCTCCTCCCAAGGAAAGGTTTACACCACTATGTCTAGCTACACACATGATTTTAAAAAGTAATCCTTTTTATAAAAGGAAGGTTATTTAACCATGACATTGCTCACTTGATAAGAGGATTCTCATATCAAAATAAAATATAGAGGAGCTGGAGAGATGACTCAGTGCTTAAGAGCACTGGCTGTTTGTTTTTTTAGTTTTTTTTTTTGTTTGTTTGTTTGTTTTTTTCTTTTCTTCTTTTGAGACAGGGTCTCCCCATAGCCCCAGGAGTCCTGGAACTTGGCATGTAGACCAGGCTAGCCTCTGCGTCCTGAGTGCTGGGATTAAAGGCACGTTTTACCACACATGACAACTAGCTGTTCTTATAGAGGACCTGGATTCAGTTCCCAGTACCACATGACAGCTAGCAACCATCCTTAACTCCAATTTTGGCCTCTGTAGGCATTGGTGACACGTATGCACTTACACAGATGCAGGCAAAACACTAATACACACAACAAAAAAATAAATAATTTTAATATAAAATACAGGGCCAGCAAGATGACTCAGTGGGTAAAGGCAGCTTGTTACTAAACAACTCTCACACTAGCTAACTCTTACAGTCACGGGATAATGTTGGTGGCTTAGGCTACGGGGAGGTGGGGGAGGCATCAAAGCAGGAGGATCTTGGGGTCAAGCCAGTCTAGGAAACATAGTGAGACTCTGTCTCAAAAATAAATAAGCTGGAGAAATGGCTCCGTGGTTAAGAGTACCTGTAGCTCTTGTGGAGGACCCAGGTTCAGGTCCCAGCACCTACATGGAAGCTAACAACCATCTATAACTCCAGTTCCAGGGGATCAAATGCCCTCTTCTGCCATCTGTGAACATTGCACACAGGTGGTGTACATACATACATACTTATGTATATACAGGCAAAATGCTCATATGCATAAAATTAAATAAGTAAATAGAAAAATAAAGGCATAATGTTAGCTTACATCAGCTAGACAGTCTTGATCTTGTTAGATTCATGAGACAACATAAAACTTGGTTTTCTATACAAAGAATGATTGCAGCCTCAGATTTTAAAAACAACACAGAAATAAGAAAATTAGAATTCAACAAAGCCAGTTTTTCCAGTTAAATAAGAACTTTTATAATGATGACTCATGCCTGTGATCCCAGCACTTGGGAAGCTGAGGCAGGAGGCTTATGAATTTGAAACTAACCTGGACTTCATGGGAGTCCATCGTAAATAAAAACACAAAGAAGAGCTTTCAGAGAGAATTGACATCATGGCTTCATTGGCAACCTGCACAGTGTACCTCACCGAAGCCTACAGACCACTCTGGTAATGCCAAGAGCTGGTGCCTCTCATTTGCTCAGCCTTTTCACCAGCTGTCACTAGAGGCTACAGTAAACTTTCTCTTTCCTGGGATATTTCCTTTTGATTAAAGAGCCATAAATTTAGATGAATGACTAACTCTAAGTACAGGCCTCTGCATTCCTATTTTCTGGCTGTTAGATATTTCTGTCACTTTTGAAATGCTGTTCTTACAGTAGTCTTTTTTTTTTTTTTCCCCTAGTGCTTAAAAAAAGGATTTATAGCTTTATTTGTATAATGCATTTGTGCCTGAAAATTTAGCATTTTTGTCTGGGTCAAATAATTCTAAATTTACACCTGAAATAGATAAACTTTTTTATTTGTTTTGTTTTTGATGGTTGGGACAGGGTCTTCCCTATAGCCCCAGCTGGCCTGGCTATGTAGACCAGGTTGGCCTCTGTCTCACAGAGATCCGCCTGCTTCTGCCTCCCAAGTGCAGAGGGATTAAAGGTGTGCACCACCATTCCCAGCCTTTTTTCTTTTTTCTTTAAAGACTTATTTATTATTTTTAATTATGGGTATATGTAGGGGAGGTTAGGACACATGTGAGTGCTGATGCCCTCGAAGAGGTGTGGAATTCCCTTGGAGCTAGAGTTACAGGTGGTTATAAACCACCCTATGTGGGGGTGCTGGAAATCAAACTCCGGTCCTCTGCATTTTAACCACTAGGTCATCTCTCTAGTCTCTGAAATAGATATTCTTGAAAACAGATTTATCAAGCTCCTGAAATTTAATTGTCAACCTAGCTTTTAATTTGCTTGGGCCGTGGTAGACAATCCTTGGCCTTTGTGTTTGATTTTTATGTTTGTTGTTTCATTTTGTTTTTGTATAAGCAGCTCAGGCTTTTATCTGCAGTTAACATTTCATAAGCTTTGACTTTGAAATCAGCTGTTGAATAAGTTAGTGTATGATTAGCTGGTACCATGTAGAAAATACTGGAGCAGGTGGGAATGTCGTTGTTCCTAAATGATATGAGGAATTAGCAGCAATTACTTTTGTAGTTTGGAGTCCTAGAATCTCCCTGGAACACAAGACATTGCTTATATACCTTAACCTGGATGTCATGGATGAGTAAGCATCCACCACACATCCATATCAGAAACAGGGCAAACACCTCACACAAAACCACACAAAAGCCTGTTTACAATTGATTCCAATTCTTTCTAGTGATAATGCCAAGTCACAAGAAAAAGCCTGCCACCCTAAGCACCTTCTTGGGTTGAATAGAATTGCAAGTTTTCAATATGAAAATATGCTAAATATTGTGAACAAAGATATTAGGTTGTTGTGGAGAGTCTATAAAGATAAAGAATAGAGTTTTAGAAGCATCTATTATTTTAATGTTCCCTTAAATGCATTGTAAGCCTAATAGGCTTTTTTGTTTCATATCAGGTTATTTGTGCGACAGTTGCATTTGGAATGGGAATTGACAAACCTGATGTGAGATTTGTGATTCATGCATCTCTACCTAAATCTGTGGAGGGTTACTACCAAGAATCCGGCAGAGCTGGAAGAGATGGGGAAATATCACACTGCGTGCTTTTCTATGCCTATCATGATGTCACCAGACTGAGGAGACTTATAATGAGTAAGCCCAGCACCACTGACGCTATTCTGTCATACTCCATCCCCATGAGAACAATCTGCCTCTGCTACTGTGATACATAGGTCCTGTGCATGTAGTCATAGAAATATAGAGACATTCAATATACATATATGAAATTTTATTTTAGTTTATTATAAAAATAATAAGTGCTTGTTTGATAAAAATCAAATGATATAGATGTGCACAAAGCAAAAGATTCTAAACTAGGCCTCTTAAACTTGCCACAAGAAAAAAGTCAAGGTATTGGATTCCTTTGTAACTTTCCAGATCCAGATTTTTCATGCACCCTTACACATACATTTCCAATAAAAATTAAAAGGAGAAAATAATGAAGTTTCATGTATCACATTCCAGTTTTTTGTAATTTTTGTTGTTCTTGTTTTTAATGTGTGTGGATATTTTGCCTGTATGTAAATACACCATGTGCATGCAGTACCTGTGGAGGCCAGAAGAGGGCATTGGATCCACTGGAATATGGGTGCTGGGAATAGAATCTGGGTTCTCTACAAGAGCAGCTGGTTCTCTACAAGAGCCTAGCAGCCAGTGCTCTTAACTACTTAGCCATTTTCCATCCCTGATTTCTTTTTTTTTTTTTTTTTCTTAATTGCATTTATTTATTGTGAGGGCAATTGGCAGCGGGGTGTATGTCTTTTAAACAGAGATCAGAAAACAGCTTATGGAAGTCCATAAAAAAACCTCGCTGGGGTTTTTTGTTATTGTTGTTTGATTTTGTTTTTGTTTTTTGAGACAGGATCTCCCTGGTAGCCCCAGCTGGCCCAGAATTCTCTATGGAGCCAAGTGGCCTCTATTTCACAGAGATTTGCCTGCCTCTGCCTCCTGAGTGCTGGGGTTAAAGACATGCATCACCAAACCTGGCTATATATTTTGAATTTTTAACATTGATACTTTTATAAGCTCAAGAAATAAAATCTAGTCTTGTGGTGTGGGGTGGTGGCAGTCTTGGCTGGAAACCAGCCTTGCAATCATGAACGTCAACAACCAGCACCATATGGTATGCTGTGCTGCTCACCAGGATTTTCAATGGGTTAGGTACATTAAGTACATTGTCACATGTGTGATATTTTCACATTACAATGGGTTTAACAAAATGTGACTCTTCATAACTCAAAGAATACTTATATTGGTAAACCCAAACAAAATTACTAAGTATTTAAATCTTGATAACCTAGCAACCAATTGAAAAGATAATACTCATAACCTGGAAGAAAAAAGTAATTTTATTTTTAAGTAATCATGATTGTTAATGAAAAATATCCACCTGTTTTAAAATTTTTATTGCACTTTAATTTACTTCATGTGCACAGTTGAAAGGGGATATATGTGTGTGGGTGTGTGAGTGCCATGATGTGTGGAAGTCAGAGAACAGCTTGTGGGAGTTGGTTCTTTCCTTCCACCATGTAGGCTCCATGGAGTTTGCTCAGGGCATCAAGCTTAGCACTGAACGCCTTTACCTGCTGAGCCAGTTCGCCAGCCCTATTTGTCGTTTTTGAGCGGTGAAGTCAAGTTAGATACTGCTATTCTCGTTTTCTATTTTGTATGAAGGAGTGGGGTACTAGAGACCACCCCAGGGCCTTGCATGTACATGCTAAGCAAGCATTCCACCACTACACATCTTCAGTCCTTGATGGGGGTTTTGTTGTTGTTGTTGTTGTTGTTGCTTATATTTTGGTTTTTTGTTTTGTTGTGCTGTTTTGTTTTATTGTAGATAGGGTCTTAGTATATAGCCCTGGCTGGCCCAGAACTCACTGATTAGACCAGGCTACCCTCAAACTCGTAATGATCTGCTGCCTTCTGCCTACCAAATATGGAGATTAAAAGCATATGCCATTATGCCAGACCAGTCTTTGTTTTTTTTTTTTTAAGATTGGGTCTTGCTCTGTAATCCAGGCTGGTATCAAACTTGGGATCCTCCCTGCCTCAGCTTCCCAAGTGCTGGGATTACAGGCATATACATATACCACTCTACTGGCCATATTCAATTTATTGAAGCACTTATTTTTATCACAGCAACTACCAAAATTCCAGCTTCACAAAGCCATGACTTCACCAGAAATCTAATGCAATTGAATGTTAAAATCATGAACTCCCACAAATCATTAGTTTGAGTTGTGACAGATGTGGGTATTTCTATTTCCCTTAAATTTAGAGCATCCTGCCCCTGTGAGTTCTCGAAAGCCCCCAGGATTCTTGACACTTGGTTTTGGAAGCCCTGGCAGCACTAGGACCTCCGTGGGGGAGGTGTTCTGCCTGTTGCTCTGAGCCTGCTCCCTCTAAATGTTCAGCTCAGCAGACATCTGCCTGATAAACAGAGAAAGTAGAGGTCAAACCTTCATTGTTGGGGATAACAAAGGTTTAAAGAAAAAAATCAGTTTAAAAAACAATATTCTAGGGCGTGGTGGCCCATCACAGTAATTCCAGTACTTCAGAAGCTGAAGTAGGAGGACTACACAGGTTCAAGGCCCAAGGCTACAGTGTATGACCCTGCCTCAAAAACAAAGGGGAGAAAATCTAACATTCCTATAACAGTAAGACTTCGAGAGGTAAACCCAACAACCCAGTTAATAATATGAAAAGATCTCACTGACAGTATTATTTTTAAGAGGGCATCAGGTCTCCTGGTGCTGGAGTGAAGGACGGTTGTGGGCCATACTGGTGCTGGGATCTGAACCCAGGTCCTCTGCAAGCACAGCCAGTGCTCTTAACCGCTGAGCCGTCTCTCCAGCCCATAATTTTCTTATTTAATATTTGAATCTATTAGGGCATGGTAACACATGCCTGCAGTCCCAGTGTTCAGGAAACTGAGGCAACAGGATTATTTAATCCCAAACAACCATAGCATGACCTTGTCTTTAAAAACAAACAAACAAAAAAAATCAGAAAAGAAAGTTTTAGGACTCTATTCTAATACTGCTTTTATATTCTCCTAGTTTTCAATTGTAGTAACTATATTTTGCTATGCTTCTCATCTCTTTTAGTGGAGAAAGATGGAAACTATCATACAAAAGAGACTCACTTCAATAATTTGTATAGCATGGTACATTACTGTGAAAATATAACAGAATGCAGAAGAATACAGCTTTTGGTTTACTTCGGTGAAAATGGATTTAACCCTGATTTTTGTAAGAAATACCCAGATGTTTCTTGTGACAATTGCTGTAAAACAAAGGTAAACTAGGACATTTTTTAATGAGATAATAATTAAGGAAATAGCTGACATGTGGTGTTCTCTTAATTTTAAAAAAGGGAGGTCTGGGGCTGGAGAAATGGCTCCACAATTAAGAGCACTGACCTTTGTTTGTATCCCAGCACCTGCATGATGGCTAACCACTGTCTCTACCTCGGGTTCCAGGGGATCCAATGCCCTCTTCTGTCCTCCACAGGCATTGCACAAGACCAGTGCATTTACATTCATGCAGGCCTAACACTCATACACATAAAACAAACAAAAAATAATAAAAAGTTAAAAATTTTTCAAAAAGGTCAGATATGGTGGTGCATGCTTATAATCCCAGTACTTGGGAGGCAAAAGCAGGAGAATCAGAAATTCAAGATTATCCTTGGCCAACCTGAGCTTACCTGAGACCCTTTCTCAATAAATAAATAAATAAAAATAAGAAAGATCAAACCAACATGTTCAAGCAGGAAATTTTAAATTCAACTATAACCTATATTTAGAGATCTCATTCTCAAAAGAGTAGTAATAATATGTGTTATGTTTGAAAAATTACTTATTTGGTTAAGTATAAAGAACAATGAGAACAGACATGGTAATATAATCCCAGCAGCTGAGAGACTGAAACAAAGAGGCTAGAGCATTTAAGGCCAGCTTTGGTTATATTGTAGGATCATGTCTCAAGAAGAATAAGGACATGGTTTCTGGATAATTTGGGCATTGTCTGCTTTAAAATAACCCTGGGAGGCTTTTGAATTCATTCATTAGGTGCTTATTGTGCTTCTGACAATTTTACATACACAGCCTTTCCCTTTACCAGGAATTGATCCTAGATCCTCAAGCATGCTAGGCAAGTGCTCTATCAAAGAACTGTATTCGCAAGCCATCACCATCCCCTTTTGAAAAGACACTATCTTTATAGCTGATGTAGTTAGCTTTAACTGTCAATTTGACACAGCCTGAAATCACCTGAGAAGGCAGCCTTAATTGATGAATTGCCAAGATTAGATTAGCCTGTAGCATGTCTGTGGGGGATTGTCTTTATTGTCAGTTGATACAGAAAGGTCTAGCCAACTGTGGGCAGCATCATCCTCTGAGCAGCCGGTCTTGAACTGTACAAAGAAGCCAGCTAAGCATGAACCTGTAAGTAAGCCAGCAAGCAGCTTTCCTCCATGGTTTCTGCTTCAGGTTCACTCTTGAATTCCTGCCTGGACTTCCCTCATTAATGAACTAACCTGTAAGCTTAAATAAATCCTTTCCTCCCCTAAGTTAGTTTTGGATGGAGTGATTTTTCACACTACCAGAAATCAAACTAGAACAGTATCCCAGACTGTCCTATAACTCACTATGTAGCCCAGGCTGACCTCAAACCTGCAATGATCCTCCACCCTCAGACTCCTAGGCATTGAGATTACAGACATGAGCCACCACAACGACTTACAGTTTCATATTTTAATGTTTGCGGTGCCTTACTGTTTACAAAACATTTGCACACTGGATATATTATAAAATATCTTCAGTGTGCCTGGAGCTCCCAAGTTCCAGGACCAAGTCATAGACTAGAAGGGAGGCAGGCAGACATATAATACTGCATAATAAGTAGTGTTAGAGATATGCAGTGCTGGGCAGAGCAGAGGGTAATTTGTTCTTGGTGTGGAATCTACAGATTCATGGCCCTCTCCACCCAGCTCACCCTAGAAACGTTGCTAATCAATTCATTCAATCAGCAGGTATTTGTTGAGTACCTGCTCTGGAGCAGTCTCTGTTCTGGAAATTTAGGATGCATGTTAATATGGAGGACTAGGGTAGATGAAGGCCCAAGATCATTTAAAAGGTAGGAACATGTGGGGACAGCTGAGGAAAATGAGAAGAGGGACTGAAGGGAGGGAGAGTTTTTTGTTGTTTTTTTGTTTTTGTTTTCAGACAGAGTCTCACTATGTAACCCTGTCTGTCCCAAAACTTGCTCTGTAGACCATGCTGGCCTCAAACTCAGATCTATCTGCCTGCCTCTGCCTCCTTAGAGCTAGAATTAAAGGCATGCACCACCACTCTCAGCTTGAATTTGAATTTTTTCTGCCCAAAGCTACTGCCTTAAAAGCTGACTGCCAACAGGAGATGCTGTTTTTGGAAATGCTCGAGACTTAGAAGGAGGGGTCTAGTCGGAGGAAGTACGTCACAGGGGTATGTCTTCCCTGGCCTCCTCTTGTCTTTCTCTCTTCTTCCTGTTCACCATGAAGTGAGCAGCCTCTGCCATAGGTTCCCACTGCCATGATGTTCTTATCCTAGGCTCGAATCAGAGTCACAGATGACAAGTTTGGTTGACTGTGGCACCAAAGACTGAAAAGAGACTTAGAGTGCGTGAACAGCACTGCTGGACGCCATGTTACACTGAGATCATGGCCTCATAAGGGACAAACACTGTGAAGGACTTATTTTTCCTGTCCACAGAATTTTCTTAGGTAGTTGAAAGACAAAATATATGTCTGTGAAGCAGCAGTAACGTGGCTCTAATAGAAGACTAATTATTCTAGAATTTAAACAAGAATAGACATTTAGGATTTATCTTATTTTATTTTTGAGACAATGTTTGTAGCCCTCGATGACCTGGAACTTGCTTTGTAGACCAGGCTGGCCTCAATCTCCCAGAGATCCACTTGCCTCTGCCTTCCAAGTGCTGGGATTAAAAGCTTGCACTGACACACCCAACTAAGAACAAACAATTGAAATTTTAGTTTTTAATCTTAACTTTTGGTATGAAAATGAGTTGTTATGAGTCTTACCACAGTTAATATTAAGATCTAATAACTTGGCTCTCATTATCTTAATTATAGCAGAAGATAATCTTTTTATTCATAGGATTATAAAACGAGAGATGTGACTGATGATGTGAAAAATATTATAAGATTTGTTCAAGAACATAGTTCATCACCAGGGACAAGAAATATAGGTCCTTCTGGAAGATTTACTATGAATATGCTTGTTGACATTTTCTTGGGTAAGTCATCTGCTTTCGTGTTTGTATTATGTCAGTTGAAATTAAATATCTAAAGAATTTATTACAAGTACATTTTTTAGTGTTTTATTTATTATTTTTATTTTATACGTTTGAGTGTATTGCTTGCATGTATATAAGTGTACCCACGTCGTGCAGTGCCTGTGGAGGTCAGAAAAGGACATTGGATCCCATGGAACTGGAGTTATAAATGTTGTTAGTTGCCAGGTGGGTGCTGGAAATCATTATTTAATTTTTGAAATATTTTATGTATTATTTTTAATATGTATATGAGTATATTGCCTGCCTGTAGGTAGATGCACCCATGTGATGCAATGCCTGTGGAGGTCAGATAGAGCACTGGATCCCCTGGAACTGGAGTTAAGGACCAACAGTTGTTTAGTTGCCATGTGGGTGCTAGGAATCAAACCCAGGTCCTCTGCAAGAGCGGGCAGTGTTCTTAATCACTGAGCCATCTCTCTAGCCCCACAAGTACATTTTTTAAAAGGCAGTCACTAAGATGAGAAGTTTTCACATAGAAAATGATAGTAAGGCTGGGAAGAGAGTACAAAGACTTGAGTTTGATCCCCATCCCCACCTAAAAGCTAGACACAATGGTACATGCCTGTAACCCTAGCGATGGGGGCAGAGATAAGCAGATCCCAGAGGTTTACCAGCTAGCCAGTCTAGACAAAATGAGAAATTTCAGACAGAAGACATTCCAACTTTAACCTCTGTACTCCTTATGTGCATGTTCAAGTGCATGTATATACTACAGAGGGAGAGTTAGCTGGGTGTGGTGGATCATGCTTGTAATCCAGTGCTGAAGAGACAGACAGGAGGATCCTTGTGACTCACTGGCCAGCCAGCATAGCCCACTTGGTGAGTTCCAGGCCAGTGAAAGACCGTATCTCAAAAAGAGAAGGGTAGCCAGGCACAGGCCTTTAATCCCAGCACTCAGGAGGCAGAGGTAGACAGATTTCTGAAATTCCAGGCCAGCTGAGGTTACATATAAAATTATCTTACATTTTGGAGGGTTAAGATAGGTTCTTACTATAGAGTTAAGGTTGGCCTCTGAGTGTTAGGATTAGAGGTGTGTACCCAGCTGCCGTGTTGAGTTCAAAGACAGTTTATAGCTAGTTTTCCAAGCAAGTCATGTCCTTCTCACTCAGACTAATTTGCGTAAGTTTTATTATTGTTGCTATCTTTTTTGTGGGAATGTGTTCATGTGTGTTCAGGTATGTGCATGTGTTTGCATATGTATTTGTATATGTGTATTCTACCTTTTTCTTTTCATACAATATAGTTTGATGGCTTTTAGATCCACTTCCGTCTCTCCACCCTCTGCCCAATTTAGTGAACTCTTGCATATATAATGTGGCCTATAGAGTCTGATTTGTGTCCCCCAATGTACTTCAGTGTGGGTCCGTCCACTGGGCCACCAAGAGTCCCATCCTTGTTAAGACACTGTCTTTCCCCTTGCCAGCAGCCATCAGTTGCCTGAAGTTCCTTAGACTGGGTTGGGATTTATTACCCACTTCCCTATGTTTGTGCTGGGTTTGAGTTTGCATAGGACTTGTGTGTACTGTCATCATTGCTGTGAGTTCATATGAGTAAATGATCAGCTGTCTGGAAGACTCTGTTTCCTTGTGGTCATCTATCCCCTCTGACTCCCAGTCTTTTTGCCTCCTCTTCTACAAAGATCCCTGAGTCTTGTAAGGCAGAGGTTTGAAATAGCTGTTCTTGTTCTTTGCACATTGTGTTAATAGTTTTTATTTTTTGAGTTAGGATTTTGCTGCATAACCCTGGGTGGCCTGATACTATGTAGACCAGGTTAGCCTGAGACTCACAGAGATCTGCCTGCCTCTGCCATCATGTCTGGCTAGGATTTAATAGAGTGTTTTTTTTTTTATATAGTTTAACAGTAAATAACATAAACATTATTTCTCAACAAAAAAGGGAGAAATTGGAAAATTCTAAGGGAAAGATTCCATAAGATCAAATGTAAAACAAAGGCAGTTATAACATGATTTTAAATAACTGAGAAGAAAAATGATTCATTTGACACTGATGTAGTAAGCTTTGTCATTGAGTTGCAAGGACATTATTTTAAGTAGGGAAGGAAGCTTGTCATAATGTAACACAGACTTAACCATGGTTACAGAACAGGGCAGGATATACATGCCAATCTCAATGGTATGAAAATAAAGTACAGTAAATAAGAATCAAAGAAGCGTGGGGGTGCGTCCGGCATCACAGCTTCTTACGTACGACAGTAGGAAGGAAAGAGACCCGGAGCTCAGTCAGTAGATGAGCCAGTGATGCGTCTTTCACGGATGCAGAGTTAGTAAGTAAATGTTGACTGGTGGAAGAACTGTATGAGTTCATTTTCTATATGGAAGTAACCAGAAGCACTAAAAATAAAACTTTAAAAGATGATTGCCGAGCTAGAAGTATAGCTCAGTGGTAGAGCACTTGCCTAGCATAGTTCAGACCTGAGCTTGACCCCTAGCACTGCAGATAGATGTAAAAAGTGATTACTTTTGAGAAGAGAGTGAGACTGGGCAGAGCAAGGACAGGGTAGGATTGCAGCTAGCAGCCTTCCTCCCTCCCTTCTCCCTCCCTTTTCTTTTCCCATGTCTCTCTATGTGGCCCAAACTTACAATCCTCCTATCTGAGCTCCTCGAGTGACTGGATTGCAGGTATGTGCAGCCATGACTAGCTCAAGATTTAATGTATTTCTCTGCAATAACATTTGTCATACTGTCCATATAACATATAATCTGTGTGACAAGATACAGTCAGTCATTTAATTTTAAGTTTCATTTCAGGATATTTTTCTATTACATATATTTAAAAAAAATGTTGGAGCTGGAGAGATGGCTCATGGTTAAGAGCACTATCTTCTCTTTTAAAGGACCTGGGTTTGGTTCCTAGCACTCATATGGTAGCTAACAACTGTCCTTAAATTCCAGGGAATCTGACATCATCTTCTGTCCTCTGGTACTGCACAGCATGGGTTCACTTACATACGTGTAGGAAATACACAAATACACATGAAATAAAAATAAAGGGCTAGAGAGATGGCTCAGCAGTTAAGAACACTGGCCCCACATGGTAGCAAACAACCATCCTTAACTCCAGTTCGAGGTGATCCAGTGCCCTCTTCTGACTGCACAGGCATTGCATGCCATGAGTGTACTTACATACATGCAGGAAATACATTCATACACATAAAAATTTTTTAAATATATTAAAATAATAAAAAATTTAACAATATTTTATTATTATTTTAATATTTATTTTTAACTTTTTTATGTGTATTACCTGCCTGTGGGTAAGTGCTCCCATGTCATGCAATGCCCTCAGAGGTCAGAAGGAAACTGGAGTTAGGGCAGTTGTTAGCTGCCATATGAGTGCTAGAAATCAAACCCAGGTCTTCTGGAAGAGCAGCCAGTGCTCTTAACCACTGAGCCATCTCTCCAGCTCCTAAAAAAAAATTTTAAATGCAGTGATAAAATGCCTTTCAAACAAACCTTTGTTTGATCTGTTATACTTTTAGTGTAGATTCATAGATTACTGGTCCAAACGTTGTCACACATTCTTCAGCTTCTCATTAGCTCTTACGTGTGTGCATGGTACACTCCTGATACCCCGTCAGTTGGGATGTAGAGAGGCAGGACTGCTGCAAGTTTAAGTTCACCCGAGTCTACATAGCAGAACCCTGTCTCCAAAAATAAATACAGAAATCATCTCTGTCCTCCAGTTTTCTCAGCTGCATTGTAGCTGCGTGTCATAAGCCCACCATGAACAGAGCAGTAGTCCTGATTCTGTAAGTTAAAACTTTCCAGAGTAACTGTTAATTCTGATTATCATCCATGTTACAGACTTTGTTGTTCGTTTGTTTGATTTGGTTTGTTTTTTCGAGACAAGGTCTCATTAGGTACCCTGACCTGGAATTCAGAAAACTCATAAATACATCTTCCTCTGCCTTCCAAGTATTAGGATTAAAAACATGTGCCACCTCCCCCTGCAAAAAATTTGTGTGTGTGTGTGTGTGTGTACATGTGTGCCAGTGCACTTATACAGGGGTCACAGCAGAAGTTTGTGAAGTCTGTTCTCTCCTTCCCCCTTTAAGTGGGTTCCTGGAATCAAGCTCAGGTCACCAGGCTTGTGCAGCAAGCACTGTTGCTCCTTGAGCCATCTTGCAGACCTGGTTGTTTGGTTGGTTGGTTGGTTGGTTGGTTGGTTGGTTGGTTGGTTTGTTTTTGTGTATGAGTGTTTTGCCTGCATCTATGTAAGTGCACATGCATGCAGTGCCCACAAAGACCAGAAGAAGGTATTAGATCCCCTGAAACTGGAGTCATGGACAGTTGTTAGCTACCATATGGGGTGGTGGAAGCCAAACCCAGGTCCTCTTTAAGAGCAGCCAGTGCGCTTAATCATTGAGCCATCTCTCCAGCCCAGCTTTGTTTTTATGAGATGGGAATCTCATTATGTAGCTCTGGCTAGCCTAGAACTTTCTATGTAGACCACTCTAGTTTACAGGCTTTTTAAGTAGATGTAATAAAATTGTGTCAAGCCTGACATACTGTTGCCTGTAGTTAGTCCCTTCACTCAGGAAGCATAGACAAAAAGATCACCACAAGTTCAAGTCTAGCCTTGTCTGTATATTGAGTTTCAAGCCAGTCAGCTATATAACAGACTCTGTCTCAAAAAAACAATTTTTTTTAACTAAAATTTTTAAAGTTGTGTTGAAAATGAACATTAGTAATTACAGCAAGTTAGATGTGCTGCCACGCTTCCCCGGTGCCTCGCTGCTCTCAGCTGATAAGGCAAAGGGGAGGCACGCACTCTTGTCTTCACTGCTCTCCTTGAGCATCTACTGAGCTATTGGGTTTCAGTTCAGGAATGGTTAATGAGAGAGGGTAGTAAAGGTACAGACTAACACTTGGTTTATAACGCTTGGACCAGAGATAGTATTTATAAAATTATTTTAGGGGCTCAATCATAGAGTGCTTACCTAGCATGTATAAGGCCCTTGGTTCAGTCCCCAGCACTGGAAAGAAAAAAAAAAGTTGTTTGAGGGTTGATGAGATGTCTCAGCAGACAAAGGTGCCTACTGCCAAGCCTGACAACCTGTGTTTAATTCCCAGAACCTACATGGTAGAAGGAGAGAACCAGCTCTTCCAAGTTATCTTCTGACCTCTATATGCACACTGTGGTTCACATGCACCCCCACACACAGAGACCACATAAATGAATAAATAATGTAATTTTGTAAAAAGTTCCTTGAGCTGGATATGGTGGCACGCACCAGTAATCTCAGCATTTGAAAGATGAGGACAGAAAAATCAGGAGTTCAAGTAAGTTTAAGACCCTGGACTAGGGGTTGGAGGGAAGGCTCTGTGGTGCAGAAGACTTGCTGTTCTTCCAGAGGACCCAGATTCAATTCCCAACACCCACATGATGGCTAACAATTGTCTGTAACCTCAGTTCCAGGGGATCTGACACCTTCTTCTGGTCTCTGCGCGTACTGCATGCACGTGGTACACTTACATACATATAAGCAAAACGCTCATACGTATAAAAATAATAAATTAAAAAAAAAAAAAAAAAGACCTTGGGTGGCTGAAGGGATGGCTTGATTAAGAGCACTGGCTGTTCTTACAGAAGACCCAGTTTCAATCCCCAGCACCCACAGAGTAGCTAACAACTGCCTGTAACTCCAGTTCCAGGGGGATCCTCCACCCTCTTCTGGCATCCATGAGCACTACATGATACAGGTACACTTGCATACATGCAGGCAATACGTATAAAATAAAAATAATAAAGACCCTGGACTACATGACCCTATCTCAAAAACAAACCCAAAAAATGTGGATTTTGTAACTATATTAATAAGGCATAGTAATGTAAACTATTAGCACCTACATAAGTTTTTTTTCTAATACAATTTTATACACTATGAATGCAATATTTTGACATGGCAAGCTTAATTTTGCTGTGGTTTTTGGTCATTGTGTGTTATAAAACAAGAAAAAGTACAAGCAGTTAGGGATTGGGGTGGAGGACAAACTCAACAGGTACAGTGCTGGCTTCTGTCCCTAGCACCAAGAGGGAGAAGAAGGAGAAACAAACACATGCAACCACAGAAACCTCAGAAGTCACCTTAGACACGCTCATTAGAGCAAAATGAGGGTCCAGTGTGGGGTTTCCTGTGGAACACATGATCCCTTCTCTTTGTCCAAACATGTCCATGAATGACTTTTAAGCCTCTTTCATATGAATGATAATGTACCTGTACTTACTCATCTAACTTTTTGTACCTTATTAGGGAGTAAAAGTGCAAAGATCCAATCAGGTATATTTGGAAAGGGATCTGCTTATTCCCGACACAATGCTGAAAGACTTTTTAAAAAGCTGATATTAGAAAAGATTTTGGATGAAGACTTATATATCAATGCCAATGACCAAGCAATCGCATATGTGATGCTGGGAACTAAAGCCCAAACCGTGCTAAATGGGCATTTAAAGGTAAGGTATTTAAAATATGTATTTCACTATCTCACAGTGAGTGGGCAGAATGTATTATGAAAAATTTGTTATCTTTCCCAAAGCTTTTGGTTACTAAATTTACACATACTTTCCCAGAGGAACATATGATCTTAATTGGAAGATCTTAAATTGAACCAAATTAATATGACATTTGTCAGAATTAATTTAACAGATATTCAGGTCACTAAATTTTCCTGTGTTCATTAAATAAGCTCTTATGGGCTGACAGTATGGTTCAGTGAGTCATAGTGCTTGCTGCCAAGCTTCAGAACCTGAGTTCTGTCCCCAGGACCTACCTGGTCAAAGGAGAGGATCTCCTAAAAGTTGTCCTCTCACCTCCACATATATGCCTTGGCATGTACACAAGGGCACATATATACATGCAGGCAAATTAATTAAGTAAGCATTTATCAAGAGGTTCTCTGGTGAACTGGAGAGAAGGTTCAACAGTTGAGAACACTTGCTGTTCTTCCAGAGGACCCAAGTTTAGATCTAGCACCCACTCAGACACACACACACACACACACACTATCCCCTCCCCCCACAATAGGCCCTGGAGACAGAAAGATGCATGGTTCCTACCACTTACTTGGCAGGAAAGAAAAAGAAATAGAAGGATCAGCCAGATGGCTCAGTGTGTAAAAGTACTTGGGATGCAAGTCCGCCAACCTGAGTTCAATCCCCACATACATGCACGCACCCACATACGCATACACACAATATTAATAAAATTTGAAAAGAAATACAAAAGAGTAAATCACTTAAACACTGAAAAAAGCCCTTCCATGGGCTCAAGTGGGCTTCTACCCTCCCATCTGACCTCTTTTTCTCTCACTAAGGTGGACTTCATGGAAACAGAAAACTCCAGCAGTATGAAAAAACAGAAAGCTTTAGTGGCCAAAGTCTCTCAGAGGGAAGAGGTGGTTAAGAAATGTCTTGGGGAGCTTACAGAGGTCTGCAAATCCCTGGGGAAAGTCTTTGGTGTTCATTACTTCAATATCTTTAATACGGCCACGCTGAAGAAGCTTGCAGGTAAGGGCCTATCTGCCTTGCTCATGTTCCACATTCAGGAGTCAGAAGTCCATCTTGCTTGCTAAAGGGTTTTTGCATTTTGTCTCTATCGCTTGTGAAGCAGGGTCTTATTTTGTGATCCAGGTTGACCTCAGACTCCCAGTTCTCCTTCCTCAGCCTCCTCTGAGGGCTAAGTTCACAAGCGTGAGCCGCCGTGCTAAGCACTTAAGGGGCTTTTAAGCCTTAGTCTTTTAATTATTTTATTTTTTATCTCTGAGTTTTCTACTCAGGGACCCATTTAAGATCTTTCTTGAGATACAAATGTTTAAAATGTACACAGTTTCAGATATGTGCTATCATTTTAATTTTATACTTTGCTATAAAGCTGGATGTTAGAATATGTATAATTGCCAGCTATAAAGGCAGGTGTCAATTATTTGTGCTGTTTGCCTCCCTCGTGATGCTCAGCTATTTCTGTACAAGTATCTTTGCATTGAGGAGCTAAACTTATAAAAGAAATTGTCTTCTCCTTTGAATCTGGGTCTAGCATACTGCTGTATCTTTAGTTAAAAAATACTTGCTGATCTGAGTTATTTCCATAGGCTGAGATAACTCCACCCAGAATTTCAGTGGTAAGGTCTCTGGAAAATAAGTTGTCCTCCCATCTGACTACTTGCTGTGTTGCTCTTTGTGCTCTTCCTTCATGAAACCTCATAGTCATTGCCTCTGTTCTGTTCTTGTCCTACCATCAACTCTCTTTTTAACTCAGTTGCCTATGTCTTGGATCTTCGTTGTCATCACTGACATTCCCATTCCCATTGGGTTTGGGTTTCTGTTTTGTTTTCTGGTGCCATGATGCTGGGAGTTTAACCCAGGACCCCACCTGTGCTAGGTATTGACTCTACCACTGAGCTGCCGCCCAGCCTGCTCATTCTGTTCTGATGGGAGTGCTTTCTTGATGACACCAGAAGGTGTCAACAAAAGGTTGAACATCTCTCAGTGACAAAAATGTAATACTGCTTCTTCAACTCTAACCTTTTTTCAGGTCATGTAAAATACTTGGTGTTGCTTACAAAAAAAACTATGAAATGCCATTTCTCAAAGGTGGTACTTTATTAATGCCAGATTGACCCCCATTTCTCCATCTCATTGCCTTTCTACATTCCCAACTTTGTTTGATGCTAATAGTCTTTGTGTGTACATGTGTTTGGGGATGGAGGTGTGCATGCATGTGTGTGTGTGTGCATATGTAGAAACCAGAGGACAATCCTAGTCTCAGGTGTCTTTCCTCTGCTACCATGCACCTTTTTTTTTTTTTTTTTCTCAATAAGGTCACTCACTAGGACTTGGCCTAGACTAGCTACCCAGCAAGCTTCGGGGTCTCCCTGTCTCCATCTGGGAGATCCAGCACTGGGGTAATATGCCCAACTTTAACACTGATGCTGCAACCAAACTCAGGGCCTCATGCTTGTGGCAGGCACTTTACTGACTGGACTGTCCCCTCACACCATGAATAGTCTTTTTGATGGCATTTCATGCAGTTAAACTCACTCTGAGGTACCAATAACAGTGGCTCTGTTGGCCTCATGACAGTATTAATTATTAATAGCTCTAAGTTCTCACACACACAGGCAGTGGTAACCACAGGACAGCTGCTATTTAGCAACAGCAGTTGTAGGATGTGTCTTGACTTAAAAAGTGTTAGTTATTTGAAAAAGTATGTGACTTAGAATCAGTGAAAAATGGCAGTGGCTATTAATGTAGTTTTCTAACTGGTCTCTTTACCTTCAGGTGTGAGTATGGTCTACATTTTCATCTTTCCACTTGCCTCTCCCACTTTGTCTCCCACTAGTCCCTTTCATAAACCTTCTGTTCTTTCCCACAGTCTATCGCTTTCCTCTGAGCATAGGAATGAGGTGACAACCACAGATTAGAAAGGATCTGAAATCCACCCTTTGCTCAAGTCAGAGACATGAGGATTAGCACTTTTTCACTCCCCAAAGCCTCGTGCTCCTGGCCTCCTGACAGCCAAGCCCTCCTTAATCTCCAGCACTGCAACTGGCTTGCTCCATCTTTGCTTCCTTCTGCCGTGGCCACTAAGCTCCTTTTCCATTCTTTTCATACAACAGCAGGAGTGACCTTCAAATGACAGGCATGTCCAACCATAAGATGGATGTGCCATGTCTGCAGAGGGCTCCAAACTGCCCACTCGTTGCTTCATCCCACTAATTGATAGAAGGAGGCACAAGCCAGACCTGGGGGTAGCAGTCGTGTAGTGCCTCCAAGAATGGGGTATGGAATCTGCAGTGCAGGGAAGGAATATGAGCCAGAAATAGAATGTGTTCGCAACAAATACAGGGACATCAGTCTTACTGCTAAAGTCCTGGCAGTAGGACAGTGGGCAAGAGCTGAGTGTGCTTAAAGTCTGAGCACACAGCACAGGTCCCACCCCTTCTGTCCCGCAGATTCTTGACTATCTCCCACTCACTGTCTTGTCGTGTATGCCTTTGTTGCTGAAATTGGATGGCAGGTCCTACCCCCTGGGCCTGTCTGTTGCTTTGCCAGCCTAACTTTGCCTTTTAGAAAATTCCCCATGTGCCTGGTGTGCAGCAGTAGTTGGCACTTAACAATCATGATCTCAATGAGTGAGCAAGCATAAATTCAGTGGGTTTTCTATGAGTGGTAATTTAAATTCTTAATTCTATGTCCATGCACAGAATCTTTATCTTCTGATCCTGAAGTTTTGCTTCAGATTGATGGTGTTACTGAAGACAAGCTGGAAAAATATGGTGCAGAAATGATTCCAATATTGCAGAAATACTCAGTGTGGACATTGCCAGGTTCGGTATCCCATCAAACATGTTTTCTAAAAGCCTGTTTAATGTTAAGTGATGTATCTCACTGAATTGGACTTATGTAGTTGATACTTCCTACACCTTGTCACAGCAAAGTTCAAGTCCTGAGAGCAGCCCCAAGTGCAGGCACCATACTCTGAAAGAATACTGGTGTTTAAGTCTCCAGGGAAGCCCATTGTTAAACCTGCTAATGGAACACAAATGGGAACTCTGGGCCTACACCTTGTTGTTCTGGAAAGGCAAGTGCCTAAGAAGTCACGAGCCATTGGACCCATCCCAGATCTGCCACCATCTTACTATGTGCTTCTTGGCAGAACACCAGCAACCTCTTTGTGCTTCGGTGGCCTTATCTGGGGAAGGAACATATTATCTAACAAGCACATTTAAGATAAACTATAAGAGTAGAGCCTAAATGCTTTGGAAAAATGAACATGTCATTGGCATGCTCTTGGCATTAGTCACTGAAAGAGCCTGGCTGAATGAGGGCATCGTTAATGGAGGTTCCCAAAGGCTGCTTTAGGCCTGTCCTGAAGCACCTCATCGCCATGATCTCTAGCACTGGGCTGTGGAAGGCACTGGCCAAGGAAGACTGAGAGCAAAGGAGTACTTTGTTGTAGGGAACCAGCAGAAGCATGCCCTACCTAACATGCCTGCAATAAGTTACATACCCCCGCAGACCTGCCAAGTTCAATGTTTACTAGTTCCCTAACGGGCTGGGGTAGAAGCATCTGATCAAGGCTAATGGAAATGGTGAGCTGGGTGAGAAGGAAGTATATATTTCAGGCTGTCTACCCAGTGTTTTTTATCCATTAACAAAGTGCTGAAAAGTGATGTTTTCATAAATTCCTTTATATGGTAATTATTCCATTAAAAGCCATGCCCTGGATATATTTGACAGTGTCTTTGAGGAAATTACATTTGGTTTATATAGCAACTAGCTTGGAAGAGACTTTGGCTGACAAAAGGCAAGGTTGGCAGCATGGTGGCCTTGGACGTGCCCCCTCTGCCAAGACCTTGGCCTGTCAAGCGCTTAGCCTGTGGTTTCACTGCCTCGTCTTCACCACCTGTCTTCCAGGAGAGGAGAGAGAGGCATGCAGGGTAAACAGCTCTGTGCCCTCGTGCCCTCTTACCTGCCAGGAACTCTGTGTGACCTTAGCAAGGTCTCAGGTGCCTTGAGATGCAAATACCTATGGCAACTACTTTCTCCTTTGCAAATGTGTGGCCAGAGATGTGAGGACTTTTTTAAAAAATGTTTTTACTTCCTCAATTTAGTCAGAGTAGATCCAGAGGATTCTGACCATCGGCTTTGGAAGGTGTATCAGGAGAAAGGGTCTGTATGTAGGTGACAGGCCACACAATTAAGAGGCCGTCCTCAATACTTTTAGAAAGGCAAATTCACACAGCCTGTATCCTGCATATTATGTAAAGTGAGCATGATAATTAGGGAAAGGAGTGGCTTTTTCTATGAAGAATGAAATATGGTTTTGAATTTCTGGTTCTGCTGCACTTATTTAAAGAAATCTGCATAAAGATGAGGGCGAGCACTTATTTATATTGGACTTCCTTCCTCAGCATGTTAAATGATAACTACTGCTGCCTAACAGTTACACAGCAGTCTTTAAGCCACTTACTAGGCTTAACTTGCACAAAACAAAATGGACACAGGCCATGTGCAGCGGAGCAGAAGGAGCTAAACCCTAACCCAGTGTCCAAGTTGAGTAAAGACAATAACAAGTTTTTAAGTAATGAATTTTGATTTTCTTTCATTAAGAATAAATTGCCATTGAGCACACTGGGGCTTTTCACCATGGAAATGTTTGGTTCTTGCTGAGGTATTGAATCCATAGAGCAGCAGGAGCAACTAGTGCGAGTTCCAAACAGTAGCCCAGCCCAGATCACTTGTCAATGTCTGTACTTCCCTGTTCGTAGCTGAGGACAGTTCCACGGGCATGAGCCCAGCAGGCAGCAGCAGAGGCGCGGGAAGGAGCACACCGGAGGAGAGCGATGAGGGAGCCCCCATGTCCTCTCACTACTTTGCAAATCAAACCAGAAATGGAAGAAAGAGGAAGAAAGTGTCTGTTTCCCAGAGGCCTAAGAGGAGAAGAGCCAGCTACGGCGGCTTCAAGGCAAAGGGGTATGGACGTTCTTTGATGTCTCCTATAGCATAGGGTGTAAGAGAAGAGAGAACAGAAGGAAATATTACTGCTCTGGTATACTTTGAAGCATTTATTAAAATTAGCCATTCTTAAGTCTTCCTTCCCTAGTTAATGGACTAATGACTAAGGCCTGATCCAAAATAAAAACATTGCTTCAGATTTTTCAAATAATTTAGTTTACAAATCTTCTCCAATTCAACTCTACCTTAGAATTTTCGTTTGTTTGCTTTTGGATAATTGCTCTTCTTAAGGTACTTTTCCACCAAAGATACAACCCGCACACTGAGTAAACAGCAGGGGGCTGGGTGTTTGCCAGGGTTTTTGAGTCTGCTAGCGCTTGCCATGCTACTCTGTGGCTTTTGGATTCTGTGGACTTCTCTGCTACTTTTTTAAGGGAGGGTCCCATGTATCCTAGACTGGCCTTGAATGCACTTTATAGCCTGACCCTGAACTTCTAATCCTCCTAATCCTCCTGTCTGCCTCCAAGTGCCACCATGCCCAATTTATGCGGTGCTGGGATCAAACCCAGGGTTCCCTGCATCGTGAGTGAGCACTCTGCGGGCTGAGCACTGTCTTTAGTCCTCCCTGCCATTTTTAATGCCCTGAAAACTCAGCCTCCCAGCCTTGACAGGGCAGCTGAGAAGAGACCATAATTGAAAAGCCAGAGGCCAGGCAGGCCAGGCTTCTCTAGAGGCTGTGTAGTTGGCTTCTGTCTTCCCTTCCCTCTGCTTAGCTCTGGGCTGGGACATGTCTACACAGGGAGGAGCAGAGGTAGGGTGGCCAGGTCTTGGCAGCTTGCTTTCCATCACTGGACTGTGTCGAACAGCCCCTTTCTCCCACCCTGTGCCAGGAGCCCTCCACCTTCTGCCTTGTGTGCATGCCTCCAGTCTGGAGTGTGTAGTCCCCAAATAACTGCGTGTTGTAATGGAACGCTTAGAGAAAGGGAAGCGAGGCTGCAGTCAGCTTTGCAAGCTGTTGTGTTTGCCTTTGCAGTTTTTCTACCTCTTTTCCTTCTGGGTGATAAAAAACAAGATTGAGTGGGGGAAGAGAAAGGAAGGCGATGTTACCAAATTGTCATTTCTTGTTAAATCCATAAACAAACTTCTTCCATGTACTAATCCCTCTGCCAGAGTACAGAAATTAAAGGCATTCATAAATGTTGGTTTAATTTTGTGGTTTTTAGTGCGCAAGTGACCATCAGATATTCTTCAGTGAGGACATTTTCTCATCTCCTTCATTTACTCCTCTCCCTTGGGAAATACTCACTTCCTCAGTTGCTAGCAGAGCATGAGACCTTAAAAGGCTTCTGGTCCAACCCCCCTCGGGTTTAGGATGGGGAAACTGGCCTGGCCTGAGTGGAAAGGGCTCTCCTTAGGGCCGGCCTGGCCGGGTCAGTTTCAGAGGGAGGACTGGCTGCTGCCCTGCCAGGACTGCTCTGCTCGGAGCACTTTCACTGCTGCATGTCTGCCGACACTCCTTGAAAACGTGGGTGATCTATCATCTGGCTTCTGCTTGTTGGAGGAAAGCAGACTGTGTTACCCTGTTCCTCTCTGCTGCCTCCTTTATTTAATTTTCACAGCATTTGTTTGTGAGAATGAAGCTCTTGCTCTGTCACCTAGAATCTAATTTAGTAAGTAATAAAACTCATACTTAAGCCCTTGGTGATGGGCCATGCCTGTAATCCCAACACCTGGGATGTGGGAGGCAGGAACATCAGAGTTCAGAGTAATCCTTTGGCTACATTGACATGGAGGGCAGTCTGAGTCATATTAGACACTGTCTCAGAAAACAAACAAAAACACCGTCAACCTCACAGTGTCCCAAACCCGTACCAGCTTCCATGACAGGTTGTAATTAGCCTGTGTTCAGAAGGGACTGTCCTCTGACGCTCACTGGCTAGAACTAGTTGGCTTGGTAACTCTCTTCACCACTGGCACCCTCACCTCCTGATATCTGCTCTGGTCTTCCAGGTTTCCGTAGCCCACCCTCAGAGGGTTTCTACCGCCCAGCCTGCTCACCATGCAGTAAAATAATACCTGGGGCTCCTTGCCAGAGTCCCTCACCCCCAGCAGGCCCTTGGGCCTCACATTTCCAAGATGACACACAATGAACCAGGTGTGTTCTGGGCTTTCTGAGTGGGAGGAAAATGGATGGCCTGTTGAAATGGAGGCTGCTGTTGGCAGATTCTTTCTGTAAATCAACATAAACAGCAGGTTTTCGCTTGGGGCTTAATTTCTCAGCAGGAAATCAGCATAGGGAAACTTCAGGCTGCTTCTCTGCCAGATCTGCAGTGAAATTGCCTTCCCTCCAGCAAAAGGTTTCATATGATGAAAACTTTTCCCAGCCCCACCAGAATGCCATTACCCAGAACCTGGGAGGCCTCTGACTGCCCTGGGCTCTGGAACTGACTGTAGTCCTCACTGGGCTTGGAGTGCCTCAGGAGGGGCTTGTGGGGGCGCTGCTACCCGCTGTCATTGTAAACAAGCTGGCAGAGCAGTTTGCTTTGTGTTTTATTAGAGGAAGAATGTTGTTATCCTCAGGTCAGCAAGAGAAGTGATGTGTAGGCCAGACTCAGCTC
This sequence comes from Eospalax fontanierii, assembly GCA_035773235.1. NCBI lineage: Eukaryota > Metazoa > Chordata > Mammalia > Rodentia > Spalacidae > Eospalax > Eospalax fontanierii. Next base: position 148,345,956 of record CM069524.1, on the reverse strand, counting down.
AGGCCTCCACTCTCCTCAACCCTGATTGAAAGAGGCACCAAGTGGGAGGGGATTGCTGGCAGGTCTTTGGGTGTAGCTGGGGGAGCTGCTGGCTACGTGGCCCTGACACATGCCAGACCACTGTATGAGGCAGCTCAACCTTCCCCAGGGAGCCACATCTGTTCCGTCTCAGGACTAGGGTGACTAGAGAGAGGCCATCCAGGGGCCCTGCCCCATCTCCACTACCTGTAAAGCCACTCAGGACTGTGCTCGTGCAGTAATTCTAGGGTGTCTTGTGGCCAAAGATGTGAGGGCTTTTTTTAAAAAATGTTTTTACTTCCTCTAGTTAGAATAGATCCAGAGGATTCTGACCATCGGTTATGAAAGGTGTGTCAGGAGAAAGGGTCTGTACGTAGTTGGTGAGAGGCCACACAATTAAGAAGCAGTCCTCAACACTTTTAGAAAGGCAAATTTGGGGCAACTTTGTGTAGTGGGCAGTAGTCCTTTATTTATGGAGAGGTAAAGGAGCTCACCTGTCCCACAGCGTTTCTAGACAGAAATGCAGACAAACAAGAGACCAAGGAAAACTGTGATTGTTCTTCTAGCAAGTTAACAGACAGAGGACTGTTAACTAGGTTTCATAAAGTTTTAATTTTCTTTTTTCTGTCCCATTTTAGGGGGTCTACCACATACAGAAAAATGTCTTCTAAAAGTAAATCCTCTGGCATAATTGGATCCAGCTCAGCCTCGCATGGCTCTCAAGCAACATCGGGAGCCAGTAGAAAGCTGGGGATTATGGCTCCACCGAAGCCGGTAAATAGAGCGTTCCTTAGGCCTTCGTATGCATTTTCTTAACAGCCATCTCAGTGTGCATAGATCTTGTTTGTCAACATCTGACCATCTGTGAGAATATAAAGCTGTTAGTCTTGCTACACCATTTGAAATTTTTACTCCTATTGCTATTTAAATGTATGCTTGGGGCGATAGCTCTTGTTTTTAAATAAACACTTTCTCCTGAGTAGTGTGTTTTGCTGCCACTGCAAGTGCGGTGGCCATTGTTTCCCGCACATCTGAAGCAGCACTGAACCATCTACTCCAGAGTGTAACATGAAACCCTGAAGCCAGATGAAAAGGCAGCGCAGGCCCTCCTAGTGAGACTGTAGAACTTCATATATGAGACAGCCTCCACAAAAGCAAAAAACAAACAACAAAAAAAGAAGAAGAAAAGATATTATATAACAATCTTCATAATATACAAAGAGTACTTATAAATCATTAAGAAAAAGTCAGCACAGGAAACAGCAGAACAAAGGCTGTGAATTAGCTCATCTCAGAAGAAATTCACATGACCCACAAATATGTGAAAGTACTCTATTTCCCTAATTTAAAGTACAGATTAAAACATGAAGTGCCATTCTTTTGCCTGTTGAATTGTCCACTGAGCTGGGGGTACTTGTCATATAGCTCATGGTCCCACTGACCACCAGCCCAGTAGTTCACAGCCAGCCTGGGAAACAGAGACATGATCTTTTAACACAAAATTTTTTAAATTTATCTACACTGGATGAAAATAGATTTTGCTGGTGAGAATATGTTAACTACTGGTGCCCCTCTGGTTGCCCTTTGTTTGATGTCTCGCCTCTTGACTTCACCCAGGAGGAGGGAACTAGAAGCACTGTGCCAGAGGCATTACCTTTGGCTAGAAGCCTGCAGGCCGCTGTCTGAGGCCTCAGGACTGGAGCAGGCATAACCCTCCACTGAGAGGCTACCTAACTTCCTGCCGCCTGAGACCTTCAGCTCTGTTAGTGGAGAGACTGGCCAGATGAGCTGGCTGCAGGTTCTTTGCTTACTGTGTCTTCCAGAACTGGCAAGCCATGATCCTGGTTAGCAGTGAAGAGAGAGAATGAAGAACCAAGTAGCCAAGGTTACCTGGAGAGCTGTGGGTCCAACAAGGCCCCAGAACTCCCTGCAGCAGCAGTAAGAGCCTATCCGGTTGGACTGCTGCTACTTTTTTTATGTCAAGGGAATCTGCACCAGGCCAGGAAAATTAGAAGTTTGAGGTCATCCTCAGCTACGTAGTAAATTCAACCTCAACGTGGGCCACATGGGACCCTGTCTTTAAAAAGGGGGTTGGAGGGAGGCTCAGGTATGATGGCATATGCCTTTAATCCCAATACTCGGGAGGCAGAGGCAGGTGAATCTCTGTGAGATCCAGACTAGCTTGGTCTACATAGTGAGTAGTGAGTTCTAGGCCAGTTGAGAGTACAGAAAGACCTTGTCTCAAAAAGAAAAAAAGAACAGTGTAGCTCACCCAGCCTCCTGGTAGGAGCCTAGACCTATTCATTTGTCCAGGATCTAATGACAAGTAACAGAGCTAGGCTGGGCTTTACATCAAGGTCTAGAGAAAAGGTCTAGGTTGGAATTGGCTCTCCAGGCCCAGGAGCAGGCAGAGAAAGTATATCCCAACCTGACCTCCAATCTGACCCCATAGCCTGGGAAGTGCCCTGTCCATACAGGCAACCCACAGAAGGGAGGAGCAGGCCAGCAAAGATAAGTGGGTCCCAATGGACACACTGCACAGAACTCCCTGGGGCAGGCATGATGACAGGTCAATCAGGAGGGTCCAGCCTGGAACCTTCCCCTTCCCCTAGCCACAGGAGGGCTTTGGAAAGCCTCACTTCCCCATTTTGGCCAGCACCCCGGAACCTCTGTCTCATGCATATCCCCGTGAGGCCCTCATACTCCTGAGAGCTCTTAGGTAAGCTCTTGTTCACCTCAGGGTTAAGTGACCCTCTGATCTCACAGAAGAAAAGGAGCACAGAGAGCTGCATCTATGCCGAGGTGGCCCAGGAGCTCTCAGAATGCAGCCCACTCTTCAACCTCAGCAGCCCTGGGAGACAGCAGAGCATAGTATCCTTTTTCTATGTAGAAAGCAGAATTCGGAAAGGTTACATAACCTGCCGGAACCCACACAGCTAGAAGTAGGTAGCGTGGTCTACATTTGCCTGGAGAGTCCCAGTTTGCATCTGCTGTCCCAGTGTCATTAACAGCTCTCTTTCATTCTCAAAAGTGTTCCAGTTAGGACAATAAATTATGCAATCCAGGTCTGTGCACTCAAGAATCTTTGTCCTTTCCCTGGACAACCTGACCTCTCCCAGCCCCTTTTTTCCAGAGTCTCAGGGACCACCTGCTCTAACCTGCTCTGCTCAACATGGCGGGCTCCAAGGACAGACAGCCTGCAAAATCAGCCAGCACAGATGAGCTGTGGCTTTTCTCTACAAGAGGAAATAGAGGCTGTGGCCAAGGCCCCTGTTCTTGAGAAACTGCTGTGCCTCCACCTCCCACAACAGCCTGGAGCTGCTCTGAGCTCCCAGGCCCACTCTATCCTTGGAAGGTTCCAGAAGCCTAACCTTAGCTCTTCCCCCAGTTCCACAGCTGTATAGGTGGGGGATGCCATAGGCCTCCCGTACGGACCCCACTCCAGCTGAGATCTGTAGACAAAGAGACTGTGGCCTCAGGGTACAAGGTGGGAGCCTGGGCAGAAACCCCACAGAGCTCCTGCAACCTCTTCCTCAGTCAGCAGCCGCAGCCCCCTGTGGCCTCCCAGCTGGGGTTCAAAGAAACAGGCCAGTGGGGTGTACACAGCAGGGTCCACACCTTCACCCGGCCTCTCATAAGTGTTGTGGTCACAGAGCTCAGTTTCTGGGTGCTCTGAGGCAAACGTCCAATTTCTGCAGCTATACAGAGCAAACCAAAGCAGTGACGACCAGCACCTCTGACCTTACACATTCACTGTCCTCACTATACATATGAGTGAGGCTCTGTCTCAGAGAAGATTCACAGTGATTATGGTGGCCCTTCATGCTGTTCTGATGATGATCAGAGTAACAGGACAGGATAAAAAGCCAGGAGTTGAGTTCCTAGAGCCCCAGAGAGGGTAAGGCATCCCACCCCAAACCTCATGTGAGTCCTGGGCCGGGGTTCTTGAATCCACCCAGATGTATATACTGCAGTTGTTTGGTGACCATCAGAAAGGTGCCAGAATGATGCTCTAATGACCCCTAAGCTGAGATCTATTCAAGGGCGTGGAGTTCATCCCAGAGGACTTCAACTAGTTAGCCAAGTTCCCCCGTTTATTGTGTCATATATCACGCACTTATTTGTATAATCCCTGGCGTTTGCTTCCAGCTCCCTCTTCTATCATACAACCTGCAGCTTACCTACAGGTGAGGAAAGCTCTGTAAGGACCCAGAGGCCTGGAGAGGGCAGGAGTTCAAATCTTGTCTTTCGATGCTACCTGAACAGAGCTTCAGATCCCAGAGGGAAGGCAGCAGTCGGGGTTGGTGACTCCTGCTCTGGCAGTAGCATTGGCCTCTAGGGCCCTGGAGAAGCAGCTGATTCAGCGAGTCTCTGAGGGTCTGAGGGTCTGCATTTCTCAGAGACTTCCTGGTCTGTTGCTATGGTTGCAGGCTGAAGAAAGGGCAGAGGTGAGACCTCAGTAAATTTGGGTAACTATTTAGAAACTTACCTTCATGGACTTGGCCAAAGCATTCTCTTCTCTGTAACACAGGCCAGTCTCCAACTGATGGGCTCAAGTAATCCTCCTGCCTCAGCCTCCCGATCCCTGGGACTACAGGTGCACACTGCCAAACCTGGTTCCCTATCTCCACTTTCAGTCTTGATTTCACAGCCATAAAAATGAAGACATGGTTGGGCGTGGTGGTGCACACCTTTAATTCCAGCACTTGGGAAGCAGAGACAGGTGGATCTCTGTGAGTTCAAGGCCAGCCTGGTCTACATAGTGCATTCCAAGCCAGCTGGATTACAGGAAGACTCTGTCTCAAAAAGAAGAAGAAAGAAGAAGGAGGAGGAGGAGGAGGAAGAGGAGGAGGAAGAAGTTGTTGTTTACAAGCATGTGAACAACAATATAGCTCTCACCTATAATCTCAACACTTGAGAAACCAAGACAGGAGGTTTGCTGTGAGTTCCAAGCCAATCTGGACTATATAGTGAGCTCCAGGCTAGCCTGTGCTACAGAGTAAGACTGTCTCAAAGTAAACAACAAAAAAGGCTTTCTATTCCATGATGGCTGCTTCCTCCATCTTCAGTGTTGAACTGCCTGTCCAGGGAGGCAGAGAGAATACAGAATGTAGAAGTGGAAAGGCCTTGCACTGAGGCCGTTTCCACAGAGATGCTCAGAGAAGGACATGGTTCTGAACCCTTCCATCTCCAAAGTGTAACTCGTAGGGGAGGCAGGGTTTGGGGCTTTGGGAACAGGGTCTCATGCATCCCAGGCTGGCCTCAAACTTGCTACATAGCCAAAGATGATGAATTTCTGTTCTTCCTGCCTCTACTTCTGGGATCATAGGTATGCCTTACCATGCCCAATGCTAGGGATCAAAACCAGGGACTTGTGCATGCTAGGCAAGCACTCTACCAATTGAGCTACACCCCCACCCCTTTGTTTGGTTGGTTGATTTTGAGACACCCTGAACTCATTATGTTGACAAGGCTGGCTTAGAATTTGGAGAAATCCTACTTCCCCAACCTCCTAAATGCTGGGATTACAGACAAGGACACCATGCCCGGCCCCAAAATGCATCCTCTTTTTTTTTTTTTTTTTTAGTGGAATCCAGGGCCTGCACATGCCAGGCAGGTACTCTGTCACTGAGCTGTAGCCCTCGCCCCAAGTCCCTCCAAGTGAGCTTAAAGAGACTTGAAACAAGGAGCAGAAACCCCACTCCCAGGATGCACTTTGCAGAGTGTACCTGGAGGCAAAGGGAACCCCTTGAAAACTGAGGCAGCAAGTGTGAGCTGACATTTCCCAGCCTCGCCAGCCTGTGAGCTCAAATGAGGGCACACATCACCACCCAGATCCACCTAGGAGCTGAGCAGTCTCCCTGCTGGCCCGGGCAATGTTGTTCATGATACGGTCTGCTGAGGATTCACAGACAGGGGCCTTAGGCACCAATGGGACACAGAGGGTTTTTACAAACTGAGGATTTCAGTATTTGCTTAGAGCTCTCTGCTTAGGAGCCAACAGGATCTACCAGAAGAGGCTAGGAACAGACAGGTCTCAACAGTAGGGGGCCCAGCCCTTTTTAAGGAGGAAATGACTCTAGTCTCAAATTCTTAGGGTTAAAGGCCAATTTTGACATATACTGTGTGACCTTGAGTAAGTTGTTTTACTTATCTGTGCCTCAGATCAAAACAGCTGAGCCGGGTGGTAGAGATTGTTCTGAGATCTGACAAGATAAGGTGAGCTCAGCTGCTGGTACAGTTCTGGGCACTTGCTGAACTTGAACTATCATTACATATAGCACATAGACCCACACTATGTATGGTGCCTGCTGTACAAAAGTTGATTGGCAAATAAACTGGACATAACTCTCACCCAACAGCTCAGCCATCTCCATCTTTACGAAATTGCTGTGGCACAAAGACGCCTTGGAGTGTAGCTTGGTGCTGGAGAATGTGCTTAGCCTATATGAGGTTCTAGGTGTCCTCCAGTCCAAAAAATAAATAGATCCTCTCTCGGGCATGGCCTATCCAGGTACCCCAAATAAACACCTAGCTTCTAGGTTCTGGAGATTGGGAGAGTAGGTAGATAGCACTCGGTAATACTGGAGGCTTCCATTAGGTAAGGACCCTCCGAAGACAGGGATGGGGATCAGAGGCACACAGGTTCTAAAGCGTACATAAATTTGTCAGCAAATTTATGGGGGAGGGATCACAGCTGTCAAAGGGGCCAGTGCCTCCTACAGGTTAAGAGACCATGCTTCAGAGAAGCACGGGAGCACAGCCGCTCTGGTCTGAAGCCAGCTGGGACAAAGGTGGAAGCTGCCCCTTCCCTGAAGCCAGGCCTTGCACACAAGTGACAATACGCTGAGTATGCATCAGGGGCGAAGCCAGGGACAATGGTGCGTCAGAACGTTAGCTAGTCGGGAACTTCCCAGCCCTTGCTGGGGAAACAAGCCCAGGAGAGAGAGGAAGGAGGACCTGTCTCACCAAAGCCTGGCAGGCAACAGTAGAGCACTGGGGCGGTAGGGTGGGAGAGGAGGCGCCCGCACTGTCCTTGCAACTCAGACGTGCACAGCAAGGTGTGCTGGGCCAGTTGAGTCGGGCTCTGGTTATCTGCCCATCTGCCTCTCTTAGCTAGACTTCCTCACTTGCAAATAGTATCCCAAAGGAAGTGGTGACTGTTCTGCCTGCCTCCCCTGTGCCACACTGAAGAGCCCAAAGGCGCAAGCGTGTGGCGGATGCCTTCAAGGCCAGCTTTCCCCTTTGTGCAAAACAGACTTGCACTTCCTCCCATGAGTTTCTGGGTCTGATGAACCATCAAAGCCAAGGCCACAGACACACACACACACACACACACACACACACACACACACCAGCCTTTAGTGTCTAAATGTGATCCAGAGCAGCACTGTGCAAGCTTTACCCAAGGTTGTGGCTCTGCTCACAGTGGAAGGTCACCCATCAGCACCTTGTTTTGGCAGGTGCTTTTTGCAAAGAAGGCTGAAACTGTAACAGCAATACCAAGCGACTGGATGGAGTGGGGGTAAGAGGAGGAGCGGAAATAGAGCAGAGAAATGGCGCAAAGAGAAATGAAAGTACAGCTTTGGGGTGAGCGGAGATTCGCTTCCCTGTCTCCTCTCAAACTTCAGTATGATAGTCGGTACCTGCGGAGTGGATCTACTTCAGGCTCCACCATGTCACCATCACTTGGCCTCCCACTTGACTCCCTTCTTGCCATCGCATGTCTTGTTACCCGACAGCTGGGGTCCTACGGTCTCTTCTTCCCTCTTTCAGAATCTTGGGCCATGGAGCAGATGAGGAATAGGCAGAACCCGCAGAGCCGTCTCCTGTCACCAGACGGGCTGCACTGGGTGACGTCTCAATAGAGCAGGGTGAGAACAGATCCAAGGGCTGACAGTACCCAGGACACCTCGGCCTAAGTGCCCTCCCCAGTTCTGCCCCTGGGTCACGACCCAGACGACCTTGACAGCTTCTGCCCTGGGCAGATGTGTGACCTTCTCAGAAAGAGCCAGAACCAACCAACCTCTCTCCAAGCAAGAGCCCAGACTATACACTTGCCCATGCTGCATTGACTGTAGCCCGCCTGGCCAGTCTAGTCCACGGAGGAAGCTCACAACCAAAGTCTTCCAGAAGGCTACAATTGTTCCCTCTGTGGAGCACAAAAATGGGAATGAGTTCTTGGTGGCATGGATGAAGACCTTCCAGCCCTCAAAGATGGAGATCTTCCAGATCCCAGGTCACACATCTGTAGTCTGTATTTCCAGTCTGTCAATCCTTCTTGTCTCTGGCTTACTGTGTGACCTACAGCAAGTCACTTCCTGTCTCTGGGCCTCAGAGACCTCACCAGTAGAACAGATGTTTGATCAACTCTGCCTACCCACTGGGCATTCCAAGATAGTTAAGTGTTATGAGGACTTACATAAGCAGAGTTGTGTGTCTTGTCTTTGACTAGAAGGCAAATGCCCTGGGCATGAGTGGGCAGTCCTCTCGCAGGCCGGCACACCCACATCACCTGCTGGGAAGGCGAGGTTCCACCCAGACCCTTAGAGCCGGTCTGAGGAAGGGAAGCCAAGCCTGGAGACCTGGTTTTGGAAGAGACTGCTGGGGGAGTTCAGACTGAAAAAGCAGGCCTATGGGAAGCTCAGACTCCTGTCCATAGCTGACAATGACAAACTGCAGGGAAAACCCACAAACCAAGAAAACCATTCAGCCTCTGTTGTAATCCCTCCAGAGACTGTCTTCAGAGGCACAGGGCAGCTTTGGTTGGGAGTGGACACAGTCCTCTGTGTTGGGCAGAACATCCTGGGGCACAGGGCATTTAAAGGATGACAGAGAGGAAACCTATAGCCCCAGCCAAGGATGCCTTAGCCAAGCTCAACCCAGCTCTGCATACAGGCTACCAAAAAGCAGACCAGAAACCTCCCGGTTCTCAAAACTCCTCTGGGAGGGTGGATGGGGACCAGAAGTGGGACAGAGTCTCACTAGGTAGCTCAGGTTGGCCTCAAACTACAGATTCCTGCCTCAGCCTCTCCCACCCTGGGGATTACACCCCCACACTGGGGATCACAGTCATGAGCCACCATGCCCAGCTTTCGCAACCGTCCTGCAGGCCAGACAGGATGGTTCTGATGTCAGCACAAGCTGAGTGTCTAGAAGGACTGGCTGACAGGAGCGAAGAAGACAACTTGCATGCGAGCCCTACCACAAGTGGCAGGCGGGGGGCGGGGGGAGTCACACGAGGGTGTGGGCTGAGCAAAGGGACCACAGGCCACTTCCTGGAGACCAGTCCCTCAGGCCAGAGCAAAGCTGCTGAGGATAGCAACTAGATAGCAAGAAGGGACACCCAGAGAAAATGTGCAGAGGTGGGGCGCACTGGGGAGTCCAGCAGTGCTGTTCCCGTGTCTGGAAGGCACGGGACAGCGCGGGGGCAGGAACTCAAAATAATAGCATGGTAGCCATGAATTACGAGGAAAAATGACAAACAACCCACAATTAGAGAGAAGAGGATCATTCCAGAACCCAGCCCTTCAGCAGAGGGTCACTGGAATCTCTGCAGAAGATTCTCCAACAGCCAAATACCAAAACACAAAGCTGGATGGAGCCGGGTGGAGCTTGTGCTTTGCTTAGATCATGGTTTGACTGACCTGGTTACTCATTGGGTAGTCTAGCCTGAGCTCAAATTCATAACAATCCTCCTGACTCAGCCTCCTGAGTGCTGAGATTACAGGAATGTGCCACCATATCTGGCTCACTACTTTTTCTAGGGGTGTGTGGGTGTGTATGTGTACGAGCGAGAGTGCATGTACCACAGCACACATGCGGAAATCAGTTCATAACCTCATGTGTCAGTCCTCCGCTCCCACTTTGAGACTGTGTCTCAGGCAGCGGACCTGACAGCTTCCAGAAATCTTGCCTGTTCTAGTCTGCTTGGATCGCTGTGACAAAACACTCTGACCAATATCAAACTTGGGGAGGGAAGGGTTTATTCTACTTGCATCTCCTGGGTCACACAGTTCATCAGGGATTCCAAGGTAGGAACTCAGGGCCAGAACCGGGCAGAAGCTGGAGCACAGGCCATAGAGGAACACTGCTTATTGGCTGCCTCCCTGGCCCAGGCTCAGCCTGTTTTCTTATACAATAGACAACAACCTGCACAGGGATGGTATTGCCCCCAGTGGTCTGGGCCTTCCCATATCACTCAACCATCAAGAAAATACCCCACAGACATGGCCACAGACTGCCTAGTAGAAGCAATTCCCAACTGAGGCTCTCTCAACCCAGGTGTGTCAAGTTGATACCAAAGCTATCCAGCACACTATCACCATCCCCATCTCACCATAGGAGAACTAGGAATACATATACCCACTATGTCCAGCTGTATGTGGATTCTGGGAACCTGAATCAGGTCCTCATGCATGCACAACAAGCACTTCACCCACTGAACCATCTCCCCATTTCCTAACCTTTTTTTTAAATGTATGAGTGTTCTTGCCTGCATGCATATGTATGTATGTATGTGCACTGTTTAAGTGCCTTGTGCCTAGAAAGGCTGGAAGAGGGCGCCAGGTGTCCCGGAACGGGAGTTACAGACAGTTGTGAAGCCACCATGTGGGTGCTGGGAAAGGAACCCAGGTTCTCTGCAAGAGCAGTCAGTGCTCTTAACCACTGAGCTATCTCTGCAGTCTACATAAACTTTTTAAAAATAAAGAAGGCCTGGACTTGTAGCACATGCCTTTAATCCCAGTACTCGGGAGGTAGAAGCAGGTGGATCTCTAAGATTAAAGACCACCTGGTCTACCTAGCGAGCTCCAGGCCAACTGGTGCTACTTTCTCAAAAAAATAGAATAAAAAATAAAGAATACACTTCCTGCATCCAGGAGGAAAATAAATCATGGCACCAGTAAGGAAGAAAGAAATCAAATTGAGAATTGAATTTAAAGTCATGTTCTGGTTTGTTTTCTGTTGCTTGTGCTTGTGACAAACACTGTGAACAAAAGCAACCCAGGGACGGAGACGTTTTATTTCAGCTTAAAACTTCTAGGAAAGCATCTATCACTGGGGGAAGGCAGAGCAGGATCCTGAAGCAGAAATTATAGGAGACAGCTGCCTACTGGCCTGCTCTCTCCAGTCCCCGAGCAGCAGGCTTTCTTGGGTAGCTGGAACCCAGGGCGGTAGATATGTGTGGCCCACAGTAGACTGGGCCCTCCTAAATCAATTAGCAAGAAAATGCCCCACAGACTAATCTGATAGAGGAAGTTCTTCAGCTGAGGTTCTCTCTTCCCAGGTAACTCTAGTTTGTATCAAGTTAGCAGTAAAAACTAACCGGTTCAGTCAGCTTTGCTAACCTAGTGAGTTCACAGCCAGGTAGCTAAGCTGGTAGAGTGCTTGCTTAGCATGTACAAAACTCTGGATTCGGCCCCCAGCACCACATAAAACCCAGTGTGGTGGGGCATGCCTATAATTCTAGCACCTGCAAAGAGGAGGCAGAAGGATCAGGAGGAGGCTGCATAAGTGTGAGATGTGACTGTGCTGTATGATGTGACTGTGCTGTATGATGTGACTGTGCTGTATGATGATGTGACTGTGCTGTATGATGATGTGACTGTGCTGTATGATGTGACTGTGCTGTATGATGTGACTGTGCTGTATGATGATGTGACTGTGCTGTATGATGATGTGACTGTGCTGTATGATGTGACTGTGCTGTATGATGTGACTGTGCTGTATGATGATGTGACTGTGCTGTATGATGATGTGACTGTGCTGTATGATGTGACTGTGCTGTATGATGATGTGACTGTGCTGTATGATGTGACTGTGCTGTACGATGTGACTGTGCTGTATGATGAGACTGTGCTGTATGATGTGACTGTGCTGTATGATGTGACTGTGCTGTATGATGATGTGACTGCTGTACGATGAGACTGTGCTGTATGATGTGATTGTGCTGTATGATGTGACTGTGCTGTATGATGTGACTGTGCTGTATGATGATGTGACTGTGCTGTATGATGTGACTGTGCTGTATGATGATGTGACTGTGCTGTATGATGTGACTGTGCTGTACGATGTGACTGTGCTGTACGATGTGACTGTGCTGTATGATGTGACTGTGCTGTATGATGTGACTGTGCTGTATGATGATGTGACTGCTGTACAATGAGACTGTGCTGTATAATGTGACTGTGCTGTATGATGTGACTGTGCTGTATGATGTGACTGTGCTGTATGATGATGTGACTGTGCTGTATGATGAGACTGTGCTGTATGATGTGACTGTGCTGTATGATGATGTGACTGTGCTGTACGATGTGACTGTGCTGTATGATGATGTGACTGTGCTGTATGATGTGACTGTGCTGTATGATGTGACTGTGCTGTATGATGTGACTCTGCTGTACGATGTGACTGTGCTGTATGATGTGACTGTGCTGTATGATGATGTGACTGTGCTGTATGACGTGACTGTGCTGTACGACGTGACTGTGCTGTATGACGTGACTGTGCTGTATGATGTGACTGTGCTGTATGATGAGACTGTGCTGTATGATGTGACTGTGCTGTATGATGATGTGACTGTGCTGTATGATGTGACTGTGCTGTATGATGATGTGACTGTGCTGTATGATGATGTGACTGTGCTGTATGATGATGTGACTGTGCTGTATGATGTGACTGTGCTGTATGATGATGTGACTGCTGTACGACGTGACTGCGCTGTATGATGTGACTGTGCTGTATGATGTGACTGTGCTGTATGATGTGACTGTGCTGTATGATGTGACTGTGCTGTATGATGAGACTGTGCTGTATGATGTGACTGTGCTGTATGATGTGACTGTGCTGTACGATGATGTGACTGTGCTGTACGATGATGTGACTGTGCTGTATGATGTGACTGTGCTGTATGATGATGTGACTGTGCTGTACGATGATGTGACTGTGCTGTATGATGTGACTGTGCTGTATGATGATGTGACTGTGCTGTATGATGTGACTGTGCTGTACGATGTGACTGTGCTGTATGATGAGACTGTGCTGTATGATGTGACTGTGCTGTATGATGTGACTGTGCTGTATGATGATGTGACTGTGCTGTACGATGTGACTGTGCTGTATGATGAGACTGTGCTGTATGATGTGACTGTGCTGTATGATGATGTGACTGTGCTGTATGATGTGACTGTGCTGTATGATGTGACTGTGCTGTATGATGATGTGACTGTGCTGTATGATGATGTGACTGTGCTGTATGATGTGACTGTGCTGTATGATGATGTGACTGTGCTGTACGACGTGACTGTGCTGTATGACGTGACTGTGCTGTATGATGTGACTGTGCTGTATGATGAGACTGTGCTGTATGATATGACTGTGCTGTATGATGATGTGACTGTGCTGTATGATGAGACTGTGCTGTATGATGTGACTGTGCTGTATGATGAGACTGTGCTGTATGATGTGACTGTGCTGTATGATGTGACTGTGCTGTATGATGTGACTGTGCTGTATGATGAGACTGTGCTGTATGATATGACTGTGCTGTATGATGATGTGACTGTGCTGTACGATGTGACTGTGCTGTACGATGTGACTGTGCTGTATGATGTGACTGTGCTGTATGATGTGACTGTGCTGTACGACGCGACTGTGCTGTACGATGAGACTGTGCTGTATGAGGCCATGCCTGCAGGGAGGGGAAGAAGATGGATGTTCAAGCATGAAGACGTGTCCAGATCTCCAGCACCCACCTAAATGCCAAGCCTGTGTGACAGGCTGCCTATAACCCCATCACTGCATGTAATCTCTGTACTCCAAAAGAGGATCCCTGGAGCAATCTTGACTACCCAGACTAACTGAATCAGTGAAGTCTAGGTTCAAGGCAGAGTCCCTGCAACCATGCATAAAGTGGAGAGTGGATCATTGAAGACACCTGGCATTAACCTCTGGCCCACACACACATGTGTACCACCTACCATGGTTACCCATAAACACATGTAAACATAGTTACCAAACACACACACACATACACACACACACACACACACAGAAAGGAGAAGCAAAAGAAATCAGCATTTTCACAGCATTCAGAGCCAGAGGACAAGGAAGCTGATCTTCAAAGTTGTGTAGAGAGCCAAGAATACTCTACACCCAGTGAGGCTGTTCAGACTTATAAAGAACATGGAAAAGGTCATAGAAAATAGCACCCGTGAGCCCTTTTTGGAAGTAAGACCAAAACTGCTCAGCAATGAAATCAAGTTAATCATTTAAAAGGGTATTTTTTTTTTAGTGGTAAAATCATGACTCTCAAATAAAAATGAACACATGTCAAAAATTTTATTTAACTTGTTAAGTAATTAAGGACTGAATAATATATGACAGCTGGTTCGAAGGAAAATTGGAACCCATACATGTGGGCAAAGAAAGGTTGCTGAATAGATTTACAGACCTATGCAAAGCTGACCAGTACCCAGGGCAGCAAGGATGACTACATGATCGCATTCCACTGGGTACAATTCATTTGCATTTCTGTGACAAGATGCTCTGCATCACTGCCAGGCTTCCATAACTTAGATTTGATGATGACACAGGAATCCTAAAGAACTAGGTAACTAGAGCTGAGAGTTAGTAGGCAGGTGAGGAGGTTCCAAGGTGGAGTACTTGCCCAGCTTGTGTGAGGTCCTAGGTCCCATCCCCACCTCAGCAAAAAGAAGGAGGGAAGGAGGGAGGGAGGGAGGAAGGGAGGGAGGAAAAGAAGGAAGGAAGGAAGGAAGGAAGGAAGGAAGGAAGGAAGGAAGGAAGGAAGGAAGGAAGACCAGACTACTGAGGGTGTGGCTACAGTACATGTGTGGCATATGTTGAAGGCAAATTTTATAAAATTAGAAGCTGGGTAGGGAGGGAGGATATGGCAGAGGGCTGGGCATCATTTTCATTCCAAGAAATGATCTGCTCTAAGCAGGGTCTTCTCATGCAGAGAAGCCTGGCCTTAAAGCTGCCATCTTCCTGCCTCCACCTCTAGAAGTCTAGAATTATAGCACACACCATCATATCTGCCTTCCAGTGTCTTTTGTGTGTATAGGTGTTCACACATGTGCATTGAGCGTGTGTATACACATATGTGCTCATCTGCGTATGTGTGTGTGGAGGCCAGAGGTCAACATCAGGATGCTTTCCTCAATGGCTTCCACTGTATTATTCTTCATCTTTCCTTACTATTGATTTTTGTTTTGTTTTGTTGAGATAGGGTCCTCCTGTATCCCAGCTGGCCTGGAGCTCACTATGTAGACCAGGGCGGCCTTGATCTCACAGAGACCCCCCGCCTCTACCGCTTGAATACCGCAATGTGTACCACTGCTCCTAGCAGTTTTAGTATCATTGTGTGTGAATGCACGATGCATGTATGTAGATACACATATCGCAGCGTGGGGTGGAGAACAAAGGACAACTCCATGGAGTTGGTTTACACCTTCCACCTTTACATCGGTTCTGGAGATGAACATAGGTCGCCAGTTTCAAACACCAAGCGCCTTTGCCAGCTGAGCCATCTTGCTGACCTACCACCTTATTTTCTCAGGGTCTCTGAGCCTGGAGCGAGACTCGCTAGCGAGCCAGCCCCTGGGTCTGCCTGTCTCTGTTCCCTCAGAGCACACAGCTTTGTGTTCCTTTTTTAATGTGTACGGGTGCTTTGCCTGTATGTATGTAAATGTACCATGTGCATGTGGTACCCACAGATCATGCCCAGCTTTTATGTGGGTGCTGGGATTCAAATTCAGGTCCTTATGTTTTCATAGCAAGCACTTTATCCACTGAGCCATCTTGATAGCCTCTATTTATTACTTATTTCTTATTTAATCATTCATTCATTCATTTATAAGGCAGAGTCTCTAGGGCAGACTGCTTCAAACTAGTTAAGTAGCCAAAGATGACCCTGCATTCCCAATCCTCCTGCCTCCACCTCCAAAGCGCTAGGATTGCTGCAGTGTGCCAGGACCCCTGGTTGACACAACTCTGGGGACTGAATCCAGGGCTTCGTGAATGCTAGACAAACACCAACTGAGCCACATCTCAGCCCTTATTTGTTTTTGAGGCAAAGTCTTGCTATGTACCCCTGGATGGCCTAGAGTTCAGGACAACCCTCCTGCCTCCACCTCAAGAGCTAGAATGGCAGGGATGCACCTTCACCTCCAACTGAAACTGGCGTTCTAGGGGATGGGGTTGCTGCTTGATTCTTTGTTCTTTTCTGTGTTCTTTGAGAATGTGTAGATCAAACAACAGTTATCACCACACACACACACACACACACACACACACACACTCACTCCTCAGATGATTCCTCTGAAGAGCCAGAGCTGAGAGTCACATTGTAAGCTGTATGAGTCATTGAAAGTTCAGTGTAAATAAGCCTTTCAGAAAGACAGTGTGAGGATCCAGAGTCTCTGCGGTTCACAGCTGAAGATAAGATGTCCAGTGTGAATCAGTCCTTAGGGCATGTGCCTGTCTTCCCAACTATTTGAGAGACTTGGGTGGGAGGATTACTTGAGTTCAGGACTGCGAGGCCAGACTGAGCAACTTTAGAGAGATGCTGGGATGTAGCTCAGAGGTAGAGTGCTTGCTGGAGGCAAACACACACACACACACACACGTTTCTCTTCCCCGAGCGACTGAGGACTAGGAATCACTGGGAAAGGCAAATTTGTTCCCAAGCATTCAGTCCTTCTCGGAAGGAGGAGCCAGTCGCCTGTCATGCCAGAAATGCCTGCCCCAGCGCTGGGCTCCTAAACCCAGGCAGATGTCTTTTCTAACTAGCAAGCAGGCAGACTGCAGAAGGTGTGGGACACCCTGGCACACCGGCCCTCTCTGCAGCAGAGGGAAACATGCTGAGGTCCCTTGGCCTCCCCACACTCCGCTCATGAACAAATGCCCTGGCCTTGCTCTCCCAACACCTTCCCCGCCCTCCCCCGCCCAGCTTCAGGCCTCTCCCCTGGACGCAGTGCTCCCGTCTCACACACGGAGGCCCCTCTGCTGAGTGTCACCAGCAGGTCCAGGCCTGTCTCCTGCTGGCGACTCAGAGTCCTGTGGGCAGGAAAGCGCACAGGCCAAGTACCAGCTAGACAATTCTGCCAAGTCCCCAGAGCTGGAGGGCCCGCGTCTCCTCATCTGAGAAGCAGGGCGGGATGAGCTGCTTGATGGGAATAAAGAAGACAATGCGGGAAGCCTAGCTATTTTTAGTTTAAGGTTTGTTGAAAGAATGCTAATGAGACATCAGCTCAAAGAGGGGTTCCGACCAAAAAGGGACACGAAGTAAGTAAAGGAAGAAATGATACGAAAGGCCAGGCCTAGTGGCCAGTGCCTGTAATCCCAGTCCTGGGGAGTCTGAGGCAGGAGGATCATGAGTTTGGGGCCAGCCTGGGTTCCGTGATGAGATCCTGTCTCAATAAGCCAAAAAAGAACCAGGCATGGTAGCTCATGCCTTTGATTTTAACACTTCTGGAGACTGGGGTAGGAAGGTAAGCATAAGTTTGAGGCCAGACTGTGCTACATGGCAAGTTCCAAGGAAGCCTGGACTACAGAGTGAGATCAGTTCACTCTTTATCCCCAAACAGCCTAGCTTTGTTTCCTGGGAGACAGGGCTTCCAAGGGAGATTTTACAGTCGCAATGGACTAATGTTGGCAGGGGACACCGTGGAGGATCCATGGTGGGTCAGCATACCAAGTTCAGCAGGCCTCCCCTTCCTAGCCCCATCTCTTTTCCTTTTTTTTCTTTAATTTTACATTTTTCCTTATTTTATGTGTATGAGAGTTTTGCCTGCATGTAAGTGCACCTGTGCATTCAGTGTGTGAGGGGGCCGGTAGTGGGCCTCAGATCCCCTGGAACTGGACTTATGGACAGTTGTTAGCCACCATGTGGGTGCTGGGAATGGTAGACCAGGCTAGCCTCAAACTCACAGAAATCTTTCTGTCTCTGCCTCCAGAGTGCAGGGATTAAAGGCGGGTGCCACCATGCCTGGCTCATGAGCAGCCAGTACTCTTAACAGCTGAGCCATATCTTCAGCCCCCATCAGCCCATCTCCAAGTAGCTCAGCCCCCCAAGCCCAGTTGAAAAGAATCACCTCTTCTAACCTTCATGAGCCATCCCAAAGCTGCCTGAATCAGGCCCTTAAGTAGCTGAGCGAGCTTCCTGGTTAACACAACCCAGAACAGCCCCAGCACAGGAGCCATTCTTCAGATTGCTGGGTGAATTGAGGTTGCTTTCCGCCCCCAGCAGGGCAGGTGAATGTCAGGACAGTGGGGGGACGCGGGGGCTGTCACCTCTGTGTCCCAATCTTAGGAAACAGCGACTGTGAACTCGTCCCCTCCACTGCAGTCTGCTGTGTGGGCTCAGCATTCCTGACATAGGTGACCTGACACAGGTCCTACACAGCAAAGTAGGACCCCCACCTCACCCAGCAGGTCTACCAGGAAAATCTTTAAGTCAGGGTCTCATATAGCCCAGGCCAGCCTGAAACTCTGTACAACTGATGACAACCTTGAACTTCTGATCCTTCTGGCCCCACCTTTAAATGCTGGAATTACTGGCGCACACCACCACACCTACTTTTATGCGTTGCTGGGATGGAACCCAGGGCTTCATACTTGCTAGGCAAGGACTTTCCAACTGACCTATATCCCAGCGCCCATGCTTCCTTTATTGAAGGCCTGACCTGTATACCAGGTGCTGATCTCACCTGAGAGGTAGTAGGGTTACCACTGTCCAGATGAAGAAACTGAGACAAAGTATGGAGACTAGGTCACACAGCCGTGGACTGGCAAGGCCATCTGGCTCCATAGCTTTCTATGTTGTCCGAGTCCCAGTGCTGGGCAGTGAGGAAAGCCAAGCAAAGCAGCACAACCGAGTCTCTGTGGAGTGTGGGGAGACCACTTAAAGCATCTTGTGGCAGCCCCACGAGGGCAAAGAATAGGCAACATGTCAGATGGTGGTGCATGAGCGCCACCCCACCTCCAGCATCTCCAAGGAATCTCACTCTTTTTAAGGGTTCACAGCCAGCTGTTTTATGGATGCCCAGAATCTTGGATTCCTGGCTGTTGGACAGACAGGTTACTTCCAGTCGTTTGTTCTGTGATGGCTGCCTTATGCTATGTCCTTTTGCATATGGGTGAGTGTAGGAGAAACTGAGAGGCCAGGCCCTAGCAGGTCCTTACCCAGGACCGACCCAGACTCACTCCAGAGCAGGTTCCTAAGAGTTGACTTCCAAGGCACTAATGGGCTTTCTTGTCATGAGGGTATTTTCCTTTGCAGAAGGCAATCCTGGATGCCAGCTTTGGGTGCTAAAGGACACAGCTGGGCTGGGCAGGTTGCTATGCAAAGCAACTGAGTGAGCCAGCTAGGGAAGCAGGTTTCCTGCTGCACAGCCTAGCCCTAGCTTTTAATAAGAGGAAGCTTAGGGATCCCAAGGAAACTGGCCTGGCTCTGGACTTAGCTCATCCCCTGTACTTCTGGACAACCTCCAGAGCATGTGAATCCAGTCTCTGCTGGTACTGTACCTCTACGGAGGTGACTGGGTTTTGTTCCCTTTACAAGATGGGGCCTTTTGGCTCTAGGGACATAGCCTGTTGCCCCCCATATGCCCACATTCCCGAGGCACCTCTTTCCAGTCCTAGTTTCTCATGAACTCCATGAGAGAGGTGTGTGCTTCACTCTTGCCACATCCCCCCCCCCCCCCCGCCAGAGCCTGGCCCAAGCAGACAAAAAAGACAGACAAGGGCTAGGGAGATGGCTCACTGGATAAAAGTACTTGCTGCAGAAGTCTCAGGACCTGAGTTCAGATCCCCAGAACTCACATAAATACAGACTCAGTAACAAAAGCACTGTGATCCCAGCACATCTATAGGGAATGGGACAGGAGAGTTCCCAAAGGCTGGGGCCAGCCAGCCCGGCTTCCACAGCAGCAGAGACTCTGTCCCAGACAAGGTGAAAAGGTTGTCCTGTGATCTCCACACCTGCACCAGGGCATGTGCACACCTGCATCACACACGTGAACACACGAACTTACATACACAGAGAGGGGAAAAAATGAGGATGTTTAAAAACCTAGAGGCTGACCCAAGCCCCAGGAGAGGAGCCTCAGCTCAGTCCTTAACTCTTCAAATGCTGTGTGTCTTATACAACATCCTTACAGCTGACATCCAGTTTCTTTTACATTTTGCTTTTTTTTTCTTTTAATTAGTTTTGCTTTGTTTCCCTAGTCCCAGTCCTCCAAGAATTTACTATGTTAACCAGGCTGGCCTCTGCCTCCCGAGGTCTGGGATTAAAGGCAAGCATCACCATGCCCGGCATTGTTTTTAAATTTATTTATTTATTTATTTTTATATGTATAAACATTTAGGTGTATAAATGTTTTGCCTGCATGTAAGTGCACCCGTGTCCTGCAATGCCCGCAGAGACCAGAAGAGGGCATCAAATCCCCTGGAACTGGAGTTAACAGACAGTTGTTAATTATCATGTGGGTGCTGGGAACAGAACCTGGGTCCTCTGTAAGAGCAGCTGGTTTAAACTCCAGCCCTGTTTGAGGTTTTTGATATAGGGTCTTGCTACATAACCCTGGCTAGCCTGGTCCTTGAAATATAGCCCAAGTTTGCCTTAAACGTGCAGCAATCCCATCTCAGGTATATGTCATCAAACCCAGCTCCATTTGCTACTCTGTGAGTGGGCACTTCAGGAAGTGTTTCAGCTAATTGATTTAAAAACTTTTGTGTCTAGGACTAGCCATTTTTTTTAAAGTCAGGGTCTCATGTACCCTAGGCTAGCCTCAAACTCACTATTTAGTAGAGGATGACTTTGAACTCCTGATCCTCCTGTCCACACCTCCCAGTGCTAGGATTACCAGCAAGGCTCTACCATTCCTGATCACATAATCCAGGTTTAAGGAAGCAAATAGATCCCTAAACCAACCAGTTTTTCCTGAAAAGAAGATTCCAATCTGCCAGAGTCATCATAAGAAAGTCTCTTCTGCCTTACCCTCTAAGGAAAAGGACCTTGAGGAGGCTGGGGTTTGCTCAGTGATGGAACTCTGGCCTAGCTGGCGACTCAAGAGGCCCTAGGATTCAGTCTTAGTACTGAAGAGAAAAATAATAAACCTGATGTTAAGAAGACAGTCATCCCCACTTCCCCAGGCTCCCACCTCACTCTTGTATTTTGAGACAAGGCCTCACTTTATAGTGCAGGTTTAACCTCAGGCTCATAGTGATCCTCCTGCCTCAGCCTCCCCAGAGTTGTGCCAACAGGCTCGCACCACACTGGCTTACTCAGCTTTTTTTTTTCCTGTTCTGTTTCTTTGTTCACATCTTCCAAATCCACTCCCTGCTCCCAGCAGGAGCTGATGTTCTGTGCGTAGTGAGACTACCCTCAAGATATGCATCAAGTTAGTCTATTGACACTGATTTCAGACACAAGGTTTTGCCTGACTTGTGTACAGGGTGAACTTACTAAACAAAACAGCTCATGCGCTACGGTGACTCACACCAGCAACCCTAGCACTGAGGAAGAGTAGGAAACAGTCCTAAGCCAGTTTGGACTATATAGTGAGTTCAAGACCAGCTTGGACTCCAAGAAAAGATTAAATGAGTATCGGAGAGGAAAACATAGCCATGTGCCTGTTTGGTATGTGCAATAAATGTGCCTTTACTACTTATGAAATACGAGCTACCATTTATTGAGTTCATGTCTTTGCTTGCATCACCTCACATGACTCTCAGCAACTGGAGGAGGTCGCTGAGGAGAATAAGGCTGAGGAGGATGTAACATTTAGGAGATGAAGTTACTGATTCAGGCCTCAACGCCAGCAAGTGACCCAGGATTCTTGGACCCAGCAAAAGGCCCTAACACAACAAGCCAACCAAGGGCTTGGCATGCAGTAGGTGCTTAATAAAGATTAATTTTTCAGTCCCTCTTCTTCCTTCTTTATCCAGATACCAGTTCTATCCTAACTTGAAGTTGCCTCAGGCAGTTAAGGAAAGCCTGACCATAATCACAGGGCTGTTCCTAAGTAAGAGAAGGGTGAGCCAGTGTACAGGCATCAAGGTGTGGAGCCCGCCCTTCCCCATCCAGCACAGCTCCTCCCTCCCTGTCTCTTCACCTTCCCACTCCTGCACCTGGCCCCTCTGCACGCCTGCTCAGTTATTTGGGGATAAGAGCACCCAGCAGGCCCCCCTTTACCTTAGCTGTGCCTGAAACAGAGTGTTGTTCTCAATCCTTAAGAATGTCTTTCATTCACTAAGTAACTGAAGGAAATCTGGGCCTTAGGGTTAGAGAGGATCTGCAGGTCACCTGACACTGCCCACAGTCCTACACAGGGCCCCACCCCAGCTGTAGTATGCTTTAAGAGGTAACTCAGCCTGCAGTTCTGATGTAATTTTTCGTTTTATGGACTAAAGGTGTTTTCAAAACAGCCGTGAACAATGAGCTGGAAGTAAGCTATGGACAGAGATTTGACCCAGAATTTCCTGGTCCATGCCCTCACTGCCAGCAGGGCCTTGGAAGCTGCAAGAATCTCCCCAGCAGGCCTTCATCATGCCCTCCATAGATGACCAGAAACCTGGGGGAAACCAGAGACAGTGTCTTCCCATGTGACTCCCACCTGCCCGATGTTGAGGCAGGAGGGTGGTTTAAGGACAAGGAGCTTGAGGACCTCCTGAGCAGCATGGAGAGATGGCATAGCGGTTCAGAGCACTGGCTGCTCTCACAGAGGACTCAGGTTCAGTTCCCAGCCCTCACATGGTGGTTAAGAACCATCTGTAACTCCAGTTCTAGGGAACCTGACGCCCTCATCTGGCCTCCAGGGACACTGCATGATCTGGGTGCACTCACATACTTGCAGGCATAAATACTCATACACATAAAATAAAAATAAACATTTTTTTAAAAGGGGAGTGAGGCTGAGGGGGCTCAAGCTCAGTGAAAAACCACTTGTTTAACATGCTTTAGGCTCTCTGTCCCCAACACTGCCCAAAAAAGAAGGCAGGGCTGGAGATGTAGCTCAGTAGGTATAATGCTTGATTAGCATGCACAAAGCTCTGGGTTCAATTCCCAGCACTACATTAAGTGGGGTGTGGAGCTGGGCGTGGTGGTCCACACCTTTAATCCCAGAATTCAGTAGGCAGAGGCAGGTGGATCTCTGTGAGTTCAAGGTCAGACTGGTCTGCTTAGTGAGTTCCAGGCCAGATGGGGCAACAGGGGGACCTTGTCTCAAAAAGACCAAAATTAATTAATTTAAAAAATAAAATAAAATGGGATGTGGTAGTCTACAGTCCTTTCGGTAATCTTAGCAATTTGGGAGGTGCAGGCGGAAGGATGAGAAGTTCAAGGTCATCCTTGGCCACACAAGGAGTTCAAGGCCATCCTGATTATATGAGATCTTGTGTCAAAAACAAAACAAAACCAAAAATGACTCTACAGGGGGAACTGAAGGCAGCATTGTGCTGCACTGGAGACTGCTGCAGCCTCCCCAGCCCCTCAGACCTAGCACTACAGGGGTGAGGTGGTCAATGCACATTTCTTTTTAATCTTTCTGACAGGGTCTCCCTAGCCCCAGCTGGCCTGAAACTCACTATGTGGACCAGTCTGGCCTTGCTCTCTGCCTCTGCGATTAAAGACATGTGCCTATACGGAATATTTTTTTAAGTGGCATGCTCACCCCCTACGAACCTCCCCCAGACTTTCTTGTGTCAGCAAATAGCCCCACCATCCTCCCACTTAGGCCCAAACCTGATGTCATCTCACCATTTCTCCCCTTAAAGTCCTCCAGTGGAGCTGGATATGGCAGCACACACTTGAAATCTCAGCACTCTCGCTGGCAAGGTGGCTCAGCAAGTAAAGACTGTTGACCTGAGTTTCATCCCTATGATCCACACGGTGCAAGGAGAGAAGTTATACCTGCAAACTGTCCTCTGACCTCTACACACACCATGGCACCTGTGTGCCCTGCCCCACCCCCAGTAAATAAATTAATTTAATTTAATTTTTAAAAAGAAAGGAGAAATCTGAACATTTAAGGGGCAGAGACCAGAGCATCAGAAGTTCACAGCCATCCTCAGCTATGTAGTGAGTTCAAGGACAGCCTGGGTACAGGAGATCCTGCTCAGAAATCAAACAAGGTCAACAGATGGCTCAGCTGGTAAAGGCATTTGCCATACAAGCCTGCTCACCTACCTGGGTTTGGTCCTTGGAACCCACGTAAGGCAGAAGGAGAGAACCAGCTCCACAAAGATGTGCTCTGACCTCCACACCCACACAAATAAAATTTAAAAAATAAATACAAAATAAAGGAACACATATAATGAAGAGTTTTAAAAAGCAATAACCTACCACCACAACAGAAAAGTTTTAATATCTGGTAGGACCCATTAGAAAACTTCATTTTGGTTTTGTTTCACTTTTTTGAGATTGGGTCTCCAAACAAACAGTCCAGGGCCTCATATTCCTTAAGTAGCTGTTGGATGACCTTGATCCTGAACCCCTTGCCATCACCTCCCAAGTTCTAGGGTTACAGGCATGCACCTCCATGCCCCATCACATATTTAAGCTTTTTAAAGAAATAAGACAGAAAGGCTACAGCATCAGGCTATGAAACGAAGAACTAGATGGAGGGGCAGACACAGAACCATGCCAAGAGAATTCACCATATGACAGAGGCGTCTCCAGCTAGGGGGAGAAGACAGCCTCTTATAAACATGTTGGGACAAGTGGTTCTCCATATGGGAAGAGTAAAATTAGATCCTTACCGACTCCAGGTGGGTTCAGGGCTTACATGTGAATAACAAAATTTTAATACACTTAGAAGAAAATACAGGATATTTTTATGACCTTCAGGTAAAAAATAATCTCTTTTAAAAGTAAACTTTAAAATTACAACATACACAAAGAAATGTACACACATTGTTAAGTGTGTAGCTTGATATGATTTTGCAAATAAATCGAGCAGTGTATTCAGCACCTCCCTCAGTCCCCAGCCTTCTGATAGGGAAGAATAACTTCAAGAGAAGGTGTGGCTCCGCTGTAAAGAGCAGACTCACAGGCTTAGCATGAACAAGATTCTGAGTTTAATCCCCAGCACCAAAAACAAAAAATGCCTTAGGAAGTCAAGCGTGGTATGTATATATATAAAATCCCAGAACTAGGGAGGCAGAGGCAGGCAGGTCTCTATGAGTTCCTGGCCAGCCTGGTCTACGTAGGGAGTTCAGGACAGTCAGGGCTACAGAGTAGGACCCTAGTCTCAAAAAAGAAAAGAAGAGTTGAAGGTCATCCTTGGCTATGTAGGGAGTTCAAGGATAGACTGAGGTACAGTTGGCTTTGACTCTGTATTTTAAAAAATCAAAAATCAAAAAACCTTAGAGATCTGGATATGGTGGCATACATGCCTTTAGTTCCAGCACTTGGGAGTAAGAGGCAGGTGGATCTCCGTGAGTTCCAAGCCAGCCTGGTCTCCATAGAGATTTCTAGACCAGCTGGGACTACAGGGAGACTCTGTCTCAAAAATAAATAAATAAATAAAAGATATGCCACAATATGGAGGAAATATTTGCAATATATCTAACCAATAGGAGGAGAATATACATACACATATATACATTATATACATATAATATATTACATATATATAATGTCTACAAATCAAGCAGAAAGACAGGAGCTAGAGTTCAGGTATAGAGCATGGACTTAGCTTGCATGAGGTCCTGGGTTTAATCCCCAGCACTAAAACAATAAACAATAAAAATTAAAAATGAATTCTTAGTAAGATATACCAAGCAGGATGTGTGCCAGGCACTGATTTTAAAAATTTTAAACTTTATTTGTGTGTGTGTGTGTGTGTGTGTGTGTGTGTGTGTGTATGTCACAGTGTGTGTGTGTGGAGGTCTGAGAACTTCTGGGAGTCAGTTCTCTCCTCCTATTGAAGCAGGTGAATTAGGCCAGGGCTTCACCTCAGCTAGGTAGTGGTCATCACTGAGCTACAGCCCCAGGCCTCTTTTTCATTTTTACTTTATTTTATTTTTAATTAATTAATTAGGGGCTGGAGAGATGGCTCATCATTGTTAAGAGCAATGACTGCTCTTTCAGAGGACCTGGGTTCAAACCCCAGCACTCACATAATGGCTAACAACCATCCATAATCAGTTCCAGGGGATCCAATGCCCTCTTTTGACCTCTGTGGGCACTGCGTGACAGGGTGCACTTACATACATACAGGCAATAAATACACATATAATTTTAAAATAATAAATTAAATAAATAATAATAATAAATAAAATTTTAATTAATTAATTGGGGTTTTTTGAGATAGGGTCTCCTCGTTGCCCCAGCTAGCTTGGCCTAGAATTTGATATGTAGATCAGACTGGCCTTGATCTCAGAGATCCAGCTGCCTCTCCTGTGATTAAAGGCTCCACCATGCTTCCTCTTCTTCCTTACATTGAGACAAAGTCTTGTTAAGTTGCCCAGTCTGGCCTTTAAATTCTCTCTATAGCGCAGACATTTGCCTGCTTCAGCCTTCCAAGTAGGTGGGATTACAGGACTATACCACCAGACCGGGGTCTACATGCTTTCCAGTGCGTGCCCTCTCCCATCCTGTTCTACTTATTTGTCCAAGGTCCCTCCTGGGCTGAGGTAACAGTCTCCACTGGCCTCCCTGCCTTTAGACTCTCCACTCTCCACTGCTATAATCACAGCACTTTCTTAGTCAAAAGTATATGGCGGCACCCAATGGCGTCTGACGGAAGTGGAAATTCTTGGGGCTGCCTAGTTAAGAAAATGAAACAACTATTCCCTCAGCTCACAGGTTCTATGGGTCAGTCATTTCCAGGGAAGCTCTGTGAGATCTCAGCTAAAATCTCCAAGACTCCTTCGGGAACATGGCTGGCTCTGGGTGCCGGTGACTGACAATCAGAGATCTGCGCTGAGTATCTGCTGGACATCTATTTGTGGCTCTAATGCATGGCCTGGGCTTGCTCACCACATGATGAAGGGTTCTGAGGTTAAGCATGGGGGGGCACTTGGCTTGAAGGCCAAACAGTATCATTTCCACCACATTTTATTCAATAAATAGCCACTGAGCCGGCTCCATGGCAAGGGGAGAAAAAAAACAGACTGTAGCTCACGTGGTGAGTAGAAAGCTCTGGAAAAGCACCTGGCTCTTATCCTCATTAAGACAGGGACCCTTTTTGTTTTGTTTGATTTCTAAGGGTTATTTTAGGTAGTTCTGGCTGGCCTCGAACTTGCTATATAATTTGAACTCCTAATCCTCCTGCCTCTACTTCCCAAGTTCTAAGATTTGGGGCTTTCCCCCGACCCTACCCTGCAAATCATTTATAGGACTGGAGGGCAAGCCAGGCATGGTAGTGTACTTCAATCCCAGCCCTCAGGAAGCAGAAGCAGGTAGATCTCTGAGTTTGAGGCCAGCCTGGTCTACATAGTGAATTCTAGGCCAGCTGGGGCTACACAATGAAAGTGTCTCAAAAGAATGAACAAATAAAAAGACTCTAATCCAGGGAGTATCTCTACCTGTCAGACACAGGTAGGTATTCTGGGGGAATAATCCTACCCTGGGAAGAACTGTCGAGGGCCTGAACGGGCAGAGCTCTCACAGGGCTGTCTGAGACCATGAAGGGAAGTCCGGGGGAGCCCTGACAGCATCTGTGGCCACAGCGTGGTGACCAAGGTCTGAGAGCCCAAACCACAGTGGGGCTGGGGAGCACGCAGGGACACGGCTGCTCTGCTGCTCGCCTCTCCCTGTCTTGTCCTCTTTCCACACCTTCGTGGCCTTGGGAGCTGCCTAACGAGTCACATCCCGTCCACGTCCCCCAAAGGACCCTGACTCAGCAGCAGACACAGAACTGTGGTAAAAGGATGTGGGGAAAAACGTCACTGTTGTCACTGTTGCTAATCACTCACTGTCCCTTTGCCGGGCCCAGTTCCCGGCAAGGAGTCAGCCCCACACCACCCCAACCCCCAACCCCAGGGGCGTGGGCGAGCCTCAGCATGACACCTATAGCAGAGCACAGAAGAGGTCTGGATCTGACCCCCGGCAACAGGGAGGTCTCAGGCTTAAGGGGCAGGGAAGCAGACCTCATTCTGAACAGTGGAGCAGCTCCACTCCAGACAGAGGTCACCACCCTAGGGGACAGATGAAGGAAGCCTACTCTCTTCACAGCTGGAGCCCAAACTTGAGACTTCCACTCACCCTGGTTTCAAGATAACAACGTTAGCAAGTTCAGAGCCCTTGCCTGGGATGCACAAGGCTCCACGTTCAAAGCAGGGGTGGGGCTGGTAGGACAGTGTTTATTATGCCAGTCTGTTTGGGGGTTTTGTTTGTTTGCTTTTTAAATACAAATCATGGTCACTAACAAAAAAGTTGACATAAGAAAATTAAAACCCAAACTCCAGTCCTTCACCAAGCAACAGTCAGCCCCAGATCCTTGTTTGGTTCTATTCCCAGCACCTAAACAAGGTCCGAGCCTAAACTTGCAGCTACTGGGGAGGCTGAGGCAGGAGAAATGTAAGTTCAAGGTCAGCCTAGGCAACTAAGTAAGATAATGTCTCAAAATAAAAATAAGTAAATAAGTCACTACAAACCAAACAACTGGCCTTCCCCTCACCCAGAGCCTCCCACTTCTTTCTGGGTGATGCGAGTGGGCACAGGAGCTGAGGGACCCGGGGTAGCTAGAGTGGGCAGGTACATTCGTCTCCTGTTTCCAGCTCAGCACACCATGGGGCTAGTTACCCTGGTCCCAGAAGGTACTGGGAATTCTTTTCAGAAGGAAGGAGCCTCGATTTCACCACCTACTCACATCACCATGCACACTCTGGAAGGCTGCAGGGAAGTGAGGACCAGAGGGAGGATGCCAGAGAACAGCACCCTCCTGACATTCACCAGACATGACAGACACAGATTTTCTCACTCTCAAGCTTGGTCAGTGTATTCCAGCTCTGGTGTCTGCACAGCAGGTGTGAGCTAGGCAGTTCCCACGGCCAGGTATAGGTCACAGGCTGGCTTCTTACAACTGGAAAAGCCCCTGAGTCAGGTCATCTTGCCAGCTGTCCTCTCTGAGCACCTGCTGTCCTGTGTGCCGGGCACCATGCCAAGTGTTTTATGGAATTAGTTCATCTCGGTCTTGTGACATCCCTACAGCGGAGGTGTCATTAGCCCCATTTGATGGATGAAGAAACCAAGGCTCTGCGAATTTAAGCTCTGGGTCAGCTTCCTTAGCAATAGATCAGACATCTGGGATAAGAAATGACCTGCCCAGAGTGAGGACCACTGAAGCAAACTTGTCCAGCTGCATAGGCTCTGCCACTGTGCCTGGAAGGCTAATCCAAGAGACAGTGCACATGTGTGTACCATGTGCTGTGCCCAGCAGAAGACATCATTCCTGGCATCAGGGAATCTGCCTAGAACACAGGCCCAAGGGCTGGAGGTTCAAATGGACATAAGCAGTCAGCTGCTCATCTGGGCACCGGGCCTCCAAGCATCTGTCCAGTGCTGCCCAACTGACTCATGGAGCTCGGAAAGTCCAAATTTTATAAGGTCATTCAAGCACCCTGGGACTGCACTCTACTTGTTGACATGTGGGACCGATATGGCATCTTCAGCCAGGCACATGACACATTGGCCCAGGCTATCAGGCCTGGGCCACAGCTCCAAGTCTACAACAGGGTCTTGCTATATAGCCTCAGCTAGTCTGGAATTCACTATGTAGAACAGGTTGGCCTGGAACTCCCTATGTAGCACAGACTGACCTTGAATTTACAGCATTATTCCTCTCTCAGGCTCTCCGGGGCTGGGATTGCAGGCATGAATCTGGCTTTATGGGTAAACCCTGGTAGATCAGTGTTGACAGTCTGGAACACTGTGGAAGAGGGGCTCCGTACCTCAGGATAGGTAATGATGTCTGCCACAGGCTAAGACCAAAAAGTAATGGCACGTGTGCTGTGAGTGAGTATAACTGGGATCCCTAAATGGCCTGTCCCACATGGACCCTCAAGGAGTTCCCCTAATGCTTCCCCTAGGTGAGGTGTTCCAATAACCCATTTCTGTGAAGATGAGCCCTGGGAAAAAAGGTTGCTGCCTCTGACAGGGGATTTCTCATTGGTTAAGGCCTCTCACAGCCACTTCCTGCCCCAGATACAGGCTAAGACCCATACTGGGGGTGATCTGTGAGGTCACAACTATTGTCTTGAGGCCTCAATTCTGAGGACTCCTGTCATGAGTACATTTTAAAAGTACATTCCAATGGGAGGCTGGAGAGATGGCTCAGTGGTTAAGGGCACTGACTGTTCTTGCAGAGGACCTGGGTTCAATTCCCAGCACCCACAGGGCGGCTAACTGTCCATAACTCCAGTTCCAGGGGAATCCACTCCCTCTTCTGACTCTGTGGGCATTGTATGACATGGGTGCACTTACATACATGCAGGCAATACTCTCAAACACATAAAATTAAGGAAAAAGGTGGAAAATGGGGCCAAGTGCTTGCAGCACATGCATGAAGTACTAAGTTCAATATCCAGCACCCAGGTAAACAGCCAGGTGTGCTGTAATCCAGCACTGGGGAGGGAGAGACAGGTGGATCTGGGGCTTGCTTTGCCTAACTGAGGCGCTCCAGGTTCCAGTGAGAGACCCTGTTTTAATACAGCAAGGTGAGAGGACTGGAGAGATGGCTCAGTGGTTAAAAGCACTGACTGCTCTTAGAGAGGACCCATGTTCGAATCCCAGCACCCACATGGTAGCTAATAACTATCTACAACCCTGGTACCAGGGGATCTGATGCCCTTTTCTGTCCTCCATGGGCATTGCACGACACAGGTGCACTTACATACATGGCAGAAATATACTCGTACACATAAAATAAACAAATAAATAAGAAAAAATAAAGCAAGGTGTAGGGCTGTGGAGGAATGACGCACACACACAAATAAATAAGTGAATGAATGAATGAATGAATGCAGAAAGTTAGATGAGCTGAGAGCTCACAACTGTGATCCCGCCACCTGAAGTTTGGAGAACAGACGATTACCCTGAGTTTCAGACTAACCTCGACTACATATCGAGTTCTAGACCAGACATAGCTACATATCAAGACTCTGTCTCAAACAAAAATTCAGAAACCTAAATATCTCTAATGGTGGAATCTGAGGCTTGTACAGGTGAGAGGGACCCATTTGAGGTCCTCTGTGTCCATGAGAACTGCCTGCTGTTCCTCAGATAAGCTCAGGTGGTGAGCACGCGGGCTGCCTCCACCCGACCCGCGTCTCTGTTTGCTGAGCCCAGAGCAGGCTGCCTGTTTCCTCCTGCAACAGGCTTGTTTGGCTCTGATAGTTGATTCCACTCCACCCTGTTTCTCAAGCCTTCTGGATCTTAGGGCTCCCCTCCCAGTGCTGAGGGCCAAGGGAAAGGCCTGGTGTTAGAAGAGTGGTTGATGGTTCTAAAATTCCAGAGACTAACTCAGGGAACAGGGGAAGTACTTTACAAACTCCTAGAACTTTCCAGAGCAGGGAATTGCAGGTCCTATAACCCCACCTTCACTCAGTGTGTATGTCCTTCCAGAACCCCGACCTAAGGGCTGCCTGGCTTCAGCTTGAGTGGCTCCAGAGACACTTGAGCTCATTTGGAAGGGCCGGGGGTTGGGGAGGGGGCTAGGCAGTATTTTCATTTACTTTTTAGATAGAGTCTCAGGTAGTTCAGCTTGATCTCAAACTTACTATGTAGTTAAGAATGATCTTGAACTCCTAATCCTCCTTCCTGTCTCCACCTCCTAAGTGTTAGGATTACAGGCACGGACCACCATGCTTAGCTTCTAGAAATCTTCTATTTGTGTTTTTATACAGAAATTATTCATTCAACAAATATTGATGCCATATTGATTTAGGTACTAGGCACTTTTGTAATCATTGGGGAGATAAAGCATTGAACAAAATGGAGAGAAATTCTTGCCTGTCTACAGGGGCCTGACAGTCTAGTGGGGGAAGGAAAGGCGATAAACAAGAGTCTTCAAGAGTAACATTCAAGAAAAGTTCCAAAAGATAGGAGGGGGCTTAGCACTTGGGTGTGAAAGAAGAGAGACATAGGCAGAAGTGGGGCCAGTGCAAAGGGCCTGTGGTAGGAAGGTTGTTGATGGATGCAGAAACAATAGGAATATCATTGTGTTCCAATGTGGTATAACCAACAAGAGTCAATTATTAGATTGTGGGAACTGAAAAAAGGTGGGAACAGAGCTGAGGGTCTTTACAAAAGATGCATCCTTTTGTAATGCAAAAAACTAAATATTTTAAGTAGGAAAGATTTAGATTATAGAGGCCAAACCCACCCCTTCCATTTATAAGGAGTCAAGTGACTAAGATGGGGCCACTTACTAGTACCTAGCATATCACCTTGAGCCACAGGGACAGGAGAACTTAGCTTCTAAAAACAACTGTATTGATGTAGGAAGAGCAAAGGCAAATTGCTGTTTGGGGCAGAAGCTTGGGAAGAAAGTGCTGCCTGGCCCGGTCAGGTAGGGGAGTCAGTCAGCACCCTCAGGCCTGGATCTGGAGGGGCAAGGGGCACCGTCCTGCTCTGTTACATCTTTGAACTGCGATGGCCTCTTCGGGGGTCTCTTGTCCAGAGGCAGCACAGGGGACCAGGAATCAGTGTGCATCACTCCCCAGAGTCTGCAGAGTCTGGATGTGCTTCAAGGACAAATCCCCACTCTGGGCTGTTGCTCAGGCTGGTGACAGCCAGCTCCAAGAGCAAACTACCAACAGGTCACCCTTCTTGGACTGGAAATGGGGATCCGCCTGTTGCCTGGAAATCCTATAAAACTCAGATCTGGCTGTGACTTGTGAGGTAAGTTTGGCCCGAGGCCCCCAGCTCCCGGCATGCCTGGCTACCTTTTATCTCTTCTGGAAGTGGAGTTCCAGGTTTAGGTGCCAACATCTACTAATGATGGGTCCAGAACAGGGACTAAGCAAGGGGCGGGGTGAACCAGTGGGAGGCCCGTGAGCACACACTTTCCGTGTGTGCACAGGGCCGTGGGTATGGGGTACGAAGGTTAGACCCTGGGTCTGGAGCGTGCTAGGCAAGCTCTTTGCCGATGAACTGCACCCACGGCCCCACGTGCTTTCATCTTCATCACTGCCAGTCCCCAGCCCAGTGTGGCCTGCCAAGGACTCTGCAAGAACACACAGAGCTCTCAGTCCTCTGCCAGTACCTGACACCATGACACTGTTACGGTCACGGACATAGACCACTATCTCAGAAATGGCACTTACGTGTGTGTTCATCCACTTTGATTTGGATGCGAGAGGCCGGGGTCACATGGCCTGGTGTGGAGTACTTTGATCCAGGAGTCCAGGGAAAACGTCCCCTGGGAGTCGAAGCCCCAACAGGGACCCTGATTGCTTTGCTCCCTTTCCACCCTCTGCCCCAGGCTCTGTGTGTACACCCGGGTTCTTGCCAAAGTGAGCGCTCCTTGCCAAGAACTGATGGCAAAGACCATAGTTGGTTTCCTGTCTCTGCCACTGGCTTTAGTGGTCCTTGGAGTCAGAGTGAAAGCTTCAAATGGTGAGGACACCACGTCCTGAACAGATGACTCTGAGCAAGTTATCAATGCCTCTAAGAATGAGTAGGTTTTTGTTGTCTGATTTCCAGTAGAAAGGAGCTTTTTGTTTGTTTGTTTGGTTGGGGTTTTTGGTTGTTTTTTGAGGAGCTGGGGACTGGACGGGAGCTTCACCCATGCTAGGCAAGTGTTCTACCACTGAGCTATATTATATCCCAGTTTTCTTTTTCCTCTTTCCTTTGAGACAAAGATCTCATTAACTGTCTAGGCTGGCCTTGAACTCACTCTGTAGCCCAAATGGGCCTTGAGCTTGCAAACTTCCTGTCCTATTCTTCTAAGTAGTTAGGATTTCAGGCCTATACCACCGAGACCAGTGCAAGACAGAGTTTTTTGATCTGTAAAATGGGTTATATTTATTTTATAGGGCTTTTAGGGAGGAATGAATAAGCCCATGTGTGGGGCTTAGACATGTGGCTCAGTTGGTAGCATGCTTGCCTGGCATGTATGAAGCCCTGGGTTTGATTCCCCAGAGTCACGGAAACCAGGCAATGGAACACACACCTGTAACCCTAGCTGTCGGGAAGTAAAAGCAGGAAGATAAGAAATTCAAAGCCAGGCTGGAATAGGTGAGACCCTAAGGGGGAGAGAAGGCCTTGTGTGTAGGTGCTATGTATAGGGCCCTACATGTAAAGTGCTAAGCATGGTACTGTGCATGGTAAGTGAGCCACTACAGTTATTTTCATTATCACTCCTGTCAGCATGACCACCTTACAATTCATTGTTGACACGGGATTTCACTGCCCAAGTCTGCGTTTGTGTCTATGATTGTGTTGGCATGGAGCAGTTCTTTTTAATTGCTGCTGGCTAACAAGAAGAGAGCAGAGGCGGATTTAATGCGTAAATGATGCGTTGAAGCCAAGTGAGGTCCAAATGATGTAACAGCCCACTGTGCAAACAGAAGTACTGCAGTAATTCAAATAGAGAAAAGTGGGGGAGAACTGAGTCATCCCCAGCACATGGCAGCATCCCGAGGCATGTCACACTCAGATAAGATCGGCTCTAATTGGTCATCTCACCACTAGTAGCAATTTGGTGTCAGCGAGATAACATCATCCCATCCCATTCAACTCATAAGCACTTTGCAGTTTTACTGGATTTGTAGTTCTCACTCATTCATTCATGGGATGGGACTCAAACCGTAGCAACACACATTGGGCAAATCTCTACCATTGCTCTGTGCCCCAGCTCTGTTTCTGTGAATCACATGTATCTCTCTGAAGCAGATATATTGCTAAATTTAAAAAATGAGAAAGAGTACAAAGGCAGATATGTATGTGTGTATACATACTTTTTCCCCCCCCCGCAAAGGTAAGTGGAGACCCTGCTTACACATGCTTGCAATCCCAGCACTATGGAGCCTGAGGCAGGAAGATTAAGCATTCAAAGTTAGCTACGGCTACATAGTGAGTGTGTAGACCAGTATGGGCTATAGAGACCCTGTCTAAAAAACCAACCAAAGAAAAAACCCCAAAGACCCTAAAATGAAGCAAGAAACACTAAAGGGATAAATAAATGAGATACCATGAACACTGGTGCTCTGGTGTGAAAAGGGACTGCCCAGGAGAACTGAAGATAAGCAAGACTGCTCTGTGCACACTTCCCTGTGTGTTCTGACCTTAGAGTCATCCATTATCTACTCATCACAGAAGAAGCAAAGTACACTTCACATCAAAAGAACTAATGTTAAGCTGGTCTTGGTGGCACATGCCGTGATCCCAGCATTCTAGAAGGAGAAGCAAGAGTATTTTAGTTGTTTCTCCATTGTGCTGACAAACTACTCTGACCAGTACCAACTTCGGGGAGGAAAGGGTTTATTTCACTTACATCTCCCGAGGCACACAGTTCATCATGGAGTCCAAGGTAGGAACTCTGGTCAGAAGCACAGGCCATGGAGGAATACTGCTTGCTCTCCTGGCCCATGCTCAGCCTGCTTTCTTATACAGTAGACAATAACCTGCCCGGGGATGGCATCGCCCACAGTGGGCTGGGCCCTTCTCCCACAGCACTCACCAATCAAGAAAATACCCCCAAGACATGCCACAGGCCTGTTCAATGGAGGCAATTCCCCAATTGAGGCGCCCCCAACCCAGGTGTGTCAAGTTGACACTAAAGCTATCCATCACAAAGAGGATCAAGGCCATCTTTAGCGCCACATTGAGTTTGAGGCTAGCCTGAGCTACATAAGACCCTAATTCAAAAACCCAAACAAAAATAAACCTGTTGGCACCGGGGAGAGCCCATGGTCTCATTCCTGTTAAGGTAATACACAGAGTTCAAGTTAGAGCCTGTGTACTCGGTGAGAGAGAGAGAGAGAGGACGCCCATTACTTCTCTTGAGAACAGTCTCCCTAGAGTTCCATCTGGAAATGACTCCTCTACAAAAACCAGGTCAGGAAGGCAGAGCTGGGCCAGGCCCTGTGAGAAGAGCCCTCAGCAAGCCCAATGCAGGAGGCAGCACAGCCACTGTCCCCTTAGGCAAGGATCAAGCGGCTCCTTAGAGCCCCTGCCCATGGCACGCCTGAAATGAATTCGAGACCCCGTCTGCTTCCAAGCTGAGCCCCGGGGTGGCAGCTGCCAGGAAACTCCCACTGGTCTCAATCAGCCTGCTCCACGGTCCAGAAGCCCGCCCACGTGTTCCACGTGTGGAACAGATTGGGAGGCACTACCTCAGAGAAATGGTGACCTCAAGGGGAAGGAGTGAAGGGGACAAGTGGCTTGTCAAATGGGTACAGAGGAAGCTACAAGCCACCCAGGAGTCAGGACACTCCGCAGGCAGGGCTGAGCCTTGACAGCCATGCTAGGAGGCTGGCGTCTCTCACAACACTAGGAGGAAAGCCTGGGTGTAGGCCAAAGAAGGAGGGTCGAAACGTCTCCTCAGCAAGCCAGCTGGAGAAGCACTCCCTTCCCAGGAAGGAGGCTGTGATACAGTCACGGAGGTCTAGGTGGCTGAGAATTTAGTTTACATGGATGAGCATGGTACTGTTAATAACCTGCTTCGGAGATGAGGAAGCTGAGCCCCTGGGAGGGCAGGCGATTTAACCAGGAATGGTCAAGCACACTATATAGCCTCCTGTCAAGACTGTGGTGGGGGAGAGGCATTCAGTGACTCATCAGTAAATGTTATAGAAAAATCAACATGTACTACTGTGACAACACAGGTGAGCAAGGCTTATCCAAGAAAGTCATGTGTGAACCACAGCCGAACCACCCACATAGCCTGCCTGAGTGAACTGAGTCTGATTCAGGCACAGCTCAGCCCTCATCTAGAGGCAGAAGGCAGAGTGTTTTAAGTGGGTGGGCTGTCCCTGTTCCTACTTCCCCACCCAAATCCTGGGTCCTCCTCTTCCTAACCATTACTGGGTAAGCTCCCTAGACCTCAGTTTCAGACTCTATGAAATGGGAACAGTAACAATGCATGCTGCCAACAGTGAATGAGGCAATCGTCCAGGCATGAGAGTGAGTGAGCCCATGAGGGCTGTTCTGGCTGTTAACTCAAAGCATCCCTTTGTCTGCTACAGAAGATCCCACAGGGTGTGGCTTAGGGAGAAGCACTCAAATCCATGAGGACCCTAGGCCAGGCTGCTCTCACCAGTTCTCCAGCAGACTCCTCTTGCTTGAACACGTGGATGGAACCTCTCCATCTGTCTCATCCTTCAGGACAGCTCAAGCCCACACTCCAGCACACGGGTTTGTGGAAAGCCAGTCCTTGTGTCATGACAGCAGAGTCAGGTGTCTCCACAGTAGACAGACGGGCCTTTTAAAAGGGGCAAGTGAGTGAGTTCTAGGCCAACCTTGTCTACATAGTGAAACTTTGTTTAAAAAAAATAGTAAATAGGAAAAACTAGTAAAGTTATTTTAAAATTGTATATCACTGAGTATTAAATTAATATTAAATTTGGCATCTAGGCCATTCCTGTCACCCTCTCCCATCTCTTTCTACTGTCACCCTCTCCTTCTGTCCTCCATGTGTCTGTTTACCAGGTACAGGAAGAACTCAAGACTCATCCTATGTTCCAGAGTTCTCTCTACCTCAGGTCCTTCCTCTAGATCCTCACACCTTTGTTTCTTTTTTGAAATCTAGCAAAGAGCTCATTTCCTCTCATGGGCCTTCCCTGACACACCAGAGTCAGAGGCCCTCCCCCGAGGGGGCCATATTAACCTTATGATGATGTTGATTTTGAGACACACTGGCCTTGAACTTGGAACCTCCCTGCCTTAACGTCCTGAGTGCTGGGATTACAGGTATGCACCATGATGCCCAGCAAGTGCTGGAGCTCAAACCCAGGGTCTTGTGCATGGAGGCAAGTGCTCTACCATTGGGCAACATCCCAAGTCCTTCTATTATTGTTTACTATGTGGCTCGTGGTGATCTGAACTTCCCTCCGAAGGTGGAGTTTTCACCTGCCTGTTATTCTCTCCCTCACCACCACTGGGGCGCTGGAAGGAATCCTGCAGAAAGCACTCATCAATATCCAGGGGATGACTGACCAAAGTCCCTTGCCACCTGTCTCTCTTTCTGCTTGGGGCTCCTGAGAACCTTGGTGAGTCTCCACTGGTTCACAGGTATCTGATATCCCAGTGAAGGCCCCTCAAGGACTGTTACAGCTCTCTCTTCTGAGCCTGTGGGCACCCTTCCCTGTCAAGGGTAGGCCCCCATCTCAGACCAGCAGCAGCCTGTAAGAAGCAGGCTGGTACAGGATGCCCAGGTTTGCCCCCAGGCACCATGCCCTGTAGAGAAAGCACCACCCCTCTCTAGGCATTAACCGACTTTTTCCCCTGCAATGTTTGTTTGAAGGATTAAAGTTAGTGGAGGAACCTGTAATTTCCAGAATCATCTGGGTTTTCTTTTTTCCTGGCTACCGACTACATTTGTTATTTTATTTTTCCAAGCCCCTGATAATGCCGTTCCAGACATGTCGGTTTGATAGCATCATCCAACGGAAAGATTCTCTAAAGCTTTCCTAAGCCGGCTTCTCTGAGACACAGCAGCTAGCTGTTCTCACTGTTCCTAGGTCAGCCCCACACTCACGTATTTTTTTCTTCTCTCTCTCTCTCTCTCTCTCTCTCCTTTCTGAGACAGGATCTTCTGTAGCCTAGGCTGGTCTCAAACCCAGTATGTAGCTGAGGCTGGCTTTGAACTTCTGATCTTCATGCCTCCACTTTCCAAGGCTGGGATTACAGATGTATTTTAAATTTTATTTACTTTTCATTTTTATTTTTATGTTATGAAGTTTTGCCTGCATGTATGTGCACCATGTGCACACCTTGATGCCGGCATCGGATCTCCTGGAACTGGAGTTAGACAGTTGTGAGCCACCATGTGGGTGGGAACTGAACCCAGGTCTTCTGTAAGAACAGCAAGTGCTATTAACTGCTGAGCTATCTCTCCAGGCCCCATTTTTGTTTTATTAAGACAGATCAGGGCTGGAGAGATGGGTTAGCAGTTAAGAGTGCCTATTGCTTGTCCAGAGGACCTGAGTTTAGTTCCCAGCACCCCCATCAGATGCCTCAGAGCAGCCTGTAACTCTGACTGACACTACACTCGTGTGCACACACATATACACATCATTAAATAATAAAATAAAATAATTTTTTTAAAGACAGGGTCTTACTATATAATCCAGGCTGGTCTCAAGCCAGTGTCGACCCTCTTTTCTCAGTCTCTCAAGGGCTGGGATTATAAATGTAAACTACCTCACCTGGATTTTTTTTTTT
The DNA here is from genome assembly GCA_035773235.1 of Eospalax fontanierii. Taxonomy (NCBI): domain Eukaryota; kingdom Metazoa; phylum Chordata; class Mammalia; order Rodentia; family Spalacidae; genus Eospalax; species Eospalax fontanierii. The sequence goes on along the minus strand of CM069524.1, from coordinate 148,306,583 downwards.
TTTTTTTTGGTCTTTTTGAGACAGGGTCTCTCTGTAGCCCCAGCTGGCCTGAAACTCCTTATGTAGACGAGGCTGGCCTTGAATTCGCAGATATTTGCCTGCCTCTGCTTCCTGAGTGCTGGGATTAAAGGTGTGTACCACCACAGTTAAGAAATGGGCTAGTCTGTAAGTGAAATTTCCAAATAATGTCTTTGAAGCACTAAAGCTTTAAACAACCAAAAACAGCTTTACTGAAGTATAATGGACACACTATAAACTGCAGGTTTTTAAATATACAACTTAATGTTTAGACATATGTACACACCCATGAGAACATCACCACAGTCAAGACAAGACAATGCCCATCGTCCCTTGGGCTTCCTCCCGCCTCTCCCTGCCCCTCCTCAAGCAACTGTGAATCTGATTTCTAAATATATATTTAATGCTAAGATGTCTTGCCCATGTCCCCACTTTAGTCAACAGAGTATGATACCTGATTCACCTTGTCGTTAACGTTCTGAAAGTGATGTCCTCAGATGTTATGAAGATGTGTCACATCATTTGCTCTGAACACTAAATGGCACCATTGTCATTTTGCTTAGGGCTTGAAAGCCACCTAGGTGCACAGCTCCCAGCTGACAATTCCTGATGCCTCCAGTCCACCTTGTAACCTTTCCATTCCTCACTATGGATTAGAGGTTTCCTCTGGGAGCAATGTTGTCACTGTGAGTGATTTGGCAATGTCTGGGAACTTTTGGGGTTGTTATTGTGGAAGTGGTGTCTAGTGTTGAGACCAGGGAGGTGGCCAGGTGCTCTACAGTGCCTGGACAGTCCCTACACGGAAGCCAATCTGACCGTAGAGGTCAGTAGTGTCGAGGTGGAGAAACCTCGTACCAGGTGACAACCTGATGGGGAAGGTCAACATAAAGTCATAGTCATCAGCCGTGAGGCTGAATGACGGACAGCAGGAACTTCAAGGGAATAGAGGCAGAAACTTAAGAGATCCTGCTGAGTCTCAGTCAGAGGCAGGCTCTGGCTTCCTGAGGACAAGTCCTGAGGGACCCAGTGCCAAGGCACAAGGGCCTAATATTCAACAGGTATTCAACGTCTGGCAAACAAGGCTATACCCAAAGCATTTATTAGGTGCTTAATTGTGGGTAGCACTAGCTAGTCATGGAAGGCAAGGCTAAACACATAGAACTGGCCAATGGAAGCCATTAAATCACCAAGTCACTGGGATGCAGAGGAGCCACGGGTAAAAGGTGAGTGCAGACCCATCCCAATAAATGAGAAAATGGGAAGGGCTGTTCATGTTGGGATTCAGTCCCAGCATGACCACATGTCACCACCAAACCACTTCAAGCCTGCAGCTCCTCCCCCCACCCCCAGACACCAGTTGGCCTGTCATATAAAGGGGGTTTTCCCAACGTTGTTTAGCCAGAACTGGAAGGGCCCTGCCCAATGGGTCAGGAGCCTCACAGTGGTACCAGCAGCCAGCAGGGAAGCAGAGACGGTCAGCATGGATTCCTGGTGCTCTGGAGCTACATGGTGAAGTACGGGCATGCTTTGTTCAATTTTGCATGATTCAAAGGTTTCATTATTGCATTATAGGAACTATGCAGACACTCCTGAGAATGCAGGTAAGCAAAAATAAGAAACTGAAAAGCTTTCCTCTCACCCTTTCAGAGAAGGCACCAATTCATTTCTCTCGTATATCCTCTATGGGAACATGGGTATTATGTATGTGGTGATTAAAACCAGGGGTAGATGCTCTTGCAGACTTTGAGGTGCCTCAGGTGGGGGTAAGGTGCTAAATGACAAAGTCTCCCAGAGCTTCCCAAATGGACAAAGGGACTGGGTAGACAGACCCAGCAGGAACTTGCCTCCTGCCCCCACCTCCAGACCTTACTCATCAGAATCGGCTTCTCAAATTTCTAGGTTCCTGTCACTCTGAGTCCTAACTAATATGTGAAATTGTTAAGTATCACCACAGAGGACCTTGGGCTCCTAAGGTCCCAAGTCAGGAGTTGAATATTGGAGGCAGTTTAGCTCTTGGACCCTTAGGCCTCAGGTCAATGGGTAGGAGGTAGGAAAATTACAATATATGCCCACAGGACTGTTTCAGAGAGAAGAGATTCTCTCTCTGTGGGTCTCAGGGAGAGAGGCTTTCAAATTCTTGTTGAAAAATGCCATCTTATGTGAACCCCCAAATGAGAGGACCAAAGTGGAATACATTATGGGTCAAGCATGGCAGTTATCACCTGCCCGGTTGCTCCACACCCCTCTCAGTGAGGCACCCCTGAACAACACTACTGAATAGATTCTGCCTACCTAAGGCATGCTTAACAGGGCAAGCTGGCAAGAGAAAACAGCCCTGACTGGGGGGCAGCCTTTGGGATTCTGGCTAGTCCTTCCTCCTCCAAAGACCCACTAAGACTCCACTGGGCCAGCCAAGGGATCAGTGGGATCACTGAGGCTTTCTTTCTGAGCTGATCTTTCTTCTAGGCCAAAGGACAAGTGGGAGGAGCACTGGGGGACTCCCATACTAGGTGGGGCCAGCCCAGTCCCGACTTCCCCTCAATAGGGTGCTCTTGCTCATAGCCTGAGGAAAAACTGTGACTCACTTCCTGCCTCAGTCTCACCACAGGAGTATTGTTCTCCCAACTGTGCTTGGCACTGGAAGGGGCTACCCCACAGTGGTCACCACAGGTCTTGGCTCCGCTTAGGGGGAAGTCCCGAATCTGAGAGTGGCCAGCACAATTTACAGACTTATCTCCCAATTTTAAGGACCACCCCCATGTTTTGAGTTTCCAGTGTCCTGCAGTGTTTTCAAGAGTGCTCAAATAACTGATTCAATTAACTGCACACACACACACACACACACACACACACACACACACGAGTCCATTTACAGAAGGGTAAAATTAGGTTATGGAAATTTGAGGAGATAGATGATAAATTTTGAGGGGGCAGGTTGAGACAAGGTCTTGATACGTAGCTTTGGCTGGTCTGGAACTCACTATGTTGTCCCAGCTGGCCTTGAACCTGTAGCTATCCACCCACCTCAGGCACACCTCAGCATGCCTCAGAACATCTGGCTCCTTAGCAATACCATTTAACTTCCCTGGGCCCAAGTTTCCTCCTCTGAAAAAATATAATCCAGAATGTATAAAAGGCACTGTGCACACCTCATAAGGGTTAGCGATGAAGATGAGAGTTCTTACTTGAAACAGGCTTTGACTGATGCCCAATTCCTAAGAAACACTCGATAGCATTTGTTTCTATGACTATATAGGAATTTGTGTTAAGGACACAAGCAGAGGACAGGATAGGATTATGCAGCTAGGTTATCTCACAAGGAGCTAAAAAGGATGGGCAGACGCTGCTAGCGACCTTGGAATAACCCAGCCTGGGAAACTCTTGGCCACGTTTCCCCTCTTCTTTCTCAGCTCAAGCAGAGTGTCGACCTCAGCCAAGTAGCACAGACGTTTTCTAGGGCAGGAACCCAGGGAGGGAAAGGCTCCGGCTGGTATATTGCAATTAGCTTGGAGTGAAGCTCTGCCAAATCTGAGGCCTGCTAAATTGTGGATTTAGGACTTAAGGAAAATTATTTAAACGTTGTGGGCCTCAGTTTTCTTATCTGTAAAATGGGATTAATAAAGTCAGCCTGAAAGGATTATGTGGATTAAATAATGTACACAAGGAGAAGATAATACTAAGTGCTGGCTCGGTGCCTGGCATTCGGTTGGTACGGGGGGAAAAAAGTTACATATATTAAAAAAAATAATAAGAGGAGGTGTACTATTTCTGTTTATCCACCTGTCTCTACAGAAGCAAATAAAAACGTAAGTCCTCTACCAGGAGGCAGCGAGGGCTGCCCGGCCGCTGTGAGGTCCGACCTGGGAGAGGAGCTGCCCCAGGTCCGCCATCCCAGGGCGCTTTCACGCGAGAGAGCACAAACTCGGGGCTCGGGACCCGGGTCCTTGGGGAAGACAGGGCCAGCCTGCCAGAGACCTGCCGAGACTCGGCTCCCGGTGACTCCTAGGCCCTTCCCCTGCCGTCCTTCCCGCGGGCTCCGAGACCGCCTGCCCGGGGAGCTCGCGGGGCCGAGAGCCGAGCCCGGGGCAGAGGCGCAGACCGCGGGGCCTGGGGGTCGCGCGTCCAGCGGTCGCGAAGGCTCGGGCATCGCCGACCTCTCCCCACCGGTTCCTGCCGAGAGCCGCAGGCCCGGCGCGCTGGGACGCGCGGAGCTCGCGCTCGGAACCCGGACCCGGCGGGGCGGCTTGGGCGGCGCGGCGGGCCGGGGCCGGCGGCGGCCGGGGAACGCGGAGGTGGCGCCGCGAGGGGGAGGGGCGCGGCGGCGGAGGAGGAGGAGCCCGGGCCGCCGCCGCCGCCGCCGCCGTGACAGCGGCCCGAGTAAACAAGCCGCGCCGCCGCGGCCGGGCCGCTGCCCCCGCCCGCGCCGGAGCCGAGGCCGAGCCCTGCCCTGGTCGCCGGCCCGGCCGAGGCCGCGCCGCGCCTCCCCGCCTCCGCGCCGTGACGCCGCTGCCGGGCGCGGGGACCGCCCGAGCCAGGCCCCCGCCGCCGGGCTCCGCTCGGCCGAGGGGCGCCCGAGCCGCCGCGGCGCTCGCCTGGAAAAGTTTCCCCGCCCGGCTCCCCAGGGTAAGTGGCGAGGGCGCGCGGCCCCGGGCCCGGGGAGGCGGCGCTCCGGGGAGCCGGGCCCGGGGGAGCCGGGCGGGCCGCGCCGCGGTGCCGGGGGAGCGCGCTCTGCGGCCCGGGCGCCGGCGGGCGAGAGCGGAGCCGGGCAGCCCAGACCCGGGCCTCGCTTCCCGCCGCGCTCTGGGACGCGGGTCCCCGGCTGCAGCGGCGGGAGGACGGGCGCCCGGTAGCCCACCTGAGCGCGCGCGGCCCCGGCCCTGCCGCGCTCCGGCCCGCGCCGGTACTTTTCCGCTGGGGCCGGGGCGAGCCCTCTGACCTCAGGAAGCGCTGGCGGGGCCCCTGCTCGGGGCGGGCTGGGCAGAGCATTCCTTAGGCGCTGGGTGCTCCCGCCTCCCCGCCGTCCTCGGGGGCTGCCGGGGACTCGCGCGTCCGCGGCCAGCGAGGGCCTGCGTCCTGCTTGGGGACGGTCCCCAGCCGGGTGTTCGCCCTGCCGGCACACCTGTGCGGCCGGAGCACTCAGGGGCGGAATTCGCGAGCGCGCGCAGGCCGGCTCTGGGAGGTTGGGGGACTGGGGACTGCCTCTTGCCGAGGCCTGGCGGAGGCCCCTGCTCCTCCGTTTGGGTGGTTGACCCAGGGGCGGCCTGTTTGCCAGACAGGTCTAAGGGCGACACTTGTCTGGCCAGTATCTTCTTTCCCACCGCCCCCAGCCCTTGCGCCCAGAGAGAGCAGACTCTCATCTACCTAGAGCGCAGGGATTCTCTCTGACTTGGGAAGTGCCAAGGCAACGCCGGTGATGTGGGCCAATGAGTTGCAGTGTCCGCTGGCCAGGTGTGGACACAGCAAGGGAAAGTGTTTTACGAGGTCATTTTTTATTTTCTTATTATTGCTGTTTTCTATATTAGGCATTTATATAAAATTTGAATTTTTAAAGAGAATTCTATGGCTTTAAAAAAAGTTTGAAAACTGCTGGTCTAATAGTTTTGTTTTGTTTTGTTTTGTTTTAAACCACCTAGGAAACTGAGGCCCAGAAAGAGGAAGTGGCTTGTATAAGATCACACTGGGAATAGCAGTTGAGCAGGAACTAGGAGTTAGAATTTCATGGGAGTCTCCCGATGCTTGTAACAGGACCTGCCTTGGGATCTCTCCTGAAAGAGACCTGATTGGGTTTCCTAGTAGCCTCCAGTATCCCAGCCATATCCCCAGTGTCCAGGAAAGCTCAGACACACCTGGGAGCAGGTGAAGTTTTGGTGCCTACAGTGGTTGTCAGTGTTGGCAAGTTCTGGAGAAGGAGAAAAGGCTTTGCCCAAGGAAACAGCTAGGAAGCGCACAACTCTGGGCAGGCCCACAGCTAAATCCTGGGAAAGACCCAGCCAGAGAGGCTGGAGACACTAGAAATACATCTAGTCTCCTAGTTTGAGACAACTGGGACTCAGAGTGTGAGTCAGAGTCTGGGATGGGGGTTGGGGAGAATGTTCATTCATTGTTCTCCGCTCTTGCTCTCATTTGTGGGGGGTCCTCCTCTGTGTCTGATGCTGATGCAGAAATGTCCTGTGTTTAGAAGCCATAGCCAACCCTTGTTATAGGTGGGAACACTGTGCAGAGGGAAGCAGGCCCTCTTTTTGGGGGAGTAGGGGGGTCCTGTCCTGTTCAGTTGTGCTTGAAGCTTGTTTTTTGGGTGTTACAAGATAGTTAAATAGTTGGTTAATCACTTTAACGCCAAGCAGCTGCAGCTATGTCTACACTATGCCGGAACCTGAACTAGACCAGATCAACCCAGCCTTGATTTGGAAGCTGCAGGCAGCTCTCACAAGTCTGCGGTCAGGAGGTCCTTGTTATGATGTCTGAACCCAAGAGGCAGTTGTGTGGCAAGAAGAGAAGAGGTTCTGTTTCCATATAGTTTTGCTCCTGGGCCCAACTTAAAATGGGGTCCCAGGGTTTTTACCCCTTAGGGCTGGAGCACCTGGTTGCTCATGCTGGCTTTATCTCCCTGAAGAGACATGGAATTGTGGCTCCCAGGCATGCTTTAGAGCTCTTTGGACTCTGCCCCTCATGGGTGTGGAGTCTTTGTGGATGACTCCTGCCCTCAGCTGTCAGGTTATTTTGGTATAAACTGAAAATACTCCAGAAATTGTGTGTGGAGTCCCCTCAGCCGGTAGAGTGAGACAGCCACACTCAGGGAGGCTGTTGTGGCTAAGGGCAGCCCCTAGAGAAGCAAGGGGTTCCTAGTGGCACACAGGCCTGCCCATCTCCCCCGAGCCTGTGTGTGCTAGGTACCTTCATTTTGCCGTCTGGCTGAGTGGCCTCCTCCCCTACTATTAGAGCCCTGTGGGCAGACTCGGAAGCTGTTCTAGGAGCCTGGCACTGAGACAGGATACCCCCAACAGCCTACTGGGACCTCTTCTGTTCACCACCCACCCTAGGTGATTGGTTTGTGGCTAGTCAGGGGCCCTATGTGGGGACAGTTATGTGGCCCCAGGCAGAGAGGTCCTGCTGTCTGTTTGCTGAAGGTGGAAAAACAACACACGGACTATTGATTCAGCCTCACCTTGGTGCTCCTGGCTCAGCAGCCAGTGTTTGCCCTGGCTGCCTGGCTCAGATTACGCAAGGTGGTGGGTGGGCCTAGAGCAAGCAAGGGGGCTGCTGGGGCCCCCAGGTCCAGGCAGGGCATGACTAGCAGTCCTAGAGTTCCCCAGGAAACAGAACCTGGGTCCCTGCCTCTAATGCTGATTGCCATCTCGGCCCTAGAGGGAGGTGAGACCCAGGAATCCCTTGTGCCAGGAGCATAGTCCCCCAGCCCTCTTGCCAGCCTGGGTTACCCCCTCTTCCTCCGAGGGACCATGAGTCTTTTCAGATAAGTCCCTGTAGCTAACTTGTTTTGCTGAACCAGGACCTCCTAGTGAGTTGGGTAGATCCTGTTCATTTTTTAAAAACCTTTAAAAACGAACATTCTATTCTTTTATAAAATATACCTGGGTATTGTAAGAATATACAATAGCACAAAGAAGAAAGTAACAATTGCTACTCATAATTCTCAACATCTTGAAAGAAACATTGTTAACATTTTAGCGTGTATCCTTCCAGATTTTGTTGAGGGTTATGTATAAATAAGCATGTATAAATAGTTTTTAAAAAACAAATGGGATCATGCGTACATACTGTTTTCTATGTATCTTTTTTTGATTATGGTGTTTGTTTCTGATTTTGAGGATTCAAACAGTGATGTTCTTTATTCCTCTTACACTTGTATTCTTGGTGGAGAAAGGCTTGTCAAGGAGATGGTGGATCCATGTGTCTATTTGGCTGAGCTTTAGGGGTGGGGTCTGATTTCTTTTAGGAAAAACTTGAAGGTTTGTGAGGAGCATGTGTGTGTGTGTGTGTGGAGGCCTGAGCTCAGTGTCAGGGGATCTCTGTTGCTCTCTACCATTTTGTTGTTTTTTAAATATTATTTTTATTTTATGTGTATGAGTGTATTGCCTGCATACATGTAAGTGTACCCGTGTTGTGCAGTGCCTGAGGAGGCCAAAGGAGGGCGTCAGATCCCCTGGAACTGGAGTTACAGACAGTTGTTAGCTGCCATGTTGGTGCTGGGAATCAAACCCGAGTCCTTTGCAAGAGCAGTCTGTGTTCTTGACCACTGAGCCATCTCTCCAGTCCTGTTTTGTTTTTTGTTTATTTTTGCTTTGGGTTTTGGGGCTGTTTTTTGTTTGTTTTGGTCTTTTTGAGACAGTCCCCCTTTAGCCAACCCAGCCAGCCTAGAACTCACTGCATAGACCTGGCTGGCATTGGTCTCACAAAGATCTGTCTGACTCTGCCTCCTGAGTGCTGGGATTAAAAGATGTGTACCACCACATTGGGCCACCATATATTTTTTTGAGACTGGGTCTCTTACTGAATCTGGGGCTTGCTTGGATTCATTGTCTAGCCACTGAGTCCCAGTGTGTCTTTCTTCGCCTGTCATTGCTGGAGTTATAAGCATATGCTGCCAGGTACAGCTTTTTACTGTGGGTTCAGGGGATCCAAACTTGGGTCTTCATGCTCTGGCAGCAGTCGCTGTGTGGACTCAGGTGCTTTGTTTGTTTTACCCATCTCCCCAGGAATCCCTTTTCTGTCCTTACTAGGCCTTGGGAATGGAAAGGACAGTGTTAGTGCATGACTGGGAGGAACTGATCCTTCTTTTTTCTCTCTTGCTCTTCTCAGAGCTGGCAGCCCTCATCCTGTCCTCCAGCCCTGCCCACCTCGGCCCCATGCCCCCGCCAGTCAGCTCCGGGCCCCGGGCAGTGAGCAGGCACGTGGGAGCGGAGGCCCTGTGACCAGGCCAGGGTGACGGGAGCTCCAGGGTCCCGGCCATCTGCCCCCACATGGAGCTGAGGCCCTGGTTGCTATGGGTGGTGGCAGCAGCAGGAGCCTTGGTCCTGCTTGCAGCTGGTGCCCGTGGTGAAAAGGTCTTCACCAACACGTGGGCTGTGCACATCCCTGGAGGCCCAGATGTGGCTGACAACGTGGCACGAAAGCATGGATTCCACAACCTGGGTCAGGTAGGTTGAGCTGGCCTGCTGGCCCAGCTCCAGAACACTATCCAGTAGTGGGGAGAGCAAGTTAGGCTCTGCATCAAGAAGTAAAAACTGGTGGGCTTGCCTTCCAGGCATCTGGGCAAGAGGCAGGTTCTGGGTGGCTAGTGGGATGGGAGCAGTGGCTTCTCCTGCTTATGGACTTTTATCATAGGTTGCTTAGACAATCAGCACATCCTAGTGAGAGTGAGTCCTTCTCCATCCCCTGCATGTGGGACCTAAGCAGGGAGCAGATACACCCCCACCCCCACCTCACCCCCCCCCCCGCCCCCGGTGGCCTGCCTTTGTGAGCCTCCCTGGCAGCCTTGTCCACCCCCACCAATCCTTGCCTCCCCCAGGGACTGACAGATGGAAGGCCCATCTCAGTCTCCCTGCCTTATTGCAGATCTTCGGCGACTATTACCACTTCTGGCATCGAGCAGTGACAAAGCGGTCCCTGTCGCCTCACCGCCTGCGGCACAGCCGGCTGCAGAGGGAGCCTCAAGTGAGTGGGGCCCCAGCCCCTCCTGCTGCCACTCTCCTCTTCCAGCTCTGAGGAGCCCACTTCCTTGGCCCTCCATGCCTGATCCCCTCCCTCCTTCCTAGGTAAAGTGGCTGGAGCAGCAGGTGGCAAAGCGAAGAAACAAACGGGACGTGTACCAGGAGCCATCAGACCCCAAGTTTCCCCAGCAGTGGTACCTGGTAGGCTGCCTCCTTGGGCCCTGGGTCCTCCTCCCCAGCCGCACCCATCCACCACTGTAAGGTCCTGTGAGTGCAGGAGGCTGATCTTGAGACTTTCTCGATTCTTTCTCCTTTCTGCCCACACCAGTCCTGCAAAACTTGGGAGTTGTCCTCCCAAAATACTTCATACATTTCCCACAGAGGCCTGTGGTGGCACTTTAAGAGCTGGGCTGGGTAGAGAAAGAGGTTTGGGTAGGGATTGGATTGTCTGAGTTAGCCCTAACCTCCTACAACCACATATCTCTGGGTTGGTTATCTCTATAGTCTGGCATTACTCAGCGAGACCTGAATGTGAAGGAGGCCTGGGCCCAGGGCTTCACAGGGCACGGCATTGTGGTCTCCATCCTGGACGACGGCATTGAGAAGAACCACCCTGACCTGGCAGGCAATTATGTGAGGAGCGGAGGAGGGAGGTGGCGACCCTTTGTGAGAGGCCCCAGGGATTGGCCTGTTGTGCCATTGTGGTTAGGCTGCTCCTGGTAATGGCTGTCTGTGTTCATTCCAGGATCCTGGGGCAAGTTTTGATGTCAACGACCAGGACCCTGACCCACAGCCTCGGTACACACAGATGAATGACAATAGGTGAGAAACATTAGGCCCCTGGCCTGAGCATCCATTAAGGACACAAGGCTGAGCCTGAGTGCCACATGTCATACCTAAGAACTGAAGTCTTTGTACACGGTTCTGATCCCAAAGGGGGATCTTGGTCAGAGTAGAAAGGGCCATGGACCCCATAGGGTAGAGGTGTGGTAGATGTGGGTTGAGGGCCCTCCTGATCCTTTCTACGTTTCAAGCTGCATCTAGGACACTTTGTCCACCCCAGTAATGCTGCTCTTGACCTGGTAGGCACGGCACACGGTGTGCAGGTGAAGTGGCTGCGGTGGCCAACAATGGCGTCTGTGGCGTGGGTGTGGCCTACAATGCCCGAATTGGAGGTGGGTGTCAGCTTTGGCCCCTCTGGCCCATTTTGAAGGTGGGAGGGCCCCTCCCTCCCCTCTCTCCTATCCGTCTGGTGTTTTCTCTACCTGTTTCTCATTTGGATGTTGCCTGCCACTTTCCCACTATAGATCCTTTTGACAGCATAGATATTCTATTGGAGATTCTTAGCAACTCAAAGAGGTAGAATCTCAGTGGCATGGTGGAGTGGGGTGAAGGCCTTTTAGAAATCTCCCCAAATCATCATAGCACAGGCCTTGATCACCTTGCTTCACTGAGACCCAAGACTCTTTCTAGTCTAGAATGTGTGATGTCTTCTTTCCTCTTTTTGGGGTCTTGTCCTTAAAGGCAATAAGAGACAATAGATAGGAGCTCAGGGTTTCCCAGCATTGGTCTCGCTTTGCCCTTGCCACTCCTTGGGGTACAGGCTGGACCTGTGCCCAAGGGCACCCCTGACAGCTGGACCCACGCAGCGTCCCTTTTTCCACCCCCTCTGTGGCCAGGGGTGCGCATGTTGGATGGCGAGGTGACCGACGCAGTGGAAGCTCGTTCGCTGGGCCTGAATCCCAACCACATCCACATCTACAGTGCCAGCTGGGGCCCTGAGGATGATGGCAAGACCGTGGATGGGCCGGCACGCCTTGCTGAAGAGGCTTTCTTCCGAGGAGTTAGCCAGGTGAGGTGGGAGTTCTGGTCCCGCCCTAGAAATCAGGTTGTCTGGGTGCTGCCTTTCCTGACAATCTCTTCTTTGTTTTTCTGTTATCCTTGTTCCTTTGCTTTTAGTTTTTTTAAAAAAAAATTTTGGTTTATTTTTGTGTGCATGAATATTTTGCTTACATGTAGGTAAGTGCAATGCCTGCAGAGGTCAGAAGAAGTCATCAGTTCCTATCAGATTCCCTGGAACTGGAGTTTTGGACAGTTGTGAGCCAGCGTGTGGTTGTGGGAACTGGGCCTGGGTCCTCTGCAAAAATAGCTGTTACTCTTAGCTGCTGAGCCATCTCTCCAACCCTGTTTTTAAAATCTTTAGTGTATTTTATATTTGTATATGTGTGTGTCTGTGGGTATGTGTGAGTGCAAGTGCCTGTGGAAGCCAGAGGCATCAGATCTTACACGAGCTGGAGCTGTAGGCAGTTCTGAGCTGGAAATTGAACTCTATTCCCCTGGAAGAGCAATGTGTATTCTTTTTAAAAAAATTTTTTTTTCTTAATTTTATGTGTCTGAGTGTATTGCCTGCAATGCATGTAAGTTCACTCATGTTGTACAATGCTGGTGGAGATCAGAAGAGTGAGTCAGAGCCCTTGGAATTAGAGTTACAGATGGTTGTTAGCCTTCATGTGGGTGCTAGGAATCAAACCTGGGTTCTCTATGAGAGCAGCCAATATTCTCAAACTGCTTAGCCATCTCTCTGGCCCACAGTGTGAACTCTTAACTGCTGAGCCATCTCTCCAATCCTGTTTGTTTTTGAGATAAGGTTTTCATATGTTGCTTAGGCTGGCCCTGAATTTGCCATGTAACACAGCACAGGGTGACTTGAACTCATGATTTGCCTGCTTCAGTTTCCTGAGGATTACAGTATATACCACTATTCCTTGCTCTTAGGCAAGGTGATAAGATTAAAAATAAATGTTATGGGAGCTGGAAAGATGGCTTAGTAGTATTCATAAGCTTAAAAATTAAAATTAGGGCCAGGCGTTGTAGCACTCCTTTAGTCCCAGCACTCAGGAGGCAGAGGCAGGCAGATCTCCGAGTTCAAGGCCAGCTGGGGCTACAGGGAGACCCAGTCTCAAAAAGATCAAAAATAAAATAAAATTAGGGGAACTGGAGAGATGGCTCAGTTTTAAGAGCACTGATTGCTCTTGCAAAGAACCCAGGTTCGAGTTCCAACACCCATATGGCGGCTCACAACCATCCCTAACTCCAGTTCCAGGGGAATCTGATGCCTTCCTCTGATCTCCACGGACATTGGATGACATGAGTCCACTTACATGCAGGCAGTACACCCATACACATACAAAAAAAAAAATTAATAAATAAAAAAATATTTTTTTAAATGAGGTTAGGGCTAGAGAGATGACTCAACAGTTAAAACACTAGTTGCACTTGCAGAGGACCTGAGTTTGATCCCCAGCATCCTCATGCAGCTAACAACCATCCTAACTCCAGTTCCAGGGGATCTAGCACCCTCTTCTGACCTCTGTAGACACTGCACAGCATGGTTGCAATTGTGTACATGCAGGCAATACTCGTACACATAAAAAATAAAATATTTTAAAAATAAAATTTAAATGTTTAAAACTTAAGGATTGAGGACTAGGGGTATAACTCAGAGGTAATGGACATGCTTTGTATGACACCCTGAGTGGGTTTTTTTTTGGGGGGGGGGCTCTTTTTGAGACAGGGTCTCACTTGCCCCAGCTGTCCTGGAACTTGCTATGTAGACCAGAGTGACCTTGATCTTACAGAGATCCACCTGCCTCTGCCTCCTGAATGTACCATTAATGGGGAAAAAGGTTTAAGTGGTAGACTGAACCCAGATATCACATATGCTAGGCATCCACTTTGCTTCAGAGCCACATGTGAGGCCTAAGGCTGTGGGTTTGATTTCAGCACCAGCAAAAATAATAAATTAAATGGCAGGGATCAGTGAAATAGCTTGGCAGATAAAGCACTTGTCACACCAGCCTAATGACCCAAGTTTTATCCCTGACACTCATATAAAACCCATGTGGAAGGAGAGGACCTACTCCACAAGGTTATTCTCTGATCTCCACACATATGCCATGGCACACACCCCCCACCGAATAATAACTTTTTTAGAGTTTAAGAGACATAAAAAGTAAACAAAACTACCCAGCCCCACTCTCTAGGGACCACAACCCTAAGCATTTTGGTGGTGAGCCCAGTCTGATTTTGTTTACAGACCTAAGTTTTGCATACATACTGATCTACCAGGGATGTCTCAGAGGGTTCAAGAAATGAACCTGGAGGCTCCAGAGACAGAGACGCCAGTCTTCCCAGTCTGCAGTAATATCTTCCTGCTTCAATGACCCCAACCCATTTTGTTCACAGGGTCGTGGAGGGCTGGGCTCCATCTTTGTCTGGGCTTCAGGAAATGGGGGCCGGGAACATGACAGCTGCAACTGCGACGGCTACACCAACAGCATCTATACGCTGTCCATCAGTAGTGCCACACAGTTTGGCAATGTGCCCTGGTACAGTGAGGCCTGCTCATCTACACTGGCCACCACCTATAGCAGCGGCAACCAAAATGAGAAGCAGATTGTGAGTCTTGCCTAGAGCTGGGTGCTGGCTCTGCTCAGACCCCTCCCACCCTACCTTCTCTCACCCCTGTTCGAGTGGTGAGAATGGCTTGGGCCTTCTGGAGTGTTGACCTGGGGGAATCCTGGGCTCTTGAGGGCTGTGAAGACATCTCTGATGCCCTTGAGAAGTGTAGACTCATGCCTTGAGGAACCCCCTTACCCCCTTAAACCTTGGGAAACTTGACTTTAGAAAGGGTTGTGCACTGGCCTATCCATAGCAAGTCAGTAAGGCAAAAAAGCTGAGACCAAAGTGCCTTGACTCTGATTCACCATGCCCAATATCGGGTACCCAGGACCTATATGCAGAAGGAGGGCCGGCAGGTGGCCCCTTTGAGCCTTCTCCTCCCAACCCCCATCCTCAACACCATTGTCCCCTGACAGGTGACCACTGACTTGAGGCAGAAGTGCACAGAATCTCACACAGGCACCTCAGCTTCTGCCCCCTTGGCAGCTGGCATCATTGCTCTTACCTTGGAGGCCAAGTAAGTGGACAGACAACGGCCTGTGCCCTGCCCCCCCATGCTTTCTGTATGGCTGCTCTCCACAAAGACTGAGCTGGCTTGTCCCTTCCTCCTTTATAGTAAGAACCTTACCTGGCGGGACATGCAGCACCTGGTGGTACAGACCTCAAAGCCAGCCCACCTCAACGCCAATGACTGGGCCACTAATGGTGTGGGCCGAAAAGGTGAGGGCAGAGTGACCCTGTGGTCTGGATTCCAAGGTAGGTTGGGGCCACTCCTACCTCCCTACTGACCCTGCCTTCCCTGCCTCACAGTGAGCCATTCATATGGCTACGGGCTGCTGGATGCAGGTGCCATGGTGGCCCTGGCTCAGAACTGGACAACCGTGGCCCCTCAGCGGAAGTGCATCATCGAAATCCTCATGGAGCCCAAGTGAGGATTAGACCCCAACTGGGAGGGAGCAAATGAGACATAAGAGCTGCTGCAGTGCCCGCTGGTCACCACTGGCCAGGCTGACACACCGTCATGATGCTTTCTGCACAGGGACATTGGCAAACGGCTAGAGGTGCGAAAGACTGTGACCGCATGCCTAGGCGAGCCCAACCACATCACCCGGCTGGAGCATGCTCAAGCACGGCTCACCTTATCCTACAACCGCCGTGGTGACCTGGCTATCCACCTTGTCAGCCCCATGGGCACCCGCTCCACCCTTTTGGCTGCCAGGTGCTCACCCTGTTCCCTGCGCACTCTCACGGCCCAATTCGTTCATTCATCTCCAAGCCTCTAGCAGTCATCAGTGTCATTCAGTGTTGTCAGCATTTGGGGAAGACCAGCTATGTCCTGTCGGACTACCTCATCACAGGAATCCTTAACTTTTTTACCTATTTATCGTTCTAGCCGTGTTCTCCCTGTGACATAGAGTTCCCTTGGTTGGGAATCTGGCCTATTGGGAAACTGATAGGCATTTCTAGCTCAGCAAGTTACCACATGGGGAGAATAGTGTATGTCTTGTGTCATGAACTAGATGTGCCCTGGCCTAGGGTTCCCTCCAAGAACTCATATGGCTGTATGGAACTCTTTCTTTCTCCCCAGGCCACATGACTACTCTGCAGACGGGTTTAATGACTGGGCTTTCATGACAACCCATTCCTGGGATGAGGATCCCTCTGGCGAGTGGGTCCTAGAGATTGAAAACACCAGCGAAGCCAACAACTATGGTATTAGGGGCACTTGAGGGGTGGAGAGTGGGCAGGTAGGGATGGTAGAGTGGTAGGATTTGGGATGGTAGCAAGGTACCCATCTCTAACTCTTCTTTCCCAACTCTGGAATAGGGACGCTGACCAAATTCACTCTTGTACTATATGGTACAGCCCCTGAGGGGCTCTCCACACCTCCTGAGAGCAGCGGCTGCAAGACTCTCACATCTAGCCAGGCCTGCGTGGGTCAGTAGTGGATGCTCTTGGGACTTGGGGAGCAGAGGTTGGGAGCGGGAGAGTGAGGTGCCTACCTTAGCCCAGGAGAAAAAAAGGGCTCCTAGGGATTGTGGCAACTGCTTGGGACTACAGGTCTGTGGGCCACCATGGACCTGGGGTGAAGGGCTTTGTGGCTTAGAGGACACCATAATCCACTTGGCTGATGTCCATCTTCTCCTCTGTTGGCAGTGTGTGAGGAAGGCTTCTCCCTGCACCAGAAAAGCTGTGTTCAGCACTGCCCACCAGGGTTCACACCCCAGGTCCTCGATACACACTACAGCACTGAGAATGATGTGGAGACCATCCGTGCCAGTGTCTGCGCCCCCTGCCACACCTCGTGTGCCACATGCAAGGGTCCAGCTCCCACAGACTGCCTCAGCTGCCCCAGCCATGCCTCCTTGGACCCTGTGGAGCAAACGTGCTCCCGACAAAGCCAGAGCAGCCGAGAGTCCCCACCTCAGCAGCAGCCGCCTGCACTGCCTCCGGAAGTGGAAGTGGAACCACGGCTGCAGGCTGGGCTGCTACCCTCACACCTGCCAGAGGTGGTGGCCGGCCTCAGCTGTGCTTTCATCGTGCTGGTCTTTGTCACCGTCTTCCTAGTCCTGCAGCTGCGCTCCGGCTTCAGCTTCCGGGGGGTGAAAGTGTATACCATGGACCGTGGCCTCATTTCCTACAAGGGGCTGCCTCCAGAAGCCTGGCAGGAGGAGTGCCCATCTGACTCAGAAGAGGACGAGGGCCGGGGCGAGAGGACCGCCTTTATCAAAGACCAGAGCGCCCTTTGACTAGCCCACTGCCTGCCCCTCAAGCTGATCCCCTCCTTGGGCACTTTTTAATTCACCAAAGTATTTTTTTATCTTGGACTGGGTTTGGACCCTAGCTGGGAGGCAAGAGGGCAGAGACTGCTTCCCACCCCACCCTTGGGTCTACCTATTTGCCTGAGGTTGGGCCCCAGGATCAGTTGGGAAGGAGGGGATCCTCGCTTCCAGCCCCCCTCCATGTGGAGAAGGGAATGAAACCTTAGGGCAGCTTTCCAAGACCCAGGCCGCAGCTGGAGTTTCTGCAGAGTGAAGAGGGGCGAGCCTTTCTCGGAGTTCTGACCCAGGCTGCAGCCTTGCCCCTTCCTTGTCCCTCAAAAAGCAATAATGGTCCCCATCCGGGCAGCAGGGAGACTGGCTAAGAGGTACTGAGGGAGGAGGCCACCTCTCCAAGGGCTTTTGCATTCCTGACCCAGTCCCACATTCAGATGAGCCTCAACAGAAGCTGCAGTCATAGGAAGGGACCAAGGCAAGGCAGGCACTTCCCACTGTGCTTGTGTGTACATGTCCCCAGCCTGCCTCTGCACTCCAGGCCTCCAACTTAGCTGGTGGCCAGGCTGGACTAGGCTGGTACAGGCTAGATTAAAGCTCTGGGGGAAGAGGGAGTTATGCTGGTGTCCTGACCATCCTCTGTATGGCACCCTCCCCTCCCACCAGGGCCTAGGGCCCTGTTTTCTGAGCCCGGGGCTGCCTGGGCTGTTGGCACTCACAGTCCCGGAGCCCCTGGGTGGGTGGTGGGAAGGGACGGTGGCCCAGCCAGCCCCTCCCACCTCCTACCCTATGCTGCTTTCCCCTGTGGGGATCTCAGGAGCTGTTTGAGGATATATTTTCACTTTGTGATTATTTCACTTTAGATGCTCTTTCTTTCTTTCCTTTTTTTTTTTTTTTTTTTTAATCGGGGGTAGCAGCTGGACCATCCACCTCCTTATACCCATGTCCACCCTGCTCTTCCCCTGGCTGCCTGGCCCTGAGGTGGACGGGGGGCTGCAGCATGTTGCTGAGAAGTAGGGAAGAGCTGAGCCCCATGTCCTAAAGAGGCAGGCCAGCCAGGTGGGCTCTAGGAAAGGGGGTCACAGTGAGAGGGGTAGGCTGACATCTGTGTTTCAAATGGGGCTTGTGCCAAGGGCTTATGGGTCACTGGCTCTCCAAGTGCCAGGGGTGAGCAGGTGGGGGCACCAAGCCCCTTCTAACACTGTGCCCTGCTGGAGAAAGCACTGACCTATACCCCCAAACCCTGTCTTCTGATGTGCCTTCTGCACCCCTCCTGTTAGGACAATCAGTCCCCTCCCACTTGGGAGTCCCCTTTTCTTTGCCCCAGCCCTTCCTGGTACCCAGCCACCTGCCCAGGGGTACCCCCTCCTCTCCTGCCCACTTGTGGCCATCCGGGCTGGTTTTGTAAGATACTGGGTTGGTGCACAGTGATTTTTTTTTTTTCCTTGTAATTTAAACAGGCCCAGCATTGTTGGTTCTATTTAATGGACACGAGATAATGTTAGAGGTTTTAAAGTGATTAAACGTGCAGACTATGCAAACCAACCCTGGTCTCCAGTGTGGTGATATTGCTTTTCCTAGGACACTGTACTGTGTCTAGCTGGGGAAGGGGTAGGAAATGGGGCCCAGTTTGACTTAGTGGTGTCTTGATTGCCTGCAAGTCAAAAGATCTGAGCAGCTCCAGGGGGCTCTAGGGCCTCGTGCAGTGAGCAGGTGTACCAGTTCCCTATGCAAGAACTCAGAAGCTAGAGTTAAACCCTAGAGCGTGGGACAAGTGAAGTGACCTAGCCACCAACTATAGAGCACTGATATGAGAAAAGCCTCATTGAGGCAAGATGATGTGTAGGGGAACCTGAGTCCCACTTGGGAAAATGCCTATATCCTCATCAGTCCTGCCCCTTGGTGATCCCAGGGATCCATGAAGACGAAAAAGACCTGCCTGGGATACCAGGACTACTGACACCCGTGCCTGAGAAGCAGGCCTCACCTTAAAATATTTATTTGGAAATTTTATAATATTCAAATTGTGGCTGGCTCCTGAGTTCTCCTGAGGGAATCCAATGCGGCGCGGAGGGACTGGACTAGGCTTCCGTCTTCCTCTGCTGGGCCTCTCTTCCACCCTAGCATGCTACGAGGACTCACCCTTGTCCCTAGACTTTGCACACCCCGGGCTCCCTGGGCCCAGCACCTTGCTTTAGACCTTACTTTGAGCCCACTCCACTCCCTTCCCGGTGTTCCCAGGACGATACAGGGCCCTGGGGAGTGCCTGGCGGTACAGGCCACTTTGCATGACCATTCTTTCCCGACCACCTCCTCCCTTCCGTTTCCGTGGTTGAGCAGCCTGATGTAGGCTGTGGCCCTGGGCACTCAACGGAGCAGGGGGGCCGCCCCCACCCGCCCCTTCCCCCCAGCGGCCCTCCCCAAGGCCTGGGCCAACTGAAACCGAGGGAGGAGGAAGCTCAGAATCAGGAACTGGTGGGGGAGCGGTGCGGGGCCTGAGTCCGACCACTGCCACTCCAGAAGCAGCTGCGCTCTGAAAGGTAATTTCACTCTCCAGGTCCAGGTGGTTATGTGGGCCATGGGCAGGGGATGGCTGTGGGTGGGCTCGGGATAGGAGCCAGTCAAGCATCCAGGAAGCCTGAAACCTGACAGAGGGGTTGGGGGCTGGGAAGGGCAGGACAGCCCCCGGCAGGGCTTCTGTTGTGGCTCCCAGCAAACCTAGCAGTGTTAAGAACTCTGGGGCTGGACCCAGTAACACGCAGGAATAGCGTGGGTGGAAGGACCCTAGTAAGGGCCTCCAAGCTGGGTCCCTGTTCTAGTTCTGGAAAGGGGACCACTGGTACTAGGACCTGGCCTGGGGCAAAGGAAGCAGTGAAGGCCAGCTCTGGGCCACAGTGGTCTTTCTTTTGGGCAGACCTCACTTGTGTTCTGCCTGTAACTATCCTTGACCTTACAACCCTTAGGCACTTCGCCCTGCCCCTCCTCTCTCCAACTGTTGCTTTGCCCCCAGTGATGGCCTGGTCTCTGTCCCCAGGGTACCACTATGGGCTTCTCTTCAGAGCTCTGCAGCCCCCAGGGCCATGGGGCAGTGCAGCAGATGCAGGAAGCTGAGCTTCGCTTATTGGAGGGCATGAGGAAGTGGATGGCCCAGAGGGTCAAGAGTGACCGGGAATATGCAGGACTACTTCACCACATGTCCCAGCAAGATGGTGGAGGCCAGAGCTGGAGCAGTGGCCCTGACAGCCATGTCAGCCAGGTGGGCTTCTATCCACCCACTTATCCACCCTCATCCTCTCTCAAAGCTCTTGGGAGTGGGGTTGGAGATGTAGCAGGTTCAGGTCTGGGAGCCCTTGTCCGGTCCTCATTGCCTTCCCATCCTGCTGTGTGTCATAGTCCTGGGCTGAGATTACCAGCCAGACAGAGATGCTGAGCCGGGTGCTACGGCAGCATGCAGAAGATCTGAACTCAGGGCCTCTGAGCAAGCTCAGCATACTTATTCAGGAGCGGCAGCACCTGCGAAAGGCTTACAATGAGCAGTGGCAGCAGCTGCAGCAGGACCTCACCAGGGTAGGTATGCACCAAGGGGACTGTCACAATGTGGAGCCTTTTTTAAAAGGGGCAGTTTTGAACAAGAGTGCCTAGGTTCATTGGGGAAGCGGAAGTTACTGACAGCTGGCCCAGCCCCACGATGGCCTGCCTGGCCTGCTGCAGTGTCCCCCCTTCTTCCTCCCACTTGGGCTGACCAGCTGCAGGGTCTGTCCACACATTGTGCCTGAGCAGAGTTCTGAGAGGTCAGGATGGGTGAGGCTAGGAATTGCTTCAGAGGAGCTCAGGTCAGTATGGGGCCTCCAGCAGGCCTTGCTGAGAGAGAGTGAGAGGACTGGCCATGGCTGCTGTGGCTAGAGTAGCTCCTCCGAAGGCTCCAGAGGCAGAGACCTGCCTACCTCCAGATTCCAGCAACTCTTCAGTTACAGGCTGGGTTATCTTCAGCTGACTCCTCACTGTGCTGGTGAGCCTCCAAGCCTCCCGGCACCACATCCTCTTTTTGGGCAGAGCTAGGTCTTACCACCGACCCATAGCACCCCCTGGTGGTTGGCTCTGCCTTACTTTCCCCAGATTATCCACTAACTCCATTCTAATTCATGCTTCTCCCTATTTGTAGTAAATTTTATTGGAACACGGAACATAGTCATGCTCCTTTGTCCTCACATGGTTTCAATGACAGAATGAAGTAATTGCTGCAGATAACCTATAGCCAAAGTTACTAGTTGACCCTTTAAGACCGGTCAACCCTATGCATTTAATCAATTATAGATGGGTAAACTGAGATTCAGAGAAGCAGAAAAGAGCATGCCTACTGTGTCCCAGCACCTACGCAGGGGAACTGGGGTGAGAACTTTGGTCTTGGATTGCCACCTAGTGTTCCTATTACTAAGAGCATACTGTGCAAAAGAAAATGTGGAAGTTAAGAAGAATTTCAAAAGCCAGCTCTGGTGGCACATGTCTGCAATCTTTGTACTCAGGAAACAGAAGCAGGATGATTGCCCCAAGTTTTAGGCAAACCTGGGGTAGATATCAGAACCCTGTCTCAAAAAAAAAAAAAAGAAAGAAAAAGAAAATCAAGGACCTGTGAGATGGCTCAGCAAGTAAAGGCACTTGCTGCCAAGCCTAACAACCTGTGTCAATCTCTGGGACCCACATGGTAGAAGGGGAGAACCAGCTCCTGCAAATTGTCCTCTGACCTCTACATGTGCACTTTAGTATGCACACATCTGCTCAAATGTGCAAATAAATAAATATTTTTAAAAGGCTGGAGATAGTGGTGCATGCCTTTAATCCCAGCACTCAGGAGGCAGAGGAAGGCAGATCTCTGTGAGCTTGAAATCAGCCTGATCTGCATAGAGGGTTCAAGGCTAGCAGGGACTACATAGTGAAACCTTGTCTCCAAATTTTTTAATTAATTAAAATTTAAAAAATAGGGACTGGAGAGATAGCTTATAGGTTAAGAATGCTTACTACTCTATCAGAGAACTGAAGTTCAGATCCCAGCACACACATCAGGTGGCTCAGAAACACCTGTATCTCCAGCTTCAAGCAATCCAACACTGCCTTCTGGCCTTCATGAGCATGTATACCTATACACACATACACATGTGTAAATAAAATGAAACAAGTCTTTAAAATAATACGAATTCAATATGACTCAGGCCTGTAATCCCAGCACAACCAGAGACAGGATTGCCGTAAGTTCAAGGCCAACTAGGCTACAGAATGAGTTGGAGGTACCTCTAGGCTAGAGTGAGACCCTGCCTCCTCAAACCAGAAATAATGAATTTCATTACAGTAACAGCGCAGTATGAAACTAAACCCAAGGCACTTTTGTATGTAAAATCTGTGTGAATACACACACCTGACTCTGCCTGCCACCAGGAGGGACAGTTGTGGCCTGCTTCAGCCTCCTTTAGCAGCCTGTCCATAACTCAGCTCTTCTGACTCCTAACCTAAACAGTCAGCTTCCCCAGAAGTCTCCAGACTCTTTCAGAAGGATGACCTTGCCAGGGCTTCACGTCAGGTGGGAGTCTCCCATGCTTGAGTAACCGCCACCTCACCCTGACCTCACCTTTTCTCCCCAGATCCACAGCCAGGATATAGAAAAGCTGAAGAGCCAGTACCGATCCCTGGTACGGGACAGTGCCCAGGCCAGGCGGAAGTACCAGGAGGCCAGCAAAGGTTCAGAGCTTTCTTTACTGTTGGGGAGAGAGCGCAAATTGGTAGGCCTGTCTGCTGGTGCCCAGGGAGCAGGGGCTGCCTAGAATTATAGGATTTCTCTCTCTCCCTCTCTCTCTGTCTCTGTCTCTCTGTCTCTCACACACACACACACACACACTCCTCTCACCTTCTGCCTGGCAGACAAGGACCGAGACAAAGCCAAGGACAAGTACGTGCGCAGTCTGTGGAAGCTCTTTGCCCACCACAACCGCTACGTGTTGGGTGTGAGGGCAGCACAGCTGCACCACCAGCATCACCACCAGCTCATGCTGCCGGGCCTGCTACAGTCACTGCAGGACTTGCACGAGGAGATGGTGCGCATCCTGTAAGCCTGCAACCCCACCCTATTCTAATCAGTAGTAAGACAGGAGACTGGGGCTGGCGGGAGGTGCTAAGCGTGGGAGATATAGACTTGGCAGTCAGCAGCATCTCAATGGTTTATACGTTTATTGTGGGCCCAGTTGCTGAGTACTTACAGTGTACCAGGCACTGCTCACAAGATCTCACTGGATCCTTGTTTCCACAGTGTGCCTATAATCCTGCCAGGGAGTGGGTCAGGGAATATTTAAATGACTTGCCTAAGGTCATACACTAGCACATGAAATGACTTGGGGAGCCAGCCTAGTAGTATTGCCCTGAGCCCCGTGTCCTAGGCTAAGGCCCTCTGACTCAGGGTTCCTGGGTGGGGAACAGGAAGGACATCCTGCAAGAGTACCTGGAGATCAGCAGTCTGGTGCAGGATGATGTGGCAGTCATTCACCAGGAGTTGGCTGCAGCTGCTTCTCGTATCCAGCCTGAGTTGGAGTATCTAGGCTTTCTGCGACAGCACGGGTAAGCCAGTCTTTGTCCTTATACCCTCTGGGTTCCAGAACTTCCAGCCGATTCACTGAAGGACCCCTGTCCACCCACAGATCTACCCCTGATGTCCCACCTTGCGTTACCTTTGATGAGTCACTTCTTGAGGAGGGTGAACAGCTGGAACCTGGGGAACTACAGCTAAATGAGCTGACTTTGGAGAGTGTGCAACACACGTGTGTGGTAGCTTGGCACCCGGGCCAGGGTGGGCTCTCAGTAGACTATGTATGTGGATGCAGTCAGGGAGCCTTTGGCACGGCAGCCAGGCTCTAAGGGATGCTCATGAGGGACACAGCTTTCACTATCCTGCCCTTGGATGCAGGCTGACCTCTGTGACAGATGAGCTGGCTATGGCCACCAAGATGGTGCTGAGCCAGCGGGAGGTGGTTAGTGAGCTGCAGCGTGAGCTCCGGCATGAGGAGCAGAATACACACCCCCGGGACCGGTGAGCAGGCCCCACCTGCCTCAGCCTCCTGGTCCCCCTCTATGGTGCGTGCAAGCTGCAGACTGAGCATCTCTCTGCCCTCCCCTTGCCCTGCTCCTCCTGCAGGATACAGCTTCTAGGCAAGAAACAGATGCTGCAAAAGGCGATACAGGGACTTCAGGTAGCATTGTGCAGTCAGGACAAGCTGCAGGCCCAGCAGGAACTGCTGCAGAGCAAGCTGGAGCAGCTAGGCTCTAGTGAGCCCCCGGCTGTGTCACTCCTGCAGGATGACCGCCACTCCACTTCCTCCGCGGTGAGACACCCTGCTCCCGCCTTGCCCTCACTTGCCAGCCATGCATGCCCGCAGGGGCTGTGCTCCTCATTTTTGCCCTCACCCTCCCCAAGCCTGGCCACCCGCTGACGTCTGTCCCTGGCCTCAGGAGCAGGAGCGAGAGGGGGGCAGGACACCCACGTTGGAGATCCTTAAGAGCCACTTCTCTGGAATCTTCCGCCCCAAGTTCTCTGTGAGTGGTGCCCAGGCTGGGCTTCTACCTCTGCCCATCTAGGTAGGCCGCGCCATGGGTCTCAAACATGATCCCCAAACTTCCTGCCTTGATGTTTTGCGTTGAACATACAAGGATGCCCTAGAAAGGAGGCCCCACCCAGCCTGTTTTCACTGGGGGTTTCCTTTTCTTCCCTGGGATTCCAGGTAGCAGATGCCTCTGAGCCCTGCCAAGCCAGGATCCCCTGTTTATCACCAGCCTTGTATGCCGCAGGGGCCTGCAGCTTTGGCTACCCCATGGCTCTGCCTGCTTTGAGAGGGGTGAGGCGGTCTATAGCTCAGAGAAAAAGATACTAGCTTGGTTGGAATCTACCAACCTCAACTAACCATCCCGGCTTTGCCCGTAGTGAGCTTGTATCAGTCCACTGCCAGGTCCAAGGCTGCAGATGGCTCTGGTGTCTCTTGGATAGCGATAAGGATGAGGGCATATGGGCAGGCAGACCCCATGCTAGCCCAGTGGTCTCCCTTGGTGAGCCAGCCTAATGATCCCTGCACACTCCTCCCAGCTCCCCCCACCACTGCAGCTCGTTCCCGAGGTGCAGAAGCCTTTGCATGAGCAGCTGTGGTACCATGGGGCCATTCCACGGGCAGAGGTGGCTGAGTTGCTGACACACTCCGGGGACTTTCTGGTTCGGGAGAGCCAGGGCAAGCAGGAGTACGTGCTGTCGGTGCTGTGGGATGGCCAGCCCCGGCATTTCATCATCCAATACTTGGATGTGAGTGGGGCTGGGAACCTGAGCCTTCCAGGCCCCTCTTATCCCTTCTTGTCCCCTCTCTCAGGAGAATGACCTAGAGCTAGATGACCTTGAGGGGGTAGGGAGTAGCCTGCTATATCTTAGGTGACTCCTCTCTAACCCAATTGGAGGGAGCCACAGAAAATACCTCCGTCCCTATGTCCTGTCCTCCCCTAAGAAAGAAGGTAGCGGAGCACCACACACTACTCTCCAGTGCCTTTTCTAGGTAGTCCCTTTGCCCTTTGCCCTCTGCCTCTTTCTATCCTCTCCCAGGGCTCAGGCCTCCTCAGCCACCAAGGCTGCTGACCTCAGTCCCCCCTGCCCCGCAGAACCTGTACCGGCTGGAAGGGGATGGTTTTCCCAGCATCCCCTTGCTCATCGACCACCTCCTGTGCTCCCAGCAGCCCCTTACCAAGAAGAGTGGTATTGTCCTGTACAGGGCGGTGCCCAAGGTGAGCCTGTGGCCAGCCTGATCTTGTTGAGCTTGGGAACCACAGGTCAGTCCTACCCCTCCCCAGTATACATGTAGAATATAAAGTGGACCTCACCTCACAAGGTGACCAGCTTCCTTCGAGGTTTGGGATGTCAAGGCTATTCTCATCCATGGGACATATATGCCAGACTGGTGTTCAGCCTGGTCCCTGAATCATATTGAGTGTTGTCCTGAGATGACCAACACTGTTAGCCAGAGTGATACACAGAGGCTCCAAAATAGCCAGCGTCAGGAGAGCTGTTCAGCCTTTCAGAGGGCCCAGTACCCCCTCTCTTTGCTGACTTCTAAACCCCTAACCTCTTCTTCTCAGGACAAGTGGGTGCTAAACCATGAGGACCTGGTATTGGGTGAGCAGATTGGTCGGGTAAGCCTACCTCCACGCTGAGGCTCCAGGGTTCTACCTGTTACCCCTCACTGGCTCCCTCCAAACCCCCCACCAAGTCACACCTCAGGTTTTGCCTCTACAGCTCTGGAGGACCTCCCTGCCTCTCTTTGATTCCCAGTTTGTACCCCTGACTCCTTGCCCAGAAAACAGAGACTGCCAACCTCTTAGGCCCCCAGAAGCCAACACCCCACCCCAACTCTTGTCTCCTTTCAGAGTGCTCTTATCAAGCATCTCTGCTAAAATAAAATACCTGTCACTTTCCTAAAAATTAGAATACCTGGGAAACCCAGAGAAAAATGATTTCTGGATTTTTCTGTGTCACTTCTCAGAGAATGTGGCACACCGTGGGTAGCTTTCTACAACTCTCCTGTGTGTTCCCACTAGGCGGAAAAATTGGGTCCTAGAGTCAGAATGACAAGTCAGCATGAAGGGGTGGGGACAAGATAGATCCTTCACTTAAGGACTGTGGTACTGGGAAGCTATGTGAGCCCAAGGCGATTTCAGGGGAACTTTGGTGAAGTGTTCAGTGGGCGCCTGCGAGCAGACAATACGCCCGTGGCTGTGAAGTCTTGTCGAGAGACGCTCCCACCCGACCTCAAGGCCAAATTTCTGCAAGAAGCAAGGTGGGTGATAAAATAATGATGACCAGAGAGTTCACATATGGATAGGCTTCTTTGTGTGTGATCTGGCATGAAGTACTTGACTTCTGTGGTGCGACTTAACCCGCCTGGCCCCTCACACTCAGGTAACATACATAGCGCCAAGGGGACCAGCCAGGGCCCCACTTGAGGTCACATGTCCTGGGCTGCTGGCCTCCAAGGCAAAGCTCTTCTGTGGCCTTCTGTCCTCTCTGGGACTCCTCAAAGGAGGCAGGGGGTAGGTAACAGGTGCAGAGGGTTGTCAACACAGACCACACACCCTAAGCAACAGTGCCCCACAGGATCCTGAAGCAGTACAGTCACCCCAACATCGTGCGTCTCATCGGCGTCTGCACACAGAAGCAACCCATCTACATCGTTATGGAGCTGGTACAGGGTGAGCAAAGGTGCTGGGTGAGCAGAGTGAGGCGGTGGGTGAACAGAGGCGCTGCTCTCGGTGATGTGAATCCAGCTTGCCAGGTACCTCCCCTCCAAAGGCTCAGGGTTGCCCTCACCTCCAGGGGGCGACTTCCTGACCTTTCTGCGGACAGAGGGAGCCCGCCTGAGGGTGAAGACTCTGCTGCAGATGGTGGGAGATGCTGCCTCAGGCATGGAGTACTTGGAGAGCAAGTGTTGTATCCACCGGTGAGTGGGATGCAGGTCCTGGTGCCCCCCCACAGTGGGGTGCTGTCGCCCTGGGCCCCCTGGCCACAGCTCTCCAGGTGGAACTGGTCTCTAATACTCTGTGTGTTGTGCATTTGTATGAGTGTATGTACATGTGTGCAGGTGGGTATGCACATGCATGTGGAGACCAGAGGTCAGTGTCAGGTGTCTTTCTTGATTTTTTTTTTCTTTGTACTTTTTTATTTATTGGATGTGTATGAATATTCTGCCTGCATGTTTGTAAATGCACCTGTGTCATGCAGTGCCAAAAGAGGGTGTTGGATCCCCTGGAACTGGAGTTATAGACAGTTACTAATTGCCAGGTCAGTGCTGAAATTCGAATCTGGGCCTTCTGCAAGAACAGCCAATGCTCTTAACTGCTGAGCCATCTCTCCAGTCCCCTTTCTTGATTTTTTTATCACATTATTTCTATTTATTTATTTTAAATATTTTATTATTTTTATGTGTGTGAGTGAGTGTACTGCCTGCATGTATGTAAGTGCACCCATGTCATGCACTGCCCACAGAAGTCATAAGAGGGCATCAGATCCCCTAGAGCTGGAGTTACAGGTGGTTGTTGGCCGCCTCATGGGTACTGGCAGTGAATCTGGGTCTTCTGCAAGAGCAGCAATGCACCTAACCACTGAGCCATCTTTTCAGCCCTACCACCCTATTTGTTTAAACAGGGTTCCTCACTGCACGTGGAGCTCATGGATGTGAGTAGGCTGACTGGTCAGTGACCTCCAGGAATCCACCTGTCTCTGATACCCAGTGCTGGGAGATCTTTTTCCCTGGGTGCTGGAGATCTGAACTCAGTTCCTTATGTTTGCAGAGCAGGCACTTTGCCAGCTGAGCCATCTCCTCAGCCCCAAGGAGCAGCTTTTGTTCACAGCTTTGTCTGGAGCGCTTGACCCAGCTGGGAGGGTGACATTGGCCAAAAGAGACTAACTTCCCTTCCCGTTTCATCCAGAGACCTGGCTGCTCGGAACTGTCTGGTGACAGAGAAGAATGTCCTGAAGATTAGTGACTTTGGAATGTCTCGAGAAGAAGCTGATGGAGTCTATGCAGCCTCAGGGGGCCTGAGACAAGTGCCCGTGAAGTGGACTGCACCTGAGGCCCTTAACTATGGTACTTGACCTTCACCCACACTGGGCTGCAAAGCTGGAGGCTGGGCATGGGCAGACAGACTCCGGGCCCCTGGGTGTGAGCAAATCCCTTATGCTGTCTTGCTTCTTCTGCAGGCCGCTATTCCTCAGAGAGTGATGTGTGGAGCTTTGGCATCTTGCTTTGGGAGACCTTCAGCTTGGGGGCCTCGCCGTATCCCAACCTCAGCAATCAGCAGACACGGGAGTTTGTGGAAAAGGGTAAGGCCAACCCCCCATGACGGTGCCTCAGGGCCAGGCCCTAATACCACACCCCGGGTAGATATTTCCTCCTCCATACCGCCCACTGCATCCTGAGGCAGAATAAGAACAGTCTGTGGCTACCGTGGACGGTGAACCTGATTCTGATGGCCTATGCTTTATTTCATTTACCATTAATTACATGTAAAGGAGAGATTAATAGACCCCTTGAACAGATGGAAAATCTGAGGTTTGTAAATGTTACACATGGTGGGTTGGAGATGAAAACCCAAGTCCCTGTCTTGGAGTCCTGTGTAGACAATAGCTGTTCTTTAGAGGAGGTATATTTTAAATAGTCTGACCCCAGGGGCTCCTTCCTCATTCTCGGTGCGTTGTGCCTGTCCTGCCAGGGGGCCGTCTTCCCTGCCCAGACTTGTGCCCTGATGCTGTGTTCAGACTCATGGAACAGTGCTGGGCCTATGAGCCTGGACAACGGCCCAGGTTCAGCACCATCTGCCAGGAGCTACAGAGCATCCGAAAGAGGCATCGGTGAGAATAGGAGCCTCCTGCTGAAGCCAGTGGCTTGTCCAGGCCAGAGTGTACCCCTTCAGCAGCTCCCACTCACCAGACATCTCCAACACCTGGGTTCCAGCTGTCAGCCGTGGGGTGCTTTCAGGGAGTCCCTGCTCCTGCTGGAGTTCTTCTCCTAGGCAGGAATAATAAAATCACTTGTACCCATCAGGCACTTTTGGCATGTGCATTCCTCTGGAGGCTGGGTATTAAGGAAGGACCTTCTGGTGGGTCCTTCTGGTGGGTGTGAAAAGGGGGAGGACAGACAGTCCACATGTGGCAAAGCTGACATGATTTTGGCATGGGTTAGGTAAAAGACACAGAGCCAGGGAGCTGGAGAAATGATTCAGTGGTTAAGAACATGTACTGTTCAGTTACCAGCACCCATCAGACAACTTATAACTACCGATAACTCCAGTTCCAGGATATGCCACTCTCTGACCTACCTGGGTACCTGCATGCACATGGTGTTAAACTCCACACATACACATAACTGAAAATTATGCTTTTTTTCTTGAGACAGCATCTTGCTGTAGCCCCAACTGGCCCAGAACTCACTATGTAGACCAGATTGGTCTTAAACTCACAGAGATCCCCTGGGATTAAAGGCATGCGTAAATCTTTTTAAGAGAGAAAGAGAGGAGCTCAGTATGATGTAGATGCTTTGGCCATATGGTGGAGCTGTTCCCTGGAACAGGATCACAGTTAAAGCAGGGTGACTCAAAGGCTGGCGATTTTAGACTGCTTTCCAGGACCTGTGGAGATTAAAAAGTGTGTAGATCAGACTGGAAGCCCACATGGGTACAAGCTGGAGATGGAGGTGTGAAAGGCATTGGCACTGTGAACAAGATCACGGGAATTACAGGAGGAGAGAAAACGGGGAAATTTAGGAGTTCCAATAAAGGAGACAGATGTAGCTGAAAAGGAAGAAAATGCTTTTCTGAGGCGCTCATCTCTCAAGACAAGTGCCTGCACAATGGAGTGGCTGCCCCAGAAGCCCTTACAAGGCCCCCTAAGTCCTACGGACATCTCTAGTCACTGAGACATTCCCTGCACACAGGGAAGGTCAAGACTCTAGGAAGTATACAGCTGAACAAAAACAACACAAAGTAGGCCATTTCTGATGGAGAGGTTTAGAAGACAAACAGTGCAGGGAGAGCCTGGAAACCCAGAAGAACTCAAGATTGGAAAAAATCCAAGGCCAGGCATGGTGGCACACACCTGTACACCAATGTTCAAAGAAATGAAAGAAGGTCCTAGGATGCATGTGTACCTGGGTATCATCCTCAATATCATACACAAATTCCTAGCACTTGAGCAGTTGAGTTCAAGGCTGGCCTCAGCTATAGAGCAAGTTTGAGGCTAGCCTGGGTTATGTGAAACCCTTTCTAAAAAAAAAAAAAAAAAAAACCACGGGGCCGGAGAGATGGCTCAGCACTTAGGAGTATGATCTGTTCTTCCAGAGGACCTGAGTTCAATTCCCAGCATCCATATGAGGTGGCTCACGGCTATTTGTAACTCCATTTCTAGGGAATCTGATGCCTCTGTGAGCACCTGTAGAAATGTGCACAAACCCACATACTCAAATACACATAATTTAAAGTTAAAAAAAAAAAATCCAAGAGAGCAGTTGCTAAGGGACAGGATGAACAAAGACAGTCAGTCACTCAGAAATGTACTGAGAGGTTTTGGTTTTGGGGGGTTTTGTTGTTGTTGCTGCTGTTTGTTTTTTGAGACCGGGTCTCACTAGGTAGCCCTGACTGGCCTGGAACTTACTATGTAGACCAGGCTAGCCTTGAACTCACAGAGATTCACTTGCCTCTACCTCCGAGTGCCAGGATTAAAGCCGTGTGCCACCACACCTGGCTCTGAGAGCCACTTACCAGGAGGGAGAAAGGAAGGAGAGTGAGAGGGAGACCTGAACAAAAATTGTCCCGGTTTCTAGTGAAACCACAGAAACATGGTCCATTGCACTAGCCGATGAGGCACCATGCTGACTGAATGGGAATGAAAGTCGCTCAGTTGAACAACTGACCCCATGCTCCAGGCCCCTTTTGGCTGCAGCCATGATGTGTTTATGAAGGAGAAAAATACAAAGTGATATTGCAGAGTGTGTTCACAGATGCTGTGCATCAGTGGTCAGTGGGATGAGTTCTCATCATCTAATTGGGGAGGGAGGGTATCAATTCAGGCCACTGTGACCCAGCCTGGATTCATACTAGTGAACCCAGGTGCCCAGCTGATGAACTCACTCCATCACACTGCATATTTGCTATCTCCCAGGCTGGAGAGGGAAAAAGAGTCTCAAATTCTGATGGGAAATTTTTGGGAAACCATTTAGGTATTAGGCAATACATTTCACAGAGTAGAAGTCTTGCAAAGTCAAGAGAATGCTACAGGCCAAGGTATGTGTGCATGGAGGGTGGGGCTTCCAGCTAAAAGGTCACCATGGGGCCTGGCTTCTATACTAAGAGACTGCCAAAGCGGAAGGTGATTCTGCCCTTGAAGGAAAATTTTCACTTCTTGTGGAGAGAATATAAGATAAAAATCCTGTCCTCTGCTGAATTTCCCGACAGCAGACAGGTGGGACACGCAGCAAGCCACGCCCTCTCAACGAGGTTTCTGCTCTTAAGAAAAGAGGATACTTTCTGCACAGTTACTTCCCAGCCTTCACAGACCAGGGTGCAGAGTTTGAGGCCCAGGTCCCTAGAGTAGTGGCCAGAGGATACAAATGGTTGCCTCTAGTGAACTAGAACGGTTCCTCAGTGGTTAAGAATGCATCCTGCAACCAGGCGTGGTGGTGCGTGCCTTTAATCACCGCATGCAGGAAGCAGAGGCAGGTGGATCTCTGTGAGACTGAGGCCAGTGTGGCCTATAAGGTGAGACATTGTCTCAAAAAACCAGAACAAAAACAAACAAACAAAAAGCCAAATAGTCACCTCTCCAGGCCTAACCAAGTGGCTAATACCAGACAAGGTGGATAGAGGAGTAGGCATCTTGATCAAGGAACTAGTGGAAAGAAGAGTGCTGAAGAAAATAGTATCTCCTTATAATAGACCTGAGCGGCCAGTAAAAAGACCCAGGGTCTGTACCACACATGTATTGTTACAGGTCACAGAGCCCTTTGCATGGACAAAAGATACCTGCCATGCAGAGGACATCTGAGTTACGATAGCAGTAGCTCTTCATGGTATGGCTGTGTCCTGATTCCCCTGAGCCTTGCTACCAGTGGACAGGCCAAGACAGAGAAGCCTGAGATCCTGTAATGGCTGATCTCCATTGTCAATCTGACTGGGTTTAGAGTCACCTAGGAGATTGGGGAAGGCACACCTTACGTATATCGATGAGAGTGTTCACAGAGAGATTTAGCTGAGAGGGGAGGACCCACTCTGAGTAACAGTAGCACCAGCCCATGGGCGAGCGCCCAGACAGAATAAAAAGGAACAAGGAGAAAGTCAGACTTGGTGACTTGGTGAGCGCCTCCTGTCTGTAATCTTAGCAGTTGGGAAGTGGAGGCAGGAGAATAAAGAGTTCAAAGTCATCTTTAGGTATAGTGAGTTTGAGGCTAGCCTGGGCTACATGAAACCTTATGGAGAGAGAGAGAGAGAGAGAGAGAGAGAGAGAGAGATATCTCCACTGGCATTGTCTCTTATCCCTTTTCCCCAGTCCACCACACCATGAACTACACAGCTCTGCCAGGTCTCCCTTGCTGTGATGAACCCTCTGAAATTGTGAGCCCAAATAAATCTTCAGGTATTTTAGTCACAGTCACAAAAAGTACAAATCCCACTCTAAGTATTTTACTGAGCCTAGCATCCAACTAGAAAATAATTACTGTAAACTGTCCTTGATGGGAGAGCTCTAAATGGCTGGAAAATTAACCCTGACAGGATAGAGGCAGGACACCCAAGCACAAGTCTTGGGCATCATGTGGTTGATACCCAGGGAATAACTCCTGAGCCTATCAAAAGAAGACTGGCCTTAAAACCTCCAGCAAGCTGGAAGTGGTGGCACCCACCTGAAATCCCAGCACTGGGGAGGAAGAAGCAAGAACATCAGGAGTTTGAGGTCATCCTCAACTACATAGAGCATTAAGCCCAGCCTCGACTACATGACATTGTTTCAAAACAAAACAAAAACCTCCAGTGAGCCAGAGGAAGCAAACCACCTGCTCGGCTTGCCTGAGCATTAGAGAGCTTGTGCCTACTCTGTAAGGTTACTCTAGGGGTAACCTCTAGAGGGTCCTCAACAAGAAACTGTCTTCTTGGACCAGCCAAATGGTTCAGCAGGTAAAGGCACTTCCCACCAAGGCTGAGTTGGATCTCTGGGACCCACATGGTGAAAGGAGGGAACCAACACCTGCAAGTTGTCCTCTGACCTCCACAAGTGCACCCACATACAGACACAGATACATACTCACATATAAATAAACGTAATAAAAAATGTTAGCAGGGTGTTGTCACACATGCCTTTACTTGCAGTATTCAGGAGGCAGAGACAGGCAAATCTCTGTGAGTTTGAGGTCAGCCTGGTCTACATAAAGAATTCCAGGCCAGCTAGAACTACATAGTAAGACCCTATCTCAAAAAACAAATTCAAACCAAGTATGGTGACGCATGCATGCCTTTGATCCAGCACTTGGGAGGTAGAGGTAGGCAGATTGCTGTGAATTCCAGACCAACTGGGGATACAGGGAGACCCTGTCTCAAAAGATCAATCAATCAATCAATAAAACTCAAGGGGCTGGAGAGATGGCTCAGTGGTTAAAAACACTGGCTGCTTTTGCAGAGGACTGGGTTCAGTTCCCAGCACCCACGTGGTACTCACATCCTTGTGTAACTCCAGTTCCAGGGGATCCAATGCCCTCTTCTGGCCTCCACAGGCACTGTATACATGTGGTGCACTTATACACATGCAAGCAAAACACTAATAAATAAAAATTTAAAAATTAGGGAGCTGGAGAGATGATTCAGTGATTAAGAGCAATTGTTGCTTTTCTAGAGGACCCAAGTTTGGTTCCCAGCACCCATGTTTGGCACACATAAATTAAACAAAATTAAGAATAGGCCTGGAGAAATGGCTCAGCAGTTAAGAGAACTGGTTACTCTTGCAGAGGACCTGGGTTTAGCTCCCAGCACCAATATGGTACTAACAACTGTAACTGTCTGTAACTCCAGTTCCAGGGGAATCCAACACCCTCTTTTGACTTCTATGGGCATTGCACAACATAGGTGCACTTACATACATGGCAATACACTCACACACATAAAATAAAAATAATAAATATCTTTTAAAAGAATCAATCTTAGAAAAATTTTAAAAAGAAAAGTGCCCTCTCAGGAAAATCTGTTTTATTATATTTTATTTTGTTTTTGAGACAGAGTCTCACTCTGTAGCCAAGGCTAACCTGGAACTCAAGATCTTTTTGTCTCAACCTCCCAGTTTACTGATTTTTCTATTGAGACTTGAATGAAAAGTGTGATGGATGATTATACAGACTGGAGCCTGTAGAAGAAGCTCATCACGGAAAAGACATCTTTGGTTTTATACTCAACTTTGAACTATAGACCCCATTTGAATGGCAACGACCACCTTGTTATTGGGTGTCTGTGATTACTGATATATAACATGTACTTGGTTTTTTACATTTATTTCTTTATCTTGGGGGAGTGCACATACCACCACAGAACCTGTGTAGAGTGCACATATAGTAGCAACCTGTAGGAGACAGTTCTCTCCTTCCACCATGTAGGTTGCAGAAATTGAACTCAGGTTTCAGTCTAGTTGACAAATACCTCCATCTCACCAACCCTGGGTGTCTTTATATTCTAACCTTAAAAATGTTTTGTTTTGTTTTGTTTTGTGTGAGACAGACTCTCACTATGCAGCCCTGACTGGCCTGGAACTCAGTATGTAGACCAGACTAACCTTGCACTCACAAAGATCTGCCTGCCTCTGTCTCCCAAATGATGAATTTTTTTTCTTTTGTGAGACAGGGTCTCACACTTGCAGTCCATGATGACCTAGAATTCACTATGGAACCCAATTTAGCCTTAGATTCATAAGAATTCTCCTGCCTCAACCACCTGTGTGCTGGGAAGGCGGGTATAAGTCCCCACACTTGTTTTAAGACCTTCATTTTGGGATGGGAATGAAAACTAGTGGGGCGAAAACTTCCTAGCAAGCATGTGTCACTCAAGGAGAGAATTCTAAGAAAGGTGCCAACTGGGAACCTGTAGGAGCTCTCACCTGCACAAAAAGGGAGGCCAGGTACCAGTTGTGGCTAACATAGAGGCAGAGTCTTGGCCAGCACATTGACTATCTTGGTGTACTCCAACTACTGAGGTCCCTGTGAACCTAGACATGGTTGGGGACTGGTCAACTGAGCTAGTGGCCTGTGGAGTGCACCAAGCAGCTGTGCTGTGCTGCCACAATTTGAACAGTTTTGCACAGAAAGGGGAACTTCATCCAAGAGGCAAAGAAAAGGTCTGTGGGATTTGGCCAGCCAAACACCTTGCTACATTTTTACCGACTCATGAGCACCAGCCAATGGGTTGGCAGTTTGGTGTGTCCAGTGGCTGGATCACTGGATAACAAAGTCCTAATTTGTGTAGGAAGAACATTATGGCACTTGAGTGAGGCATTGTTTCAACATAGTTGTCATGGGAAAGGACCCTTTTACTATGAGCATTGGCGGAGGCCTGGTCACTGCACAGTAAAAACCACAGCCACTGTCACCCAGGATGTGGCAGGCTATCGAGGGCTGAAGCTAAAAGAAAGCTTCATGATCCCAACAAAACAAGGCCACCGAAGTATGGCCAATGTGTCTGGACACTAGCTACACAGCTGAGTGGCCAAGAGAACTCCAGGATACATGGTCTGGGCACGTAAACCCAGATGGTTCTAATGACTAGACCAGATAGGGCTCCTGCTTTCCCACTGAGGGCACTGTTGGATGCTGACTGAAGTAAATCCTTTTTGTCAGGTATGACACAGCAGTCCCCATATGCACAGAAACTGTCCTGTTATATATTTGTTTTGTTTTGTTATTGGAGACATAATCCTGTTATGTAGTCATGGATGGCCCAGAACTCATATAGACCATGTTGGCACCAAACTTGTGGGGAATCCTCTTGCCTCTGCTTCCTGAGTACTGAATTATAGGTACGTAACACCATGCCTGGCTCTTTTTTGTTTTTAAGACAGGGTCTCCAATAGCCCAAGCTAGCCTCAAATTTGCTATATAGCAAGGGTGACCTTGAACTCATGATTCTCCTACTTCCATCACCCAAGTACTAGATTTACAGGGGCGAACCACCAAGGCCCAGTAATTTTTTTTTGTCTTTTTGATACAAACTCTCCTTGTAGCACCAGCCGGCCTAGAACTTCCTATGTAGACTGGGCTGACCTCCAGCTCACAGAGATGTCTATCTCCTCCTCCTGAGTGCTGGGATTTAAAGGCATGCACCACCATACCTAGCTACCCTCTATTTTTTTTTTTTTTTTGAGACAGGGTCTTGCATAGCCCAGGCTGGCCTAGAACACACTATACAATCCAGGCTCACCTCACCTCCTGTCTCTGCCTCTAGTGTGCTAAGATCACAGAGGTTCACCACCACACCTGGCAGACCCTACTATTCAGAGTTTTAAGTGGACTGTGTTGCATATATGGATTCTCCAGACACATCCAGCCAGACAGTCAAAAGGACTCAGCAGTGGGAAACAACTTGGGACATTTTCCAGATATTTCATGCCCTGAGTCATTAGGTGACAGTGTTAACAAAACATGGAATGGACTCTGTGTGTGTGTGTGTGTGTGTGTGTGTGTGTGTATGTATACCATGTGCACATGTGCAGAGACCAGATGAGGATATCAGGTATCCTGCTCTATCATTCTTCACTTTATATCCTTGAGGCAGAGTCTTTCACCGAACCTGTTTCTCACCTAGGCTGGTGGCCAGCAGGTGCTTATGTGACTACCTCTACCCTTTTTTCCCTACATGGTGCTTAAGATCCAAACTCAGGTTCCTATGCTTGCACAGCAAGC
Source organism: Eospalax fontanierii (assembly GCA_035773235.1). Classification (NCBI taxonomy): domain Eukaryota; kingdom Metazoa; phylum Chordata; class Mammalia; order Rodentia; family Spalacidae; genus Eospalax; species Eospalax fontanierii. The sequence goes on along the minus strand of CM069524.1, from coordinate 148,269,179 downwards.
ACCCTCACCCACTGAGCCATTTCCCCAGTCCTAGAACGAATCTTAAAGAAGAAACTCATAAAGGTAGGTTATCAACCAAAGCCCACCTCCCAATGGAACACAGTTCAGACAAGTGCTGTGGATTCCAAATGCGGTTGCCTCAGGATGGGCAGCTCCTACTGTAGAATGTTTACCTACCTCTAAGGCTGGGAAAGAAAGCTCCAGCCGACTGTGAGAGACACAATCCACAACCTTAATTCTCATTCTTCCTTTCCTCTTTCCTGCCTATCTGCCATAAATTAGGCAATGGAAACCAGTGCTAACAAAGAAGAGTTCTGTGTGTGTGTGTGTGTGTGTGTGTGTGTGTGTGTCTGTGTCTGTGTCTGTGTATATTCTAACCAGGAACTTTTCAACTTCTCTTAAAACCAGAGCTTACTGTATTCATGAGGAGTTCACTCTGTGCGTGAGGTAACAGCCATGGTGCTCTGGGTTTCTTATTTACCAGTCAGGTTAGTAGCGTGCTGCACTTGGGCTGACAAACCAGGAGAACTGGGACAGTCTCTCTTCCAGCTTGGAAAGAAATCAGGGTGGCACTAAGGTCAAATCCCCTGTGGCATCTGGGACACAGTTAGCTCTGGCTGGGTATCCTGGCTAGAGTGTCTTTCAAGGGACCCCAAACATTCTGCTGGATTCAGAGTGCTGGTCACTCTGATTTGATGTGACTTCAGAGAAACTGAAGGCTGTGATTCAAGCTCTTATAGGTACAACTAATTGGGCTGTTACTTGGTTTTTGTTTGTTAGAGATAGGATTTCATGTAGCCCAGGCCAGCTTTAAACTCACTAGTAGTTGAGGATATTCTTGAACTCCTGATCCTCCTGCCTCTGCGTCTCGAGTGGTAGGATTGCAGACATGTGCTGCCGAGCCTCTCTCCCTCGTTCCCTCCCTCCCTCCCTTTTGTTTTTCCATCCTTCATTTTTCTTTTTCTTTATAAAGAGAGGGCTTTTCCATATAGGTCAGGATATTCTAGAAGTCTTTATCCTCCTGCCTCAGCCTCTTGAGGTATGTGCCACCACATTTGATCTGAAAAGAATTCTTAGCTGCACCCAGGAAAGTTTGGATTAGCTGGAGGAGGGAGTTGTAGGAAGCAGCTGTGACAAAGGACTGTCTATCACTGCGTGGGTGAGACTGGACTCCAGTTGGACCCAAGTCTTAGCATAATGTACTGCACTATGCTAAGTATACTGTGCTTCCTCCTCGCACCAGGGGGTGCCAGCAGACTACGGAGGAATATCCCCACCTTGTAGGAAACAGCACCCAGCCACTTCACATCTATTTTTCTTGCTTCAGTGGAGTACGGTAGTTCCTCCTGGCCCCCTTCCTTCCTGGAGGACATTGTGAAACTGCTTGGTGGTGGCTTAGGGTTCCCCTCTCAATCAAAGGGAGCTACCACCATGCCTCTGTCATCTGGGCCTGCTGTGTTGTTCTGTGGAATTAGACTATAGAAGATGACACAAAGTTGGCCTTGCTTTTGCTGTCTGTAAGTAATCAGCTGCCTGGATCTACTTGGGCTTACGGTCTCCTAATTAGCTGAGTGTGTAAGTGAGGGAGGTTCACCTAGCAGAGGCAGTAGCAAGCCTTATGGTTCTGTTACTCCCTAAATGTGCTTAGGGGTTGCTTGACCACTTGACAAAGGGGAAACTTTGGGGAGGCAGGACTGTTCTATTCTGATCTAGGTGGTGTGTGTGTGTGTGTGTGTGTGTGTGTGTGTGTTTGTGTGTGTTTGAGTTAGGGTCTCATGTATCCCAGACTGGCCTCTGACTCTCTGTGTAGCCAGGGATGAGTTTGAATTTCTGATCTTTCTAATTCCATCACTCCAGTATTTGGATTACAGATGTGTGCTTAAGTGATGCCGGGGGTCAAACACAGGGCTGTCTGCATGCCAGGCAAGCACTCTACCACCAAGCTATGCTACCAACCTAGATCATTGCACCATTTATCAAAATTCATCAAGCTGTACATTCAAGATTTGTAAATTATACCTGAATTTTAAAAAAAGAACCACCAGAGATAAGAATCCCTGAACATAAAGTTTCTCACCAAAATGAAAAATTCAATAGAAAGGTTGGGAAATAAATCTCTCCGAACACAGAACAAGATACAAACAGCCACAGAGGATGATGAAGCTGGTGGAGAGGAACGCCTTAGCAGCAAGCATACCAGTTAGTGCACACACCTGGAAAAATGGGCCTGACGACGATAAAAGAAATGGGAGTTAAGTAAGGAGATCGTATTTTGGATCTGGTAATCAACTAAAAAATGGTTTCAGCAATATTTAACCTTTGTTTTTTGGCAGATGAGCTGGTACACTCCCTTCCAGGAGCAATAGCAGGCCAGGCATCATCAGTCACGCCCAGGCTTATCTTTTGCCTAGGAAACCTCACTGCTGCATATCTGTCCTAAGATAATGTCTCAGTCTGCTTGAGCTGCTTTAACAAAATACTATAAATTTGCTTATACATAACAAACTTACTTCTCATAGTCCTGGATGTTATGAAGTCCCAAATCAAGATGTGAAGACCCCTCTCTCTCTCTCTCGTGTGTGTGTGTGTGTGTGTGTGTGTGTGTATGATTGTACCACAGCGCACACGAAGATGTCAGAGGACAACTTGCTGTAATCAGTCCCCCTCTCCTTCCACCATGGGGTTCCAGGGATCAAACTCATTAGACTTGGCAGCAGGCGTATTTACCTAAAAAGCTATCTCACTATCTCTGGGGTTCTTTTATAAGGATGATAATCTGATTCCTAAGGGAGGGTCTCCCTGCAGTCCTAGCTGGCCTGGAACTCACTATGTAGACCAGACTGGCCTTGAACTCAATGAGATCCGCCTGCCTCTGCTCTTCAGTGCTAGGATTAAAGGTGTGGGCCACTACTACAGGCTGGTCACATAAGCTAATATTAACCTCATCAAAGCCCCACCTCTGGATATGGCCACATCTGGAGCCAGAATTTCAATATGTAAACTTGGAGACATCGATATAAATAGCCTATATTAGATAGTAACTTCTGTTAATTCCTTTATTTTGCTATGTTGCCCAGGCTGGCTTCCAATTACGGGGATCCTCTTGCCTCAATCTTCCAAATGCTAAGGTTTCAGGTGGGCACAACTGACCCAGCTCCAAATAATAGTTTATTTTACTTATTTATGTTTTTTTGAGACAGGGTTTCTCTGTAGTTCCTGCTGGTCTGGACTCACTATGTAGACCGGACTGGCCTTAAAATCAAAGATACTACTGCCTCTACCTCCTGAGTGCTGGGATTAAAGGCGTGTACCACCACGCTCTGAAATAGTTTAATTCTTTAAGTTTTACATTTCGGTTGCTTTGTTGTTATTGTTTGAGACAGGGTTTCACTACATAGCCCAGGCTAGCTTCCAACTCACAGCGCTTCTCCTGTCTCAGCTTCTGAATGGTATGAATTAACTAGAAAAGAAAAATGTGGAACTCGTAATGATGTTCATCACAGTATGGTTTCTTATGCTGCAAAATTAGAAACCGAGATACCCAGTAAAAGTGCGGCCATTAACAGTATGATATACCTTATACCCAGAGCCTCCAGGAACGCACCACATCCCAGGGAGGTAGCACCCCTTTGCCTAAGAAGCATCACTACTAAATCGGAGACCACCTGGGGCAGGGCCAGGCCGGACTGCGAAAACGCACCCCACAGTTCTGTGGTTTCCACTACTGTCTGATGCTTGCTCACTCCAGGACGACTGAGATAAAGTTGCGCGCCCCAGCCCGGGTTCACTGCGCGCCTGGGTCGTGCCCAGCCCGCGGCTGCGCAGAGCGGTCCCGCAGCAGTCCCGAGTCCCGGGCGCTGTCCGCCCGCGACCCCGCGGGAACCGTGCCCGAGCACTAGGGGGCGCGGTGTGCTGTCCCCGCCCCGCATGCCGCGACCCTGCGGCCGCTGGAGGCGGGAGGACGGGCGCGGGGCGGGCGCTGGGAGCGCGCAGCGGCTCGGGCCCCCGCGGGAGCGCGGCTGCGGCGCGCCGAGCCCGGGCGGCGGGTGGGCGGACGTCCGTCTTCGCCTGCGCAGCTGCCCGCGCGCCGGCCGCTATCCTCGGGGATGTGAACGGCGGCAGCTCGGCCGGCGGGGCCCGGAGCGGCGCGTAGGCGGCCGCAGAAGGTAACGGACCCGGCGCAGCGCGGGGGAGGGCTCCAGCTGTCCCGGTGGCGGCCGCGCTCGGTTGACAGAAGCACGAGTCTCCCGTGGGCAGGGTGGCGGCGCGAGGCCCGGGCCCCGTAGCTGTTGTTGCGGCGCTCGGCCGGCGGAGTCGGGAGGGCGGGAGGGGGCTGGGAGGGAGACCCGGTGGCAGGTGCGGGCCCCGCGGTGAGCCCACTGCCTCTCCCCAGCTCCACCCACTTTGGCCTGGACCCAATCTCTCAGGGCTAAAAATATTGCCCGGAGGCTCCGGAGCGGAATCAGATCTTGTTAAGTAGGGCACATCGCAGAGGTGACAGAGCTCTTCGGGCCCCAGGGCCTTAAGAGCAGACTCCGGAACGCGGTCCCGCCCACGCCCGTTCAGCTGGTAGCGTCCTTCCTTCATCCCGAAGGCAAGTAGGAACTGCAGGCGGTGGCAGCGGGCACTGTGGGCCCTCTAAAGTTTACCTCATAACGGAGCAGCTGTGCCCAGCCTCTTCCTGCCCTAGGGATTCAGCCTAGCTGTTGACTTCCTTGGAGTCCCGTCCCCATCACTCCCCATGCACTCTGTAAGCTGTAACTGGAAGTTTTGTACTACAGGAATCCAGGAGACCTCTAGAACTGGCTATATGTAAGAAGATGTAAGCATCTTCTCTTTAAAAGGAAATTCATTGTGTATTCTTCCGGAGATGGGATCTGGGCCAGGCACTGTTTCTGTTGAGAGCTAGTCCCACCGCCCAGGACAGAGGGAAAGACTGGCCTATCTGTCCTGCCTGTGATTGTACCTCTAAGTCAAACAAAATAGAAACCTGGATATTTATTCATCTGAAGGAAGAAGCACATGGCCAGGGAGACTGGCCAGTCATTCCCTGTGGGCAGGGCCCTGAGCAAGCTGGTTGCAGTCAGGAGTTGTATAGTGAAGTGTTGGTCATACCTGAGACTCTGTTATCCCTCACTGGTTTTTAATTTTTTTATTACGTGTGTGTGTGTGTGTGTGATGGTTAAGCAGATGTCCCACAGTGCACTTATGAAAGTCCGAGGACAACTTGGAGTTGGTTCTCTCCTTCCATCACATGGGTCTAAGGGATCAAACTCAGGTCATCAGGCTTGGCAGCAAGCTCCTTTACCTACTAAGCCATCACACACACACACACACAAACATGCACACACACACACATGCACACACGCTCCCTCCACCAGTTTTTATAGCATGGGCAGAGGGGAGAACAGAGCAGTTGTTCCCTGGAGCAGGCAGGACCAGCCACAGATATGCCACAGATATGCAGTCATAGTCTCAGCCAAGATAGTGAAATCAGGATCCGCAGCTGGTGCAGGGAAATTTTGGTGATTCAAAACCAGCTTTTTACCTGAGTTAAACAAATGGGTGCTCCTTGGGAACTCAGTGGAGCCTTTGGTGGGAAGACAAACATAGGGAATTTGCATGCCAGAGCTACAACTGGTGTCTCTCCTGCCAGGTACGTGTGGGAGACAGCATGAAGCTGAAAAAGCAGGTGACAGTGTGTGGGGCTGCTATCTTCTGTGTAGCGGTCTTCTCACTGTACCTCATGCTGGACCGAGTGCAGCATGATCCCGCCCGGCACCAGAATGGTGGGAATTTCCCCAGGGTGAGTCATACCTTGTTGCTTTCCTCTTCAAACACAAGTTACCTGGGTTTGGGTCATTTTCTCTGCAGAAGAGTTATGTCAACACAGGACAAGAACACCCTCCCATTCGCCTCAGGCATGCATGCTACAGTCAGGTTCTACAACAGAGCTATATTCCTAGCCCAGAAACAGCCCTAGGTAGATTTTTGTTCTTTTTGGGTGGGTGCCCAAGGCTTGGTACATGCTAAACATATGCTGTACCACTGAGCTATGCCCCTAGTCCCAACAAGAAACAAAAGATAATGATAGAAAAAAAAAAGGAGAAGAAAAAGTGACAGTGTGTATTGCCATCCTGTCCTAAGCTCTTGGCAAACATTGCTAATTGATTGCAGCATTCTTTTCCATTAAACTGGATGCAGTTCTCAGCACCTTGCTCCAGACAAGCTGCATCAGTCATGAAGCACATGTATGTGAGATGAAATCTTTGCCATCTATGAGCTCAAGGTAGGAACTTCAAGCTAGTAGATGAGAGAGTGTTTGCAGGAGTAATGTGCTGAATAGAACACTTCATCCCTGTAAGCCCATGGTCTGAGCTAGGTTGAGGAGACGGGAATCATTGTCAGACCAGTCAGGCATCCGGTGGTAGCCTCTAAGCAGAGGTTCTCCCCATCACATAGGGAGCTGTGACTACTCAATGGGTGATTTTTGTTTGTTTTCAGAGCCAAATTTCTGTGCTGCAGAACCGTATCGAACAGCTGGAACAACTGTTGGAGGAAAACCATGAGATCATCAGCCACATCAAGGACTCTGTGCTGGAGCTGACAGCCAATGCAGAGGGCCCACCAGCCCTGCTGCCCTACCACACGGCCAATGGTTCTTGGGCTGTGCTTCCAGAGCCTCGGCCCAGCTTCTTCTCTATCTCCCCCCAGGACTGCCAGTTTGCTTTGGGGGGCCGAGGCCAGAAGCCAGACCTACAGGTAAGAGTTGGACTTGGCAGGGACCCATTGGCTACAGATGGTCACTGAACTACGTTCCTACCCGGTAGATGTTAACTGTGTCTGAGGACTTGCCGTTTGACAATGCGGAGGGCGGCGTATGGAGGCAAGGCTTTGACATCTCCTACAGTCCAAATGACTGGGATGCTGAAGACCTGCAGGTGTTTGTGGTGCCCCACTCTCACAATGATCCAGGTGAGGGCCCAGCAAGCCCTGGGTGCTGTCAGGTGGGATAAGCTTTCTGATGGCAAATGTAAGTAGGACAGCTGACGGGGGTAGCATCCTCGGGGGACCTTATGTTGGCTTTCTCTAGGCTGGATCAAGACCTTTGACAAGTACTACACAGAACAGACACAACACATCCTCAACAGCATGGTGTCTAAGCTGCAGGAAGACCCCCAGAGGCGCTTCCTCTGGGCAGAAGTCTCCTTCTTCGCCAAGTGGTGGGACAACATCGATGCCCAAAAGAAAGCTGCAGTGCGAAGGTCAGCGGCAGTCAGGGAGGCATGGGAAGGTTGCCATTAGCTGGATGAATAGGTCTCATCTCACTCTGTGGGTGCCCAGTTGGCAGGAAGAGGCACAGAGAGCGGTGTTAGGGATGAGGAGTGAGGGTTTGAGAGTCCCTAGCGTTAGGAGAAATCTGAGCGTAAGTGGAGACGCACGGGGCCTTCTTCTTTGGAACACAGTATCGGGTTCTAGATAAGCAGAGCCAAGATGGTGTCAGGTGGGCTGGAGGGAAAGCAAGGTGAGTGAATGTTCTCTCATGCGTGCTTTTGGTGAACTGGCTGGGAGAGGGCAGTGCATGCAGTCCCTGACATCATTTGGTCAGTAAGACCAAACATAGGGCCCCTGCCCCATCCTGAATCTGTCTTTATCTTTAGGCTGGTGGGAAATGGGCAGCTGGAGATTGCAACAGGGGGCTGGGTGATGCCAGATGAGGCCAATTCCCACTACTTTGCATTGATTGACCAGCTCATTGAGGGACATCAGTGGCTGGAGAGAAACCTGGGTAAGTGCAGGGCATGGAAGCTGGGCCTGAATGCTGTGGCAAAGTGCTGTGAGGTACAGGGGCCTGCAGGGGGTGCTTTCTTCCTAGGCCCCTGGGGGGTGCTGTGATGGTCAAGGCAGGAGCTGGCCTCCTGGGCACTGGGAGGCTGGAGGCCAGAAGATCTGAGAAACTCAGGTTTCTGACTTCTGTGCCCTGCCCAGGTGCAACTCCACGCTCAGGCTGGGCAGTGGACCCCTTTGGATACAGTTCCACCATGCCTTACCTGCTGCGCCGTGCCAACCTGACCAGCATGCTCATTCAGAGGGTGCATTATGCCATCAAGAAACACTTTGCTGCCACCCACAGCCTGGAGTTCATGTGGAGGCAGACGTGGGGTAAGGCCAAGTAGAGGTAAAGGTAACCCAGCAGTGTAGTCTGAGGAACAGCAGATTTTATCATAAATCAGACTCCTGTGGTCCTTCTGGGAAGACTGCCCAAAGCGTCTCTTCTCTCAGGTTAGGGGAGGGTCACATTGAGCTCTGGCTTCTGTGAGATACATCTTTTGAAGGAGCTGTAGATTCTGGAATCCTGTGTCTTGTGCCTCTATCCTCTACAGTCCTGATAGAGCCCAACTATCTCATGACTGCCTCTGGCCAGCATAGATTTGCATCTTTCTGTTACCCTGTGCCCAGCTCCTAAGACTGACCCCAGGATTGTCTTCTGTAGATACGGACTCCAGCACGGACATCTTTTGCCACATGATGCCCTTCTACAGCTATGATGTTCCACACACCTGTGGCCCTGATCCCAAGATCTGTTGCCAGTTTGATTTCAAACGCCTGCCTGGTGGACGCATCAACTGTCCTTGGAAGGTACCGCCCCAGGCCATCACAGAGGCCAATGTGGCAGACAGGTATCTACTCCTAGTCCTGCTTGGGTATGGTATTGTTTTTTGGGTTTTGGTTTCTGTTCTTAAGTCTTGATGTGTAGCCCAGGCTGGCTCAAATTCTCAATCCTCCTGCCTCTGTCTCTAAGTAGTGAGATTACAGGTCTGTGCCACCTCATCCAGCTAGTTGATGGCATTTTGCTCCTCAGAGGAGTTTGCGGGTGGCCTCTGATCTGGGCTGTACTGCATGGGGCTACATGATGCTGACTATTCCTAGATGGTGAGTTCAGGCTGAATTCAAGCCTTTTCAGCTTCAGTAGTTGCTCCTTACTGCCTTCCTGAGATAGTGGAACAGAGCTAAGGAAGCATCTTTCCTAGAATGCTTTTATTTTCCTCAGTGAAGTGCTTTCTGGGGTCCTAACAGACTGCCAGAGATTCTTTTCTGTATTTATTGGTGTTTTTTATTTATTTTTATGTGTGTGAGTGTTACATACTGGCATGTATGTAAGTGCACCCACGGGCCAGAATAGGGTAATGGATCCCCTGAAACTAGAGTTAAGGATAGTTCTTAGCCACCATGGGTGCTGGGACCTGAACCCAAGTCCTCTGGAAGAGCAGCCAGGGCATTTAACTGCTGGGCCATCTCTCCAGTTGGTTTTGGAGTTTTTGAGACAGCATCTCCCTGAAGGCCTAGCTGTCCTGAAATTCTCTGTGTAGATCAGGTTGGACTTGATCTCACAAAGATCCACCTGTTTCTGCCTCCTGAGTGCTAGAATTAAAGGTGTGTACTATCATACCTGCCTTTTTTTTTTTTTTAAAAGGACGAGGTCTCATGCATCCCAGGTAGGCAGCTGGCTTTGAACTTGCCTCTAATTCTGGAGTTCTGGGATTACAAGCATGCAGTGCTATACCCAATTTAGGGGTGCTAGGTGCCCAGTCCAGAGCTTTGTGCGTGCTGGGCACGTGCACCAAGTGAGCTGCATCTCCAGTGCTGAACAGTTCTTCCATTGGTACCCTTTCTTACAGACTTCTAGCTGCTGTGCATTCATTTGACTCAGGTACTCTGGCTTAGTTCCAAGTCAGCCATGTGAATCTTCTGTTTACTAGACCCAAATTCTGTGCAAGTCCTCTCAGGTTAGGGGAGGGTCACACTGACCTCTCACATTGATATCTGCCAGAGAACCTCTAGCCTCTGAGAAAAGAGACCTTTTTCTTTTGAGAGAATAGTAAAAGACCTCAAAGATGTCACTATGGCTGAAATTAGCTCCGCTAGGCAAGTATTAGTTAAGGGTAATCTAATGGTAATTTTGCCAGAAGAATGAGAATATAATAAATAGCAGACAGCAGTAGTCCGTGCTTGTAATCCCAGTACTGTGGAGCCTAAGGCAGGGAAATCTTAAATTTAAGGGCAGCCTGGGCTATATAGGGAGACTCTGGAAAAAAACAAAAACAAGAAAGAAACAAGTTGAACTGGTTTTTGTGTTGTAATTCTCTGATTTCTGTGTCTAAGAGGTGAAACAAGCATGTGACCAAGAGGAAAAGAAAGTAGCCTTTTGTCTCTAGGAATCTAAGTGCTGGTTACAGATGAGAACCTGGCACTATTAAGCATGATTGACTTTTCCTTGAGCAAAGAGCAGCTGCTATGATCTGTGATGCTGGCCTCTGTTCACAGAGAACAGCCAGAGCTGCACCTCCTGCTTTGAAAGGCTTACTGGACTGATAAATCAGGGATAGGTAGTCTTTGAGGACTCCTTATTTTAGAACAAAACAAAAAAGGACGTGCTGGGCCAACACAGCTAAGGAGATTAGCGACTGAACTGTGATACCCATAATATAGCCACTTAGGTAGATTTAAAACAGGAAGAAGCTGCTTTTTTTTCCCCTTTCTTTCTTAAATAAGGTCTTGGCATGTAACCTTGGCTTACTTGCCTTACCTGGTACTCACTGCAACAATCCTTCTGCCTCAGCCTCAAAGTGCTGGGGTTATAGGCACATGCTTCCAAACCTGGCAGGAAAAAGTTTCTAATGATTGCTGTAAGACTCTGTTTTTCTGTTGATTTATTATGAATTTCATTCATAATATGGATTTTTTTTTTTGAGACAGAGTCTCCCTGTAGCCTCAGCTGTCCTGGAACTCATTATCTAGACCAGGCTGGCTTCTATCTCACAGAGATTCACCTGCTTCTGGCTCTCAAGTGCTAGGATTTAAGTCGTGTGCCACCAGGCCCGGCCATTATGTATTGGTTTTAAAAAAAAATTTCACGTACAGTTTGTGCTAGATACTGTTCTTTTTTAAAGGAAGGTGCCTTAGACTGAGACTCATGTAACTCAATTGTTCTTGAACTTGCTATGTAGTTCAGGATGGTCTTGAACTCCTGCTCGTCCTGCCTCCATTTTGAAAGTGCTGGGAATACAGGCATGTGCCACCATGCCTGACTTCCAGGCACTGTTTTTAAGTATTTAAATACTTAAAAAAAATTTTTTTTGAGGCAGGGCTTCATTGTGTAGCCTAGGCTGGCCTCAGAATTGCAAGTGTCAACCTCCTGAGTGCTGGGATTACAAGTGTGTACCATCAACACTTAGTTTTCATGTGAATTTTTTTTTAAAGATAGGGTCTTACTGTGTAGCCTTGGCTGGCCTGGAATGAATTGTGTAGACCATGCTGGTCTTAAACTCACAGAGATCTGCCTGATCCTGCCTCCTGAGTGCTGGGATTAAAGGCATGGACCACCATGCCTAACACATGTGAATTCTTATATTATGAGGGTGTACTGTTGTTACCCTCATTTACCAGAAACCAAGACATGGAGATTGCCTAAGATTGCTTAGTAAGTACATGTGGAGTAGGTAGTGCTGGCTTCAGACTCTGGGCTCTCTACTACAGTGCACATGTGTGGAATGATGCTCTAATTCAGAACTGGATTCCCCAGTATCAAATAGCATTTTTTTTTCACATAGAAATATAGGGTTCCATTCTTAGCTTCAAAAACAAAATAAGAAAGGCACATGCCTTTAATCCCAACACTTTGGAGGCAGAGGCACGTAGATCTCTGTGAGGCCAGCCTGGTATGGTCTACATAGTGAGTTCCAGGCCAACTGGGAGCTAAGGCTACAAAGTGAGACCATATTTAAAAAAGAAAGGTTAATGTGAAGCCTAGTATGTGTAGGCATATATTATACATTCATGTATGGAGGCACATGCTGTGATGTGTGCATGTATGTGGAGGCTCAAGGTTGACATCAGAAGTCTTCCTCAATCACTCTCTCCCTTACTCATTGAGAAAGACTCTTAAATTTTTTAAATTGTTTTTACTTTATGTGTATGAGTGTTTTAGTATTTAGTCTTTTAGCCTGCATATATGTGAGTGTGCAATGCCCACAGAGGCCAGAAGAATGTATCTGATCCCTGAAGTTACAGATGGTTGTTAGCTGCCATGCAGGTGCTGGGAACCAAACCCTGCAAAAGTAGCCAGTGCTTTAACTGCTGTACCAACTCTCCAGTCCCAAGACAGTTTCTTAATTGAACCCAGAGCTTATCGCTGATATGGGCAAGTCTAACTATGCCACTTGCTCTGGGGATCCCCAGTCTCCACCCTTTGAGAGCTGGGATTACAGTCAGGTTTACTGTGTCCACACAGCATTTATGTGAGTTCTGGAAGCCTGAACACCAGTCCTCATGCTTGTATAGAAAATGCTTTATCCACTGAGCCGTGTCTCCAGCCCCCTTAGTGATTTTTTTCAGTTTAGGACTTCATGCTGGGCCTTTAACCCTTTGTGTTCCCAGGGCAGCCCTGCTCCTGGACCAGTACCGGAAGAAGTCCCGGCTGTTCCGGAGCAATGTCCTCCTGGTGCCCCTGGGTGATGACTTCCGATATGACAAGCCCCAGGAGTGGGACGCCCAGTTCTTCAACTACCAGCGGCTCTTTGACTTCCTCAACAGCAAGCCTGAACTCCATGTGCAGGTGGGAGAGGTGCACAGATAGAACCTGTGGCCACAGCATTGCAGCCTGGCCCTTCCTCTGAGAGCCCTGCTGCCGAGGCTCTATGCCCTGCCCTTCCTCTGACAGCCCTGCTGCCGAGGCTCTATGCCCTGCCCTTCCTCTGACAGCCCTGCTGCCGAGGCTCTATGCCCTGCCCTTCCTCTGAGAGCCCTGCTGCTGAGGCTCTATGCCCTGCCCTTCCCACTCTTGGGCATGGTTCTTTTTTATGTCATAATTCATTCCCCGGCTCCCCAGCTTCTTGCTAGTCCCAGAAGCTACAACAGTGCATTCAGTTTTACTGTTCTTTGCTGAGACAGAGTCCCCACCCCTGCCTGCAGGTGCAACATTGTGGAATCGTGGCCAGAGATCCCAGAAGGCTCTGGAACTGATGACAACTTGTTTTTGGGTTCCCACAGGCCCAGTTTGGAACCCTCTCTGAGTATTTTGATGCTCTGTATAAGAGAACAGGGGTGGAGCCTGGTGCCCGGCCTCTGGGGTTTCCTGTGCTGAGTGGAGATTTCTTCTCCTATGCGGATCGGGAGGACCATTACTGGACAGGCTATTACACTTCCCGGCCTTTCTATAAGAGTTTGGACCGAGTTCTAGAAGCCCACCTGCGGTGAGCCCTACCTGCCTCCCTCTGCTGGGTTAGAGTCAGCCTTTGGGAATAGGTGGGGGCTGCAGGAGAGGGAGAGTGGAAAGGAAAAGGGGGCCCTGCAGAGTGAGGGTTGCTCCTGGGAATGGAGCAGAACAAGGTTTTTACTTCTTTTTCTGGCAGTGGGGCAGAGGTTCTATACAGCCTGGCTGTGGCTCATGCTCGCCACTCTGGACTGGCTAGCCAGTACCCGCTGTCTGATTTTGCCCTTCTGATGGAAGCTCGGCGCACACTGGGGCTCTTTCAGCACCATGATGCCATCACTGGGACTGCCAAGGAGGCAGTTGTCATAGACTATGGGGTCAGGTAGGAGCCTTCTCCTCTTGTCCTACGTTCGGAAGAGAGGATGTGTGGGATGGTTGTGGGCAGGCTGCTGAGGACTGGTCCTTCTGGCATGGTGAACAGTCTCCTTGTGGCCATCTTCTCTCTTCCTCTCCTGTCTACCACAGGCTGTTACGTTCCCTGGTCAGCCTGAAGCAGGTCATCATCAATGCTGCTCACTATCTGGTGCTGGGAGACAAGGAGACCTACCACTTTGACCCTAAGGCACTCTTTCTACAAATGGTGGGTACCCTCTACATCTATTTGAGGGACCCTTTAGGGTGGGTTAGTGCTACCCGGAGAGCTGCTGTCAGTGGTGTTGTTCCTCTTTCCCTTCCTTGTCTTGGGGTACAAGTGCCATGCCTATGGTAACTAGTGGCATACATGCTGGACAGGCCTGGGGGAAGAGGAGGCTGTGCCCTGTCATTGTTCCTCATTCTTGCCCACTTCATTGTAGGATGACAGCCGTTTAAGTCATGATTCCCTGCCAGAGCGCACAGTAATTCAGCTGGATTCCTCACCCAGGTGAGCCAAGCCTGGGTTTGCAGAGGCAGCCCCACACCCCGTGACTCCCAGTTCATCCCACCCCCCGCGGTCCACTTGCTGAGGCCCATCACAGGGTTCTTGTTCTGGATGCTGTTCTTGCCCTGCCCCTGGTGCAGCAGGCTCCTGGGTCAGCCCACTTTCAACCCACAGGTTTGTGGTGCTATTTAACCCACTGGAACAAGAGCGACTCAGTGTGGTGTCCCTGCTGGTCAACTCGCCACAGGTGCATGTCCTTTCAGAGGAGGGTCAGCCCATGTCTGTTCAGATCAGTTCACACTGGAGGTCTCCCACTGACACGGTCCCTGATGTTTACCAGGTGAGGCGGGCTCAGCCTTCCCTGCTTATCAGTACCTCTCCCGGGGCCTCATGCGCCATGAACACCTGCTTTCCACTTTGCTGCTAGGCCCTACTTATTCCCCTGGGTTGGGGCAGGTGGTTTGGGGAGAGGGATTGTCAAAGGGACAGTCACTCTTGGGATCTGAGTGTTCTTGAAAGGAAGGTAAAGGCTACTGTGGTAACGATTATGGTAAAGATGGTATCTCATTTGGCCATCCACCCAGAAAATATTATTTGTGATGGAGTCTTGTATGTTGCCCAACCTGGTCTCCAACTTCTAAAGATTTATTATTGCTGGTTTACTGTGGATTTCATCTGTAATATATGAATTAAAAAATAACCATGTTCCCATATATAGTTCATGCCAGATACCGCGCTTAGTGCTTAAATATTTAATTCATTTAAATCCTGTTTTAAAACGACAGGGCCACACTGTGTAGGTCAGGCCGGCTTCAAACTTGTGTTCCTTCTTTCTTCAGCTTCCTGCGTGCTAGGATGACAAACGTGCACCGCCGCTCTCGACTTTGATTTGAATTCTTTTAATAGTATGAGTATATATAGTGACGCTATCTCTATTTTACCAGAAACCGAGTCCCAGAAATGCTCAGTTGCTTGCCTAAAAGTCACTTAGCTAGTTAGTCCATGTGGAGCTGGCTTCGGACTCTGGGCTCTTAACTACAGTGCTTCCCTGTGCTCACAGGTGTCTGTACCCATCCGTCTGCCAGCCCTGGGCCTGGGTGTGCTGCGGTTACAGCCGGGCCTGGATGGACCCTACACTCTGCCCTCGTCTGTTCGAATCTACCCGAATGGCCTGAAGCTGTCCATCGACAAGCACGCAGTGTTCCCTGTCCGTATCATAGACTCCAGCACCAGTGACTTCGCTATCAGCAACCGCTACATGCAGGTCTGGTTCTCCGGCCTTACTGGGCTCCTCAAGGTAAAGGGCCAGAGATGGTGGGGTGAGAGGAGGGCATGGGCACCAGAGGGCATTTGTGCCTCCTGTGATGTGACCGTTAGGGACCTGGGGATGAGCAGTGTCAGCTATGAGCTAACAGCATGGAAAAGCTGAGTGTGGTAGTCATTTGCTTAACAGACACCTGAGTCTAGCAATTCGTAAAGGAGCAAAGGTTTATTTTGGCTCATAGTTTGAGGGCTTTGAGCCCACATTCAGGCAGACCATTGCTTTTGAGTCTGTGGTGAGTTAGCCGGCCATGTTCCAGGGAACACACTGGAACAAAGCAAAGAACTTCACAGCCAGGATGCTAGAGAGAGAGGCTGAGTGTGGTGCTCACCTGTAATTCTAGTACTTGGGAGAGGTGTTGGTGGGGGCAAAAGTATCAGGAGTTCAACCTCATCCTTGGCTATGTAGCAAGTTTGAGGACAGCCTGGACTACATGAAATCCTATCTCAAATAAATAAATAGAGGCTGGGGATTTGGCTCAGTTGGCGATGTTTGCCTAGCATGCAACAATCCCTGGGTTTGATCCCCAGAACTGCATAAAACCAGGTGAGGTGGTATATGCCTGTAATCCCAGCAATTGGAGGTAGAGGTGGAGGCAGGAGGATCAGAAGCTCAAGGTCAGCCTTGGCTACATAGGGAGTTCAAGGCCAGCCTGGATACATGAGACCCTGTCTCAAAAATAAATAATAAATGAGGAAGAGAAGAAATGGAGTCCACTGTTCCCTTCAAGGATGTGCCTCTAGTTAACTAAAACCTCCCACTAGACCCCACCTCTTCTGGTGGCACCAGTCTGGGAACAAGCCCTTAACACACTGGCCTTATGGGAACACTCAAGATCCCGACTGTCGCACTGGGTTTAGCTCCTTGGGGGAAGTTGGTCCCTGCCCTCCCAAGGGGAGGCCTGACATGCTGGTATGGGGCCAGGGGTCAGGGCTGTGTTTTTTGGCAGAGCATCCGAAGGGTGGATGAGAAGCAAGAACAGCAGGTGAACATGAGGTTCCTCATCTATGGTACCCGCATGTCCAAAGATAAGAGCGGCGCTTACCTCTTCCTGCCTGACGGCCAGGCCAAGGTACCCGAGACACCTCACAGAACCCGGCGGGTTCCATGGATAGGGGTTGGGGGATAGCCTTCCTTCGGTGGCTACTGCCTGCTAGGGGTCCTCGTGCCGGGAAGTTAATGGGCTTGCTCAGCCCAGGGAAGTTAATGGACTCTCAGCCCCCTGGTTGAGAGTCCTCTCAACCAGAATGAGGACTCCTGCTGCCTAACGCTGGGTTGGTGCCTCCTGCTTTGCGGTCTGTGCTGTGGGTTCAGTGACCACTTGCTCTTTCTCCAGCCCTATGTTCCCAGGAAACCTCCTGTGCTGCGTGTCACTGAAGGCCCTTTTTTCTCAGAGGTGGTTGCATATTATGAACACTTTCACCAAGTGATCCGGCTTTATAACCTTCCAGGTGAGCCCTGTAGGTGGGGAAGGTGTGGGCTCCATGGGCTAGGACCTGCTCCTCTTCTGCCACTTCTTTCTTGATAACAGATGTGTCATTTGACATTGGGAATGCTTGATTCTCTTAGAGAAAGGGCTAAACAGAAGTGCCCTGGGGGCCGTCCCAGCTCTCAGGCTGTGCTTACCTTACTCCGCTCTCCCCACCTACATGTCCAGGGGTGGAGGGACTCTCTCTGGACATGTCATTCCTGGTGGACATCAGGGACTATGTGAACAAGGAGCTGGCCCTCCGCATCCACACAAACATCAAGAGCCAAGGCATCTTCTTCACAGACCTCAATGGCTTTCAGGTAATTCTTGGGCCCCGTGGAGCAGAACTTGGGCTGTTTTTGATCTCCAACACAGTTACAGTGGGACAGGGGTTCCAGAAACTAGAGGCAAGAATAGGGCCAGCAAGATGGCTCAGTGGGTAAAGGCACTTGCTACAAAAGCCTGGTGACTGAAGTTTGATTCCTGGAATCCTTGTAAAGGTAGAATGAGAGAACTGACCACAAAGTTGTCCTCCAGCCTCAACATGTACACTGTAGGATGTCTGTCTATGTGCACATATCATGCACATACACCATTTTAAAAAAATGACTAGGGACTCATACCCCTGAGAGGACACGTGATACCCTGCAGACCCTGATCCAGGCTGACTTTGAACTCACTCATCCCTGCAGGTGCAGCCCCGGCGATATCTAAAGAAACTGCCCCTGCAGGCCAACTTCTACCCCATGCCAGTCATGGCCTACATCCAGGACACCGAGAAGCGCCTCACACTACACACTGCACAGGCCCTGGGTGTCTCCAGCCTCAGTGATGGTGAGTAAGGAGCCAGAGCTCTGAAGTGGCCATGTGACACAAAGCAGCCTACTCCTGTCACCAGGTTGGTCCACTCTGTTGTTCCTCCTCCACTCTTTTCAGCCCCTATCACTCCATTGCTTGAAAAAGAGGGGAGCTATCCTCAGTTCCTGTCAGTCACACTTGGGCATTCTCTCCTTTGAAAGTTTATGAGTGGGTCAAGAAGCAACAGAGTGTGAAAGAATGATTCTCAGCTAAGGAGTTGAAAAGTGTATTACAGTGAATTATTAAGGAAAGGAGAAGGCTCCCTATTGTTCTAATGATCACCGGAAGAGGGGGTAGCATTCTTAGGAATCAAAGATTTTTAGGCCTGGTAGCACAGACACATGTAATCCCAGCTACCTGGAGGCCGAGGTAGGAGGATGGTAAGTTTGAGGTCAGTCTGGGCAACTTAGACTTGCTCTCAAGATAAAAAGTAAAAAGAAGGCTGAGGGTGTAGTTCTATAGCAGAATACTTGTCCGGCTGAGGATGTAGTTCTATAGCAGAATACTTGTCTGGCATGGGGAAGGTACCCTTGTTCTCAGTACTGAACGACAGAGACACACATACACACACAAAAAAAGAAAATGTGAGCTCCAGGTGACCCCCCCCACACACACAGGTATGACAGCCTTGGCAAAATAAAGTGTGATTTGGGGGCTGGAAAGATGCCTTAGTGGTTAGGATTACTGGTTGTTCTTGCAGAGGACCTGGGTTCAATTCCCGGCACCCACATGGTGGCTAACAGCTGTCTATAATTCCAGTTCTAGGGAATCTGATGCCCTCTTCTGACCTCCACAAGCATTACATGACATGGGTACACTTCATACATGTAGGCAATACACTCATACACATACAACTATTAAAATATATATATTTATAAAGAAGCATGATCTGATGGCCTTTCAGGCCCAGAATGTCTTCAGTCAGTGGGACACAGCCCTTGTGAGGGGTGAGTGTAAGATCAAGCATATTTGCACAGTGGTGGTAAGTGTTGGGCTTGTGGAAGGAGAGTGTGGCCTTCTTACCCTCTTCCAGGATTAGTTGAGGCTAGTCTGCCTCAAGACTCCCAACTATAGCCCCTTTGTCCTGGCTCAGTTATCTCTGCTCCTCTGGAACATGGTGTATTAAATGATTTTTTTTTTCTATACAAGGAACCTATTTCTGGGTTTGGGAATGGCTTCCTGTGCTCGCTCAGAGTACAAAGTCAGAGGAACTACAGAAGTTAGAGTAAGGACTGTGGATATAAAAGGGAGGATCAGCCTTCTGTGTAGGAGAGGCCTTATCTTCACAGCCTTTGCTTTGCAGTGAGCCCCTCCCCCTAGCTTACTCCAAAAGGAAAACAGAGGTAGGCCTCTGCTGTCTCTTCCCTGAGGCAGCCTAGAGGCCTTGCTGAGCCTCTGCCTCATGTGCCACCTGCGTATCCTCTCCACAGCCTGCTTCCGACAGGCAAGACTGCCCACTCCAGTCTGGCCCGCTGGGCCTTCTGACTAAGTAGGGCAAAAAGAAGAGAGCGTGTGTCAGTCACAGCTGAGTGTGCCCAGCCTGAGGAAGCCTGTCTCAGATAGGGAACTCTGCTGCAGTTAGGGACTCTGTTTTCCATCTGCATTTTTATTCTGTTCTGTGTGACCCGTCCCAAGGGGTTTCCTGCTGGGTGGATCTGATTCCTACTCCTGGGTCACAGAGGTGACTTCCAGGGTCCACACTGCTCTTTAAAGGCTTCCTGCTTCCTCATCTGTAAAAGTAGAGCAAGGCACCCACACCACGCTCTCCCAAATCTGGATTTCCATCATTCCCTCTTTGAGTAACTCAGCTTGCCTGTCTCACTGGATTTTTCCCTGAGGGCCTGTGGTAGAGAGTTTGCTCCCAAGGCCTGTGTTTACTTAGACATGGGGGTAGCAGACCAAGGCTCACTGGTAACTTCCTCAGGCCAGCTGGAAGTGATCTTGGACCGTCGACTAATGCAGGATGACAACCGGGGTCTAGGCCAAGGGCTCAAGGACAACAAGATCACCTGCAACCGCTTCCGCCTCCTGTTAGAACGGAGAACCCTGGGCAGTGAGGTAAAATCTGGGCTGGCGTACAGTGAACTAGTGTGGACTCAGCCCTGTGGGTGGCCCTGGGGTTCCCAAGTATAGCTGGAGGAGGGCTTATTTCCCGTGTTGCGGCAGGAGGCCGTCTGGTACTTTGCTCATTCATCTCATGCAGCCTGGCAGCCCCTCTCCCCCACACCCTGTCACCTCGCCCTTGTGGTGTTCATTTCCGGCCTTCCTCTGTGCTGCCCTCTCTTCCCTCACCCAGCCTGAGCATCTAACCCTCGACTCCAGCCCTGCTCATCTCACGGCTTTCTTTGCTTCACCAGCCTGGCTTTTTCTCCAAACTGGCAGCCATGTTTAGGGACTTGATCTTTTCCAGCAACAGGATCAGGAGGCTAAAGGTAAGGGTCAGCGAGGGACACTGTAGTGAGAGCCTGCTACCCTAAGCTGTGGCTTACTCGCTTCTTCCTCACGTAGATACTGAGCCCCTCCTGTGCTGTGGGAGTTAGGAGGGATGTGGGTGTGTACAGCGCCACCCACTGTGCTTTCCTAATGAGCGGGATTTGGGGAGCAGCTCTGGGGGAGCTCAAAAAGTACAAGGTAGAAGTGGGTTTGTCTTGCTGCGCCCAAGGAGCCTAGGTAACATTCAGAGGTGAAGAGTAGCTTCCTGGAGGCAGGAATCATCCAAGCTCAATTTTGAGGAACGAGGACATAGAGTGGGAGTCAGGAACACCACTGTAAGAGGGGATTAGCTGTGCTTGAACAACATCACAGCTACCGAAAATGCTGGCTGTTCATTCATTCATTCATTTCTGTAGTATTTGGGTTGAACCAGGGCTTCACACATGTTAAGCAAATGCTCTACCACTAAGCTAGAGCCCCAGCCATACATATATTTGAGACAGGGTCTTATGTAGCCCAGGCCCTGCCCTCAAACTTTTTATGTAATTGAGGATAACCTTGAACTTCTGCCTCCACTTCATAAGTGCTGGGATTATAGGCATATATCACTGTGCCTAGTTTATTATTTTTTTTTAAGATAGGGTCTCACTGTTGCCCAGGCTGACCTTGAGTCCCTGAGCTCAAATGTGCCCCTGCCTCAGTCTCCCAAGTAGCTAGGACTAGGACAGGCACATGCCACAATGCCCAACTGCATGCGACTATTTTCTATTTACTTAGTTGTTTGTTTTATTTTAATTTTTTGTTTGTTTTCTGGTTGTTTGAGACAGGGTCTTTCTGTAGACCCAGCTGGCCTAGAACTCCCTATGTAGACCAGGCTGGTCTTGAACTTACAGAGATCTGCCTGCCTCTGCCTCCAAAGTGCTAAGGTTAAAGGCCTGCAGCACCATGCCTGGCTTATTTTTATTTTACTTTTTATGTGTGTGAGTGTTATAGTGCCTGCATGTGTGCACTGGGGTCATGCAATGCTGGAAGAGGACAGAAGAGGGTGCTTTGAATCCCCTGAAAATGGGGTTATGAGCAGTTGTTAGTGGTCATGAGGGTGCTGGGACTTGAACCCAGGTCTTCTGCAAAAACAACCAGTGTTCTTAACCACTGAGACATCTCTCCAGCCCCTTAGTTGGTTGTTTTAGTTTGAGACAGGGTCTCATGTAGCTAGCCTTGATTTTCCTGCCTCGATCTCCCATGGATTAGAATTATAGGTATGTGCCACCACACCTGGCTTTTCAGGTAGCTATTTAAATAAATAAAGACTAAATAAATTCAGTCTTTCGTTCATACTGGCTATACTTTAAGTCCTTAGTAAGCCAGGCATGGTGGCACACTGCTTTAGTTCCAGCACTTAGGAGGTAGGAGCAGGCAGAACTGTATGAGTTCCAGGACAGCCTGGTCTATCTGGTCCACATAGGGAGTTCCAGACCAACCAGTGCTACATAGTGAAACTTTGTGTCAAAAAATAATAAAAATAACCAAGCCTGGTGGCACACTCCTATAACCCGAGTGCTTGGGAGGCAGAGGCAGGCAGATCTCTGTGAGATCCAGGTCAGCTTGGTCTATATAGTGAGTTCTAGAGCAGCTGGGGCTACAGAGAGACCCTGTCATAAAACAGAAATAATAATTTAAACCTTTGATAACCCCAAATGGCTAGTACCTATCAGGATAGGCAGTGTGGACAGTGTTTCCATTACTTCAGAAAACTCTAAGCCAATATTGGGCTAGAGTGTGGAGGGGCTGGGGTGCAGACTGCAGAGACCCTGAGTGACTGGCCACAGTCTAGAGGCCACAGAAGGACCTGAGTACGGAGGACTTGCCTTCAGCAATCAGGACCACCAGGAGCTGGCTGACTCTGTGGGGAAACAAACTAGGGTTGACGGTTTCAGATGTCCAAACAGGAAGTGTTGGTGACTTAAACGAAGCTGTTGGGATGGCTGTGAAGACACCGCAGAGGCAGGGTGGAAGACAGTCAGGGCAGAGGGGAGGGAGACTATGAGGCACTCAGAGGTGGTGCCGGGGACAGAGAGCAGCACACAGAAAAGTAGTGGCTGTGCGATAAAGTTGCACACAGCGGGCCTGTGAATGTGGCCTCCCAGGAGCTGCCTGTGGAGTAGACTCGTTCGCTCAGGGCCCATGGGCCTGAACATCTGGCATCATGAATGTGGTATCTTACCATGTGATGGCTTGGGCACTTTCACTATCAGAAGCCTGTCCTCCATCGTAAAGCATGTCTGTCTGTCTGTCTTTCATTCCCACCAGCTGGGTGTAAGAGTGATGGCATTGGTGAGAAAGTGTTGCTCATGACAGTGTTAAAGAAGTGACAAAACAAAACACAGAGGAGGCTTAGTGACATGACCCTCTCTGAGTTGAGTGCCATGAGGGGTAGCCGCTCATAAAGGGTTGGAGGAGCAGGCATGGGCCAGGCAGCCAGGGTCCAGATAAACCAGGAAAGCCCTTCCCAAAGGAACTGACCTACCTCCCCTTCACTTTCAGCCTAACTGTTCCCTCATCCATGTCTTGGGCCCATTTTGCAGGTCCAAGATGGCCAGAGTACCAGCTACCCGTCCCTCCTCAGCCACCTGACCTCTATGTACCTCAACACGCCTCCACTAGCTCTCCCTGTGGCCGAGAGGCAGCTCCCAGGCCCCGCTTTGCGTTCCTTTCGCCCTCTGGCTTCGGCACTGCCCTGTGACTTCCACTTGCTCAACCTCCGTATGCTCCAGGCCGAGGTGAGTGCCCCACTCAGCTCTAAACCTCACCCAAATTCTAGCCCTCCTCCTGCCTCCCATCGGTCCACCCTGCCTTCCGGGTACAGATGCTGCTGAGGCAGAGCTCCTGACCCCCACTGCCTTCCCCCCTGCCTGCCTCCCAGGAGGACAACATGCCCTCAGCTGATGCCGCACTCATCTTACACCGCAAGGGTTTTGACTGTGGCCTCGAGGCCAAGAACTTGGGCTTTAATTGCACCACAAGCCAAGGCAAGGTGAGCAAGGCCCGTGTATGAGTGGGAGGACCCTTGGTGAGGGTAGAGAAACCAGACCTTCAGGAGTGGCTGGAGTGAGAGCTGGGGGCAGGGTGGACTGGGTTTGGTACAGGATGGGAGGAGAAAGTGTCCCCTCAGTGCTCTCCAGAAAGGGGAAGACTATTGGTGTATGTTTTTAGTTACTGCGTTGGGTAGGAACAGTTCTAGACAAGGCATGGACCTGGAGAACTTCCCATTTCCTGATCTGTACTGAGCAAGGTGGAAGACATCAGAGAGAACCCAGGACTGTGCTGCTCCTTAGATAGTGCTGCTCAGTTTCAGCCAGCACTGTTGAATGCTTTTTGCTTGCCTGGGAACTCAGAAGTGAATCCCAACATGGTTCTCAAAGAGTTCACAGTTTGATGTACTAGTTCCTATGCTGGGGTCCATGCACAGGCTTTGGAACTGAGTAGTTCTCTGAGCCTGAAAATTGATGCAAAGTCCTGTCCTAAGGCACATTGATCCTAAGAGGGCCAAAGCTTCCATCAGATCTTTTCTTTTTTCTTTTTTTATATTTATTTATTTGCTCATTCAAAAAAAATTTTTTTGAAACAAAGTCTCATGTAGCCCAGGCTGGCTTCAACTTTACCATGTAACCAAAGCTGGTTTGAACTTCTGAGCTTCCTGCTTCACTTTCCGAAGTGCTGGAATTGTGTTGCATATTCAGCTCCACTTGATACCACTAAGGATTGGACAGAAAGGCAGATATGGTGGTTCAGACCTATACTCCCAGCACTCGGGAGGCTGAGGCAGAACTGCCAGGAGTTTGAGGCCAACCTGGGCTACAGTGGGAGACTCTGTTTCAAAAAAAGCAAAGCAAAAAGGTAGCTTGTAATATACATAAAGAACATATGTCACAGTACCCAGCACAGCCTCCCTCTTCTGTCTTCTCCACAGATAGCCCTGGGGAGCCTCTTCCACCACCTGGATGTGGCATTCCTGCAACCAACCTCCTTGACTTTGCTGTACCCCCTGGCCTCTCCCTCCAATAGCACTGACATCTATGTGGAGCCCATGGAGATCGCCACGTTTCGCCTCCGTTTGGGATAGGTTAGGGCATCTTGTGGCCTGAAGAGAAAGTTCATCCATGGAGACTTAACACCAAGACTGATACCTAGGCAAGCCACACTAGGTATCCTGTCCTGATTGCCTCTCAGAACTGTGACAGACTGGGCTCTGCTCTCATTTTGTTTATTGCTGCTTCTGTGATTGGGACCACCCACACATCCAGTGGTGGGAAGGTAGGGCAGATGCCGGTGAGAAGAGGCAGAGGAGGCTCTTGATCAGGCTGGGTGATGCCAGGCTTTTCTTTGGTTTGCAAGTGAGTGTTCAGCTGGACACAGGCTCGGGCTCCAATCCTTTTCCCAAAATGGGATGTAGGAGTGAGGGCAAATAGAAGAGATCAGGAAAACTGAGGAGAACAGCCCAGTGTCTCATAACTGCAGGCAAGAGCTAGCTCTCAGGGAATCCTGTCATGGTGTGGAGTCCAGACATATCTGGTGTGAGGTAGGGAGCAGAGAGATTCTGAAGGAGCAGGATGGGGATCTGCTGTTAGCAGTGGGGGAGAAGAGTGGAAGGAATCTCTTTCCTAAGACCCTGCAGGCTTTCTTTTTGGCTCCACTCAAAGTGCCACTGGGCCTGCATACCCCAACTAGGAGCTACAGGGAAGGCTTGTCTGAGACTGTCAGGGCCAAAGGTCACAGAACACTGTAGGTGCCCAGACCTATTCTAAACTGGTTGCTTGTAGTGTGTTGGTTTGTGGCGGGGGTGGAGGGTGTTTTCTGCCCTACCTGCTTCTTTGTTCCTTTATTTCATGCACCACTGTTCCCACGAACTCCTGTGGGAGCGGGTGAGAGTATCCTGGCCGACTTCCTTTCTTTCCCTAGAAAGAAAACAGCCTCCGAGACCCCTGTGCTTGGGCAACTTGGGAAGACGCTCAGGGCTGATCCAGCCGTCAGGCTAAGAAGCTTCACCTTCAGTCTGTTGGCAGTTTCCCCTTCCTGGCATGTGAGACAGGGAAGGTGGAGACTCAATCAGGAGGCAGTATGTGGCCATGAGCCTTCATCTCAGCTTCAGTTTAATAGAGAATTTGTCTCTACAGATGAAGAAGAGATACTTGATAAAAATTAAACTCTATCCCTTATTAAAATTTAGTAAGCTAAGATTAGAAAAAAAATCCTAATCCAGATAAAAGTCTTTATTACTGATAATTAAAGGTACCTAAAGAATCAAACAGCACGGGCATTCTCAGGAGAATCAGAACTAGCCAGGAGCATGCTGTTGTTTAGCAATGTCCCGGTATCACTAGTCGCTATGATAAGGCAGATGAAGGAGATAGGAAGGATTATAATTCTCACTATAAACCATCTGCTGCCTCCCTGTGAAATTTGAGTCAGTTGGAGACCCAGCTAGGCTTCTGTGAGTTGCCCTAGGAATGCACAAGTTCTGTAAACACCGGTTCTTCCCAGATCAGCCCATAAAATCAATGTAATTCCAGCAAGATTGGATATGTTAGAATTCAGCAGGTTCTGAACGTTGGTTTGGAAGAGTGTAGGCATGAGAATACCAGGTGGTTCTGAAAGGCCACGGTGATGTGTGGCTGGTGGTGCTGAGGTGGGCAAAAGCCACTGGTCCTACCAGACTTCCCAAAGGACTGGGACTCTCCTGCCACCATGAGTTCAGTCAGTGTTACTGATTGGGTCAGACAGACCAAGTACAGTTCAGACAGACCCAAGTACATGCAAATTGAATATGTGGTTCAGAGAAGTAAAGTACGGGGGAGATGGGTAATTTAATAAATAATACTTTGAGACAACTAGCTGTATGTTAGTTAGATCTCTACCTCAGTTTCCACAAAAAATCTAGATCTAGAAGGAAAAGAACAAAATTAAATGACAAAATTATTCAAGAAAATATATTTTTATACCTCTGGTGTGGGAAGGTCTTTTCTAAGCATAATATGAAACCTAAAAGACATAATACGGGAAAAGATAAACAGGTGTGTGCTATGGGAAACATCAAGGATAAAATGTAGATATGAGATGGGGAGAAAATATTTGTAGGGAGTACAGTCACTTCAGGTGAAAAACTTGCTTTTGAGTTCTCAGAGAACATTGCTAGGGTTCACCTGAAGATTCCATAATGACAAGGCTGAGTTCTTGCAGATCCTCCAGAGCCCATGCAGCCAGCATCAGGCCACAGGTCATGGAATCCTTTTCATGTCGTGGTGGGAGAAATATGGTGATTAATGCGAAGCGCTTAGCACAGAGTCTGGGCCATAGAGGAGCCTCCACAGTATGAGCTATAACCGTGTTAGTAAAGGATGCGAAGCAACTCTATTACAGCAGGTGTCATTTGCTAGTATATGATTTGTAATCAAATGGTAAGGGAGAATCTGTAAGCCCCTAGGAAATTAGCAGAATAAAGGATTTTCTTTGGAGGTCTTAGATGTTCAATAAAGTTATTCATCTGACAGGAACTATATTTAATTATACACAGTTTTTTTTTGTTTTTGTTTTGAAATGGGCTCCCGGTAGCCCCCAGCTGGCCTGGAACTGGCTATCTGGACCAAACTGGTCTATATCTCAAGAACATCCACCTGCTTCTGCCTCCCAAGTGCTGGAACCAAAGGCGTGCACCACCATGCCCAGCATATATATGTGGGGTTTTCTGGAGACAGGCTCTTGCTATGTATCCCTGGCAAGTCTGGAATTTGCCATACTGAACCAGGCTGGCCTTCAACTTGCCGTGATCCCCCTGTCTCTCCCAGGTGCTGGGATTATAGGTATGTGATGATGCTCTCTTGACATGTACGTTACATAAATTTCGTGAGTAATTTTAAAATTCCTTAAGGCAGCACTGTTCAAAATGTGGTCGAGTCACTGGAGTTACTTCTTGAAAGTACAGGTTTCTGTCCTATTCTGAATAGGACTGTTACTTTGGCCTGGGCGCCTCAGTGACTAGGGCAGGACCACATGTAACAGGAGCAAGAAAGGAATGCTTTAGAGCACAGGAGTGTAAAAGCAGACTCTTGGGGATAGCCTTTGATCCGTAAGGGCCAAGAATTCTCTTTTTGTAGTTTTTTTTGTTTTGTTTGTAGACAGGCAGCTCAGGATGGCCTCCAACTTATGGAAATCTTCCTACCTCAGCCTCCCAAGTGCTGCAATTACAGGTATCAGCCACCTTGCAGGTGGAATTTTTGTTTCTAATAAGCATTCAGGTGACTGCATACGACTTTAAGACATGTCACCACCCTTAGCCATGGCATCGGGGTCTTAGAATCAAAACAGCTAGTACATAGCAAAACCATCGCCAGAACTCACTCCATAGAATGCTTTTCCTCCTTGAAACAATTCCACGAAGAGGGACAGATGTCTGGCCAGTTGGAAGCATGGAGGGGAAGTCAGGCAAACCCCTGAAGAGGGTCGCCCTCACGCAGGGTGAACCAGGCCCAAGCAGCATGGGAATATATCTTGCCTGGAGTGTAAATATAGCCAGGGACACCTGGGCAGAAGGAGCACTATCTCTAACCGGAACTAGAACTACTCAACCTGCCGACCCTACAGTTAGTGAGAAGGCTCTTGTGGATCCAAATACCATGCTGTGTCTGGAGTTCCAGCTTCAGGAAGCAGAGGCAGGAGGAATTCAGATGGTGAGACTCCATCTCAAAAAAACTACTGGATGTCCCCCTCCCACCACACACAGACAAAAGGGGAACATGGAAAAAAAAAATTGAGGGTTGAGCCCAGTAAGGCAGGCTCTTCAAATAGAAATCCCTGGCTGGGTGTGGTGGCATACACGCTTCAACCCAACACTCACGAGGCAGAAGCAGACAGATCTCTTAAGTCTGAGACCAGTCTGGTCTACATAGAGAGTTCCAGGCCAGCCAGGACTACATATTGAGATCCTGTTTCAAAAAAAAAAAAACAAGACTGGAGAGATGGTTCAGCAGTTAAGAACACTGGCTGCTCTTACAGAGGACCTAGGTTCAGTTCCCAACACTCATGGAGGTTTACAACCATCTGTAATTTCAGTTCCAGGAGATTTGATGCCTTCTGACCTCTGTGGGCACTGCATGACATGGGTTCACTTAAATACATGCAGTAAAAACATCCATACACAAAATATAAACCAAAACTAAGAAAAAAAATCCAGAGATCTCTGGAGAAAAAAAAGAAATTTCCCCCTAACAAAAAGTATGTAGAAAGGGCACGTATTAGTTATGGTGAGAGATGATGGAGAGAGACCAGACGTTTGCAACCAGCTTTGTTTAGGCCCAGTATGAAGTCAAATTTAGATCATAACATTTGCTAGAATCAACTGGGTCTCCTGTCACTTCTGACTTGGGACCTCCCTGATTAACATATGTGCAGGCAAAACACTCATGCACATAAAATAAAAATCCCCAGCACTCAGAAGGCTGAAGCAGGCATCTGTAATCAATTAGACTAACAAGTTTCAGAGTAGCCTGGGCTACAGGGAAAGACCCGGTCTCAAAACAAGCAAAAAAAGATAAGATGGTCGAGGCTGGCTGTGGGGGGACAAAGGGTGGACAGATAAGTCGGGAGGGGGCCCAGAGGGGTCAGTGCTGCCTGCAGCTCTTGGGCCCTAGCCCCCTCCCGCTCTAGGATCAGCTAACACGAGCCAGCAAGCTCAGAGAGAGCTCGCCTGTGGGCATCCCGGAGGAGGTGGCACAGGGAGGGGGCCGAGTGAGCAGACTGCCTGGGTGGCTGTCCCGCAAGGATGCTCCCGCACCCAGACACCAAGGGAGGGTTACTTTTGTAGATGCGAAAGTGTAACCCTCTCACCTCAAAGGGGATAAGGGTTTATTCTAGAGTCCATGGCCCAGGAACGTAGATTCAGGTTATGCGATTCCATTTTTCAAGGTAGTAACAGTTTCATTAAGATTTTATAGTAACAATAAAGGAAAGTCATAAAACTTCAACTACATTGGTGGGAAACAGTTAAGTAGGTGAATACAGCAAAAGAGAAATTTCAGGTGCAGACCTCAGATGTTAGCTGATGGCATTCTTAGCCTTTTCATTGGTGTAGACTTTTTTTGTTTGTTTGTTACTAGGTTTTGTTAGTTACAAGAATGTTTAGTCAGAAACAGGTGGGCCAAGAGTGTCAGATTATGGCTAAACATAGCCTTAACTAAAATGTACTTAGGCTCTGGAATTGCCACTTGCTTGCATTTATAGTAATTATGTAAATCACTTGACAAGTATTTAGATAAACTATTTTAATTTAAAGGAGAGATGAACAATTATCTCAAACATATTATAATGTAACACTAAGATTATCCATAAACTTTAAGATATCTTAAACCTTAACTAGTTCCAGGGGATTCAACACCCTCTTGAGGCCTCTGGGGGCATGTCACACACATGGTGCGTAACATGCAGACAAAACACTTATACACATAAAATAAGAATAAAAATATTTTTAAAAGAGTATTTAAATATATATATATACATTGAACCGGACACGGCAGTGCATACCTTTAATCCCGTCACTCCGGAGGCAGAGGCAGGCAGATCTCTGTGAGTTCAAGACTGGCTGGGGTTACAAGCCCCCCCAAAAATATATATATATACCGAAAAAAGTGTGTTCTTTGTGTGTGTCTGTGTCTGTTTGTTATTTTTTCTGGACCAGAGTGATAGCTCTGTACTAGAATGCATGCTTAGCCCGCACAGGATCCTAGATTCAACTCCCAAGTATTGTAAAAGAAATCTGGATGTCTGTCTCATCAGAGTATCATGAAGGAATTTTGTAGAACATCAAGCACCTGGTACTGACCTATTGGGCCTCCAGCGCTGCTGCAGCTCCGCCCGCCCTTTTAGGGTGGGGTTTGCAGTTCCCCGTGGGGCCAACTGCACCAGCTGCAGCTCCTCCTCCCAGGCGGCTGCTCTGGCGATCGCACCCCCCGGGACGCTGCCCCCGGCAATCACCCCTCACCCCGGGCCCCCAATGATCGCCCCCTCCTGGGCCGCTGTGGACAAGCCTGTGGTGCGGTGCGGCCCCCAGACAAAATGGTGGCCGCTGTCCAGCACACAGGCTGCGGGGTGTCTCCGCAGCCCCAGGCAGGGCAGGGCGCAAGCCGGCCCCGCTCTGGACTCTCGCAGGCTGCCGGGGCGGTGCTGGTGGCGCACACCGGTTGGCCTTACTGAAGGAGGCAGAGGCAGGAGGATCTGGAGTTCAAGGCCAGCCTGGGCTACACTGATCGGGTGTCTGCATTCGATCCTTCGGGAGCTGCAGGCCGCGGAGGGCAACCGTCACCAACTGTTTGGGTTGCAGCTGTCAGATCCTCACCGGAGTCTGACAGCCTATCAACATGGACTTTGCCTGGCTGCAGTTTACGGGACAAAGATCTATTGGTCCTTCACTCCCTTTTAGCCCCGCCCCTAACCCCCCCCCCCCCAGCCCCTGGAGGAGGCCAGCTGGACCAGCTTCTACACCGCCCTACCTGCCAGCGATCCTGGCACTGACCTTCATCCTTGGATTCTAAAGGTTTAGAGGGAGCCAGGATGCAGGCCTGTAATCCCAGAAGCCAGGAAGTGGAGGCAGAGCTATAGTTTGCAGTCAGCCTGGGCTAAATAACAAGAACCTGTCTCAAAAAACAAAATATGAAAATGCAAAAAGAATCAATGTGTGTTAAATGTCCTAAGACTTTAAGTTTTAATCTTTAAATTTCAAACCACTTAAAAATTTCAGACTTTAGAGCCAGGCATGGTGGTACGTGTTTTTAATATCCACACTCCAGAGGCAGAAGCACGGTGGAGCGCTGAGAGCCAGGTAAGCCTAACATTGCAAGTTCAGGCCTGCTGGGGCTACAGGAAGGCAATGTCTCAAACAAACAAAATAATAAATAAATAAATAAATAGTAGACTTTAAAAAATAATTAGCATACAAGGTATTAGATATCATTGTAGCACTTTTGAATAATTGTTGTTTCGGAGATTCTTCCCTGTAACCTCCCTCTGCAGACTTACTTTTGAATTTTTAGGTTTTTGATTTGTTTGAATTTAATTTGATTTATTTATTTTGAGCCTTGTAGCACTTTGAAATTGCTGCTTCTGCCTCCCAAACGCAGGGATGACAGGTATGAGCCACCAAAGCATCTGGCTTTTAAATCTTTAATCTTCATAAATAGTTTTCAGGAAAGTAAAAAACAAAAACAACTTGTAAACCTACAAAACGGATTTTAATTTTTCTTTTTCTTTCTTTCTTTCTTTCTTTCTTTTTTTTTTTTTTTTTGTATGTGTGAATGATAAGGTATTGCTTATGTAGCCCAGGCTGGCCTCAATATCTTTTTGTCTCGGGCTTCAGAGTGTTAGGATTATTGGCATGAGTCACCATTCTGCCTACAAAGCTGATTTAAAAACAAAAACAAAACTTAAATCTTCCTTCCTTTCTTCTTTTTAGATTTGTATAATTTTATTACAATTTTTTTGATTTTGGTCTTTTTTGAGGCAGGGTCTTGCTGTAGCCCCAACTGGCCCAGAACTCACTATGTAGTCTAGGTTGACCTCCATTTCTGCTTCTAAAGTGCAGGGTTTAAAGGCATGAGCTACTATGCCCAGCTTGGGATGTTGAATCCCCTGGTCTTGGAGATACAGGTGGTTATGAGATACCTGAGATGGGTGCTGGGAACTGAACTCAGGTTCTCTTTAAGAGCAGGAAGTGCTCTTCTGAGACATCCCTTCATTCTCGGATGTTCACTTTTGAAACTTGAGTGAGGTTTTGAGGAAAACAGGAAGAAGACAGATGGTGGTCTTTTAGGAGCATCAGGGCCTTTTCCCTTTTCTTTCCTATCACTTTTTAAATGTATTACTTTTATTTTATATGTGTGAGTGTATTGCCTGAATGTGTGGTAAGTGCACCCATGTGTAATGCCCATGGAATCAGAAGAAAGGTGTCGGATTCCTCTGGAGCTAGAGTTAGGGACAGCTGTTAGCCATCGTGTGGGTGCTGGGGATTGAAAATGGGTCCTCTGCAAGAACAGCCAGTGTTCTTAACCACTGAGCTAGCTCTCCAGCCCCTCCTATCTGTTTGTTTAAAAGTTTTTTGAATATTTTAAATTTTATGTGTATGAATGTTACCCCTGCATGTATGCAGGTGTGCTCATGTTGTGTAGTCCCGGAAGAAGACAGAAGAGGGTGTCATATCCCCTGGAAGTAGAGTTACAGACGGTTGTAAGCTGCCATGTGGGTGCTGGGAATTGAACCTGGATCCTCTGTAAGAACAACCAGTGTTCTTAACTGGTGAGCCATCTCTTCCACCCCTTTTCTATCACTTCTGGGAGGAACATGATTCCTCATCTCTCCATCACAACCAGTTTTGTCACTTTCGGTCAAATCTTCAAACTTCAACTTTTCTTTTGGCATCTCTTTGAGAACTCTGAGTTGATAGAGGAGTCGATGTTTCTTCTTGTGCCTTCTGGGTGTAGGTGAACACTCTCCTCAGTGGCTTGTTGGGTTCTCCTTGACCCAGACTAACAGAGCAGTGTCTACCAGGAGCCAGCTTTTTACTGCAGTGTCTACCAGGAGCCAGCTTTTTACTAAGTTCAACAAAGATGCTTCCTTTCCCAAGGTCCACTGTGAACTGGTTTTCTTCCCTCTTTCTCTTTTTCGTTTTCTGAGACAAAGTCTCACATAGCCCAGGCTGGCCTGGGACTCATCACCACACTGGGCTAGCAACACTCAGAGACTGAACCATCTTTATTTACCTTCAAAGTCTGCCTGCCTTCCTTCCTCCCTCCCTCCCTCCCTCCCTCCCTCCCTCCCTCCCTCCCTCCCTTCCTTCCTTCCTTCCTTCCTTCCTTCCTTCCTTCCTTCCTTCCTAAAACACCCTTCACCTTTTCTGCAAAACCCCACACTGGGATCTTTGTTTGGGAAATAAACAGGAAGAAGCCTTTGACCTAACAATTTCCCAGTTCCCCAGTCACCATTTTTCAAGGAAGTTTAAGAAGCCTTGGAGGGAGCCAAGGCATAATGGTGCTCTCCTGTAATCCTAGCACTCTGAGGCAGAGGCGGGAGAATGCTGCAGGTTGAACCCTGTCTCAATGCGCCCTCCAAACACACACACACACACACACACACACACATACACACACACACAAAATCGAAAAACAAAGGGGCAGGTGAGATGACTCAGTGACTAAAGGCATCTGCTGCCAAGCCTTACCACCTGAGTTCAATACCTGGGTCTCTTATGGAAGAAGAGTACTGATCCCTCCTAAGTTGTCTTCTGATTTCCACACCCATGTCCTGGGACATGTGCGCACACACACATGCACACCCAATGTAATTTAAATAAATAAAAAAGCCAGTTTAAGGACTACCCAAAAACTGTGATCATGTGACACCTATTGGAAGTTTTTTTTGTCCCCCAGCCTCTGCCCACCTCCACTGGCAGGGCAATGCCAAGGTCACTTCCTGGTACTCCAGAAGTTCCTGCTGCTTTGAGCAACTCAGGAAGCCAGCATCTTAGGGCCAAGGCTCAGGCTTTTGGGTCACTAGGCTCTGGCTGCAGTTTGGTTATGGGAGAACATAATTCTCCCACTGTCTTATCATGTTACAGGTATCTCTCTCCTTCCCAGCTAGAGTTGCCAGTAAGTCGTGGCAATCTGTGCCAGAACATCTGCCACTCCTTCCAAATTCCTAAAGAGAACTATTCAGACCCCTCAGCTGCATGATCTTACCCTAATGATGACACAAACCCAGCTGTGATAAGGATGCCAAGTTCCAGGGTTAAGGCCCTCAACTGAGGGAGGTGATGCAGGGACACACAGAAGTGGGCATCTAGCAAACTGGTCCTTCACTCAAGAGGTCAGGGAAGAATGAGGAACAGCAACTTAAATGCTTTATTTTTCATAATCATTTATCAATATCTATACAAACATAAGTCCCTGAAGGGCCAGAGATCCCACCATGGTGCAAAATAACAAACAGAGTCAATACTGGAGGAAAGGCAGTGAGTACATGGGTAAATGGGGTCCTTCTGGGTCTCAGCTGAGTGAAAAAACACACAGGTTTTTAGCCTTTGATGTCTGGGTTGAGTAAGGAGGGCAGGAGATGGGAATAACTGAAACACTGCATTGAGAACACCCTTTTGCCTGGGCCTTGCTGGAGCTGTTGCCCTGGGATGGCTCCAGGCACAGCTCAGAGGGCCAGGCCACGCTCCTTGAACAGCTGCTTTAGGGCCTCTTCCAGTTGCTGGTTGGTTCCTTGAAGACCCTTCACCACCTGTGCTGCCCACTCGAAGTATTCCTGTACTCGATGTTCTGACCATCCTGCACAAGAGTGGATAGGGACCTGCTGGTGTGATGTCACCGCAGCACTGTGGAGGGCTCGGTGCGAGGCTGGGAGATGAGTTCCTACTGGGACAATCTGACAACTTTTACCTTATTAAAGAAGATTGCTCCAGGAGGTTTAATTTGGGGAGTTAGGACAGCCGAGTTTTGTTTCGGAGGAACTGAATCAACCTGTTTTCAGAAGCTGAGCATCCCTCCCTTTCCCCTCAGAGCCAGTTAGGAAAGCATACCCAGAGGGGTGCAGCGATTCAGGTCCCTCAAGTTGTACAGCTTGTCTGCCAGCTTCACCAGTTTGGCCCCTGGGCTGCTGCGGGGTGCCTGCTCCACCTGTAGCCTCTTTCTTTCCAGTTTGGGCAGAGTCTTGTCATCTGTTACCTCCTCCACCAGGCCACGCACCTGCACTCCGAAGTACAGCTCCACCTCTTCCAGGGTGGTGTCTGTGTCTTCCACTGTGTCGTGGAGCAGGGCTGCCTGCCGACAGGCTGCACATTCAGCCCTATGATACCGGCCTACTACCCAAGGGGTACCCATGGCTCGTAGGGCTCCTGATTCCCACCCTAACCTCCGGCAGAGAAGGGTGAATTTACCTGTAACACCACAATATCAGTGATTCCGGCCTCATGGGTTAGGATCCGGGCCACACCTGACAGGGGCAAAGCAGAAGTCAGACTAGAAGGAGCCAAAACTGAGAGCCAGATGTGGCCCCTGATTAGCTGGGTGACCTTGGAAAGTCCCTTACCCTCTTGGGAAATCGACTGTAGCAAGAAACAATCCTGCCTACCGCCCCAGGTAATGTTGTGAGGCTTGCATGTGACAACGCATGGAAAGTGCTTAGCACAAAGCTTGGGACAAAGTAGGTGAACATCCTTAGAGTTCCGGTTCCCGTCAGTTCCCACCCCCCGGGCGCCGCGAGAACTGCTCCCTAGCCGGCGCACCCACCGATGGGGTGGTTGATGTAAGGGGTTCCTTCGGGATCCTTCCGTCGCTGCTGGCGGTGTTTGCGAGCGGCGAAGTCAGCAGCCTCCAGGAGCAGCGCTGCCTCCGAGCCCATCGCGCGGTGGCTCAGGGACTGCAGCCCGGGTCCAGAAAGATCGTCTACAGCGCCCCCTGTCGAATCGGAGGCTCCTGGAATGGAGGAGGCACTAATCATAACAAGCTGCAGCTGAAGAGTCTGTGGGGGGGGGGGGTTGCGTGTGATGCGTGTATATGTGTTCATGAATGTGCACGTGTGTGCCCGCATGCGTGTGGTATGTGAAAGCCATAGATTGATACATTCCTTTCTTTCTCACCAATTTATTTTTTGACCTGGAGCTTTAAGATTCATCAAGACCAGCTGGCCAGTGAACTCCATGGACTCTCAGATCTCCGCCTCTCCAGTGCTAGGATTACTTAGGTCCGCTGCCATAACCAGTTTTTATGTGATTGCTGTGGATCCAAACTCAGGTCTTCATGCCCGTACAGCAAGTACGTTACCGATTGAGCCATCTCCCCTGCCCCAGATAGTGGGCCCAGAGGACAACTGGTGTTGGGGACTGCCTTTAACATCACAGCTCTTGGTTCAGTGTACTCTGCTGGGAGCTCAAGAACATAGTCTGGCTCTCTGGGAGCTAACAGTTTGTGGAGAGAGGGAGCACAAACAAGAACAAAGGCCATAGGACCACGGAGAAAGAACAATTCGCCTAGCCTGGGAGTCAGAGACAGTTTCTTTCGGGAGGAAAAAGCGGTCTTTAACGTGTCAGTGCAGTGAACATTTTCAAAGCGCTCCAAACATAGCTCTCCCTACAGAGACAGGCCCTGTTACTATGGGCACCAGAGCCTCACCACTGGGCCTCAGGACCTGGAGAATTGGATCCTAAACAAGGAGTCCTGCCTAATTGATTGAGATTTAGGCTTCCAGGCAGCAGTGGTGTTTGTACAGAAACCGTGTTTCTTCTCAATACTGGGACAAAATTAGCATTGCTTTCTTGTACAATAAGGGCTCCTGCTTCAGTCCTCAGACTCCTGCTGTGAGCCCCTGAGGTGATGAGTAATCCCCTGGTTGTTTCAGAAGCATAATGTTGCCTGACCGAGTAGGCACTGGAAGGACTCAGAAGTATGAGGGGTTAGAGAGACCTGGAAATCCCGCAACGGGCTTCCCTGAGAGATGAGGTAGCCTGTTGCTAAGTGTATTCTAGGCCTACAGGTAGCTTTTGTGTTTCTCAGCAGCTGGGGAGATGAGGCTCAAGGGGAAAGTTAATGAAAGGACCGCCCTTGGTTTTTCACAGAGCTTGGTGGCTGTTATGTTGTAGCAGTTAGGGAGGAAAGCTTCACAGGCTGGAAACTGTGGACTCTGGGGTCTGAAATGGAATGGTCAGAATTCCCAGGGTGTGCATGGCAGCCTAGAAGTTGGAGAGTGGGCAGAGAGAAACATATTTGGCTGTATGTGTTTGTTTTTCAGGACAATGGCTCAACTTTTCTCTCATGAGTTATTCCTTCCTAGTCCTCTGAGCCTTTACAGTGTTCTGCTCAGAAAACCTTAGGTAGTTTGGACCCAAAGGCCCCACATTTCCCAGGAGGAGATAGGAATTCAGTCACTTTCATCTCTCTAGAAGCCTGTGGTAAAGAAGTTTCCATGCCTGAGGGCCTTGGGACTTTGATTTTTTGATTCTTTACTGTCTGCAGCCATGGTTTAGAAGGACAAATATTGAGATTCCTAGGACCAGGGCTGAGGTGGAGGCAACCTCTCATGGGCCTCCAGAGGAGCCCAGGGCCTCTGCTGACAGGCCTGTCTTTGGGGCTGCTGCTGCTTTTCAGTTGGATGAAACTTGCCCAACCGACCTCTCTCTCAGGTATAATCCCCTTCCCCTACCCTTTGTAGGTGATTTGGACTACTGGGACGGCGATGAGGGGAGAAGGGAGCTTGTTCTTTTCTTCTGGCAGGGACTTGACCCGTTTTGCACTCTGAAGTGGGTTGGAGTAGGGTGTGGGTAAACCGCCCTTATCTCCAGACTTCCTGCTTCTCTCCAGCACTGGCCCACCACCCCCATTTGTGCCAGACCACTCGTGATGCAGACGGCCGCCACTACCCTGGATTCTTCTGTCCTCGTCTCTCTGATAATCCCGAGGAAGCCTATTGTTGCCACCTGCAGGCTGCCGGGGGCTCCTGCTGCACCCGGGCTGAATTTGAGGCCCTGTATCAAGTTAACCTGTCCTCTCTTCAGCCCCCACCCATCCTCAGGTGAGAATTCCAGTTTCTAGAGCTCTGCGGTGGAGGTTTGTAGTTTACAGACTAGTGGAGAAGTCACGTTAATCATGATTACA
Organism: Eospalax fontanierii; assembly: GCA_035773235.1. NCBI lineage: Eukaryota > Metazoa > Chordata > Mammalia > Rodentia > Spalacidae > Eospalax > Eospalax fontanierii. Next base: position 148,231,277 of record CM069524.1, on the reverse strand, counting down.
AACAACTCTGAACAACCGTAGCTTCTGTGTGCTGTGGAACTTAACGGGTTCGGAGGTTGTCAACAGCTAGAGAATCATGTAGTCCTCTTGTAGTTACATTCTAGTGTGTGTGGGTTAATTCTGAATCTGCCTACGATGTCTTCAAGGAGCCTGAGAACCCCCAAATTTGCTGCAAAATGTGCGCATGCATGTCTGCATTTATTCTGTTTTCTGACTCTCAGGGCTGTAAGCCCAGGCTCTTGGCGGCGAGAATACCATCCTGATTCTCTTCCCTCTTCCACAGGGGCCCAGGCCCGCTCCTAGCTCTGGGCCTCTACAGCTTGCTGCTGGTGGCACTGATGACCGCAGATTTCGTGCACTTCTGCCGCGGTCGGGGCCGGGGGGCGAATCGAGACTGCAGCAGCCGCAGCGGACGCCGCCGCCCTCACTTTCGGTCCTCAGCTGCACGCCCCCTGCAGGTCCTGGCGGGAACAGACTAGAAGCGTCCACGGGTGCGCCTGCGCCTGCGCCCCGCGGCCGCGCGCCCCGCCCCTGTCTGGACGCCATCTCTCATTGGCTCCGCCCCTTCTCTGACACACCTCTGACGCATTGCAGGGGCTGGGCGGTCCTTCGCATCTTCCCCAGCCCAGGGCCACCCTTGTACCTGAGATTGCGCCTGCGCACGCCCTGGAGCTCAACTTCGCTATGACTGTGAGTGGTCCAGGGACCCCCTCTCCGCCCCTAACCCCAATCTGTGGTCTCCGCGGTGCATACTGAACCTTCCGTGCCATCTCCCTGTCGCACCTGCTCCATCGCACCTGGCGCCGTCTCCTCCCTTCTTAGTTTCCATGAGACTGGACCCCGGACCCAACTCTCCTACCTGCGTGGCTCTGCCCCACGCCCACCGCCTTTCTCTCCACAGGCCAGCTCAGTGGAGCAGCTGCGGAAAGAGGGCAACGAACTGTTCAAATGCGGAGATTACGAGGGCGCCCTCACCGCCTACACCCAGGCCCTAGGTCTGGGCGCGACGTCCCAGGACCAGGCCATTCTGCACCGGAACCGGGCCGCCTGCCACCTCAAGCTGGTGAGGGGGTCGGGTTGCTCCAACTCTGGTCTGCCTGGGCCTTGATTTGCCCATCGAGGCTGCTGTTTCCTCCTGGGCTGGCCATTCCCTAGACACTGACGGTTTTCAGATGTCTTTGGGCCTCAGTGGTGGGGAATTGGTTGGCTCTGGGGAAGCCCAGCAAGGTAACCCCTTGCTACCTGGTTAGTCCCTATAAAGGAAAGTGACCATCCTCTCAGGCTCCTGTTTTTTCTCTTACAGGAAGATTATGATAAAGCAGAAACGGAGGCATCTAAAGGTAGGAGAATGTGGGTCCTCTTGTAAAGCTGTGGGCCTTCTGTGATGGGCAAGGACTCTTCCACCACTGATCCATCCTCTTCTCTTCCTCCTCTGGCTCTAGAAACACATCTGCCTTCTTGCTTTCCCACTTCTTGGGCCTTTCCTTTTCTACAGCTACCCTCACCTTTTCTGAGGCTGAAGCACCAGGCTCCACATTCGTAGCCCCACCTACCTCTGGCCCTCGAGATCTTTCCCTACTGCTCTTGCCTGGAGATGGTGGCCTCATGGGTGCTGACAGAGCTCCTGTTTGTGCTCAGCCATTGAAAAGGACGGTGGGGATGTCAAAGCACTGTACCGACGAAGCCAAGCCCTAGAGAAGCTGGGCCGCCTTGACCAGGCTGTTCTTGACCTGCAGAGATGTGTGAGCCTAGAACCCAAGAACAAAGTTTTCCAAGAGGCCCTGCGGAACATTGGGGGCCAGATTCAGGAAAAGGTACATGAAAGACCAAGTGGAGTCGGGGGTTGCCTGGTGGAAAGGGGATTTGGGTCAAGGTATGGACACAGTTCTCCAGAGAGGAGCTACTAGCAAACAGGCATTAATGATGCTTAGCCTCTCTTGTGGTTAGAGAAAAGCAGAGTAAAACGACTGCATGATTGTTTGGTGCATGTGAAAGTTGATATATTTAGCAATTGGTGTGGCTGTGGGTGTGTGGACTCTTAGGACAGCTGGGAAAGGTATAAATTGGCACAGCACCTTTGGAGAGTGCATTCGCACATCTATTGAAGTTTTAAATGAACATGTTTTGTGATCTAGTGTGTTTACCTCTTGCTGTTTCTCCTAGAGAAACTTGTTCATGTGCACAAAGATGCAGGTGTTTGTTTATTTCAGCTTAAAATTTATTTTTTTCTGGGAGACAGGATCTCATGTAGCTCATATACTCTGACCTTGGATCTGGTATATTGCTGAGGCTGGCTTTGAACTCCTGGTCCTTCTACCTCCACCTCCCAAGTTCTGGGATTACAGGCTTGTGCTTCCACACCAACTGTTATCTTTTTTTAAAATTTTCCATTACATTTATTTCTTTATTTGTGTGTGTGTATACATGGGATGCACATATGTCATGGTGCATGTGTGGAAGTCAAAGGACAACTTGCAATATCTGCTTTCTCCTACTATGTGGGTCCCTCCTCAGGATTGAACTCAGGTTGTCAGGCTTAGCAGGAGGCAGACAGGCACTTTTACCTGCTGAACCACTCAGTGGGTCTCTTTTATTTTTTCAAAGAAAGGATCTTATGTAGCCCATGTTGGTTTTGAACTGGCTATGTGACTTGACCTTCTGATCCTTCTGCCTCCAGTCTCCCAAGTGCCGGCGTTACCAGGCAAGCTTTTATTTCAGCCCTGTTTATAATAAAGAAAACTTGGAACTTGCCTAAATACCCAGCAATCAAAGAATGGCTAAACAGATTGGGTCAGTGTTGTAGTTACTGAGAAGTGAATCCCTTGTAATCACTTGGAGGGCTCTCAGCCACTTCATGGGTAGAAAAGTAAAATATGCACTAACACACGTTGGAAAGTGCTCTAACACTGAGCTGTGGCCTCAGCCTAATAATATGTGCAGTATGATGCATTTATGTTAGATGACGTCCTAAATATACATTCAAAACAATAACAATATTTTGCTTTTTCTTATGGGTACATTGGGTAAATATATGTTAGTACAAGGAACTATATTGTTAAAGACATACATCAAAATAGTAACATTGGCTGAGTATTGTGACACACACTTTAAGGAGGCAGTGAGTTCAAGGCCAGCCTGCTCTACATAGCGAGCTCCAGGCCAATCAGGGCTGCATAGTGAGACTGTCCTAAAAATAAAGAACTAAAAGCAAAAAATAAACAAAAGAAAAAAATTGGCAACATTGGAGAAAAGGAGTAGGATTAAGAGGTCTTTCGAAAAAAGACTTTGATTTAATACATACACACACACACGCACGCGCGCGCATGCACATCAAAGGAAGTGTTTGTAGCCTGGTCTCTTGTAAGAGATAAATGTTAGGTTCAGTGTTCTAGTGGCATGCTTATGCTGCCACAACATAGAACCCTGGGAGTGAGTTTCCTTCTGGCTAACAAGATGCCTCCCCTTTTGAAGGACTGCCTGTAGCATCAGTATTGCCCTGCTGCCCAAGCAGGAAGTAGTTCAGAGAGGAAAACAGCCTGGGGAAGTTTAGGAGGAGCTGACTGGCTAGTCTCTTTCTGCCTGCCTAGTTTCTGGGCAGCTAGGTGTTGGGCCCTGAACTCTGAGCAAAGGCATCCTCAGTGTGTCTCCCAGAGACAAGAGCAAGATCTTAAAAGAGAAAGAGCAAATAGGAGACATGAGGTCTCTGGCCAAAAAAAGGTGAGTTTTTCCATGCTTTGTTGGGTTTGTCATAGGTGCGATACATGTCCTCGACAGATGCCAAAGTGGAACAGATGTTTCAGATACTGTTGGACCCTGAAGAGAAAGGCACTGAGAAGAAGCAAAAGGTATGGGCCCTGGAGTGAGCCAGTGAGGCTGAACTCCTGCTATAGCTGCCATCTGTACTCCTCACTCACCAGTGCTGGCCTCAGAAGTCCTGATGTCCTGATCTGCTGTCCTGAGGTTGCTCCTCAAGTCATGCATCCTAGGCAGGAATTCTTGGGGACTGGGTCCTTCGTATGAGTCAAGGGAAGGGAACTAATGTTCACAGGAGCCAGGAGCTAGTATACAAGGTGACTGAGGTGCTGTTCTTGCCATTCAGACTCTAACCATCATCCCTGAGAACAGGCTGTCCCTTACACTTACAGAGAAGGAAGCTGAGATTCAGAGAGGTTGAATTTTGACTGGTACCTCTCAGTTTTTAAGGGGAAACAGTGAGATCCAGGGCTCTTCTTGCCCTGCTCTAGGATATATGATGCACTGTCAACATTATAATGCACTTCCTTTCACACAGGCTTCTCAGAACCTGGTGGTATTGGCCCGGGAGGATGCTGGAGCAGAGAAGATCTTCCGGAGCAATGGGGTTCAGCTTTTGCAACGCCTGCTAGATACAGGAGAGACTGACCTCATGCTGGCTGCTCTGCGTACGCTGGTTGGCATTTGCTCTGAGCATCAATCACGGGTAGGTGGGGTGGATAGGATCTGGTTCAGTCTGCTTTTCTCTTTGTCTATTCATCCATCTTCTCTATCCACTCGTCCATCCTTCATCATATTCTAAAAAGAACTTAAAACAGAGATAAGAGAGACACAATTAGAAGGGAAGAATAAAAAGCACAGAAAAAGCCAGCATGAGTTAGGGTGGAGTAGGGCCAGGAGGATCACACACAGCCCTCTTACACCCTGGTCACTGCTTCCTTACACAGTGAGACATCTGATCACTGTCTCATTCATGCTGCCCAGAAAGGGCCTCTGTCCTTACTCTAAAGGTCAGACTGCCTTTTCCTCTGGAGAAGGGTCCTGACAGTGAGTGAGATGGTGAGTGATGTCAGCAATAACATCTACCTTGGAGAAAGTGACCTGCTCCATAGAACTTGATGCTGACCTGACTAGCACTATAGACTGTGCACTCCCAGCATGGACAGTGCAGGGAGAATGGTCCTGCTCCTGGGTCAGGATGGTGAAATCCAGTCCCCAGCTCTTGCCCATGAGACAGGGACTTTGGTTGCATTTGTATGAATGTAAGTAAATGTGATTAGAGACAGGGTCTTCCTATGTAGCCCAGGCTGCCTCAAACTCATGGTCCCTCTGGGATTACTGTGAAGTATTCAGTGAAATCGCCTGAGGCCAACCAAACCTGAGCTACATTTAGGATGGTCGAGCCGTCTACATTCTGTGATCTGCATTAGCAATCCCCAGCTCCAGCAAGTCGGGTGAACTGGAATAGACCTGTGTAGACATTCTGAGTTCTCCAGCTTGTCAGAGGGACTGAGAGGCCTTGCTGGTCTGTTCCATGTGTGTTCACATCCATTAGATGCAGACAAATCTTAGGGTTAGGTTTGGGGAGAAACTGGTGCTATTAAGTACTATTAGGAAGCTTTGTCCAGATGCGTCTTCCACCTGAGAAGACACAAGACTGAGCAGCTGCTATGGGGCTAAGTGCTACTTCTCTTTAATCATTGGAATGTTTTCTTCCTCCTCTTCCTCTTCCTCCTCCTCCTCCTTCTCTTTCTCTTCCTCCTTCTCCTCCTCCTCCTTTGTAGCTTTGATTGGCCTAGAATTTGTGGCTATTCTCCTGCATCTGTACTGGGATTACAGGCACCTGCCACCACTCCCAAGTAGGATGTTTTCTCTAAGAACCTTTCTTTTCTTACTGATTTATTATTTTTATTTTATGTGTATGACTGTATTGCCTGGATACGTTAAAATGCAGCCATGTTGTGGAGGGCAGAAGAGGACATTGGATCCCCTGGAACTAGAGTTGTGGATGTTTTTTAGTTGTCATGTGGGTGCAGGGAATTGAATCTGAGTCCTCTGCAAGAGCAGCCAGTGCTCTTGACCGCTGAGCCATCTCTCCATCCCCTATAGGAGCCTCTCTGACAGAAAGTCTGGCATCAGCCCAGTTCACACCATTAGACAGACCTACTCTCTTTTCATCTGGAGCTGGGCCTTGCAGCCAGATGTTTGTTCATCTTCTGCACATTCTCCAGCTCACCGTTAGGAATTTCTGTGGCTGCCCTTCACCAACCAGAGCTTCTGTCGAACTCTCTCCCACCCCAGACAGTGGCAACCCTGAGCGTACTGGGCACTCGACGAGTAGTCTCCATCCTGGGTGTGGAAAACCAGGCTGTGTCTCTGGCTGCTTGCCACCTGTTGCAGGTTATGTTTGATGCCCTCAAGGAAGGGGTCAAGAAAGGCTTCCGTGGCAAAGAAGGTGCCATTATCGTGGGTGAGTGAAAGCAGGTCTGGTCCTTTGCATGGTGCTGTTGTGAAGGGGCTCAACCTGCCAGGCCAGTTCTTTCAGGATGAGATTTGTAGCTGAAAGTTGTTCAGGAATATGACTAAGTGTTGATATTTTACCCTAGATTCTTTTGTTTTCCTTTATTTTGTGGAGACAGGGTCCTACTGTGTAGCAGGTGGGCTTGGAACTTGCTATATAGCCCAGGCTGGTCTCAACTCTTAATCCTCTTACGCCAGCCTCCCAGGGGCTGACCTTACAGTGTATGCCACCATGTCCTGCTTTTATTTAGATTCTAATAGCCAGTGTGCTCCAGGGGGAAAGCTTGAGCTCAGCCCGGAGCCCAAGTTGAAGGTCTCCTTTCTCGATGTCTCACTGGCTGTTGGGCAAGTTTAGCAGTCAAATAGGGCTGTGCCACTGTGGAGCTCACTGATGTCTCCCTTTTCTGTTGGATTTTGTTTTTATCTTTGATGCTGAGGACTGAACCCAGAATGTCTTGACATTGATCACTAATGTATCTTGTCAGATCCTGCCCGGGAGCTAAAGGTCCTCATCACTAACCTCTTAGAGCTACTGACGGAGGTGGGGGTGTCTGGCCAAGGCAGAGACAATGCCCTGAGTCTCTTGATTAAAATGGTACCCCGGAAATCTCCAAAGGACCCCAACAACAGCCTCACACTCTGGGTCATCGACCAAGGTAAGTGAACACAGTTTACAAAAACTAGCTTGGTTGACTGAGCTTGGTTATCCCTAGGAATGATAAGAAAAGTAGCACATGTACACAACCATATATCTGCCCCAAACTGCCCTCCTATGGCCTGCCTAATCCCTTTAAGGAGCTCAAAGACCCTCCAGGTTTGCATGTGTGTGTGTGTACACAGTGCATGCACATTGGACAGTTCTGAAAGCAGGTTAATAGGTCTGTGTCAGCTTTCTGCATTTGAAGTTTTTTTTTAAACTACATTTATTTTAATGTGTGTGTGTGTGTGTGTGTGTCCTACTTTGCTTTCTGTTGCTGTGATAAAACACTGAAAAGGAACGTGAGGAGGAAAGGGTTTATTTCATCTTATAGCTTACAGTCCATCATTTGGCAAAGCCAAGGCAGGAACCTGGAGGAAGAACTGAAGCGGAGACCACAGAGGGACACTGCTTACTGGCTTGCTTCCCCTGGCTTGCTCAAGCTGCTTTTCTTAGATAGCCCATGCTCACCTGCCTAGAGATGGCATCGCCCTTCTACATCAATTAACAATTAAGAAAATACCTCACAGACATGCTCATGGGTCAGTCTGATGGGGGAAATTCCCTAACTGAGGCTTCTTCCAAAGTGACAAAAACTTGTGTTAAGTTGACAAAAACTAACCAGCGTACATATCGCATCACAGGTGGAGGTCAGAGGGCACCTGCAGGGGTTGGTTTCCTCCTTCTGTCTTGTGGGTCCCAGTCATGGAACTCAGGTTTTCAGGCTTGGTGGCAAACACCTTTACTTGCTGAGCCATCTCACCAGCATCTATCTGAAGCTTTTCCTAGTGAGCATGTACTACTGTACTGTAACAATGAAATTGTAACATATCAATTCACACTCTTCAGTTTCCAGCAAAGATAAATAAGGAAAACCTTGCAAAGGCCTAAGAAGCCTGTGCAATGCTCCTTGGAGTCTGGTTCTGTTTCCCTAGCTTCACAGAGCAGATACCCAAAGCTCCAGGGCTCTTGGCTTATGGCCAGCTAGTATGCAGACCTCACTTCTGGGGTCCTGCCTCCTCGAAAGGAGTGCATAGCCAGCCAGCTTCTCTGTGCTTTTGTCATTGAACTCTGTGACCTTCCTGGCTAAGAGAGAGGTGGCCTTGCTTTTCTGTGCATCTCCCCGGCTACCCCTTTTCTTTCCCTCCTAGTGTTCTACTGTCTAAATGGAATGTCTTTCCAGGTCTGAAAAAGATTCTGGAGGTGGGGGGCTCCCTGCAGGGCCCTCCTGGGGAGCTTGCAGTGACGGCAAACAGCCGCATGAGTGCCTCCGTTCTGCTCAGCAAGCTCTTCGACGACCTGAAGTGTGATGCTGAGAGGGAGAATTTCCACCGGCTCTGTGAGAGCTACATCAGGTAAAGGAGTGCCAGGCGTGTCCGCAAAACAGCTCTGACTGCAGAGGAACCCAGATGACCGGCTTTCAGCAAGGAAGGCAGCTTTAAGGAGGGACTAGAATAATGGTCCCAAGCACCCCCACCCCCTTTTTTTTGTTGTTTTCTTGAGACAGAGTCTAATATGTAACCCTAGCTCTCCTGGAACTCCATATATAGACCAGGTTGCCCTAAAACAGAGATCCACTTGCCTCTGCCTCTGGCGTTCTGGGATTGAAGGCATGTGCCACCATGCTTGGCTAACCCCCATTTAAAAGATTTGTTTGCTTATTTATTTATTTTTATGTGTATGAGTGTCTTTGCCTGCATGTGTGTAATTGCACTCATGTTGTGCAATGCTGTGGAGGCCAGAAGAGGGTGTTAGAACTTCTGAAACTGGAGTTCCAGACAGTTGGGAGCCACCATGTGGGTGCTAGGAACCGAACCTGTGTCCTCTGCAAGAGCAGCCAGTACTTTTAAGTGCTGAGCCATCTCTCCAGCCATTACCCCTTTTTTTGAGGTGAGAATCTTGCTATGTAGCCCAGTCTGGTGTGGAACTCCTGAGCTAAATCTTTCTTCTTACATGAACCTCCAGGGTAGCCAGGACTTAGTTGTTCATCACTGTGCCTGGCCTAAGGCCTATTTCTTGTTCCAAAGGGATGACACCAGAGGTATTTTTCAATTGGCTTTCCAAAGAAAGCACAACAAATGTGTCAAGTACTCACTAGGCGTCTGTGTAACCCACAATCAAAATGACAGTCTTGCCCTTAAAGAGCTCACAGCTGAAGGGAAATGACAGTAAAGACAGTAGAATGAATGACCTGGCATCTTTATGTTTGTTTTTGTTTATTTGAGACAGGGTCTCTCTATAGCCTCAGCTGGCACAACATGGGTACACTTACATACATGCAGGCAAAAACACTCATACATATAAAAATAAATAAATAAATTAGCTATGTAGACTAGGCTGGCCTTGATCTCATAAAGATCCTCCTGCTCCTGCCCCCTGAGTACTGGGATTGAAGGCGTGAGCTGCCGTGCCTGGGTGACCTGGGATTTTAACCAGTACAGGAGAGAAATGAGCGGGGTGACTGTGTGAGAGCAACATGTGTTTGCTGGAATGCTGCGGAAAAGCTTGAGCGAAGGAGTGAGGGAATTGGGGACTGCAGTTATGGTCAAAATGCCCAGTCCTTCCCTTGGCAGCGTTTCTTGCTGTTTCTGCTCAAGTAATGCCAAGTGCCCAGACAGTGTAGGGAAGCTGGGAAGAAGGGTTCCTTTATGTGTGCTTTGCCATGACATTTGTCACTCTGTGCCCCTCAGGAGCTGGTTTGAAGGCCAAGGTCTGGCCGGAAAGCTACGGGCCATCCAGACAGTTTCCTGCCTTCTGCAGGGCCCATGTGATGCTGGTAATCGTGCCTTGGAGCTGAACGGTGTCATGGAGGGTGTGATCGCCCTGTGTGCCTCTGAGCAGGAGGAAGAGCAGCTGGTGGCCGTAGAAGCTCTGATTCATGCAGCTGGCAAGGCCAAGCGGGCCTCATTCATCACTGCCAATGGTGTCTCACTGCTCAAGGACCTGTACAAGCGCAGTGAGAGGGACACCATCCGCATCCGGGCACTTGTGGTGAGATGGGAGGCTTGGGTGGGCAGTCAAAGCAGGGGTACTGACCAGCTGATGCCTCATGGGTCACTAAGGGCTTTTTGTATAATGTGAAAGGTACAGAGCCATCCTCAGGATGGATGGGGAAGGGCTGAGGTTCAGGATACTATGGTGGCCAGTGTGTCAGTTTCTGCCAGACACTAGGTTCTGTGGCCACCTCAGTAGTTGATTGCTAATGCTCCAGATACAATCTGTGGGAAGGGTGCTGATTTTTGTATGTGCCCCACAATCCCCACCCCGCCCTAAGATCTGTGGCAAAGGACCCAGGGAGCCCAAACTGGATGGGAAAGCTGGTCTCCTCCCAGTGGTAAGACAACTGGTCTTGTCCTCTTCCCCCAGGGACTCTGTAAGCTCGGCTCAGCTGGAGGGACTGACTTTAGCATGAAGCAGTTTGCAGAAGGCTCTACTCTCAAACTGGCCAAGCAGTGTCGGAAGTGAGTCATGTTTTTCCATGAGTGGGACAGATCTTGAGGCGGGGTGAGGCTGGGGAGATGCTCAGTGGGAAAGAGCACTTGCTGCACAAACCTGGGGGCCTGAGTTCAAATCTCCAGCACCCACTGAAAAATCTGGGTGTGCCCACACACAAGTACCTAAAACTCCAGTGCTGTGAGGATGGAGTCTGGGAGATCACTGGGGCTTGTTGGCCAACAGCTTACCATTTCCCGTCTCTTTCTTTTTTGTTATTATATTTTGTTTTTTTGAAATAGGGTCTCACTAATGTAGCCCAAGCTGGTCTGGAACTTGTGGTCCTCCTGCCTCAGCCTCCTGGATGCTGGATTAGAGGCCTGTAGCACTATGCCTGACTTCTGATAATCATCCACTATCATCTGTGTCCCTAGGTGGCTGTGCAATGACCAGATTGATGCAGGCACTCGGCGCTGGGCCGTGGAGGGCCTGGCTTATCTCACCTTTGATGCTGACGTGAAGGAAGAGTTTGTGGAGGATGAGGCTGCTCTGAAAGCTCTGTTCCAGCTTAGCAAGGTAGCTCTGTAGGTTCCTGTTGTCAGCCTAGGGGTATGGTCTAGAGTTAGAACTTACTAGGTTTGGGCAGGTCTTACCCATGGCTCTTGTGACGACCAGGGAAGTAGAGCCAGATGCAGTGTCTGGAAGAACTGCTGCTCTGGGGAGTTGGGGTTTGAGCTGAGTCTGGGGTATGGGCAAGTTCCTTGTCTCACCCTGGTGCCCAAGTGGGGCAGTGGAGGGTAGGATTGGGGACCTGGCCCAACAGCACCCACCGATGCTGCTTGCCTGGGTTCCCATCTGAATGCCCCTCTGTTTCTGGCAGTCCGAAGAGAGGTCAGTGCTCTTTGCAGTGGCTTCTGCCCTGGTCAACTGCACCAACAGCTATGACTATGAGGAGCCTGACCCCAAAATGGTAGAGCTGGCCAAGTATGCCAAGCAGCACGTTCCTGAGCAGCACCCTAAGGTATGGGTACACTGGGAGGGCCTTGGGGTTCCTGCTATTGAGACAACTGAGGTGGGGTTCCTCAACAGAAGGCCTTCCTTTAGCTGGACATTTTCCTCTGTTCTGGCCATTTGTTTTCACATTCATCAGTTTCTGCTTTGAGAAGGGTTCATCTTTCCTTATCTAATCAGCTAGGGCCCCTACCTAAGCTGCCTCCTTTCCCAGGACAAACCAAGCTTTGTGCGAGCTCGTGTAAAGAAGCTGCTGGCAGCAGGTGTGGTGTCAGCCATGACATGCATGGTGAAGACGGAGAGCCCCGTACTAACGAACTCCTGTCGGGAGCTGCTGTCCAGGTGAGCCAGCCTGCCTCTCCTAATCCCCAAGCCTCAGCCCCTGTCGCATGCTTGCACGGAGAGCGGGTCTTATGCTGTCAGCCTCTTAGAGCAGCAGTTCCACCCACTTGGCTCCCTTGGTTTTCTGAACCTAAGAGAGGAGTGTCTGCCTGCCAGAGCCCTGGACCCTGCCCACCCATCATGCTTTCTCCCCTCAGGGTCTTCCTGGCTTTGGTGGAAGAGGTAGAGGACCGAGGCACTGTGGTTGCTCAGGGAGGGGGCAAGGTAAGCTGGATTCTGACTCCTTTCTGATACTGAGCCGTCTACTTATACAACACAACTGCTCTTAAGGCAGAAAACTATTAAATGTATACTGACTTCTAGAAATCTATTTAACTTACTGTGTACAGAATAGCTACTTATACATTAAATATTTTTAATTTGCCTTTGAAAAAGAAATTGAAGCCTCAAAAAGTAGACTTCAAACAAATGATACCAGATTGTTAATTTGTTACCGGACAGGTGAACTTCTTCTCTCTAAAGAAAATTTAAATTTAAACTAGTTTTTGTTTCAGTATTTTGTCTGAAAAGAAAACAACACTAAATTGTACATACGTATTATATAAACTTAATCTTTTAGTACTTTTTTTTTAGCCCATTGTTTAAAAAATAAAAGTATTAAAAAACAAAAACCTAAAAACATTACTACTGACAGACTGGGCTTGGACAGATGTGATCTGTGAACCAGCAGGAAGTCCTTCCTGCCGAGTGATGCTAGTGTGGGCAAGTTACTCAGAGTCCTTTAGCACTTTGGATCCATTAAGATGGATCCTCCTTTTCCCTCTGTTGCCCCAGGGCCTAGCACAATCCTTGTTTAGTCCTTAACAGGTGTTTGAGGAAGTGTTTGGGTAGCTTTAATGAAAGACCTCTGAGCGGGGAAGGTCGGAGCAGGAAGTGTCCTCCACTCAGGAAGAGAAGAAGGTGAAAGACGCAGTCAGGGTCTCAGGGCCTGGTGGCTTGGGCCTTGCACTCCAAGCCCAGCCTGAGCCCTGACAGGCCTGGGTTTGTACTGACAGGCTCTTCTCCCACTGGCCTTGGAAGGCACTGATGTTGGGCAGACAAAGGCAGCCCAGGCTCTTGCCAAACTCACCATCACCTCCAACCCAGAGATGACCTTTCCTGGTGAGCGGGTATGTGACTCCTTCCTCTTAATCCCTTCATTATGCCCTGATGGCTTCTGACCTGGGATCCTCCTTGTAATCAACAGGAAGAGGCAGCCTTGCCGAGTCCTGTAGTAGGAGGCAGCCTTAGAGAGGCTGTCTTGGGGCTGGCCTCCCTGCTGTGGATCAGTGGGGTGGTAGGCACTGCAGTGAGCGAGTGATGGATGGGGTGAGTCACTGGAGTGAGTGAGTGACTGATAGATGGGGTGTATATCACAGATCTATGAAGTGGTCCGGCCCCTTGTCTCTCTGTTGCACCTCAACTGCTCAGGACTACAGAACTTTGAGGCACTCATGGCCCTAACAAACCTGGCGGGGATCAGTGAGAGGCTCAGGTAAGATCTGAGAAGCGCTTGGCAGAAGGATTTGGGTTAGCTCCAGTAGAGCATGCTGCGGTTTAGAAAACAGGCCCTGGTCACAGGCTTATTTGAGCCTCACAGTGACTCTTTTGCATCGTACAGATGAAGAGAGAGGCTAAGGGTAGCACCAAGGGAGGCGTGGGGAAAGGCACTGCGGGCTCAGTCTGCCCGCTTGGGTTCAAGTCTGGCTCTCAATCCAGTAGATGTAGAACTCAAGCTAGCAGTGCTGGGAACTCACTGTGCCCTCACTGTCCTCTCCAGAGGCTTCTAACCCTCCCTGGCTCACTCACTAAACAAGCTCTCAGCAACTCTGCCTGTTTTCCCCTCTGAGTTAGATGTATTATCTAGCTCATGAAGTAGTGTGGAGAGTCACTGGGAAAATGCATGTAAAAGTCCTTAGCAATGGGGCTAGAGAGATGGTCAGCAGATAAGAGCATTGGCTGCTCTTGCCGAGGACCAGGGTTCAGTTCCTAGCACCCACATGGTCACTAACAATTGTCCATAACTCTAGTTCTAGGGGATCCAGTGTTGTCTTCTGGCCTCCACAGGCATTGCATGCATTCATGGGTACACTTACATACATGCAGGCAAAACACTCATTATATATAAAATACAATAAAAATAAATTTTAAAGTATTTTTTTAAAAAAGGTTCTTAGCAAGCACATGGGGCTGGCTCATGCCAAGGGAGGCCTAGGGAGAAGGATCGCTTTGAGCTCTAGTCCAGTCTAGGCTATAAAATCTAAAAATGTAGACCCTTAGCACATAGGTACCTGCCCTAGCAGTGTCCACAATCAGCATGTATTACTAATTGTGACCTTGAACACATTGCTCAGTCCAGTTTCCCCTCTACAAATTAGTCATGGTAACTACACCTGTACTTTCACCATGAAGTATTAAGTAACATAATTGAAGCGTCGTGGGTTACGGTGAGGACTGGGTAACGATTAGGTAACGATTAGGTAACGTGAGTCAAAGCAGCTAGTCAGGTTCGGTGCTAAATGTTTGACATTAGTGCAGCCCTCACCACAGTCACCTGTTCTACTTCATCTCAAGCATTTCTCACAATCCTGTGATGTTCTCCAGGCAGGCCAGAAGCCTAGAAGGCACTGTAGTTTATTCCTGGTACAGAAAGGTCCTTGCCTGGAGAATTCCTCCGCTCAGGGCTCAGCTGTATGGGGATGGAGTGGGAGGTTGTGGTTGCAGACTGGTCATGCAGATCTTTCCAACTTCAGACAGAAGATCTTGAAGGAGAAGGCCGTGCCCATGATTGAGGGCTACATGTTTGAGGAGCATGAGATGATCCGCCGGGCGGCCACTGAGTGCATGTGTAACCTGGCCATGAGCAAAGAGGTGAGGGTTGGTCCAGGTGGTCCTCACAGGCAGGAATGCAGAGGGCCTGTACTCTGGCTGAGCTCTGTGCCTAGCTAGCACGGTCCTTTCCCCCTGCCCTAGTTTGCTTTCCTATGATAAACACTGTCACCAAAAACAACTTGGGGAGGAAAGGGTTTGTTTCATCTTACACTTTATAGTCCATCATTGAGGGAAGCAAAACCACAGAGAAATACTGTTTCCTGGTTTGCTCAGCTACCTTATTATACAGCCCTGGCCAACCTACTTAGGGATGGCACTGCCCACGGTGGGCTGGGCCCTGTAACATCAACTAACAATTAAGAAAATGCCTCACAGACAAGGCCACAGGACACTCAGCTGGGAAATCCTCTGTTGAGGTTCCTTCTTCCCAGATGACTCTGGCTTGTGTCAAGTTGACAAAAACCTAACAAGCTCCCCACCCCAACCTGATCTGGCCACAGGTACAGGATCTCTTTGAAGCCCAGGGCAATGACCGGCTGAAGCTGCTGGTGCTGTATAGTGGAGAGGATGATGAACTACTGCGGAGGGCTGCTGCCGGGGGCCTGGCCATGCTCACCACCATGCGTCCTTCGCTTTGCGGCCGCATCCCACAAGTGGTTAGTTCTTGATGGGAGAGGGCAAGGGAACTACATTGTGGTGATGTCCTGTGGGAGAAATTCTAGGGTGTGGGTGTGTTTTCCATAGAGCTTGTTGCTGGGTCTTCACTCACACTTGCCATTTCCTACAGACCACACACTGGTTGGAGATCCTGCAGGCCTTACTTCTGAGCCCCAACCAGGAGCTCCAGCACCGGGGCACTGTGGTGATTTTTAACATGGTAGAAGCCTCGAAGGAGATTGCTAGCACCCTGATGGAGAGCGAGGTGCTGGAGATACTGTCAGTGTTGGCTAAGGGCGAGGAAAGCCCAGTCACAAGGGCTGCTGCAGCCTGCTTGGGGAAAGCAGTGGACTATGGGCTCATCCAACCCAACAAGGATGGAGAGTGAGGGTTGGCACTGGGCTCAAGGCTTGGGCATGCGCCACTTACTGTAGCACTGAGAGAACAAGCAGCTTTAGCCGGTGGGGCTGGAGTGCTGAAAACTCACCTCTCCTCCCCAGCTGCACATTGTGTCCTCTGTTCTGAATCAGGGACCACATTCAGTCACACAGCCCTGCTCCAGCAGCATTGCCTCAGCCTTACTCTGAAGGGCCCTATTTCTGTACTTGGAGAGCTGGGGATGGGGAAGGTGCATCCCAATTTAGCATGTGGATTCTAGGCATCAAGAAGAGCACAGCGGCCTCAGCACCTGTGAGCGTCACCAGAACCTGCTAGCAGGATCACCCTTCTAATAAAGTGTGTGGACCTCAAGTGTGTGCTGCCTTTGTGCAGGGAGGGCTGCTGAGGGTGAGGTGCTCTGGGACAGGAGCTGGGCATGTGCGAGTGTGCTGCAAAGCATTCTGGCTGGAGAACTACCTTTGTGGAAGGAAGTCAGTGGATCCCCAACCCCGGGCCCACTGTTGTTTTTCTGTGTATTTTGCCTGCAGGTATGTAAGTGCACCATGGTGCGTTCAATGCCCACAGAGGCCATTGGAGTATGTCTCGCCCCTTGGAAGTGGAGTTACAGTTGTTAGGCACTAAGGGGACAGAATCTGGTGCTCCACAAGAACAGTCACTGCTCTTAATTTCTGAGCCATCTCTCCATCTTCCAGCATTTAGTGGTTTTTGGGACAGAGTCTATGTAGCTAGGCTGGCCTCAAACTGATGATCCTTTAACCCCAGCTTCTGGAGCAGTGGGAATTACAGGAGTGTGGCACCATACCTTGCCAGAGTAAGGGAAACCTAGGAAACTGATCAAACCCCAGTGTCCTTAAAATGTTTTAGAGTAGACTCCTATATGCGGGTTCATCGATGCATTTGTCTTTATGTCGTGAGTTTTCGGTGAGCCTCATTCAGACAATGCTTGGCGTGGGAGGTTGGTGGGTGCTTCCTTCCACGCAGAAATAAGAACTTGTTAAGAGGGCAAGCCTGGCCCAAGCGGGCACTCTCTTGAAGCCTGCAGCCTAAGCTTGAAGCTCATTGGCACAAGAGATGTAAATGACAGAGCCTGAGCCAATCTCTGGAAGGTAGAGGAAAAGACCGCTTCCGGTCTGTGCATCAACTCTGCGCATGTCCAGTTGTCTTGACGCAGTCCTCTTGTCTTGAAGGGAAAGTCCAGGCCCTGGGGTCTCAGGGGTTGGTCTTCTCCAGATCTTCATGAGTCCGCCTTAAGACGTTCTAACCGAATCCCGCCTCCTGCCGGGTGTCCACGCCCACCGGAGGCTCCCACTTCACAGACCTGGCGGCGGGCGCCAGGCGGTGACGTCACCGTCCGTGCTGATGATTGGTTCTAGAAAAGGTGCTCCAGCCTTGGGCCGCCTTGCTTCTCGCGCGGTTCTTCAAAAGTATTCTCCCGGAGTCTGCACTCTTCGGAGGCAAGTTTTCCCCGGGACTGCTCACCAGAGGGTGTTCCGGGTACAGGAGCAAGGTCAAAGATCCCCTTGGGTTAAGAGTCTGGGAGCTGTGGTCACAGGTCCGACATAAGAGGGTTGAAAATTGCTGTAAAATTCCAATTCAGCTTCCTGTAACACGGAAATGGAGTTGCTGTCGGAACCACCGGACTGTTTTCCCATCCCAATTAAGCGTGAGCTCCCCAGAGTCCATGGCCACCCTCATTAGCCCAAAGTAAGGGCGCAATAAAGGCCGTTGAACGATTAAATGACAGAAAGGTCCAGTGGAAATTCTGAATAACAGTTGATGGTTATTTTCAGCTCTACTGGATTTAATAAGCCAATACTGTGTACTTGTAATTAAGACTGCGTTTATTGCAGACAGTTATGTGAGGTCAATACAAGCAACACTCCATCCCCTTTTTTAAAACTGAAGACGTGCAGTTGGGCTCCTGTCCAACTAGTAAACTAGGCTGCTGCAGAGACCTATGCGTAGGCCCCAGGGCTGTCGGTACTGCTATTTCCGCTGCCTGGGTGGAAGAGCATTGTTAAGTCGGTGGGACTTGGCTCATTTCTATCCTGGTTGTGTGATTGTGAGTCTGGTAAAAATGGAATCAGTTTTGATTCTCAGGACTGTGTGGATAAATTCCCCGGGGCTAGAAAGCTGTAGCTGGTGGGGTAATCTCATATCCTGGTCCTGCATCCAAGCCCCCAGCACCAGACAGTCCAGCAATGATAAGAGTGGTAGAGCCTTAGGCCATGGCCGGGTTAACCAGACGACTTTAGGATGGACATTATCCGCCCTTGTGGCTAGGAGGACCGTATCCTATCCTCATTTTACAGATAAAGCAGCTCCTGGAAGGCCAGTCCCGAAAGCGACTATTTGGAAGAATCTCCTTGGGTTGCAGCCCCTACCTAGCCAGGTGGCGATCGGCCACAGGCTCAGCTCCAGCATGGCTGAGGAGCGGCGCGGGGCCTGGTTCGGCTTCGGTTTCTGCGGCTTCGGGCAGGCGTTGGGCTCTGGGGACGGTCGCCACGCGGTCCACAGTCCGGAGCCGCTGCGGGCCAGTGGAGACATCTGCAGCGTGAGCGCAAGCTGGAGCTACACCGCCTTAGTGACCCGTGAGCGACCCCACGGGTCTCACTCCCAGCCCCGCCCGCAGTACACCCACCCCACCACTTGATCGCCCCAGGGTAGCTCTCAGCCCCAGGCTGAGTGGGCCCATGCCGGCCCAGGAACACCCATTATCCTTCTGGCCAGCCACCTGTTTCCCATTTCGCGCCTGGGCCTCAGTACGCGTCCCACCTCCCGCACAGGTGGAGGCCGCGTGGAGCTGTCGGGCTCGGTGAGCGGCGAGGCAGGTGACTGCGGGGACGCGTGGGCTTCCGAGCGGCTCCTGGTGGTGCTGCGCGGCAAGCCTAGAGAGCTGCAGGCCTGGGCACCCGGCTCCGCGCTGCGCGGGGAGCCCCTCTGGGCCCAGAACCTGGTTTCCGGGGCTGAGGCTGAGGGCGAAAACAAACCTGAACTTGAAGCCTCTGCAGGGACCCTGCCGCTGCTGCCCTGCGCCTGCGCCTATGTGAACCCGCAACCACCTTTCTGCCAGCCCCTGGCCCCGGAGCTGCGGGCACGCCGGCTGGAGTTGGGCGCGGAGCACGTGTTGCTGCTGTGTGCAGCTGGGCAGGTGTTCTCCTGGGGTGGGGGCAGGTGAGGACCCTCCGAGTGTAATTAGGAGAAGCGTGAGGAGAGGGACTCCTGATTGTACCCATAACTAATTAGGAACTCCCTTGCTTAGGCACGGACAGCTGGGCCACGGGACGCTGGAGGCAGAGCTGGAGCCAAGGCTGTTGGAGGCAGTGCATGGCCTGCCCATGGCTGAGGTGGCCGCTGGCGGCTGGCACTCAGTGTGTGTGAGTGGTGAGTGACCTAGTCCTTTTCTAAAGAAGCTGGTGCTCTTGGCCCCTCCTTCCTCTTGATCTTTCATATTTTTGTAGGTAGTCTAACTCAGGCCGTCATTTTTGATTCCTCAGAGTCTTCCAGATTCAGCCTCCTGCCCCCTCTGCCATCCTTACTCCTGGACCGCTGCAGTTTGCTGTCCTCTCTGTAACTGGGCTCTCTTCCATCCATCTGCTAGTATCCAGGGTTTGCTTTCTAAAATACTTCTCAAAAGTATACTTCCGCAAGGGAGCTGGTGAGGGATAGCCGAGCCAGGGAGAATAGAGAAAGCTAAGTAAGGTGGGTCACTTTGAATGTATTGCTTGCATAATGATGGCAGGATATCTTGGCACAGCTATCTCTCAGACTTTTGGAGTCCACAGAGGTTATGATATGGCTTAGAAACTGATGATCTGACTGGGGCTCTCCGTTTTCCCTGTATTCTCATGTAATGGGCCTGGGTGAGCCAGGTTTGACTCCCTCGACAGGAAGGCAGAGTACCGAGGGCTGAAAATAGCCTAATGGGAAGTTTTGCTTTTCAGGTTTAGTAGTTTGAGGCCTTATGCTTGGAGCAGAAGTTGAAGCACAGAGGCATTGGATGAGGCTTCCTAGTTTTGATTTACACTGGCTCTGTGACCTTGGGCCTAGTACTGTACCTTACTTGGCTTGTGAACAAAGTGGGGGTATTCTGCAAAATATCGATACAGTCACATAACTACAGATAAGGATATTGTGATTACATTTGAAAAGTGCTTACAAAGCACTAGTAAAGACTGAGCATTTTGTAAAATTATCTGCTACTATTAGTAAATTTTGTTTTGTTTTCAGACAAGATATCATGTAAGCCCAGCCTGGCCTCAAATTCACTGTGTAGTGGAGATTGGCCTTTAACTCCTGATCCTCCTTTTTTCCAACTCCCAAGTATTGTTGTGGTTACACTTTTGTGTTGGGGCTGTTGTTCCAACCCTATATAGTGTTAGAGCAGCAGTATATAGGAAGGGAGGCAGGTAAGAGGAGGCAAAAGGCCTTTAGCAGAACCAGTGGCAGGTGGGATTGGAAAGGGACACAGACCACCTCTGTGGATTGGAAAGGGAAACACTGGGGGAGTTCTAGGGGTGCTATATTTGGGGAGAGGGGTAACAGTTTTGCAGCATAGTGAAAATGGAGGTGGTCTAGGAAGGGAGTTAAAGGTTGACTAAGCAGGGCACTGTGGCACATACCCATAGTTCCAGCTGCAGGGGAGGCTGAGGAGGACCTCTTAAGCCTGGAGTTGGACACCAGCCTGGGCAATATAGTGGGGTCCATCTCTGAAAAGAAGGGGAAGGAGAAAGAGAAACAAAGCTGAGCATGGTGGAGCTTGCCTATAATCCCAGTATTCGGGAAGAGGATGGACACGTTGAGGCCAGCCTGAGCTATATAAGACTGTTTCAAGAAGAAAAAGAATGGTGGTGTGTGGTCAAGGAAGCTGCTGGCACTTAAAAGAAGGGCCTTTGCTTGGAGGAGTACTTGAGTAGGGCAGCCTTTAGTTGTTCCCAGAAATTGGTGGTGGGGATGTTTAGGAGTTAGATGGTTGGAAAGGGTTCATAGTCTTGTGGATCCTCTCGGTCTCTTTCAGAAACTGGGGATGTTTATATATGGGGCTGGAATGAATCAGGGCAGCTAGCCCTGCCCACACGGAGCCTGGCAGAGAACGAGAAAACAGTCACAGAGGAAGGTGAGGACCATCTCTCCAGGATATTGCTGTGCTTCCTGGCTCTTAGCTCTGTTGGCCACTAAGATGAAGTGTTAAATGAGACATCCTTGTAACCCCAGGACATGCCCCAGGATTTACAGTGGGCAGCGTTGGCAAGGCTGATGCCAGTTTTTGCACTGCGCAGCCTGCAGGTCTAACTCCAGTATATCCTAGAATGAGGGTTTAAGGCACCAGCTTTGGAGCTAGAGAATGGTGTGTTTCACAGAGCTGTAGGAAGAATGTAATGTGTGGATGAGATTTAGCTACATGTTCAGCAAGTGCTAAGTGTCACTGTAATCATTCTAAAGCCAAAGGACTGGACGAAGATTGCTCCAAAGAAAAGGAAACAGCTGGGGCTAAGGGTGGAGCCCAAGCCCCCTTCATAGCCATCCAGCCCTTCCCAGCTTTACTGGATCTTCCCCTGGGCTCAGATGCAGTCAAGGCCAGCTGTGGATCCCGACACACAGCTGTGGTGACAGGTGAGTAGATCCGACCGAGATAGAGCAGCATTTTATCCACTCTTTAGCTAGGAGCTAAAAAAACAAAACAACAAAAAACAACTGCGGGCAACTTACAAACTACTTCTGCCCTTTTATTCTTTTCAGTTTGAGGAAAGGGTCCTTTGTTTTGGTGCTGGGGGGTCTCGCTTCATTGCATAGGCTTACCTCAATGCCAGGGCTCAAGCAGTTCTCTGTCCTCGGCCTTTCCAAGTGCTTGAGACTGTAAACCCAAGCTACTGTACTCAGTAGCTTTTCTCTTTCTTTCTTTCTTTCTTTCTTTCTTTCTTTCTTTCTTTCTTTCTTTCTTTGTCTTTTTTTCTTTCTTTCTTTCTTTCTTTCTTTCTTTCTTCTTTTCTTTCTTTCTTTCTTTCTTTCTTTCTTTCTTTCTTTCTCTTTCTTTCCTTCCTTCCTTCCTTCCTTCCTTTCTTTTTTTCTCTCTCTCTCTCTCTTTCTTTCTTTCTTTTTCCTTCCTTCCTTCCTTCCTTCCTTCCTTCCTTCCTTCCTTCCTTCCTTCCTTCCTTCCTTCCTTTCCTTCCTTTCTCTCTTTCTCTCTCTCTCTCTTTCTTTCTTTCTTTCTTTCTCCTTCCTTCCTTCCTTTCTTCCTTCCCTTCCTTCCCTTCCTTCCCTTCCTTCCTTTGCTGGGGATCACATCCAGGGCCTTATGTGCTAGACAAACACAGTACATTTGAGCTGGGGATCAAATCCAGGGCCTTATGTGCTAGACAAACACAGTACATTTGAGCTATATCCCCAGAAAAAATTATTGTCTCATAGCATCTTTGATAGGAGTAGCTGCCTCTCATGCTGTGCATGGTGGTGCACACCTACACAAATCCTAAGACTAGGGCTGAGGCGGGACTGAGAATTTGAGGCTAGCCAAGGCTATATAGTGTTTCAAACTACAATAATCAACCAAAAACAAGACCAAAACAGAAAAAGGAAAGCTACTCATGTAGTGAGTAGTGCCCCAGCCTGTCAGGCCCAGAAAGGTTGCCTTTCTAGAAAGTGGCTAATGTTGGCCATCTTCTAGGCATAGAGCCTGCTCAGTCCAGCATTTGACTCCATGTAATGCAGGTCAGTCTGCTGACAATCAGGAAGCTGCTTTATTTCATCTGGTTCCTTTACCATCACAGATATGGTAGACAGTTGTAATAAGAGCATTCTCAGAAGAATTGCAGCATGCTGCTATGGGCTGTGCCAAGCTAGGATAGACAATGTCTCACCAAAGAACATTAGCAGCAGCTACTTACTGTTGCTTTGGTTGCAGGAACAGGAGAGCTCTACACCTGGGGCTGGGGTAAGTAAAAGGTTTGTTTTGTAATCCTTAAACTAGGGGGAAGAAGGACCTGGGGACACAGGGCAGCTAACAAAAGCCATGCAGACTAGAGGCAGAGGCCTCAGCCCAATCTCTGGGAGGAGTGGGACTGAAAAGCCATGTGGCCCTTCCTGTGGTAGGAACAGATCTAGGCACATGTAGAAGTCCAAGGCCATGCAGCAGAGAAATGAGAAGCCACGGGAACTACTCTTTGTGAAGGAGTGCTCACTTCACATCTTTGTAGTGTTTGTTGTCTTGGTCATGGTAGAAGAAAGATAAAATGGACAGCAGAGCTCTGAACTTGGCCTAGTGTGGAAACCTGGAGGAGCCTCTTGCCTAGAGTAGCAGGTTGTCATTGTCCTCTTGGTAACCCCAAAGCTTGCCTGGCCCTGGAAGCTTTCTGGCTTTGGTCTTCTGGTTTCACTGTGAGGAGCAGTGTGGTGGGTGTAGCCCCACACTCTGGTCTGAGGGCAGGCTTCATTCCTGGTGGGGAAGAGCAGTAAGGCCTAGCAGAGAAAGGGGCTCCTTTTTACTTCAGGTAAATATGGACAGCTTGGCCACAAGGACAGCACCAGCTCGGATCGACCCCGCCGTGTGGAATACTTTGTGGAAAAAGAACTCCAAGTACAGACTGTCACATGTGGACCCTGGAACACTTACGTGTATGCAGTGGAGAGGGAAAAGAGCTGACCTACATGTATATATGTATGTACATATATTTGATCCCCAGGATCCACATGGTAGGAGAGAACGGACTCCAAAGTTGTCCTCTGATTGCCATATCCATGTATGTGTTTAGTTTATTTTTGGAGAATTACTAGGGATCAAACCCAGGCACTTCAGCCTATTACTGAACTAAACCCTAGCCCTGAATCTTTAATAGCTGCAAGATGGGAAAAAGCCAAAAGTGAATACATATAAATAAAATAGTATGTCCCTCTCCTATCCATACCAGAATCCTGCTTAGTCATAAAAGGAATGAACTATGATACAGGCAATAATATGCATGTATCTCAAAATAGTACTGGAAAAGACAGACTAAAAAAGTATATATTATCAGGGCTGTCTCAGCTGTTAAAAGCACATGTTGCTCTTTCTTACGGAAAAGAGTTGAGACCTCAGCACCCACACCAGGCAGCTCATGAATACTTGTAACTACAGTTCAAAGGGATATAATGCCCCCTTTTGGCCACATGCGATGATTTTTTTTTTTCCTTTTATTAAAAAAGTACACATGCGATGATTTTTTTTTTCCTTTTATTAAAAAAGTATGTTATAGCTAGATGTGGTAGTCCATGCCTTTAAGCTTAGCACTTGGGAGGCAGAGGCAGGCAGATTTCTGTGAGATCAGGGCCAGCATGGTTACCATAGTGAGTTCCAGACCAGCTGAGCCTTCAAGGGAGACCTTGTCTCAAAAAAAAAAAAAAAAAAAAAAACCACAAAAAACAAAACCAAAGAGAAAATGGAATATGGAGCTGGCTCAGTGGTTAAGAATCCCAGCACTCATGTGGTGGCTAACAACTATCCTTAACTCCAGTTCTAGGGATCTGATGCCCTTTTCTGGCCTCAGGCATTGCACATATAAAGTGCATCTACATACACATAGGCAAAACACTCATACATTAAAAAAATACAGATTTTCTTATGAAAGTACATTATGCGTTATGATTCTACTTTTATAAAATTGGAAAATGTGCCAGTTGTGGTGGCATATGCCTTTAATCCCAGCACTTGGGAGGAAGAGGCCAGCCTGATCTACTCTCAAGTTCCAGGCCAGCTGGGGCTACAGGGAAACCCTGTCTCAAAAAGACCAAAAGAACCCAAAAAACAAAAAACTGGAAAATGTAAGCTAACTCATGGTGTTAGGTCAGTGATTGTAATTGAAGATGGGAGCGAAGAACTTTGAAGTAGCAGGAGACATTAGGGTGGTGACGTTATAGGTGTGCATTAGATCCACATTATCAAAGTATATACACTTCATAGCAGTTTTTATCAGTTGCACCACAAAGGTGTTTTTAAGTCTTACCAATAAAATTATTCCTGTTAATATGACAATAAAACAGGATGTGTCCTGATTTCCCCTCAGTTCTTTATATTAAAATTTTATTCTTGGGGATGAAGAGATGGCTCAGTAGTTAAGAGTACTTGGCTACTTTTGCAGGGGACTTGAATTCAGTTCTCAGCACGATATGGTGGCTAACACCAGTGCCAGGGGATCTAACGCCGTCTTCTGCCCTCCATGGGAAATGCACGGCACAGCTGCACTTATATTTAGGTAGACAAAACACTCATACACATAAATATAAATAAAAACTTTAAAATTTAATTCTTGGGCTGGAGAGATGGCTCAGTAGGTTAGAGCATGTACCTGTTCTTGAAGAATACTTGAGTCAGCACTTAGGAGGCAGACCCCTCCCCACAAAAAATTCATAACTAAATATTTATGTCCTTTTAATCTTTTAGTTGGTTTAATCTATAGGCCTATACCACTAAAACTTGATTTGGGGAAAAATAAAAACAAACAGCACATGTAATTTTTGCAACTATATACATTTTAATTTATTTTTAAGAATATATTTATATTTTAAAAACAGAACATATATATATGACTAAACAGCATGCTGAGACCTACAGACCAAGTCCACACTGGTAAGCTTTTAGGAACCATTTAATGTGTTGACAGTAGAACTGGCACAGCAGAGTAAGAATAAATAATAGTGCTTTGGGAAGAGCAGTAGTGAGACAGGGTAGGTCAAGGAACCTCACTGTGGATGCTATTGCAGGAACAACTCCTTCATGTGCAAAGTTGCTGAAGTCCAAGACAAAATGGCCCAACCCACCCAGATAGCCACTTCATTTGGTTGGCAACTACAGGGAGTAGAATTTAGCATAGTGGGAACAGGAACAGGGGGACTTGGAACCAGAGAAAAACTGAAGAAACAGTTTAGACAAGCATGTATGTTTATACACACACATTACCTGCCTCCCCCCGCCCCAAAGAGATTGCACTATATGACATAACTACACAATAAACAAAGGGGCTCCCATCCTCCCTGCTACTTTCTGGAGTAGACATCTGAATTGGGATGAGCAATGAGGACAGGCCTCTAGATGAGAACAAAGCTATTATAGCTAAAGCATTAACTGAACATCCCTACACAAAAAAAAGATGTTAATTTCTAATTACAAGTCTACAAGCCAGAATCACTTCAGGTCCCATACCCCCAGCTTGGGCACAATTATTTTCCCATACAAAGGTGAAATAAGACCTTCATCATTCTTCAAGTAGAATTATGGGTAAGGAACAAATTTAGGTGCAAGATGTTAAAATTTGTAATTAACCGACACAAACTAAGTTTTAAGGTGTTTCTTGAGTAAAAAATAAAAACAGGCTCCATGGACCCACTATGAAGAATTTTCATCTGTCACATTCATTCATGTAAAGTTAGGCCCATGACAGCAGAACCTGTCCAGGGTTTCAAACATGTCTAAACTGAAGAAAAACTATAAAGTCATCCTGTGTAAGTATAATCAGTCCAGGCACAGGAAGCCACAGTTGACTGGCTGACTGGTCAGGGATCCTCAGAACTGGATGTTGGTTGAGTTGAGGATTCGAGAAGTAACATCAGATTTGGAAGCCTTTGAAAGTTCTCGCTGTTGAAACATAAATGCCATCAGTGGCAGCACTGCCCTCTCATGCATACCCTCCATTCTAAGCACAGGTAAGTGTCAGCAGAAAGCACCCCAAGGATAGTTTCCCTGAGATGTGTTCCTAGCAAATGCTGTGCTAGGAACAGACTGTGAGGAGCACCCTTCTGTTAGTTATAGGCCAGCTCATGTGCACACATGCTCCTGTCCCCTTTCCTCTCAGCCAGTCTACTCTATAAAAGTCTTACCAGAGAAACACATTATAAAGTTACTTCACAAAGCAATTCCTGGAGTTGTCCAGCAGAAAGCAACAAGTTTTTAAGGTGCTGGGAACACAACCCAGGGCCTTACACATGCTAAAAGCTTTGGTTTCTTGAGCCCTTTGTAAAACACTGGGCCAGATCATTTATCTACCAATCCCTGGGGCTGAGGGCCTTGTAACCTGCTGGTGATTTGATCTCATGCTGGAGTACATGGTGGAGAGCAGAAGATAAAGCTTAAATGGTCACTGAGAAAGACAGGTATTAGTAGGAGTCAGTCAAATGGCTTTGGTGCTATCTGGTAGAGTCTTGTCAGCCAAAGCAGTCAATACCAGATGAACACATCTAGGCTTAACCAGGATAGACAGGAGTGTTAAGGCTTCAAACAGACGGAATGGGCTTTGGCTAGGCAAGCAAAAATAGGAAAGCTGGACCTTTTGTCCAACAATCAGCCAGAACTATACACACCCACTAGGTGGGTGCTACCATGCAGGTAATTGTAGAGAAGGGCCAGAACAGTTCCAGTGTTCCAAACTGGCCATACCCATTGTCTATCCAAAATTTTCTTCCTTTTGGTAATGAGAGGAGGCAGTGTAGGCTTAACTTGGTATCTCCACAAAAGTGAGAGACAACCTCACCCCTTACTGGTAAGATATCAAGGGAAAAGAGCACCTGGTTAAGGAAAAGGCATTGCAGTTATGTTAGTAGATTCAGAGCAGGATACTAGATGATGAAAACCATATTGTGAAAATGTACTTCTATACAGTACTTAATACATTAACAGCTCAGTGTGGTAAAAATAAGTACAGACAAGGAAATGAGGATAGGCAGTGTACACAGACAGAAAGTGATTCAGCCCTGAGGGTTAGTAAGGCATATACTCCAGGAAATAATCAGCACACAGGCCAAGAACCTCAGTATAAGCAGCACACAGCTGGGGCTCTCGTGGGGCCCTTGGTATCACAGCTGGGGATACCGAGGCAGGTTTTTTTTTTTTTTTTTTTTTTTTGTCAAACAGGTTAAAAAAAACCTTTGCATAATCTTAGGTGGAGCTGAGAATCCAATTCAAGTCTGAATAAGTTTTCTTACTAGTCAGGAAGTTAGTCTACTGGAAACAAACCAGATACATATTTTTGAAGCCTGTAATAGGAATTGTTTTCTTTATTTAAAAAAGGAATAAAAAGCTTCTATGATGATGATACAGCTGAGATTGTGGGTTAGTATAAAGTCCTGTGCCCAGATGGGAATGAAGCCAACAGATGACAGGTCAGTTTGGAAAGGGGACATGCAGGGGTTGCCATACAGACCTGAAGCCCAACATTGGAGCTGTCAGAGAGGGACGGATCCTTCTAAGAACAAAGAATTAAGACAATTACCAAGAACTCCACCAAGAGAGCAGCAGGGCAATGATTAGCAGGTTACCCCTTTGCAGCCAGGGAGTGGTATAGCTTAAGTAGAAGGATCCAGGTTAAATGTTTTGTTGCTGACATCAACTTCTTCCCTATACATCTTTACACAGCCCACACCCTCACCATGATCAAAGCAGGAAAGGGATTCTCAGCCTTCCAGGTAAGTGTTCTGACTGAATAGTCTGGGAAGATACCCGCTCTGCCCCAACTGTGTGCTCCCCAGAGACTGGTAGATATTAGAAAAGGTGAATTACCGCAAACTCAGAATAGGTGCTGGCAACAGAATTAATGCTGCAGTTGCGTTGGAGGGGGGTCGAGCCAGAGTACCCACCGCTCAGGATGCTGCCATTGAGTTCCATATTCTCCTTGTTGGCACCAAGCCGGGCAGATCGAGGTGTTTTCTTTCCAGAACACAAAGAAGTGACAACTGACTGCAAAGACAGACATCCATTTATCACCTTAGAATCAATGTACATATACACAAAATGCTCAATAGCTAATGCCACGTTTATATTACTCATGTGTCACACATATGTCTATAATCCTATACTGTTGGCTTTAAAAAATGTTCAGGGTTAATTTTTTTCTTTTTTTGTTTTAAAGACAGGGCTTCATTGTGTAGCTGGTCTGGAACTTGCTATGTAAACCAGACTGACCTTGAGCTCAGAGATCTGCCTGCCTCTGCCTCTTGAATGCTGGGATTAAAGGCATGTGCTACCATCCCTAACTTTAAAAGGTTTTGTGTGTTTGCCTGCATGTATGTCTGTGCACCAAATACATGCCTGGTACCTATAGAGGCCAGAAGAAGGCATGAGATCCCCCAGAACTTGAGTTACAGATGGTTGTGAGCCACCATGTGGGTGCTAGGAACCAAACCCAGGTCTCTGCAAGAACAGCAAGTATTCTTTCTTAACTGCTGAGCCATCATTCCAGATCCTGTTTTTGTTTTTTAAAATGTGGTGTTGGGGATTGAATACAGGGCCTCCTAAATGCAAGTCATGTTTGACCACTGAGCTATTAGTATACCTCTAGTCCCCCATATGAGTTGTTCATGACTTACAAAACACCTTTCTTGAGCATAGCTGGTGGAGATGTGAAAGGATTTAACAATTCTTTTTAGCAGAGCTCCATTCATTGGGTCTAGTGATACAGTATCTCTAGGCTTTAACCCACAAGCCACCTGATCTTCAGGCTTTCACCCACACAGCCCAGTGAATCCAGTGTTGCCAGTGAGGCTCAGTGATTGTTCAGCCTCAGTCTTTAACCATTATCTAATGCCCAGCTTAAACTGCAAGTCATGACTCCACATGGGGTTACATACCTGAATCTGACTTGACAAATGCTGCCTAAAGTACCTTGGCACAGATTCAAGACTATATTATGAATTGTATAGTATCTTTAAATACAATTTTCTGCTGATATAAGAATATAATGGCTTAAGTACCAAAACAAATTCATCATTCCTTAGCATCAAATTAATTTATATCTTTGGACTGAACTGTGTTAGAATGTTTGATTTTAAAATTTGCCATTGGATTTGCTGACTTGAATTTCATTTAAAAAAAATAATTCATTGAATTTTGAATTGGGATCAGGACAGAATTTTCAACAAATGAAAAGGTCCTAAACGTACTTCTGTCATTTTGTTCTCTGCATTTGCGCAAGGGAATGTTCTTAATTGTTTGATTTTTATAATCCTCAGTGTTAAGAAAATAAAAAACTCAGTTCTGAAAAGGGTTGAAGACACTCTTGTAGGATCAAATATTTGGCCAAGATTTAATACTTTATGTAAAAATAAACATATCCTGGGACTGGAGAGATAACTCAGTGGTTAAGAATGCATACTGCTCTTGCAGAGGACCTAAGTTCAGTTCCTAGCACCTATAACTACAGTTCCAAGAAGACCCAATGACTCTGGCTTCTGAAGGCACCTGTACTTAGGTATACATATTCACATTCAGATACATTAAATATTTATTTTTCCATGGAAAACAACAAAATAAACATGGAAAAGCCCCAGTACCCCAGCTTGAAAAATAAAATTAAAGCTTTTTTTTTTTATTCTTGAGGCAGGGTCTTACTATGTAGCCCGGGCTGTCCTTGAATTCACAGAAACCCATCTGCCTCTGCCTCTTGAGTGCTGGGACTAAAGAAGAGCACCATAATACTCTGTATAATTTTTGTTTGCTTTTTCTGAGGCAGGGTCGTCCTGTAGCCAGGTATATACCTATGTCCTATTCTATATAACCAGCATTGCATAAAAGTTTCTCATGTGAAAAAGGGGTCATGAATGGAAAAAGTTAAAAAGCCTTGGTCCAGGGGCTGATGAGATGGCTGAATGATCAAGAGCACTGTCTGCTCTATCAGAGGACCTGGGTTTGGTTCCAAGCACCCATATAGTGGGTCTATTAACTATAACTCCAACAGTCTATAACTCCAGTTCCATTGGATCTGATATCCACTTCTGGCCTCTGAGGGCATGGTACACATGTAGTGGGTGCACTTATATATATGTAGGCAAAACACTTTTACACATTAAAACCCCCAAAACAAGCAAACAAAAGACAATAGTACCAAAAAAAAAGCCCTGAACTAATGATTATCACTTTATCTATGTAACTCAGAATCTTAATAATCACCAAACCCATGGATCTTAGAAACTAGATTAAGAGGAGGGGGCATCTGAGAAAACAGGTAGTATACAGGGATATGCTTATACAGAGCATACTAACCTTGCTGCCAGAAGGAGGAAGTCGAGACACAGGGGAACGGTACATTGTTCCCCCAAAGACAGGCCGAATGCTGTTATTGGGTGTAGCACTGGATAGGGTGGTAGTGTTCAGCTAAGGAGAAGAACAGATAATATGATTGAAATGAGGCAAGCCTTTCCCACATCCCAGTTCTACCCTACAGAGAAGTGAGCATGAAAGCATTCAGAAAAGGAGTATCAATGGTAAAGTCAGTTGTGCATAATAGTACATAGCTTTAAGGAAACTCAAGCAATGTATCAAAGCCTATTTATATCTACCAGATGGAAGTATAAACTGATATAACCACTTATGGTACAAGACATCTGCAATTTGACTCAAACATTCTATCCAAGAGAAATGAAAGTGTAGAAAGACTTACACACAAATGTTTATAGCAGGAGTTTTTTTGCTTTTGGAGATGGTCTTGGTATATAACCCTGGCTGGCCTCCAACTCAAAGATCTGCCTGCCTCTCCCTCTCAAGTGCTGGGATTAAAGACATATATACAACCATGCCCAACTGTAGCAATTTTTTCTGTAATAGCCCAAAAGCCAGAAACAAATGTTCCTTGACAGGTGAATGGACTAAAATTGTCATAAAATGGAATACTGCTTAATAACAAATAATAAAGGGAATGACTTATTACGTGTAACATGGATAAATCTCAAAAACATATTAAATGGAAGAAACCCTACAAAATATACTGCATGATTCTATGTATATAAAATATTAGAATGTGCAAATGAATCTACTGTGACTGAGTAAAGCCCTGGATGCCAGCAGCAGAGGAAGGAGGAGGGAATACAAAGCAGTATTAGGAATCTTTTGAAAACCATGTATGTCCATCATCTTGATTGCGGCAGTGGTACTGTGGTATATACACATATCAAAACTTAACAAAATGCATACTTCAGATATTGCATTTTTATATATCTTTTTATTTTATGTGTATGAGTGTTATGCCTGTATGTATGTATATAACTGCACCCATCGTACAGTTTTTATGGAGGACAGAAGAGGGTGTTGAATCTCTTGGAACTGGAGTTATGGATGGTTGTTAGCCAACATGTGGGTGCTGGGGCTTCTGGAAGAGCAACCATTGCTCTTAACTGCTGAGCCATCTCTCCATCTCCAAATATTGTATCTTTATTAAACTCAAAATGTATAAACCTTTAGCTGGGGGGTGGAGGGGTAGGGGTGGAGGCAGTGGCACTTGCCTTCAATCCAAGGTGGATCTCTGTGAGTTCAAGACCAGCCTGATCTACATAAGAGAGTACCAGGCCAGCTGGGGCTACAGGGAGACACTGTCTCAAAAAGACAAAAAAAAAAAAAAGTTACAGTTTTTTTTTTTTTTTTCTTCCATGCTGGTGATTCAACTCAGGGCCTTGCACATGCTCTACCTCATTTTTTAAAAATGTATGAAATGCTAGGTGTGGTGGTTCATGCCTATAATCCCAGCGCTCTAGAGGCAGTTATTAAAAGCATGAAAGTTGTCTTTTACCTAATACTGTGATATACCTAGTACCTGTTGGAATAAAAGGATGACAAAATTTTGAAAGCTCTGTTAGTACAGAACACTGGAAATTACTGGTCCCCAGGAATTTAATGCATGGACTTATTAGTTGGTCACTCCTTGACTGTCATAATAAGCTGCTACTCAGCATTAAATTATTACTCTATTTACTCTCAAATGGACTCAGCCCAGAAAGGCAAAAGGCCTTTTACCTTCATAGTAGCAGGACAGAAGGCAAGAAAGAGCTTCCCCACTTCCTTATGAACAGTAGCAGGATGAAGACTGCGTTTACCTTGCGCACTTTGCCAGGGGTGGTAGGAGTCAGCCCTCGTCGTTTGCTAGGTGTCCGGGGAGTACTGCCATACAACATCTCTGTCTCCATTTGCTTCTTGTTCTTTAGTTGCTGTATGAAAACCAGAAGCAAGAGTGATGGGACCCAGTAAGAAAGCAGAACAAACCTAGGAGAAAAATCTCTGCAGCCTGAAACAGGAGCTGCTGCAGTTTACTTGCTCTTTAAAGGTAGCCCTGATGCTTGGCAGCAATGCTAGCTTACTCAAATTGTTCTTCTTTTTCCAATTTGTATGCACACTTACTCTTTCCTGTTTGGCTTTTTCTTTCTCCAACCGATGCAATTCCCATTGTTCTGTAACATATTCCATGAATTTCTGCCCATTCACCACAAATGCCATTGATTGCTCTTGTTCCCACTTTTCAATCTGTGCTTTTAACTCCTCTTCCAGCTGAGCCAGAAACAAAGACATATTACTTCAAATCTTTGGCATTAGCCTCAAATGTAAGAATTATCCTTAAAAAAAAAAAAAAAAAAAGACACCCCCCCCAGAGTATGATCAGCCTAACATCAGATAGCTGGATCCACATGGACATAGGTCAGAGTGACAGAAACCAAAGGCTAGAGATAGTTCATTCAAGACATATACTAGGGTAGAAAAAGGCAAACACCCAGTCTAAAAACTGAGGTTTTGATGCCTAAGTTGTAGGCAGCCCTGGGACAATCAGTAACATTATCTAGACAGGGTCTATTATGAACAGGACTATAGAAACCATACTATCTTGGTTTCAATATGGAGTCAACAGTGTTTATGAAAGGTGGTCAGTTCAACCTCTCAGAATCTCAGGTCCTTCATCTCTAAACATGGAAATAATATCAACCTACAGAGATATTGGAAACTGATATGAATAAGATCTAACATAAGTCAATAAAGGCTATTTAGTACTACTACTACCAAATAGGAGACAGCAATAAAGCCCACAGTGTTTTTATAAAAGCTTGCCATATGTTATAGGCTGAATTGTTACCCTATAATTCATTTTGGAGTCCTAACTCAGTATCTCATTACTATGTGGAGACAGTCATTAGAAAGCTAAATGAGTTCAAATTAGGTCATTAGGATAGGCACTAATCCAACAGGACTGGTGATGATGAGGACAGAGACACAGAGGGAAGGACACGCGAAGACATGGAAGCCAAGCAGAGTTCTCCAAAGAGACCCAATCCTGTCAAAGACACCTAGCTTCTAGAGCAAATGAATTTCTATTGTTTAAGAAATTCTATGGTATTTTGTTATGGCATCCCTAGCAAACTCATTGTTAACCCAAAAAATGTTACCTTAGGGAGTGTTTTCTGGAGCTTTGCTCGTTGCTTTTCTTCTTTTAGAAGATTTCCTCCCCGGTTTGTAAACCGACTTGGATCTGAAGCTTTTCTCTATGAAAAATACCTTTTATTAGATTAAAACCTAATGGACTGGGAGATGACTCAGTTGGTAAAGTACTTGTTGCAGAAGCATAAAAACCTAAGATCCCCAGCACTGGTGGTGGTGGTAGGTGGTATGTGCCTACAACACTGGGCGGCGCAGGTGTGTGTGTGTGTGTGTCTGTGTATATCCTTAGGGTTTGATGGCCAGCCAGTCATCCATGACCTCCAAGTTCAGTGAGAATCCTATCTAAAAAAATTAGGTGATAAACAACTGAAGACACTTGACATTGAACTTAGGCTTCTACACACACACACATACACCCCAAAACAAACAAACAAACAAACAACTTAGAATAGTTAGACCAAATACTTCTGCTGAGATTTTTTTTTTTCCATTGAGGCTGGCCTAGAACTCAAATCCACTCGCCTCTGTTTCCTACAAGTGATGAAATTAAAGGTTCGCACCACCATACCCAGCCTTCTGCTAAGATTCTTGCTCATCTATGTATATTATTTTATTGCCTTCCTATCTACTTTCACCAGTGAGAAAAGGTCATCTTCTAAGCAATGGGAATATCTGGCCATGTGCAAGGTCATCCATGGGGATTCAGGAAAACTAGTGTTTCCTATTTTTTTAAAAAAAAGTTCATTAGCATTTATTATACATAACATTTTCACTGATATTTTAATGCATATACATACAAAAATGTACTTTGATCATATATACACACACACACACACACCCCTCCATTACTCTCTCTTTCACCCTCCTACTCCTGCTGATGAAATTTCTCTGGCCAGCTGTCTCCTTTCTACTTTTGTCTCTTTGTTAGGAGGCAGGGTAGGAGGTGACCCAATGAGTTTAATTAGGGGTGCTTTTAGGAACATGAGTGAAGGGTCATATACAGGAGCACAGGCAACTTTCTAGTAGCAACACCACAGAAGAAAATGCCTCCCTCGACCAGTAACCATGAATTGGCTGTAGATCCTCGGGGGGGGGGGGGATGGGACCTCATGAGCCTTTCCCCTTTTCCTTCTAATCTAAAAAATTAAAAGTAGCAAATGCTGTCACTGGCTCTCTTGTTTGGAAAGATGACAAGGGATGTGAAGGGATGGAGAGGTCTGCACTCAGGTCTTAGTGTGGTGCCTCTACTTGCTCATTATCCTTGGGCACACTGACATAGAATGCAGCTTTACTGATGATAAACAGATCTCACCAAATGCTCACAAAATAAATAAAAAATGGTAAATGAAGACTGGGAGTATACTTCAGTTGGAGATTGTATGTGTGAGGGTCTGAGTTGGATCCCTTGCATTGCTAAGAAATGCAAAATGTTGGATTGGGGATGTAGATGAATGGTGGAGCAGGCCTTAGGCCTGGGTTCAATCCTTAGCACCACAAAAATTAAAACCAAGAAAAATGTTAAAGGGTTCTCATTCTTTTTTACTATTGTTTTTGCTATTTTCTAATATATTATTATGGATAAAAGTATATAATTTATTATGACAGATAATCAGTACTCTTGACAAACTCGTTGACTAGTATTAGCCTATATAGAAAAAATAATTATAGGGGCAGTAATTCTTTCATTTTCTCTCTTAAATCTGGGTGTGCCAATCAGAGAAGCTATTTTATCTCTGTATTCAAAATTCCTCTTTCCTTCTCTTTGTTTTGAACCAGAAGAAATACCCAAAAACTAGTTGTAAGATCTCTGTTATTTTTCCACCTCCAAGTCCCACTTATAAATCTTTTTTCCTTTTTTTTTGAAACCCGGGTGGCTGAAACTCATGGTAATCCTCCTGCTTCTCAACCTCCCAGATACTGGGATCACAGGGGTGAGCCACCACACCGTGTATGCTTTTGTGGTGCTTCATTTTACTCTAGAGAAAAACAAAAACTAGGGCATTACCTCAAACTCTAGGAAGAGCTTCCAGCTCTCTTCCCACTTCTGGACACCTTCAAATAATTCCTTGTGAACTTCATAATAGTTTCTTAACCGTACAATCTCGGCATCATGAAGATGGAGCAGATTTTCTGTGTAGTCCTCTGCAACAGATAGACTTAGTACTTTAGTATTTCAATTAACTAACCCACTTATACCCTAAAATGGAATATTTTCTCCTTATAATAAAATTATATAGGAACTGGGCATGGTGGTGGCATGCCTTTCATCTCAGCACTCCACAGGATCTCAGTGAGTTGCCAGCTAGCTGGTCTACATAGTGAGTTATAGACCAGTGAGGGCTACATATGTGATTCTGTCTCAAAAAACAAAGCCAATCAAATAAAAAACTGATATAGGAATAAGTATATATTATGACTAATAAAAACCCAGCTGGCAATGTGGCTCAGTGGTAGAGCTTGTGTCTAATGTGTACCTAGATTCCAATCCCAGTGCACATACACTAAAAGAACCCCGCAGGAGGCTGAAGAGATGACTCAGGAGTTATGAGCACCAGGTGCTCTTGTAAAGAACTGGAGTTCAGTTCCCAGCATCCACATGGCAGCTCACAACCAGTAATGCCAGTTCCAGGGGAATATAACACCCTCTTCTGGCCTCCACAGGCATTGTGCACATGTGGTACACAGATATACAAGCAAGCACTCATATACATATAATAAAAACCACTAAGTCTTTAGCTGGATGTGATAGCATATGCTTTTAATCTTAACACTCAGGAGACAGAAGCAGACAGACCTCTGTGCATTTGGGGGGCAACCTAGTCTACATAGTAAGTTCCAGGCCAGCCAGGGGTACATAGTGAGACCCTCCCTCAAAAAATTTATGTGCCTTAGTGTCTTCTGGACATGAAAACTAAATGAGATATCTGCTCACAACTGGAAATAAAGAATTTCATGTTAAGTGTCTGGGCTTGTAAAAGATCAGTAAGGCAGACTACATGAAAATTATTATCTCTGTACTAACCAGTATAGTAAGGGGCAAAAGCCTGTCTCTGCTCCTGGCTATAAAAACACTGGTCCCAGAACTGAGCCAGCTCCACACGAATTGCCTCAATCACTTTCTTTATATTTTGCATTTTCAGTTCTTCCAATCGATCTACTTCTAATTGCAGCTGAAAGAGAAAGACAAGAGTTACAGCCATACTTTTATATCCACTTAGGTTTATGAACGGTTTTCCTATATTTCAATAAAATTTCAACAAAAGCTATAGGGGTAAATCAACATGCTTGATAATAGGAGTCAGAAATCTAAGGAAAAGTGTCCATACAATAGAACAGGCTATTTGCCACTCTTTGCTGGCCCAAGGAAAAACTAAGGGCACCAGCTAGACCAAGAAATGCTCAGAAAACCCCATTTCTTTTCTTACCGCGTTCCTGACTTTGGCTTTTGAACCAGTCATAGTTGTGGCCATAGATTCTCTCTCTTCCTCAGGTATCTGTAACCTGTCCCAGAGCTCTCGGATTTGAGCACGGAGCCCCTCACACTCTGCTTCATTTTGTGATTTTTTCACTTCCAGCTATAGTAAAGAAAGACAATGGTTATACCCTAACAGCAAAGGCTGGCCTTCCAGACTCTCAGAGAGAAAGCACTTTTATGAAATCTACATACATTCCTATTCATATTCTGAGTAGTCCAGA
This sequence comes from Eospalax fontanierii, assembly GCA_035773235.1. NCBI lineage: Eukaryota > Metazoa > Chordata > Mammalia > Rodentia > Spalacidae > Eospalax > Eospalax fontanierii. The sequence continues at coordinate 148,193,751 of CM069524.1, read as the reverse complement.
CCCAGGCCAGCTTTGACCTTGACTCAACCACCAGAGTGCTGTGATTATAGTTCAGGTAAAATATGTATTTATTATCACACTGGACTTTTTTTTTTTAACTAAAAAATGTGTTTATTGGGATGGTTTCTCACTCATCTTGATTCAGGGTACTTTTAGTTCTACTTCCTCCTAAAGGCACATCCTCTGTCAGCCTAGCTTTTCCTCCTGTATGCTGACAGAGGAACAGCCAACACAGAAAACTATCATTTGTACATGGCCAAAAGACCATGGAAATTTTATAGCACCCTGAGCATTTCACATCCATGAAGTAGGACTTGGGGCTCTGTACTAGGCACTTCTTGTACTTTTTCTTTTCTCCTCTTCTGGAAAAAAATGAAAGAAATTCTTTCTGAAAGGCATGTTCTCATAGAAAGGCTGTTACTGCCAGAAAGGCACCTGGTTCATTTTTACATGAGTGCTAAGAGGCATGTTTTCATGTCTTCTGAACAAGGACTATATGGCTGTCATTATAGTAGAAGCTCAGATCTAGAATGGGATTAAATTTTTGAATTTTTTTTCTTTTAAATACTATGCTAATTTAAATAGCTAATGCTATTTCAATAAAATTTTCATTTACTATTCTAATTTGTTATTTTTATTCTATTTGTTATTTTTAATAAACAAAGGTGAGGGTTGAGGTCACGGCTCAGAGGTAGAGCATTTGTTTATCATTCATGAGACCTCGCCCCCTCACCACCAAGGTTTAGGTTAACTTCAGTTCTTTTCACCGAAAAATAAATAAATAAATAAATAAATAAATTGGGGCTGCAGAAACAACTCAGTAAAGTGCTTGTCATACAAGCATGAAGACCTGAGTTCAGTCCTGAGAACCTAAATAAAGCCAAACTTTGCAGCACACACTTGTAATCCTAATGCTGATGAATCGATGGCCAGGTAGCCTAGCCTAATGAATGAACCCCCAGTCCCAGGGGGCTCAAACAAGCTAGATGGCTCCTGCAGTTGACCTCCGGCTTCAAACACAAACACACACACTAAATGGATATATAGTTATGTTTGTCCTCCATTAGTATCTTTATTTGTGCTGGCCCCTTATGTAAGACTAAATTAAAAAATTGTCAGCTTTTCAAACTGTTGAATACTACTGAGATGCCACACCATAATTAGAGCAGATATTACCTGCTGAAGCAACTTCTGTAGCGTTGCAATATTCTCCAACGATAAACAAAAGGCACTTTCATCTTCACATACCACATCTCTTTCAAAGCTTGTGTCTGGAGTATGTTCTAATTCTTCCATACAAAGTATGATTTGTCTCTTAATGCTGACAAATTGTTCATGCCTAGATTCCTAAAAAAACAAAACTATTGTAAGATACCTGGAGGCCAGATGAACTTTCAGGGTAGTACAAATGTAGGTAGTATACCTTTGTTTCCCTCAAAGTTGCCACATGCTGTCTGAAGAGGTTCAGTTGTTCCAAAGTGGGAACAGAGGTGCTGTCAATGTCATAGTGGGGCATGCAAAGAATTTCACATAGTTCTTGATCTTGTTCTTGAAGTAGCTTAAGTTCTTGCTTTCTTTCCTTTTTCTGTTTTCTCATCAATTCTACTTGAGTGCGCAAATCCTTTTCTAGTTGCAAGACAGTTGTTTCTCCTTCTTCCTGTATAAGATAATATGCCAGTATGATAATGTCCCAAGTGGTTCTTTGTATCACCAAATACTCTTAGGTGTGTGTATGTATGTGCACAGGTGGATGAAGGGCAGAGATCAACATTGGTATCATTTTGCAGGTATTTTCCACCTTAGTTTTTTTTTGAAGACATGGTCTCCCATTGGCTTGAAGCTGGTGGATTAGACTATGTTGACTGGCCAGCAAGCCTTAGGGATCCTCCTGCCTCTGCCTACCCTGTGCTGAGATTACAAGCATGTGCTATCACACTTGATTTTCTTTACATAGATTGTGAGGATCAAATTCAGGTCCTCATGCTTGTGAGGCAAGCACTTTTCCAACTGAGCCATTTCCACAACCTACTGTTTCATCTTTCAGAAAACAAACAGTAGGGAACCATCTGTGCTTACTTTTTCCTTAAAGTTAAATTAAAAATATTATGCTCTACCAAGCAGAACTATAGCAATAAGTTTTTGATAATCTATTACTGGCTTTATCAACATGGCAACTCTACTTCTGTGTAGATTACTTTGCTGGCTCTAAGTATGTCTTTCACCTGGCATGTCTAGCACTAACCCTTCAAGGAAGCTTTCCATTTCCTACCTTAAGTCAATGTGTCTTCCTAAATCTCAGGCCCAAATCAATCCCCCAAGGCCTGTGCTGTCACATACCTGAAATGGCTTCACTTGTAACTCACTGCATAGGGTGCTCAGTTCTTTTTGACAGATGGATATGCTTTTAAGAAGCCTTTCCCTGAGGCTTTCCTCTTCAGCAATCATCCTATCCAGAAGATCCTATAAGAGAAAACAGTCCATAAAAGTTGGGAGCCACTGAGAACAAAAGAAAACAATAATCATAATAATAAACCACAAAAATATCAAAACCCGTATAACTTCAAAATTTCCAGAAAGAACTTTAAACAAACAAAACCAGGAAGAGTCTGTGATATCCTATAATGTGTGACCAGATATTACTTGTTTTAAAAAATTCTTTTATTATTATTGTGATATCTCAGATAAGGCAGCAGCCTCTCCAGTGGTCCTAGTATAAAGAGATCAGTGCCACTCAACTCACCTTGATGTGCTTCTTCACAACTTCAGTTCTTTGTAATCGCTGCTCCTCTGGAATCCCAATTAATTCCCATATTTCCCGAAGGCGAGTTAGAGCTTTCTGGAGACATATGATGGACTCCTCTGCTAGTACCTCACTGACAAGCAAAACATAATATCATTTGCCTATAAGATCCACCATCACTGCCTTAAGACTAAAAGCAATATTTTCAGGAACTAAACAGACAAGTTTCTCAGTCTAAAATAAATGAAAAAAGCATATAGTTGAATGAACCCTTAACCACTCTAATGAGTTTGATAAATGATAAAATACTATAGCAGTATAGTAATGAATTACAAATACATTTATAAAAGAAAAGCTAGACAAAATGTCCATAAAATAAACTTCTAACATAAGAACTCGATGGTGACAAGCTCCTGCAAAATAGCTGTCAAAAATCTGGGCATGATCACTGGGGAAGGGAGGTGGTGGGATGAGAAGTAGAGGGTGTTCAAACCTCAATTCCCTTTAGTATCAAAGTAAGGAGTAAGGGAGGGCTGGAGCGTGTGTGTGCGTGTGTGTGTGTATGTGTGTGTGAAAGGGTTAGGCCTCTTCTGTTGTTATTACCTCAGTGACTTGGCCACTTCTCGGGCTTCTCTATGCTTGTGATGGAGGGTGGTTGATAGGAACTTGGCCCATGTGTTAAAACCAGTCTGTTTTGGGCTAGGACCCACAGTTGGTTTGGACAATTTTCTTTTCTGGGAGAGAAGTTAATTTAAAAAAATTTGTGAGCTGGAGAGATGGCTCAGTGGTTAACAGCATTGGCTGTTCTTTCAGAAGACCAGGTTTCGAATTCCAGCACCCACATAGTGGCTAACTGTCTGTAACTCCAGTTTCAGGGGATCTGACACTCTCTTCTACCCTCATAGGTACTACATGACATGGGTGTACATACACACATGCAGGCATAACAATTGTACAAATAAAATAGAAATAAATAAATCAACAAAAATTAAATTTTATTTTTCCTGGGCTGGAGAGATGACTCAGCTGTTAAAGAATACTCGAGGTTCTTGCAGAGGACTCAGGTTCAGTTCCCAGCACCCACACAGTGGCTGACAACTGTCTGTAACTCCAGTTCCAGGGAATCTGACACCCCCTTCTGGCCTCCAAGGGCACTACAGGACATGAGTGTACTTACACACATGCAGACAAAATACTTATACATACAATTTTTTTAAAATAAATATTTTTAAAACATTGCCTTCTTTGTGACAGGGATAGGGACAAGAGTAAACAGACATTAGCTGGTGGTACCTGGCTGAGGGATGTGCATTGCTATGTCTGTCTCCCTCCCTATTCCCCCCTAATTGGGAGTTTTTCTTACTGTCTGGTATCTGGACTGTTTTTTTAAAAAACAAAACAAAGAGAATCTGGGCATGGCGGCTCATGCCTGTAAACCTTGCACTCAAGAGGATGAAGCCATCCTGGGCTACTAGATAGAAGAGTTCCAGACCAGCCAGGGTATGCAGTGTAAATTGGTACATTCATTTAAAAATGTTGATCTGGCATGGTGGTACAAGCCTGTAATTCTAGCACTTAGAAAGCTATAGAAGAACACTGAGTTCAAGACCAGCCTGGGCTACATAGCAAGACCCTAAAAGACAAAAACTTGGCTTTATCTATTAAAACTGAACCCAGCAGTTCTACTTCTGTCACCAAAGACACATGAGTGATCAGAGGTGCACTCATCATAATAGCATGGGGAATGCAGACAACCTAGTCATCAACAGAGCAGATCAATACTACATTCCTACAACATAGTACAGTGATGAAAAGGAACAGATTACATACAGTATGGCTAAAGCTCAAAACATTATGCTGTGTTGGCAAGATGGCTCAGTGGGTAAAGGTGCTTGCCTTCAAGCTTGACAACATAAGTTCAATCCCCAAAACTTCATGATGGAAGGAGAAAAGTGACTTCTACAAATTGTACTCTGACCTCCACATGTGTATCCTGGCAGGAGTGCCCCACCCCCGAAAAAAATAAGTAAATAAATACATGCAAAAAAATACAAAAGCGAAAAACAGGGGAAGTCTGAACTATGGTTAAGTGAAAGAAGTCAAACACAACTACTTACTATATAATTCTTTTTTTTTATGAAATTTCTCTGAGACAGGGTTTCATGTCATTAACTGAGAAAGACCTTGAATTTTAACACTCTTGTCCCTCTCCGTTTACTTTAAGATTAATCTTTGGGACTGGAGAGATGGCTCATCAGTTAAGAGCACTGGCTGCTGCTGCTGCTGCTGCTGCTGCTGCTGCTGCTGCTGCTGCTACTGCTGCTGCAGAGGAACAGGGTTCAGCTCCCAGCATCCACATGGCAGCTAAGAACGTCTGCAACTCCAGTTCCAGGGAATCTGATGCCCCCTGTGACCCCCATGGGCACTGCATAACAGAGGTGCACCTATATAACTGTAGGCAATACACTCATAAAATAAAAATAAAAGACTAAAAGACTAATCTTTACATAACATTTAAAGAGCAGAGGATTTCCCACCTTTTTTTAGGTATAGCAAGAAAGAGACAGGATATGCTCTGCCATCCATCAGTAAGACTTGGAATGATTCACTTAAAGTGTTGTGTTCCCACAAATGATGGGGCTAGAGGCTTTCTTTGGCCCTCTTTCTGTCTCAGAGAATTCAGTAATTTTTAAAGTACAAGTCTAGATCTCCAAAAATTTAAAAACAGTCACACATGCAAAAAACTTTATGTTCATAAACATTTTTCTAGTCATAAAATCCCACTTTAAAAGTTGCCTGTGCTGTGAGAAAAGTTTTTGCAAATTATCACTAATCTCTAACAGAGGGTCAAGTATTAATATTCAAATATAATCTAGTGCTTAAAATAAAAATTACTGGTATTCTAATGAACAATTTACTGTCTCCTTTTGAGACAAGGTCTCACTATGTACCTTAGTTGGCCTGGAACTGACAGAACCTGTCTCTGCCTTCTGAGTGCTGGGATTAAAGGCATGTGTCGCCAAAAACAATTTTTTCTTTTATTTCCCTATGACAGCTGGATTTCTACGCAAACAGAAATCAATCACGCTTCTGAGATCATCCCCTCTGCTCCAAAGGATTCACTCTCTCCTCAAGAAACAGTTCAACTACCTTATCCTCCCACCTGCCAAACCTTCCAAGCCTGTAGCCAACAGAACTTTCTTCAGATTCTCTGGATAGTGACCTATGGCTAATCCCTGTGCTTGATTTCTTTTGCACATCCAGCCCTTAGTCTGCCACGGTGTCATCTGGAGGGCCGTGAACATGTCACCATCACATCTTTACCATCTATACTTTGCCAGAGCCTAGTTTTTCAATTGTCAGATCACTTTTTCAATAAACGTGAAAGCAATGGCTTGGAATTTCTACCAAAGACCCCTTCTGTTCCTAATGTTCAGATACCATCAATATATTTACTCTCAAATCGAGGCCACCTAAAGATCTGTAACACAGAAGGTAAGATCATTTTTATTCTGAACAAAAAAATCTAGCAGACATTTCTCCAAATGAGATCTACAAAGGGCCAGTTAGTTATTCAACATTAGTCATCAGGGAAATGTAAATAAAAATGACAATGAGATACCATTTTATAGCTTGGCCATTAAAAAGGACTGTTTATAGAATGCAAGATGATGCAGCCACTTTAGAAAACAGTATAGCACTTTCTCACACAGTTATCCTACAACCCGACCCAACAATTCCACTATTAGGCATTTTTCTAAGAGAATTAAAAAGATGACCATACCAAAATTTGTACAGGAATTTTGTAGACTTTTCTTTTTTTTTAGAAAGAGTTTCATATAGCCCAGGCTGGCCGCCAACTCACTATACAGGCAAGGCTGTATTTTTTTTCCAAGTTGTAGTCTAGGCTAGGTGAGGGATCCCTGCAAGATGGCTCAGGGTAAAGCCTTGCTGCATAAGCCTGATGATCTTGAGTTTGAGCCCCAGAAACTACGTAAAGGTGGAAGGAGGAAACCAACTCCAAAAAATTGTTCTCTGACCTCCCCATGTGTGTGGTGATATGTACATATCCCTCCTACACACATCATACAAATACAAGAAAAATGAATTTTTAAAAAAATTTAGCCAGGTGTGGTGGTGCATCCCTTTAATCCCAGGACTTGGGAGACAGAGGCAGGTAGATCTCTGTGAAGACTGGTCTACATAGAGAGTTTCAGGCCAGCTGGGGCTACAGGGAAAGCCTGTCTCAAAAAAAGCCAAAAAATATATAATAATAATAATAATAAGTTTAATTAAAAACCTAGTATAAATCTTCCTGCCTCTTCCAGTGCTGGGTTACAAGCATGTTTACTGGTGGCATAATTTATAATAACCAAAAGTGAACCCAAGTGACAATTGACCAGTGAGCATGCAAATGATATATCTAGACAGTGGGATATTTGGTAATAAACCTTATAAACATTATGTTAAGTCATAGAAGACACACACAAAAAAATCACAACAGCTATGATTCCATTTATAGGAAACATCCAAAAGAGGCAAAAGGTACATTCACATTGTGGGAGTATGGGCTCTAAGGTAAAAGGGGGACTGAATGCTAATGAGACTTTAGAGGGATGTTGAAAATTCGTCTATTCCCCAAATCACTGAGTTGCATACTTCACATACCTGTGACTTATATGATAGGTGTGTTGGATCCTGGAGCTGTTTTTAAAAACATCTTGCACATACTTAATATTTTTAATTTGGGACAACAGAAAAACTTTAAAATGTTTGATAGTTTGATAATTAATTTAACCAAATCATATTTAAAAATATAACATTAAGGGCTGGAGAGATGGTTCAGCAGTTAAGAGCTACTTGCAGAGTACCAGAGTTTAGTTCTCAGCATCCATATGGGGCCAGATGGCTCACAACCTCCTGTAATTCCAGCTCCAGGGATATCTGGTCTCTGTGGGCACCTGTACTTAGGCGCACACACACACACACACACACACAGAGGCACACATATAACATATATTGTTATGTAACTCACAACAATAAAAATTCACGATTTTACTTCCAGCACTAGGGAGCAGAGGCAGAGGCAGGCAGATCTCTTGTGAAATCAAGTCTAGCCTGGTCTACAAAACAAGTTCCAGGTCAACTGGGGCTACAGGGTGACCCTGTCTCAAGAAGACAAAAAATAAATAAAAAAGAAGAAAAAAATCTTTAAAAAACCCGAAAAACCATCAGGTTGGGAGACAAATTTGTAGACCTTAAATCAAGACAAAGCACCAACACAGTGTGGCCCCTCCTGAAATCCCAACGAGATCTAATCTAAAATATATCTTTTAGTTGGGCATGTTGGTCCAGGACAGCTGTCTCAAAAAAAGGAGGCCATGGAACTGGAGTTACAGACAGTTGTTAGCTGCCATGTGGTCCTGGCAACCAAACCTGGGTCCTCAGAGTGTTCTTAACTGATGAGCCATCTCTCCAGCCCCATCTCTGGCCTTTTTTGAGACAGGGTCTCCCTGTAGCCCCAGCTGTCCTAGAATACTATGTAGACCAGGACGGCCTTGAACTCAGAGATCTGCCTGCAGTGTCTCCAGAGTACTGGGATTAAAAGTGTGTGCCACCACGCCCAGCACCTCTCTTTTTTTAAAGACAGGATCTCAATATGCAGCCCTTGCTGGCATGAAACTGAAGAGATCCACTTGCTTCTACCTCTCAAATGTTGGGATTTTAAGGCATGTGCCACACCACACCAAGCTGTCTCAAAATTTAAAAAGAAAAATGCTTGAACAGCATATAATATACCTTTTTAAATACTTATTTTTTTGAGACAGTGTCTTACCATGTACCCTAGCTGGCTTGGAACTCAAGAGATCTGACAGCCTCTCCCTCCTGAGTACTGGAATTTAAAGGAGTGCACCAAAAAAAAAAAGAGCCTCAAGTAGCTTAGGCTGACCTTCAACTCCTGATCCTCCTGCCTCCCCACCTTCTAAGTAGTGGGATTATAGAGATATGCCACCACACCCAGCTGTTTTGATTTGCTTATTTGAGAGCAGATCTCCAAAGTTACGAAGGCTGTCCTGAAACTCAGCCTCTTGCCTCCGCCTCCTGAGATTCATGGCTTACAGGAAGACATATAGGCCACTATACTTAGTCCCAAAATATACTTTGAATAAAAGTTTCCTTTCAATGTCATTTAGGATTTTACTAGTCTTCATAATACACCATTATCTTAAACCTAACTAGAGCTTAAATATGTCTCTCAGATGAGATTACCTGGAACTTTTAGCCTCATACCAAATTTGTTTTCACACTGTAGACTAAAGATTTGTACTCTATTCCCTTTCTTCTGAGGGCAAGTATTGGGGATGGGGGGGGGGGGAGGCCTGGTCAGAATCAGTACTCAAAGAAAAAAAATCTTATAAAGCCTCAGAGGAATCAGTTTGATCTAGAACTACAAACTAATACCCAAACTTCACCCACTACTTTCCAGAAGATTATTTATATAGCTTTAACACAAAAGGCCTACACTGATATTTTAGAAACGAGAAGGCTGGCATGCGATTTCTTGCTCAAAGAGTCAGTTCTGGTTTGATTTCAATCAAGTCAGACACTCCCAAGCAGTGTCTAGGAAAACCCTTAAACGACCGGAAAAGAATTCCATAATTGGAGTTTGTCAGCTTGCAAGGAAATAGACATGTTTCCAATTCAAGTAAAATGCAACCACCGCAGGCCAGACCCAGAGGAACGCAATACATTTACAACTTCCCAGCTTTATTCATTTTAACGGTCATTACGTAGCCTAGGCTAATCTCAAACTGGTGACTATCACGTCTCAGCCTCCCAAGTGACGGCACTACAAGCCTGCTCCGCCATACCGGGCTTTCTTTAAAGACTTTAGTAGTCTGCCAGGCGTGGTCGTGCACACTGTTAATCCCACCTCTCAGGAGGTGGAGGCAGGAGGTTCCAGGAGTTCAAGGCCAGCGCTGAACATAGCGAGTTCCAGGCCAACAGGGATACACAGTGAGACCGCCTCAAAGACAAGAAAGGAAATTTGAGGTCACCACCATGACAGGCTCAGCACTTGGCAGGGAGTCTCGGGTGTCAACAGCTGCATCTGAGACTCAGCAGGGAGCCGGGCTCTGCGGCGCTGGTGCCCAGGCTGCTCGAGCCCGCGGGTCTCGCCTGCAGCGCCGAGTCCCTTGCACCTGCGCTCGGCCGCCAGCGGGCCCTGAGCCCTGAGGGGACTCGGGGCCTAGCGGGTCAGGCCTAGTCTCCGCTCCGCCGCGGCAGACAGCTGGCCCTGCTCGTCGCCTCGGGCCCTGCCACCTCCCGAGCCCGGGACTCCCGGCGCCTTCAGCCTCACTGGCCGCGGGCGGACCTGATACCCGAGCCCCCGGCTTCTCGAACCCCGTCCAGCCCCGCACCCTCAGCAGGCGTCGCTCGCTCCCGCTACCCGCAGCGACTCTCACCTTCTCCTCATGGCGGACGCTCCGACCGTGGTCCCGCGAGGAAAACTCTCGCAGACGCCCAGGCCCTGAGTCCGGTCTCCGCGAGCCGTTAGGTCGCGCGGAATTCAAACCGAGCCGGAGGCGGAGCCGCCCGTCAATTGGTGCGGCACTCCGCCACTCCTCACGAAGCCCCGCCCTAGCCCTGCCCCTCCAGCCCCGGCAGCCTGGAGAACGCTAGAGCGCTAGGCGAGGGAAGCGCTAGCGCGGGGCCGGCAGTTCTCACGTCTGCGCGTGCGCTAACCCAAGCCCCCTGCCTCTGGCTTTCAGGGCACGACTGAGGACCCGAGAGCTAGAGCCAATGACGTCATCCGAGCCCCACCCCTCTGGCGCTGTTTGGATTCGAAAAGTGCAGAGGTAACTGGGAAAAAGCGGCGAAAGCCGGATCCGTTCTCAACTGGAAAGCTTAGCTCACCGATTCTCTGGCTCCTCGAGCAAGTTTTGGGGCCTGGCACCTTTGTAGAAATGTTCTCTCATTTAGCCAAAACAAACCTCATAGGAATAGCGGTCACCATTATACTGAAGAGAAAACTCAAAAGATGTGAGTGGCTTTTCCAGTACTCAGGAGGCTGAGGCAAGAGGATGGTAAACTGGAGACCAACCTGGGCTACATAGTGAAACCGTGTCCAATGGTTTGCCCAAATTAAGCTGTGAAGAAATGAATATAACCTAGGTGTGATTTTCTTACAAATTGCAGAAATGTATACAAATGATGAGAAAACTTTAAAACTCAAACCTGACATCAAAAGTACTTGGGTATCTTTTTCTCACATTGTTTTCAATGATTTACTATTACCTAATAGCCAGGTGTGTCAGTATCTGATACAAGCATTTTGCTACCGCCTCTTGGATTGGAAACTGTAAGATGGCAATATGATTGTTTTATTATTATTTTTGGTCTTTTTTGAGACAGGATCTCCCTGTAGTCCCAGCTAGCCTTGAACTCACAGAGATCCGGCTGCCTCTGCCACCCGCATGCTGGAATTAAAGGCACACACCACCACACAGCTGAGATGAGTATCTTCCTGTCATTCTTTCCTATTTTATTTTCTATGACTTATGAAGTGTAATTGCTGAAATTTCATTTTCTAAAGAGGTTGTATTTATTAATTTGCCCTCCCCACCGACCCTTTCCTGGAGTACCTATCTTGTTACCCAGAGCAGTAGTGACTATTACTGTACTTTTAAACCACTGTGCTCAGTTTGATGGCAAGTAAAACAAAACAAAAATACTACCAAAAAACTATCACATTACCTTGTTTGGTTCACACTTGATTATAACGGAAATTGTCCATTTTTCACATATTGGCCACTGTAAGTTCCTTGAATTCTCATTTTTTATAATTAAGTTTATTTTACATGACATTTGTGAATGTGCATGTGTTTGGGTGTATGCCATGGCACAGATGTGAAGTCAAAGGACAATTTGTGGGAATTGGTTCTCTCCTTCCACTCTGTAGGTCCAGGACATTGTATTCAGGTTGTCCGCTTGGCTACAAACATCTTTACCCACTCAGCCATGTCTTTGGTATATCATTTTCTTTTTCTTTAAAAGTAAAGGTTGTACCAGGTGTGATGAAACATGTCTTTAGTCCCAGGACTCAGAGACAGGTGGAGCTCTGTGAGTTCAAGGGCAGCCTGGTCTATATAGTGAATTTCAGGCCAGCCAGGCAGGGTTATATTGTTTCACAAAAACAAAACAAAACAACAAATAAAAATAATAATTAAAATAGAGGTTGCTTTGGCTTACCTCTAGAACCATTTTTTTTTTCATTTTGTTTTATCTTTTTTGATTTTTGGAGACAGAGTTTCACTCTGTAGCCCAGGCTGTGAGCTACATAGCCAAATCTGGCCTTGAATTTGTGGGTGAGCCTTCTGTCTCAGTTTCTCAAGTGCTGGGAGTATAAATGCAAACAATCATGCCTGGCATTAAAATGACATTTTTCTTTTAGAAAACAAAACCATTTCATTGATTGGGTGTAGTGGTACAAACCGTTAATCTGGGCACTTGAGAGACAGAGACAGGATGATCACTGTAAGTTCAAGGCCAGCCAGGCATACATAGGCTAGGCTAGCCAGGGTATACAATGAGCATGTCAGTATTTGTTTTTTGAAAAGTGTAATGAACCACAGAATTTTAGAAATGGATGTTGTTGATCCTTGAGTCCATCTCTCTCCTCATCTTTTTACAGTTGAGAAAATAGGCTAATGATTTTTACAAGGAAGAACTAGAGAAGGCCCAGAGCTATCAATCAGAGACCAGGCCATGAAGTATATGAAGTCCCCAGGATAGCCCTACTGGGTAAAGAAGGGAGTATTTGTCCAGAACTACATTTGAAAGCAGGGGCTTTATTTACAATGATTTAAACAGGATTTAGCAAAGGATACCTTTCCCCCCTCATGTCTTAGCAGCATGGGCTATACTTCATGAACAAAAACAGGAACATCCTGCGGGCAGGACATAAAACTCTTTCCTCAGACATGTTCTCTAAAGCCCCAAATTAGTTCCAAGCTCTGTAGCTCTCAGCAGTATAGTTGGGGGACACTTTTCCAGCAGGTGGATGTCAAACACTATCATCCCATTGTGGTTCTCATCCAGAAAACACTTCAATGCTCTCCAGGAAAACCTCAGGCTTTTACTTCACTCATGGCCTCCATAAGGCGAGCACTGTTTGTGACGGCTGTTGTCAGAAAAATGAATCTGTACCCTACAAGTCAAGACAAGCAGCAGAAGTGACTAAAAGCAGATCCCCAACAAAAAAAACAGATCAAGTCCCTTTAGTTCCACAGGGCCCCAGAATCAGAACTCTAGTTTCGAGGCACAGAAACATCAGTAACAGTGGTGTGGCAGCAGCTATCATCCCAGAACTTGGGAAGCGGACACAGGAAGATTACTACAAGTTTGAGGCCAACCTGAGGTACATAGCAAGTTCCATGCTAGTCTGAGCAACACTGCAAGACCCTGTCCCCAAAAAACGGGGAGAAAAATAGAAGAAAAAAACATCAGTACAATGTGACAATGTGCCAGTCAGTAACAATGTGCCAAGCCTGATGAGACTGGGCTCCCTGCTCCCTGCTTTAGCAGCCCACAGCAAGGCTACGGCAAGTGGTGTCACAGCTAGAAGGAAAGCCTTCCTGTGCGGGGCGTATTTTCCCCTAGAGCTCATGTAGGCCTGTTCCCACCTTTCTGTTTTCTTACCTTTCTCTCTGCCCAGGAACCGCAGGGCTGAGATCTCTGAGAATGTGCAGCCCCCCAAGAATACCACCAAGATGAGGCGCAGGGACTCGCTGGAAGCCTTATCTTCCTTGGCCATATCTGTGAGGATCAGAGCAGACTCTGGTCTTCACTGATAAGCAAGTCTTAAGTGATGCATCTAGCCCACCTCTCACTGGCACCCTGCCCCTCTAGCAATGCCACATACCTGTGAATGCAAACTCACTACAGTTTAGCAGCCGTACCACTTCATCAAGGCCCTGCCAGCTTCGCCGCTCCAGCACCTGGGAAGGGTAAGCACTAGTTTCATTGAAGTCTACTAATGGTATTAGGTTTAGGAAAGGAAGGGGGCAGCAACTAGACTCATGTTTCTTGCTACTGGGGAAGTTGGGAGGATCAAGGGCCAAAAGAAAGCAGAAAGAGGAAACTAGGAAGTGGAACAAAATTGATTCTTTCCCACCTGCTCAATGATTCGGCAGCTCAGAGGCACATAGGCACCACTGAAGACATAAGCCATGTCTCGGGGCACTTTCAGGTCATACTCGCCATCTACACGTGGGATCTAGAATGCAAACATACTACATCAAGTAAAGGACAGTTCAGCTCTAACCTTTTTAAGGTCAGATAAAAGTAACACATCTCAAACAGTTTGAACTTCAACTAAAGAGAGCCAGCAAAATGTTCTGACAGAAAGGAGTCTGTAATCTAGACAACCATTTGTATTGAGTATCTGCCAATTCTCTCAAGGGGTTCCTATGCTCCCTGTGAAGGGAAGGGATCCTTTCCAGCTCTTCCCTCCAGCCTCTTCAGAGAGAGCAGGGGAACCCATACTTCTGTGTTCTCCAGCATTGGCAGGTACTGTTACATGTGTATGAAATAATGGATCTTTATGTCTTGTCTCATTAAGCTCATGCTGTAAGGCTAGCAAAGCACTTTCATAAAAGTGCAGTGATGGGCTAAGGAAATGGCTCAGCAGATAAGAGAATGTACTTCTCTTCCAGAGGACCTGAATTTAATCCCCAGCAACCAAGTTGGATGGTTCTCTACCACCTGTAACTCCAGCTCTTGAAGTATCCAATGCCTCTGGCTTCCAAGGGCTCCTGAACTTCCATATGCATAACCACACATAGACTCACACATATACAGATAATTAAAAGTGAAAATGAGTTTTTTTTAAAAATGCAGTGACAGGCTGAGAGATAGCTCAGCAGTTAAGAATACTTGCTTCTTCCAGAAGAATACTGTTCTTCCAGAGGACCTGAGTTCGATTCCTAGCACCCACATGGCAACTAACAACAATTCATAAGAATTCCAATTCCAGGGGATCTGACACCCTCTTATGGCCTCTGTGAGCACTGCAGGACATAAGAGCACTTACATACATGCAGGCAAAACACTCATACACATAAAAATAAAAAATCAAATAATTTTAAAAAATAAAAATGCAATGACATGGGCTGGGGAGATGACAGTGGGTAAAAGCACTTGCACGAGAATCTGAGTTCAAGTCCCCAGAATCTATGTAAAAAGCCAGACCCATGGTGTAAGTGTGTAATCCTAGTGCCCTGAGGAGATGGGAGGCAGAGACAGGACAATCTTCAGAAGCTCATGGGAAGCTAGCCTGGACTATGGGGCAGAAAAACAACACAGACTTTTGTCTCAAACAAGGTGGAAGGTGAGGACCAACAACCAGAAGTTGTCACCTGACCTTCTCATGCGTGCTATGGCATGCATGTACACATACATACCAAAAAGAAAAGAAGAAAATGCAATGACATACAGGTTCATAGAGATGCAGAGTATACCACAAAGGAATAAACCCATGTCTCCCCACCGTCCAGCTTATTCTACATACCAAATTTAGCTTTTTGCTTATGGCACGAAAGTTGCTCCTCTTGGCCAGAGAACTGAAGGCATCAGTGATCTTTCCTGGGGAAGAGATCTGTACTAGGTTCCACCTAAGGTCTACAGAGTCACACCATCATTTTGAATAGGACAGATCAATACATCCAACACCCTGTCCCAAACTCCCTGCCCTTGATGCTATTCCCTTTAGTTTCCTGGAACTGATCAAGACACTCAGAATACTCTCCTTATCCACTGTTTTTCTTCTACAGAGTATCAGCTGCATACTAAATGTAGGTGACCTTAGTTTGTAAGTTTGGCCTCAGAATTAAACCAGCCTGACTTACTGAGGGACTTTAAGTTGCTTAATTTCTCTAAGCTTCAGTTAGCTGATAATGAAAATTAGGGTAAGAAAAACTTTTTCTTTGAAGATTAAGTAAGAACTCATATGTAAAAGGTCACACGTGTACAGAAACTGCTCTTGCTAGCAGAAGTAGCATTAATAATGACAGTACCAGTAAGGAATCCCTCTGGAGGCTCTGCCTGTTGAAAGAACAATTACAAGGGGTGGAGAGATGGAGGCCTGCTCACCTGCAGCCTTGTCAGTCACCAGCTTGCTCACTTTGCTCTCCACTGCTGTGAGGGTGTCCCCTGGAGCCTGCTCTGTTAGGAGCCCAGCTCGCCGAAGATTGGAGAAAGTTAGCAGGTGCTCAGGGCCATAGCTCTGAAGGAATTGCGAGTTAGTTATTTACCAAATGTCCACCAAACAACCAGCATTTCTAGATAACACAGAGGTGAGGAAGACAGGAACCCATTGGTTCATTCTTCAGTCTCCACTCTGAAAGAGCTCACAGGTGCAGCAATATTAAAGAGGAATAAAAGTAGCAGGAAACATCCAAGTGTGATGGCACTCGCCTTTAATCCCAGCACTCAGGAGGCAGAGACAGGCAGACCTCTGTGAGTCCAGCCTGGTCTACATAGTGAGTTCCAGACCATCTGGGGCTTCAGGGAGGCTCTGTTTCAAAAATTTAAAAAAAAAAAAAAAAAAGCAGGAAACTACTAAAAAACACAGAAGGATGACGGGGCTGGCAAGATGGTTCAGCAGGCAAAGGTGCTTACTACCAAACCTGACAACCTGAGTTCAATCGATCCCTGTAGAAGAAGAAAACCATCTGCTGTAAGTTATTCTCCCTGACTTTCACAGGCATGCACACATGTGCATGCACACACACACACACCAATCAATCAATCAATAAATGTAATACTTTGTTGTTTTTTTGTGTTTTATTTTTGAGAAAGGGTCTTACTATGTACCTCTGGCTGGCCTGGAAAACTCTGTAAAGACCAGACTGACCTCAGACTCACAGAGATCCACCTGCCTCTGCCTCCTGAGTGCTGGGATTAAAGGTCTGTGCCACCAGACTTGATCAATAAATATAATTAAAAAGGAAAAGAAAAGAATAATACCCTCCTAGCCTTACCTGCAGATACTGTGTTTTCAGGGATCGGTAATCCTTGGGGTTCAAACCTAAGGGTAAGGAAAATAAGATACACACATGAGAAAAAGACCAGTTGAGGTTACCTGAAATGTTCAGCAAACCAATCAAGTAACATCTTTTTTTCAAAAGATTTGTTTATGTGTATGAGTATTTTGTCTACATGTATATATGTGCATCCTGTGCATGTAGTACCTATAGAGGCCAGAGGAGAGTGTAGGATCTCCTGGACCTACAGTTACAGATGGCTGTAGAGCGACCATGTGGATGCTGAGGACTGGACCCAGGTTCTTTATAAGAGCAGTAAAAAACTCAAGCACTAAGCCTTTTTTTTTTTTCTTTGAGACAGGGTCTCCCTGTAGCCCCAGCTGGCCTGGAACTATGTAGACCATGCTAGCCTTGAACTCATAAAAATCTTGCTGCTTCTGCCTCCTGAGTGCTGGGATTAAGGTGTGCACCTAGCTTCAAGCAACATCAAGTGAGGAAGGACTCACTGCTAACCTTGCATAGGACAAAGTTGATTCTAAATTGACTGCTAAATTTAAGCTTACTTATCAGAAGACAAATCCCTGAACTACAGGGTACTGAGGAAGAGACACCAGAATAGTGTCAATTGAGGGTGAGAGAGTTTATGGGATGTGACAGGAAGAAGATGGGACTTCCCAGGCATTCCAGCTAAGTTGCTGTTTTTAAACTGATTTATAGTGACTGAGAAACAGAAGATGCATTCCAAAGATGTGGTTTCAAATGTTATTTTTTCCATAGAGGTAGGGATTCCAACTATAATGAAGAGAATTTAGAATAAGTAAAATATATTTCCAGGTACAGAGCAACATGGTTCACTGAACACTGTAAGGGTTAACAGTAAAAACATGTCATAAGAGAATGCAGAATTGTAGCTGATGGAAATACTTATGAAAACCATCCCTTGGTCCTAGAGTGCTTTTACCTGGAAACCTTATTGAAGACAGGTCAAATGGAGTGATAAGAGAAACACCACTCAGCTCTGCACCTCTGCAGTCCTAACATGAAGGATATCATGGGGTGGCCTGAAGGTGGTCCTGCTTAGAGCTGAACAATAAGTTACCCTATGACCTGCTGATAATTCACCCTAAATAAGAACCGCTTCATTTTAAAGGAGAAAGAATTTAGTAAATTACAGGAAAACATCTTGTCTGATGAGATCTTGTCTTTCAAAATAATTTCTTTTATCCTTGGGGCATATTTCTCAATCTGGCATTCTTGGCTTTGATCTTTCGGACTCACCATTCTCAGTGATGGACAAAAGGCACATGAGGCGAAGGCTTTCTATTGGTGACACCTGCACAGGAAGAAAGAGTCAAAGAGGATTGTTTCAAGATGCATGCTCTGCCTGTTTTTCTGCCTAGGTAAGTCTACCTCAAAACACCATTTGAAGCCACCCAGTCCACTTGCTCACCTGTCGATCTATGTGTTCCTCAATGTAGTTGGTGCTCTCACGGATGTTGAACCCCTCCAGCAGTGCTGTGAGTAAGCAGAGAACAACCTGTGACTGGGGATCAGCTCAGCTAAGCCGAGTCTGTCTCCCCATGTCTTTCTCCATCCTTGGGTGGGCCAAGGGACCTGCTACATTCTACACAGTCAGCACTGTCAGCTGGAAAGAGCTAAAGAGCATCTTTTGGGGAGCAGGGAACTAGGGCTGGGAGCCGAGGGGATAGGAGCATGAGGAATAGCTTGGTGAGGCTGCTGCAGTTACCATGCTCAGTCTTGATTAGCTCCTGGAAATCCTGCTTGGTTTTCTTCTTCATGATTGATTCACAGGCCCCAATATCTATAGATAGGACAAAAAAGGGAGCTGACATTCCTGGTTCTAGAAAGATAGTCCTTAATTGCCCATAATAATAAAAACCTAGTAAGGCAAAATCCAGAAACAGTTCTTTCTATTTTAGACCAAACAAGATTACCATCTGCCAGGAGAAGGGTCTCCTCTCAGGAGAAGGTGATAGCCTCCAGCAACATTCTCCTGTGGGGCACAGTCACCTTCCCTCACCTCCAGGCTAATACCTACGGAGACTCAGCAGGCGGTGCTCCTGTTTCAGTCCCTTGAGTTCCTGGGACACGAAGTTCTTCATCTGCTTTATGTCCATGCCTCTCCGACGCTGTGGGAACATCCCTTTGGTCAGTACCCACTGTAAAACCACCAGCCTCCTTAGCTGCTACCCATCCATGAGAAGACACAGGAGGCTTGTCATAGGTTAGAAAGGAAACCATTCAAGAAATACAACAGAGGAGCAGGCCTTGGAGTCTTACATCATACTGGGCTTGCAAGTTCCGGGCCTTCTGGCTTAAGAAGCCAAAGACATTGGAGAAGTGCTCGTTCCGGATCTCATTAAACACCTGTGAGAACAAGACAGAAACCATTTACTACATCAGAACTGTTACAGGTCCCTGTCCACTTTCTGAGTAGAATGACAGCAGGAAGAGTGCTCAACTGCACTAGCAGAAATGCAAAGGAAGCCAAGCTGGTATCAATAAGTGGGTGCTAGGAACATCTACCTTATTCTGGGTCTGCTTTTAGGCTGTTTGCTTTTGTTTTAGGGGAGATTTGTTGATCTACCTGCCTCTACCTCCAAAATACAGAAATGACACATGGGTGCCACCATGTCTGGCTTGGGTCTGATCTTAACTGATAGGAGAAAACCTCCCAGGGACTCCGCCTCCTGCCCAGAGCTAGGCCCAGACCTGGTATATAAATCCTGAGTAAATCCCCTGCTGTGCCCACACCCTCACCTTGTCCTCAGCATTCAGTAGCACCTTCAGGCTCTTGTCAGAGGATGTGACTTCTGGGCCAAAGTCGACACTCCCTTTGAGGGCAGAGGGGACAGCTATTAGGAGCTCCACAGAGACCCCTCCTACTCGTTTCTGAACCCCGGTAAAGGTCCCTTAGTGTCACCAGTGCACTAAATCTGGGTTTCCCCTACAAGCCATGCCCCACCAGAGATGGTGTCACTTCTACTTTGTCGAGATGCAAAGGACCACGGCACTTACCACACTTGATGCGGAACGTGTCATCTACCAGGCCTTCATAAACCACTTGGGAGCAAAGTGCTGTCACAAAGTCCATGTCTGAAATCAAGATCCCAACCATGAAGGTCCCCCAGACATACCCTTCTACCCAGTTTGCTCAAAATCAGCTCAGGAACTTTCCACAGGGCCCAAGTGCCCATGTTCCTAACCAACATAGGGATTCATAGCCCTAACTTTAGGACCTCAACTTTGCCAATACAATTTCCATATTCTTGTCTTCTAGGATCCAAAGAGAGAGACTGCTGGGCATCATTTACCTCTGTCCAGGAGAAAGATGTGTCCAATCTCTGGTTTCCGGCCTTTGGTTTCACTGTCCTCCTCCTCCTCTAGTTTCCTCCATAGATCATATGACATCTGCCGGGGCCCAAGACATTCTCAATTTTGTGTCCAGGTCCTCCTGAAGCCTCATACCTATAGAAGCCAACCCATGGATATCCAGTCCATGGATACTTCATCTTATTCCTAAGAGGGGAGTTAACTGGGAACAATAAAACCTATCTACTATATCTACCTCTATCCCTCCCTTTCCAGTGTGGAAAATGTGCTACTCTGCCCCAAAGATAAAAAGAGATTTAGGAATGTGACCTAGAAGCTCTTGCTTTTCTGTTGGCACACAGATTTTCCTCTCTAGGGAACTATCCTGGAACATAAAAGCAAAGGAAAGAATATACCTATGTCATAGAGGCCTAGGGATAATCTTCGCTGGGAAAGAAAATAGGAAATGAACTTTACCGACAAGGGTTCTGCCGACACTTTTACCTTAGCACATCTGCCAATCCCATAGCAGTTCAGAAAGGGTCCATACAGAGTACTGAGAAGGTGCAAGGCCTGAGCCACAGTGTTGATCCAACGCTGATCACCTTCCTGCAGGGACCATGTGGGCCACAAATACACAGGTCAACTCATTAGGCCCAGCCAGAGAATGGCTAACTCTAGAATCCCTGATGTGGGATGGCAATCTTTAGTGAATGCTGGGAAAAGTTCATTTTACCGGCACCTGCAGTGGTTAATCCTGATTGCCAACTTGATTGGGGAGCACCTGAGAGATTAGTAAAGCTGACCTCTGGATGTATTTGTGAGGGTGTTTCCAGAAAGGATGAAATAAGGATAAGAGCTACCCTGAAGGTGAGTGGACCATCCACAGACCAAGTGCCCAGACAGAACAAAGGGGACAAAATGAAAGGCTGCTCCTGCAGGCATTCTGTCTTTCTTCCTGGCCACCAGAATGAGTTGTTCTTCTCTACTATACCTCCAGACATGATGGACGGGAACCTCTGAATCTTTCCTCTCTTGAGTATTTTCTCGGGTATTTGACCACAGCAGTAGCTGACTAAGAGCACTGAAAGAAGTTCTATTTAAAATAACCTATCATCTTCAGTTAGCAAATCACTGTCATGCAGGATAAATTCTATGAGTTGGAAACAGTTAACCCACTGTACTCTATGTATATCCCTTGATACTAAGACTCAAGGGCCCTGCATTTACCAAGAAGTAATCCCTGAAAAATTCAGGCAGCTCCATGCTCAGCAGATCCACATCAAGAGGCAGCAGAGAGAAGGCCCATTCATCACAGCTCACATCTGTAGGGACAGAGAACATCAGTCTTCCTGCAGAAGGTACTCAGTTCCACGCTAAATGAAGGTCTGCCACAGACATGGAATAAATATTTAAGTGCCATATGCCAAGTACTAGAGTTAGCACTTGAGACTGAAAGAAGAGCAAGAAACAGTCTGTCCTTAAGGAGCTCATAATACAATAACAGAAGGAGACATGTACACAGCATATAATGCAATGTGCTGAGTGGTGGGTTTGTATTAGAGGGCCAGCTGAGAATAAGTGCTGGGAAAACATTTGAATTCATGATTCAGCAAATACTAATTGAAATTCATCTAGATGTAGGACTGTAATAAACACTGGGAAGACAGCAGTGCGCAAAATGGACTCACTCCAGGTCTTCTGGAGCTTATGATACAGCAAATTATAATGTGCTATTTTTTAATTTTATGTGTATGAGTGTACTGCTTGCATGTATGTAAGTGTACCCATGTCATGCAATGCCCACAGAGATCAGAAGAGGGCATCAGAATCCCCTAGAACTGGACTTACAGACAGTTGTTAGAAGACATGTGGATGCTGGGAATCAAACCCAGGTCCTCTGCAAGAGCAGCTGGTGCTCTTAACCACTAAGCTATCTCTCCAGTCCCATGATGCACTACTTATAAAAGTTGTATTTCAAAAAAGTGAAATGGGTGCAGAGCACACACTTTACATACACGAAGCCCTTGTTTAATGCTCATCACAAAACAAAACAAGTCCTGAGCAGAATATTATAGGAATTAAGCACAACTAAAGGTAAAGGAATGACTTCTTGGCCTGCTTGGGCTACATGAGTTCAAGGGCAGCTTGAGACTTTGACTTAATACAAGAAATTAAAAAGAGACAGGGATGTAACTTAGTGGTAGAGCACTTGCCTAACGTGTAAGGCCCTATATACAATACCTAGTACTGCAAACAAACAAATAATGCCAAGCCTGATGGCATAAGACTGAGAAGCTCAGGAAGTTGCAGCAGGGAGATCACAAGTTCAAGGGTTGCCTGTGAGGCAGTAAGTATAGAAGATAGGTTAGCCTGGGACCCTATTTGATTTTGGTAATGCACACCCCCAACTCTTATAATAATGTACTTAACAGCCTAGTTCCTTCATCTACATGTATTATGCACACATACCCGTCTCAAAAGAACACACCTAGAAACCTCAGAACTCTCTCAAACCTCCACCTGCATTGGGATACACATACTCCCATCTCTGAACAATAGTATAGAATTTCTCTGCCCTGGTAACAATCAAATTTAGACAGTTTCTACTTAAATGTATTCCCAATGTATCTAGTATGAAGAATAGGAAGTTCAATGGGCCCAAACTGGTTTTGGGTGCATGTGCAATATAAGGCAAGCTATGAACTTTTAGAGAGAATCCCCTATTTACCATATTATGCCTATGCATAATTGGGCCTGCATAGGAAGAAAATAAGAAGCATTACAGGAAGGGACATTCACAATATATGACTAAATCTATCAATTGAAACAGAAAACCACCCAAACTACAACCCTTAGTAACTATAACCAGCGCTTTCTTCCTTTAGACCCCATAGAAGATACTCCAGGCTGTAGCCTGGAGCCCTTGAGTACCCTCAACTCATGGCCTGCTGTATGACAGTGTATTTCTCTATAATTTGTACTATTGCTTTACTCCCAGTAAAGTTATCTTTCTCCTTTTGCAAATCTGTTTGGGCCTTTATTTTAAATTCTTTGATAAGAAGCCAAGAACCTGGAAACCCCTGGCCCAGACCCTGATCACTCATAACATATAGACTACAGAAGGGAAGACACCCCTACCACTCCTATCCCCTCCCCACAGAGAAGTGACCAGCTTAGAATTTGCATAAGATTTGGGTGGGCAAAAATCAGTAGAGTAGAGAGCAATCTAAGCAACAGGATGAGCATGTAAATCCCAAGGATAGAAGGTAACAAGTCGGGAAAAGGAGTGGCACACCATGAGGCTAAAGAGACAGGAAGGAGTTGGACTGTAGGAGACATGGCAGACCATGCTGAGGAGTCTTGCCCAAGTTGTGCTGAGGGGAATCTTAGAAGAACAGCTGGGTATTCTTAATGCTAAGCCCTGGCGTGCTATAATGATCTCAATTGGTGTCCTAGTCCCAATCTCATTCTCAGGAACCTCTCTCACTAGACCAACAGGAGTAAGACCCAGAGAAGGAGCTGGGAAGTGGAAAACAGTAGTTATTCCTTTCTTCATATGTTCTCTCCCTTCACTCACATTCAGTTCCTCTCACCTCCATAGATTCCCTCTTCCTCAAGCACCATCTCACATGCATAAAACTGAAAGAGAAAAGGAAGTTTATTAGTAACCACTTTCTTTGTTCTCTATTCATTTTATGTTTGCTTTGTTTTGTTGTTGTTGTTTTGAGACAGGGTCTCACTATGTAACTTTGACTGACCTGTAATTTACTATGTAGAGACCAGGCTGGCCTTGAACTCACAGAGATCTGTATCTGTAATCTGAGTATTCATGGCCAGAAGATCTAAAG
This sequence comes from Eospalax fontanierii, assembly GCA_035773235.1. Taxonomy (NCBI): domain Eukaryota; kingdom Metazoa; phylum Chordata; class Mammalia; order Rodentia; family Spalacidae; genus Eospalax; species Eospalax fontanierii. The sequence continues at coordinate 148,169,782 of CM069524.1, read as the reverse complement.
TTGAAGAAGCCTGTGCTGAATAGCAAGTTCCAAGCCATCCTGGACTAATTAATGACATTCTGTCTCAAAAAAAAAAAAAAAACAAATAAACAAGCATACATCTAGGACCCACAAATGCTAGGAAAACATTCTACTTCCAAGCTTGGCCTTGTTCTTTCCATTCCTGTGGAGCTCCTGTATGGTTGTGCCATAGTTTGAACATGTCTGAACATGGTTTTGAGTATGTCTCTCAACAGCTCATGTGCTGAAACTTAATCTCCACTCAGGTGTTACGAGAGTACAAAATCTAATTATGGTATCTAGAAGTAAGTCTCTGAGAATTCATTAGGATTAGGTAAGATCACTAGAGCAGAGGCTCCATGATTGAATACTGATGGCTTTATAGAAAAAAGGCAGAGATCAAAGCATACCACATACTGTCTTTTGCCATACTATGTTCTTAGTCACCCCATGATTCTGCTGGAAAGATAGCTATTAGCAGACATGTTCCACTCAACATTAATATACAGAACATGAACTACAGTAAGGCTTTATAAGTTATACAACCTCAGGTACTTAACTGGAATAATAGGAAATGACCTGAGACAGTTACTGATGGGGAAAATAATCAGTGAAACCATGAAAAAGGACACCCAGATCCTTAGATCTAAAATGAACCTCTAGAACCATCTAGCCCCAAATTTCATTTCTATCAGTGTTACTTATGAACTATGCTTTTTTGTCTCCCTGAAACCCAGGAATGTTTTACAAAGGAGAAGATATTTTATCTGTTTTTGAGGGGAGGGCTAGTCAGGTACAACTGGGAAGAATGGTATGGATATGCTCCAGAAATCATGGAGGAAGAGTGGGAATTCTGTGGAGGATGACCTATGAGGCCTCTGGACCCACTTGAAAAGTGTTGAAATCCAGCCCTGGGAGTCAGTGGCATACACATTGTATTTAAATGGTTTGAGCTGGGCATGATGACATAAGGCTATAACCCTAGTACTCAGCATTTGGGAAATGAAGGCAAGAGGATCAGGAGCTCAAGGTCATCAGATAAACAGCAAGTTTAAAGCCTATTTGGGCTACATAAGATGTCTGAAAAAAAAGATCTCTCTCTCTCTCTCTCTCTATATATATATATATATATATATATATGTGTGTGTGTGTGTGTGTGTGTGTGTGTGTATATATATTTATAATATGAATAGAGCTAAGGATGGGAGTCCAGGGCAAAGCAAAACGATAGGAGTACACAGTGCAGAATCTGGTAGAAAAGATAGAAAAGACTGAGAAGGAACAGAGAGGCAGGAGCAGGAAAAATAGCATCACTGCAGGCACGAAGGTAACAGGGTGAACATATTAAATGCCAGATAAGCAAGAAAAGCATTAAACAGATATCACTGCATTTGAGCACTGGTTTCTTGTCTTTGTTTTATTGGTTTGGCTGGTTGGATTTTTGTTGTTATTGTTTTGTATTTATTTTTGAGACAATGTCTTAATTTGGTACAGTCTGGCCTTGAACTCCTGATCCTCCTGCCTCTCCCTCCTGAGTGTTAGGATTATAGGCATGTATTACCACACCCAGCTTGTCTCAGAAACAATTTTTTTTAGATAATTAGGAAGTGTACAGAGGGCACTCGTGTCTGACAAGATGACAACACAAATAGCTAATGTATCTTGAACACTGAACATGGACTAGGTACTGTTCTTAATGTTTACACGGCTGACTATTTTCATCCACATAACTCATTCTTGGAAGTACCGATTCATGCCATGTGTTTTCACTTATTTATGCCAGTAAGGCTATAATCTATAGGCTTGGTTTATCTTTTTCGAAGTTTGTTTCTATGGCACTGGGAATGACATCCATAGTTTCTAATGTTAACAAATAAAATCCAGAGTCCAATCTGAAAATTGCCAACTTTCCTAATTGGTATAAGGAGTCTCAAGAAGACAAAAATGTACCTCTTCCCTCTAAGTACTGAGTGAGAGGATTTTCCTATGATATAAAACTAGGGCTGATAAGATAGATGGTTGAGCCATAAAGATGCCTACTGCCAAGTCTGATGACCTGAGTTGATTTCCCAGATCCACATGGTTGAAAGAGAGACAGCTCCTACAAGTCCCATATGTGTGCTGTGGCACACCTTTACACGTACACAAGATGTAATAAAAATTTTTTAAAGAATTTGATTAGATAGGATATTCACAAAAATACCAATTTTATTTTTCTGTATAATACAATGGCTTTTAGGATTATTTGAAGCTGTTATCTATCAACTTCTATTTTCTGTTAATATAAATTTATTCTTGGAAACAATATTAAAAGGAGAGGGGTTATAAAAATCCACAAACTATAAATTGTTGCCATGGCCCCTTTAATAATATTTTTAAAAATAACCTATAAAATTGTGACTGGTTGTTTTATTCAATAATTACTTGCCCCAATAATAGTGTTATACTTAGATTAGGCATGGTGACATAGGCCTGTGATCCTAGCATTTGGGAGGCTGAGGCAGGAAGATCATGACTTCAAGCTCAGCCTATAGGACCCTGTCACTAAAAAACAATAAACAAAACAAAGAAAGTGTTATACTTCATGTTTCTCATTCCCAATCAAGATTAAACATTTGTAAGATTACACTGTCAATCTTCTAAGACTCTTAAAAGGAAGGAAAGGACCAGGCATAGTGGTACATGCCTTTAATCATAGTACTTGGGAGTCAGAGGCAAGCAAGGTCACCCTAGTCTACATAGTGAGTTCCAGGCTACCTCAAAAAACAAACAACCATAAAAAGGAATGAGAAAACCATGTAAGCCTACGATTCTACTAGCTTTCTTATTTTAACAGAGACAAAAAGTCATGTCACTTAAAAGTCACAGGTACTATTATCAACTCCATTTTACAGATGGGGAAATAGAGACTCAGAGCAGCCAAATACCTTATCCAAGATCATGTAGGTAATAAATGCTAAAACAAGGACTCACACACAGATAGCCTGGTTTGACCATCTTTAGTTTCAGTTAATACTCCTGTTTTCTCTAGATTTGTCATAGGTAAACTGGAAAGGAATAAAGCTCTGCCCTTTCAACTTTGTTTCTATCTGCTCTATGTACAGCACATACTACTTGGTAGTGCCTTACTGGCCACAGCTGGCAGTGTAAAAGCCTGGTACTTCACTTCTGCTAGTCACTTAGGTTGAGGATGGACCTATGATGGACCTAGCTGGCAGGAAATGAAAGGGGACTCAATGGAGTCAAGAAACAAGAGCTATTATGATGTTCCTTCAAACCCAGCAATTATTGAGGAGAGCTAGCTTGGCTTGGCTAGTCACTGTGTGAGTGTGAGCTTCAGTTCCCTGAACTGCTTAGAGCTGAGGTAGAAAAAATGGTCTCTAAAATTCTCTCCCTATTTAAGAAAAGATTCTTCTCATCTCAGAAATATGTATAATTATTACATGTCAACTAAATTAAAAAGAAAAGGCCTTTCCAGTATACAATGGTGTAATTCTAGTAATCTCAATCCCTTGGGTGAGCATATAGAAGGTGGTATGTAAGGACTTACTGTATTTATTTTTAGAGGGATACAGGAAAGGGGTCATAGAGAAGTCATAGCATCATGCATGTTTACTACAGGAATGTGTGTTTATGGGAATACAGAGCAGGATCCATTTCACAAACATAAAGCGGTTCATCTAAAAAAAAAAAAAAAAGCTATGTAGGGCTGGGATGTAGTTCACTGGTACAGTGCCTGTCTAACATACACAAGCACCTTGGTTTGATCCCTAATACCAGAAAAAATAAAATAATAATAAATAATAAAAAAAAAAACCAGTTCTCACAATTCACAATCCACAGTCTTTTCTTTGGGGCATTACTACACACTCTACGTGTAGTAATCATGGACTGGACACATTAATGAAAAGACAGCATGCCATTGGCCCCTTACCATTCCCTCCCAATCCTGACCTTTATTCACTTCCATATCTCCCCTTCTAGGATCCATGCTCACCTTCTGAGGACTAAAGATGACCTTGTATTTTCGAGTCCGGCCAGCCAATTTGTCAGCATTGACAAGATCTACAAAGAGAAGGATGCAGCCCAGTGAGCCACTGATCACCTGTTAGACCAGATGCAAGGGAGCAGAGATGCTTCCCAAGATGAACAGAGCCATTTCAGCCACATATGCTCCATCCTTGCCTTCCTTTTAAGGACTTCCTCTCTCTCCCTTCTTCCCTTTTGTTATATATGTAGTCCATGCTAGCCTCCGATTTGTCATCTTCCTGCCTTAACCTCCCCTGTGCAGGAATTACAAATGTACACCACTATGCCCAGCAAGTCTTTTCTTATTATAGGCAAGGCCCTTCTATCTTGTCCACTTTCTCCCTGCTCTTAGTTACACATAGTACCATGGCTTACTCACTGGCAATGTAGCGCATATTCTTAATACGGGGTCTGACCAAGAAGCACAATCTATGGGAGAGAAAAAAAGAGAGAGAGAAAAAAGTTAAATAGAATCGTGAAATTGGTGATAGCAGCTAAGGAGAAACTAAACAAGTCTGTGACCATGCGCCAACCACAGAAGATCTCTCTCAATACAAGTACAGTGTGATGATATGTGTGCCTTTATTGGCTCTATGATGGACCTGGTAATTCCTACTCTTTAATGATTTATGATTCAGTGGGCAAAAAAGATGCACACATTAACTGATTTTATATTTATACACACAGAGATATGTACATACTCAAATATATACATATATATAAAATCAATCAGAAGATGGAGAGATGGCTCAGTGGTTAAGAGAATTGGCAGCTCTTGCAGAGGACCTGGGTTTGATTCCCAGGACCCACATGGCAGCTAACAACTGTCCATAACTCTAGTTCCAGAGTATAATGCTCTTTGCAGACCTCTGTAGGCAATGCATGACATGGGTGCACTTATATGCATGCAGGCAATACTCTCATACACATAAAATAAAAATAGCAAATAAAAAACACTTAAAATCAATCAATTGCCAAAAAAAAAAGCAATACAAGAATGTAATTCAAACTGGAATCTATACATTCTCCATGTATCTAGAAGTTTTTCCTCAGTGGGAAGGTATATATAACTGAAGTCTGAGAAACATTCAAAATAAAACAAAGGGCTAGGGATAAGGTTCTGTGGTAGAGTGCTTGCCTAGGACACTTGAGGTGGTGGGTTTGATTGCCAGCATCACAGTATATGACTATATACCAAGAGAATAGACCAATACAAAATGCCCCAGAAATCCAGAGAAGTAAATAAATCTGGACTGTAAGGGAGACAGAAATCTTCCTGGAAGAGTTGGGCTGGGCTCTAAAAACACTGTTCTTTATAGAAGCAGAAGGTAGGGGACAATTTCAGGCAGAGTGGTTAGTGCAGTCCAAAAGGTAAATGCACATATTGGACTGTGTATGGAAACACATGTCAACAGAGGCTTGAAGGACATGTGAGAAAAGATGGCACACGTAGCAACAAGGCCCTGGAATCTCTGATGCTCAACTGAGCTACATTTAATAAGAAAATGTGAAGCCTAGGAGGTTCTTTTTTAAATTTTTATTTTTTATTTAAAAATATACATTTTAAAATTACATTTATTTATTTATTACATTTAAAAATTGTTATTTTTGTGGGCATGTGTATGTATGTGGGTGCACATGTGCCATGACGCACATGTGAAGGTCAGGGGACAATTTGTGGGAGTTAGTTTTCTCCTTCTGTGTGGGTTCAGGGGGAGCAAACTCAAGCTACTGAACTTGACAGCAAGTGCCTTCATCTAAGAACTTTGGAGGTTCTTGAGAGGAGTAGAATAACGATTTTTGGAAAATTAATAAATCCAGTTGTAGGTGATAACATGGAGTGGAGAGCGAAGAGGACAGATGGGTGAACTGCAGAAAGGAAGACGCCAAATTGTGAAAATTCAGGGATGTGAGCCACATTACAGACAGCCTAGTTTATGTCTGTCATAAACTAGGGGCAGGTCAAAGGCAAATGTGTCCTGAGGAATCTTCTGCTTGGAGGCAGCACACATGCTCCCAGATACTTACTGTTCACTGGAACTGAGGGCTGGTTTATTCTCCACCTTGTATAGCTTGTCTACTTCATGTTGCTACAGAGAACCCAACAAGACAATAGATGTGAGAATTTAGGAATCAGGCTGCTCCCTTGATAATCATCCACCTAAAATTTACTTCCTTAAATTGTCAAAACCCAAGGTTAAACAATATAAACATCACCAGTCCCCTCTCTCTGCCCATGTGAGCTGCTTATCTCTACCTTGTCAAGGGGGTCACTCTCAGAACTGGTAATGCTCATCAAAAGAAACTGTTCAAAGAAGAAAGCAGGGGAAGAGTTCCCCTAAGAAAAGGGTTGGTACCTTCAGGATGGAGACATTGGCAATCCGATCTAAAGGGCTCATGAGATCTGCCTCAATGAACAAATCCTTTTTTCCAGGAAGCTGAAGGAAAAAAAGGTATGGTTGGTCACTCATAGGTCATACAAGCTCCTTCAACTAGAAATCTGTCAAGCCACTTATTTAGTAGAAACCTAGTCTCAAGATAGAAGGGCATTAGGCTATTATCTTAGCTAAGTACCTTATTTACTGTCTCTATCCACCACTGACATTTCTCTGCATATAAAAGTCACTCCACTTTCTCAGCTTGGTTCCTTGTCACTGAACCCCCCCACTGGCCTGTGACCTTGGCCTGCACCCTTGTCTCTCTTCCTCACAGCCTCTTGTTTGGTGCTGAACAAAGACAAACTCAACAAAACTATGCTTTGTATCCTGCAATCCCTTCAACTAATTGCTAAACATCTTTTTTAGTGGTTACAAAAAAAAAAAAAAAAAAAAAAAAAGCAGAACTTAGAAAGCCAGGGCAGGGCTGAATGTGTGCCTCAGTGGACAGCATGTGTTCTGCAGGCATAAGGCCCTGATTTCAACCACCAGCACTATAAAAAAGAAAAGAAAAGGAAGTCCAGAACAGGATCTGGACTGGATCCACCTTAGGATCTCTGCTGTGGGATTCCAGCACCATCACTCTTTAAAAAAAAAAAAATTATTTCTTTTTATTTTATGTATATGAATGTTTTGCCTGAATTTATGTATATGCACCACATGCATGCAATTAGTGACAGGAAGGGGGAAGTCATTAGAAGCTTCCTCTGAACTAGACCTTGACAGCTGGCTGAGAATTGCCAGTGATGTCTTAAGGGACAACACAGCAAAGACCAAGGAGACAGGGGAGGTAGAGGGAAGGGCAGCACAGGCAATTCAGTTGCATTGATGCAGAAGGTATGAAGAAGGCAGCAGTTCTCAGCTGGGGACAGTTCTGAAACTGAAGGCACATTAGCAACATCTGGGCACATTTCTGGTTATCCGACTTAGAGTGGAGAGGTGTTGCTGGCATCTAGTGGGTAGAGGTTAGCAATGCTGCTAAACTTCCCACAGGGCACAGAACAGGTCCTACAACATGGAATTATCAAGCTCAATATGTCAATAGTATCAAGGCTGAAAAAAACTTATGTTGAAAAAATGGTGGGAAATATGAATGAAATGGTTGAACTGAGCATCGGGGCTCCAAATGCCAGCAGGGTAGGGAATTTGGACTTGACTTTTAAGGACTAAGGGAAACAAAGCTTTTGTGTACTAAAGCACAAATCAGCCAGAAATTTTGAATGGAATTGGCAATTGTGGATAAAATAGATTGAAGCCAGGAGAAACTGGAGGCCAAGAGCTCATTTAGGAAGTTACATATAACAGACCAGATAGCCAAGCACGGGGCTGGCAACACAGGAGGACCTGCTCCAGGCTAGTGGTGGTATGAACAAAAACAGGTTAACACAAACATGGAACTAAAAAAAATTAGAGTGTGTGTGTGCACACGGTATGTACTTATGGATATATGTGCCACCGTGTGTATAGAGATCAGAGGACAGCTTTGTGGGGCTGGTTCTCTCCTTCCACCTTTATGTGAGCTCTGGGGATGGAACTCAAGTTGCCAGACTTGCACAGCAAATGCCTTTACCTGCTAATACATCTTACTGGTTCATACAGAACATTTTTAATATTTTTCTTTGTCACTTACATTTTGCAAGTGTTATTTTATAATCATTGTTTTTAAAGTCATGTATAAGGAAGTATCCACAGGATTCAGCAACCAACTAAAAGTGGGGGAAGGACCGTCAAAGGTGATTTTGATGAAAGTATCAAGCCTGATTAGCAATGTCTATTAAAAAGAAAGAAACCAGGGCTGAGGAGAATCTAGTCAAGTGAGGAGCCATGTAATGCCAGATGGGAGTGATGGCCCACTTGTAATCCCAGCGCTATGAAGGTAGAGGCAGGATCCCTAGAGCAAGGAGGCTAGCTAGATTAGCCTGTATCAGTGAACTCTGTGTTCAACTGAGAGACCATGTCTCAATGAATAAGATAGTGATGGAGGAAGGCTATCAGTGTCAACCTTGTGCCTCTATACACACACAGGCACATATGTGTACTGATATACATGAGAACATGCATATATACCACACACTTACATACAGCCACATAAACACAAAAAAGAATAAAAGTTAGACGTTAGCATGGGGAGGATATTATTGCCCAGAGATCTATTCTGACCATGAATTACTCTGTGGGCTCATCTTCCTCCGCTATACTCCACTTACAGGTTTCCTGCTGTTGTTGTTTTTGAGACAGGGTCTCTCTATAGCCCCAGCAGGTCTGGAACTGGCTATTAGACCAGGCTGGCCTTGATCTCACAGAGATCCACCTGCTTCTACCTCCCCAGTTCTAGGACTAAAGGCATGTGCCACCGTGCCTGGCCACTTACAAGTTTTTATCCTTAGTCCCACATACTCTCTTTCCTATTGACCTCACGTCTCATGTTAACTAATGGCCATTTCAATTCTTCAGATTTTTATTGAGAATCTTCTATGCGAAAATCCCTATGCTAACACTGTGGGACATAGAAAAAGAGAAAAAAAATATGGTCTCAGGTTCCTTAGGTTCTCCCATATTCCCAGTTTCATCCTGGCCTTATTGATGAAACTGCAAGTTTGACATTTCTATCTGCTGGATATTACAAGCTTCAATTCCTACTATCATTATTGCTGTCTCCATGCCTGTCTGTCAATCTCTTTCTGTGTAGTGCTATGATTGTTCCCAAGGGCTATACACTGAGGAACACCCACAGGCCCCTACTAGCATCTTCACTCCACTCAAGTCCCAAATCAATCAACTCGTCTGTCTAACCTGTTCCTCTAGGTTTTATTTTCTTTGTGTATATGCCTATATATTCATGTGTATGCAGGGCTATGCTTGTATGTGCTTTTCATTTTCATTCAATGTTGATACAACAAATATTTATTAAGCACGTTTGATGTGCTTGAATCCAAGCTAGGTTCTCACTGGGTGTATAAGATAAAATTTTTATGCTTGAGAACCTTCCAGGCTAGGGGGGAACATGGATAGTAAGTGAACCACTAAATAAACAAGTAGCCCACTGCAATTATAGTAGCAGTATTATTTTTCTAAAAACAAAGGATAAAAATCAAGAGTAAACTTTACTCCTCCCTCAACATTTACAACCAATCAGTGTGACTTATAAATTCATTACAAGTCAAGTGTAGTGGCACATGCCCACAATCTCAGCACTTGGTAGGCTGAGTCAGAAAGGCTATGAGTTAATGGCCAGCCAGCTTAGGCCACATAGTCTCAAAAAAAAAAAAAGGGGGGAGGCGGGGGCAAACACCACTACTAACAAAAATGTACTGGCACTAAATGTGTGGGGCTTATTTATTTCAGTTTAATCAATGCTATCCTATCTGACCATCTGCTGCCTATTTACTCTATCCTCACATATCACTCCTGCAAGCATCAAGCACTGCTTCATGATACAAATGGGTGTGAGGGTCTTCAATGATTGCCTAATATTTGCTGTGTAATTCTTTTTCATGGGATAAAGTGGGTGAAACCTAGGGCAATCTGCATATGCAACTGCTTTACCACTGAGCTGCATTCCCAGCCTTACAGAGAGTATCTGACTTCTTTCTTCTCTACCCATGCTTTGTCCTTCCCTGCTTCCTTAACTTTGAGCCTACCAGCCCAATTGACTGAATGGAGCATGCTCTTCCTACTCCAAAGAAAACACGTTTATTCTTCAAACTCCAGTTCCCCGAAACTCCTAGGTAACCTTAACTGATAAGGCTGTTTATTCTGAATTCAGGAAGTCTACCTAGCACTCATTTAGCACCCAGTGCTTTAGCTGTCCTTTGTGTTTCACAGGGCTCCTACTGGAATGTTAAGGGCCCCAATGACAAAGTTATTTCAATCATATTTCCGTCTTCAGTGGATGCTTGGCACAGGTGGTGTCTCTAGTTTGTATGGGGCCGCTGATTTCCATTAAGTCTCTGGTCAGGTCGCAAGCAGCTCTTACTACTCTGGTTTTCCTTATGAGTGCCCCATTTTACACCTGTCTCGGAAGCTCCAAAGACCCAGCAAGGGAGAAGTCACATTTACTGAGGGCCCCACGGCTGAGGAGGTAAAGGCGCCAGGATTGGCAGGCACTGACCTGCTCCAGCAGATAGATGAGCTGGTCTCGAGCCAGCCTCTTGAGAATGGAGAAGTCAGGCAGCTCAGGAGCGTCCAGTCGATGGGGAAAAGCCATAACAGCGGTCACCTAGGCCACCGTGTGAGTGCAGGAGGATGTCCTCTGTTCTAGAAGGCCGGTGGCAGCCCAGGGCTAACGCAGGCTAGTACCCCCCACGCCTGGTCAGGGAGTTCCAGGGCCCCCGAAGGGTCCTCGCTCCTCCGCCAAAATGAATGGCCCGACCGCAGCCTCGCAGGGCTCTCCTTGCTGGCTGCAGCCGCCAAGTCCCGCCCAGTCCGGTCGACCTGTCGGCGGGATTCCCAACTGCAGCAGCAGCAGCAGCAGCAGCAGCGTACCGGGAGAACCCCGCCTCCAGCCTAGATAGGAGCGACTTCCTAGACCTCCCGGAAGTTCTGTTCTCTCGACCTGCACTTTGCATACTGGGAAGAGGACGGCGTCAGGAAAGGGACATTTGTAAACCAGAGGGCCTAGTCAGTTTTTTGTATGTCCGTGAGCTTATGTACGAATGCCCGCGGAGGCCAGAAGAGGTCGCAGATCCCCTGGAGCTGGAGTTCGTTATGAGGGGATAAATTTAGTTTTTTTAAAAAAGACTGGCGTGGTCGCGGTGCCTCCAATCCTTGCACTTGGAGGGAAGGAGGTTCAGGTCAAGGCTACTCTGGGCAACATGAGACTTGTATCAAAAACAAAAAAAAGTCAGAGACGACAGCTCAGTGAATAAAGGATGAGGCTCAGAGTTCTGGACCTCCAGCACCCACAAAGATGCTGGGAGTGGCAGCCCGCTGGTAATGCCAGCACTCCGGAGTTAGACTAGCCCAATTGTAGAATTCCAGGTTCAGTGAAGACTCTGCCTCAGTAAAAAGTGGAGAGCTGTCTAAAACCAGACCTCAGCTTCTGGCCTCCACATTCACGTGTTCACACTGCCCATAAACACACACACGCACACACACACACACACAAGCAGGAACTTATCTTGGACAATTGATCTACAAGGGGGAAATGTGGCAGTTGAAACCATTTTAGAGTAAGATTTAAGATATAAAAAACAAAGAAAATGCCAATAAAATGCAGTGCCGAGGGGTATGAATTCTATTTGGAAACAAATCCAAATAAACTACGAAAGTCATTTATGAAACAGACCACTAGTCGTGTATCCTATTAGGACTGACTAAAGGGCCTGGGTTCAGTCTTCTGCAGTTTTTAAAATAACAAAGTTGAGCAAAAACTAAAAACCTCTATGCTCGTACAGTGCTTCAGGAGCTCACCTAATACTTATATTTACTTACACCCCACCCCACCCTATTCTTAATTTTATTAACATCAGCTGTACTAAGAGATGGAGGTACCCTGAGATGGACTTCACTCCCATTGCTCTTTAAAGCAGTAAGTGTGCCTCTATGGTGCTGAGATATCCATTCTGTAGTTTGTCGACCTCTTGACCTCGGCCCCAAGTTGCCATCCTTAGTTGTTTTCTCACTTCAGGTGTACTGGTTACCCATTTCTTCTTCCACCAGATACAGCACTCAGTGTGGTGATTTTTATTGTGTAATGAAAAGGACTGCCTGGAAATAGAGCCTAAGGAGTTCTTATGCCCATGGTCTAGTGGGCAAAGAACTGGAATTGTACCTTACATTCCAGCCTCCCAACCTTGACTCAGGCAGGTTTCAGCAATACAGAAATGAGCTTTATCAACACCAGTAGGTTAGAATTTGAGACATATTAGGACACAACAGGAATGGATCAGCTTGGAAAAGGCTATATGCCTATACGAGGTCTGGCAATAGTAAAATGCAAGGCTGTGCCGGGCCTGGTGACACCTTAATCCCATCTTTCAGGAGGCACAGGCAGATGGATCTGAGTTGGAGGCCAGCCTGCACTAGAGTTCCAAGCTATCCAGGGATTCAGTGAGCTGAAAATATGAAGTCCCCAGTCATTTCTTCACTCAACCAGTACCGAGATCTGGTAGTACCTGGGGCTGCAGTAAATGCATAGGTCTCTTCATGCAGTCTCTCATTAAAAATGGGAGAAAACGGGGGATGAGAGGGGAGGTGACATGAGTTTCAAACACTGGAGAAAATAAAGAGTATGATGAAAATTTGGGAAGGCCTCTCTAGGAAAATGACATCTGAAGCCAGCCTATGCTAGTGATAGCCTATGCTATCCGTCTCAAAAAGAAAAACAAAACTCCAGTAATCAATTTTATAACTGCTATCAATGACATCTGAAATGTCCAGATTACAATAAATAGTAATGCCAAGTCTGGGTGTCTACGCTAAGTCCCTAGATAGCGTAGGAGTGTGCAATTTGGGACAGCAAAATGTTAAAGTAAGACAGGTGAAAACTGTTACTAGATTTTTGCTTACATGTCTTTTTACAACTAGAATATTTTGGCATAGCTTCTAAACAGTGAGTAAATTAACAGGAGTTACAACATAGCCCAGTATTCCTGGAATTTCAGGTGCCCTGGATTAATGGAGGTTTGACTTCAAGTTCCAGAACTGCCACTTAAGAGCAGTCATCTTAGGGACCATTCATTTGTAAAAGAGCTGATCATCTCTTCTTGCATACTCAAGCCATCTTTTATAAAACTCTGGTTATCAACTGGAGTATCAAATATAATTTAACTTTAGAATGTGGTTGGGATTATATGAGATCATAAAGACTTTGAAGGCTTTCTAGTTTTCAAACTCCCACTCCCAAATCTTTTAGGACCCCAATAACTCAGAGAAAGATGTCCAATTTCAGGTTCTTGTGGGGGCCGCCAAAACGGCTAGGTTCAGCAAATAAAGCCACCAAGGCTGACAACCTAGTTTCATTCCTGGGACCCACATGGTAAAAGAAAAGAACTCTTTGCTACAAGTTCTTTTGACCTCCACATATGCACCATGACAGACACATGTATGCATACATCCACAAAATGTAATTTTATGTATTTAAAAATAATTTATCACTGAGCAGAGCTCTGTTCTGTACAGCCCCACCTCCTTTTTGAGGTGGGATTCCTCCAGTTCCATCTCTCTTGTCAGTTCTGACAAAGAATACTCTCTTTTCCATCTTTTTCATTCCATCACTCTCCAAAGTTTCAGGTAAATCTCCTACTCCAATGACTACCAAGTGAGAGACTGCAACATTTTATTTTTGCACATAAAACCAATTGACTATGCAGTTTTAAAAACTGTTGGTGTTCAGTGATCAAGAAGGAAATGAGGACATTTTCATTTCTTTCCAAACACAGTATCACAGAAACTCATAACACAACACTGGTTTTCAACAGAGAGCCCTAGCTAGGATGAATGGGTACTGAAGATCCACGGGGGCCGGATGGGGAACAGTCCCAGAAGCTTGAATCTATCCAAGTAGCTCTTCTGCCCAAATTCCAGGCTTCTGAAGTGGCTAATCCATGTGCAGAAATCTTGACAAACTTCAAATGTATTTGCCCAGCTGTTTCATAGGACATTTCCACAAGCCAGCCAGGCTCAGATTCTGTACAGGAAGTTCCCATTGCTGTCAAAGAACTCTCGCCCCCTCTGTACTACTTTGTTGCTAAAGTTCTGGTCACCTGGCTCGGGTGCTTTCAGCTCTTCCAGCTTCTCATCATGTGGCAACATATCATTGTTAGCTCTTCTGGTGGCCTCAGTATCATGGGTGGAACATTTCTGGAGCTCTCTCTGAGGACCCAAAGCTGTAACAACCGGCACCAAGCTCTCCTTCCGGTCTTGGGTTCCTTTACTCCTTCCCTTCTGTCTTCTCTGTGCATCTGTACTGTGAGTATTTGACTCTACTACTTTCAGAGCTGTGCTCTGATTCTGACTTTTAGATGAGGCTTCCTCCCCTGGCATCAGCAAAGGACCAGATAGAGAGTGACCTCTAGTGAGTGGCTTCAGGTAATCTCCAGAGCCCTGGACCACTTGGGTAAGCCCAGCCCTTTTAAGGACCTTCTGATCCTGCTTCAGTTTCTGTTCCAAAGTGGGTACAAACTTGCTTTTTAAAACCCTTCGGATAACATCAGTGCTGACATCAAAGCCTTCTGCCAACCTGGGAACTGACCAGGACTCAGCAAATTCCTTATGTAAATACCTATGGGGAAAAGGAGCAAGTTTTCAAATTGCAAATAAGTCTCCTACCAGAATAGCTAATTGATAATAAGGAATGTAATAGAAAAATTAAGAAAAAACAAAAGATTTAAATTTTCTTAGTCAGCAAAAATGCAAAGGTTACTTCCCTCTGGCGTCCAGACTTTGAGAACTGAGACCCCCGAACCAGGTTGCAGGCTAAATAAAACCTGCTTCTTCAATACTTTTGCCTAGTCTTTCCTACTACAGTAATATTAGTGACAAAAAGAGAGCTTGGGCCAGGCATGGTGGCACACACCTTTAATCTCAGTGCTTGGGAGAGACTCTGTCTCAAAGAGAAAAAGAGAGAGATCTTAGAAAAACTGCAAATGCTAATTGTGTTTCATACCTGTGTATCAACAGCAATACCTGGTCACTCTTTGGCCACTTCCCATTAGCCAATAGCGCCCTGTCAGGTCCTGATAATGCAGGACCAACTTTCACTTCCAAGATTACACAGGTTTATAGTAAATGTACCACAAAGTAACATAAGTGTTACAAAAGAGGATGCAGTGTGAGCACCCATAGTTAACTTGCAGGTTAACCCAGGAATTGCCTGAGAAGTCCAAGCTAGAGCTGATCTGAAAGGATAAGGAGTCATAAACTGGAAAAATAAAAACAAAGGACAAGTCAAAGATACTGATCTAGAGCAAGGAGCATGTGAAACACATAAACTTTACATCAGGGAACAGTTTAACTGACAGTGAGACTAGGAGAAAGATCATGTGTTGCATCCAAAGGCAAAAGCAAGCCAAAGGACTTCAAACAATGGCATACCACGGATGAACTTTGATTAATTCAATTCTTTGATAGTTTCTAAAAAAAAGTAGCAAGGTCAAGATTCAGGATTTTAGCTGGTCAAAACTGACAAGAAAAATAGGAGCAGAATTAAGTTGTCAGGACAGTAGTGAAGCTGAGTAAGGTGGTTCATGCCAGTAATCCCAGCAGTCAGGAGGATGAGGCAGGAGGACTGCCCCAAGATCAAGGTTAGCCTAGGCTACAAAGTAAGTTCTAGGCCAGCCTGGGCTAGAACACTGT
Organism: Eospalax fontanierii; assembly: GCA_035773235.1. Taxonomy (NCBI): domain Eukaryota; kingdom Metazoa; phylum Chordata; class Mammalia; order Rodentia; family Spalacidae; genus Eospalax; species Eospalax fontanierii. The sequence goes on along the minus strand of CM069524.1, from coordinate 148,154,021 downwards.
CTCAAAAACAAACAAAACACTGATGAATTATATTTTGATTTATGTTGACTTTAAGGAACCTTTGTGATGTTGGGGTCAACAAGAGAATTTCAAGAAATAAGTTTACAAGGTCAAGTGCCAAAGAAAGATTAAGAAAGCTAATGTCTAGTACCAGTTAGGCAAATTCTTAGAATCCCAGCACTAGGGAAGAAAAGGAGAATCATTCAAAGTTCAAGACCAGTCACTTCAAGTTTGAGGCCAACATGGACTACATTAGATCCTGCCTCAAAAAAAAACAGCCAGGTACTTGGGAGGCAGAGGCAGAATGATCTCCAGTCTGGTCTCCATAGAGAGTCCCAGCCTAGTTGGAACTACAGGGAGACACTGTCTCAAAAAAGACCCCCCCCCCAAAAAAAAACAAACAAAAAAAACCCGTGTGATGGTGCAGAGGCAGGCTAGGTTAAGTGGCCTTCCACTCAGGTATCTGCCGGTTTCTGCCTCCCATGTCACCACTGCTACAATTACCAACAGGTACTGCCATGGCAGGCTTTTTCAAAAACATGTCTAATAGGGGTCCAAACTCAGGAATTTACACTTGGATATATCAGCTGAGCTATCTTCCCAACCCTTTAAAAAAAAGAAAGGCAACTTTAAAATTTTTATTTAATTATTATTTACTACTATTTTTAAATTTTTTGGTCTTTTTGAGACAGGGTTTTCCTGTAGCCCCAGCTGGCCTGGAACTCACTATGTAGCCCAGGCTGGCCTTGGACTCACAGAGATTCGCCTGCCTGTCTCCAGAGCTCTGTTACTAAAGGTGTTCGCCATCACGCCCAGCTTTTGAAAAAAAATTTTTTTAAATATTTTACTTATTTTTATGTGTATGATGTGGGGGTGTAGCTCAGCGATAAGTTGTCTTGCTGAGCACAGGCGAGATCCTGGGTTGATTTCAGAACCTCAAAAAATAAAAAAATAAAAAAAATCTAGGCGACAGGTTTGGTAAGTTCATTATGGCATTTTCTGTTTAAAACGAGAGTATTAAAGTCCTCAAAACGTCCACCCTATTTTGGAAACAAGGTCTTACCGTATCTGCTCCATGGCTTCCCGTGTTAGGGTTCTGGGCGCAGCACCTGGCGCCTCCATTTGCCTTCGAATTTTCTGGACTCGGATTGCTTTTTTCTGTCGTTTCAGGATGCTGGGGGAAAGAACCAATGGCAGAAGCCATGCGTGGAAGCTAGGTGGATGCCTGAAGAGTCTCGGACTAAATGACGGAGAGCCCAGACCTCTTTGCAGGCAAAGGCCACCGGGCCATGTATGCCAGCTTAAAGCACGCAGTACACCGCCCCAGAAATCTAACACCTAGAACAGTAACTGCTGGTTAGCATGGCGAACTCTACACAGGTGATGAAATGCGTGACTAGCGAAGGGACCTGCGATCCCAAGGGAGCTCAACACTTGCCCCGGCGCCCCCGACAACGGCTGAGAAGAAACTAGAGCCACTGTGCATGCAGATGCGGGGGCGACGAGCCCTGCTTCAGGCTGAGGGCCGGCCCAGGAGACGGTACCTCTCCACCTCCTGCAGCTCCCGCTCCTCCGGCTCCCAGTCGGAATCGGGGTCCGGCTCTCGGCCGACAGGGCCCGGGCCCGCCACCCCCTGGGTCGCGAACCCGCAGCGAGCGACAGCGGCCCGGACACGGCCGCCAAGCAAGCAGCTCAGCATAACCGCCATGGCGACGCAAACCAGCTTTCTGCAGCTCGTTACTCTACAGCGCAGGAAGCGGGAGAGCAAGCCCGGAAGCGGAAGGGGAGGACCGGAAGTTGGACTGGTCGTGCCCCTCCATTTTACTCGGTGCAGGCTGGCGTTCTAGCAGGTGCCTATCCTATCCTGCTGTTACTGATTTATGCTCTGGTGCCGGGGGACCCAAGCAGGGCTCCGCGCATGCTTATCAAGCTTCTACCAATGAACCCAGCCCTTACGAATTTTTTTTGAGACAGAGTCTGAGTTGTCGGAGGTAAGCCTTAAATCCTCCTCCCCAGCTTCCCAAATTGCTGGGATTACAGGCTGTAACTGTGAGAAGGGCTTGCCTCAGACGCGTAAGTGGAAAGGAGGTACAGGACGCGCCTGGAAAACGACATAAACTTTAATAAAAAGACGGGCTCAATTGCCCAGAGTCGCCCTTCTGGCACAGGCTGCCCAGGCCTGCCTGATTCTGCCACTGTGGCAGGAAGGGCGGACCCTCAGCAATCTTCTGATGTTAACACCGTACCTTGGGCATTTCGCTCCACTGGGTAAAGGATTCCTTGCTGCCCAGAAACCTCCAGCCTCAGGCCACACCCAGGGTTCAGACCCATCCCTTAGCAATAACCCCAGCCTAAGGCTTGATGAAGAAGAGGTGCATACATGCTGGCCTTCGCTCTTCATCTTTTAGTCTTTACTGATTCCCCAAAGAATTCTAGAGTGTTGAAGAATTCTTGGTGTCTTTGTTTTTTGCCTTTTGCAGACATGGCTTCTGGTCAGAGCTTTTCAAACTGGAACTTGATGGCAGTCTTTCAATTAGCAAAGATTGAAGGCCATTTGCTCTTTTGGTTGAGTGTTGGGCTTCCGTTTTTTTACCTGTGCTGAATGATGTTGAGGAGTGGGCTGGAATGCTGCATCACTGGTGCAGAGGCAGGGCACAGGGTGAGATCCCCAGCCTTGGCTGCTCTGTGTTCAGAGTTTACCATGGAGGGCAAGGTGCAGCATTCAGTCCATGAGTCACTTTCCTGTCTTTCGGGCTGCAGAAGATAGCCCTGCTTTGGGGTTAAAGTGGGTGGCACTGATCCTGACAGGGCTCGGTTTATGGCTTCTAGCCTTCTGCTGGCTTGGCCTTCTGCAGTAGAAACATGGATCCCCAGTAAGTTGGTACTCACAGAAGAGGTATTGTTCACCTCTTTCCCAACTACAGTCCAATTACATAGGAATGGCATCCCATGCTTCCCTCCAGCATCTTTACCACATTGTATTTTAATTAGTCAGTTTACACAGCCATTCTCGGTTAACCTTTGTTGCGGCCTGAGACTATTTCTGCCATGTCTATCACCAGGGCCAGTAGATAAAAGGAAGTAAATAATGGGTCCACTGCCTTCCCCCATTACTATTCTGTTAGGAGTGCCACTTTATATTTTAGGAGCATCCCAGCTGTAATATTTGCTACTGGGAATTTACACCAGTCAAAGTGACCAAAGCTAGTTTTGTATACTTACGGCTAGTGAGCCTGACTTTAGAGCTGGAAAAATAGTGCCTCCCAGATTTCTTCATTGACAATGAACAGGGGCCAATGGCTGCTGAATCGCCTATCCAGTTGAAGTTCTTAGGCTGCAGATGGCACCTGGAATGTTGTGCAATTGCGGCATTCATGCTTGATAGTGGCCCTAAGATCCTGGGGATCAACTCATGTGGCCGAAGTGGTTGCAGGAAATGAGGAGGGACCTGCTCTGAGGCAGCCCCTCTCAGGAACACCAATGGGACCAGATTCACAGGTTGCAGTTCTTGACTGCCCAGCCCGTCCTGGTGAAATCTAGGCTAGAGGAGAAGAGCAGCCCCTTATCATATTTCTTGTGAGGCTGGATGGAGTGTTGGAAGTAATATGTAACTAAAACAAAAAACCAACCAATCTCTTCTAGGCCATAGCCACTGTTTAACTAGTTATTCCTTTGGGTTCAACAAAAACAAGAGGGCCCAACAGGTTTGCTACTAGCCCAGGGAATAGTGAAACGGCAGCTGTTTTGTTGGCCCAAGACTGTTTACTTAGCTCCCATTAGAGCCAGAGCACTGGCAATGCTAGGGAGATTACACGGAAGCCACTGAGCATGGTGGTGGCCTTATTTGTCAGTCATGAGTTTGGGATTACTGTGAAACAGGAATAGAACAATTCTCTTGTAATCGAGAAAGTTGGGAGCTGCACTTTGCTGGATACCAATCCCCAACACAAGGGATCCTAGGAACAGATGTCATGGAACCAACAGACCCTCTCCCAAGGCCCAGCGTACTTGGCTTTCCCATGCTCCAATGACAGATACCATCACATAAACCTCCTTTGATGTAACCACCACCATGTGCTGGTCTCACAGCCCTTGTTCCCTGGCTTTGTGAGAGGCTTCGCATGGACCCTCACCCGATACTCATGAAGTTTTATGTGGCCCCGGTGACTGGGGTACAGCATACGAGTTAGCTGTTCTACAATACCCAGGCTTCGGATGAGATTCTCTCTTTGTAAAAGGAGTTTCATCCGCTCGAGCTCCTCCTCTTCCACAATGTCTTGAGGCTGCATCGTGTCCAGGTGCACTGGTAGCAGCTACAAGGTACAGGAGAGATAGATACAGGATGTCCAAGTGAGTTTCACACAATCAGCAAGGTCACCACAGGACCCCTGCCCCACTCTACTTCCTTCCCTCCCCAGACCCCACTGTAAGGTTCCCTTTGCTGTCCATTCTCTCTAACCTTTTGTTAGAAAAGGTCAGATTCAATTTACTGATTAAGGACTCTCTCAAGCAAGGAGAGGAGAGGACAGCAGGGATTCATTTTTCTAGTAGTCCCAACCTATTTTCCTGCAAAAAAGATAAAAGCCACAGCCCCTGACACCTCTTTCTCCCGGTTCCGGATCCTGTAAGCCAAGTGAGTAGAAAGGCCCCGTGTCCCTGCTCTGGATCGGCTCTTCTCCCCAGCTGATTCACCCTGGTTCTGGTCCTTGCTTTCCTTTCGCTTCTTGGTGCTTGGGTTCTCCTGTTGTTCTTGCTTTAGGCGTATTTCTTCCAGTTGCTGCCTGACAAGACACAGCAACCTTAGCCACTGGAGAGACTGTGTGGGAAGAAGTAGGGTGAGGGAAGATGGGGCTGGGCTGGTAAAAGGGAATCATGATCTGTTTTTGGGACTGACGGATGAGAGGAATGAAAGAGAAGATAGGAAGCACACTAAAAAGAAAGAATCATTAAGAGTTGGAGTGATAGATCAGGCAGCAAAGTGCTTGTTTTCAAACATGAAACTCTGAGTTCAAGCCCCAGAACACATTTTTTTGTTTTTAAAAAAGCGAGGTATGATGGCACATGCTGGTAATCCTAGCTCCGGGGAGGCCAAGATGTTGATTCCAGGGGCTTTCACTGGCTAGCTAACCTAGCCTAGTTGGTGAGCTCCAGGCCAATGAGAGACTCTGGCTCAAAAACCAAGATGGGGCTGGTAAGATGTCAGCATGTCTTACCCCCAAGTTTGACTACTAAAGTTAAATCCCTGGGACCCACATGATGAAAGCAAAGAACTGAATCCTGAAAATTGTTCTCTGACCTACACCCCAAAACACACACACCCCTCCCACACACACTATGGTACATATGCATGCATACACACATATACATACAAACAAATAAATATAATTTTCAAAATGAGAAAGGTAAACACCTTAGAAACAACACCTAAGATTGTTCTTTGGCCTTCACATGTACACATACATCACCCATGGGAGACAGAATGTACACACATAACATACACGACAGCCTGTTAAAATTTTAGCACTCTTTCTCTCTCCTCAAGTCTGTGGCCTCCTCTTCCCTGCTGGAGAGCAATTCAGCTTCAGGAATGCCCCTAACCCACCTGTAGAGAGGAAAATTCAGCCAAGGTACCTGGCACACTCCTCTCTGGCCTTGGAGGCAGCAGTCTCCTGGAAGAGGGAGCCATTGTGTTTGAAGAAGGATGAATACTTCTCTGAGTCAGGCCCAGGGTAGATCCTTCGATATCCCCCTAGGTGGGAATCTTCATATCGTTCCTGATCCTGAATGGCTGCCTGGGATGATTCAATTTGTTCTCGCCTAGGGAAACCGAGCTCAGGGGAGTCAGAAGAGGGCTGTGAGGGTGTTCAGAAGGGAAAGAAGGCTGGCTAAGGCTTTCAGAAACTCTTATTGGCCTCCCAGAACCTTGCCTGTATAGGGAAGCATCCAAACTCATGGCCAACACCCGCTGTATGTAGCCATGATATTAGAATGCTTTCAGAAATCTGATTTTCATCCTTAGTGCAAAGCAGTCCATCAAAAGCAGGCACTCCCAAGTTACCACCATCTTTTGGGTTTCTAATTGTAAGAGTAATACATGTTCACTACAGAAAATTTAAAAGACAAAAAGAAGATTAAGTCAGATGTGGTGCTGTAGGCTTGTAATCCTATCCCTGGGGAGGCAGAGGCAGGAAGAGTGAGAGTTTAAATCCAGCCACAACTCCATAGTGAGTTCAAGGCCAGCAGGCCAGCCTCAAAAAACCAAGGTGGGTGGTGTGTGTGTGAAAAGATGGCTTAACTGCTAAGAGCACTGGTTTGATTCCCAGCACCCACGTGGTGACTAACAGTCGTCTCTAACTCCAGTTCCAGGGGATCCGACACCTCTTCTGAAATCCGTGGGCAATGCATAATGTGGGTGCACTTACATACATGCAGGGAATCACTCATCCACATAAAATATTTTTTAAAAAACCAAGGGAAAGATGTATTGAAGTGGTAGAGCTTGATTAGCACATGCAAGGCTCACAGTTCATTCCCAGACTGTAAAAAAAAAAAATTAAAACCTCTCATGCTTTTTCTATGTCTGCTTTTGTTTGTTCCTTTGAGATAAGATCTTGCTTTGTAGCTCTGGTTGGCCTTGAACTCATGATCCTGAGTGCTGGGATTGTGAGCCTATACCTGACACCTGGCTTCCTTTGTTTCTTTAGTCCAGTAGTTTACACACATTTTCCCCAGTGAAAGATAGATTCAGTCAGACGTACTATTCAGTCTCATGGGAATATTCCAGATGTTTATAGTTAACCCTTAGTTCCATTCATCACATAAACTTTTGAGTTCCTGCTGTATGCCAGGTCCTAAGGCTACCATGAGGAATTAAATATATTTTATCCCTACATATCACAATGCAAGTAGAGAAAAGTAATGTTATTATACAGGCTAATTCTGTTCAATTTATGTAATATTAACAAATTGTAATTTTAGTATCAGCAACTACTTGTCATGTTTGTAACCTATTTTATAGTGAAAACAATAGGTGGCTAACAGTAATTCAATAAAGATCCTAATAAACAACTAAATTGCTTTCTCTGTGTCATTATTACAAAGATTTTCAGGAATTAGCTTCTAGATGAGCTTTGTTTAAAAAAGGAACAAGTACCCCCAAGACTCAGGGACCATTGAGGAAGAGGGAGTGGAAAGACTGTAAGAACCAGAGGTCAAGGAGGACTAGAATAAAACTGTGCCTTCAGCACATGACAGGACCACTGTACTCATGAACTTACAGCAATTGTTATTGCCTGCATGAGACCTGCACAAGATCAGTTCTGCCAACATTCCAGTTTGAAGAGGGAAGAGGCTCATAAACTCCCATCCCAGCTGAGGAGTTACTGCCAGTTGATGGCTTCTGGAGAAAGGAGAGTCAGGTTTCTCATGATGTGGCCCCTAGAAGGTGGACTATGCTCCAGTGGATGGCCCATGCCTATAAGTATATGGGTAGCACAAATTGGACTCAGTAGGTCATTAAAAAAAAAAAAAAAAGGCAAAAGGGGCTGGAGAGGTAGCTCAGCAGTTAAGAGCACTGGTCACTCTTACAGAGGACCCAGGTTTGATTCTCAGCATTCACATGGTATCTAACAACTATCTATAACTCTAGTTCCAGGGAATCCGACTCCCGCTTCTGACCTCCTCAGGCATTGTACAACATAGGTGTACCTCCTACATGCAGGCACTCATACACATAAAAATAATAAAATATTTAAAAATATCTCTACAATATGTGATGCATTATCTATGCAAAATGTTTTTTAAAAGTTAATCAGTTCCTCATGGCCTTCTCTCCTTTTAGAGGAATTTCACTTTTAGGAACTAATAATAAAGAGATAAGTTGCATAACTAAGTATCTATCATGGCCTGCTCCATGGCTCAGGAAGTAAAGGCATTTACTGCTAAGCCTAACAACCTGAGATCCATTTCCCCACATGGTGGAAAGAGAGAACTGACTCCCACAAAGTGTTCTCTGACTGCTGTGGCACATGTGCACACACAAACACAAACACACACACAAAAATAAATGTAATTTAAAAAATAAATAAATGGACTGGGTGTGGTGGCACACGCCTTTAATCCCAGCACTTGAGAGGCAGATATAGGTAGAGCTCTGTGTGTTCAAGACCAGCCTGGCTACATAGCAAGTTCCAGGCCAGCCAGGGCTACATAGTAAGACCCTGTCTCAAACAAACATCTATCAGACACCTGGCACACCTGGCTTCTCGTGGCTGTTGGTGGCACGGGAAAAGTCGCTCCTTGACGCGACGCTTGTCCTCCTCTATCACCTTCCTTTTGTCACAGCCCCGGAGGTTGACAAGGTTCATGGCGTCACAAAGAAGCGCATCTTTGACCTCTCGATCCAGGCGGGAGTCTGTGGTGAAGCTTGGAGAGTGGTTTACCTGCCAAAAGGAGTCATTATTGCCCCTGTCCTAAACCCCCTGAGCAGTGGTGGTCTCTTGAAGGCCTAACTGGAGGGTAAGTGAAAAACATCTCCCTCTTGTGGCCTCAGCCAACAAGGCTGGAGGCTCTGCCGTCCAAGGTCATATATAGGACTCTGGGAAGAAATCCATACAATTTATAGGCTAGTGAGAGAAAAACAGGCAGTTTTGACTACAGATATAATGTCCTTAAGGGCAAGGCTTATACAAGAAGCACTGGGGATCCCAAACCTGGATTAGTATATTGAGATATCTGTTTGCCTGATTTTCCTAGGTTTTTAAGTCAGGATTTCAAATAGTCTAGGCTGGCCTCAAATTCATTATGTAACTAAGGATAGTTTTGAAATTCTGGTCTTCTTTCCTCTACTTTCTAAGTACTGAAATTACAGGAATGTGCCACCATGCCCAGTCTGGACTGTTACAGTAGAGGCCGAAGATCACCAGTGTTTGACTCACCAGGTCAAAAGGGTCTTGTTCACCCCAGTGCTTCCACCTCCCCATTCTTCCCATTCCACTACTCTGAGTGCAACCTTGACAAGTCCAGAAGAGAAACCTTACCTCCAGCAGCCAGGGCTTCAGCTTGTGGTCCAGTAAGATGTCAAAACCAAGGATCTCAAAGCAGGCACATGTACCTCCACTCAGATATTGGGGGAAACAGGTTCGGTAGTTGTGGCGAAGAACAGAATGGGCTGAGATGATGGTTTTGATGATGATGTCCTCGATGTCCCCCCACAGCTCTCGGGGGTCATAGCTGTGCTCTCGAAGCCAGGCATTGAGTGTCGACAGCTTCCTATGAGGCCCAGTGCTCAGAGGAGGACTAATTTCCATGCCAGCAGGGCCTGGCTGCAGGCAGGAGGCTCCCTGATGTTAACCCCAATTCCATGCCTGGGACCCTGGGCTTCAAAAGGCTTCTAGCAACTAGGAGCAGGGATTAGTTATTAGGGCTAATAGTTATTGAGTCTGCACTTTGAGCTCAGACACAGGACCAGGGTCTTCAAAGACAGAGTTTCCTGGGAAATCAGCCTCCCAAGAGCCAGCTGGGTTTCATGGGCTCCTGAGATTGTGGGACTAAGGGGTAGAGGAAGCAGGGAAAAAACAGAGTAGGAGATACCTCTTACTGCCCACAGCATCATCTCGGACAAAATTCTCATTGTGTTTGTTGATAGCATAGTTGGTCAGGTGCATACAGACATCCTCCTATGAAATGAGTGGCCCTGTAGGCTCACAGTGTCTCTGTGAAGCCTTCCTTTCCAGCCCTTTCATTGCCTCTTATTACCTACTCCTCTGCCCTAAGACTGCTCATCCCCTGGCCCTCTTCACCAGAGACTGCCTTCAGTATGATCCCGGGAAAAAGGGTGTACTGGAGAATTCCAGAAATAACCTTTCCTCAGTCACCACCCAGCAAGTGCTCTCCCAACAACCACGCGCTCTGGCTTTCACTGGCTTCCTTCTTTGATCTTGGGTGACAATGACAAACTTTTCTATTATACTTGCTCCTAGAACCAAAGCACTCATGGCAATGGAAGAGAAGGGGGTTGCCACCCTGCCTCCTCACCAAGTTGTTATGGCTGGGTTCCACATAGGGCATGGTGGCAAAACGGGCTAGGCCTTCCTCATACATGAAGATCCGGAGAGGGTCACAGGAAGTGATCAGGACATAGATTCGCATGTCAAACTTGAAGCCATCAATGAGGAAGGGCTAAGAGCATGCAAACCCAGAGGAAATAATAATGAATTTCTGAAGTGCTTATTACATGCAATATATGGTTGTGAGTGCTTCACATATATAACTCACTGAATCCTCACAATAACCACATAAAGAAGTTATTGTTACTAGTCTCATTTAACAGTGAGGAAATGGAGGCAAGGAAAGGGTAAAATAACTGCCCAAGATCACATATCTGGGAAGTTGAAAAGCTGAGATTCAAACCCATGCTGACTGGCGGTAAACAATGACCAGATTCTGCCTCTAAGACACTGAGAACAGCAGAGAGATTGGAAACCTATCACTGACTACTACCTTGGTATAGGAGAGACAAGGCACTCCTGTGCGGGAAGGGCCTGAGGGTCCCAAGGCAATTTTCACCTTGGTGATGTACTGCTGGCAGATCATATGCTCTCCTGGCTTGATCTCCTTGGGAGTTCGAGTGATGAAGATGCCACGTCCCTGACAGCCACTATCTGGCTTGCAGATATAAGTGCGGGTTTTCCGCTGGCGACCATAGGCCTGAAAGTCCCCATAGCTAGAGGGTGGGGGGAGAGGGGGTCAAAAGTGATCAAAAAAAAGGTTTCTGTGTATCCTGGATGTCCTGGGACCCTGTGGCCATGTTCCTACTATCTATTCCATTCTTCCTGAAGCACTCAGCCTCAGACCCACTTTGCTTTGGCCTGTCTGACCTGCTGCAACTTCCTCGGTTCACTTTTACAACCCTCTTTGGGAAGCCTAGATCACAAGACTAGATAGAGTCTGGAGGGAACTCAGAGAATGACCCCTTGTTCTGTCTTTAGGCTCACTTACTCAGCAGGAAGGCACCAGGTACGTGGGAAGATGTTATACTCAGTAGGATAGAGCTTCTGCATGCGGTTGAGGTTCCGAGCCAGCAGATCTTTGCGGCAGATTTCTGTCATGCCAGGAAAGTGGTTGATTTTCTGAAATAGAGTCAGTTGGTTATACTGCCCCCCACAGAAAGTGGAGGTTCCTGGAACCTAGGAATCCCAGGAAGCCACAGAAAAGGACTAGGAAGGAAAGGGAGAAGCTGAGGTGGAGGTCAGTATTGTATCTAGTTGGCAAGGATAAAAGCAGGAAGAGTCCCTAAAGCAGGAGAGAAATCCCTCCATGTCCTCTGCACAACAAATATCTATACCAAAGCTCCAAGAGGAAGGACAGCTAGAAGAATAAAGGCAACCACTTTCTAGCCACTTTCTTACATCTACCAGACTAGTGATGTAGGCTGGGGATATAGCCCACTGGTAGAACACTTAATCAGCATGTATGATAGGTCATAGGTTCAATTTCCAGCAATAATAACAAAATTTTAAAATAAGAATAATGCTATATACATGATAGTAAAATAAATAATAGGAAACATACTTCCTCAATGACACAAAAGAAAAAATAAAACTGAGAGCAAACTGTAGGGAATGCCATGCCACCAGAGACCACATGCCCTTGCCAGGGTGTCTGCTGGAGGCCCTTGGCTGGTTTGTTCTACAGGGATGGAAGGCAATGGCATGTAATGTCTGAGTGTGTCCTGCCAACTTCCTCAATCACTAGCTGTGTGAATTCTGGGTGTGTTCTGAGCCTCAGTGTCCTCTTTTGAACAGAGGGATATGTGCCACTCAGGGATGTTTTTAAGGGTTTAATAAAACAACAATATAAAAACACTTAACAGTTTCTAGCCAATGTCCAGGAAGCCCTCAGTAAAAGCTGTTAATTGTTACCTGCATCTGAAAACTGCTCCCTGAATGCCCATTCCTTGAAGCTTCTCACTAGTGCTCCTAGCACTTGCACTCTCCTAGATTCCTTATGACTAGTTATGGGACAGGTTATCCCCTTCCTGAATCCCTCCAAATAAGCCTGCAAATTCTTTTTAATATACATTAAATTCTTTTAATATACATGTGCACTGACTGAGCACATTTCAGTTACAGATAGACTATACACTGGATGGTGGTCCTATAAAATGGTATCACCTAACAACATCACAGCCATTGGTTAGTATAGTTATGATGTTCTCACGACAATGAAATTACCTACCAACCCATTCCTCACTAGTGTACCCTCCTCAGTAAGCCACACATGTCTTCACCAGGCAGGACCCCACTCTGTCTTTTGTTGTTGTTGTTATTGTTGATCCAGAGTCTTGGCAGCCTCAAACTCAACATCCTCTTGCCCCAGCCTGCTGAATACTGGGATTACAGTCCTGTATCACCATGCCCAGTCCCATGTTATCTCTTTAGTTTTTTTCTTTTTGAGACTGGGTCTTATGTAGCTCAGGCTGGCCTTGAATTCCCAGTCCTCTTGTTTCTACCTCCCAAGTGCTGGGATTACAAGCATGCATCCCCACACCTGGCTCTCCCACATTATGTCTTGGTGGATGTTCAATAATAAGCTGCTTAGATGACTAGATCATTGACCTTACTGTTAAGTTTCTTTTTAAGTTGCTGGGAATTGAACTCAGGGTTCCTGTATATGAGGCAAGCATTTACCACTGAGCTACATCCCTAGCCCTCTACTATTAGGCCTGAAGCAGGCTCCTAGTCCTCTCCCTGGGATGGGTTCACCCTCTCTCCAGGAGGCAGGCTAGTCACAGATGCCACAAGCAGATAAAATAATGTGATAGGGATGTGCACACCTAACACTTTCTTTGCATAACAGAAGCTCCAGAGAGGCAAGATGAGAATATTTTTATTGGAGCAGAGGACCCTGGGGATGGTACTTTCTGTCTACACAGGCTATAGGCACAGAAAGGAGCAGTCTCCAGTGCCAGGGCCGAGGGGGTGGGAGTGGCCATTTTGAATGCTGGGCCAGGACATTGGTACCTGAAACCTCTTCATGTCCATGACTCGTTCCAGTGAGACAGAGCAGTCTGTCCAGTATACAGTCCACTCTTCATCCTCCCCCACTTCCTTCAGGCCACACATTTGGGCTGCCCGGCGCACTGTAGAGACAGGGAGATCAGTGCTGCCAGCCTGGGCACCAGCCATGAGCCCTGGAACTCTAGTGGGTCAGAGACAAAAGAGACCTGACCAGAGAGCAGATTGAAGAGAGAGGTGGTTTTGACCTCAGCATCTTAGTTACCAGGTGGCAATTCCAAGTTCATGAGGCTGATGGAGAAAACAAGAGCCAGACCTTCTGCTCATGTTGGTCAGGGCTGTTTCTGGCCTATACAGCTGACCTAGGTAGGACTTACACTGGTACCTAACACCCTGAGTGGCCCCTTGTACAGATGTCTGTGAAGAGGGGAACAACAAACATCCTGACATAGCTGGGGATATCATTTTTAATTACTAAACTCCCTTGTAAGCTTCTTGGAAAAAAACAAACAAAATAATTGTAGTTTTGTTTTTGTGGTGCTGGAGTTCAAAACTACATAGGGATCTTGCATGCTAAGCAAGCTCTCTACCAACTGAGCTACATCTTTAGCTACCCTTTTTTTTTTCCTTGTCAGTTAACTACAGAGATACCATCCACGCCACTGAGCTAACTGCAATAGCAGCATCTCAGCTGACAGTGGCTAAGCCTGGGACAAACAGGAACCTCAGTGTAGACAACAGGCAACCTGGGTGATCCAGAGATGGGAAGGCTGAACTGGAGCTCTGTCCCAGAAGTAAGAATAGCCCTTTGTGCTTACTGCTGTGAGTGATGAGCCCAGTGCTTACCACTTTCATACTTGCAGTTGGTCAGGTTGATCGCCAGGGGTCTAGAATGAAGGAAGAGCAGAAATCAGGCAGAGTAGAGGGGATAGATAGACCTTGGGCTGCCAGGACCCCTGAATACTCAGCAAATTTATAATACAAATTCATTTTCTCTAGAAGCATCTTAAAATGTCATACCAACGTGCTGTAATTCAAAGCTAATCTGACCCAAATGGCTCTGAATTTTATTTCTGTTGTACAAAAGTTAACACAGTTCTAGTCTTTCCTTTCCTGTTTGTTTTTTAATGTGGGCTCAGGGGATTCAAACTCAGGTCTTCATGCTTGTGCAGCAAGCATTCTTCACCACTGCGCCATCTCCTCACCCCATCATGTTTTGTTTTGTTTCTTCACTCAGGGTCTCATACTATAGCCCAGGCTTGTCTAGAACTTACTATGTAGCTCAGGCTGGCCTTCAACACAGAGTAATTCTTTTGTCTCAGCCTCCCTAGTGCGGGGATTACAGGCATGCACCACCACCCATCTGGCTCTCTTCTTCCAAAGGATAAAATAAAGAGCTTAGATCATAGTCTGCCCTGTCCCTCAATGCTGATGTGAGGCCAAGGGGGTGACTCTGGAGGCAGGAGGGTAAGGGGAGTCCAGGGAAAAATTACCTGCGTTTCCGCTTTCTCTTTCTCCTCACTACTTCTAAATCATCAGTATCTGTTGCAGTTATGATTGTTTTCGGAATTTTCTTGGCTACAACAGACAAGGGAACCCCATTCTCAAATTCTTTATAGTCAGCCTTTGCAAGTGCCTGCTGGGAAGAGTTAGGCGTGGTATCTTCCTCTTTAACACACTCCTCCTCAGATTCCTCTTCCTCAACATAGTCTTCCTCAGATTCACTGGTCTTACAGGCACTGGCTTCCATCCTCTTAGATTCTAAGGGGTAAGGGGTGGGAATGAAAACTTATCAGACCTTCTTCTAGGTACAAGAAGTCCTGCGGTAATTCACTCAAAGGCCCTTTATAGTGTTAGAAGGAAATGTTGCCCCTTCAGACCAATCCCACTGTGGAATAGTATGTTTCAAGTAATGGGTGGTGGGAAGCACGGGACACTGGTGAGATGCGGGTCCCTAACTAAAAAGTCCCAATCATTCAGGATTATACTGGATCATATAACTACGGTGTATGTAGGAGAACAGAGCTGGCAGAAGCGGCGGTTTGGTTTCCTGAATGGGAAGAGATGTGTCGTGGAGAGCGTGGAGGTGCGGGGTGGAGGGGTCTCTTTGTTTTAAAATACAGCTGAAGGAAAAGGTTCTCTGGGCCGGCCCTTTCCTGCGCCAGGATTCAGTTTCCCTATCTGAACACATTGCGGTCTGGCACCTGGTGGCTGAGACCTTTTGGGCTCTGAGAGAGGAGGGGAAGCCCACGGCAGACACTGCCCACCCGAGGTTTCGAGGAGAGCTGAGGGGCTGCTGGAGCTGCCCCTAGCGGCCCGGGGCTGGACTCAGCTGGTCGCTCATAGCCGCCCCTCGCTCGCTGCGGCTCTTCTTGGGCGTTGCTGGACGTCGGGGACCGTCTCTTCGTTCCACAGGACTGTCTGTCCCCGCCGTCGCGAGGGGGAGCCCGCTCCCCCTCGGGGTTAACTCCTAGCTCCGAGATCCTGGCGGCGGCGGCGCCTCCTTTAGCAAGCCGACAGCCGCCGCCGCCGCCGTCGCTATGGACACGAAAGGGGCCCCTATTGGAGTAGCGTTCTGGGGGCGTGGCCTTCCCGGGAACCACACCCACTTGGGCGTCGGCGGAAGCCATCTTGGCGCGCCGGCTTCGGCGTTTGCCCAGTGAGAGTGGATAAGGGTTCCTTGGGGCCTGGTTCCTCCAGTGCATTATGGGATTTGTAGTCCTTCCGCTTTGGCTCGTGTTCTCATCCTTTCCATCCCACCTTTCCTGGAATCCCATGGCCAAGCCTAGCAAGCTCGTATTAGGTACAAAATAGCTGCCTGAGTTTCTTTTGTGATTTAGAAATGATGCTATGAGAACAATCTCCGCTTTCGACAAGAACAGCCGCGATTAAGACACCTACCTTTCAAAGTTGTCATCTGGATGAGCGGAAACAGCTCCATTAACTAAAAATAACGGAGCCGGAGAGATGGCTCAGGGTAAAGGTGAGGCTGCCAGCCTCACGACATGAATTCTATCCCTGGAATTCACATGAGGGAAAGAACCAGAACCACCGTAAATTGTTCTCTGACTTCCAGTGCATCCTGTGGCATGGAGCCGATTCCCATCCCCTGTCAGTTTATTCTGTGGCAAAACTTGAACATTTTTTTGTTCCTTAAAAAGACAAACACTGAGGCAGACTGGAGAGTTGGGTCAGCAAACAGCACTTGCCGCTCTTGCAGAGGACCTAATTCGGTTCCCGGCATGCACATCTGACGGGACACAATCACTTATAACTCCTGCTCCAGGGGATCCAATGCCCTCTGGCTTCTGCAGGCACCTGCACGTACAATGTGCACATTCATACATACACTCAGGTACACACACGCATACACATAAAACAAAAGTGAACATTTTCCAAAGTAACTAGTTGTGCAGAATGTAATGGAAGCTTTTCTTATTTTTTAAAAGTTATTTATTTTTATTTTATGTATATGAGTGTTTTGGCTGCATGTAAATGCACCATCTGCATGCAATGCCCTGGGATGCCGGAAAAGGGTGACAGAGTCTCTGGAACTGGAGTTAAAGACGGTTGTTAGCTGCCATGTGCGTGCTAAGAACTGAATCTGGGTCTTCTTGAAGAGCTGTCAGCATTCTTAACTGCTGAGCCATCGCTCCAGTCCCAACTTTTCTTATGCTTTTATTCTTAAAATTAGTATATTTCACATTATTCAATGTAAATTTTGTTTTTGTTTTTGTTTTGGAGACAAGGACTCACTATGTAGTTGTACCCAGCCTGGAACTCACCATGTAGACAAGACTGGCCACAAACTAACAGAGATCTACCTGCCTCTGCCTCACCAGTGCTGTAGTTAAGGGTGTGTATGACCAAGCCTGGTGATCTTTTATGCAATTATTATTTTTTTCTTCCTTGACAATTTCATACATGTGTATAATGTATTTTTATGTCATGTTCATCCCTCATTCCCCTCTCTTACCCTCCACGCACTGCCTCTGGAACTCTGCTTTCAAGCACATCCCCCTCCTACTTTTATGCCTAAAAAAAAAAAAATAATGATCCACTGAGTTTAATTAGGTTTGTTTATGTGTAACTGGGTGTGGGGCTCTTACTGGTAGCTAATCAGTGGCTACACTCCTGAAGAAAAATTACTCTCCCTCTTCCAGAAGTCATTAAATGCCAATAGCTCCTCAGCTAAGGAGAGAGCCTCATTTGCCCCTCCAAGATCCACACTGGAATGTTGAGACTGTCTTATGCAGGTCTTGAGCAGGTAACCACTGCTGCTATGAATTCATGAGTGTAACTGTAGTGTCATGTCCAGAAGGTATTTCACAGCACTTTTCTCCATCCTCCAGTTTACATTTTTTCTGCTCCCCCATGTTCCTTGAACTTTGAGAAGGGGATCTACATAAGTTTTTGGATAATTAAGAATATTTTGATTACGGGGCTGGAAATATGCCTCAGCAGTTTAAGAGCACTAGCTTTTCTTCCAGAGGACCTGGGTTTAGTTCCCATAACCCATATGCTGACAGCTGTCCTTAACTGCAATTCCAAGGGATCCAATGCTGCCTTCTAACCTCCTTGTGCATTGCATGCACATGGTACACTTACATACATGCAGGCAAAACATTCGTACACATAAAATAAATAACAAAATTTTAAAAATTCCAGTTGAGGTGGCGCATGTCTTTAATTCCAGCACTGGGGAGGTAGAGGCAAGTGGATTTCTGTGCATTTGAAGACAGCCTGGTCTACATAGAGAGTTCCAGGCCACTTAGGGCTACAAAGTTGTTGAAGACCAAGTGACCTCTGTCTTGCCCTTCTGCAAATGTAACATCTTGTGACTAGGTGCAAAACATCCTGACACCTGTTGACACCAATTATGTTAGGCTGGAGTCTCTTAAGTGCCTTTTAGAGTTTCTTATTGTCTAGCAAACAAGTTCCCCTACCTGTAGCTGCCCTTGGCTACACATGCCCTTGGTTCCTGGTTCTTCCAATGACTTGTCTCCTAGCAACCCTAGTCCACCACGCCCTACCTAGCCCCTTGCAGCTACAGTATATAGAGCTCTGTAAAGAATAAAGAATTGCCGATTTGATCAGAAGACTGTCTCGTCGGCCCTCCTTGTGTTCCTTTTGTCTCTTTCATCCCAGGTTTCTGAGGACTTGTAGCCTGCTGAGGCCAGCCGGCCAGGGCACAAAGTGAGACTTTTTTTTTAAATTACAATAGGTATGGTGGGGCATGCCTTTAATCCTTGTACTCTTGTGGCAGGGGTAGGCAGATCTTTGTGAGTTCCATGCCAGCCTAGTTTACAAAGCCAGTTCTAGTTCAGTCAGGGATACATTAGTGAGATCCTGTCTCAAAACAAAACAATAACAAAAAAAAAAAAAAAAAAAAACAAGAAAAGAGAAAGTCTTGATAGAATGTTGTTTTTCTCTTTTTTAGAATATTTTTATTTATTCTTTGGCAATTTCATACATATATACAATATTCCTTGATAACATCCACCCCAAATCTTTCCTTCACTCGCCCTAGAATCCCCCAATACTTTACCTTTTCAGCTTTACACTCTTTTTAAAATTTTTTCAAAACTCATTTTTATGTGTATGAGAGTTATGCCTACGTGTGTAAGTGTACCTGTGTCATGCGGTAACCGTGGAGGACAGAAGAGGGTGTCAGATCCCTTAGAACTGGAGTTATGAATGGTTGTTGGCCATCTGTGTGGGCTGAGATTTGAACCTAGATCTTTTGCAAGAACAGCCAGTACTCTTAACTGATGAGCCATCTCTCCAGCCACTATGTCCTCTTCTTTTTAAAGAATTTTATCTTGAGGGGCTGGAGATATGGCAGCTGTTAAGAGTACTGGCTGCTCTTGCAAAGGACCAGGGATAAGTTCCTAGGACTCACTTGTTGACTAACATCCTTCTTTAATCCACTTGTTGGGGATCTGACACCTTTTTCTGGCCTCTGCAGACATTGTACACACTTATATACATACATAAAAACATTCATACATTTAAAATTAAATATGTTAAATAATTTTAACTATGTGCGTATATGTATGGAGGTTATATACATTGTGGGGAGTGCCTTTGGAAGTCAAAAGTAGGCACCAGATTCTCTGGAGTAGTTGTGAACTGACTGATGTGGGTTGTATACTTGTATTCTTTGCAAGAGCAGTACACACTCTTAACTGCTGAGCCATCTCTCCAGCCCCATAATCATCTCCTCTTCCTCCTCCTCCTCCTCCTCCTCCTCCTCCTCCTCCTCCTCCTCTCCTCCTCCAACATCACTGGAGGATCAGAAGTTTTGCTCATCCTTGACTACATAGGGAGTTGGAGGCCAGTCTGTGATACATAAAACCCTGACTTAAAAAAAGGTAAGATCTTAAATATATCATGTGACTTTCTCCTCTTCTTTTCTTTTTATAACACACTGAGTCCAATTACTGCTACTGATATGCACATGGGTGTGGGGCCATCCAGTTACCACAAAGTCTTAGCTAGGGGTGGAGCTTCATGAGTGTTGTCCCTATTCATGATGGAATGTTGAATGGCTTGATCTTATACAAGTCTTGTGCAGGTAACCTTAGCATTATTTATCTGTTTTTTTTGAGACAGGGTGCCATCTTACCAAGGCCTTGAGCTCCTGATTCTCCTGCCTTTGTGCTGAGATACAAGGGTACACTACCCATGCCTGGTCAATGTCTTCTTTACCTTTTCTTTCTTTCATTGTGTGTGTGTGTTGAGACATGGCCTCTCTATGTAACTTTGGCTGGCCTGGAACTTGATATGTTGACCACATGCCACTATGTCTGGTCCTCTTTAATGAATTTTTTTTTTCTTAGATAGGGTCTCATATAGTCTAGGCTGGCTTTAAACTCATTGTATAACAAAGGATGATCTTGAACTACTGATCCTCTTACCTCAGCCTCCCAAGTGCTGAGTTTATATACATGTACCATTGGAGTTACATGAGGATGTTAGCTGCCATATGGGTACTGGGAACTGAAGCTGGGTCCTCTGTAGGAAGAGCCAGTGCTCTTAGCTGAGCAATCTCTTCAGCCCCAGTCTTTTTTTTTTTTTTTTTAAGACTTTATATGTATGAGTGTTTTGCCTGCATGTATTTATTTGTACCAGGTGCATGCAGTGTATGTGGAGGCCAGTAGAGGGCATTGAACCCCTGGAACTGGAGTGACAGACTGTTGTGAACCACCATGTAGGTGTTGGAAAATGAAGCTGGGGTCTTCTATGAGCAGTAAGTGCTCTTAACCACTTACACTCTCCAGCCTCCCAACCGATATTTTTTAAGTATTTATTGTTATGTATGTGCACATTTGTGTCACAGTGGGAGTGCGTAGGTCAGGGACCAAGTCACAGCAGCTGACTCTCTCCTACCATGTGCTTTACCTGATGAGCCATCTCTTGTCCAGGACTGGCATTTTGGGGGATGGTCTCTATGGAGCCTAGGCTGTCTTTGAACTCACTAGTCCCAGCAGACCTGGGACTATGAGGACACCCGATGCCACATTAGATGACTGTAGTGGGGGTTGTATTCATCTTAAATTTTCTAAGAGATGAAGTTGGGGATCTGAATGAAGCAGTACCAAATACAAAGCAGAGACAAATAAAAATCAGCCAAAGAGTCTCAACTACTCAGGAGGATCATTTGATTTGAGGAGTCTGAGGCTTGCCTGAGAAACATAGCAGACTCCATCTATTGAAAAAAGAAATGATGGGCAAAGGGAAAAACAGCAAAGGTGAGCACAGAGGAAGTGGCAGCTCAATGCTGGGCACATTCATAAGCCATCAAAGTAAAGGTTAACGCTTCATACCAAAGGCAAAGTCTATATATCAAGTCTGGAGTGTGTAACTCTTACACTGCCTCTAAAAATTTTTTAGTTGGACTGGAGAGATGGGTAAGCAGTTAAGAGCACTGGGTGTTCTTGCGGAGGACCTAGGTTCCATTCCCAGCACCTGCATGGCAGCTAACAATGCTCTATAACTCTAGTTCCAGGGGATCTGACACCTCCTTCTGACCTCAGGCACTCCATAACACAGCTGCACCTACCTACATGCAGGTAATACACTCATATACATAAAAATAATAAGTAAAATTAAAAAAAATTAATTGTGTGTGGGTGTACATGTATGGATGCATATGTGCCATGGTATGCATGTGGAGGTCAGAGCACAGCCTCACCATGGGGGCGCTGGAAACTGAATTCAGGTCATCAGGCTTGGCAGCAAGCACTGAGCCATCTCATTAGCTCTCACACTTCCTTAACAGTAGATTTGATAACCCTGGAACTTGTTTAACAAAGATGAGCGACCTGATGAGATGGCTCAACAGGTAAAGGCTCTTGCCATCAAGCCTGACAACCTGAGTCCCCAGGACTCCACGGGGTGGAAGGAGATAGCCTACTCTCAGAAGTTGTCTTCTGACCTCCACATGTATGCCATGGCATGTACATGTTCACATACCAACATAGAGACAAACAGAAAGATAAAATTAAAAAGAAAGGTGAGATGCTACAGAAGCATTCATTAGAATTCATTCACTGGATTTATTCCAAGGTTTCTCCTTGGACCACGGAGCAGTTATCAGTTTTCTTTAATCTTTCTCTTAGAGAGCCCAGAAGGCAGTCATGAAAAGAAATGCTCAAAAGCCCATAATGAATGGCCTTAAGGAAAGGGTCTCACATCAGTCAGCAAAGAAAAATCTCCAGAAAGATCACAGGTCATCCTGCGCCATCAGGGCAGCCAGTGCTGCCTGCACCTCCTCTGCCTGAGTTTGGGGCAGCAGACAGTCCTGAATGAGGGCCACTGCCACTGCCTCGGTTAAACTGCCGAAGTCCTGCGATGTTTTGACAGGAAGGTGGCCAGCCAGCTCACAGAGTGCAACATTGAAAGCTCCCCCTTCCTTTATTCCAAAGCTGGACTTCCGGGCCCACAGAATTACTCGGATACCAGTGAGGTCTGAGGAAGAAGATATCTGTCCAGGCGGAGATCCCCGGGTCACAAACAAGTTATGTGCTATTTCATGGTCACTTAGGTAGTCCGTGGCTCGGCATACTCTGCTAATCAAAGCTTCCAAATCAGGTCCTGGCCCGCTAGAGTAGAAGAGGAAGCCGGGAGCTGGGACCCCCTGCAGCAGATGCACACAGCCCCTGGGGTCCAGCGGTATGCTTGGCGCACCCTCTACAGGCAGTCTGTGAGCCAGGTAATAGCCGTGCAGATGGAGGTGGTTCACAGAGGCCAAGCCCCCCAGGCTGTTGAAGCCAACCCGGAAGCCGGGGTGCAAGCTCAGTAGCACCACCTCTAGCCCAGCCCGCAGCACTCCTGGCAGTAGGCGTTGGGGGAGCCCTCGAGCAGGCTCAGGCACCAGCAGCACATGGCCCCACTCCAGTGGGCTGACATTGATCACCAGGAGGATGTCCTCTTGTTCTGGAGCAGCTGGGCCATCGGGCTTCCGTTGCAGACGGAAAAGGACCTCTCCAGGACGGATTTTATTGAAGTTAAATTGTTCAGGATCAAATTCCTGCCTCACACTCTTGATATTCTGGGGGCGCCTCCTCTGCACCCCTCGCTCAATGTTCAGCTGAGCTACAAACCCTACAGAACCAGGGAGGGTTTGAGTCTGAAGATCTTCGAGGCGGTAACGAAATAGGCCCAGCTCCAACCGCTGCCTCCATGCAGAGCAAAGGGCAGAATCAAAGCGGGACAGGGGCAGGCTGTTCTGGGTGCTGGGTGCATTCCTTGGCCACTGAATTCCTTCCACTACAAGTTCCTTCTGTTCATAGACAAAGTCTGGGATGCCGTACCCTTCCCAGTCTTCTGGGTTTGGAGGGAGCAGATAGGAAGTTTCCTTTGAACCATGCGCAGCAGCCATGAAGCGCCCTACAACAACCACAGAAATGAAAATACGTAAATTAAGAGAAGCTCATTTCCAGAGAGTCTTATTTCTGAATAATTTTTTTGTTCTTATAAAAGAAATATATAGTATGTGCCTTTGGTAAAATATTTAGAAAACATAGAAATTGTTCATAATTCTATCACAGTGAATGAATATGTTTTTACTGGACTAAAAATATTTTTTCAGGAGTTGGTAGATGGTTCAGTTGATGAAGTGACTGCAGGGCAAGCGAGAGCATCTGAGTTTAGATCCTCAGAGTCCTTATAGGAGTCAAGCACAAGGGCATGTGCCTATTGCCCCAGTCTTAGGGGAGGGGGGCACAGAGACAGGTAGAACAGAGTTCATTGACCTGCCAGCCTACCTGAATCAATGACCTTCAGTTCACATGCATATACCCACACACAGATGCATAATTCAAATAAATATACAGAACTGGGGTGGTGGTATACACCTATAATTTTAGCACTTGGGAGGCTGAGGCAGAATTACAACTTTGTATCCAAAATGGCCTACATGGTGATTTCTACATAAGAGAGAGGGAAGAAGACAGAGGAAGGGAGGCAGAGGAGGGGAAAAGAGGTAGGGAGGGAGAGAGAGAGAAAGGGGAAAAAAGGAGGCATTACCTCAATTGACCAGTTTCAGCTTTGCTGGTCCAGATACTTCACATACTCATATCACTAAAACAAGGAAACAGGTAATCAAAATGACTTATCAAAGTCAACCTAAGGTTTAATGGGTGTTAAGGTTTTGTTGTCGGTTTTTGAAGACAGGGTATCCCTGTAGCCCCAGCCTTACATATATGCAGGCAATACATTCATAAAATACACATAAAATAAATAAAAAAAATAATTTTTTTTTTAAAAAAGAAAACAAATGACTGCTGGGCATTTCCTTAGCAGCCTGAACACTTCCAACCTATTCCACCCCAATCCTGTCACCTGCTAGCCTTGGACTCAGGCCCTCTCCAACTCCTCTGCCTCCATTCTCTGGACTAGCTTCTGTCTGGAGCCATTTGCCTGTTTTGAGCTATGCCCTAGCTTAGGGATAAACAGATATCAGTCAGGGAAGTGCTGTGGGAGCAGGATGCTTTGATATGCAAGAATCTTGTGACTCCTGAATGGGAGTCTGCCTTGAGCCCAAGGCTGAGGACCTATTGTTAGTAGATGTGAGTGGCTTGAATAATTTCACATATGTAAATGCATGTTTGTTTTTGCTTGAACTTCTGCTGGTGGTATTGTTCCTCATGCAGTTGTAAGAGTATAACTACATTGAGAAGAATAAAGTCTATGCCTCAGTATTGACTGAGCGCCCTCCAGAAACTATCTTTTTTTCTCTCTTTATTTCCCAATCCTCACTCCCCAAATTCAGGTACAGTTCAATTTCTGCTGGCAGGCTCCGGCAAGCTTCCTAACCCAGACTAGCTAACCCCCTGAACAAAGACTGCTAAGTCCCTCCTGGGATGGTCTCCACCCCATCTTCCCCTGGCTCCTGATCCTCCTTACAGACTGATCCATCTAGGGCTCGGACAAGTATACTGTACACCACTCAACAAAGAAGCTTCTTTTTGCTACAGATGCAGGCTATTGCAGAATCCCATAACTGGTCAGACACAGAGAATATACATCTGAGAGATGCCTAGTCCTAGGTGACACATCTACAGTTGGACCTCTCTACACATAAGGCTCATGGAACACAGCAGAATGAGGGGTAGAGAGAAAATTAGTGCATCCCTCAACTCTCACCGGTAAAGATTCCTTATACAACAGAATGTGATGTACATAAAAGGCCACAACCAGTCAACTTTTAAATAATATGGATTGCATAGTGTGTGTCCCTGGATGGGGCTCCTATATTAAACTTCTCCCATCCGTGCCTCAGGGACCATTGTGAAAGAGGGGGTGGAAAGACTAAGAGCCAGAGCTGGTTCACAAACATACGGAAGCAGGGCTTTCAGGTTACTGGAAGCTTGTACATGTGAACTTGTGACAATGGTGGTACTGAGCACAGGATCCATGCCAACTCTATCAGACAAAGGTCCAAAACAGAGTGAGGGAAATGGGTGGCAGGCTGGGTGCAGTCTGGGAACCATTAGACTGATCACTACTGGGTGAGTGAGAGTAGGCCTCACCGAAGACCTCTAGACAGGCTGACTAGACTCCAGTGGATGAATTTGCACCAAAGGACATCTGAGTACAAATGCTTGATTAGATCGGACTGAACATATGGCAGAATGCATGAGGTCTGATGAGGGGAAGGGTATGAGTCGGGGAGGGGACTTAAATTTGATTAAAAACGACTGTATGAAATGTACAAAAGGTCAATGAAAAAAATTTTTTTAAAGTAACAACTAAAACATATCTTTGAAAATGTAACCAAGCAAGGCTGGGTGTTGTAGTGCATACCTTTAATCCCAGCACTTGGGAGGCAGAGGTACATGGATCTCTGTGAGACTGAGGCCAACCTGGGCTATATAGTGAGTTTCAGGACAGCTGGGGCTACTGGGAAACCCTGTCTCAAAAAGACAAAAAGAAAAGAAAAGAAAATATAGCCAAACAATAAAAACAAAATGGTTTTACAAAGGCACAGTTTTTACTACCCCTCGGTGCTGGGGATAGAACTCAGGACCTTGCCCATGCTAGGGAGCCACACATCCAACCCTAAGACTCTACTCTTTTTAAAAAAAGGTTATTTATTTTTTAATTTTATGTGTATTGCCTGCCTGTATGTTAAGTACAACCATATCTTACAATGCCCAAGGAGGTCAGAAGAGGGTGTCAGATCTCCTAGAACTGGAGTTATGGACAGTTGTTAGCCACCATGTGGGTGATAGGAAACGAACCTGAATCCTCTGGAAGAGCAGCCAGTGCTCTTAACCACTGAGCCATCTCTCCAGCCCAAAGACTCTACTCTTGAAAGTTTATCACAAACACAAAAAGAGAAAGTATTAACTCAGGCTTTTCACTGTATTACAAGCTAATTAGAAACTGAGCATGGTGTCCACATCTGAATCCCAGTACTTGGGTAGAGGCAGGAGAATAAAAAACTCAGGCTAATCCTCAAAGACCGATTTTCCGGCCATTGCAAAAACAAGACATAATGTGGAGAAATCCTAGGACTGAGGTCCCTTTACTTACGCAAAAAGAAGTTCTAGTCTCAGACTAGGAGTCAGACAGCTTATCTGAGGCTGACCCTGATGTCCTCTAGGCCCCACCATTAGGGCTAACAACCATCTCTTTCACTTTGGGAAAACATCCATTAAGAACATTGAAAGGTTCCTCAATGGGGAAAAGACAGCAAGCCTGTCACCAAGGTCACTGCCATCTCTCTTGTGCTACTGAAGGAAGCAAAAATAAAGGTGTCTGCTTAAATTTTTTTTTTAAAGCCTAAGGGCTGGAGAAGTGGTTCAGCAGTTAAAGAGTGCTTGCTGTTCAATCACAAGGATCAGAGTTCAGATTCCAGGACCCATATCAGGTAGTTCAAAACTGCCAGGCACTACAGCTCCAAGGGATCTTATGCCTCTGGCTTTCATGGGCACCTGCACACACTTGTACATACACTCACACAAACACATAAAGATACACATAAATAAAATAAAAATAACATTTAAAATTAAAAAAAAATTCAAGGTTAGCCTCAGCTACATAGCAAATTTGAATCCAGTCTGGACTACATTAGACTGTCTCAAAAAACCAAAAAAGGGCTGGAGAGGTAGCTCACTATATAGCTCTGGCTGGCCAGGAACTCACAGAGATCCATCTGCCTGCTGCCCTTTCTCATTTTTTTTTTTTTTCACTTTGAGATATTTTTCAAAAAAATTTTTTTTACTCTGAAATAGGATTTCATTAAGTTGCTTAAGCTAGTCTTAAACTTGTGACCCTTCTGCCTCAGCCTCCTAACTGCTAGGTTTGTGCCACCAAGTAAAGCTTATTCAGTACTTTTAAATTAAGACATACATACTCAGGCTTAGGCTTTATAAAGCTCTGTAATTAGAATGAATTGAAAG
Organism: Eospalax fontanierii; assembly: GCA_035773235.1. NCBI lineage: Eukaryota > Metazoa > Chordata > Mammalia > Rodentia > Spalacidae > Eospalax > Eospalax fontanierii. The sequence continues at coordinate 148,127,092 of CM069524.1, read as the reverse complement.
GTTCAAGAATAAATCTGTCAGGTTTCTCCAGAGGGACAGAACTGAGAGATGGAATATATATTAGAAGGAGACTTATTAGCCTGGCTTACACCATCTGGTCTGGATGGTCCAACAATGTTACTTGCTCAGTTCATAAGGATGGCTGTCTCAGCAGTCCCAATCAGCTGCTGAAGGCCTGAAGGATTCTTGGAGAGCTGCTGGTCTTCAGTCTAGGTTGGAAGCCCAAAGAAGCTCCTTCTATTATCAGTGAAGGAAGGCAGCAGTAGTAACAGGTAGATGAATGAGTCAGCAAGAATGAAGGCAAACAGGTTAAAATAGAAGTTTCCTTCTTCAATCTCCCTTTTACGGTCAATCACTTTTAGGGTAGCTCTTCCCACTTTAAATAATCTGATCAAGAAAATCCCTCACAAGAATGCCCAGTGGCCTGCCTTCTAGTTGATTCCAGATCCAGGCAAATTGACAACCAAGATTAACTATCACAGAATCCACCGTTTCCTTCCTCCTCCCAGCAGCTTGGAATGTTCACTTTTTCAAGCAGTGTAAATTTGTTCATTTATACAGGCATCTGTTAATTATTGAGTGTCAACAATGAACCAAGCATTGTCCTGGAGGTTGAGAGGGGGAAAAGAGCAAATTGGTAGGCCAACCTCGGTCTCTACGGTTGGAAGCTCGCACTTTGCAGATGGGGGCATGTCAGCAGTTAAGGATGAGAACAGCAATAGGGATCTGAGGACCAGACTGACCTCTAAATGCTGGAGTCCATCCTTATCACTGAAACTGGACCTACGTATTTCCACCTTTGCAAAATGGGAGCCTACCTTGCCGGTAGTTCCAGGAACGGGAGATATCTGTGCATAATGTTTCATATCTAGCGGGTCTTCATTAAACAGCTTCAAGAAGCAGCAAGTTATTCTACTTCTGGAAGAGACAGCACCAAGGGAGGAGGCTGCAGCTCGTGCCGGTTGAGAGTCTGGGAAAACCTCCTGAGCAAAAGGAACCGGATCTCCTCTGGCCACGGAGCAAATCTTGACGTTTCCGGGTACTCTGACTGCAGGAACTTTTCAGGGCGTCTCTCAACACACCTCTCCCAGGACCAAGGCAGGTGAAGCGGACGCACCTCGAAAAGCGCTGCAGCCTACTGGAAACAGATGCCGAGACATCCTTAACGCAGGCGCAGCCTGCACCACGCGCGCTCTGCTCCGCCCACTTGGGGCGGGGTCATCAGACCTGGGCTCCGCCCCTGTGAGTCCGGCCCCGCCCCGGGCCCAGCCTCCAGCTCCCCTGGGCCCGCAGGGATCCCGGAGCTGGCCGGCTGAGCTGAGCTGAGAGCGCTCGGGCTCAGGAGGCAGGGGCGGGCCCGGGGGCGGAGGCCCCAGCAGCGGTCGCCGCGGGGACGGGGCGGGGACGCGGCACCGAGGGCGGAAGTGAGAAACTTGCCGCCGTCCCGGGGAGAGTTGGCCGAGCTGTGCGCGCGACGCGGCGATGGGGGGCTCGGGCAGCCGCCTGTCCAAGGAGCTGCTGGCCGAGTACCAGGTGCGCGGGACTTCGGTTCTCGCGGAGTTCGCGTGGGAGCCCGCGCCGGGGAGCGGGTCTCGGGAGCGGGAGGAAGGAAGTCTGCGGCCTTCGGGCGGCTGGCTGACCCCCTGTCTGGATTTGCCTTCCAGGACCTGACGTTTCTGACCAAGCAGGAGATCCTCTTGTGAGTACTGCCCCGACCCCCCGCCTGCGAACTTGGGATCCTCTAGGGACGGCTTCGAGGGCCGCGGTCCTAACGATGGGCGGACTGGGCACCCCTCCTTCGAGCGAAGGGCAGGGCTAGCGGGGAGTAAAGTTCGGTCCGACCGGAACTGGAGGCCAGGAGTCCAAGCCCGTCTCAACTTTGCACCTCTCGGTCACCTCTGCATTCAGGAAAAGTTGGGCGCTACTTGAGCCCGGCTAGCTTTTGCACTGCCAAGCTTCTCTTCTAGAAGAACTTGCTGTAGCTCGGCAGACTTTCCTCGATGGTGAAACCTGAGAAGCCTTGAGCCTTGCTTGCTCTTCCCCAAGTTTACCTGATTAATATAGTAACCGTTAACGTTTACTGAGCACTTATTTTGCTCAAAAACAGCTGATGGTTCCTACATTACTTAAATCTTCAGGAGGGAGGCATAGAACTCGTAAGAGTGTTGACAGAGGTCTAGTAACTTTCTCATAAAGCACACTGAAAGTGGAATTGATGGCCAGGGTCCCGGAGTTAAGGAGGTTCCTGGGTTTCTGGCTACATTGACAATTTCAGTGGGAAGGAAGTAAGGAATGAGAGGAGGAGGCCCTGGATGAAAGTGTGATGTGATTTTTCTTCTTCCTCCCTGTTCAGTGTCAACTCTAGGCTTCCCCTTTGTAACCTCTCCTTTCCTGAGGAATCTCTGAAATTGTTACCGCTGTTGTTAGGGTCCAGAGCTTGGGTCTGGAAAGTCCTAACAAGCTAGGCTTGACCACCTGTCCTCAATAGGCCAATGAAATGGAAAAGTAATAGTCAAAAGCAGAAAATGGAGATTTATTCAATGTGGTCACACTGGGAAGAGGAATGAGGAGGTCTTGAGATCCAGAGACACACCAAGTCCAGAAATCTATCCTCTTATCTTGCTGATGAGATTTAAATACAGGGCAAGAAGTCCGGGAGATGTTTCAGTAGTTAAGAACATTGACTCTTTTTGCACAGGACCCAGGTTTGGTTCCCAGCACCCACATGACAGCTAACAACCATCTATAGCTCCAGTTCCAGGGTTGATGCCCTCTTTTGGCTTCCTCAGGCATTACACGAATGAGATCATTTAGATGGAAAACACTTACACACCTATGATAAAAATACAAATTACAGAGTGAGTGCCCAGCACACAGTCTGCAAACACACAGGAGCCGTTGTTAAATAACGGCCCTAAGAAGGGACTCCAGGCCTCTGCTGTCCTGTGACTTACCTCTCTTTGGCTGAAGGTTGCCTACTCTGAAGTCCTGTGTATGTGACTTAGCTCCACACCTGGTTTACACAGCTTCCAAAGTGCAAGTGGTAACATAATACAAGGAGACCAATCGCTTGTGGGTGCCAGTAAGTTCCCCTCTTTCTGTCAGAGCCCATAGGCGGTTTTGTGAGTTGCTTCCCCAGGAGCATCGGACCGTGGAGGAGTCACTGAATGCAAGAGTGTCCTTTGAGCAGATCCTCAGCCTTCCAGAGCTCAAGGTTCGGGTCCTCTACCCTTTCTACTCACCTACCCTCTGCTGCACTCCCTACCTCTTCTACCATTCCAGTTGATGTTGTGAAGTCTTTGGCCCCTGTTCTGGTGGTCTTTTGTCTGCTTAGCTGTAATTTCTTCTTGGTGGCAAAGACTACTAAAATCACTTAGCAGCATCAACTAGAATGCTGCTTTTCTTTTTCTTTTTTCCTTCCTTTCCTCCTCTTCTCTTTTTTTCTCCTCTTTATTTTTTGTCTTTGGGAAGTGCTGGGGATTGAACATAGAGCCTCATTCATGCTAGCAAGTGCTATATCAGAGCTATATCCCTAGCCCCAGCTCTAGAATGGTACTTTTTTGTTTTATTCTGTTTGTTTTGTTTTGAGATGAGATTTCATGTAGTCCAGGCTGGCCTTGAATAGCTGATCCTCTAAAGTCTGGGAAGCCCTATTGCTGAGGCTGATTGCCATTCCACAGTGCTGGGATTACATGTATGAGCTACCAAGCTCAGCTAGAACGTTGCTTTTCAAACTGGGTCTATTAGTTTTGCATAGCTGTGAAAAAATACCTGTCAAAAACAACTTAAAGGAGGATTTATTTAGGTTCACAGTTTCAGAGGGTGTGGTGCATCATAGTGGGGAACACTCATATACCTATGATAAAAATACAAATTACAGAGTGAGTGCCCAGCACACGGTCTGCAAACACACAGGAGTCCTTGTTAAATAACGGCCCTAAGAAGGGACTCCAGGCCTCTGCTGTCCTGTGACTTACCTCTCTTTGGCTGAAGGTTGCCTACTCTGAAGTCCTGTGTATGTGACTTAGCTCCACACCTGGTTTACACAGCTTCCAAAGTGCACTTGGGTATGGATGGACAAAGCATCTCACATCACAGCAGATCAGGAAGCAGAGAGGGACAGCACCAGCAGTCAGTCGAGTTTCTCCTTTCCCCTTTTAATTCTATCCGGAAAACCCAGCACAAAGGACGATGTGACCCATGTTCAGGGTGTGTCTTTCTCCTCGCTCCTCTCTGGAAATGCCCTCACAGATATATCCAGAAGAGTGCCTCACCACCTCCTAGGTGGTACTGAATCCAGTCAGGTTGACTGTGAAGATTCATCACACTGGAATCTAGTACATTTTCTAATACGGTCAAAAAAGTTTTGTTTTTTTAAGAGAAATTTAGTTACTGTATTCAAGTCTGAGAAACCCTATTCCTCCAAGCTCTGATTGCCATTCCACAGAGCTGTGAAATTTTCTTTTTCTGTGTGTGTGTGTGTGTGTGTGTGCATATGCATGCATGTGCGTTCTTCAGGCCCTGCCCACCTTATTTTTGAGGCAGGGTCTCTTACTGGGCTGAGGCTCCGTAATTAGCATAGGCTGGCTGGCCACGGAGCCCCAGGGATCCTTTTGTCTGCTTCCCTAGTACTGGGAGTATAAGCACAGGCTACCACTACAACCAGGTTGTTTTTTTGTTTTTTTGTATTTTTCCACATTGGTTTTCGGGATTGAACACGTGTCCTTATGTTTTTGGGCAAGTACTTCACTGACTGAGCTATCACCATGTGTGTGTGCCAGGGCATCAGATCCCCTGGAACTGGAGTTACAGATGCCTGTTAGCCACCATATGGGTGCCGAACCAAACCTGGGTCCTCTGCAAGAGCAACAAGTGCTCTTAACTGCAGAGTCATCTTGCCAGCCTACCCCCCGCCCCCTTTTTTTTCCCTGAGACAGTGTCTCACTGTGTAGCCTTGACTGGCCTTGAACTTGCTTTGATCATCCCATGTCTGCCTTCTGAGCATTGGGATTACAGGCATGCATCACCCATGCCCAGCTTGATGTGAAATTTCTATGCAGAGAGCCTGGCTCGGTAACAAAGAAGTTGTTTAAGTGTGTGTGTGTGTGTGTGTGTATAAAACCAGCTTGTCCATTGAGATAGCTTAGCAGGTAAATCACTTGCTCTATAAGCATGATGACCTGATTTTGATCCCTGGAACCCAGAGTAGAAGGAAAGAACTGACTCCCAAAAGTTGTCTCTGACCATTGTCTCTGACCTCCACGTGTACACAATGGCCCATGCACACATACTTACACACAGTTCTAATAATAAAATCAGGGGCTGGAGAGATGACTCAGCAGTTAAGAGCACTGGCTGCCCTTCCAGAAGACCCAGGTTCAATTCCTAGTACCCACATGGTACCAGCCATCCTTAACTCCAGTTCCAGGGTATTCGATGGCCTCTTCTGTTCTCCAAGGACTTTGCATGACATGGGCGTACTTACACACATGCAGGCAAAACACTCATACATAAATAAATTTATAAATAAAAATAAATCAAATTTAAAAAATAGTAAAATCAAATAACCGTCTCGTCCTGTTGCCTTTGCTTACAATGCTTTCTTCCTGCTCTGCCTGCACTTGTGCTGTGCCTGAGTTAGACTCCAGGAAGCATCCTGCCCCTTCTCTGGCTACCCATGTCCTGGCCTCAAAGGTTCTCCTCTTCAAGCCTGAACGCCATGGTGCTGCTTTTGTGATCTGCTTCCTCAAGTTTCCAGGAGGGCATCATATTGGTGCATGCCTGTAATCAAGCACATGGGAGGTACAGGCAAGAGGATCAGGAGTTCAAGGCCAGCCTCAGCTACATAGTTACAGGCCAGCCAGGGTTTTGTGAGACCCTTACTCAAAGTTTCCAGTTGAGTGACTTGGGTATGTGACCTAGGCTGTGTCTTGTGACAGAAGGCTCTCTTACCTAGGCCAACCCCTTCAAGGAGCGAATCTGCATGGTCTTCTCCACGTCCCCTACTAGAGACAGCCTGAGCTTTGAGGACTTCCTGGACCTCCTGAGTGTCTTCAGTGACACAGCAACCCCAGACATCAAGTCGCACTATGCCTTCCGCATCTTTGGTAAGGACCCAGAGGAACTGCTGGGACTCCCATCCACCCCCCTCCCCCCCAGGCTTTATGGTGCACTGCTCAGGAAGTGGGGGCTGTGTGTGCTTCCGTGGAACTCTGAGCATGTCCTTGTTAGCTACTTGTGTCTGCTGTCTATCTAGACTTTGATGATGATGGAACCCTGGACAGAGAAGACCTGAGTCGGCTTGTGAACTGCCTAACGGGAGAAGGAGAGGACACGCGGCTCAGTGCTTCTGAGATGAAGCAGCTCATTGACAATGTGAGCCTACTGTCCTAGCTGGGCCTGTGGGGGGGTTGGGTGGGAAGGGCTGGGGCTGCAGCCTAAAGCCCTCTGTTTAGATCCTGGAAGAGTCGGATATTGACAGGGATGGAACCATCAATCTCTCCGAGTTCCAGCATGTCATCTCCCGTTCACCAGACTTTGCCAGGTGTGCCAGCAGTCCCCCTGCATTCTGGGCACCTATCTGGGTATGGGGTGTTATGGGAGGTAGGAGTGGGACTTCCTCCAGGTATTCAGGACACTCTTCCAGAGGGAATAATTGATGCACAGGGTACCCAGCCTATTCTTTTTGAGACAGGTCTCACTGTGTAGCTCTGTCTGGCCTGGAATTTGTTATGTTGGCCAGCTGACCTCGAACTCCTGAGTACTGGGATTATAGGCATATTCCACTATGCCAAGTTTATGTGGTACTAGGAAGCACTCAACCCACGAAGCTACGCCTCCAGCCCCCCAAAGAAGGATCTTAAGCTCAGTGTGGTAGTGCAGGCCTGTAACCCCAGCACATAGAAGGCAGAGGCAGAAGAATTTCTGCATGTATAAGGTCAGCCTGGTCCATATATTTAATTCCAGGTCTGTCAGAACTGCATGGTGAATCTTTATCTCAAAAAAAAGTCCCAAGGAAGAAATGGTATGAGTGTTTATAGGTCTGAACCATCCTCTCCCATCAGAAAACTTCACTTGGGCTAGGGTATAAGCTCAGTGGTAGAGTATGCGTGCCCTGGGTTTGATCTCTAGCACCAAACAACCCAAACTCAACCCACTCTTCTCTGGTACAGCTCCTTTAAGATTGTCCTGTGATGACAGCGTGATTGCCAGCTTCCTGTCTAAGACCTTTCCACTGCTGAGTTGTGGCCAAGGTTATGCCTGCGGTCAGGGCCTGCCAAGCTTGCCCAGCCTGGAGTGGGCACTGCAGAGTCCGGCCCCAGGCAGAGGAGGACCCTCCTTCTCATTGCTGTTGACATCGCTGTTTCTGCTAATCAGTAATAAAGGTTTAAAAATGTTGGACTTCGTATGTGATACTAGAAACAGGGCTGAACTCTTAAGAACCTCTGATCATATTAGGAATACATCGCTTAACCTAAGAGAAGGGCAGCAAATCAAATTGTCCCCACAGCTCCCCAAATGTACAAAGGAGCACAAGGGAGGTATAGAGCTCCCCTAAATCCCTACTTTGGAGATACTCAAGTATGTTTCCATATGGGTTGAAATTTAAAGAATGGTACAGCAAAGTCAGTTTTACATGATCATTATTTGAGTAAAAAAAAAGGCCCCTGCCTTGTGTCCCTACCCTTACTAAACGGAACTGGATGCAACTGGATAAACGGTAAACTGAGAGATTCTCAAGCCCTCAGTGGTCACCTCTAAAAACCACACTCCACTGAGCAGTATTAACCAGGCTTAGCTGCCTCTGGAAAAAAGTTTGGAAGCCTCAGAAAGACAAAACTCATGAAGCAAAAGTCAGGTTAGGGAAATAGCTCACCTGGTGAAGTGCCTGCTTCACAAGCATCAGCACTCATCCCAGTGCTGGAGAGAGGCGAAGACAGAAGGGTTCCTGGTGTTTGCTGGCCAGCCAGTCTAGCTGAATTGGTCAGCTCCAGGCTGAGAGACCCTGTCTAAAGAGGTGGGTGCAGTTTCTAAGGATGATGCTTCAGATCCTGTACACATGCATGCATATGCATACTCAAGAACACGTACACAGGAAAAAACAAAAGTTTTTTAAGGGTCAGAGCCACAATTAACTAAATCGTTAGATTTTATTAAAAAAAAAAAGTAAAGTGCATCTTATTGAAAAAAAATATAAAACCCACATAAATTCAGGGTCCTTGTGCTGGGCAGTGTCAGTATCCCTTAGAGTGGTGATAGGCAGGTGGGAGGCAGGGGACTGGGCTAGGACACAGGAGAGGGGAGGGTATATTGAGTCCTTGGGTTGGAAGATAGGGCTGAGGTGGTGAGTGGGACACGTTCTCTCAGACTGAAGATGGCAGGCAATAGTTTCTTCCTTGGAAGAAAGTGTTCATTGTCACAAACTCCCCTAGGCTCACACACTCTCTCATGAGGCCACAGCCTGATACAGGCCGGAAAGGTCCAGGAGCTGGGTCTGGGCCCAGGGTCTGGTGAGGGCTGCAGAGCCAGCCTAGCCCTCTGGTCCCTGAGTTGGCAGGGTGTCAGTGGCCACAGATCATGTCCTGGGTCTGCCACAGCCAGAGTAGGACCCTGACTCTGTAGTGAGACAGGGCAGCCTGTGGCAGCGGAGGAAGGTGGCAGAAGGTAGTAGAGGCCAGTAGGTGAAGCATTCCCAACTCCAGCTGACAAAGCCACTTTGGATGGAGTCCCCAGCTGTGAAAGTCATTCTTTGCTGTCTCTTCCCTTTCACTGGCTTCACATTTGCAGTTGTCTTTTAAACAAAGGGCTCAGTTTACTTAAGGAGCAGAGTTCGGCCACCTAGGCAGGCCCCTCTAGGCCATGGAGGGCAGCCCCATCTTCAGTCAGGCACTAGAAGCCCTCAGGGCTGTGACACTGGCTGAAGGCAACAGGTCAAATATCTCTCAGGCTTCCCAGGGCAGTGCACTGTTGTGTTCTGTGAGAAGAGGTCCAGTGACCTCCTCTGAGCATTTGCAGCCCCCGAGGCTAGGATTGCCATGTCTACAATTGGCTCTCACACCACAGAGTCACGGATCTCAGAGCCCAGTCGAACTCGGGGTCGGGGACACACAGGAGACACCTCCACAAAGCTGTCCTGGATGCTCAGTGGCCTCTTCTCTGACTCAGTGAAGACCCGGGGCCCTGGGGAGCTATCTGACAGGGCCTGGTAGCCTCGGTGGTCAAGTGGGGTGCTGGGAGGGCCGACACCATTGAGTGGTCGGGTCTCAGGTGGCAGCACCACAGGGCGAGTCTTGGGGTGCACACTGGCACATTCCCCCTGCTTTAAGAAGAGTTTCATGCCATCCCGGTGCCGGTAGAGGAAGAACAAAACTAGAAGCACCACAGCAAGCCCAAAGAGTGTACACATCACCAGGAATTCGTTCCAATATGACTTGTCTGCACCCCAGCTGGCCTTGCCACCAGCTGGTGCACTCACACGTGATGTGTTTATAATGATGGGTGGACCATCACGCTGATCCTTTTGGACCACGAGTCCATCCTCCATCACGTCTGGGCAGTAGCTGGCCACCAACTGCCGGAATCCTTCCTCTATCGACCAGCACTGGAATACCCCCAGCCCCTGCTGGCTGCCTACCAGCAGCAGATCCCCAGTGGGCAGCACTCGGCAAGAAGCAGAGGCATTGACTGGGGCCCCATTGTGTAGCCAGAGCCGAGTGGCCAAGTTGGAGAGGAGTGGGCAGGCCAGGGTGTTCACTGTGTTGGGCTGGATCTGGACTTGTTTACATGGTTTGCCTGTGGGCAGAATAGGCGTAGGGTAGATGAGACTGGTGCCCAGAGCAGCTCCAGGCTCAGCCCCTCCCTCCCAGCTCTGTTCTGGTGCTATTATGACAACTCTGGGGACTCTAGACTGAGTGAGACTCAGTATCTGGACTTTTGTTTGTAGGACAGGAAGAAAGACATTTACACCTACCAATGCATGGAGGACTCTCCCAAGCAGCTATGGCTCCTACCTCCTCCAGCATTTGAGGGGGTACCTTACCTGCTGGTACAAAAGACCGGGGCTTGGCTGAGGAAGTATTGCAGAGCTCCTTGGCATTGGCCCCCTCAATGTCCTGGATCCATGGCCTGAGGATAAGAGTCTTGGTAGGACAGGGAGCCAGTGTTTCCCTCACCCTTCGAGATTGGACCTGGGCAAATGGCCTGGTGTTCAGGGACCAGCAGGCCCAGAGCAGCTGGTAGGATACTTCTCTGAACTGAGTCCGCACTCCCACAGGGCTTGATTGGGCATTTCCTGTTAACATATTTTTTGTGCATGCACATGGGTATGCATATGTGTGGAGGCCAGAGGACAGCAATGGTGTTAAACTCAAGAACAACATCCACCTCTTATGAGACAAGGTGTCCCACTGGCCTGGAGCTCACCAATTTAGGCTAGACTATGTGGCCAGAGAACCCTGGGGATCTGTCTGTCACTGCTCCCCCAGCACTGTGATTACAAGTGTTTGCTACTACCATGCTCAGTATTTTTACATGGGTTCTGGGAATTGAACTCAGGTTCTCATGCTTTGGAGGCAAGGACTTTACTGCATGAGCTGTCTCCAACAAGCCCCTGTCCACACACTGCAAATCAAAGTTATATATGACTTCCTTTCATTATAAATAAAGAATGTGCCCTCAGAAAAGGAAGTTCAAGGTCATCTTCAGCTACAGTGAGTTTAAGGCCAACCTGGGCTACTTGAGACACTGTCTCATAAGAACAAAACCATCCTCCTACCCCAAAAGTAATTAAAAAAAAACTGGCTGAGGCAAGAGGACTGCTGTGGTACCGGGCCAGTATGGCCTACATGACCCTGTAACAAACAACAGACCCCCTCAAAAAACACACCTAACAACCTTCCTTTTCATTCTTCATTTATGTTTTTAGCTAGGACAGGTCATGTAACTCAGGCTGGCTTCTAACTCCCAATCCTCCTGTCTTACGCTCTATAGAACTGGGATTACATGTGACCATTACATCTTGAAAGAAAGGTAATTAAAAACAAATTTATTTTATGTGTATGCATGTGTACCTGGTACCCACAGAGGCCAGAGGAGGACATTAGAGCCCCTGAATTGGAGTTACAGTTTTTAGACGCTATGTAGGTGCTGGGAAGAACCCATGTCCTCTGCAAGAGTAGCAAGTGCTCTTAACTATGAAGCCATCTTGCCAGCCCAAAAGAAAGGTAATTTTTGATGCAATCAAAAATTGGAAAATTCAGCCAAGCATAAAGGAAAAACACAACAAAATAAAAAACACTACAAAAGTCCCATACACTCTGCTATGCAGCAATCAGACAGCATTTTTATATATCCTTCCAAGAATATATGTGCTCCTAAAAAGTTGTTTTCTGGGATAAGGGCGGGGAGGGGAAGATGAGACAGGGTCTTATGCAGTCCAGGCTGGCCTCAGATTTGTTATGTAGCTAAGGATGACCTTGAACTGCTTATTCTCCAGCCTTTACCTCCCTAGTGCCAGGATTATAGGCATGTGCCACTATTTCTGAATACTAACGATTTTGAAATAGTTTAAAAAATGATACCAGATGTACCACCCTATGTAAAGCAACAGGACCAACAGGGAATATAATATTCTCATACTTTAGGCATGTAATAAATTGATATACCTTTCCTTTAGCCCTGGCTAAAGAGCACTACAAATGAGAAAGGCACTCATGTTTATTAGAACAGTTGGACTGTTTGTCTTATACGTATGTAGAACAATCTGAGAGGACAGTATGTCAAAATTTGGTTCACTTGGTGGGATTAGGGATGGTTTACTTTGTACTTGTCTTTATTTTCTTTTAAATTTTTAAAAATTTATTTTAAATAATTTATTTTTAAATTTTATTTCTATTTTATGTGTATGCGTGTCTTGTTTGCATTTATTTAAAGGTACTGCCCTTGGAGGCTAGAAGAGGGTGTTGGATCTACTGGAACTGGAGTTATGAATGATTGTTAGCCAGCATGTAGGTACTGGGAACTGAATCTGGGTCTTTTGTCTTTTGTAAGAGCCATCTCTCCACCTCCTTTTTAAAAAAATTTTTGAGACAGTGTCTCATGTAACCCAGATTGGTCTTTAAAACTTACTATGTTGCTGAGGATGACCTTGAATGCATCCTCCTGCCTCCACTTCCTGAGTGCTGGGACTACAGCATGTTCACCATGTCCTGCTTGCCCTCTTTTCTTTTGAGGAAGATACTCAGGGATGATGAAGGGTTACAGAGGCTTGTGGAAGCTCTTACCTGGAGGCCAGCTCAGGCTGGTAGAGGCTGACAAGTCTGCAGCTAGAACCACTCCAAGCGCAGTAGGGATCTCTGGCAAGAAGGCAGTCTCCACAACTTGGGTAAAGGCTGCAATTGGCCACAGGCACCTGCACTACGCCGGAATGGGAGGAGGCATACAACAGCCCCTGCATAGCCAGACAGGGAGGGTGAGAAGTGGGCATGGGCACTCCATCACTCATAGCCACAGGGGCCTCACATGTCCACTAAAGCCACTCTAGAGGTCTCTAACATGTTCTGTCTTCTCTCCCGACTTCTGATTGCCACAACTCTGGGTTCTGTAACTTTCCATCTTGCTCAGGCATGGGAGGGAAAGCTCGGTGGGGGGACTGCCTGGTGAGAACAAATGGCCATTCCAAGCTTGATTCCTGGCCCCCGAGATTCACTTACCCCGAGACTGTCCAAAAGCAGGTTCCGCACTGGCTGTCCTTGAGGGAAGACCTGGAGCTCTTCAATGATGTGCACCCTGGAGCCCACGTCCACTGCTTTATGCAGCCGACCATCACCTGGAGCATGGACATGTCTCAGGCTCTTGGTGGAGCTGACTGTCTCGGATCCACCAGCCATGAGCTCCCTCCTCTCTAACCCAGTTCTACTGGGCTACAAGCACTTACCAGTGCCCAGGAAGAGGACATCATAGGTGCTGTGCAGGCCAGGCACACGGTGCACAGCCACACGTTGGTAGCGGGCTTGTGGCTGCAGCAGCAACATGTGGCTTCGGACCTGCCCATCCATCAGGAAGTGATCCTTGAGGAAGTTCAGCACACGGTCTGGGAGCTGCAGGGATGAGTTGATCTTTCGTTCCCGGGCACTGTTGGTGATGCACTGAAAAAGGCAGGGGCGTAAGCAACAGACATCAGAAAGGGGTCTGCCTCCCCAGAGGATAGCAGCAACAACTGTCCCCCACCAACCAAGCATGGCACATCTCCTGCCTTTTTGTATAGTGCTGGTGGACTGGCCTCAAGGCCCAAGGGTAAACCTGAGGTATAGGGAAACCAAGGGCTTGGTGGGTTTCCTACTGGCTTCTTCCCTGCTCCTCACACTTGCACAGAGATCTCAAGAAGTGGGACCACTCTTCTTGCCCCTCTGGCATCCTCCAGAGTTCTCAGGAAACTGGGGATGAATAACTTGCCCATATAGCCAGCCACATCCAGTTCCCACTCCTGCCTGGTCCTGTTTCTCTCTGCCCACGGTCTCCCTGTACATGAGTAAACACACCTCAGTGACCCTCAACACAGAATAACACCTCCAGCTTGTCACGTCTGAGATGGGTTCCACATCCTCCTATGGGGTCCTGGCAGGCCCAGACTCAGCTGCCCACAGTGGTTAATGCTCACTGACACAACCTTTCCTGGTTACTCTCCTGTACTTTGTCAATTCCCTCTCACTGTATTTCCTCCCAAATAAACAGTTGACACTCATATCCTGGTGTCAATGCCTCCTTTCAGGGGAGTCCATTAGGATATAAGCAAATAAGAAAGCACTGATTCCTGTGGCCCAGAAACCAAGTCACTTGGTAATTAAATAAGGAGTACTTGGCTGAGTCAAGGAATGGACAGAGTGAAGAGACAATAATAGTATGTATAGAGTTGGTACTTGGGAGGTAGGAATTGGAGGAGTAAGAGTTCAAGGTCAGCCTGGGTTACATGAGACCCTGTCTCTGAAACAAACAAACAACAACAAATTCCCACATTAGTGTATAGGAAGTCCCTTGATGGAGACATACCTGCCAAGGTATGATAAGACAGGACTAAAAGTATTTCATCATTCATGATCACATCTAACTCAGGAAGGTAGCAGGTCTGGGCTTATTATACTCCATGTGATAGATGAGAAAACAGATTTACAGAAGCTAAGCAGTTTGTCTGAGGCTACACAGCCTTGATCTCAACATGGTGTGGGGACCGAGCCTGCGCAGAACCTGTTTTGAGTGCACGAAGCTGATGCCTACCGCTCCAGGCCGGGGTGTGGGTGCTGGGTGGGTCTCAGTGTACCACTGCTGTGTCTCTCGGTTCACCTTCTTGTACAGCCCATCAAAGGCCTTCTGTACCTCCTTCATGGTGAAGACACAGATGGCAGAGCCCTCTGTGGTCCCCCTGTGCCTACAAAGGGAACGGCCAAATCAATTCTGAGCCATGAGTTGGGGCTCAAGATGCAGCCAGTGGCGTCTAGCCACTCTCTACCCTCCTATCACCAGCTAATCCTAGGCATCTTACCACTGGGAAGTAAAGACTCCATAGAAAAGGGTCTTGTGCCAGTCTTGAGGGCTGGGGCTCAGGGTGAAGACATCTTGTAGCACATTAAACGGGAAGCCGTCATCAGGCCGTGAGCAGAGCAGCTGGGCCTTGAGGAAGGAAGTCCAGCGCTGCTGCAGCACCCGCTCTCCTCCCTCGTCGCCCTAGAAGAGGATGACAGGCTTAAGCACAAGCAAGTGCCACAGGCTGAGGCATGGTGCTGCAACCCTTGTCCTCCCAGACAGTAAATGAGATAGAGAAATGAAGAATGAAAAAAAGGAATGATGTGTCCTAAGTCAGAAAACTTGGGAATGTGTATGTGCCATCAGGAGAGTGCATTCTCTACTGTGGACTATGAGAGAACAGGGACCAAAGGGAGCCACCTAAACAGGGATATGATGGAAGATAGCTCAGTGGTACAATGTTGCCCAGCATGCTAGCATCGCTGACCATATTGGTAACTTGTACCTACACAGGAGGATGAAGCAGGAGGATCACTTGAGTCTAGGAGTCGTTAGCCAGCCAGGGAGCATAGTGAGACCTCGACTCAATAAACAGATAAATGAATAAATAGATAATGGGGAAAGGTGTCCATGATTGACTGCAGGGCAAACAAGAATCTAAAGTACCTCAATATAGCCCAATGCAAGTTCTTAACTAAGTTAATATAGATGCATATAGTTTTAAAAGATCAACAAAGAATACTTGGAATGTTAACAGTAATTCCTTCCTCTGGGAGAAGAGGGTTATCACATTTAGTGCTTTCCACGAACTAAGAGCTTCACACAGCAGAAGTTAATCAATGTTAACAGCTCTGAGGCTGGTCTTGTTATTTCTATTTAACACACGAGGAAGTAGGATTTGAATTAGAAATCTGCCTCAAGAGTCTGTGCTCCCAGCTTGGTGTGGTAGCACATGCCTTTAATCCCAACACTTGAGAGGCAGAGTCACATAGATCTCTGTGTCATCAAGGCCAGTCTGGTCTACATAGTGAGTTTCAGGCCAGCTGGAGCTACTACTATAGGGAGACCCTGTCTCATAAAAGACAAAACAAAACAAAATCTGGGCTCTTAAGCACGATGCTACAGTTTCTTTACCTTTCAGGTCACTTTTATACTTTCCTATATTTTTAGTTTTTAAGAGAAAGCCTAGGGTTTTCTTTCCACAGCGATGTAGCTCAGTTGGCAGAGTGCTTGCCAAGAATTCACAAAACCCAGGGCTTGAGCCCCAGCACCACATAAAATCACATATGACAGGCATAAACGTGTTATCCTAGAGGAGAGGTAAGCAAGAAGATTGAAGTTTAAGGTCATCCTGGGTTACAAGGTAAGTTTGAGGCTAGGCTGGCGCTACATAAGACCCTATCTAATAAGGAGAGAGAAGCTATTAAGAAAGTTTTTAAAAAAGGTATTATTTTATGTGTATACGTCTTATGCCTGCACCTATGTAAGTGTACCCATGTCATGCAATGCCTGCAGATGTCAGAAGA
This sequence comes from Eospalax fontanierii, assembly GCA_035773235.1. Classification (NCBI taxonomy): domain Eukaryota; kingdom Metazoa; phylum Chordata; class Mammalia; order Rodentia; family Spalacidae; genus Eospalax; species Eospalax fontanierii. Next base: position 148,111,049 of record CM069524.1, on the reverse strand, counting down.
GGGCATCGGATCCACTGGAGCTGGAATAAGTCAGTTGTTATTCCCAGTGTGTGCTGGGAACTGAACCCAGATCCTCTGCAAGAACAGTTAGTGCTCTCAGCTGCCAAGATATGTCTCCAACCCAAGAAAGTTTTAAGATAGGATCTTGTTATGTGGCCCAGACTGGCCTTAAACTTGAGATTCACTATCTCAGCTTCCCAAGCGTCAGGATTTCAGGTGGGTACTGTCACACCCAACTCCAATAAGAGATCTTTTGGACTTAAAGGAGTGAGACAGGCCATTACTGAGCTCTTGTCCCCCAGAGGATGAGGAAGGTTACAGATGCAGGACGCCCTTCAAGCTGACTGCCCACCCCACTTACCTTGCAAACACGGGCAACTCGGGACACAATGGTGTTCTCAAAGAACTCAAACTCCTGGCCTGTCTCACTGAAGAAGAAGTAGATCTTATCATCATCACCTTGCAAGCTGCCCAGGCTCTCGGGAATGTAGGCTGAGGCTACAAAGGCGGGGTCTGTGAAGACCAGTGGGGGGCACAGAGTCAGTCCAGGAACCTCTGGGAATAATGTTCCTTCCCAAGGGCAGGTAACTGCCCAGTGGGCAGAGGCAGAACTCTCTACCTTGTAGCCAGTTGAGGGAGCTCTCAGTCTTGGTAGGACGGGGGCTCTGGCTCCGGGAAATGGCTGGGTCAGTTCCTTGGAAGCTGCTGACTGTTCCAGTGTACAGCTCACCATCTGCCAAGAGAACATTCCCATGGGAATTGCTCTCTTGGCCCAGTCCCTGCTCCCTGCTCAGAGCCCAGCGTGACCCCAGTCCCATCTATCCAGCCTAGCGGGGAAGCAGGAACTCGGAAGAGTTAAAGTGAAGGGCAGTTGTGGGTCATTCGATGCCCCTGGGAATCAGCACAGCATGGAATCATCATCTTAGGCCTGGTACTCACACCACCCAGAGTCCAGCCCATAGCCAGACCTCTGGGCCTGTGCACCTGCTGGTCCCACAGCACCCAGCCTGCCCCATCACTCACCAACCACCAGGGCTGTGGACTTGAAGTTGGGATCAAAGGGACAACGGCCCTTGCCATCCTCCAGGAGGACATTGCCCGATTCATCCCGTGCCAGAGTAAAGTTGGCTATGTTCTGTAGGGGAGGAGACAGTTGGCTCAGACCCCAGTGGGGATTGAGGAAGCACATAGTAGGGGAAGTAGAAGGCAGGGGAAGGGCTTTGGTCACGTGCATGCAGTGGGTAATAAGCCCCAGTGAACAGGGAGGCAATGAGGCTTGGAAAGTGACTGGAGCCAGGGAGAGCAACATGATGCAATCCTAGGAATCTGATTCCAAGGCCTGTGTTCCAACATACGACTTTAATGCTGCCCTCTGCTAGAGAGAGTTAGGGTGCAGAGAAGGAACACAGGGTACATGTGTGCTGAGAAGTGTACAAGATGTACATCAAGACAGCAGGAGAAAGAAGCTGGAGGGTAGGAGAGGCAGGGAGGCAAGAGTGTGGACAAGGTGGCTATATACACCCCTCCTGCCCCAGGAGAGAGACCCCTGCTATGGGGCTGGGTGGGAGCCAGGGTCGGGGGCTCAGGGTTCTTACAAGTTCACTGCTACCTAGATGCCCTGTCCTGGGGTTCCTCCCTTCAGCGGGAGCCAGGGCTAGAGAAGAGCAGGAAGGACTGTGCCCCAGCCAGCGGCAGTCATGCCCAGAGTAGAGGGGGAAACTCACAATGTAGGTGCACAGGGGGCTGAAGGCTGCTGTGCCACAGGTGAGCAGGTGGCTACTGTTGAGTGGCAGAAGGATCTTGATGTAGTTTTGACAGTCTCGCTGAGTGGGGAAAAGGACAAGGAGGATGTCAAGTCCACACAAGCCAGCAGGGGGCATTGCAGAGACTTCCTCCCTAGACCAAGGCCAGGGTACTCAAGTATGAGAACAAAAGAGAATCCAGGAGTTTCCAGAGGCTAGCTGGCTGGCAGAGGTCACACATCCTCTATGCTGCAGAGGCCCTTTGGGCTCGGCTCCACTACTTTCCTTTTATCTGAAGGGCACTCCAGTAAGGGGGGGATTCCCACCTTTGGGGATGTATCTTAAAGAGTTTTCTCTAAGCCAGTGAGGAAGCAAGAGGCAATGCAGGAGCAACCGGTCAGTGCTGCCTGAAACCTGGTGCAAATGCCACATCCCAGAAGAGTCAAGCAGGAGTCTCCAACCAAGTGCTACTGGCTCCCCAGGACCCTCCCCTGAGATCCTTCCAGTGGCCAAGGCCCTGGCCTTGGAGTCACTCAAATCCCACAACCTTCCTGGAGCTATACCTTAGAACAACAACAACAACAACACAAAAAAAACAGAATCTGACCATTTCTCATCCCCTTTATGAGAACATCACCCAAGATGAGCCACTGTCATCTCTTGCCCTCAGTTGCTTCCCTTGTGTCCTGCTCCACAGAGGCATTTTACCAAACAGACGGAAGGACCTATTGTTTCATTTTACTCATGACAGGATCTCACTATACAGCATAGGCTGGCCTAGACTTCACAATTCTCTCAACTCCGCCTCCCATGTTTTGGGATTACAGATAGGCACCAGCATCCTTAGCCCAGAAGGACCCTTTTAAAACACACTGCAACCCAGGCCTGGTGGCACAAGCCTGTAATTCTAGCTACTTAGCAGGCTGAGGCAGGAGAATCACAAGCTTCAAGCCAGCTTGGGTTACAGAGTGAATTCAAGGTCAGTTAAGGCAAAAGAATAAGATCCTGTCCCAAATTTAAAAAAAGAGGAAGGCAGGTGTGGTGGTTTGAAAGAGAATGTCCTCCCCAGTTGGTGGCACCATTTGGGAGGTCTTGAAGGTGTGGCCATGTTGTAGGAAGGGGCCTCTGCAGCATATACGCTGTGCCACTGGGGGCAGGCTTAGAGAGTTCTTAAGCCTTGCCAGATCTCCAGTAGCTTGCTGCTTCCTGTGCCTGCTTGAAGATGTGAATGTTTAGCTGCTGAGTCTACTCTAGCCATTTCTGCCCGTCATGCCTCCCCACCATGATGGACTCTTGCCGCTTTGGAACCGTAAGCTAAGTAAACTCTTCCTTTTATAAGTTTCCTTGGTCAGTGTTTCTATCACAGCAACAGAAAAGTGATTGATATAGGTGGGCTATAGCTCAGTGGTAGAGCACTTGCCTGGCATGTGCAAGGCCCTGGGCCCAATCCCAGTACTATTTGAAAAACAAACAAAACACTCCATACTCAAGACCATGTCTGTCACTTCTCTGATCAGCCTTCCAGTGGCTTCTAAAGAGCTGCACTCAAAGTGAAACCTAAAGTCCCATTTGTTTTCTGGGTATCTGAGGGTCAGGTTCCTTACCTCCCTCTAAATCCTGGCTCAAGTATCTCTAAATTACATAAACCTGATCACCTTTGTTTTTTCATGACCACCTTATAAACTGACTGATTTTTTTGTTTCATTTTGTTTTGCTCTCTTTTTTAGCTTTTTGAGGCTCAGGTAGCCCAGTTTGGCTTTCAAATTGTTTGTAGCCAACGATGACCTTTAATTCCTAATCTTTTTGCCCCCACCTCCCAAGGTCTGGGATTACAGACATGACTTTTCTTTTTCACAATAATTTCTCCAGTATCCAACAGTACGGAACAAGTGCTTTAGAGGGGCTGGGGTGTGGTAGAGCACTTGCCTAGCACGGTGAAGCCTTGGGTTCCATTCCAGCCCCATGAACAAGTGCTTACTAAATGTTTGCAGAATTAAAGCATGACTAGATGGGGCAGCCAGGACTTGAATCTGTGCCTGAACCAAGAGCTGGAACTTTTTTGCTTCTGCTTTAACTGTCACTTGCTCCATTTGGTGGCTGGAGCCTCTTTGAATGGTGGAAAGTCCTCCAGGAGAACCCTGGATTGGACTAGACCCCATCTAATGGTTTGTCCATTAGATTATAATCTGCCAAATTTGCTCCTCCAGCACAGACCCTTTACTGACAGACTTAACTCCCAGTTTCTGTGTGAGGGTTATTTGACATTTCTTACTTGCCAGTTGCCCTGTATGCATTGGTTCACCCAGCAAGACAGGTACATTGTCTTCATTTTATAGGTGGGAGCCTTGAAGCTCAGCATGATGAATCTACTTGTCCAAGGCCAAAGAAAGAATGAGGTTAGGGCTGGGATTCAATCCCAACGTTGGCTATCCCAAGGCCACACAAAGTGCTCTGCCCAGGTCCCTCACCCTCCTTCAGCATCAATGGCCTCCAATGCCTGCCTCACCTTGCGGTCCTTGCCCTTGAAGCTGCATTGCTGCTTCCTGTCAGCGTCTGCCCTCCACAGCAGCTAGGGAAGAAAGGAAACAGGTAAGCACTCAGGAGGTGTTCAGAGGCTCCTCTCCAATCTGCAGGGCCCTTGGGCCAGCAGGCTAGGCTTCTTGTCCATCATCCCTCTGCCCACCTAGCCAGCCCTGAACAATGTCTCTCACCTCCTGGTATTCTCCACCTGGCAGGAAGCTGAGGTTGCTGTTGAGAGCAAAGAGGGCCTCTTGGGCCCCCACGTATAAAGTCTTGCCATCTTGGCTCAGTAGAAGGGCTGTGTAGTTGGAAATGTTTTCAGCTTCAAATTTTCTGATCAGCCTTTCTTTAGAGTCTGGGGAGAAGAACAGGGACATTGCCTGGGGCTATCTCTCCCATCTAACAAAGCCAGTTTAATCAAAGGAAGGTCTATAGGGTGGTGAGCGGCAAGGGGCTGGGCACTGGGTTGATTTTAAAGGAGAGCAGCATTCCTGACTCTCAAACATCTAAGAAACAAATGCATAGAAATGAATATAGAAGAATATTCATTACAGCCCTATTCACATGAATGAAAAATTGGAAACCTAAGAGTCCAAGGACAGGGGACTGGGTGAAGATTATGATACTCCATTCAGTGGGACAGTACACAGTTGGCAAAATAAGAGCATATTAGAAACTCCATATTAGAAACTCCAGAAATTAAGAAACGTAAGAAAGACATGGTCTAACTGGGTATAATACCAGTACTCAGGAGGTTGAGGCAGGAAGATTAGAAGTTTGAAGCCAGCTTGGGTTACATAGTAAATTTCAGGCTATCCTGAGCTACTTAGCAAGACCTTTCCTTTTAAAAATTAAAAAAAAAAAAAAAAAAAAAAAAAAAAATTTATGTGCCTAACCATGCCCAGTCCAGATGTATTATTTTAAGTTGCAAAGGTAATTAAATATAAAGGAGATGAAGTACAGAGCGTATAAGGAGGAACAGGAATGATGGATAGCCCCATTCTCAGCAGCAAGCTGCGAAGTCAGGTCAATAAACAGCACTGTGAGCATTTTAGTTCAATGTAGGGGGGAAGAGTAGTAGGAAAGAGCTCTTAAATGGTTCAAAGCTGCCCTTTGTAGTCAGGCATGGGACAGAGAATGGCTGATATAGGCTTGGCTCTTTATGATAAGCCCTTTCATGCTTAAAATGTGTGCATGTGTGTCTGTGTTTGTGTGTGTACAGCTGAGGTCAACCTGTGGGAATTGGTTCTCTTCTTCTATCATGTGGGTCCTAGGGACTAAATTCAGGTTTTCAGGCTTGTCAATAAGCACCTATACCCTCTGAGCCAAGTGGCCAGCCCTTGTGCTTTTAAAAAAAAAAAAAGTATTAGACTTGCATGGTAGTGCATGCCTTTAATCTCAGCACCTGGGAGGCAGAGGCAGGTAGATCACTCTGAATTCAAGGCCAGTCTGGTCTACACAGCATTCCAGGCTAGCTAGGGCTAGAGGGAGACCCCGTCTCAAAAATCTTTTTTTTTAATGTGTATGAGTTGTACCCTCTGCATGTGTGTAAGTGTACGCGTGTCGTGCGATGCCCACAGAGGCCAGAAACAGGTGTCAGCTCCCCTGGAACTGGAGTTACAGATGGTTGTTAGCTGGGAACAGAATCCAGGTCCTCTACAAAAGCAGATGGTGCTCTTAAGTGCTGAGCCATCTCTACAGCCCCCCATCTCTCTCTCTCTCTCTCTCTCTATATATATATATATATAGAGAGAGAGAGAGAGAGAGAGTTTATGTGCATGTATCATTGAGAAAAATTCTAAGTTTAAATCATGTTACACAATATGTAATAATTAGGAGATATACTAATTATCCACCAAATGGAGTTTATAGAATATATGTCTGTCTGGTCAAATTCTTTTACTTTGTGGAAAAAAATATAAACGGAGGGGAATCCAGAAGATTGAAGCACAAAATACGGAAGCATGGGAGCCTGGAGGAACAGGTGATTTGTTTCTTCTTTTTACTTATTATTTTTGGGGTTTTACAATAACCGAGTTATATTTGTATAATATAAAAGATATAAATTTGAGAAGATGAAAAAAGAAGTAAATACTCATTAAACCATCAGAATACTGTTTATGCTTTGAATAACTAATGGGTTCAGAGAGAAATTATTTTAAAAATTCTAAGCAGCTGATAAGAACAGAGGGAAAAAAAAAAACATAAAGCAGCCTCAGGTATGTCCCAACTGACCAGAGGACTGGGACCATGCAAACAGACTCATGGCACTGGGAAGCCACGTGGCATCATGCCAGCCAAGCAGTGTTACAATGACTTCATGTGTGTTTGCATGTTCAGTGCTTTTACATACCCTCAGTCTGGTTCCATAAAAGGTCAGGTAACACAAAAGCAAGTGGTCAAATAGAAAGAAAACCAAGATCAGAGAAAAACCAATCTGAAGAGGACATCTAAACTAGAAAGAAAAGAAAGATTCACAGAAGTAGGTCATAAGATTGCCACATCATTAGGGGTGGGTTGCACATTCAGTACTAAGGGCCTTAGTAGCCAAAGATAAACGGGAAATGAAGTTCAAGAACAGGAAACCACATTGGTCTTTTACCACGAGATGTAATGCTGAAAGAAACTCTCAGGTAGGGCTTCCCAATAGGTCTGCTAAGACATGTGGGATGGGCAACATCTCCACAGTCAATGGGATACTAGGGGCCTAAAGCTGCTCCTCAGAATGTCTCCTAACGAGGGAAGGTGAGGACACTGCGGCATAGTGCAGTATTTTGTGGTAAATGGATGTAGCTTTGCAGTGTGTGTTGTGTCACATCTGTAACTCAGATACAGGGCTATACTGAGAATTCATGTGGGCCAGAGTGTGAACTCTGTCACGGACACCACAGGCAGCTGCAGCCCTGAAGATGGTCTCTCTTTAACCTCTAGGACTCCTAATTCCCAAAGCACACCAGACTTTGGTTGTCCTCCTCAGAGTCTTAACCTCTCAGTTCTACACACTAGCCGGGGAAGGAAAGTTCCACCATCTCCTCAAGCTCCCTTAACGTCACTTGGAATCCAGGCCTGTTCCTAGAGATTCAGAACTGCAGGTTTGGGATGGGGCTGAGAGTGAACCACTGGACCCAGATGACTCTGGAGGAAACGGTCCAGGGACTACACTCCTAGCAGCACCATGTAGGCAGGCACTGCTCTATGATGCCAGCTTACCTGGCTGTAGTTTCTCACCTGTATTACGGGGACGTCACAAAAAGATGAAGACTCAGTGAGCGCAGACACAGCTCCTGCACCCCCTTATCTCTCACACTCCCCAATGTTTTCTAGAAGTGTGGGCTGCTTCTAGTTTGCCAAGGCTTATCTGCCTATACCGGAGGGCATTTCCACCTGGGTGGGTCCTGCAGCTCTGAGCAGGAGGCCGCCTTTGGAACCTGTCCAGATATAGAAATGCCTAGAGTCCCAGATAAGCCCAAGTCCCAGGTGGCAGCTAAACCCTGCCCCTTAGACCTGGGGGCGTGGCAAGCTGCCCAGGGTTCTTCAGACAAAGCCAAGAGGCTGAAGGGGAAGCCTGGACACCAGTGGTGACTGGAGAGTCCCTGAAATCTCCTCCAGCTATGCTGGGAGCACACTAAACAAAATGACTGAGGGACTCAAGGTGGAACGTGCCTTGGAGAAGTGGGCACGGTGCCTTCCCAACTTGCTCTCCCACACTAGGGACAGCCCTCCACGCTTGCCCTCATCCCTCCACCCTGTGCCTCACCCTCACAGCCATAGTGTGCTAATGACCTTGGTTACCAGGACCACCCCCTATAGCCCTGTGGACTTTACCAGGGATGGCCTCCAGGGCTGGCTTCCCCAGTGGACATCTTGGCAGGAGTAAGGACACACTGGAGAGAAGAGATTCAAATCCAGTCTCTGCATCTCACTAAGGATAAACCGCTTGACCTCTCAGAGCCTCACTTTCCTTATCTGTAAAATGGGGACAATAACAGCCCTCTGCCTCACAGGATTGTTATGAGAAGAAACGAGATTACGTATGTAAATAATAATGTACATAATAACCCACACTTAACCGAGGTTACTCAAAACAACTTTGCACACGTTTTTCCTATGCTGGCATGGTGCCTGGCACACGATCAACACTCGGGTGGCTCAAAAACAAAATCCAAAAGCCCTCCAGGAAAATCCAGCCCAGCAAGCCAGAGGGGCAGGGCTGGGGGAGCACGTCTCCCTCCCCAGGGATTACAGCATCAGCCTGTCCCACCTGTACCTGAGCATGGTCCACAAGGGTCTCATGGTCAGATCAGCTTAGAAGACATGTGTATTACAAGCACATACTGTAAGTGGCGTGACTGTCTAAGCTTTCAGGCACCCAGGGTCACTTCCAGAGTGACAAGAGTGGTTGTGGGGACTTCGGTGCAGGGTTCTGCCCTAGCTTGCCTATGTCTGTGTGTGCATGTGTTTATGCTCACAGAATCTTGGGGCTTGTCTATGCTTGCATGTGTGCTCCTGGTGTTCTTTATGCAGGTGACTAGCTCTTTGTGTGTGTGTGTATCTCCCAGTGAGGGTCAGTGTCTTGTCTTGTGTTCTCTCTTAGGGCTCCAGCGTCAGAAATAGTGTTTTCCTGGTCTCCAGGCTACTTAGGCAGCCTCCACATCTCCCTGTCTGGGGGTTATTCTCCAGCCAGTAGATGTGGATGTTGTTCCAATCAGGTCAGAACCTTTTCATGAGCCCTGGGCAACCTGAACCAGTGACTTGCTGAGAGCCTGTGCTCCATCCTTCAAGAAGGTATGGCAGGGCTGTCTTGGAGCTGCCACCTACTGGACCCTACCCTCCACTATAGCAGAAGTGATATGGGTACTGCTCACCCCTAGACCCATCTAAACTTTCCCCTTCCTTATGACTCAGCAGGAAGCTAGGAGTTTTCTGGGTTAAGACAGAATAGGGCTCAGTACTATCTCCACCCTAGGCAGTCCCCACCCCAAGCCAGGCAGTGAGCGAGCTATGGCAATGCTGTGACTCAGAGCCCCACCCCACCTTTCTCTGCTCCCAAGCTACCACAGTGAGATGCTGACCTGGCCCTAACTTCCTGCCCTCCACAGGCCCCAGCAGGATGAAGCCAGAAAACACCAGCTTCCTTGTAGAGTCAGGACAAGGAAGGAGACTCCCACAGGGGCACAGAGAGCCTCTTGGGAGGTTGCATCTCAAGCACATCATGCCAAGTCATCAGAGCCTTGAACCCACTTGTATCCTGAGCAGGGGAGGCATGCTGACAGAACTACAGTCAACAGCAAACTGGGGTACAGTTTGACCTGGATGTACTTCCTCCCTCCATACCACCCAGTGCTAGGCAGGAAGTAGCCACCTTGTCCCCAGGCTATCTAAGTATAGAGCAACCCTGCCATCTCTAGGCTAAGGTCAGGGCAGAGTTCATAAGAAGACAGAGTTGATCCCATTGTGGGGGATAGAGGTGAACTACAGGCCAAAGTCCTCCCAGGGATGAGGAGATCAAGAATGCATTTGTAAGCCAGGTGTGGTGGCCTGTAATTCTAGGTCTTTGGAGAGACAGAAGGGTTGGGAATTCAAGGTTGTCCCTGGCTACATAGAAAGTTTGAAATCAGCCTGCGCTATGTAAGACCTTCTCTCAACCCACTTTCACATCCTACAAAAATGAAAGAGCATTTGGAAAGCTGAGGGAGAAAGATCACTGCAAGAACAACTTAGGTTACACAGCAAGACCTGTCTCAAATAACAACAAAAAGACAGAGGGAGACAGAGAAAGCATAAGCTCTGGAAAGCCTGCCTCCCAAGTGACCTATGTGAGCTGGCCATGAGCCCCTGTCGGAATCCCAGGGAGTGGGACCTGTGCCACAGTTATACAGGGTGTGCTATCACCTTCAGAGCCTGACCTTTGCCCAGGCCTTCAAGGCCCACCTAGGACCAGTCAGCTCCTGTGTCCCTCAGCTTGGCGGCTGGTCACTCTAACCCGTCCTCTCCCTCTGCCTTCCTCCCTTTTTCTAAGGAAACAGGGCAATCAGGTACAGCGGACTTCAATTCCCAGCACCAGTGTCCACAGAGCTGCTCCCTCTCAGAAGGCATCTTCTTTTCTTCCATGTTCATTCTATAAACCTAGGCCAACTCTTTGCCTCCCATCCACTTCTCTAGAAACTGGGCTCAACCAGCCCCACACTTGGTGGACGAGCCCTTCGAGGCTCAGGAAATGTCTCAATTGGTAACCCTAGACACCAATATGCTGCTTGCTCAGGGCTCAAGCTGTCAAAGATCACTTCACATCTCCCTCACATGCCGTGGCCTCCATGAAGTCAGTTCCCACAATCTCCGGTGGCCATGTGGTAGGATCTATCCTATCCATTTAGGGTATGTGGTGGAGGTGGGACATGAACCTCCACTGCCCAACCCCAATCTAAATTGCTAACCACTCTTAGGCCTTTCAAGGCTTTTGTCTCATGTGTTGCTCTTCTTCTCACTCTGAAAAAGGTCACATGTTCACACCCGCCATTTCAAATGCTGGTGACCCAGTCAAGCCTAATGGCTTCATCCAAGGCTCCTCCCATCCACCTCTAGTCTCGAATTCCTTGGCTTGGGATCTAGCATCTCCTTGTGGCCCCACTCACCAAGATGTCACTCTTCCTTTCCTTGGTCACGAACATCCAATCCATCCTCAAATCCTGTTTCCCTCCTCTGTTTCCCGTGTCCGTTCCCCTCATTACTCTACAACATAGTCCTGAGCCAGGACACTATTTGCTCCTATCCAGTACACTACAGCCTCCCAGGGGCACCTGTGCTAATGCTAGAAGCCTCTCAAGAAACTGTCACCCAAACTCCAGGCCCCGACCTGTTCAACTGATTGACATGAAATGTAGCCCAAGGGCCCACTGGTCACTGCCAGCTCTGCTCTGAAGTTCTCTCTGTGGGGGAGATGCTTCCCTTTGATGAAGCCACACTCACCTTTGGGCCTCAGCTGTTCTATGGGCCTTCTTGAATCTCCAGCTAGGCAAAGGCCTGTCTGTCATATTCTGTGTCACAGTCACTGGTGACACTACTTTATGATGATGAGCTTCTTCATCTGTCTCTTCCACCAAGCTAGAGTTCCTTCAGGTTCAAGACCTCATCTCACACTGGTGTCCCATGCTGTATCACCTGGTCAGGTGACTTCCAAGAACAGTTGTCATGAATGTTTGTTGACTGATAGAACAAATGAAGAACAGAGTCCCTCATTTTGAGGTGCTATGGTTCAGGGAGGTGCCCCAGATTCAAAGGGGACAGCACTGAGGTCCTGAAACTTCTTGCTCATACTGTGTGTGAAAAGTGCTATCCCCACACTGAGTCCTCCAGAGCATTGAATGCTCAGTCATAGAATCCCAAGAGCCACAGAGAGACCCATGACAACTAAAAGTGCTGCAGGAAAGAGGAAAGGAGCCAGAGCTGAACAGGTAAGGGGAGGTCCCAGGACCCGTAGTGAATCTTGACTTTATCATTGACCACTTGTGTAACCCTGGACAAGTTACCAAGGAAGGGCCTGTAGGATTGCTGGGAGGCTTGTGGGATCGCTGCAATAACAAAAAAAATGGAGTATATGGAGTTCTACAAACCTCAGGAGTCACCATCAGCCAGGGATTCCTACTGACCCTCTCCTGCCTAGGGTCTTCCCCTCCCTTCCTCTACACCTTTTTCCACATACACGGTATCAGGCTCTCCCTGGTAAGAGTTAGCATCTTGGTGCCTCAGACGTCTACTCCATCAGGAAAAGGAAGACAGGACGGGTAAGGATGCAGCTACCTGGAGGCAGGAGACCCTCTGCAGAGGTGGTGGCTGGCTTCTTAGCCCCAGATGCTTACTGCTAAACGGAAAGAGGGCCCGGTTCCGCCAGATCTTCCCTAAAGTTAGAAATCTGGATTTTTTATGAAAAATTTCCTAAGTTTTAAATATCAGTCACTAATGAAAATTTTTCTAAATCACCTGGAAGCTAAGCAAAACAGATCCCCAGGCTGGCTCTAGCCTGCCATCCTCTAGTTTGAAAACCTCTGTCTGAGACATCTGCCTCTCACCCAACAGCCAAGCCTGTTGATTTCCAATTTGACAGTGTCCTCAGGGGCCTCAGCTGGCTCCCTTGCCCTGTCCAGGAGTGACCTCAACAGATTTCTTTACCAGATGGAATTGCATAGCTGCTCAGTTACTAAAGGGCCGAGCTCAGGCCACTCTGCTCCTTTTGTGTAACTGGCAGGTGAAGCCAGAGGCAGCTGTTTTCGTGGAAAGAATGAGGCTCCTGAGTCAGAGTAGAAACTGTGGCCCAACTGCAGTTGAGCTGTATGACCCTGAAAGGATGAGGTGGTTTCCTTGGGCTTCGCTGATCTTTTCTGCATGAGCTAAAATACAGCTCTACAGCTAGATGTAGGCATGACCCAGTGGGTGCCGCATGTGGCTAGTGTTTCCCTTCCTGTGAGGATGCAGCCTCTCCCAAAGGACAAGCAGGAAGAGGCCACGGCTGGGATGTAGCTCAGTGGTGGAGGGTTTGCCTCACATATGTGTGCTCCTGTGTTCTATCTCAACACTGGGAAGAAAAAAAAAAAAAGCCCAAAAGGAAGCAGCAAGCTGGCCACTTTGGGCACTCTTTAGGAGAACAGAGGAGTGAGGGCTCTGTTTCCACTTACCATGCCCACCAAGGCCCTCCCCACAGCATCTCTACTCCCAGCCTGCCAGGCAAGAGGAAGGGCTTCCATATTGGTCCAAAGTGAACAAGCCCAAGGATCATAGGCTTTAAAGGGTCAACTCTGACTGGATTAAAACACTCCCTCTGACCCTCAACCCAAAGACCAGTCACCCTACACCTGTCGCCTCACCTCCGACCTTCTAGGCCCCTAAGGCTGGCACACTAGCTACACCAGCTATGCCACTGAAAGCCAGAAGGAAGCCCTATGGCAGAGATGATCATACCACAGTTGGGCTAACAAGTGACCAGGGAGATCCCACAGGGCAGTTGAGCAGGAGAGGTTTGTGGTCTTGAGAAAGGCAAGAGGTGAGGTCTCTGTTTCAGGGTCCCCTGTGGGACTGTCTTCTTCCTTGGACATGGGAACCTCCCCCAGGACAGAGTCCAGAAAGTAAAGAGAAGGGGCAAAGTGACTGAACACAGTCCAAAAGAGGAGACTCTCCAGGAAGCTCATCAGAGGGAGGGCAGGCCTGGACCATAGGAGTCTTGAGTTCTGTTGCTCTTCCTCTGATGCCCAAGGAGGGCTCAATCTGAGGTTTCTTAGTCATGCGCTAGCCTCGCAGCTATGGGGATGGGCTAGGGGCCATATGCTCTAAGAAGGAAAAACAGGAAGGTATGAACGGTCATGTGACTATGCACGCAGCCCTCTGACCAGGTGCCACACTGTCCTGTGTCCCTAACCTGGATGGTGTCTATGCAGTATGGTACATACAGAGGTGTTTCCCGCACTCTGCTAATAACATAGTACTCTCCTGGGCTGGTACATCAGCCTTTCTACAACCACTGAATGAGACTTCCACAGATGGCAGAGCACAGTAAAATGAGTGAAAGGCAGGTGCAGAGGAGGGTGGGAGACATCCAGTCCCAAGCAAAGGATATTCTTGAGGTACAGAAAACTGAAAAGATGCAATCAGGAGCACTTGAAAAGTAGGCTAACTTAAGCAGGCCACCTGGGAATGACCTCCCATCAGCTCTAAGGGCCAGCTTCATCCCCTCCCCAGGGAAGAGTAGGGGACACACCACTCAGCCCCAGATGCAGGTGCAGCAAAGACAAGGCTGGCACCAGCAGAGGTCTGCACACAGCCAGCATTCAGCATGGCATACACCTCCTGGCGTGAGGCCGGCCAGAGATTTGAGCAGAGCCACGAGAAGTAGACCTTTTACTAGGGAGAGTGCACTTGTCAGGACTCATGCCAAACACTTTACATACATTATCTCAATAATCCTCTCTGGAGTTTAGGAGATGGGCCTTGCTATTCTCCTTGTCCTGTCAACATGAAAATAGGCTTGGAAAAGGCTACAAGTTTATCCTGAGATGTGTCCTTCATAAGGGTGGTGAGCCAGTTTTCCTAGCCTGGCTCTCAGCACTCATCCTTAGAGCTCTGAGCTATCTACTTCCCTCTGAAGAACCAGATCAGTCTATGGGACAGATATACAAAGTTTCATACCAAAGAGAAAGGCCAGTAATTAGGCAGGAAGGAACCAGACCAGTGGCCAGCACAGGGGCCTCCAGGTAGTCTTGACCCTGAGTGCCTGCTCCAGGTCAGAGGGACTAGCAGCTGATGTATGCCAAATGCCCTGCTCTCTGAGCTCAGTAGGGTTTTGTTGACTGCACTTTGCAGGTCACAGATTTATTTCCAATTTATTTTAGATACTGTGCCCACAGCTTTCCAGTGAGGCACTTGTGGGGCGGGGGACATTAATAACTCCCTTAACTGCCCAAATAAGGGGGCTCTGCCAGACTTCAGTAGGCCATAGGAGCAGCTTTGTTTTGTTTCTTTCCACAAGCCAGGCTGGGAGGCCTGGGCGCACACTCAGTGTCACTCCTGCTCCTGCCCACTCTCTGGTCCTTGAATTCCACAGAAAAGTTTTCAGGGCAAAAGACCCCAAATTCCATACTCTTATCTGAAGCATCACTTTCACAGAGCTCCAACTGACCCAAGGACCCCTGACTGCCCCCTCCCACTTCTCCTCTTCCTCTACTGACCACTGGTGGGGTCCCCTCAACCTGAGGACTCCAAGAATCATCAGCAGAAAGGAGGGTTCTTTATGAGGGACCTTAGATGCAGAGTAAACTGGACTTTCCACTTCAAGGAACTGTTTTTAATTTAAATCACAGACAGAGAGCCCTTGGTTCCTAAGGATCAGGTCCTTAGGGGGTGGGAAAAAAAGGTGTGGTCTCAGTTCCAAGCAATTCCTGAGAGACACACGTGGGAAAGGCCCAAGGGCCCTAGGCCAGGCATCCCATGGTCACCATGGGCCTGCCCAGGATGGGCATGCTGCCAGGAACATCTAACAAGCCCCCAGAGATGAGGCAGGAAACTGTCTCAGGCCACATTCAGAGAGTGAGCCTATTCAGTCACCAAGGCATTCCCTTTTGGGACTCCCAGCAAGTTGCAGGACCTGCCTATACATGGGAGGGGGATGGGATGCAGGTATCAAGGGCACTGCAGAAGCCCAGGGAGGGGAAGCACTGTGTATCATGGCAACTCAGTCAAGCGTGGATAGGCACCCACAAGCTGAGGTGGCTGTGGTATTGCTGAAATATTCCAGGGCTTTGGTGGGAATGAAGAAGGGTCACCCCCTCCCTGGCAGATACAGCCCCCCTCACACAGTGGAATAGTCTTTTTCTCTAGGATTCCTGGCCTGGAGAACAAAGTGTGGACTGTACTGAGTCTTTTTAACACCTCATCCAGATAGAGTGTACAGGATGCACCATGCCTACCTGTGGCAGCCCTGACAAGGGAACCAGCCACAAAACTGTGCAAGGTGGCCAGGTCTTGGAACTGCACAACTAACAACCAAGGGTTAAAGATCTCTCAGGAAGCAGGGCTTCTTGCTTCTCCCTTCAAGGCTTCCCAATTCTGCCTTCCCATCGCCCTAAGAGGTCCCATCCAGTTTCTGACTGGACACAAGACATGCTGTGTTTGATGTGGCCCCACAAGCTAACCCTGCCTTCCCAGGGCTCAAGTCGAGTCCATTGGAGCACCTGTCTCCAGCTCACCTGCCATGCCTTCTCCTAGAGCTGAGAGGGTCTAAGGATTCAGACCTTAGACATAGAATGACAGAAGTAGCAAGGCAGACCAGGGGTGTGGCTCAGAGGAAGAGCATTTGCCTAGCATCAAGATGGGTTCCATACCCAGCACAGAAGGGGAAAAAAGGAGAGTGAGTGGCTGGCAAGATGGCTCAGCAGGTTAAGGTGCTTTTGGCCAAAACTGACAACTTGAGTTCAATCCTTGGGATCCACATAGTAGAAAGGGAGAACCCACTGCCTCAGGCTGCCCTGGACCTCCCACATACCCCCACATAAGACAGATAAATTAAAAGCCTGGGTACAGATTCCAGTCTTTCTTTACTTCACAAGATGGAATACCCAAGGGGCTGCAAGAACCACCCTGCTCTATATAGGAGTGGTCCAAGTTTAATATAACAAGAACAACAGCAAACACTTGCTGAGATGTTTTATACCAAGCCCTATCCTAAGGACTTTCCAACGTGTAATCCTTTGCACTAGGCACTAATGAGGAAATCAAGGCATTGAGAAGTTAAGTGGTTTACTTAAGGTCATATGGAAACTAAGTAGCTGAGGCAGAATTTGAACTCAGGCCATCTATAAAGTTTCTGATAAGAGATTCAGATACTGTTATTTGGGGCCAAAGGGGACCTGCCTTACCTGAAGTGCTGATTCTATTCTTTCCTTTTGTAAATGGGATGTTTTAGGGGGTGGAAATGCTATAAAGTCTGCTAAAGTTTCTGGCTGTAACCTCTAAGGTATATATGCTTTGTTCTAATTCACACAATGTGACAGCTAGCAAGTCAAAGGGGCTTGGTGAAACATCCGTTGGCCACTTATATGCCTGATGCCCACCTAATGCACCCAGTTTCATCAAGTTTCCAAGATGGCTTCGCAAGATATCCACGCAGTCTTCTTTGTAGAGGAGGAACCTGGAGTGCAAGGCACAGGAGGTACTCCCTGAACTTGAGACCCAAGTCCCTGGGATTCCGAAGCCTAAGGGTCCCAAGAGAACGCACGGGGCGGGGGGGGGGGGGGGGCAATCAGATGAAAGGGAGTAAAGAGGGAAAGCAGAGAGCTGGAAAGTGAGGAGGCCACAGACACAGATGTGAACTCCAGGAAAGGAACCCATTCGAAGTCTTTTGAATGTCAGTGACCAGGTCCTGGAGGGGTAGGGGGAAGTCCCTCCAAGTCGGTCAGTCAGAGATGGAACAACAAGAAGAAAAGACCTGGCGCCCACCCGCTGCGCTCCCGGCTCTGCTGCGACTTGCAGGGAATACCAGAAGCCCAGTGTTTACAGCACTCCAAGCACCAGCCCCCTCGGCCCCGGGACGTGCTGGGGGGCGGCACCGCGGTCGGCTCTGGTCAGCATCAAAGACAAGCAGATGAGCAGGCAGGGTGGCCAGCACCTAAAGTCCCCAATCCAGGGCCCTGTGTGCCCCTTCCTAGGGGACGAGTAGCCGCGACAGAAAGCAGAGGCCCCCTTCCCGTCTAGACAGAAAATGGAAGAAAGGGGCACTCGCTCCCCAGCTTCCCGCCTCTCTCCCCTTACCTGCGGCGCTTTGGAGAGGGAGAGGGTCCTAGTGGACCCCAAACCTCAGACGGGCAACCCGGTCCCTCCTTTGTCGCGGCCCCCCTCACCAGGCACCTCGCGGCCCGCGCTCCCCCGGCTCTCCTCTGCCGCGCCCCCAGGCACTCACCCAGCGGCACGCTGATCCGGGGGCCGAGCGCCCGCGTCGTCGTCGTCGGCTGCAGCAGCAGCGGCAGCAGCAGCAACGGCAGCAGAAGCCGCGCGCACAGCGGGGCGGCGGAGCGGCTTGCCCGGCCCATCGCGGCGCGTGGAGCTCCGACCGCGGCGTCCTCCGGCTCCGGCTCAGGTTGCTCCACTGGAGTCGTAGGCGGCGGCTCCGCCCAGCAGTCCGGCCCCCGAGCGGCTCCCGCGGCCTCTGCCTCTGGACCTGGGGGTGGCGACAGGAGACGGTCACGTGGGCGGCCGCGCCGCAGGCCCCGCGCGGGTGCAGCAGGCGCTGCGCTGCGAGGGAAGGAGGGCACGGAGCAGGAAGTCGGCTAGGCCGGCCTCTCTCGACTCCTCGCCCAGCCCTGCCCCCCTTCTTCCTTCCCGGGCGCTGGGAGCTGCGGGGCACAGGCTCGGGACCCCGGGCTCCGAGCGTGCAGGGAGCGGGGCGGAGCCTGGGGACCTGCAGCTCCCGAGGCCGGCAAGCTCGGGGACAGGGGAGAAGGCACCCCGGGATCCCCGCCCCGCCAATCAGACCTTCCCCCTGCCGCGGGCAGAGCCCCTTCCGGCTCCCGGGGGACCCTCGCCAGCTCGCCTCCTCCGTCCCTTCCTCAAGCGCCTCCTATGCCCGCTCCGGGCCCAGCGGGTGCAGACCCCAGGACTGGTGGCTTCCCAGTCTCGTTTCCGCGAGGGTCGGCACACCCGAGCTCTGCGTGGTCTAGGTACCGTGACGGGTGGCCGTGTTTAGAATTCTGTCCACGCGAAGCCCGAGGGGCGGGGCAAAATTAGTTCAAGTGGGATAATAGGATTTCATGAACTACACTGCCAAGGAGGCCAGACTTTCCCTGCAACCTGCACGTGGCTGGGCATAGAAAAGGGATTCCCTGAGGCTGGAGTGGGGCTACCAGAGGCACCCCCCCACCTAAATCCTGGCTCCTAATTCTTTCGTAGGGGAGCTCCGATCTGCTAAGACTAGGTCCTTCGAACTGTAGACTGGATCCTTAATGAGGTCTGAGGTCAGTTTGATGGATCCGGGACACACAGGCACACGTGTCGTGTCTGGATGTGTGGGAGTCTGTGTGTGTGAAAATCTCACAGTACATTGATCACAGAAAGGACAGCAATGGTTTGGAGACCTGTTTCTGCTTTTCCTATGCATGGACAGGACTGCCCTAAAATACAGTTTCCATAGAACCAAACAAACTTGAAAACCTGTGCTCACTGTTCCAGTGACAATGGGAAATATTTCTCCCAGAATTTTCTGCAATTTCAGAACAGCTCTTCTACACTCCCTGCCAGGATCAGCATCTTTTGAGCCACATCCTTTTGCTCTCCCCGACACCTCCAGGGTTTCCCATGTCCTATCCCACAGGTGGGTGGCAGTCAGAGAGTGGACATGCACTTGAATGGTCCCAGACTTTTTAACAGCCAAACGTCCTGATGCCCCACAATTTCTGTACCTTTGCCATCCTAACATCTGTCTGTGGACTCCTGTCTTTTATTCCTCATGTTTAATCCACTAGCAAATAATAATCCATAATCTGATTATTTACTGCTCTCCCAGACCTATCTTCTTTCTCTTGATTACTGTTTGGGTCTCCTAACTGCTCTCCCTGCCTGTCCTCTCCTATTCTTTTTTAAAAAATGTTTTCTTTTTTATTTATTTTTATTTTATGTGTATGAGTGTTATGCTTACATGTGTCTAAGTGCACCAGTGTCATGCAGTGCCTGCAGAGGACAGAAGTGGCATTGGATCCCCTGGGACTGGACTTAAAGATGATTGTTAGCTGCCATGTAGGTGCTGGGATTCAAACCTAGGTCTTCTGCAAGAATAACCAGTGCTCTCAAGCACTGAGTTATCTTTCCAGCCCTGTCCTCCCCTATTCTTACAGTCTGTTCTCAACATAGATTGTAGCCAGAGTAAGCCTTTAAAAATGAAAGTCAGAGACCAGTGAGATGGTTCAGCAGGTAAAGACACTTGCTGTCAAATTTGATGATCTAAATTCAATCCCTTGGAACCCACATAGGAGAGAATGAACGCCTGCAAGCTGTGTCCTCTGACTTTATGTGTACACACACACACACACACACAATAGATAAATGAAAAAAAAAATTTAAGTCAGCCTAGCATAGTGGTGCATGCCTGTAATCCTATCACTTGGAAGGTGCATGCAAAAGGACCAGGAGGAGTTCAAGGGCAGCCTAAGCTACAAAGCAAGTTAGAGGCCAACCAGAGCTGCATGAGACCCAAACAAGAACAAAAAATAAATGAAATGAAAGTCAGGTCTCAACTCTCCTCTGCTCAGAATCTCCCAAGCACCTGGAATGGTGCTTACACACATGGTAGTCAGGCCTTCAGTAAATACTGGCTGAATGAACGAATGTAACCTAAGAGTCACAGAATACTACTACAGACAAGAACAATCTTTTGATACCAACTTTGAAATTATGCAATAAACTCTTACAAATTAGCACAGGACTTCAAAATTATCTCTCTTAAGTCTACGGATTTTCGCCCAGACTTCATCCCACAGAGGTCATTTTGAATACTGACTCTACTGTCATACATTTGGCTTCCCTTTCTAGTTTTGAGTCATTGTAAATTTGGTTAAGCATTCCTTACACCTTTAGTCAAATCACTGATAAAAAATAATGGGCGTGCAGACCTAGCCTCCAGATCTTAAGTTTCTGCATACCACTCCCCAGTAAAAGGAACCAGAACTCTTTGGAGAATGGAAGGGAAAGAAAGTATAAGGCAAACATGGGACATTTGGTTGGGCAGGAGAACAAAGAAGTGATCAAAGACTAAAGAGGTCATGCCTAAAGGACAAAGAGGCCAGCTTGATGACCACTTTGATAGGGGCCAGCTTTATGAAAACTTTGAGTATCAAGTGGCATAATTAAGTAATGGAGTCTAATGCATCAAATTAAAAGACAACCCATTAGTCCACAGTATGACTCAGAGCAAGGGGAAGAGAAGAAATGGGAAGGAAGCTTTTCTTTACGGAAAAAAGTTGGCTGTTAAATGTAGAAATGAGAGGATTAGAAAATCTAGCAGGGATCATAGATGGATGTGAAGAATGTTAGGAAAAGTTTCATAGTGACAGATGACTTACTACCCAAAAGAAGGTATCTCTGCCAAACAGACCTGGTCGCCATCATCTTAACCAGGTGGTCAGAAATAGCATCACCAGCAACAAGATTAAGACATAACTTACCTCCCCTAGATGTCATAAGATGTTCAGAGCATCAGTCTCTGCAGTGTTCCTGTCAAGAGGGCTTAACCCAGATTTAATAACGAGGACCCAAGCAGACACATGTAGAATGCATGACAAGCATTCTACAAGACAACAAGCCTGGACTTTTCAAAAAGAGCAATCTGATCAAAGGCAGAAAAAGACAGGAACTATTTAAAGTTAAGAGACCAAAGACAAAATGCCCAAATACAATATGTGAACTTTGACTGAATCTTGGAGAAATAGAAGAGGAACAGGAAATTTCTAATATTCACCCTGTGTTCATGATAAATTTGAAGTCTTATGTTAGGTGGAGACCATGATATTTAATGACTACTTAAACATCAATTTTGTTAGTTAAGAGAACAGTATTTCCCGGTATGATAAAGTTTTGGTTGTTGGAGATACCTGTGATGTTTCAGAGGTCTGAAACTTCCTATCAAAATATCCAGTAAAACAAGCATGTGTTAGGAAGAGTGCGAGCATGACTGTGGTAAAACCTAACAACTGGTCAATCTATGAAAGATTTGTGAATGATTGTGCTAATCCTCTAGCTTTTTATCGGGGTAAAAATGTAAGACTTGAGCAGTGTCTGATCTGTGGGCACCTGATCAATTAGCATTTGTTGAGAGCCTGAATCTGGGCATCAGTAGGTCCTAAACCTCCTAAACCTCCTAAAGGCACAGGAGGTTGGTCTGCCCTTGTGTCTTAGCAACACAGAGCTTGTCTGACAGCTGTATTCATCCCTGAGGAGAGGAGGTAGGGGCTGATGAAGCCTCTCGTGGTTGTTAATTATATCCTGCTCATGTGCTTCAAAAGTATGTCTTATGCCAACTGGGCAGCAAGCCCCTAGAGGGCATTGACAGGTCTTCTGTCTTCCAAACCTCCCCCTCCCCATTCCTAGCACAGCACTGTAGTAGGAACTTCACAGGATCGACCGCATGAAGGTCCCAATTCTTGTCCCCATCCTGGCAGCCTTGGTCCTTGCAGGCTCCACTGCCTTCCGTTAGTGTGCTAGTGTGCTTTCCAGTGTGCCCTCACAGACTCAAAGAAACTGGAGGGTGACTGACATAGAACTGCCTGCCTTTGAGCTGACTTCCTGCAGGCTAAAGAGTGGTTCCCAAGCCAACGATGTGTCTCCTGTTCTCTGCCACACTTGGATGTAGGCGACTCTTTCTTGGCCAGGAAATCAGAATTTTTAAAGAACTCAGGGGGGCTACTTGGAGAGAGAGTATCAAAAAATAGAACAAAAGAAAAATGATGTTTCCTCCATGTGCCAACCAGCAAGATGAAGAGTCATCGGCAAGTTGTCAAGTCTGATCCTGTGTCTATCTGTACTCACAAGCCCTTGCTCTTCCTCCCATTCTCTCTCTCAAACACACACACACACACACACACACACACACACACACACACATATGCACACACACACACAAACACATGAAGGACAAGGTTCAATGATGAGAGGTAAGACATGCCATGAGAATCTATTACAAAGAAGCCCGGACAGAACAGCTATGTGGTGAGAGATGTTCAGAGACTGGTGGGCACATGTCTCTTAGACAGATGAATAAATTTGAGAGATGACAGACAGATTCCATATCTTGATCTGGTGTTGGTTTTCAAATATGTAAAAATGTCAGAATGTATTGAGCTATCTTCTTAAGAACCATGCCTTCTACTACATGCAAACTTTTAAAAAATATATGTTGTCATATATTTTGTATCCAAGGCTGGCCTAAAACTTGCTATGTAGCCCAAGATATCCTACCTCCTCCTCCCCAGTGCTGGGAGTACAGTAGTGTACACTGTGCCCTGCTGTAAACTTACACTTTATACCTGTTATTATACAATAAAAAGAAATGAGGGGATGTGGGGAGGGAATGGACCATGACTACAGGATCAAGTAGAAGAAAAAAATAAAGACAGATCAGTAGGACAGAGAGAGCAAAGAGGAGAAAGGCTGCAAGAGACAGGGATGAAGGGAAGAATGAAATCTAAAGCACGCCTGTTGCCTCTCGCCCTTGCTCCTCAGGAGCAGGGCAAGCACTTTTCAGTGGAACCCAGAATCCAGCCTTTCAAGCAGTCAGTACCTTTCTCATCCTCAGGTAAAGCCTCTGCCCAGGTGCAGGCAAGATGTCTTTGTGGCCTATAGCCAGGCCTGCCCTCTCTGACTCCCACCCAGGTGAGTCCAACTTGGGGCTCCCACAGTTTCCAGAGTTGTTTTGCTTGCTGCCATGTGGAGGAGGAGCCTCCTGCCAAGTTCAGTGGAGCTTGAACCCAAAGGTCCCATCTACCCATCCTGGGGTAGTTTTCAGACTTATTCCCTGGGTGCTGTCTGGCAGGCTGCCCAGCAAGGTCTCTCAGACATGAACTGGCTGCAGCCCAGCACCCTAGGCCCTGGCCCCCTGCCACCATCCCCTCGTAGTCCCAAGCCCTCCTCTTATGCCAACCTGCAGCTGCAGCTACCCACCCTGCTCTGGCTGGGCATGCTGCTCTGTCTCCTCAGGGGCTGGGCAGCAGCTCAGCTGCAGCATCAATACACTTGGATGAGGAAGTGACAGCAGCTGGCACAGTCCTTGTGTGGTTTTTAAATCGGCCAATAGCTGCCAGGTCCTAGGAACTGGACACTTTCTTGGGGCAGGACCCTCTGTAGCAGAGGGCATCCACCCAGGGTCAACACTAACACTACCCTTAGTTCTCAGGCAGTTTTCAACAGGGACTGGCAACAAATGTAAATAAACGGCCTCATCTCTTCACTAAACCAGCTTCCCTTCCCAGGTCCTTTGTTATCGTTCTTGTTTTTCTTTCTTTTTTTGCTCTTGTAAGTGGTAGAATCCAGTGGTTAAGTAAATGGTACCAGTAGAGAAGAATTTATCACTACCTGTTATGTATGGACCTTAAGAAAAAACCACAGTCCCTCTGGCTGTCCCTTCTCTGATAGAAATACTACAGTATTTCTTGGAATGTTTAGGGGACATGCAGAGATAGTGTCAGATCAGCAGCACTGCATGGAGTGAATGCCAGTGTCCCAGGCTGTGCTTCATGTCCCAGGTTATCACCTCCCCTCTAAAAGTGGCCCCTCATGGCCTCAACAACATACAAACATCTGAGATGCTCATCCCAAGGAACCCCTTCTTAGTGCTCCTTCAGGTTCAGCTGCTTCCTTCAAACATGTTGCTGAGACTGCAACTCTCATGGGGAGAGGGAACCAGCCTGCCCAGCCCAAGCCCCGGGTGTGCCCGCTGTGGCAGGAGTCTGCCACCCAGCACCGCCCCCACTGGGCCTGTTAGGGCCTGAGCTGGCCACTCCCTGGGAGGGGATCCCCCCACCCTACAGGGCTGTGGTGCAACCAGCAGGACTCAACCTGTCCCTGCCCAGGCAGGGTGGAACATGAAGTTGCCACTGTCATTCCCCTGCCCGGCTACAGGCATTCAGGAGGAGCTGTCTGTGCCTACAGGCCTACTGGGCCAGGGGGTCTAGCCTGGCGGATCACTGATGCATGTTGATTGCTCAGTGACTCTTTCCTGTTCTCTAATCACTTCCACTACTCACACATGGGAGGCAGGTGTTCTGGCCAGGTGAAGAATGGGTAGGACGGACCTAGCCCAACATTTCAGTTTCCAGTCTAGCTTATGAAACCCGGTTCTTAAGAACTTCTGTGCTCAGAAAACCAGGTGCATACAAACCCAGCACCTCCACTTGGGAAGCTGAAGCAGGAGGATCACTGTAAATTCGAAATGTTAGTCTGGGTCACAGATTGAGTTACAGGATAGCCGGAGCTATTTAGCCATACCCTGTCTCAAAACACTTAAAAATTTTTTTTTAGTTAAAAATCTCTCAATTTGTCATCAAGTTTTCCCTCTTAAATCTGCTCTGAGCCCCAGGCCCACAGCTATTGCCCAGCGAAGGCCAGGACCTTGCCTCTATCTCCAGAGAAGTAACCTTCCTTCCTAGATTCTCAAGGCTCTCCCTTTAGCCTCTTCCTTCCCAGAGAGGAGGAGCTCTCTAACCCCAAAGTTTCTCTGTCATCTCAAGTCACCTGGTAGCTGACAGTTCCCACACACAGCCTTGCTCTTCGCTGTGATCTGAACCCTGAGAGTAAGCAAGGACAGCTGTGCCCGTGAGAGTGGTAGAGATGGACAGATGAGATGCTGCTCATCTGCAGCTCCTGCCTTGCTAGGGTGGAGGTTCCGTGGAATGTCCCACTGTGGCATTATGCCTGCTTGCCACCCTAAAGCAGTGATACCAGGAACAACACTCATAGAGAGCTGCTGTGAGGGCAGCACCAAAGACTTGACTAGACAAAGATTATCCACACCACTACCCAGCCCAGGGCTCCCTGGGATTTCCCGGTATTAATAGGTGTGCACTATGAGTAGCAGGATGCAGGGGGCCCAGATCCCATAGAAGGAGCTGAAAGGGGCTTATGTGCCTCTCTCGCAGCTTGTGGCTTTTACAACTCCATAAAAGAGCAGACCCAGGTTTCCATCCTAGTGCCTGTGCTCCTCCAATGCTTCTCCTAGAGTTGCTGCTTGAGGCCTTTTACCACAGCCTTTAGCCAGTGCAGTATATCAAGGGCCCTTACTTCAGGTGGGCTTCAGGGCACTAGGAGAGCTAAGAATGCTATTTCTGGAGACTAGGCATCAGAGCTTTCATCTAATTCAAAAAGATCCTTGTCAACAGCTGGGGACGTAACTTAGTTGTTGGAGCGCTTACCAAGCTGCCTCAAAGGGGGCCTTTGCCATGTATACTGCTCTAGAAAAAGATACGAAGGACTGTTTCCTTCTTTTCTTTTCTTTTTTTTTTTTTTGGTTGTTTGTTGGTGTCGGCTTTTGAGATGAGGTCTTACTGGCTCAGACTGGCCTTCAACTTGACCCAGACAGACCTCAAACATAATAATCTTCCTGCCTCAGCCTCCTACATGCGAGAATTACAAATATGCACTGCCACACTCAGCTATAACCAGTTCTTTTAAAATATGTTTGTCTACAGATACAAAGAACTTTCCAAAGGAGGCTATATGAAGGAAAAAAAAAAAAGGGTATACCTTGTTTTGTTTTGGTATAGCTATATATAACCTAGATGTGAAGTATTAGCAAGCTTCCCCACCTAAATCAAAGCTCACAGTTATACTGGTAATATTTTTCTTAGCACTGATGTAAGGCACAATGCTGATCTTTTCATACTTAATGATTTTTAAATACAACAGAAGGTGATTGGGGCTATTCTGTGATAGACAGTCCCACTACTCAAAAGACAAACTGAATAATGCACAGAGAGGTTCAGGGGCTTGCTAAGACCACGTGTGTTCTAGGTGAAGACTAAAACCAGGACTCAGATCTGCTAGTTCTAGAATTCACATGGACACTCAACCTAGAGGCAGAATTTCAATCAGGTTTTGTTTCAACTTGCAGCCACCTCCTCTTCTGATAGAATAAGCTGCTGTCCTTCCTTCCTCCCTCCCTCCCTCCTTCCCGCCTTCCCTCCTTCCCTCCTTTCATTCATCCAACACTGTTTCTCATTCACTTGCTGCCTTCTAAGCACTGCTGAAATAGACAGAAAGTGGGTGCAGCAGGCGGACTTCACAATCACCAGGATTCTTTAAATGCTTCTTTTGGAGGATACCCATCCTGCCCTACCTTTCTTTAGATACTTCACTCACTCATTCCTTTGTCTCCCACAAAGGTAATGGCCAGGGTGAGCCTGGCGGAGCTCCAGGAGGGCTCCTAGGCTGCACAGATGAGAAGCCTGCTGTTTTCAACTGATTTCCGGAGTTGCTCCTCCGGGCTCCCTCTGCACTCGGCTCAGATTTCCATTCAGGCACTCATTATGCCCTAGTAAAACACTCATTTACACACCCCATCTCTCTTCCCATCCTTTCTACAAGCTCTCTGAGTACTGGAACCAGACCTGCCTAACTCAGATTTTTAAATCTCCAGCCCTAGGGCAGAACTTGGAATCAGAGGGCCCCAGGAAATGTTGACTAGATGAACAAATGAGTTTTCAGCTCTCTTTTTCCAAGTAATTCATTTGAGTTCTCCTTTCCAGATCTTCTCCCACCTTCCTCTTATTCTTTTTAAGGAAAAGGCGCCATGTAGGGCAGCAAGGGTTTTCTAATTCTGATCACTAAGTCTCAGCAGCTTTGTTGGCTTTACAAGAGAGGAGATGCTGGAGGGCAGCTGAATGCCTGGTTCTGTCAGATACTACATGAAACAGAGTTCCAGGGTAGGGGATATAGCTCAGTTGGTAGAAGGCTTGCCTAGCACACACAAAGACAAAGCCCTGGGTTAGATTCCCAGCACTGTATAAAACTAGACATAGTAGTGAACTCTTGTTACCAGCACTCAGGAGGCGGATGCAGGAGGATCAGAAGTTCAGGGTCATCCTTAGCTACAGAAATGTTAAAGGCCAACCTGGACTATAATGAGACCAAAATGCATATAGTAGTTTAGCAGTTCATAATGAATTAAGATAGGGACATTGGCAGATGAAATAAAGATGAGAAATGGAGGCTTTTGGCTTGGGGAGAGCTGAAAGTCTCTCTCTCTCTCTCTCTCTCTCTCTCTCTCTGGTAGGTAGGTAGGTAGGTATTGTATACTGACACCCTCTGATTTTTTTTTTTTTTCAATTTTCTTAATCGTTTGAGACAGGTCTCATGTATCTCAGGTTAGCCTCCAACTCCCTATGTTTCTGAAGATAACCCTGAGCTCCTAATTCTCCTCTCTCTACCTCCCAACTGCCAGGGATTGAATCTAGGACCTCACACATGCTAAACATGTGGTCTACTACTAAGCTACACTACTACACTACTGGCCCCATCTTTTAAAAAAAATTGTATTTATTTATTTATGCCGTGTCTCTCTGTGTGTGTGTGTGTGTGCGTGCGCACTGTGTGCATGCTATAACATCTGACCTGTAGATGTCATAGGACAACTCCCAGGGGGAGATTCTCTCCTACTTTGTGGGTCCTGGGGATAGAACTCAGGTCTTCAGTATTGATTGGCAAGCACCTTTGTCTGTTAGGCCTCTTACCCGCCCTTCCTATGATTCTTAATAACATATCCGCATGACAGGTAAGGGAATGTGAGCAGGGGTTTGATGACCTTCCCTAAGTGACCCAGACCTCCAGAACCTTTGTACTAGACTAGAGCAGCTAAGAAGAGACCACAGTAAAGGCCTCATTACAGGACCCCACTTCCTCCCCTTCCTGGCTCTTCAAACCACCTTGTTGCTCAGCGAGAATAAAGAGGAGGGACCCAGGGCCTTTTCTTAGTGATTTTCCTCTGGGCTTGGGGTTAGGGGCGGTGTCCTAGGACACTGTTAAAGGATTCGTGCAGAAGTCCCCGGTGGCCATGGGAACGTGGGCCCAACCTCCCGCGCTGCCATGGCAACAGGCTCCCCCACTGGCTTGCTCTGGTGCCCATCAGAGCACGCAGGTGGCGCCCTCCTTAGAGAGAGGGGCCGGAGGGCGGTGCGGATGGGCGGCGGCCTGGGCCTGGCCTGTCAGCCCCCCACCCGCTTCCTTGGTCCCCACCTCGCCGTGCCTACCTGGCTTGGGTCACCGCTCACGACAGCGCCGCCTCCGGGCAGCCCCGAAGTGCCACAGACTCGTTCCGGTGGCCGGACCGTCCGGTCGCCGTCCCCAGGGACCCGGATTGTCCTGTGAACAGCCTGCGTCCCGTACTGTGTCCCCGGAAATGCTGGGCGACCGCCAAGCTCCGCCCCGGCCCGCCCCGCCTGCCCATGTTTTCGGGAACTGTCCGCCGGCGCCCTCCTTGGCTCTGCGGCCGCTGCTCGGCGGTCCCCCAACGGGTCCTGCAGCCCCGGACACAGTGCGACGCGCGCGGCCTGACCACGGATGTGCGGCCCACAGGGTCCGCAGGCCTGCGCCCTCTCTGACCTTGGGAGGCTCGGCCTCGTTGGACCCGGACCGCAGGAGGCGGTCTCCCTAGCTGGAATCTGCGCTCGTCCTTGGTTGGAACGAACCCAGATCCACTACCACTTAATTGGCTGTGTTAGCTAGGGCGAGTATCTTAACCTCTCTGAGCCTGAGAGTTCACCTGCACAGCGGGCAGTCGACCAGCAGGGATCTCACAGCGTCGTGGGGACAGGCACACACCTGGCACTTGGTCAACTCTCTATAATGGTAGTGTTGTTTACAGTAGGAGGCCAAAGCGAGAGAGAGGCACAGGGCCGCCCTCTGAAACTACCCATGGTTCCCTCCGCCCAGAGTAAAGGTAGGGCGGCGTACTGGAAGAGGAGATAGGCAGAACATTTATCACTTGACCTCGGCCAGCCCTCTCCAGCTCTGTTGTCCTCGTTCTCCTATCTTCCAGAAAAGGGACAGCAGCATTCTGGGTGCTTCCTGAAACAACCAGTTCTGGGCGTGTAAGTGGCTGAGCTGGCCAGAGCTGGCTGGTCAAGAAGCTGGGGAAGCTATAGACTAAGGACAAAGCACTTCTGGAGCCAGAAGAGTCTTAAGAGCATGCACGGTCCCTTCTACCTTCTTTTCAGGAAGACCTGACAGGCTCCGGCAGAAAAATGACTCAGTGATTATTTTCAGTAGGTCTACAAAACATGTTACTTAACATGTTACAAAATATGTTTTCTGTTTACCACAGAAAAGTTGAAAATACAATGAAAAATATTACCACCCAGCAGGTCATCAGTGTGAATTGTAGGAAAAAAGAAAATGGGAGACTTTCTTGAAGTTCTGATCCTTCTGCCTCCATGTCCTGAGTGCTGGGATTAGACGGTCACCACCGTCTGGTTTATAGGGGGCTGGAGATGGAACCCAGGATTTCCTGCATGCTAGGCCAGCACTGTACCAACTGAGAGTTACATCCCTTTGGGGGGTTGGGGGGACGGGACAAGGTCTTGCTATGTAGGTCAAGTCAGGCTGGTCTGAAATTTTGAAGGATCCTCCTGTCTCTGCCTCTTGGAATTACAGATATGCCCCAGTCCACACAGCTGCAACATACTTTTTGTTTTCTTTTTTGCTGGGGGAGGGAGGCCTTTTTGACACAGTGTCTTCCTGTAGCCTCAACTGTCCTGGAATTCTCTATGTAGACTGCTGGCCTTGAACTCACAGAGATCTGCCTGTCTCTGCGTCTCCAGTGCTGGGATTAAAGGCCTGCACCTCCACAATGGACTGCAACATACATTAAAAAAAACCATTTTATTATTTTATGTGTATGAGGGTGCTGCCTGCATGTGTGTAAGTGCACTGTGTCCTGCAGTGCCCACAGAGGTGAGAAGAAGGCATCGGGTCCCGTGGAACTGGAGTTACGAAAGGTTGTTAGCTGCCATGTGGGTGCTGGGAATTGAACCTAGGTCCTTTGCAAGAGCAGTCAGTGCTCTTAACCACCAAGTCATCTCTCCAGCCCCCAACATAAATTTTTAAAACCAGGTCTCTATTATGAAGCATTAAGGTTCTTTCTATTCTTTATTATCTTAAGTAACATTAAGATGAACATCCTTGTCAATAAATCTTGCCATACTGGCTCAGTTATTTTCTTTCCCTTCCTCCACACAGGCATGCAATTCAGTAGTAAAACATACTGAGTTTATAGCTAAGGTGGTGCACTTATACAAATGGCTTTAAAAGGCCTCCCATCCTGTCTGCTACCTCTCCTTTCCAGTAATGCAGTCAGGAAAAGATACTGCAAGCACAGCTAAATTAGGGGCCTTGTCAAAGGTCATCATAGCCCTGGAGGCTAGGCAAAATATTAGCCCTTTCAGTTTCCCAGCATCCAGCACATCCAGCATGCACCAGCTGCTCAGGCTTCCTTAGGGCCTCTGAGCTCCAGCTGGTTTCTTTAGTGTGGTTCCTTTGGTTCCTAGGCTAACCCAGGGCCCTCAGGAGAATGTGCCCCACAAGCTCCTCCCCATCATCCTTTCTTCCTGCTTCTCCTCCTCTTCCGACTTTCCTCCTGCCTTCTGTTAAGGGGCAAACACTTAACAAGACTTGAAAAGGCCCCGCCTTACCATTATTGACCCACCCCCACCAGGGTTGCCAACACCCAGCCCTTTCTTCTCTATTGGACCTCAGGTGTGGGGAGGTTGGAGTTAATATCTTTCCAGTTCACGGCACATAATCACTGTTGGCCTGCCTGCAAATGGTCCTTGATTAATGTGTTCATCCTTTATCCTCACTTCCCCTTCCCCATGGACTGCCATTCTAAGGGGTTTAATATATGTACATGCTTTTGTTCTGACATGTTCTTGTTAAAAATATAATTGCAGAATTGTACACATCACTTTTATTTATTTCGGTGCAGAGGACCTAGACAAACCCTCTACCATTGACCTATATTTCCAACCCTCTGTTTACTCTTTTATTTTGAAATAATTACAGACCCCCCCCCAGGAAGATATAAAAATAATACATATTTACCCTAAAAACTCATTGATAGATGAGTTTATATAATGATGACATTATATAAAATATAGCAGATTTAAGAAAGTGACATTAGCTGAATATGTTGATGCATACCTTTAACTTGGGAGGCAGAGGCAGGTGGACCTCTGTGAGATTGAGGCCAGTCTGGTCTACATAGGATATAGTATGTAGACCAACTGGGGATACAGGAAAATCCTGTCTCAGAAACAAAAAAAGAAAAGGAAGGAAGGGAGGGAGGGAGAGAGGGAAGATGAAGGGACATATGGACCTTACCATTTGGTTTTCACCTGTTTTAAAGCACTCATTTGTATATACTATACACTATACAGTACATACTGTATATTATACAGTTCTATGTAGTTTGATATCAGGAATAGATTTGTGTACCTTTCACCACAGTCAAGAACCAGAACTGATCTGTCACCACATGAGAACGACTTCATGGCACCCTTTTATAATCACACTCCTGTTCCCTCTCTGTTCCTGTCCCCTGGCAAAACAGTAATCTTTTCTGATCTCTCTAGTTTTATAATTTTAAAATGGTTTGTAAATAGAATATAGTGGGTAACCTCTAAGATTAACTCCCCTCCCCTCTTGACCAACAATAATTCCGAGGTACACCTATGTTTCTTGTGTATGTGAGTTTCTGTTTCTTTTAAATTTCTCTCTCTCTCTCCCCGCCCCCGTGTGTGTGTGTGTGTGTGTGTGTGTGTGTGTGTGTGAGAGAGGATAACCTGTAGAAGGTGGTTTTCTTCCATTCTGTGGGTCCTAGGGATTAAACTCAGGTCATCAGTCTTGGCAGTAAGTGCCATTACCCACTGAGCCACCTCCCAGCTCTGTTTCTTTCTTTTTTTCTTTTTTTTCCCCCCTTTTACTTATCTTTTGAAGCAGAATCTCTTGTAATGCAGGCTACCTTGTAACTCGACATGTAGCTGATGGAGACTCTGAACTTCTGATTCTCCTGCTTTGGTCTCCTAAGTGCTGGGATTACAGGAATGCATCTCATCCCACCTGACATGCATGAATTTTCTTTTTATGGTGCTGGGGATGTGAACCAAGGACTTCAGGCATGCTAGGCAAATGTTCTACCACAAGACTACCTTCAGTCCTCAGCCTCCCGAGTGCAGAGACTACAGGGATATGCCACCACACTTAGCAGTTCTTTTTTTTTGTTGTTGTTACTGAGTTGCCATAATATAAGTATACCCAGAGTTTATTTTCCATTAAACTGAAGGATATTTGGGTTGTTTCCACTTTGGAACCCTTAGGAATAAAGCTGCTGTGAACTTTGTGTGCAGATTGCTTTGTTTGGGTTTTGATTCTTAGAGGTGGGAGGTTCTCAAGCTGGAGAGATGGCTCAGTGATTAAGGGCATTGCCTTTTCTTGCAGCAGACCCCTAGTTAGGTTCCCAACGTCCACATGGCAGCTAACAACTGTCTGTAACTCTAGTTCCAGGCGATCCAATGTCCTCTTCTGGCCTCCACAGGCATTGCATGACACAGGTGCACTTACATGCTTCAGAAAAAAAATTCATACACATAAAATAAAAATAATTCTTAAAAAGAGAGATGGGGGAGTCTGTCTCACATTATAGCCCCAGCTGGTGTGAAACTTACTATGTAGCCCAGCTGGTCTCAAACTCAGAGCAACCCTCTTAGCTTCATGAGTGCTGGCATCACAAGTGTGAGCTACCATGGCCAGCTACTTGTACAAATTGGTAAATGAGTGTGAATTTTAATTTCTGTTAGATATGTGCCCTAAGAGTGTAAGTGCCGAGTCTTAGGGTAAGTGCATGTTTACTTTTATAAGAAATTGCCACTCTACCTGAGATGGCTGTTCTATTTTTTTTTGTTCCTCCTGGGAATGTACAGAGATCTAGTTTCTCTTCATCTTCACCAGCTTTCCCTGGTATCATTATTATTTTAATTTTCCCTGCCCTATTAAGTGCATAGTGATAACTCATTGTGGTTTTAATTTGCATTTTCCTGATAACTATTCCTGCTGAACATCTTTTCATTTGTGCATTTGCAATCTATATCTCTTCCTTGGTGATACTGGTTAATGTCCTTTGCTCATTTCCTTATTGGATTATTTGCTTTGTCTTTAATTTACATAAATAGCACTTTGTTGTATAACTTATTTTGTTTTTTAGTTGTCAGGTTTGGTTGTTTATTTATCGTTGTTGTTGTTGTTACAGAATTTTGCTGTGTAGCCCAGGATGGCTTAGAACTTGCCATATAGTTCAGGCTGGTCTTAAATTTGAGGTAATCCCCCTGCCTCATTCTCCTCAGTGCTAGACTTATAGGTATGTGCCACCACATCAAGCTTGTTTCTTAATGGTTGTTGTTGTTTTTAATTCTGCAGGCCAAGCACGTTGCTCTAGGTTTATCATATCTGTTGCAATGTGCTCCACAGAGAATGTTTTCTTGCCTCTCTACCTTATGAGTCCCTGTAGCAATCCATGTCTTTGAGAGTATTTTTCACGAGATGAACTGATAGCCCACATATCTCCAAACTGGGGACCCATTTGTTAGGCCAGCATCTAGCATTGTCCAGCTAATTTTCCCAAACTGAACAATATCATTTTCCTTTCCTTAATTTTCTCTCTTATCATTCATACATTTCCTGTGCAATTTTGATGACTGATAACTGTAAACACAACTCCATTGAAGACCTAAAACAATTCCATCACCACAAAATTTCCCCGGTACCCTTTGCCGTCAACCAGTTGCCCTTTCCTGCTCCTCTGACATGATTTCTCAAACTGTAGTTAGTTCATCCAGTTGGAACAGTGACAGTAGGTACTCCTTTGGGTTCCAAGTATCGGTGGTCCTTTTCTTTCTATCTTTTTGTTTTGCTTGCTGAATGTTTCTGTCACCACATGCTAAGCTGCCCCAGCTACCACACCTTCCCTTTCTTGAAGGACTCGTAGCTGCTGAGAGTAGAAGCGTAGATGAATCCCTTCCTCTCTTTAGGTGTTCCTGTCAGAGTGACAAGAAAGGTGGTGAATGCAGTTTACTTTCTTGTTCAAAAGGTCTTGGAGGACTTATAAGAATATATGTCATATTCTGAAGATGGAGAATTAGACCAGACAGAGGCAAGCTAAAGATGTTACCCCCAAGACAACTCAGTAGGCACCAATGCCTCCCCTGGGGAAGCTCACAGAAGGCCAGAAAAGCCCTCATACAATGCTTTTGGAATCTTGGTTGGGGCTAGCACTGTGGCAGGATAGTCTCTTTACTTCACTTTGAGTGATCCTCTCATCAGCTAGGTGGGGACAGCCATGTACTGTCCGCCACTCCCTAGCCCACCCCAGCTGTGTATGACTCATATCATGAGTGTGAACACATCATGCAGTCGGGTTTCTGCCTCTGTTTATGCCATTGCAAAGTGATATCACTGTAAGGCTTGGAGCTTACTACTCCAGGGACCCACCTACCTAACTCCAGCAGCCAGTGAATACATCCTAGCCCTCTCTTGTAGGGAATACACATGAGAGACTCAGTCTGAGAAGGGGTGTTCATAGAGGTCAGTCCCAGCCCAGGACAAGATTTTTGTTGTTTGTTTGTTTGTTTTAGTTTTGAGATAGAATCTTACTATGTAGCCCTGGCTGGCCTGGAGCTCTCTACATAAACCAGGTTGGCCTTGAACTCACAGAGCTCTACCAGCCTCTATCTCCTGAGTGCTGGGATTAAAGGCCTGTACCATCATTTCTAGGATGGCTGACTCATATTTCCTAGAGGAAAAGAGATTCTGTCAGCACAGGAAACAACTCAGACCCTGACACCAAGGCCAGGTTAAGGCATTCCCAGGGCCAGACCCACTTCTATTTGGCATCTGCTATTACATAAGATACCCATCTGACAGTAAATAAGCTCTATACGTGGAAAAAATTTTTTAATCCAACAAAAATTGAACAATAGATAGAACAGCAATAAGATGCTTGCCTAACATTCATGAAGCCCTGTGAGGCCTAGTACCTCACAGAAGTTTAATAAATAAATAGATAGATCCACCAATGGTAGCTTACATTTATAATTCCAGCACTCAAAAGGAAGAGGTAGTAGGACTGCCATGCGTTTGAAGCCAGTCTGGGCTACATAGTTCCAAGCCAGCCTGAACTACAGACTGAGACCTGTCTCAAAACAACCATAAAAAAACCAGCAAGGTATGGTGGCTCATCCTGTAATCCCAGACTCACAGTTATAAGTCTCTCCAACCCTTTTGAAACAAGAAGGTAAGCTGTAGTCATTACTTTTCTCATTGCTGTGACAGAATATGTGACAGAAAGAATTAGGGAGGAAGGATTTATTTTGGTTCACACTTTCATGGCAGGGAAGGCATGGTGTCCAGAAAAGCTTAGAGTATGACAAAGTGGTAATGTGACCTCAGCCTTGGGTTTTTGGCTGGATTTATAGAACCAAGCATAGGCTTCTTCTGACAGTGGGCCTGAAATCCAATCAGAAAGTGGTTGGTTGTCCCCTTAACATTCATGCCTCTATACACAAATGGGAATTTCTTTTAAAAATATTTTATTATTTTTATTTTATGTGTATATTACCTGCATGTATGTAAGTGAATTCATGTTGTGCAATACCTACAGAGGTCAGAAGAGGGCATTGGATTCCCTGGAACAGGAGTTACAGATGGTTGTTAGCAGCCATGTGGGTACTGGGAATTGAATCTGGGTCATCTGCAAGAGTATCCAGTGCTTTTAACTGCTGAGCCATCTCTCCATCCCACAAATGGAAATTTCTTGTCAGGCTGGTCATTATTATAGTTTTCAGGGTATATAATTGGGTAAGACTATTGATGATCCAGCAGCTGATGATCCCTGATCCCCAGCAGCTTGCATAGCACATTCTGGTACTATGAAAGCAGGAAGGAAGCTTCCAGGTCAGTATCAGCTTGGTTTCTCCATGTCCTGTGACCAAGATGTGTGTGGTGCCTTCAGCAATAGTGTCTTACCTTCAAGTTCTTGTGAGCATCCAAGAGCAATGGCAATAGCTAATAGTGTTTTGGGGGCCAGGTTAAACCCTCAGTGGCCCACCCCTGCAGGGAGCCGGTCAACGCCATTACAAGATGGCGCCGACTTCCTGAGCCGCCTGTCATAAATAACTCCATATATACAATGCCTTGGCGCGCCAGCCACCCCGAAGGCTGCACATACGTTAACTCATAATGTCCCTAGCCTATCCCGCGGCACAGTCTGTGGCGGGCTGCCCGCATCCAATCCTGAGTAGACACATTGCCCTCCATGCTATATAAGCCGCTGAACAAGCCTGCCCCTCGCCCCCCCCGCCATCATCGCCCATCTGTTAACCGAGAGGCTCTCCAATAAAGTGTGATTTGAGAAGATTCCCCGTTGTGGTGTTTTTCTTCCTCTGCTGGTCAGAGGGCGTTCGCCGCACACCCCCAGTGGCCCATGTCTGCCAGTAAGGCCCCATGTCCCAAATGTTTCATAATCTCCCAGAGCAGCATCTTTTTTGGACTTATATGTCACAAATATATACCCTTGAGCAGACATCTTCAATCATGATGAATCAACTTGCTGATTTTGTTTTAGTTTTGTTTTACAGTTTTTGCTTTAGGTGTGGCAGGTGGCATATACCTGTAATCCCAGAACTTGATGAAGCAAGAAAATGGTCATGAGCTTGAGGCCAGACTCGACTACAGTATAGGACTCTGTATCAAACAAACAAAAAGCACAAAACATCAACAACAAAAAGTCCATCCCGATGCTGAGTTCAAAATTATATTCCTCAAC
The DNA here is from genome assembly GCA_035773235.1 of Eospalax fontanierii. Lineage (NCBI taxonomy): Eukaryota > Metazoa > Chordata > Mammalia > Rodentia > Spalacidae > Eospalax > Eospalax fontanierii. Next base: position 148,073,906 of record CM069524.1, on the reverse strand, counting down.
ATTTTATAGTATTATGAATACACTTCATAATTTTTTGGACAAATTTAGGTCTTAATTCCATGTGAAGTCTATTTTTCCATGTGGTAATACTGTACTCAACTTAATTTTTTCCATAGAGTGACCCACTTTTCCCAATTCTATATTCCAATGATTCTCAAACTTGGGCATTTATCAGAAAGCTGAGTAAAGAAACAAGTTCTGGGCCATATAAATTATTCCCTTTCTCCCTCCCTCTCACTCAGCTCAGATTTGCCATCCCTAGACTGCCTCAGTTCCCGAACTTCCCTGGCCACTGTATCACTATGAAACCCTGGATGGGTTCTGGGATGCATCTCAACACCCTTCCTGGGCAGTAGCTCAAAGGCCACTGCAAACCCAGGCCACCAGCCTCAGACAGGCCCTTGCAGCAGAATTTGCATAACTACTACATTCCCAGATGATGAGGCGGTTCTCCGCTCTTGGTGGGGAAAGACTGAGGAAGACCACCATATACTTACAAACTTGTGCTGCCAACGGTCCTGTGCCCCTGCCTTTCTTCCCCTGGTCTCCCTGAACTTGTGGCTCCACAACAAACTTTATGTTCCCAGGCCCAGGTCTTGCCAAATTATCATTCTTCTATCCTTTGGTAAAAACCCTGGTATCCACACTGACCAGAAATTCCTCTCTGGTCAATGGAGACACTCAGCACATGGTTCCTAGTCCTTTTCTCCAGCCTAAAGCTCCTATTCTTGTCATTGTTCTGAGTGACTTCAGGGTTCATGTCCTATATCTGGCTTCTCATCTCTCCAGTATTCTCCTCCCAGCCAACTCAATCACCAATAACGTTGTACTACCAATAACGGCTTCTATCAGCAAAGTTTCCAAGTTCAAATGGAAAGATGGGATATTGGACATGTTAAGAGAGGGGGATAGATTATAGGTGAAATGAAAGTGGAGAAGTGAAACACTAGGGGTGAAAGGTTTAAAGAAGGAGGGGAGTAGGAGTATGACGGGAATCAACGGGTGTGGGAGCGCTGACCCAAGGAGAGGGTGCACAGAGAGCCATACGGAAGCCTACGATCTCACAACACAATTAGAACTACAATCGGAGAGATAGTAGATTACACGAAATATAAAAGAAGATGGGTAAATACTTTGGGTTAAAGGATTAAGCAGGAATGGGGGCAAGTGGATGGGAGAGAGGAGGAGGTGGTGGGTGGCTTAACCAAAACTGAGGATATATTTAAAAGCCTTAAAGAAACCCACGAGTTAGCAACTATACTTTGAAATATATCTTAAAAAAATAATTTGAACAGAATTACCCTGTGTGGGTGGACAATGCCATTTCCAGAAGACTTAGATTATTAAATGAAATCACAGTGCAAGGCTTGGGATACTTCCTTACTAGTTATGGTCAGGAAGACCCCAGAGGTCTCCAAAGCAGCACAGGTTTCCAAAACAATGATTCTTGCCATTGCCCTTGATTACCCACTCTAACTAGATGGTAAGACCCCACTGCTAAGACACCACATTCTTCGGCTGCAGGTTACAGAGAAATCAATCTTACGTAGACTGGGACACTCTCTTCCTGCTGACTAGCTATCATAGTGCTGGAAGGTGCTATGAAGGTTACTAGGAATTGAAAAGACATCGATAGTCATATACAGCAGTGGATCTTGCATGATACGATACCAATCTGCAGGGAAATATGTGCTCAGTGGTGCCGTAGAGACACTACTGTTATGGAGTAACCAGCTGCTTTCTGATTAGATATGAGGACTTCTCCACAGAAAGGAATGTCATGCCTGGTACTGTAATCCTAGTTAAAAGCCCAAGGGAGGTCATAGTCCTTGGAGTGGAATCTATTATTGTTATTTTGCTAAATGATCTTGTCAAATTGCTTCTAAATATTTATATTTACACCCATAGACAAGGACTGCTTTCAACCTTAGTCAGAGAAGCTTCTTTTTGAGGTGGGCAACAGTCAATGCAGGGACACAAAACTGTTCAAAGCGCTGAGAAGAGAATGGGTGCTTAGCCCTAAATGAGATGTCTTTATCACTCACCCCCCCCTCCGCCCCACACACCCCCTGCCAAGGCCAGGGCACATAGGTGAAAAGAATGTAAGAGCTGGAGGATGGAGGTGGGCTTCGGGGAGTGCTGTGAAATGTCTTCCAGACCCTACATGGCTATTGTACTTATGAATTCAAAGCAGCTGTGGTTTTTTGCATGAGACTTACAGAGGATAAAGCCAGCCAAACTTCTGGCATGGATGGGGGAGGTGCTCTCTAGGTCCCATCCCTTATTTAGTAGTTATAGTCAGCTCATTGCTGGTAGGGAAGGAAGCTCCTTTTTTGTTGTTTGTTGAGATAGGGTCTTCCTGTAGCTCAGCTGGCCTAGAACTCACTATGTGGACTAAAGTGACTTCCATCTCACAGAGATCTGCCTGCCTCTTCCTCCTGAGTGCTGGGATTGAAGGCATGTGCCACCACAGCTGGCCCAAGAATTATTCTTTTGGGGGTGTGTGGCCACTGGTAGGTTTCCCATGCTTCAGTGGATGGCCCCAAACCCAGGCACATATGGGCCTTAGAGGGTTATGAAAAAAAAAAAAAAGATGAAGTTGGGAGGGAGACACGTTGAGTGGATGCAGGGGAGATGGAGGGAAGTGGCAGGGATATGAGCACATTTCGTGATGTACATGTCTGATAACCTCAAGGCCAAAGAAAAATTATTTTTAAAAATCTCTCTCCCTGGGCATAGTGGCTCATGCCTTTAATTCCAGCACTCAGAGACAGAGGCAAGCAGATCTCTGTGAATTGGAGATAAAGGTTCCAGACCAGCCAGGGCTACATAGTGAGACCCTGTCTCAAATAAATAAATAAATAAGTAAAACTAAGCATCTCTCTAGCACTAATCTTTATTGTTTCCTGTGCCAAGACCGAACATAATAATGTCTCTGAGCTGCGTCTCCGGCACTCTTTTTATTTATTTATTTTTGCTTTGAGCCAGCGTCTCACTAAGCTGCTCAAGCTGGTCTTGAACTCACTCTGTATCCCAGCCTGGCTTTGAACTTTACATCTTCCTGCCTCAGCTCCCTGAGTAGCTGGAGTTCCAGGCATGCCATCAGGTCTGGCTAGCCCCGATCTCTTTCTCTGCAGCTTTCTGTGTTAACGCCCTCCCTCAGGTGCTCCCTGTACCTTGCATCTTTGGCCCTTCCACCTCTTGATCTGTTAGTCACTCCTACTTATCATTCCTGTTCCCTCACTGCCCTCTCAACTCAGAGGAACTATCCCTACAACCCGACTGCCTCCACTCCCCAACCTCCCTAGACACTGTCCTCATTACTTGGGAAACACTGATGGGTTCTGTGATAGACCTAGATACCCCTTCCCGAGCAAATGCAGGTCACTAGGCTCTGATGGGCCATTTGGGAGGGAGGACGTGTCTTTTTCTGTTTCTCCTACTTGCATTAAGGATACTCAGACGACTTTCATAGAAAGGAATGTGGTCTTAGAATTGATAGATGAATAGTAACAGGTTATAAAACAAATGTAATTATTTGAAATTTCTCCACACAACAAACTTGTGCTTTGTGTGTGTGTTCTATCACTGAGGTATACTCTAGCTCCAAATTAAAAGTTTTTATGACTATTAACACAGCAAATGCAATGACTAGAGCTACATACAATTTGTACTAACATCTATTCAGACCCAGAGAAGTCTGGGGATTTCACTTGCTGAGTGCTTCAAACTAAAAGAGAACCAAGGTCATGTGAGCTTGTCCTGTGGTCCAGTTTTCTGTCTGTTGTTATGATAAAACATTTACTGAAAGTGGGGCTGGAGAGATGGCTCAGTGGTTAAGAGCACTGACTGCTCTTACAGAGGACCCAGGTTCTATTCCCAGCACCCACATAGTGACTGACAATTATTTGTAATTCCAGTTCCAGAGGATCCAATGCCCTGTTCTGACCTCCAAGAGCACTGTTTGACATGAGTACACTTAAATACACACAGGCAATATATACACATAAAAAAAATAAAATAAAATATTACAACAATAACAAACATTCATCAAAAGCACCTTGGGGAGGAAATAATTTATTTCACCTTATAGATTATAGTCCATCTACAAGGGAAGGCAAGGCAGGAACTCACGGCAGAAACTAGAGGAACAATGCTTATTGGTGTGTTCATCTGGACTTTGCTCAACCTGCTTCCCTGTTTTTTTGTTTGTTTGCTTTGTTTTGTTTGAGTCACGGTCTCCCTGAGTTCCAGCTGGCCTAGAACTCACTCTGAAGACCAAGTGAGCCTTGATCTCACAGAGATCAACCAGCCTCTGCCTCTGCCTCTGCCTCTGCCTCCCAAGTGCTGGGACTAAATGTGCCCATCACCAAGTCCAGCTTAGCCTACTTTCTTATTACAAAGCAGGACTACCTGCCTGGTAGCAGTTCCACCCAAACTGGGCCAGGCCTTCCTGCATCACTCAGCAATCAAAAAAAGGCCTCACAGACAGGACCACAGGTAAATCCCATAGAGAAGATTCCCTAATTGAGATTCCTCTTCCCAGATGTGTCAAGTAGACAACCAATGCCAACCATAACACCCTGCTCTCCTGTCTTTCCGTCCTCTTTTTAGGGAAGAGAGAGAGCCATTTTTGTCCCGAGACTGCATTCCTCAGGAAGAATCTAGTTGTCCTGGGCCCCTTCCTCCAAATCTCGTTATCATGGATTGAATGTGAACTGTCCCTGATAAGCTCATGTACTGAAGGCTTGGTTCTCAGCTGATACATCAGTCATTAAGAGGTGAGGGCTCTTGCTTCATAGGTGGATCAGTCTGTAGATGGATTCCTAATTTCTTGGCCTTTTGGGGAAGCAGTGGAAACTTCCAAAGGTGGCCAGTTGGAGGAAGTAGTTCACTTGAGGTGTGTTCTTGTGGGCTATCTCCCATCTCAGGCCCCTTCCTCTGCTTCCTGGATGCTACCACAGGTCAGCAGATTTCCTCCTCTACGATGGAGCAAGTCCATCAGGAAGCTGTGCCGCATGCAGCCTTGGATTTTTTTTTTTCTGAGATACAGTCTCACCATGTTACCCTAACTGGCCTAGAACTTGCTATGTAGTCCAGGCTGGCCTCAAACTCAGAGATTCACCTGCCCCTGTCCTCCCCCGCACCCCCAGAGTTTGGATTAAAGGTATGTACCACCATGCCTGCCCCTCAGTCATGGTTTTTAAAGATATCAGAAAGATACCCATGGAACTGAAGGTGTTGATTTACTAAATTTGAATCACCCTCACCAGTTGGCTTGATCAGAGATGCAAAGGAAAACTGAAAGTGAAAGGACCAGTTTGCATATTACTAAGACATTGGGAATCCTAAGCAAAACTCCTTGTGGTGAAAATTCCAGGACATGGGGTTTCCAAATGAGAATCCACAAGGACTCATTGCCTCTCACAGTCCTTCTGAGACTGTTAAGCTGATTACTTTCATCGGTACTGAGCCAGGAGTGGAGGTTTAAGTCACTACTGCAGATGCCTAAGTCAACTTTTAATAAATTGACTTAATCGGTTGTTAAAGGAAATAATGTAAAGCAATGGAGCCAGCCAGTCATGCATGGAGCTATAACCAGAACACCGCGCTCATGCTGCCTGTCACCACAAACACCGAAGAGCATAGACAGGAACTGAATCTTAAGCTGTGCTTTATGCAGAGTGGACAGACTGAAAAAGCAGCAAATTAATTCCCTAACAAACAAAAACCAACTATCTCTGCCTTCTGTCTCATCGCCAATCGGCTTTATGGGGTGGGAAGGAGACAAAGAGACTCAGTCATTTCAAAGCTTGGTCTTACTTCCCTGCTCAGGTGGTCAGCCATAATTCTGAGACTTGAGATGCCTGAGCTTCTTTATTATTACCCCTTGTGATCCCCACCTCATTCTCTAGGTGTCTGACTTGAGACACCACTCCCTCCCTCCTCCTCCTCCTCCTCCTCCTTCTCCTCCTCCTCCTCCTCCTCCTCCTCCTCCTCCTCCTCCTCCTCCTCTTTCTCCTCCTCCTACTCCTCCTCTTTCTCCTCCTCCTCCTCCTTCTCCTCCTTCTTCTCCTCCTCCTCCTCTTTCTCCTCCTCCTCCTCCTTCTCCTCCTTCTTCTCCTCCTCCTCCTCTTCTCCTCTTCCTCCTGAATTTGTTCTGAGACTGCGTTCCTCAGAAAAAAATCCAGTTGTCCAGGGACCCTTCCTCCAAATCTCATTGTCATGGATTGAATATGAAATATCCCTGATAGGCTCATGTATTGAAGGCTTAGTTCTCAGTTCCTCTTCCTCCTCCTCCTTGTCCTCATCCCCTTCCTCTTCTTCCTCCTCCTCCTCCTCCTGCTCCTCTTCCTTTTCTGTCATACTCAAACTATTTTGTTTTTACTTAAAACTTTTAGGTGCTGGGTCTGGAGCGATGTCTTCACAGTTAAGAGCACTGACTGCTTTTCAGATTTGATTCCCAGTACCCACATGGTGGCTAACAACACTCCGTAACTCCAGTTCCAGGGGATTCGATGTCTTCTTCTGACTTCTGAGGGCATTACATGATACAAGTGCACATACATGCATGCAAGCAATGTACTCATACACATAAAATAAAAATAATAAATAAAATATTAAAGGAAACATATAGTTGCTTAACTCACCAATATTTTGGAATGAAGACAAAATCAGACACTAAGTCTAGTTAGTATCAACTTCCAGGGTATCTGGCCTGGGTGAAGATCGGGAACCCACTCTAGGAAGGTTGGGATGCTTTCCTGGGATGCCCTTCAGCAGGAGTTAACACTTCACTACATGAAGGTAGAGCTCTGTGCAGACTAGATCTCAAGTCAGATCAAATGCAGCCTTTGGCCTCACCCTAGGCTTACAGTATATAAATCTATCTATCTATCTATCTATCTATCTATCTATCTATCATCTATCATCTATCATGTATCTTAAAATAGTTAACTTACTTTAAAAATTTTTATGTATATGAGTGTATTACCTACATGTATGTATGGTAAGTGCACCTGTGTTGTGCAGTGCCTGTGGAGTTCAGAAGAGGGCGTCAGATTCCCTGGAACTGGAGTTAAGAATGGTTGCTGGATGTCATGTGGTGCTGGGAATTGAACCCAAGTCTTCTGCAAGAGCAGTCACTGCTCTAAACTGCTGAGCCACCTCTCTAGCCCCTAAATCTGTCCCTCTATTTTTTTAAATGTGTATAAATGTTAAGCTACTAATAACACACACATATAGGTTCCTTTTCACAATGTGAAATACAAGTGTGCCCTTATAATATAGAATATATAGAATATATACCTGTTCCTCCTAATCCCTTAAAAAATCCTCTGAAGACCTGGAGCCAAGATTAACCTTTCTTCCAGTAAACTATCTCTCTGGTGTTGGTCATGGCCACAAAAAGCTGACTAACACACTTATCAACGATAGAGGTTGATTTATGTCACAGGAAAAACAAAGACCGATGACACATCCGGATGGTTTTTGAGTGCCACCAGCTCAGACACACTTCCCCTCCCCCGTCCACCTACACACTCTCCTCTCTACTACCAGCTTCTAAATGTCACTGGTTGTCATTTGTTTTTTCCTTATGATGCCTTTCTTCAGTCTGATGTCAGGTTTCGTTCTTTCTTCCTCTCATTCTCTCCTTCCTTCCTTTTCTCTTTTTCTTAAGGCAGAGTTTTGTTTGTAGCCCAATTTGGCCTCAATCCTATGGTTTCTGCTACTTGAGGGTTGGGATTACAGGTGTGCAGCTATCATACGCACACACACACACACACACACACACACTGAAAGAAAGTGAGAGAGAAACAGAGAGAAATGTAGTTTCGATACTGTAAGCCTGGGGTTTACAAACCTTTGAGCTGCCTTCAAATCTAGCTGCTGAGTAGAGCTCTGCCTCACATAGCAAAGCCTTAACTCCTGCTGAGGGACATCCCAAAAAAAGCATTCCAACCTTCCTAAATGAAACTCTCTGATGGAACTAGCCCTTGAAGAGCTTCAAGAAATCTGGCCCTCAAATAAACCACTCTGGTAGGCTCATTACTTCAAACTGAGGACACTTGGGGACCTACCAGCGCAAGGAGAGTTTCACTTATCTACTCCAAATTTCTCAAAAGGATTTTGTCATCATTCCCTCCCCAGAATTTTTACTTATTTCATTATGTATATGAACATATATCTACATATTAATATATATGTAGATATGTGTGTATATATATATATATATATATATGATATATAGCTATGTATATGGTCTTTCTGAGACAATTTTTCTTTGCAGCCTAGATTGGCCTCAGACTCACTGGGGTCCTCCTGCCTCACCCTCCTCAGTACTGAACTACGGGCACGCACTATCACACCTGGCTCTCCCCAGACATCAACCAGGAAAACTCAGGGACACCACACTCAGGTAGATCGTCCCCTGTTCTGCTGAGGACTTCCCTCACAGCCCCCGGCACCTGGGAGGCTTTCCTTGCCTTGAAGGTGCTTCATTCACCCTGCACTCTTTCCTCTGCCCTCCTTATCTGGGGGCCCATCATCTTCAGAAGTTCAAGTCTTATTCCTTTCAGTAGTTTAAGATGCTACAGAAGCCTTAATCACCTGCCCCAACTCCTGGCTCATTCTTGTGTATACACTGTAAATTAGGGTTTTTCAGTCATGTGTGGTGATCTCAGCTCTTGGACAGCTAAAGCAGGAGGATTGCCTTGACTGGGCTACATAATGACTTCTAGGCCAGCTATGGCTATATATGAAGGTAAGGCTTAATAAAAAAAAAAAAAAAAAGAAAAAAAAAAAAGAGGGGGGTCCCACCCCTTTCCCTCCCCCAGTGCTTGATAGGTAAGCACTTTATCAGTGAACTAACCCCACCCCCTGTTTGTTTTGTGTTGTTTACCTGCAGTCTCCTTGGGCCTGCTAGGCAAGTGCTCTCCCACGGAGTTACATCCCCAGTCCTGAACCTCTTTAAATCTGTGTTATATCAATTTAATTCAAGCCCAGTCCAGGAACCTAGAAGGGTGAAGGGAAACCATTTTCACTCCCCTGCACCCTACCATTTGCTGTTGTGTTTGTGGTTATTCTATCTCAGTCTGTCCTCAATGAAATGAGCACTCCTGGAAGGCCCTGAGTCATGTCTATCTGGGTTTGCTCAACACTGACTGACCTTCAACGTCATGCAGTGCTTGGCACATGGGAGGTGCATAGTAAACTTTAGTAAGATGACTCTCAGAAGGCTGAGACAGGAGGTTAATGGTTTCCAGGCCAGCCTGGACAATACAGCATGATCTTTGCCTGTCTCAAGGCAAAACATAACAACAAAGTCTACAAACACTGTAGTGTGAAGGAGTACTGTATAATTCTCATTCAGTCAGAGGAGCAGTCTGTGCTCCCATGTAGTGGTCAACACCATCCCCTTGCCCTCACTTCCAGTTCCCAGAACTCAATGGAGTCTCGGCCTGGCAGGCAGAGCTTCCCCTGGGTTCTCTTTTTAGCCCTTCTGTTCTGTCTGAGCTTTTCATCCACCCTTCCAGAGCCTCTTTACTAAAGAAAGGGATCAGAGAAAATTAGGAGGTCTCTGGGTTGAATGTTTCTGCCCTGCCCCCAGACATCAAAAGAGACCAAAGGAATCTGTAGTTCCTCCTCCTCTCTCTCTCTCTCTTGCTCAGGGTTTTACCCGAAAGGGTTAAATCATTTACAGAAACTGAAAGCAGGAGCCTCTCTCCACGCTTGATGGCCCTAGAGATGCTCTGTAAAAGGTCAAATGTTTCCAGAATCTCAACAGACAGTCTGTGTCTGTTTAAATAGAAAGACAACCAGTTCCCGGCACCCAGCCAGCCCTCATGGGCAGCTCTCGCCTGGTTCTGCAGGCACTGATCCAGATGCCCTGCAAAGAGCAGCCCTACCCTCATCCTCCTGGAGGCCAGGGCTAGACTGAAGTTCCCTGAGCCTCAGCCCAGTGTTCTGTGCCTAGGCAAGACTGGCATCCCATAAATAGGGCACATAGACATATCTGGGCTTGGGGACATGCCAGGAATCACAGGGGTGGCAACTTCTTGCAAACTCTGAACATTTTCATTTGGCGTCATTTTTAAGATGCGGCTCAGAATGGGCCAGCTGTGCAGACATCAGGAAAATTTGGACCTGAAGCAGGAAAGCCAGGCCTCCAGATCCATGCAGGAATGAGGAACTGTGGGATTCTGGGTGCAGCATGGGCTCTTTCTGCAGGTCTACAGCAGAGTGTGGAAGTCAGAGGACAACTTGCAGGAATCAGTTCTCTCCTGCCACCATGTAGGTTCCAGGGATGGAGCTCAGGTCATCAGGATGTGGCAAGTATTTTTATCCACTGAGCCATCTTGCCAGCCCTAATCTACATGTTTAGCTATAGAGGACTAAATAAACCACAGAATGCTTATTTATGTAACTATATGCAAACATAAAGTGATATGAATTATCCTTTGAGAAGTTAGATAGAAATGAAAGAAAGCAGTTTGTAAAAAAAACAAAAAAACAAAACAAAAAACACCTCTGCTCATGTTTAAAAAAGTATATAAATACACAATTGAAAAGATAAAAAAAATGGACTTCAGTGGTATAGCTTAGAAGTGGAATACGCGAGTCCCTGGGTTTCATTCCATAGTGCACACATACACAAAAGAGAAAAGGGAGTGACAACCACAGAAACACCGTGGCTCGGCACCCTGATGCCCCCTGTAATTCCAGCACCTGAGAGGTTAAGGGAAGAGGATCAGGAGTTGCCGATTTAGGGGACTGGGAAGATACATTTTTTTCTATGTGTTTATCACAATTTTCTAAGTTTTCCTTTTTGTAACCTATGAAGTTAAGTAACAAAAGACAAAGTTTGTTTCAGTGTGTCTTGAGCTACTTACTTTCTATCAAAGTTTAAGAGACTCTGCTCTCAGAGGGGACTGGGTCTGACAGACTGAGAGTTCAGAAACCCTGATTTCTGTGGCATGTGACTGGGTAAGCCACCTAAGATAGAAGGGATTTATTTATACCCACTTCTTGTTTGTTTGTTTACTTGTTTTTTGTTGATTTGTTTGTTTGGCCTTCTTGAGACAGGGTTTCCCCGTAGCCCCAGCTAGCCTGGAACTTGTTATGTATACCAGGCTGGCCTTGAATTCACAGAGATTCGCCTGCCTTTGCCTCCCAAGTGCTGGGATTATAGACATGTGCCAACAGGCCCGGCTTTGTTTTTCGTTTTTTTCAGACAGGGCCTCACCTTGTCTAGCCTGGCCTCAAACTCTATATATAGCCATTAGTTGAGATGGACTTTGAACTTCTGATCCTCCTGCCTTCAACTTCCAAGTGCTGGCATTTCAGGTATGGGAACCACACCCAGCTCAATATTTCTGTTTTAATTTTGCTGCTGGGGATTGAACCCAGGGCTGCAAACACTCTAGGCAAGTACTTTGCCACTGACCTACACACTTAACTCTTGAAAGATCTCATTACTATAAGTGTTGTGTCATTCATAATGAGGTTTCTATATCATTCATATGAGGGTTCTATACCTATCTTAACTTTTATTTTTATTCCTTTCTCAAGATAAATTTCTGTGTGGGCTGTTGAGTTAAAAGTCTCTTTCATCTGGGCATGGTGACATACACCTCTAATTCTAGAATTCTGGAGGCTAAGTTGTGTGTTCCAGGTCAGCCTGGGCTAAATCTGAGTTCCAGGTCAACCTAGGTTGCAAAATGAGTGCAGGCCATCTTGGTCTGCACAGATAAGTTCTAAGCCAACCTGGGCTCCATCCTGACCTACATTGGAAGTTTTAGGGCAGCCTGGATTATATAGTGAGTTCTAGGGTTTGCCTTTGGTCTAGGCACAGCTAAGTAGCATTTCTGCTTATCTATCCTGGTCACCCCATAGCTGTCATTTTCTGGCAGATCTCTACCTCTTGAGATCTAAGGGGACGAACTCTATGCCTGGCAGTTGGTGCTACCTACCAGATGGGCTTTACGACATGGGCAATTCATCACACTTTCTTCATAAGAAATGTAAGATGGGGCTGGAGAGATGGCTCAGAGGTTAAGGACACTGGCTGTTCTTGCAGAGGACCAGGTTTGATTCCCAGCACCCACATTGCTAGAGGCTAACGACATCTGTAACTCAAGTTCCAGGGTATTGGATGCTTTCTTTTGACCTCTGTGGGCACTGCACAGCACTGTGCCCTCTTTCTCCCACCCCACCTTATAATAGGGGCTTTGAGATATAAGGGAAATTGATCTAGAAAAGTGCCAAATAGATGGAGAGTTCTTTTTGTTGTGGCAATGTAGTCCTTTGTTTTCCTTCCTCCAGTCTTCTAAACCATAGCTTTTTTTTACAATTTTTAAAAAGTTCTTTTTTGATTTATTTTTATTTTATGTGTATGAGTGTTTTGCCTGCATGTATGAAAGTATATCAATGCATGCAGCGCCTATGGTGGTCAAAAGAGAGCATCGGATGCGCTGGATTAGGGAGATGGACACAGGTGGATCTCTGTGAGTTCAAGGATAGCTTGGTCTACATAGCAAGTTTTAGGCCAGCCAGGGGTACCTTGTGAGACCTTGTCTCAAAAGTAAATATATTCATAAAAACAAAACAACAACAAGAGGAGGAGTAAGAAAGCCCGTGATAGTGGCTCCCATCTAACATCCTAGTATTAGGAGATGGAGGCAAGAAGATCAGGAATTCAGGTCATCCTTGGCTATATAACTTGGGTTACGTGAGAGTGTATCTCAAAAAACGAGGAGGAGGAGGAGGAGAACGAGGACGAGGACAAGGAGGAGGAGGAGGCAGTCACATGACATGATATTTTAACATCCTTCTTACTTTTTTTTAAGTCAGGGTTTTATGTATCGTAGACTGGCCTCGAACTTCCTATGTAGCCAAGGTTGACCAAAACTTCTGATTCTCCAGCCTCCATTTTTTTGAGTGTGGGAATTATAGGTATTTGGCATCAGGTCTAGTTTATTTGGTGCTGAGGACTGACCCAGGAACTCGGGCATGTGAGGCAAGCAGTGTACCACCTGAGCTACATCCTCAGCACCTCTTACTCTTAAAAGTGATTACTTTTTGTCACATTACATAAATTCTACTAAGTTCTCTCTCTCTCTGTTTTCTTTTCAGTTCTAGGGATCCAACCCACAGCCATACTAGGCAAATGTTCATCAGTGAGTCTCTCACCCCAGTATCTTCATTCTTTGTAATGGTTGCTTAACAGTCTATTTTCTAAATATACTATGATGTATTGTAATGGATCACTATTGTCAGACATGTAGGTTCCTGCTCCTTGTTCAAAAAACATCTGCTCTAAGCTCTAGGTGGACTATTACAGCATTTGCAGGAAAAGAAGTGCAGATATTTATTTTCCTTTTCTTCGGTTCATAGCTGGCAATTTCCATCCCAGACTCAGCTCTTGGGAGGGCAGTGCACAGTTCCTGTGGATGGATGAATAAGCCAAGCATGCCGACCCTTCCCAGGATACATGGATGAGGAGGCCCTGAGTCAGTCTCCTGTCTTGGACAAAGGCCAGTGCCAGCTGGGAGAGCAGGGTAGGGAAGCACGTACACACCCCCTGAGTTGACTGGCCCTGACTCAGGTTCAGGAGATAAGTTAACGGCCTGGAAACTCCAGAGCTATGAGTGACCACAATTATTGATAAACAAGTCATTTTGCTTCTCAGTTTTCTTTCACAGCCATCACACAGTCTGTGGGAAGAGTTTGTGCATTACCTATCCATATCTTTTTAAGTTTTTAAATTGATTTATTTTTGTGTATAGGTCAGAGGATGACCTTGTGAGAGGTCTGCTTTCTCCTTTCCCCATGGGGGTGGTTTTTACCTTCTCCATGTAGGTCCCAGGAATCGAACTCAGGTTGTCAGGCTTGACAGCAAGCACCCTTACCCACTGAGTCATCACCAGCCCAACAACACAGATCTTAAGAAAGCTGAGAGCTGTTCTAAAAGACCCCGGGAGTATTCTGATTTTTTTACCTCATTCATTAAAGGACGTGTGCTTCGTTTGCAATACCTTAATGTTTTGAATGTCTCTGGCATAGAATACCCATGAGTGGCAGACACAGATCTCACCTGCATACAGCCCACAGCAATTTATTGACCTTGGTCCTTCTTCTGTGAAAATCTCTTCTCACTCCTGTTTTAATTTTTCAGTGGCTTTTTCCCATTTCTTTTCAAAGTGAAATGCTTTTATTATTTTCTTTTGATTATAAAAGAAGAGCTTTCTCATTCTGAAATAAAATTTCAGGAGCTGGGTTTGTGGCTAAGTGGTAAAATACTTGACTAGCACAGATGAGGCCTCAGAGCTACAAAATAAGTAAATAAGAAAAATAAAACAAACATCTGAAAATATCAAGAAGTATAAAGAGAGAGTGCCAAGCTTGGTGATACATATCTGTAACACCGGCACTTGGGAGACTGAGAGGATTTAAAGTTCAAGGTGAGTCTGGCATCTATTTTGAGATGCCACCTCAAAACAAACAAACAAATAAATAGGGTCTGGAGAGATGGCTCAGCAGGTAAGAGCTGTAGCTGCTGTTGCAGAGGACCCAGGTTCAGTTTCCAATACTCACAACTGTGGTGACTCACCACTGTCCATAACTCTAGATCCAGAGGATCTGATGCCCTCTTCTAATCTCTGCAAGCATTTCGTGACACAGGCACATTACACATACATAGGCAAAATACCCATACACATAAAACATAATAATAAATAAATAGAAGAGAGTCAGAAATGGTGGCTTACACCTGTAATCTCAGCACTTATGCTGTAGCAGGAGGATCACCAAGAGTTCTAGACCAACCTGGCTGCAGAGTGAAACTGTCTCAAGAAAAAAAAAAAAAGCAAAATAAACAAGAGTGAAAAGTCACGCAGTAGGCTACTCCCAGAGATGTCAGTATTGGCATTTTGGAGTACATGCTTGCAGAGCCTCTCTATACATGCCTACACACTGCACACACACATTCACAGAGTTCTAGTATGTGTAGGTGTCTGGTCTTTGGAGGAGCTGCCCTGTTTTCCATTCGTGGGTGCTTCTCATCTCCTCCCTCTCCTGCTGCAAGATCTAGCAGAAGGCAATGGCAAGAACTTAATAAGCTTTTAATGAGCTTCATAAAGGCATTTAGAGATGGCATTATGATTTTAACAATTTAGCCATGAAGAGTTCCATCTTCCATGCAGCTGGGTGAATTCACATGCAGATAAGCATGATAGGAAGAACACCCTGCTTGGAGTCAGACCGGCTGAGTTCTAAACCTGTCTTGGTCATTTTCCTGTGTGGGCAAGTCCCTGCACCTCTCTGAACCTCATCTGCAGCTGAATAGACCTCAAAACTGGGTGTGAAGCACTAGGTAGGGCTCTAAGTGCTGTGGAGTTAAGAAGTCTGCAGCATGCACTATGTGCTCAACTGCTGAGCATCACTATGATTCCATGGCATAAAAACAGAGAAGAGACTGTGATTGTCCAGCCCAGGAAGAAGGCAAGAATTTTAGTTTTTCTGGACGATACATGTGATGTGAGTACAGTTGACCCTCCACATCTACTGATGCTACATCTACACACTCAATTGAACGTAGATTTAAAAAAAAAAAAAAAATAGGTAGACCTACGGTGGATGTATCTGGGCTGAACATGTACATTCACAATATAGTATTGCATCTATTTACATAATGATAGGGATGCTAGGCAGGGAGAAAGGGAATAAAAAGAACCATCTGTAGCCAGCTACTTTTCAGGTACCATTTGAGACATAACACATATCTAACAGCTTCCTGTGGTAAAAATGGCATACTCCATGGCCCATAAGAGCCATTCTGATGCAGACGAGTGTTTCCCATGCCCGGAGACCTGTTTGAGACATAATGATATACTTTGACACAAATAGCATGGTTGATAGTCAGTAACCCCCATTACAAATGGCTTGGTCAGTGGTTACACCGTTCAATGCTTCACTTGCCCAGGCAAAACTGAAGAACTGACAGACGTCCCCTAATCAGGAGAAAATCCTGCATTACCATCTCAGGAGGACAGCCTCAGTCCAGAACATGAAAAGAAACATGATAGACCTTCGGACAGGGTAAGAGGGTGGGAGGATTAGCTCTCCCCTCAGTGAGAGAGGGAGGGGTCTATGTAAAGACCTGAAGCCCCTTCATCCATGCAGCCCCCAGACCCTCACCACTGAGCCTGCAGCATTGTATTTCTACCTCAGCATAACTTTTGTTTCTTTCCTTTGTGAAATTTTCTCTTTCCCCTTTCTTTCTTTTCTTTGTACTTATAAAAGGAAGAATTTATTTAGCTTATGGTTCGAAAGGTGCAAGAGTCTGTCCTGGTGGGGAGGCATGGTGGAGAGTGGCTGGAGCAGAGCAGAAGGTGAGCACTCTTCAGGCAGGCACAGGAAGTGGAGAGCCCCCTTTCTTTTTAAAAAATATTTCTTTTCTTTCTTTTTTAAAAATTTCTTTTACGGGTATGAGTGCTTTGCCTGCCTGTATGTATGTATGTATGCATGCATGCATGCATGTGTGTATGTATGTAAATCATATGCATTCTTCGTGCCCTCAGAAGACAGAAGAGGGCGTCAGATCCCCTGGAAGGCGTTACAAGCAAGTGTGAGCTGCTCTATAGGTGCTGGGAACTGAACCTGGGTCTTCTGCCGAGCAGCCAGTGCTCTTAACTTCTGAGCCATCTCTCCAGCCCCTTCCCCTTTCTTTTTAACCGTCATTTTTTCAGGAGACACTATCTGCTTGCCCTGACACCCTGGGCATTCTCTCTTTTTAGAGTCCCCTGCCCCATACAGCAGTTTATAGCCTTGCACTACTGAGTTTGCCTGCTTTGTTATTGTTCTTTTATCTTCCACCCCCAACCATTGTGAAAATAGCATTTATATTGATTTTGTTTGAAACAGAGTCTCACTATGTGGCTGGCCTTGAATTCCCTGCTTCATGATTTCCCTGCTTCAGCTTTCTGAGTTCTGAGCACCACTTGACCATGGTGTTTACAGTGCATCATGTGTCCTAAGTCATCCAGAGATGATTTAAAGCACGAGGGGATGTGCCTACTTTCTATGCAAGTTGTTTCACATAAGGGCGTGCATGCCTATGGATGTTGGTGTCCCCGGAGGTCCTGGATCCAGTCTCTGCATGGACACTTAGGGTTCTATCCTAGAGTCCTAAAATTAGAACAAAACAAAACAAAACAAAAAAACAAATTTGGATGAGAAAAACTCAGGCCAGCTTACTAGCCCCTCATGCAGTAATCCTAAATATATTTAGTTCTATGACACGACACGATGGAAAACACGGGTTTGATGTGTGGATTTTCTCTATTAAGTCATTGACATGTCTGACTTGGGGTCTTGGGAATGACTTCCTAAGACCTGAGTACTACTGACTTTTTGGCTAATGAGGGAGGCCTGTGATCTTGGGCAAGCTTCATAAAGCTGTTAGGTGCCTCCATTTTCTCCTGTATGAAATGAGGTTTATGATCCTGCCTTACCTGTCTAACAGAGTTGCACATGAGGCACCATATGTGAAAGTGATTTGGAAATTACCTCAGTTCACGCTCCAAAAACTGCCTGGCACAGCTTCAGGCTTCTGCCTGGGGCAGGGAAGATGTGGGGATCCGGTAGAAGACTGTGGTCTTAACACAGACCTACAGAGACCCTGGGGTAACTGAGGTGCCTGATGCACCTGGAGCAGCTGAGATCATTTCAAGCGGCTGAGATTCCTGGGGGAGGGCAGACAGCAACCAGGAAAAGCTGGGCTGGGGCATAGCTCAGCAGTGGAGTACTTGCAGAGCGTTGCAAGCTCTCCGAAGGCAACGTAAAGAGGAAGAGGGAGACGTCAGGGAACCTCAGCCATCTGAGCGTGCTGGTTCATGTTTGTAATCCCAGCACTCCGCAAACTGAGGCAGGTAGTTCAAGGTCAGCCAGGGCTACATAGAAGGCAGCAAAATCCTGCCTCAAAACAAAACAAAAACAGAAAAGCAGCACCAGCGACGACAACAACCAAAAACCGAGAAAAGAATAGAAGAAAACTTCAGGAGGAGGTGTGCTCGGAGTTCTGGGGTCACCTGAGAAGATTTTTTTTTAAGAGGTAATACTCACGAGCACACCTGAGCCATAAGGACAGCCACAGGAAGACCTGGGGCACCTTGTGTTCCAGGACAAGGGGACAGTGAGTACAAAAGCCCCAGGGCCACAAACTCGTGTTCACAGAACGGTGGAGCACGCTGGAGGTTGGCAGCCAACAACGCAGTGGGGGCAGGGCGCTGGCCAGGGCTTGTGGCAGGCTTGAAGGAGGGCAAGACTCGGTTTACTTTGTATTCTGTAAAGACCACCCTCTGCTGGGGCTGAAGTTTCCTCTTCTGAGGCTGTGCAGGGAGCACAAGGGAATTTGCGAGCCGGCACTGGCACACCAGCCCACAGTAGGAAAACAGCCACAGAAAGAAAGCGCTGGCTTGCTCGGGCACCCTGCCGCTCCATTCTCCTGCTGGTATTCAAGTCCTGGTGTCTGATCCTAACCTCAAGGCCAGTCCCCAGGGAGTTCACGAGGCCCTGGAGCAGGAAAGAGAACCCACAGGGTCGCTCCCAATGCCCCAGAACTTCCTGCTTCAGCCAGTGAGACTGACCCCAGAACTGGGCTCCAGAAAAGAAGAGCATGGCCCAGGCTGGGTCCTGTACTGCGTCACCAGGCCCAAACCTCAACCCTCTGCAGGCAGGGACTGGGAAGAGAAGTGAGCTCCCTGGCCTAGGCAGTCAGGAGCAACCTGATCAAGCAGGAAACTGGCCTCCAGCCAGCCAGCATCAGCCAACCTAGCACCTGGACCTTTTGTTCCCTTGATTCGGCTGCAAACTTTCCCAGGCACCTGCACTGGGCTTCTGGAGCACCTGGGCCAGTGGGGGTGGGGGTAAGGAGGTGGGTGGGGGTGTCCCACGGGATCTGGTTCTCCTACAACAGAGAGTAACCACCTCGTGACCCTGCAAGAAGTCTCCTGATATAATTACAACAACAACAACCGTAGCAATCCGCTAATGCAAGCTCTTACCACGTGCCAGCTGGCCATTTCATTAACCCTCAAAACAAACCCAAAGGCGGGTACCATGATCGCTGTCATTGTACAGATTAGGAAATGAGGAAATAAAGGTAACAAGGCGGTTTATAAAGTGGTCTAGTGGTAGCCCACGCCTTTAATCCTAGCTATAAGGAGGCAGAGGCAGGCAGATCTCTGGGAGTTCCAGGTCAGCCCAGTTTACACAGCAAGTTCCAGAACAGTGAGGGGTATAGGGAGACCCTGTCTCAACAAAACAAAAGAGGTAAGATGATTTGTCCAGTGTAAGGTAATGAAAATACAATTGACACCGGAATCCATAAATCCCCACCCTGTGACCTTGGGCAAGGTATTTAAACTTCAGCAGATTCTTGGGGCTGAAGATGCAGCTCAGGTTGTAGAGTACTTCCCTAGAATGTAGGAAGCCCTCGTCTCAGTGTGCAGCATCCTACAAATCATCAGGGGTGGTGGCACACTCATGCTAGTACTTAGTAGTCGGGACTCAGAAGAAGCAGGAGGCTCAGGAGTTCAAAGTCATCTTCAACTACATAGATGAGTTCGACTTCAAGGCGTGGGTTACAAGAGCTCCTCAAAAACAAACAGGGGCTGGAGAGATGGCTCAGCAGTTAAAGAGTGCTGGCTACTCTTGTAGAGGACCTGGGCTCAATTTCTAGCACCTATGGCATCTAACAACCATTCTTCACTCCAGGTCCAGGGGATGATCTGGAAGTCCCTCTTCTGGACTCTGAGGGCATTGCATACACAAGTGTACTTACATACAAGCAGATAAAACACTTGTACACATAAAAAAAAGATAAATTTAAAAATTAAAACAATGAAAAATCTTCGACTGATTCTGACCTCAGAAAACTACTATGCAGATTGAATGACTGGGCTGGCACATTAGGTCAGTGCTTAAATGTGCTGTGTAAGGCCCTGGTCTCCATTCTCAGTGCCAAACAACACATCCATTAACTGGTTTGACATAAGGGAAGTCTTGGTGCACATGTGACTTGCTCTCCCCACTTCCCATAGGAGCACTATAACCTTGGGAACATTACTAACTGAAGTTGAGCCTCAGTTTCCTCATCAAGCATATAGGGATAGTAATCTTACCTAATGAAGTTGTTGAAAGCCTGATACTCTTCCAGTACCGTTTCTTTTGAGATGGCCAATGTCCTGAGGCCATGCAAGAAGGTGCCATTTGACAAAATCACCATCCTTGCTTTCTACCAAAATAAACAAAGAAAAACAAATAGAAAAGCCAGCCTTAGTAATTTCCCATTTAAGACAAAAAGCCAGTGTTACACTCCTGGGCTTAAAGGATTTTCTCAGAAGGAAAACCAGAAGTGACAGGTCAGATCATCACTAGGATTCTGACTAGTTACACACCCTGGGACAAGACAAATAGCCCCATGGCAGTAGTGCAAGGCGACCAGGTTACCTGTTGGTTCATGGGGTCTATGGAAGACCCACAAAGGAATTCCCCTCCCCACCAAACCAAACAAAACAAATCAAAACAAAACCCAAAATAAACAAAAAATATTTTCCTATAGACTAGTCAATATTTCTCAGTACTACTAGTACAGTCACCGTGGGTATGTCCATTGATGGGATAGGGCTGGTGCTGCAGCTCAGTTTATAGAGTGCTTGCTTAGCACACATAAAGCCCTGGGTATCTGTCGCTAGCACTGCGCAAACCAGGCGTGGTGCACATACCTGTAATCACAGGACTTAGGATGTAGAGGTGGAAGGATCAGAAATTCAAGGTCATCCTTGGTTATAAAGTGAGTATGACCCTGTCCCCACCCCCCAAAAAGGAATAAATGAGCATATAAGCATATGAAGGGCTCTTCCCAATAGCCCGGCGCATGCCCTGCAACCATCTTCTGGAGTTCTAGCCGTCCTCTTCTGATCCATGTCTTCCCTCCGTGTAGAGGCTGCCAAGCATCTGGCATCACTGCACCTGGCCACAGTGACTGCTCTGAGAGAAAGGTGAGTGATCTGGAGGAGCGAGAACTTTTCCCTGGATTTTAAATTTGGAGCTGGAGGGAAAAATTCTACTCTATTCTTCCCTGAGCAGGAAAGATAGGAATCCAGACCAGTCAACAGTCATTGTGGGGGAGGTGTGGGGGCATGGAGAAGAGAAAGGCTGATTGTAGAAGCAGGAGATGAAGAAGACATCGGAGAGAGGGGCCCAGCCTTGAGACAGCGCATCCTCACATTACCCTTCCAGGTCTCCGTCTTTCCGCCTGTCTGTCTGCCTGTGGTGTGGCTGAATGAGGCAATTAAATTCCTTTCCTGTTGCTGGCAATGCAAGAACCCTGCTTAACCACACAGGCTCAAGAGGTAATAAACACAACAGTTCAGTGGGAGAAATGTCATGGGCAGGACTGGATGACTTGCCAAGTGAAAGTTTTGGGCAGTCTACGCTGTGAAGTCAGAGGAAGACACCAACACTTCATTCATCCAGTAGTTACTGAGCCCTGCTTGTGTCAGGGGTGGCTTATGACTATAGCAGATGAAAAAGACAAAAGTCCCTTGTTCACTTTCTAGGGCTGGTGGGACTTGAGGGGTCATTGAAGGATGGTCAGATTTAGCCAGGCAGAGAGGGGGACAGGGAGCATTTCCATAAAGGAAAAAGCCTTAATAAGGATAAGGAAGCAGAGCGCAGTGTGGTGCTGCAGGACTGTAACCCCAGCGCCGAGGCAAGGGGATCCCAAGTTTTCGAGTCCAGCTTAAATAACATAGGGGGATGGTGTCCCAAAACTTGAAGATATGTGAAAACAGGACTGGGCATGTAGCTTGGTGGTAGAGTGCTTGCCCAGCATTTGTGAGTCACCCCCCCCCCCCCCGTTTGATCCCTGGTACTAGGGTAAGTGGGAAAAGGGAGAGACAAGACGGTAATGTAGTAATGTCTAGGACCATGGCAACATCTCTTATCTCCATGGTACATGGCCATAGTAGGCACTCAGTAAGTGTTTACTGTATATATGCATAAGAGAAGGAAAGAAGGGAGGACGGGAGGGAGGGAAGTGTATTACTTGGTAAGAGCTGGTCATTGAGGGGCGTTGGAGAAGTTGGAGAAGAGGTACGTTTAGAGAGGGTAAGGCCAAGAGAGTGAAACTGAAGCCAGACCACAGGCTTCATTGAAAAGTGTGGACTTTGCCTAGATCCCACTACACAATCCTAACTCTGGCTGGGCTGAGAACTGCAGCTGGCCTCTGTGGCCTCATCTCTGTTGTGGTTGTCACACCCACGCTCTCTTGGCCTTCGCCAGTCAGCCTCCACCCAGCACTTTAACCCGCATGGCAGCCTTCATAGGGTCATGCCCCAGACACCACCCACCCTGCTGGCTTCTGGGCGAAGCCTGCCAGCACAGCACTCCTGCCGGGTCTATAATTTAAACATGACCTCCGCCCCTGCCTGACTGCCTGTGGCCTCTGCATCTCAGGTACACACTTGAATGAGGGTTCTTGGAATAGAGGAAGTGATCTGGAGTGCACGGAATCTCTGGCCCATGGTTTCTAGGGCATCTCTCCTACCTCTGCAAGTCAGAAGGCTGGGCACGGTGGCAGCCACCACGGCTGACTCCTTAGCTCAGGACTAGGGGAACACACCCCCTTGTGGCCAAGAGCTGCCAGCACTTTCATCATCACAGAGCCAGAATTTTTACCTTTGTTTTCTTAGTATTAAATACATAAATAAAAGGGCTGGAGAGATGGCTCAGTGGTTAAGAGCACTAACGGCTTTTGCAGAGAACCCAAGTTCGATTCCCAGCACCACATGATGACCAACAACTATTCTTAACTCCAGTTCCAGGGGATCTGACTCCCTCTTCTGACCCCCAAGGTCACTGTACAACACATCCTCAAGATGTATTCCTCAGCTTTGAAAACTTGGCTTTTCATTGTAATATTTGTTTGCAGCGGGGCAAACCTGAGTGTGATGTTAACTTCTTTACAAGCATTTTTCTCTATGTTAGGTAATGCCTGAATTCATGTTGGTAGTTATTGGGGTTGGGGTGGAGGAATATTCCATCACCCAGAAGAAAGACCCTGATCTCTATCCACCTTACACACAGCAAACACATATGACACATCTGCAGGCTATTACAACACAGCAGCAGAATGTAACTAAACGTGTGTATGTGTTGACAGCAGTCATCAGAGTGGGTGCAAGGCTGATGGCAGGAAACAAGGTTTGAGAGGGTTCTGGAAGAATGACAGGCAGAGATTGGGGCTTTCTAGGGGCTAGACAGAGGTCAAAGCAAGGAGTACATCTACATATCTTTAGATTATGCCCCTAAGACACCACGGCTCATGTCACCTACTCTTAAGACTCTGCCCATGCACGCCACAGTAGCCAGATGGTAGCACATGCCTGTGATTCCAACACTTGTGAGACTGAAGCAAGTGTAAGACGAGTCTAAGCGACAGAGCAAGACCCTGTTTCAAAAGCTGAAAAGCTGAGCTGGGCAAGGTGGCACACACCTAGAGTTCAAGATCAGCCTGGTCTGCTATATATAAATATACCCGATGCCCCTACCTCTCTATTTTCCTCTTCTCGTCGGGGTGTTTTATTTTTGAGACAGGGTCTTACTTTAGCTGGCCCAAGGACAGAAGAGGGTGTTGGATTCCCTGGAAATGGAGTTATGGATGGTTGTTAGCTGTCATGTGTGGGCTGGAATACAAACCTGAGTTTTTTGCAAGAACAACCAGTGCTCTTAACCACTGAGCCATCTCTCCAGCCTCATGGCCTTGAACTCTTGATCCTCCTTTCTCAATCCTCCTCTCCCAAGTGTAGGGATTACAGACATCTGCCACCAGGTGGCCAGGTTTACCTCCCCACCTTCTTGCTTCTACACACGGCTGCCACTCAGGGTCAAATGTGAACCCTGCCGGGTCTACCTGGCTCACATGTTCACTGGCCCTTGGTCTAGTGCATCCAGGAACCCTTCAAAGCAAAACACTGAAGCCTGTGGTGATGTCCTCATCTGCCTCTGCCTCCTGGTTTAGAGAGAGCAGACCCATTGGCTCTGGACCCCAGAAACCAGGTGTGCTGACATTGCCGAGATTGCTTGGGCAGAATTGGTGTGGCCTCACGTGTGCATAGAGTCCACACTGAACCACAAGCAGAAAGTGTCTGCTCTGACTGTGATTGTCCAGGAAGCTTGACTCCAACCAGTGTTCAGTAGATAGGATATGGCTTCTGAAATGTGTTCCTGGAAGCTGTGTAGCTTGAGGGCAGGAGTCAAGGGTGTTTGATCACATCTGAGAGCAGAAAGGTCATTAGTGAGGAATGTTGACTGCCCAGGATTGGGGGATTCCACTGAGCCTGACCATGGCTCACTAGTAGTTTTTCATAAGACAAGCAGAATACCAGTTTACTCATTTACATTGGGTGTGAAATCGCTACACAGTTTGGAAATACTCAGGAAGAAAACATTGTTCAATGATTAAGAAAGTTAATGATGGAGTTGAAGAAGTGGCTCAGCCATTAAGAGCACTTCCTGCTCTTCCAGAGGACCCAGGTTCAGTTCCTAGCACCTATGTGTTGGCTAACAACTGACTAACAACTGTCTATAACTCCAGTTCCAGGAGATTCAATGCCTTTTACTGGTCTCTGCATGCACTGCATGCATGTGGTACACTCGTATACATGCAGGCAAAGCATGCATACATATTAAATAAAAATAAATAAATCTTAAAAAAAAAAGAAAGTTGGGCCTGGAGAGATGGCTCAGTGGTTAACAGCACTGGTTGTCTTGAAGAGGACCCAAGTTCAGTTCCCAGAATACACATGGCAGTTAACATCCATCTGTAACTCCAGTTCCAGGGGATCTGATGCCCTCTTCTGACCTTTGTGGGCATTGCACAACATAGGTGTACTTGCATACATGTAGGCAGTACATTCATACACATAAAATAAAAATAATTAATAAAATATATTTTTAAAAAGAAAGTATGAAAGACCTGGAGTGTAGTTTGGCAGTGAGCACATGCTTAGCATATGTGAGACCCTAGGTTAACTTCCCAGCACGAACCCCCTCATACACACTATAATGGTAATAAAAGAAAAGAAAAAAGATCAAGCAAATCAACTAAAGACAATCAAATGGACCAAAAGCTACAGATATCAAATGGAGACAGACCAAGGCCTATATGTTTGTACACCATGAGCATGCAGTGCTGTGGAGGCCAGAAGAGGGTGTTGGATCCCCTGGAACTAGATTAACAGACTGTTATGAGCTGCTATATGAATGCTGGGAATCAAACCAGAGTTCTCTGCAAGAACAACAAGTGTTCTTAACAGCTGAGCCGTCTCTCCAGCTTCTCCCCCTCAGGACTTTTAATATGAATCATGCAAACCCCTCTTGTGACCACAAGGAGTGGAATTAACCTTAGGCTTGCTGCCCACCCACTGCTTTTGAAATGGCTCAGGTCCCAATCTTTAGTGGGAAGTAATTCTGCTGTCAGCAATGATCTCAGCCTTTGGACTTGAACCTGTTTGCCTTTGGCTAGGCACTGGATGACCCTTTTAGACTTCATATTCTGGCTTCTGGACAGAACAACTTTGCTCCTGGACTCATGGTGAGGGGCAGGGGCAACATTTGGCTATTTGGCATAGAAAGTAATAGAAACCCTACTCAGTGGCTTAGTCAGTGTATTATTTACTTTTCTCATTGCTGGGACAAAATATCAAATGAAAGCTGCTTAAAGAAGGAAGGGTTTATTTGGGCTCACACTTTAAGGTTATAGTTCACCATGGCAGAGAAATGATGGAGGCAGGAACTTGAGGCAACTGGTCATGCACATCTGTTGTCAGGAAGCAGAAAGAAATGAACGATGCTTCTCAACTCAATTTCTCCTTTTCATTCAGCTCCAAACCCCATCCCATAGCATGGTGCCACCTGCATTTAGGGTGGATCTTCCCACTCCATTGACCTAATCTAGAAACCCCTTCACAGATATGCTCAGAGGTTTGTTTCCATTGTGATCCTAAATGCATCCAGTTGATAATCTATAGAAGTCATCACAATCAGGGCATTTATTATGTCACTTAATAGGAAGTCCCATGGCAGAGTGGGCTTCAAGTCAGTAGACAGCTCAACGAAGACCCCAACATCCCTGTTCATGGGTTCCCCTTTCTTCTTCATAGGCACTTTAGCCACTTTACCTGAGGGTGCCTGCTGCTCCATACCATCACCAGCAGAATATGTCTGTCTGTTTGTTTGTTGCCAATCTGATAGGTGAAAAGTGGAATCACAGTATTATTTCTATTTTAATATCTTCTGTTATGGGAGTAAGGTTGATGCTATGGTTTAAATCTGAAATGTCAGAGCTGGAGAGACAGCTTAACAGTTAGTGCTTAACTGCTCTAGCAGAGAACCTGGATGAATTCCCAACACCCACATGGCAGCTCACAACTACCTGTACCTTCAGTTCCAGGGCCTCAACCCTCTCTTCTGGCCTTCATGGGGTTCTGCACATGTGTGGTGCACATAAACTCATAAAAGCACACATACATGTACATAAAAATAATAAATAAATAAGTCTTTAAAAATATTACGAAGTCCAGAGTAGTATCACATATCTTTACTTCATTATTTAGGAGGCAGAGGCAAGAGAATCCCTGTGAGTTTGAGGCCAGCCTTGGCTACCATAGTGAGTTCTAGGCTTGCCAGGCAGCATAGTGAGACCATGACTAGAATAAATAATAATAGTAACCAAAAAAGAGGGGGACTGGAGAGATGACCCAGTGGTTGAGAGCACTTGCTCTTTTTTTATATGCTATTATTTTATGTGTCTGAGTGTTTTGCCTGCAGGTATGTATGTTACCCTGGATCTAGAGTTACAGATAGGTTGTTAGCCACTATGTGGGTGCTGGGAATTGAATCTGGGTCCTCTGCAAGAACAGCCAGTGCTCTTCACCAAGTGTGTGACCTCTGCTCAGGTCTGTACCTCCCTTGGTGAATCCATTGCCTAGTCATACAAGACTCTGTTGGACTGCACCTGAGTAGGGGGTGCAAAATATTCCATCTAGGAGGCAACAAGGTCATTGAAACCATCGACAGTGAGTTAAATTAATTTTTACCTCTTAATGTGAAAAAGAAACTGCTGTGTTTCTTTAAAACATCCTAACAACAGATGATGCCATTTTATAGAGTAGGAGGGCAGAGGCATATCTTTTTTGTTTTCCAATGTATTCTAATCTCCCGCAGTTGTTGAACACTAACCAGATGTAGTACTGAAAATCTGTAGTCCCAAGTACTTGGGAAGCTGAGGCAAAAGGATCCTTTGTGTAAAGGTACTTGCCACCAAACCTGAGGACATGAATTCAATCCCTGGAATCCACATGGTGGAAGGAGAGAACGAACTCCCACATATTGTCCTCTGACCTCCACAAGGCATGTGTGTACCTCAATAGATAAATTAAATTTAATAAAGATAAAAATTAAAGGATCCCTTGAACCGAGGAATTCCAGACTGGCCTGGGCAACATAGTGAGACACGACCTCAAAAAATAATAAATCTTCAACAAGACAGAGTCTTTCCACAGAGATCTAGACCTATATGCCCTCATGTGGGGCCATAATAATCATCTGATACCCCTGACTTCATGGCCCTCCTCCATATTATTGCAGGAGTATTAGCAAAAGTGTTAGAGGACTGCTGACCCCATGATTTCTTTTTCTTGGATCACATGCTAATTTCAGTCTGGAACTGTGGCTGACAAGCCCATTCCACTTTTTAAATAAACTTTTATTTATTAATTTTATTTTCTTTGTATGAGTATATTGCCAGGAGGTGTGAAGTGCACTTCTGTCGTGCAGTGCCCTTGGAGGTCAGAAGAGGGCGCTGGGTCCCCTGGAACTGGAGTTATAGACGGTTGTTAGCTGCTACGTGTATGCTGGGGATTGAACCCGGGTCCTCTGCAAGAGCAGTCAGTGCTTTTAACCTGCTGAGCCATCTCTCCAGCCCGTCATTCCACTTTCTGCTTTTGTTTTTTGAGGCAGGGTTTCCCTGTAGGTCCAGCTGGACTGGAACTTGCTATGTAGACCACGCTGGCTCTCACAGAGATTCATCTATTTGTCTCTCCCTCCCAAGTGCTGGAATTAAAGGCACGTACCACCATACCCAGCTGAAGCTCTTTTTGATCTTTGCCAGTCTCCCAGCTCATCTCCCATTATTGTCTTATTTTTGTTTTGTGTTGGATTTTGTTGTTGCTGGTCTTTTTTCCTTTTCTTTTTAGACAGGGTCCCACCAGATGGCCCAGGCTGACCTTGAATTTTTGATCTTTCTGCTTCAGTCTCCTGAGTGCTGGGATTACAGGTGTAAACCACCACACCCAAATCCCACAGTCATTTTTCAAAGACCACTGGCAGGTGCTGGGCATCCCATTGGTTAACAGCCAGGGCTGTAATCAAATCCAGGCCACAGGACCCAGATTTATTTCCAGTAGTCAGGTGCTTTTGTGACTTCAGCTCCAGTGGGTGAGCTAAGCCCTCCTTCCTCCTGAGGAATGCCCACACATGCACTTTACTCTCAGGTCCAGAGGCTGATGCCCCACCACCTGATGGGCCCCACCCCCATCTGTTTGACTGCAAACATCCCCTCCGCCACCTAAGCTCCTGGCAAGCTTGCCAGTGTCATTTTTCAATTCTGAACAAAACCCAAAGTTCATGTCATTGTCCTCCCTGGTGGTATTCAATGACAGTTGCTTATTTCCTCCATTATGAACAGTAACATAAGCTTGGGCCAAAAGAGGTGGAAAATTCAGCTGAGTGGGAGGAAGTACAAGGAAAACAGTTCAGAGTCCCATTACTTAAACTCCAGCCCTGCTAGCCTTACAGAGCCCACAGAAGCAGCTCTGGGACTGCTTCAATAGCTTTATGCGCTTTCTTTGGTCTTTAAAAAAAAAATCCCCTTTAAATCTGAGCTCTAATTATCAGCATCTTGTATGCCTTTCCACAAAGCAATTCTACTACAGACTCACTGTGAATATGTGAAATCCGAAGAACCTGTGTGTGAACAGGTCAGAGACAGGGACAGGGACATTCCTGGAAGCAGGCAGTGCAGCATGGGAAGGGCCTGTCCCTTTGCGGTGTGTCCTGCGGAGGGACAAGGGAGAAGTGAGGACATGGGAACACTTTCATTTTCCTTTGTACAGTTTTAAAATGTGTAAGAGTGTTATGCCTGCAGGTGTGTAAGTGCACGTGTGTTGTGCAGTGCCCATGGAGGACAGAAGAGGGCGTCAGGTCCCCTGGAACTGGAGTTACAGGTAGTTGTTAGCAACTGCGTGGGTGCTGGAATTTGAGCCCAGGTCTTTTGCAAGAACAATCAGTGTTCTTAACCACTGAGTCATCTCTCCAGCCCCATCTTTTTATACTTTAAAAGTCCAATAAGCAAAGATTTTTGCAGATTATGTTAGTCTTTTAACAAAAATATTTTTTATTTATTTTTATTTTATGTGTATGAGTGTATTACCTCCATGTGTGTTAAGTGCACCCAGGTCATGGAATGCCTGCAGAGGTCAGAGAGGGGTTGGTTACGTACAACTAGAGTTAGGGATGGTTGTCAGCCACTGTGTGGGTCCTGGGAATCGAATCCAGGTCCTTTGCAAGAGCAGTCAGTGCTCTTAAGTGCTGAGCCATCTCTCTAGCCTCTTAACCTAGTCTTTCTATTGCTAGTGTTTCTAAAGTTGTCATTATCCCACCCCTTTAAAATATTTGTTTGTTTATTTCGTGTACATGATGTTGGAGGGGACACGCAGTCCATGACCTGTATGTGGAGGTTAGAGGACAGCTCTGTTAAGTTTGTTCTCCTCTTTTACCTTATGTGGGTTCTAGGTACTGAACGCAGGTTGCCAAGCTTACATGGAAGGCATCTTTACCTGTTGAACCAGCTCACCAGTCCTTCTATTTTTTGAGACAAGGGCTTATGATATAGCCCAGGCTGGCCCAGTACTCACTATGCCGCTGAAGACAATCTTGAACTTCAGGTTCTCCTGCCTTCCATTCCCTGAGCCCCGGAATTACAGGCATGCTTTACCATACCTACTTTATGTGGTGCTGGGAATCAACCCAGGGCTTTATACCCGTTAGGCAAGCACGCTACCCACTTCGCCCTGGTTTCCAGATTTTCTATGGGGACTTATGCTACCTTGATCACAAAAATGTAACTTGCTAGCTGTGGGTAAGTTGTATCTCTCAAAACTCATATGTTTCTGCCAGGAGAGAAGGCTATAATTCCAGCACTCAGGAGGCTGAGGCAGGAGACATGTCATTTCAAGGCGAAGATAGGCTACAGAATGAGACGCTGCCTCAAAAGAGAAAACCAAAACAATGAACCTGTGTTGGCTGAAAATGATGATACACACTTGTAATTCCAGTATCAGGAGGCTGAGGCAGGAGGATCTGGAGCTGGAGGCCAGTCTTCGCTACTTAGTGAGTTGCAGGCCAGTCTGAGGTATAAAGAAAGATCCTATCTCAGGATAATTAATTAGTTAAAACTGGGCCTGGCAACTCATGGATGTAATCCTAGCACTTGGGAGGTTGAAACAAGAAGATTTCCATGAGTTCAAGACCAGCCTGAGCTGCTGAGTTCTGGGCCAACCTGGGCCAACCTGGGCCAGCCTGAGTTACTTCATGAGACCGTGTCTCAAACAACTATAATAAACTAACTAACAAGCAATTCATGGCACTATTTCAGTCAGGTCCTTGCCAGGGCTAAAACTGCCAAGCAGAGAGATGACTCTGTGGGTAAAGGCACCTTCCATCAAGCCTGAGTTCCATCCCTGGGACCCATGTGGTGAAAGAGAGAGAACTGACTCTCATAAGTTGTCCTCTGACCTCTACATGCACACTATGGAGTGCGCACACACAATAAATAAATAAATAAATAAATAAACAAACAAACAAAAATTAAAACAAAAACATGCCAAGCAGGAGATCAAACTGGACTTCACGGTAGAAGAGCCACAGGTATAAACAGGGAGGAAGTCCCATACTCTACATAGAGTCCCACCAGGCTAGAGTGGGGAGGCTCATGTGGCTCTGGACACACTGTTCTTGGAGCTGAGGCTGCAGGAAAGATCTGACCACGTGTGCTTTGCCTACTGCGCCAAGTGGAATGGCACCAGCACAACGTGTGGCCTCAGAAATGTTTCCTTATCAGAGAACAGAAAGACAGTGGAACCAAGTGTTCAACACAGATAAGACTGGCCAAGATGCCAGGAAAATACAAATTGTGAATGTACACAAATATCAGGTTATCATTTTTATTTTTGTGTGGTGCTAAGGATAGACTCCAGGACCTCATGCCCGCTAGTAAGGCGTTCTACCTTGAGCTACATTCCTATCCCTGTACCAGGTCTTTTTGTTGTTGTTGTTGTTTTGCTGGTTTTTTTTTTTTTTTGACAGACTTCTCTAGTTTCATACTCCAAGCTGACAGAGAGCTCACTATAGGCTGGCCTTCAACTCAAAGTGACTCTCCTGCCCCGGTCTTCCAAGTGCTAGGATTATAGGTATATGTCACCAAGCCCACTGTTCCCAAGTTCTAAGTGGCCAAATTCATGGACTGTTGAATGCAATGAAGACTTGAGAGGCTTGGAAAGGTTGCCAGGCTCACTGCCATACTCAACTAAACAGTGGAGAATTAAAGGTACATTGAATTGTTGGGAAACATAATTTATATGCATGTTCATAGCAGGACCATTTTTATGAGTGAAACATTCTCCCTCAAATAGGACACCATTAATAAATTCTGGTGCTTTATCTGATGGGCTACCAGGCATTCCTCTAAAACGGTAGTGCACAGCTGGGGCTATAGCTCAGTTAGTAGGGTGCTTACCAAGCGCACACAAAGCACTGGACTCATCTGCCGTGCCACAGAACCGGATGTACTGATGCATGCTTGTAATCCAGTGCTTAGGAGGTGGAGGCAGAAGGATCAGACATTCGAGGACGTCCTCCCTTACACAGGGAGTTTGAGATCAGTCTGTGATACACGAGACTCTCTCAAAAATAAAGTAAAATGGTGGTGGGAAGCAGGATAGAAGCCTTCTCTTCCATGGTCTTGAGTTAGGGGTCATTTTCCTTTGACCTTTCCAAAGCATCTTCCCTGAGTGTAGGAGGCAGGTAGCCACATCCAGCTTCTGCCTCCCTGGAACTCACGAAAAATCCTCTGTGGTGTCGTTGCATCTCCCAAGTTTTCACTCCATAGCATAACATCCCCTCTAGGACACCTAAAGCACAAGATGCTTTTTGTCTGATCCTTAGTTCTTCCTCTGGAAAACACACCAGTGACCATCAGCCTTGCTAAGTCCCCAGGGAGCTGAAATTTGGAATGGGGACAGTATTGTCAAATGGTTAGGACAGCAGATGGAGGCCTCATGCATGACTGAGCTTGGAAATTCAGATGCTGACTTAGCTACTTCCCTTCTGGGTGACACTGGATATGGATCATTTCAGTCCCTTGTTCTTTTTTAAAAATGTATTTAATGTGTATGAGTACTTTCCCTGCATGTAAGTGTACCACATGTGTACAATGCTCAAGGAGGCCAGAAGGGGGCATCAGATCCCATGGAACTGGAGTTACAGATGGCTTTTAGCTGCCATGTGGGTGCTGGGTACTGAACTCAGGTCAAGGGCAGACAGTGCTTTTAACCACCAAGCCATCTCTTTAGTTCCGAATGTTTTATTGTTCTCATCTACTAAATACAGAGAACAAAAGCATGGCATTAGAGAATAAATGAGTCAGTACATCTGGAGGGCTCAGACTGTATTACACAACACGCTAACCCTCAGCTCTCTGCACCTGTTAACTCTTAAACCATGGCTCGTCTGAACTGAGGTATGCTGTAAGTATAAACGCAAATTTGATTTTGAATTAATATAAAAACCCTTTTAAAAGTTTAAAATTTATTTTCTTTCATTTTATGTGTATGAGTGTTTTGCTTGCATGTTTGTAAGTGCACCTTGGAACTGGAGTTATGGATAGCTGTTAGCTGCCATGTGGGTGCTAGGAACTGAATCCAGATTCTTTACAAGAACCACCAGCGCTCTTAACTGCTCAGCCATCTTTCCAGCCCCGTTTGTTGGTGATAGGGTCTTATATGGCTGAGGTTGGTCTCAAACTTGCTAGGTAGTAGATGATGTTCTTTAAACTCCTGATCCTCCTGCCTCCATCTCCTGCCGGAGCCCGCCGGCAGAAATCAGACCATACCCAAAGCAGGGAGTGAGGATGAAAAAATAGGGAGAGAGAGAGAGAGAACAGGACAGACTCAGGAGAGCTGTCAGTCACACTGAAGCAGCTTGCCTTTATTGAGTCCCCCTATTCATACTGTGAGTAAGCAAAACAATACTAACACAGGCAAAATAACTTAAGACATGATTGGCTTCCTTCAAAGATCTTCATGTGACCTCAGTCCTAGGTGAAAAATAAACTTCTCAGATGTAAATCATTTTGCCTAATGAAAACTCCTGCTTCCAACAGCACTTCTGTGCACGAGATTGTCTTCTGCTAACCCAAAACTAGGGCATAGTTCAAGGCAGGCACATGGCCCCCGACATCTCCCCCTTTTCTATTTTCTAAAGATACCATAACCTTTCTGATTATGGCCAGGAAGACTGTGCCTGTCTTAGGTCATTCTCTCCGAAACACAAGCTTTACCCGTCATTGGTACGTGAATGCCCACCATCCACGCCCTGTCTTAGGTCAGCTTAGTTGGAGAGAAAGTTGCCCGTCTTTGGCTGCCAGCCTCTCCTGCAAGGGGCAACTCTATAGAGTTCGGAGCCGAACACTGTACACATCAGCTGTAACATCCCAGAATGTGCTGAGGACATATGTCCTATGGAAGGAGTATGCAAATTTTTAAGGAGAATAAAGTAGACCCAAGATTATACTATTTCCTGATCTGAGGTCAAAGAAGATCCTGAAGGCAAAAAACTTTTGGCTTATCTAACAAATCAGCAGCAGTTTCTGCTGCAAAGTCAAATAACTATTTTTTACAGTTAACATAAATCTAAGGATATAATGTTCATTATGCCAAAACCTTGCAACATTTATAACCCTCAAACCACACATAACATTTGCAGAAATCATAATAAATGAAAATTACTAAGATACCATAACTTGCATTCACCCATGGAAACAATTGAAATGCAATTAATCAAATTACGTTAAAACACAAGAAATACATTGAACACAAAAAACATTGAAACTAATACCATTATAAGCAATATTTAAACTGTCCAATCAAAAGTATATATAGGGTTGACTTAGGCAAGCTATCACATGTTCTTAACTTTTGTCCATAGTTGTTGCTTGTTTCCCCATATAAGTCTGTGGGAAACTCATCTGATCACCAAAGTCCTATACTTAGTTCTTCTCGTTCATCAGCATTCCCTGCAGAATTCTGATTCACTGTTGTTCTTCTCATATAGTGATGTCTTGACAGGCGAGTATCATTCTCCATCGCTGCAATCTCTCTTTCTTCCCATATGGCTGGATGCAGCATAGTTGGATTTATTACGTAAGTCCAATAAGTCCATCAGGAACTGATTCCACAGCAACGTCACTCTTTCCTCGTTCCGTCCCTGCGAACCAGACCAGCCTCTCTGGCAGCCACCTGGCATTCTCGGCGTTCTGTGGAAAAACACAAACATGCCCTCTTCCCCATATTAGTACCGGGTCTGGACCATTCCATTTCCCATCAATCGGATCCTTCCATTTCACTTGTGCATAGGTATCCAAAGTCTTAGGATGCCACAACCTATCTGCAGCAGAAAGACCAAAAGCATCCATATTTTAAAAATTCAAAACAAAAAGAACATGATTCAAAGAGTTTTGTGGAGATCTGGGATATAACTCCCCCTTTCTTATTTTTTGTAATTGATTTTTTAAACCTCTATGGGCACGTTCAACAATCCCTTGTCCTTGAGGATTGTAAGGTATGCCTGTTTTATGTTTAATGGATAATTGAGCACAGAAACGTTGGAAAGTTTGACTAGTATAGTCTGTGCCATTGTCTGTTTTTATTATAGATGTTAAACCTGCTACAGCAAAACATTTAATGCAGTGTGCTATAACGTGCTTAGTAGCTTCTCCAGTTTGAGCAGTAGCCATAAGAAAACCTGAGTAAGTATCTATGGACACATGAACATATTTTAATTTTCCAAACTCCGGGATGTGAGTTACATCCATCTGCCACAATTGATTGGGCATTAGTCCACGTGGATTAACTCCACATTGAGGGACAGAATGAAACTCAGGACATAAGTGACACTGTTTAACTATTTGCCTAGCAGCCTCCCTGGTAAGTTGAAACTGCTTTCTTTGGCTATTTTGATGATGAAGAGAGTGAGATTTTTGTGCTAATTCCAATTGAGATAAGCCCAATAAACGAGTGGCTTTATCTGCTAAATTATTCCCCAAAGCCAAAGACCCTGGGAGCCCAGTATGAGCTCTAATATGCCCTACAAAACAGGGTTGAGAATGAGCATGTAAACACCTTTGTATTTGACCAAATAATTCTTGAACCTGAGTGTTAGTTGCCTCAATGTAAGATACAGTTTCAAGTATCTGCAAGGCTCTAACAATATAATGACTATCAGTATACAAATTAAAAGAAGTAGAGGTCATGGACTGAAATACAGCAGCCACAGCCCAAAGTTCTACTACTCGAGCTGAAGCTGGAGAAGTTTGAAAAACATGGGATTGTCCTTGTAACACATAAGTAGCCTTACCATTAGAGGACCCATCTGTAAATATCACTAAAGCGTCCTTAATAGGATCCTGTTTCACAATTTTTGGAAAAATAAAAGCATGACTATTTTCAAATTGTAATAGCTTGTTTTTTGGATAATGATTATCTATGATGCCAGAACAGGCAAAAGCTATGGCTCATGAATCCACATTTTGAAAAAACCAATCTGTCTGTTGTTTTGTAAATGGAAGTCCTATTACAGTAGGTTCTTTTCCAAAACACGAGACTCAGCTCTAACCATTTGAACCAAACACGCTACTGCCTCATAATCAGGAGTCAACACTCTAGCAGGTGAGACAGGTAAATGCAACCATAGCAAAGGTCCCTCCTGCCATAAAACTGCAGTCGGAGTATGAATAGTAGCCAAAATATATGCTGCCCATCCCTGGGTATAATCTATATATTGTATTTGTTGATAGCCCGTTCTACCTGAGATAGTGCCTTTCTGACTTCCTCCGTCAAGCTTCTAGCCGATTTAGGATCTGAATCACCTTTTAAAATGTCCGGAAAAGAGGCTTCAGTTCTCCTGTAGCAATTTTTAAATGAGGTCTAAGCCAATTAATGTCTCCCAATAATTTTTGAAAATCATTCAACGTTTTCAACCCATCTTTCCTAATCTGAATTTTTTGAGGCAAAATTGTTTTAGGATATAATTTATAACCCAAATATGAGTACGGAAATTCGGTTTGTACCTTCTCAGATGCTACAATTAGCCCTTGCTCTTTCAGAGCCTGCTGCAAATGAGCATAAGCTGTGAGCAAAGTTTCTTCCTGTTTATGAGCCAAAAGTATGTCATCCATATAGTGAATTATATATATTTGAAAATAAACCTGTCTAGTCTTTGGGACTGCTTGAGCCACAAGTTTTTGACACAGGGTGGGGCTGTTTGCCATACCCTGAGGCAATACTTTCCATTGAAGTCTTTTCAGAGGCTCCTTAAAACTTACTGAAGGTACACTAAATGCAAATCTTTTACAATCCTGAGGTGCAAGAGGAATAGTATAGAAACAATCTTTTAAATCCAAAATAATCTTGTAAGTATCTTTAGGAATAGCAGAAGGAATGGGTATTCCGGGTTGCAGAGCTCCCATCAGCTCCATTGTCTCATTAACCTTTCTAAGATCCTGTAGTAACCTCCATTTTCCTGACTTTTTTATAACAAAAATTGGCGAATTCCAAGGTGAATTAGAAGGCTCTACATGACCGCTTTTCAGCTGTTCCTGCAGTAACTGCTCTGCGGCCTGAATTTCTTCTGCAGTAAGAGGCCACTGATCCACCCACACAGGTTCCTCATTTTTCCAAATTATTGGATCTGCATGGAGTACAGGTTGTCCAGTGACCCCCTCTAAAAATACTCTAATTCTGTCCTGGAAGGTCTGGAAACAGGGAACGGTGGCTTTTGCCATTTCTCACTGTTCTTTCCCATTGTCTGATTGAACATTTGTAACTTCATTACTAGGACTATAGAGGTATATGCCCATGTGACTCATCACACCTCTTCCCCATGGCAGTCCTGGAATGATGAATGGTTGAAAAGTTCCCTCATGTCCTTCCTCATCTTTCCAAGTCAATATATTACTACTCTGTTCTGGACTCTTACTCTGACCAATTCCTTGTAACTGCATCATAGATGTCTGTTTTGGCCAGTGTGAAGGCCACTGATCAGCAGTGAGCACTGAAACATCAGCTCCAGTATCTAGTAAACCTTGAAACTTTTCCCCATTAATGAATAATGTTAGCTCAGGCCTTTTGGCACCTATAGCCTGTATCCAATAAGCATCTGATGACCCGAAACCTGATCACCTCTTCTAGGGTTTTTCACTATATTGTCTGTAGCAATCTGAGGGAGCAATATTAACTGAGCAAGTTTTTGACCTTGCTTAATTACAGATATCCCACTAGGAGAACAAGTCATGATCTTTATCTCTCCTTCAAAATCTGCGTCAATTATTCCTGGCGCTATCATAATTCCTCTCATAGTAACGCTACTTCTTCCTAGCAATAGCCCTACTATCCCTTTTGGGCAAAGGACCATAAACTCCTGTGGGAAGGGCTTGCATTCCCATCTCTGGGGTTAATACTGCATAAGTGGAGGAACTGAGGTCCAGTCCTGCACTGCCTGGGGTTGCTCTGAAAAGGTCCTGAATGAATTTCCTTGCTGAGGGACAAAATTCTCTAGCACTCCATAACATTGTTGTGGGGTCTAGAGCTGGCCCCTTTGCCCGTTTCCCTGCTGAAAAGGATTTCCCATGGCATTTTGCCTTGACCTGCACTCGTTAGCCCAATGTCTTCCCTTTTTACACCTGTAACACAAGCCTGGCTCCTTTTTATGAGTGCTGGCCTTTTGTCTATTAAAGCATTGTTTCACTCGGTGTCCTAGCTGTCCACACCCATAACAGCTTCCCAAAGGGCCAGTAACCTTGCCTTTTTGAGGCATTTGCTGCTGAAAAAGTACTTCCTTTACCGACTGCCTTGTAACGCGGCAGCTAATGCTATACCTTGAGTATACGAGGGCCCAATATCAGAGCAAAGTCTAATGTAATCTGCTAAATCCCCCTTTTTTCTAAAAGGTCTCAAAGGCTGCTTGACAAGCAGAATTAGCATTTTCATAAGCTAGTTGTTTTACCAACAAAAGCCCTGACTCTGAATCTCCCAATAACCTACTTGTTGCCTGCATCAGCCTGTCTACAAAGTCTTGATATAATTCATCAGGTCCTTGTATAATTTTTGACAAATCTTTGGTCTTTCTTCCTGAAGTTTATACCATGCTTTCTTAGCTGCAGCATTAACCTGTGCATACACGGCAATATCAAATGTCAGCTGATTCCCTGTTCCTTGATATTGTCCTTCTCCTGCTAACATGTCAAAAGTAATTGGTATTCCCTGTGCTCGATTTATTTCTGCTGTAGCCTGACATTGCTCTGCATATTCAGATTTCCAAAGCAAATAATCTCCTCCTGACAAACATGCTCTGGCCACTTGTTTCCAATTGTCTGGCGGGAGCACCTCCAGAGACATTGACTCCAACATTGCCTGTGTGAAAGGAGCAGTTGGACCATACTGCACACAAGCAAGTTTCAACTCTTTTATCTGCTTAAAGGAAACAGGAATATGTTCCCTCACCCGATTTCCCTGTGCATTATCCCGCTCTATAATAGGGAATAATTGAAACCCTTGAATGTTTTCTCCGCTTTTGGCCGCTTTACTTACAGCGGCTTGCAATGGAGATAGAGGAGAGTGCACTAAGGACAAAGGACGAGGCTTTCCTGCCGACTTTTGCTTAACTGTGATTACAGGCGGCTCTTCCATCAGAGGTAGAGGATCTAATCTTGCCTGGCTCTGTAATTTCTCCTTAGCCTGTTGTTTTCTAATTTGCTGCATTTGTAAAGATAACAATTCCATCTTCTCCTGCAAATGTTGAATTTCTTCTAGATTACTTCTCTCCTGATCAGTTTCCTTTTTTGCCAATGCGACAATCTGGGAAACTTCATCCTCTTTCTGATACCTAGCAGTTTTCTCCTCCCACTCTTCTTCAGAATCTAATAACTCACTATTGGAAAACTGCTCATTTTCAAATTCCACTAACTCCTCAAACGGAGGGGCAGAAGGTTTAACTTCACTTTCCTCCTCCTCCTGAGCTGCTTGTGACTCCATGTCACTCGCTACTTTTTCTGCTCGAACTCTTTCCATCTCATGTCTAGGATCCAAACTATCCCTAATCAAAGCCCACAAACTAAAAGTATCTACCGGAACCTGACTCGGTCCATAAACATCATAATAATCCTGAAGTTTTCTTCCTACTTTCTTCCATGTTTTTAAATCTACAGACCCATCTTCAGGGAACCAAAGACAGACTTTTTCTACAAAGTTCAAAAATTTACAAAGCTGCTGACGTCTTACAGCAACCCCTCGAGCATAAAGCAGATTTTCCAACGTATTTACAAAAAGCAAATGACTATCACCCTGACCCATTTTACGCCTGAGATTTCTCACCGCACACTTTTCCTTTATTTTCCTTTACTCTTCCTTTTACTTTACATTCTTTAAGTGAGCTCACTCATACCGCGGTGTCAGTCACTTGACCCCCAGTCTTCAGGTCCCTGGTCCAGGCGCCACTTGCCAGAGCCCGCCGGCAGAAATCAGACCATACCCAAAGCAGGGAGTGAGGATGAAAAAATGGGGAGAGAGAGAGAGAGAGAACAGGACAGACTCAGGAGAGCTGTCAGTCATACTGAAGCAGCTTGCCTTTATTAAGTCCCCCTATTTATACTGTGAGTAAGCAAAACAATACTAACACAGGCAAAATAACTCAAGATATGATTGGCTTCCTTCAAAGATCTTCATGTGACCTCAGTCTTAGGTGAAAAATAAACTTCTCCTCAGATGTAAATCATTTTGCCTAATGAAAACTCCTGCTTCCAACAGCACTTCTGTGCACGAGATTGTCTTCTGCCTAACCCAAAACTAGGGCATAGTTCAAGGCAGGCACATGGTCCCCGACAATCTCCCAAATGCTGGAATTACAGGTGAGTGCTACCATGCCCGGCCTGTTTTTGTTGTTGTTTTGACACAGGATCTCACTAGGTAGCCAAGGCTGGCCTCCCACTCTCCATCCTCTGCCTCAGCCTCCCAGGTGCTTGGAGGGTAGACATGTGCCACCCCATACTGTTCTTTCACTTTTTTAAATGTAGCTCCTAGGCTATCTGGAATCACAAAGCAACCTCACGTGTATTTCCTGGACAGCAGTGCTAGAACAATGTCTGGCACATCCTGAGCAGGTGTAACTAACTGTTAGCTCCTCTCGGTGCTCCTGCCTGACCTGGTAACGCTTATCAATGGCTGCTTCATTCTGAATGCTTCTCACTTTCCCTTTATTGCCTCTGCTTTGGAGATATCTTTGCCACCCAGGCTTGACTTATGTTCTTGGACAGTGAAAGTCTTTGGTCTTTCCTTTTAACTTCCCTACCCTCCAAAACTGCTCCAGAGGCACCCTGCCCCCCAATCTCAGTATTTCTACTCACGTGGGACTTTGCTCAGGTCTAGTCTTCCATTACCAGCCACCCCCACCCCACTTGGCTCTGTCTGGAACCCTGAGCCCCCAAGCCTCTCTGTGTTCATGCTGAGTCCCCCCACCTGGACTCGGTGATCACTCTGCTCACTCTCAGTTTGCTCCATTAGCTCTGCCCTCCTAAGGTCTGATCTGTGATAGAGAGACTGAGATTTGATCTGTGATAGGGACAGTGCCACAGGGGCTGCTGGCAGGCTACCAAGGGGCTTCCTCAAGTGTCTTTCCTCTGAACAATTTCTCCCCCGAGGCTGTGTGTGCGCTCTCAGCCTGGCAGCTGCCGGGGAGGAGATCTGAGTCTCAGCTGTGGCTGCCCACTCATCAGTTTCTTGGGAGACCCATACAGACACCAGATGGCAAGTTTGTGATGCATTTAGCAGGGCGAGAACAGGTGTTGTTTGGGAAAATATCTTGATCAGCCACTTGGGCTGAGAAGGGGAGGTGCCAAGGATATGGTTGAAGAGAACCAGTTAGACGTGAGGGATTGCCAGCTGGGGAGGGAAGAGTGACTGGGTAAGAGACTCCTACAGGGCAGGAGACAGGTCAGAGAAAGAGATGCAGAAAAGGGCAGAGCCCAGAGGATTGATGAACTGCTATTTCTTTTTGATTTTTATTTTACAGTGTGTGTGTGTGTGTGTGTGTGTGTGTGTGTGTGTGTGTGTACGTGCCATAGTGGGCATGTAGAAGCCAGAGGACAACTTGTGGGAGCTCCTACCATGTGGGTTCCAAGGATCGAGCTCAAGTTGTCAGGCTCAGGCTTGGCAGCAAGCACCGTCATGCCCACAGACCTTTACTACCTTCTTTCTTTCTATTTTTTTTTTTGGGGGGGAGGTGGGTAGGGTCTTGCCAAGTAGCCCAGGTTGGTCTTTAACTTTAAAATTTGCAATCTTCTTGCCTTCTCCTAAGTGCTAGGCTTGGATTACAGGAGTGCACCATTGTGCCAGGTTCTGACTTTTTTTCCTCAGTGTGCTAAAATACACATAACTTTACCATCAGAAGAATTTTTAAAACTATTTTATTATTTTTATTTTATGGTTATGAGTGTATTGCCTGCATGCATGTAAGTGCACCCATGTTGTGCAATGCCCACAGAGGTCAGAAGAGGGCGGTAGATCCCCTGGAACTGGAGTTAAGGATGGTTGTTAGCTGCCATGTGGGTGCTGGGAACCAAACCCTGGTCTTCTGCAAAAGCAGTCGGTGCTCTTAATTGCTGAGCTGTCATCTCTCCAGCCTTCCAGAATCATTTTTCAATTAATTTCTTTTTTGTGTGTCTTTTTGAGACAGGGTGTCCCTGTAGAGCCACCTGCCCCTGCCTCCCGATTGCTGGGACTAAAGCTGTGCGCCACCACACTTGCCTCGATTAATTTTTTTTCTCTCTTTTTTTGAGACAGGGTCTCCTTGTACTCCCAACTGTCCTGAAACTCACTTTGCTGACCTTGAATTCACAGAGATCTGCCTGTCTCTGCCCCCCAAGTGCTGGGATTAAAGGTGTGCACCACCATGCCAGGCCCTCGATTAATTTTTTAAAGTTACCATACAAAGTAACGGATTTCATTATGATGTTTTCATACTTATATAACGCACATATCTATATCTCTGTCCATCTCTGTCCTTTGCTCATATTCTCCTCCCCTTTCCTATGGTCCCCTTCCTCCTCGAAAATGGTCTTTCTGCTTTCACATCCTCTGCACGCGCGCACACACACACACACACACACATACACACACACACAGAGTAAAATCTAGACTGCACATATATGAGAGAAAACAGGCTGCATTCATTTCTCTCTCCGCTACCATCTCCTGCTCCCCCTCCTTTAGCTCTCCCTCTGTAGTGCCCCCTCGACTTTGATTTTATGTGTGTGAGATACTGATTTCTACAGTGGCTGGTTTGTTTGTTTGTTTTGATACAGGGTCTTGAGTATCCTAAGCTGGCAAACTCAATATATAGCCAAGGATGACTGTGAGCCTCAGAGCCTCCTTCCCCTGCTTCCGAAGTGCTGGGATTGCAGCTGTGCACCACTGTGCCTTCTTGATAGCTGTCTTTCTAAGTTTGTTTGTTTAAACATATTGATCTCTGCTTCGATCCACTTTCCTGCAAGTGTCATAATTCATTCTTCTTTAAAGCTGAACAAACCTCCACTTTGTGTATAGACCCCACATTTTCTCTATCCACTCATCTGTTGCTCGACATCTAGCCTGGTTCTTCCATGCCTTGGCTTGCACTGAGAACAGTGCAGTAGTACACATGGATGTGCAGACGTCTTTGTGGTGGTGTGCTTAGAATCCTTCAGGTATGTGCCTGGGAGTCCCGAACCCGGATGATAGGAGTTCCGTTTTTAGTTTCTGAGGAAATTCCGTGTAGATTTCCATCACGCCAGCACCAGCTTATGCTGTCATCAGCAGTGGGCAAGCTATCCTCTTTCTTCACATGTTCACCTGCATCTGCTCTCACTGGCTTTCTCTGTGATAGCCATCCTACTGGAGTGAGATGGAATTTCAGTGCAGTTTTAATTTGCATTTCCATGATTGTTAACAGTGTTGTGATTTGGGGGCTGGGGATGTAACTCATTAGTAAGGTGCTTACCTGATATGCAGGAGGCCCTGATTTTGATCCCTAACATGACGTAAACTAGCATGATGGTGCACACCTGTAATTATAGCACTGGGAACTGGAAGATGAGATGTTCAAGGCCATCTTCAGTTACAATATTGAGTTTGAGGCTATCCTGGACTACATGAGACCCTGTCTAAAAAAAAGGATGTTGAATTTTTCATATATTTATTATCCATTTGTATTTCTTTTAAGAATTGATCAATTCATTTGCTGACTTATTAAGTATATGATTTTTTAGGTGTTTAATTTTTGACTTCTTTAGATAGTCTAGATATTAGTTCCATGTCAGATGTATAGTTGGCAAAAATATTCTTACTTTCAGTAGGCTGTTTCTTCATTCTCCTATAACGAATTAGACTCCAAATGTAAGCTGTTCAAAGTTTTGTTCACTTTCCCATATCTGCAGAAGCAATGGCAGGGGGAATCATTGCTCTGTGAGGCTGAAGTATTTCACATGTGTGTTGGTCTCCAAAGCCCTTGAAAACAGTTTTTTGGAATTGGGATATATTTTTTTATTATTATATTTGTGTGTGCACCAGTGTGGAAATCAGAGGACAACTTGCAAGAGTCAGCTCTCTCCTTCCACCTTGTGTATCCTGGGGATTAACTCAGATCATCAGGCTTGGTGGCAAGTACCTTTACCTGATGAGCCATCTGAACAGCTCTGGGACATTCTTTATGTT
The DNA here is from genome assembly GCA_035773235.1 of Eospalax fontanierii. Taxonomy (NCBI): domain Eukaryota; kingdom Metazoa; phylum Chordata; class Mammalia; order Rodentia; family Spalacidae; genus Eospalax; species Eospalax fontanierii. The sequence continues at coordinate 148,029,705 of CM069524.1, read as the reverse complement.
ATTAAAATTAGCTTCAACAAGATGAGCATCACTTTCTTTAAACTGTCTTCAACATACCAAACACTTGAAGAATTTTTTTTTTTTGCATATTTGAAAATGCTCTTGGTCAACATCGTTACTACTTCCCAGTACATTACAGAACTATGGGTCTGCTATTAAACTGTGCACCCCAAAATAGCTGCAACATCACACCATTCTGTATCAGGAGAAAAACCAACAAAAAATTAATTGGACTGGATCTGGTCATGTGCATGTGTTTAATTCCAGCACTGTGAGAGGGAGAGGCAGGAGGTCTCTGTGAATTCAAGGCCAGCCTGGTCTACATAGTATGACCCTGTCTCATAAACAAAAATCAATTCTGGCAAGAAATAATGATGAGGAGATAATGGATAATGTTATGTAAAATAATACACTGAGTATGCACTTACCAGCCACCCGGTTTAAATTGAGCATTACCTCCACATTGAGTATTTGAGTTCCTTTTTAGAAGTGGAGCTAGGAAAGCATCCATCTCATCCATTCTGTGTGCCTCATTGTTGAGGGGACACTGCATTCGCCATAGGATGGAACTGGCACTCTGGCTGTAAACCATCCGTACCAAACATACGAGGGTTTCTTTCTGGACTCTCCCCTGTTTCATGGCCCTGTGTGTCTTTATGCCAGGGCTAAGACATTTCGCTTCCTGCCACTTTGAAGAAAGCTCTGAGGTTGGAAAGTGTGAGTCCACCAACCTAGCTCTTTCTCGAGTTTAACTGTTCGTGTGGGTAGAATCTCAAGCTGAGATTATTTTGAGAATTCATATAAATGCTAAGATAAATTTTTTTTTCCTGTTCAAAACAACATTGAGATTTTGATTCCAAAAGGCCATTTATGGCCAGGAAATGTAACCCGTCATTTGAAGTGGTTTGCCTTCTACTGCCTAAGCTATCAGAAAAACCAAGTCCCCCAAAGATGAGAAAGTACAGAAAAGGAAGTGACTAGATCTAGGATGAGCAGGGAGCAAGGGAAGGTCCTGGGAAAAAGGGGGCAAGGACAGGTCACGAAGACTCAGGCCAGGGAGATGGGCTGGCAAGCCTCTCCCCTGAGCTGGAAAAGTGACAGACCTCTGGGGCCTCGCCGTGTGTGCGGAAGAGTCAGGAGAGATTCTTATTAGATGTTAAAATCCTTCCTGGAACCAGGCACATCCTGAGCAGTTGGCATGCTTGGCACTTTGTTCCTACCGGCCTAACCTCCCAGGCACACTAGTGTGAGGCCCAGGCCCAGGCTTGGTTGGTTGGGATCTTTGCAAGAAGGGATATGGTGTGGTTCTGTCCTGGGCAGTACACTGCCCCTCCCTGGGTAGACACTGCCACCTTCTGACTCTTCAGTTCACTGCCCCAGCATTGGTTTTCTACTGACCGAGAAAGAATAGATTTCATGAGGTGTCCTTTACCTGCTTATAATTGTCCTGAGGTGCCATGTATGTCCCCTGCATTAGAGTCCAAGTGATTCCCAACTTTTTTGGTCCCATGGGGATGTTTCAGTGTTTTAGGTTTAAAACTTAATTAGTTTGGGGGCTAGAGTGATGCTTGGCAGTTAAGAGCTTTTTCTGCTCTTACAGGAGACCTGAGTTTGGGTCGCACTCACATAGGACAAACACATGCACATAATATATTTTTTTAATTAATCCAACTTATTTATTTAATTAAAACAATTTTGGGGATGGGGATGTGGCACAGTATTAGTGCTTGCCTAGCTAGCAGGCATGAGGTCCTGGGTTTAGTTCTAGCATTGCATAAACCAGATGTAGTTCAAGCACTTGGGAGGTGGCAGCAGGAGGATCAGTTCAAGGTCATCCTCTGATATTAAACAAGTTTGAGGACAGCCTGGGCTACAAGAGATCCTACCTCAAAGAAAAACAGTGTAAGGGCTGGAGAGAGGGCTCAGCTGTTAAGAACACTGGCTGCTCTTGCAGAGGACTTGAGTTGGGTTCCCAGCACCGTCATGTCACCTAAGGATCATATATAACTCCAGTTCCAAGAGATCTGACTCCCTCTTCTAACCTCCGTGGGCCTTGCAGGTTCATATATATGCAAAACACTCATACACATAAAATAAAAATAAATTATTTGGGACTGGAGCGATGACTTGGGACTGGAGCGACGTCTCAGCAGTTAAGAGCACTATCTGTTCTTGCAGAAGACCATCTATTGCTCCAGTTCCAGGGGATCTGACGCCCTCTTCTGTTCTCCAAGGGCATTACATGACATGGATGCACTTACATACAGGCAATATACTCATAAACAAAAAATAAAAATAAATCAACAAGTTATTTTAAAAGTGTGTGGTGCTGGAGGTGAAGCCGTGGTTTTACAATGCTAGGCACACGACTTCTTTACTTGTTTTCATATTTATTTTATTGTTGTTTGTTTGAGACAGAATCTCACTCCGTTCAGGTTGGCCTGGAATTCACTATGTGGCCCCAGCTCGCCTCAAACTCAGGGGAATCCTCCTGCCTGGATCTTTCAAGTGCTGGAATGGATGAGTGCACCACCGCCCCTCCACCCCTGGTTCTTTTGCATGCTTGGATGGGGGGGGCTTTTTGAGATAAGGTCTCCCTGTAGCCCCAGCTGGCTGGAATTCTCTATGTAGAACAGTCTGACCTTGATCTCACAGAAATCCACCTGCCTCTACCTCCCAAGTGCTGGAACTAAAGGCGTGCATCACTATGCTGCCTGACTGTAAACTTCTTTTTCTGAGACAGGTCTCACTATGTAGGCCAGGCTGGGCCTTGAACTCACAGAGATCCTCTGCCTTCTGAGTGCTGGGATTAAAGACATGTCCCACCAGAACTAGCCTTATGCACACTTTTAATATATACAATTTTATTTGTCCATTAACACTTAAATAAAGCTGAAAGTAAAACCACGCATATCATGTGGTGTCTTCTAATGACAGTCGACCATAACAGTCACTGTTGTCATTATCCAAAGATAACTTGGTTTACCTAATTTCCGGTTGATAGTGGGCAGGACCTCACCTTGGCCCCATTGTGGACTGTTACTGGGATTGGGATAAAAGTATCAGGGGCCAAAGCACGGCGGCTTGTCACCCCTCCTGCTGCCTTGTTCGGTGGTTGGCTGGGAGTCCCCAGCCTGGTCCCCCTGCTCTCTCAGGAGGGTTTCTGGGACAGCTGTTACCCATTCTCGGGTCTCCCTAGGTGCTCCCTCTCCTCTCTGCAATTTATTTACTCTCTCATATCTATCCTCCAACAATGGGCAAACGTTGTGCTGTGGCCAGGCCCCACGGGACTCACTGGCCTAGGCACAGTGTTTTGTTTTGCCTCCTCCGACTCAGTGCTGCGATCTGATAGGCTGACCCTCCACCAGCGGGCACCAGAGAGACCAGTGTCTCTTTCCTAATTCCCAAATCCAAATAGGGAAGAGCACTTGGGTTACATGGTGATTGGTGTCTTGCCTTCAACTCTAGGCTGCGACAGAGTAGGTCCTAGCCGGGTGTGGAGGCTCATGTCTGTGATCCCAGTACTCAGGTACTGAGGTGGGAGGACTGGTGAGAGTTCAAGGCCAGCCTGGGCTACAGACTGAGACCTTAAATCTGAAAAAAAAAAATCATCGGGGCACTGTGGTGATCCCAGCAGGTGGATCTCTGCGACTTTGAGGCCAGCCTGGTCTACAAAACACATTCCAGACCAGCCAAGGCTGTATAATATAAGGACTATATGGTGAGACCCTATATCCAGACATAACAATAGAAAAGCCAAACAACAACTACAGAAACACACAGAAAAGAGTGAGCCTTGGGCTCATCTGGGGAGGCTCTCGGCTCCCATGAGGATGGGAGGGGCAGCTGGCAGGAGATGGTGGTTTCTTGGGTACCATCCTTCTTCAGTGACTAAGGCACGGTACAGACTGTGCTGCTGCTGCTCCTCGTCGACCGGCTGGTCTCCTCTTCTCTGGCTTCATGTTTCCACTCTAGAAAATTCCTTCCCCCCACGTCAACAGAGCAGACTCGATCTCTGGGCACTTCCAGCAATGTAAGTCCTGCTTCCTCTTTGCTCCTTGTGCCACACATTTCCTGCAGAGGCTCGAGGGCATCAAAGAGTCTCGGGGAGGCTGAACTTGGTGAGGGAAGGAGCCAGGCATTCAGCTGCAGAGCACAGCAGCTACTCAGAGGACTTCCCTTCCCTCTGCCCAGTGTGGCTTCCAGATGTTGTGGAAGCAAGTATGATCACTACTGAGGTCCCAAGACTACTCTGATGTTTCTCCAGCATGGGCTCTGGCCAGAGCTTTCCTTTGTTGTTGCTGGTTTTTGAGGCAAGGTCTTGTGCTGTACCTAGACCAGACTTGAACTCACCGTCCTTCTGCCTCAGCCTCCAGAGTGCTGGGATAACAGGTGTATTTCACTATGCCCTGCTGACCTGGGACTTTCTAAGCTCTCTAGAGCCCCCGAAGTCCGGCTGTGCAGATAGGAATGGGCTTTCCTGTCTCCTAAGTTTTTGGTGGAGTCACCAAGTGGAGTGTTGTCAGAGGAGGTTCTGGCTCCTTCCCAGACCTAGAAAGACCAGGCTGGCTCACCCAGCCCCTCCTCCCTGTAACACTCTCTTTTAGAATTCTGTATAAACCATACAGCATTGTGATGTTTGTTGGTCACTGAAAAGGAAAATAAATGCTTACCTCCTGTCTTTTTAAAAAATTAAAAATTGATGTATATGTGTGTCTGTGTAAATGTGTGTCACATGTGTGCTGGTTCCCTTGGAAGTTAGAAGAAGGCATCAGATTCCCTGGAGCTGGAGTTACAGGTGGTGGTGAGTCACCCAACATGGGTGCTGGGAACCTAAGGAGAGACAGAAGTGCTCTTAACCGCTGAGCCATCTCTGTGGCCCCTCCTGTCTTTTTTTTTTTTAATGACTTATTTATTTATATTTATACAAGTGTTTTGAGTGTCACTATATTTACTGGTATGTGTAGTGCCTGTGAAGGTTGGAAAGGGGCAACAGAACCACCATGTGGGTGCTAGAAATAGAACCCAAGTTCCCTGGAGGAAGAGAAAGTACTCTTAACCCCCGAGCCACCTCTCCAACCCCAATGTTGCACGTGCTAGTTGCCTTTTGTTGTTGTTGTTTTGTGTTTGAGTTCCTGTAGTGCCAGCTGACTTGGAACTTGCTATGTAGACCAGACTGGCCTCAAACTCATAGGTCTTTACCTCACAAGTAAGTCCTGGAATTAAAAGCACACACCACCAGCAGAGCTTGAATTCTTGATCCTCCTGCCTCTACCTCCTGGTACCACCACACCCAGTTTATGGGATGCCAGGAAGGTAACCCAGGACTTGTTGCATGGTAGGCAAGTACTTTACCAAGTTAGCCATATCCCCAACCCAAATTCCCAATATTGGGGTGGGTATGAGAAGTCAGTGATTTCCTTGGGATACAGGTGTTTTTCTTGTCCCTTCCTGGTTCTATGTGAAGTAGACCCTGTCTACTTCTCTGAGCTCATCATACTCCAGGTACACTGATGTCTGGGTTCTGGCATTCCAAAACTGCTTCTTTGGCCTCAGGACCTTTGTACTTCCTATTCCTTCTATTCACAGTGCTCTTCCTTTGTAGATGTGCCATTTAAGGTTGGGCATCTCACAGACACTTATTCTCTGTGTGTGACCAGTTGTGGTATTCTGTAATAGTCTCTGACTGTTGCTAAAGAAGTTTCTTTGATGAGTGGTGACTGGCATACTTGTTTGTAAATATAAGGATCCATATTTAGCATAGATTAAGACATTATATTTGTCAGGATGTAACAGCTTTAGGGTTTTCTCTAAGATCTATGACCTTTCTTTCTAGCCATGTGTATTTGGCTGTGTTTACAATCACACATGAGTCCCCTCCCAAGTGGTGGCACTTTTATCTTGGGGGTAATCAACAACTACCTTATTGGACTTAAAGCCCATTCAAGACATTTTTAATACAAGGGTTAAGAGAAAGAAAGTGCTTGGGAAGAAAGTAAGGCACACCTAAGAGCGTATGGGCTTCTCAAAGAAATCACCAGGGGCCCGAGGTCTGACCCCTTCACACCACCCCCACGGATCTAGAAAGCCCTTCCTTCAGCTGTGTCCTCCACAGGTGCCCTTTGCTGAAGCTGCAGCTCTTGCGCATGCTCAGGCCACTCCTAAGGCTCAGTCCCTGCTTCTGTGTGATTTCATAGAAAGGCCTCCCTGCCCTGCCAATCAACCATGTATTCAGGCCCCACATGGATCTTGGTCCGTTTGCACTAGACCAAGGAGCTGACTGTGCGGGGTACGTCCTGTGCCTGCCTCTGGCAGGAAAACAAGCTCAGCATTTCTCCTGCCAGGCCATTTCCACACTTGGCACCTCCCCCTCCATCTTCATGGATCTGCATACCAAGAGGCAGCTTTGCCCTAGAGTCTTGGCACCTGTCCTGCATGCTGTGCCTGGATTTGGGGGAAGGGTGTCTAAACACTAACAGCTGCTCTTTGCAGTTTCTCTGACTCTGCCTGACATATAAACATGATCTGCCTCCTTTAGTGGTGCTGGAGATAGAACTCAGGGTCTCATGAATGTTACACAAGTGGTCCTCCTACTAAACACCCAACCTAAACAAAAATGGTCTCAGTCAGTAGCCACAGCATTAAACTACCCAGCAAAGAGTCTGAAAAAGTAGTAAGTTTTCTATAAAATCTCTACACTTCTCAATCAAAAAAGCTAATTCTTATTTCTATGAATCTGGGCAATTAGCGCACAGGTCTTAACTCCCCCATTGCCCTGCCCTTGGCAGACATGACTAGTTAATCATATTCCCCATTTACACCTGCACAGGCATTACCGCTAGGTCAGAGAGAAAACGTATTTGTCTCTCAATGAAATGCAGATCTAAATTACTGTAGAGGCAATTCTGGTCCAGAGGTAAACAGCTACACTGAATAGCTCAGCAGGTGAAGGTACCTACTGCCTGACAACCTGAGTTCAATCCCTGGGACCCACATGGAGGAAGGGAAAACCAGGTCCCCAGAATTATCTTCTGGCCTCCACATATGTGCCTCCACACACGTAAGTACACACACACATACAAAGAAAGGAAGAAATGTCCCACACTCATATGCACACACCCACCCTACACACATATTTTTAAAAGGAAATTTTTAAAACTTTAAGAATAAATATGATTATAAAAAGGCAAACAGCCAATTCTTGCAATGAGTACACACATCTGCATTGAATATAGGAGGCCAATTCCAAGAACCTCCCCACAAGGATGTCGGACGGTCTTGTGTTACATCCTGTAACACGGGAGAAGGGGTGAGGGTGAGGGAGGGAGGGAGGGAAGGGGAAGAGGGGGCGGGGGACGGGGGGCGGGAAAGGGGGTGATCATTGGCCAGGATCGGGAAGTCCTGTTCTTTCGGGTGCCAGATAACTAATTTCCTCACTCTGTAGGTGGGGGTCACTATGTGCTGAATGACAGTGGGTCATTCACAAATAGGGGAAAACCAGGGAAGTTCTGCCCAGTCGCTGGGGCCCTGGGGAGCTGTCCCTAGAAGCTGGAGGGTGAGCATCGCCCCCTGGTGGCAAAGCCAGCAACACAGGCGAGATGAATGAGTTAAAGGGAGGCACAGCTGGCGCCAGCAAAGTCTAGGTAGCTGGCTGCAGGTGCTGACACCCGCCTGGGCTGTCCCATAGCCCTTGATTTTGGGACAATCTCCTACTGTATCTGGTGTTCCTCTCTCCTCAGCCCTTCTACCTGCCCCTCGCTCCCACTCATCTCTCTCTTGCTGCCTCCTTAGAGACAATTTCCAAGTCCGTGAGGCAGACAGCCCGGGTCTCGATTTGCCCCAGCAGAGGAGCAGAGTATTTTCTCATGCGGCGCTTGGGTCTGTCAGGATCCTAGTGCCAGACTTTCCCCATCACCTTCCTTTCTCTGGTATCTTCAATCTCCCTTGGCCAGCTTGTGCATGTGCGTGTGTGGCATACGCCGGCCTCAGTGTGAAGGTCAGGAGTCTTCCTCTGTGGCTCTCTGCCATATTTTTTTGAGAGACACTAATTGGCTAGACTGGCTGGCTAGTGAACCCCTGGGACCCTCCTATCTACCCCTCCAAAAGCTGGAATTACCAGGCACAGGTTTTTCCTGGATCCTGGAGACCTAAACTCAGATCCTCATGCTTGTACAGCAAGCATTTTACCCACTGAGCTATTTCCCAAATCCCACCTCAGCCAGCTTAAAAATAAAACTAAACTAAAAATAAAATACAGAGCTGGGTGCTTCATGCCTGTAATTCCAACACTTGGGAGGTAGAGGCAGAGGGATGAGGAGTTCAAGGTCAGCCTCAACTACGTGAGACCCTTGGTCAAAAAAAAAAAAAAAGCGACAAAAGGTTAAATTAAAACCACCAATTCTTGCTGGGTGTGGTGGCACAGGCCTTTAATCCCAGCACTTGGGAGGCAGAAGCAGGCAGATTTCTGTGAGTTCAAGTCCAGCCTGGTCTACATAGTGAGTTCCAGGCCAGCTGGGGCTACAGGAAGACCCTGTCTCAAAAAGACAAAAAGCAAACAGACAAAAAAAAACCACCAAATCTCAAAGCTCTCCTTCCTCTGGCGTCTGCCTACTTCTTGCTTTCTTGGAGGAGGAGGGCATCTGCCCTGGCCACCCACTTCCCTGTCTCCTGCCTTTCTCTGACTTTCACTCTCTGGCCTCCTCACCTCTCCATAGGAGTGACCTGGGGCCGTGTTGCTGTTTCTGGGGCAGTGCCTCCCTCTCCCTTCCCTCAGCTGTGAGCTCTCTTAGGTCTCAGTGACCCTTCCTCAGAGCACTCTAGCTTTGAGCAATCCATTCAGACCACAGCTTCTGCTACTCTGTCTCTGCTGAGTGTTTAGTGGTAAATAGGAGTGTGCAAAATAGGAATGGTGAGATGACTCAGCAGTTATGAGTGCTGGCTACTCTTGTAGAGGACTTGAGTTTGGTTCCCAGCACCCACATGGTAGATAACAACCATCAGTAACTGTAGTTCCAGGGCATCTGACCTCCACAGGCATTGCATACATGGATACACTTACATACATGCAGGCAAAATACTCAGACACATAAAATATAAATAAATTAAAAAATTTTTTAAAAAGAGTGCAAAATGACTGCGCTCCTGTGTGAGCCGAGGCTATCGGGAGAAGGGAGACGGGAGAGAGAAAAACCAAGTACTGCTAGGAAGGCTACGACTGGTTCTGTAGATGGATCTGGGTCCTCCTGAGTGGGCACACTAGCACAGTCCCAGAAGTTGTCTTTGTCATCTCCAGAACTGCCTGGGATAAGAGTAGTCTCTACTTCAGAGGGTTGTTTTGAGGGCTGAGAGAGATCATTCTAGAACAAGCCCCCACCTGTGTATGTTATGAGATCATTCTAGAACAAGCCCCCGCTTGTATATGTTATAATGGTCTCTGTTGCCATTTGCAAAGAAACAATGGAGAGAAATGAGATGAGACCAGGGGCTGGCTGTTGGAGCCAGGATCTGAAACCCAGGAGGGCAGTGGACTGGTGAGCTGTTTGCCGAGGGCATTACTCAGTCACGAATGTAGGTGTCACGGGGTTGAGAGCAGGAGTGGGTAGCCTGTTTCCCGGCTGCTAGCCATCTGGACGACCTTGGGAACACTTGACAAGGGGACTTGGCCAGTGGCTGGCCACAGTGCCCTACGTGCGTGCCCTAGCATAGGGGAGATTGCCCCACAGTGGGTGGAGGTGCTGGGGCATCGGAATGTTAAACAGCTCAGGAGCCAGGAAGGAAAAAGGTCACCTTTTTTGCTGGGGTTGGGGGCTGGGAGGATTACCAGGGAAATGTACACCCATGCTTAAGAAGCACTCGGAGCTTGCCTGCCTTTGGCACTTGCCTGTTGCCAGGTTCTGAACTACATGTGGCCGCTATTCACATGTGGTCACAGGCTCCAAAAGAGGCTCTGCTGTCGTCCCTGTGACTGGAGTCATCTTGTGGAGGCTCAGGAGTTTCCATTTTCAGGAAGTTTGATGGCCTGTTGTTAAGTGCCTCTGCTATGATAAATGCCCTTGTCACGACTAATGTTGACGTTCCATCCCAGCTGTATTGAGATGGGATCAGATGGGACCTTTGAAAGGTGACTGGGCCAAGTTGGCACATGCCTGTTGTAATCTCAGCACTTGGGAAGGCTAACCCAGGGGGTTTCCAGCTTGAATTCAACCTGGACTATATAATGAGACCGTGTCTTGAAGGAAGCAAAGCAGAAGAGAAAGAGGAGGAGGTTCGAAAGGGGAAAAGGAGGTGGGGATAGAAAGAAGAGCAAGGGAGGGGGAAGAGCGGGACAGGAAGGCGGGGGAAGAGAGAAGCGGGGGAGAGGAGAGTGAGGGGAGGAGGAGGCCAGTCCAGCCCTCAAGAATGGGTCCATTATTAATAGATGAATGGATTGGTGGATTATCTGGAGCGTGAGTGTTAGCAAAAGGAGTTTGGCTCTGCCTCTTGGATGTATCAGTTTTGCTATGGTTTGCCCTCAGTTCTGCAGTAAGAAGACTCTCACTAGATGTACTTACTGAACTACCCAGCCTCCAGAACCATGACTGAATAAACCTCTATTCCTTATTGTGAACGTAAGTTCCCAGAAAAAACTGCATCTTAAAACTGAACATTCTACAAAGGCTGATCAACTGATTAGAACTTCAGTGATTGTGGAGAGTTTGGAATGTTACAGGTCCAGAGCCTAACTACCATTTATCTTGGGGCATCTTTAGCTCCCTAAATAACCACTCCTTGCCCACCTTTGTTTCTGACTTAACATCCTGTGACTAACAGATACAAATCTTTTGGAATGTATTAACTTAGCAGACTACCAGCTTCTACCAACCAAAAGACTGAGTGCCATCTGACAGCATCTGAGGCCTGTAACTGAGATGTCTCTTTCTCTGTACCTGCCTACTCCACCAATGTATTTGAAAATGTCTTGATGACTTTTCTTTGTTCTGTAACTATAAAAATGTAATGAAATTGTTACCATGTTGGAACATGGAATTTGGGATAACCTGAATCTGTTTTCCCAGGCCATGGTCGTTCATATTTGTTTCCAGAATAAACTAGCTCTTATCCTCTTTGAGATGAGAGTTGTGCTTTTGCATTCGTTATAAATTATCTGGTCTCAGGTGTTTTCTTTTTAAAAAATATTTTATTATTTTTTTATGTGTGTGAGTGTATTTTCTGCATGTATGTAAGTGTGCCCATGTCATGCAATGCTTGAAGAGATCAGAAGGAGTTGTCAGGTTCCTCAGGAATTGGAGTTACAAATGGTTGTTAGCCACCAAGTGGATACTGGGTACTGAACCTAGGTCCTCTGCAAGAACAGCCAGTGCTTTTAACCGCTGAGCTATCTCCTCAGCCCTCAGATGTTTTCTTTTTAAATATTTATTTATTTGTTTTATGTGTATGAGTATATTACCTGCATGTAAGTGCACCTGTGTTGTGCAGTGCCTGTGAAGGTCAGAAGAGGGTATCAGATCCCCTAGAACTGGGTGGTCGTTGGCTGCCATGTGTGTGCTGGGATTTAACCTGGGTCTTACAAGAAGTCAGTAATCTAAACCAATGAGCCATCTATCTAGCTCCTAGATGTTTTCTTATAGCACCAAAAAATGGACAAAGCAGAACCAAAACAAAATGTAAGAAAATAAAGAATGCTGCCTGGTGGTACACACCTTTAATCCCAGCATTTGGGAGGTGTGGTGTTACTTCACCAACGTTATAATTACCTGAACAAATAAAAGCCTAACTGTTAAGTTTAGTTTTTAAGAGTAGGCCTGCATTCAGAGGGCACTGGCTCCCCTAGAGATCTCACGGAGCTGCTTCCTGGAACTGTGCTGATGAACTAAACTGTGTTATTGGAACGGTCTCTGGAACTGTGTCCTTGAGTCTGGCCCCACCCATCATTTTCTTCAAAATGGCTTCTCCAGCTTCGATTGGGCAAGTACAAGCTTGGCTCCATCCTAATATGGCCTTTACATCATTAATAAAATCATTCTCGTAGGGAGGCAAGGCAGGTAGATTTCTGTGAGTTCCAGGCCAGCTGGGGCTACAGAGAGACCATGTCTCAAAAGCAATACAGAGTAAATAAAGAAAATGAACAAAGACAAAATTTTTTAAATTGTATTTATCTATTTATATTTTGTGTGCTGGGGGGTGGTGCATGCTATGGCATGTGTGTGGAGATCAGACAAGAGGACAACTTTAGAGAGTTGGCTCTCTCTTTTCACCATGTGGGTCCCAGAGATTGAACTTAGGTCATCAGGCTTCCCAGCATGTGCCTTTACCTGCTGGGCCATCTTGATGGCCCACAATAGCCTTTATTTAATGTTAAGTTTTGGATTGTGCTAAAGTTCAGTGTAGAACTAAGGAAGACCCTAGCAGGCATAAAATTTAGGGTTCAAATCTGGCACTACACAAAATCAAGTTATATAAAATTACAACCAAACAAATCCCATTAAAAGACTCAATTGTGGGGCTGGAGAGATGGCTCAGCAGTTAAAAGGAATGGCTGCCCTTGCAGAGGACCTGAGTTCGAATCCTAGCACCCACATGACAGCTAACAACTGTCCATAGCCCCAGTTCCAGAGGCTCCAATGCCCTTTTCTCACTGCCATGGGCATCGTGCGACATGGGTGTGCTTATATACATGCAGGCAATACACTCGTACATGTAGAATAATGATAATAACAATAATAATAATAAGACTCAGTTGTTTAATACATTTTACTAGTGTTGATGCACTTCAGGATATTTGTAGCAGTTTGTACCTACATGGTGGTACTACGGATTCTGTTTTCAGCAAGATTGTGTTGATAGTTTGAAATTGGCCATGGTGGGAGTATTTATGCCAGGGAAATCAGCCTATTCTGCACCAGTATATATATATATATATACACACACACACACACACACACACACACATACACACACACACAGTCCACCAGAACTAGCTGTTCAACATTTGCCACCAGCATCATAAGGACAAACTGATTCCAGGAAGCATCTTTCCTCTTTTCTCATGAGTCTCAGTATTCTTCATCTGCCCATGATGATGCCTTTCTGTCTCCCAACTCCAGTATCCAAACAAGCTGTTTTACACGTCCACATCTCATTGGTCCTACACTGCACACAGGGGAGAGTGATGGAGCTATTATTGATCATATAGTGTTTATCATACCCTTTTTCAGTGAAGCTTTCATTTAGCCCTGGCAAAGTTAGTGTGGTAGGTGATGAACTATGACTCTGCCCATTTTACAGATGATAAAATGAGCTTCAGAGAAACTAAGCAACTCTCTCCAGGACAACCATCGGGGGTGAGGCAGGCGTCCCCTCTTATCTACCAGCTTTATGAATGGAGAATCACATTACAGGAGTAATGAAGGGAAGCAGCTCAGGCACCATCCTTCCTGAGCTGGAGGTAGCATCCTTCCTGGAGCTACCCCGACTCCAGCCCAGTCGATTGCAGGCCGCAGTTCTTGGTCACATGCAATCAAATGATTGTTCACTAATAAAATGTTATCTCTCTCTCCCAGTGCTGGTTATTAAAATTATGCCCCCTCCCTAGGGCGTTACCATGCTACGCCAGCGCTCTATATCTGAGTCAAAGGCCAGGTCCTTACCTCAGGCCTTTAGAAAACATTTTCCAAAACCTTTTTTAGGCCCAGTGGTTAAGAGCACTGGCTGCTCCTTGCAGAGGACCCAGGTTCTGTTTCCAGCACCCAGATGGCAGCTGATTCCAGTTCTAGGGGCTCCAATGCCCTCTTTCTCACCTCTGTGGACACTGCATACATATGGTGCGCCCACATGCATGCAAGCAAAATACTTATACACATAAATTTAAAAAAAAATTTAGGACTGTAGCTCAGTGGTGACTTACAATTGCCTGTAACTCTACCTCTGGGGGATCCAACACCATCTTCTAACATCTGAGGGCACTGCATGCATGTGCACACACCCCTACACAGACAGACCCACCTATACACATCATTAAAATAAATCTTAAAACCTTTTTCAAGCCGGGCATGGTAGTAAACACCTTTTAATCCCAGCACTCAGGAGGAGAGGCCAGGTCCCGCCACAGGGAGACTTTGTCTCAAAAAGACAAAGCAAAACAAAACAACAAAAAAAAAACACTTAAAATTTTGTTTTAAAAGTGTGTGTGTGTGTGCGTGTGTGAGTGTATGTTAGTGCAGGCACACACATGCCACAGTGTGCTTGAGAGCTGGTTCTCTCCTGTCACCTTGTGGGATCTGGAGATTAGACTCAGGAAGTCAGGCTTGGTGATAGGAGCTCTACCCGCTGAGTCAGCTCACCAGCCCTCGGAAACTTTAATGAATAAATATGGCTGTTCTGGAGTTAATGATCCACTGTGTTACTGCTGCAGCATGTTTGAGTCAATCAATTATTAATTAGAAATTGAGATCCAAACTATGGAACCAACTCGCTCAGTCCTGGCACCTGGCTGGGTGTGGTGGCACAAGCCCATAACTCCAGAACATGAGAGGTTGAGGAAGGTGAATCAAGAATTCAAGGCCATTCTCAGCTAAAGAGTTTGAGAACGGAAGGCTAGCCTAGGCTCCATTCTAAAATGAGGACGAGGAGGAAGAGAAATAGGAAAGAAAGAAGAGGAGAGAGAGAGAGAAAGAGAGAGAGAGAGAGAGAAAGAAAGAGAGGGGGAGAAGAAAAAAGGGAGGAAAAGAAAAGATCTAACTTCACAACTTCAGAGTTTGTTTAAAGATGAAGACAGGGCATTAGCCAGGCTTGCCTGCTGCTCAGGCACGTGATGGACGATTATGCTGTTATTTAAAACCATCTAGGGTCAGGCACGGTGTACATGCCTTTAATCCCATCAGTAGGCAGAGGTGGGTAGATTGCTATGAGTTTCAGGGTAGCCAATCTACATACATAGTGAGTTCTAGGCCAGCCAGGGCTACATAGTGAAACTGTCTCAAAGAAAAAGAATAAAATATTCTAAGGAACTGGGTATCTTGGGAGGCTGAGGGAGAAAGATTGCTGTGAATTTGAGGTCAGCCTGTGCCACATAGTGAATTCTAGGCCAACCTGGGCTACAGTCTCAAAAAACTAAAAACCAGAAGCAGAAGGGTTTGAGGTGGTTAGTTATGTTAACGAATCTCACTGATTATTCTTTGTATTCATAAATCGTAACACCCATAATACATACGATTATAATTTGTCAATTTCTAATTTAAACATAAAAATAAAAGTCAACAACTTGTAGAAGAATGTTTAATGACTCCAAATCGAAGGCCCCATGAAGGCTCCAGGGGAAGATATAGCAGAGAGAGGCCTGGGGAGCCAACTCCGACGACCAGCCCCAGAACCATTCATACACTCTGGCTCTTTAGGACTCTGCCTGTGGGAATTGCTGGGGCAGTCCTGGCACACTAACACAGCCAGCAACCCAGGGTAAATGAAATGGAACTCACCCACATCTGGAAGGGCAGGCTTCTTTGCAATAGAGATTTCTTAAAAAGATGTATTCACTGAACCCATTTGTTTGTTTTGCTTTTTCTGAAGTAGGGCATCCCAGGTTGTCCTCGATGCACTATGTAGCCCAGGCTGCAGCAGTCCTCCTGCCTCAGCCTTCAGAGTGCTGGGATTGCAGGTATGCACCACCAAATTCCACGGCATCTTGAGGGCATGATGCTAAAGAACACAATTCAGAAAGAGAAGAACAAATACTGTTGGGTTCTGTCTGTGGCTCTGCTTCCTGGAACCTGTGGAATTCCCCCCCC
This sequence comes from Eospalax fontanierii, assembly GCA_035773235.1. Taxonomy (NCBI): domain Eukaryota; kingdom Metazoa; phylum Chordata; class Mammalia; order Rodentia; family Spalacidae; genus Eospalax; species Eospalax fontanierii. Next base: position 148,013,923 of record CM069524.1, on the reverse strand, counting down.
TTAGGGACCTCCTTAGCTGAAGAATTTCAGAATGAGTCAGATGCAGCAAAGTCAGTAAGCAGAGATAAGGGACTGTGCAAGCACAGATTCAAGCACAAGGGAAGGGAGGAAGAGAAAGAGGAGGGGGAGGGAGAGAGCTCCAGGACGCCACAGCGCACTTGTGGAAATCGGAGTATAATTTGCAGGAGATGGCTATCTCCTTCCACTGTACGGGTTCTGGGTATCAAACTCAGGTCATCAGTTTGTTTTCTTTTCTTTGCCCCAAGTCCAGAGCCTCACATATAGCAGGCAACAGCTCTACCACAGATTCGTCAAATCTATTCTTCCATGTGTGGGACTGTGTGTGTGCATGCACAGGGGTGTGTGTGTGTGTGTGTGTGTGCACCTGCGTGTAGGTCAGAGCGTAATGCTGGGTTTTCTTCACTCACTTTCCGTCTTACCTTTTGAGTCAGGGTCTCATATTGTATCTGGAGGTCATGGACTCCTTGAGGCTGTCCAACCTAAGAACTGTCTTCTTACTACTTCTTCAGCACTGCCTTACAGGTCAGTGCACAACTCCCAGATTTTTGTTTGCTTGGTTCAGTTTTTTGAGACATGGTCTTCCTGTAGCCCCAACTAGCCTGGAACTCCTTACTAGACAGGGCTGGCCTTGATCTCACAGAGATTCACCTGCATCTGTCTCCTGAGTGCTGGGATTAAAGGCATTGTATCACCACACCCTTCCGAACTCCTAGCTTTTTACTTGGGTTTGGGGAATCTGAATTCAGGACCTCATGCTTGTGCACAATCACTTTATTGACTGAGCCATCTCCCCAGGCCTCAAATCTGTTCTTGAATGGATGTTTACTCATGACTGATCTTTTTCTGTGGGTTTTTTTCTCCTTTCTTTCTTTTGTTTTTTTCTGTGTTTGAGATTGAACCCAGGGCCTTTATGCTAGGCAAGTGCTCTCCCACTGTGCTAACACCTACAGCCCCTGCGCTCAACGTTTTATCTTCTTGCATCAGTCATAAGGAAAATACTGGTTCACTGAGTTATGCATATCTTTCCGAAGTTGTGGCTGTTGCACAATACAAAAATAAAACTGGGCTCTCGAGATGGCTCAGTGTGTAAAGTGCTTGCTTTGCAAGTTCAATGACCTAAGTTCCATCCCTGGAATCCATGGTGGAAGGAGAGAACTGAGTCTCTCAAATGTTCTCTGACATCCACATGTGCATATGTGTGTTGTGTCACATGACTGCCTGTACTCACACACACACTAACAATAAATAAAATGACCACCTCCCCCAACATATGCATGCTTGGTAGTCTTACCACTAACTTCATCAGGATTAACTTTTAATTTTTATTTATTTATTTTATGGGTGTGAGTGTGTTGCCTGCATGCACGTAAATGCACGGCTGCTGGGCAGTGCTCCTGGAGGTCAGAGGAGGGCATTGGATCCCTTGGCACTGGAGTTTTGAACCACTGTTAGCAGCCATGTGGGTGCTGGAAAGCAAATCCAGGCTCTCTGCAGGAGCAGCCAGTGCTCTTAATTGTCGAGCCATCTCTCCGGCCCCCAGAATTACCTTTAAGAAAGGATGCTGTTGAGCCAGGTGTGGTAGAGCACACCTTTAATCCCAGCTCTCAGGAAGCCAGGGTTTCTGTGAGAAAGAGGCCAGCAAGTTCCAAACCCGCCAGGGCTCTAGGGATGCTCTCAAGTCCAGCATTTTCCAGAATTCTACTTTTTCAAGTTCAATTTATTTTACTTTATTCTGTTTTACCTTTGTTTTTTGAAATAAAGATTTATATGTATGTCTCATGTGTGAGAACACCCTCGGGGGCCAGAGGAGGGTGACATAGCCCTTGAAGCTGGAGTTATAAGTAGTTGCTGGGAACACAGGTTCTGGGAATTACTGGTTGGTCCTCAGGAAGATCCGCAAGTACTCTTAACCTGTGAGCCATCTCTCCAGCCCCTCTTGGTTTTTGCCTTGCTGGGGTTTTACTGTGTAGCCCAGCCTGCCCTCCAATGTAAGATTCTTTTGCCTCAATCTCCCAAGGGCTGGGATTTACAGGTATCTATCACCACACTTGGCCGAAAGGGTCAATTATTTCTTTGAGGGAGTGATAGTGAATCCTTCTTTCCTTCCATCTTTCCTTCCTTTTGACAAGGTGTCATATATCTCAGATTGGCCAAAAGCTCTATAAGTAGCCGAGGCTGGCTTTGATCTTTCCCTCCTCGACCCTCAGCCTTCCAGCTGCGGGGATTGCAGTTGTGAGCCACCATGCTTACTAAGGACTTCGGGACCCACCTCTAAGAGTCTAGTTGTGGGATCCTACTTTTCAAACCTTTGTTCTGGGTCGTAATATCTCGTTTCAGCTTCACCTGACTTCTCACTTTGTTGTGGTCTTTTGTCCTCCCTGGTCCTCAGAAACGGCCTATGACCCTATCAGCACCAAGGGTCTTGAAAGGGAGGGAGCGGTAGCGAAGGCTTCTACCAGCCAGCAGCCACAGCTGTGGGCGTGGCTAGTCCCTGCAGTTTAAGACTGGTTTTCTGTATGCTGAGGGTGGTGGGGCCCCTCACCTTCCTCTCTGTTACCTCACTTCCTCTCCCGCCCTCCAGCCCCATTAACTCTTCACTTCCCTGAAAGGCCTGTGTGGAGGGGCCTTCAATTTAAAGGAAGCTCTCGGAGTGGATTGTGCTGGGGCCCTCTGGGCAACACTCAATTACTGTGTCCCTTCCAATTAAAGTGTGTGTGTGTGTGTGTGTGTGTGTGTGATTTATTTGTTTATTTAGAGACTGAGTCTCACTGTGTAGCCCAGGGTGGTCTGGTCTGCATCCTCCAACTTCAGTCTGTTAGTTTGGTTGTCTGTCTGTCCATGTGTGTTTGTGTGTGTGTGTTTGTGTGTGTGTTGTGTCCTTTGTTTGACTTACAAGCATGTATTACCATGCCCAGACAAGAAATAAATATCTTCATTATTTTTCTCATTACACCAGTTGATGGATACTTGTCATAAGATGTTCAAATCTGACAGAGAAAGTATAAAGTTGAAACTGAAGGGGCTGGAGAGATGGCTCAATGGTTAAGTGCACTGACTGCTCTTGCAGAGGACCCAGGTTTGATTCCCAGCACCCACATGACCGCTAAGAGCCATCCATAACTCCAGTTCCAATGGATCCAACACCCTCTTCTGGCCTCTATGGGCACTGTATGCACAGGGTAAACTGACATTCATGTAGGCAAAACACTCATACACATAAAATAAATTTTTTAAAGTTGAAATTGAAGCCAAGCTTGGTAACTCATATGTGTAATCCCAGCACGCAGAGACAGAATGAAGCAGGTTTGCCAGGCTTGGTTTACAGAATGAGATCCCATCTCAAAAGCCAAAAATAAATAAAGTTGAAATAGAGAGTCTCACCTAGTTCCACCTCTTCCTCGTGTACACTTTAGTTTATTTCTGTTTCTTACTTTTTTTCTTGCTTATATGTATGGTATGTCTACACATGTGATATATATTATAGACATGCGCATGTGTGTTTTTACACATAGAGGATTTGGCCTGTCATCTTTTCTTTCCTTCTTTCTTTATTCAAGATAGGGTCTCATTGTAACCCTGAAACTTGCTAGATAGACCAGGCTGGCCTCATACAGAGATCTGCGTATATATACTTCCATACCCAACTTATTTATTTTATTTTATTTTTAACTTTATTTACTTATTTTTATTTTATGTGTATGAGTGTTATGCTTGTATGTATTTAAGTGCACTCATGTCGTGTAGTGCCTTTGGAGGACAAAAAAGGGCTCCCTGGAACTGGAGTTACAGACTGTTGTTAGCCACCATATGAATGCTGGGATTTGAACCCAGGTCTTCTACAAGAACAGTCAGCGCTCTTAACCACTGAGCATCTCTCCAGACTTTATTTTTGAGACAGGGTTTCACTCTGTTGCCCAAACTGGTCTGGAATTCAAGGTAATCCTGCCTCAGGCTCCCCAGTGCTGAGATACTACAGGACTCCTTGTATTTGTTTTGTGTAGGTGATGGTGTCCAGAGTCTTTCAAATGCTAAGGATGTAGCTCCTGCAATGTTCTTTCACTTAATGTATCACAGAATATTTTCTTTCTTCAAAAATTTTGTGTTTGTTTTGGAGATAGAGTCTCATTATATAGCCCACTATGTAGCCAGACTTGAACTCACAGAGATCCACCTGCCTCTGCCTCCCAAGTGCTAAGATTAAGGGTGTGTGTCACCAAGCCTGGCTTTCATTCTGGATTTCCTTATTGCAAATAACAAGGCTGTAAACGCCTTTGTGTTGTGTGTCTCCATACAACCTGGTGAGTGTTACTGTAACATCTGACCCACCACATGAAACCTCTGTGTGAGAGGGTGTGTGCATTGCCCAAGGGAAGGACGCTATAGACACTGAACCACCCAACACTCCTGGCAACCACATCCATGTGTTTTCAAAAGATCTGTTTACATTTTCATCTCCTTCACATTCCTGAAGACTAAGGTCCTCTCAGGAAGGAATGTGTTTTCTTGTCTAACTCAGTGTCAGACTTGGCATGTCACAGAGGCTCAGTAAGCCTGTGTGGAGCAGCATGTGCCCTCTTTGTGTCAGGTCTCATCCAGCACAGGAGATTAAACATATTTAATCCTTAGAATTCCCAGCAGTGGGTGGTGTTTGTGTTCCAGTTTGAAGATGGGGAACTGAATTTTTGAGCTGTGGCACCAGGCAATGAGACCCTAATCATACAACTTCCGTTTGCAAATGGGCGGAAACCATGCTCTGGGAGTTTCCTGCCAACTTAGTAATGTTGAATCTGGCCCATTCTAATGCTTGTCAGTCATTTTCCCGTGTCTGACTCTTGCTCTGTAGATTTAGGAACTTTTAGGATTAACTTAAGCAACAGAGAGAACAGTGAAATTCAATAGTGTTTCGAAATCTTCCCAGCACTAGGTAGAGATGGGAGGATCAGAAGTTCAAGGTCATCCTCAGACTATCTCAATAAACAAAACAAAACACAAAAAACAATAGTAAACTTTCTTAATTTACTTTGAAACCTCATTATTGTCTATTTTGCAAAGCTCAAATCAGGGACTGGGGATGTAACTCAGTTGGTAGAGTGCTTGCCTAGAGTGTACAAGATTCTGGGTTTGATACCTAGAACTGCATAGAGCCAAATTGTGGTGTAGGACTGAAATCACAGCTCTTAGGAAGTAAAAACAGATTGATCAAGAGTTCAGCTACATAGCCAGTTGAAGGCCAGTTTGGGATACCTGAAACCCTATATCAAAATAATAATAATAATAATAATTAATAATAATATCCAGACAGCAGTGGGTTTGCTTCCTAGTGAAAACTTCTTCCTGGTTATGACCCCACAGGAGAGACATCAATTGTCTCATATTGCCTTTTTTTTTCTGACAGCCCGTCTCCTTGTAGCCCCAGCTGGTCTGGAACTCAATATGTAGACCAGGTTGGCCTCAGTCTCACAGATTCATCTGCTGCTGCCTCCTGAGTGTTGGGATTAAAGATGTGTGTGTTGCCATTCCTGGCTTCATATCACTTCTTACAAGAGCACTAATCTCACTCATAAGGAGTGGGCCTCATGATAGAATTACCTCCCAAAGATACCACCTCAAAGCACCATCACCGGGGGATCTGGGTGCAGCATCTGAATTGTGGGGACACAAGACTTCAGGCCATAGCAGCCACAAAATAGTCAGGTTGAAAGCAGTCGTTTGTCTTGCTGAGAACAGGGGCGGTGTGAAGGTACAGAGGTGACTCTCCTGGGAGAATGGCTGGAGGCGGGTTCTTGGCAAGAGGAAACAGCGAAAAAGAAGGGTGGCAAGGGCACTCAGGTGACAAGCTTTCCAAGGGTTAAAGCACTGGTTGTGGGGAGCTACTGCAGGCCTCTGAGCTGCCTAGGCTGGCCTTCACAAAGAAGGTGCTGGAAGCAGCCTCAGGCCAGAGTGGGGGAGCGGGAGGGTAGTCTGCAGGCTGGGGAAGACTGGAGAGATGACCATAAATAGCTCACTCTGTTTTCAACACTCTTCTCCTATTTACTTTCTAATAATGGCATTGCCATTTTTCAGGCTTTGGGGGAGCAGAGTATTTCTGACTCATGCTGGCTCCTCCCCTGCTGGGCCTGTGTCCAGGCAGCTGCCATACCATCTCTGCAGTCCTGTCTTTTTCGGAGGTCTGCCAGGACCTGTGTCAGGCCTGTCTCTGCCTCAGGGACTTTGTTCTGTCTTCTCAGGCTTGATTTTCTGCCTCTCAACACATCTTGATGCCCGTTGTTGCTAGAGTCTCCCACCTGCTAATGAGTATACCACAAGACACATGCCTTGAGTGTGGGTGGGGTAAAGCTTGAGAATTACCCCCTTTTCAGACTGTGGTCTAGCCTCTATCCACTCTTGGAGGATACTCCAAACCTCACCACACTCTCCAGGGATGCTCCTCCAGCACGGGGAACTTCTTCCTTGCTAGGCGTCCCATGCGTCATCAAAACTCCCCTTAAAAGTAGGAGTTCTCAGCACTCAGGAGGAGGAGAAAAGAAGATTGGGATTTCAAAACCGTTCTCTGCTGTATAGTGAGTTTGTGGCCAGCCTGGGTTACATGAGACCTTGTTTCAAAAAACCAAAACATTGAAAAAATAAATGTCTTGGGAGTCTCTCCTTTCCCTGGGTCTGTAATCCTGAGAGGGTAGGTGAGAGCAACATCTGTATTTTTGTCCTTTCACAGAGAACTTCTTTATAGCTTAGACTCAGTTACAAAATAGAGTTTAATTTAAGTAATGTGGAGCTGGGGAAATGGCTCACAGTGGGTAAAGTGCTTGTCATGCAAGTGTGAAGACCTGAGTTCAACTCCCCAGAACCACACAGAGCCAGGCCTGGCAGGGCACATCTGTCATTCAGTGCCCCCTGGTGAAGTGGAAGTGGTGACAGGAGAACGCTGTGGACCAGCCAGCCTGGCTTATGCAGTGGCCAGCAACAAAAGAGACTATTCTAAACAAGGTGGAGTGTGAGGACTGACATGCAAGCTTGTTCTCTGACCTCCACACATGTGCTGTGGCATGCACAATCCACACTCACACACATATTCAAGCACACATATCACACAGACACAGGCACACACATCTTATATACACCCAAACACACAAATGTGGACAAATAGGAGTTTCTTACTCATTGATCTTAAACTGTAGGATCTAAGCCCATTTTCTTTAAACAGCAACATGGGCAAAACTTTCAGGGTCCAAAATTACCACAGTCAGGAATTCCGAATAAGAACAGTAACTACGAGTCCTAGTTTCTCCCTTCTGTCCTTAAAAGAGTAATAGACTATCAGCCAGGTTCTTGAATTTGAACTGGAATTTTCCTGCACCTCAGCGGTGTGACTTTGAACCAGTGCCCTAACCTCTCTGAGCTCTGCTGCAATCAGACACCTCACAAAGTAGTCATCGTATGGAGGAAGCTGGCGTGGAGTTGGAGATGTGGGAGGTAGGCAGTAAGAAGCAGCCTACTGGACTTTGGTTTACCCCGGAACTGATGCTGTGCTTACACAAGACACAAGGTGGATGGGGCTGGAAAGGTGGCTCAGCAGTTAAGAGCACTGGTTATTTTTGCAGAAGATCCAGAACTTTCCATAACTCCAGTTCCAGGGGATTTTACATCCTCTTCTGTTCTCCAAGGGCGTTGCATGAAATGGGTACTTTTATATCCACGCAGGCATAACACTCATACACATTAAATAAAAATAAATAAATAATTAATTAAAAAAAGACACAAGGGCTCCTATTTTGGTCTCTTAGCAGGCAATACCAGGGTCTGCAGCACACTAAGGCTGCAGTAGTGGCCTGCCAGGCCTCTGAGAACAGGAAGCCCCTATGGGGAGGGAAAGCAATTTCCTCGCCAGCCTTCTAGAAGTGGCAGCATAGAATCTTATTGGACCAAATGGATGCTTGGGAGGTCTGTTCTCCACCCTTGCATATGTGGACCCTGAAGTCCAGGGACCTGATGGTACCAGGATGGAGTGAAAGCCAAAGCCATTGGTCTCCACAGACTTCTTTTCTTTTCTTTTTTTTTATAAAATGGGGTTGCCTGGCAGTTCCAGCTAGCCTGGCACTTGCTATATTGACCAGGCTGGCTTTAATCTCACAGAGATCTGCCTCCCGAGTGCTGGGTTTAAAGGTGTGCATCACCATGCCCAGCAGCCTCCACAGTCTTTACCAGTGTTTTGTGCAAGAGAATTGGGAACATAGTGAAGGGGACATTAGGCTTTTCTGGAATGCTAGCCCCCTTGTGCCAGCTCTACTGGATCCCAGAACCAAAGCTGTGACTCAGCCACACAGAACAGACTCCAGGAGGGAAGCTTTGATGTTAGTAGTCAAGGTCACCTTTCTGGCCCAGCTCCATCTGGCAAAGCTGATTGTGAGACTATGGTAGGAGCTGTGGACACAGGGCAGAAAGGTTGCTCCCATCTGGAGTGAACTGGTACAATTGGGCATACCAGCATACCAGGGCCAGTTTGTTAGACTTTTGTTTTGTTTGTTTTAATTTTATTATTTTTATTTTATGTGTATGTATATATTGCCCGCATGTAGGTTGATGCTGTATCATGCAATGCCCACAGAGGTTCAAAGAGGGCGTTGGATCTCTTGGATCTGGAGTTACAGGTGATTGCTAGCCACCATGTGGGTGCTGGGAATTGAACCCGGGTCCTCTGCAAGAGCAGCCAGTGCTCTTAACTGCTGAGCTATCTCTCCAGCCTTGTTTTGTTTTGAGACAGGGTCTTCCTGTAGTCCCAGCTGGCCTGGAACTCGCTATATAGACCAGGCTGGCCTTGAAGTCATGGAGATCCTCCTGCCTCTGCTTCCCCAGTGCTGGGATTAACCAACTGTATCATCATGTCCAAATGGGTTTTACCTCAAGAAACTGGGCAAAGTGATGGATTTGGGTTGTGTGTGGGCGGATTATTTCCCCTTCACACAAACAGGAAAAATAGAAGCTATTGGCTGGGCATAGGGCTGGGTGTTTGATGGAGCTTTTACCTAATGCACGGGAGGCCTGGGCTTTTGGGGTAGGGCTGTACAGCTGCCTGTCAAGGACGTAATTAACGTGGGTAGTGCTGGCCCGGTTGGCCCGGTAGAAGATGCTTGAACCTCAAACCTGTTGCATACATAACTTCACAGAGTCTGGCAGCCTCTTAGAGTTACATTCATTTGAATCCAGGGGACATAGATTCTGGTCATGCTAAGGGACTTTGGGGATTAGAACTTTGACCTAGTAAGGAGCAGAAAGGGGATTTCAATCTTTCGTTTTGTTTTTGAGACACTGTCTCAGGTAGCCCAGGCTGGCCTTGAATTTCGTATGTAGCCAAAAATGACCTTGATCTCCTGATTCTCCTGCCTCTCCGTTCCGGGTGTTAGTCTGAGAGGCTTGCTCCATTGCACCCCAGGTTTAGGATTTCAACTCCCTATTTCGCCAAGTCCACCGGACCGGATTTATCTGGGAGCTAGCTCGAGAGGCTGTATTCTTGGCTAATGAACGCGGAGCTTGCCAAGCCGCCTGAGAAGTGCACTTGAGGAGGGGGCGGGAGAGTGTCATCCAGCTGCACTGGACGAAGGGGTTTAAGGTGATGTGTCAGCCACTGACGTCCTGATGAAAGTCGGGCGTCGTAGAGCTCCCGGCGGTCCGACTGGGTCTCACCGTCTCCAGCTGCTTCGGAGCTGGGCTGCGGCTCCCAGAAAGCGCGGGCTCGGTGCTGGGGCGTCCGCGCTTTGGAACAGGCCCAAGGGGCGTCGGGCAGACACTGGCCCTGGGCCCGCCTCCTCCCGGGCGAGGCCCAATGGGGCTGCAGGCCGGCAGCTCCGCCCCGGTTGGGTCCAGGCGGCCCGGGCCAGCCGGGCCCCCGGCGCAGCCAGCCCGGTGCAACGGCGCTCGGACCTCGCGTGCTCGGGATGGCCGGCTACCTGCGGGCCGTGCGCTCGCTCCGCAGAGCCCAGGGCTCCGCGCCGGCCTGGGCGCCGGCCGCCCTCACCGCCCCCAGCTTGCCGGAGCAGCCACGGCGCCACTGTGAGTGCTGCACCGGGGACAGAGCCGGGCGCGCGCCGCGCCGCGACGTGGCCACTTCCCGGGCGGGGGACACGGGGAGCGCGACTCGCGACGCGCTTGGTGGCCCGCGCGGCGGGATCCCGCTCACAAAGGGCCGGACGGTGGCCTCGCTCCAGGCTCCCTCGACCCGAGAGTCCAGGCCGCAGCTAGCGCAGGGGTGGGGGTTGGGGGATGGTGGCAACTGGTGGCCTGGGGCCCGAGCGCACGTCCTGCCAGAGCAGGCCCCCCCGGTGTTCCGGGGGGAGTGGTTCTGGGAGTGCCTGGACCTGGGAGGTATCCTGTCCTCTGTGTGCCCTTGGAGGGACAAGCGACCTGGAGGGGCTGGAGGCCCGGCTGCTGCCCCAGCGGGGGAGGGTCGCCGCGCAGTCCCTGCTCAGACAAAGGCTGCCGGGAGAGGCCGCCTCTTCCCTTCCCTCCCATCCCGCGGCGTTCGGATCCCTCCTCGCCCGCAGGCCCACGTCAGCTATTTCTGGAGCGTTTACTCGACAGCTGGAGGAGTGCCTTCTATTTCCACTCCTTTTGTTTAGCTGCCACTTCCCCACCCCTCCCTGAAGCTCCATCCTGGGCCCTCTCCTTGGTTTGATTGCCCCTTTCTTGCCCGGCAGGCCATGCTGTGCTGGTGAGTGGGTCCTGCCCGGTACACAGGCTGTGGAGACCTAGCAGTGTGTTCACGTTGTCATTTTCAGCACTCAAGTCGGTTCCATGGCATTTGTCTTGCCTTCAGTACCTTTCTTAGGCGTGAAGACGCAATTCGGGGCAAAATAAGTAGGACTTAGTAAGAGTCTCCATTACCAGCACAAGCTGCCCATGGCATGTGAGCATCGGGCTGCCCATCATTCTGGCTACTCAACGTCCTGCTACAAAAGACGGGAACAATGGAGAGAGAGCTCTTGGTTCTTTCTGATACCCATTGCCACGGAAATTCTATCCTGACCTTACCCAAAACCCCTTGGCCGCAGCGAGGAGGATAAAGGAAGAGGGGGCGGGATCCAGCTCTGTGCTTGTCCTGGCTAGAGTGGTAATCTTTAACTGAGTGCGGGAAGCAGCTGACCAGAGCTGGGGGCCAAAAGGGAGAAGGCTTGGGCCCCTGACCATCTGTTGTCTTTTGTGCGTCTGGAATTTGTCTGGTGAAACCCCTTCAAGTGCCCCAGGTCCCAAAGATTCCTGTATGGTGCGAATGGCAGTGAAATGGTGTAGAAGTTAAAGGTATCTCTCTCTCTCTCTCTCTCTCTCTCTCTCTCTCTCTCTCTCTCTCTCTCTCTCTCTCTCCCCCTCCCTCCCTCCCTCCCTCCCTCCCTCCCTCCCTCCCTCCCTCCCTCCCTCCCTCCCTCCCTCCCTCCCTCCCTCCCTCGGTCTACATTAGCACTAAAAGAAAGAACACAAACCAACCAACAAACAAATAAACAAAACTCCACACTAACAAGAAAATTAAATTCCTTAGGGATCCTGAATTTGGATACACAGTTTGAAAGCAGCCAGTCCAAAAGTCCCAAAAGTCCCCACGTGGGGTGGTTGTTCGTGGGGAAATGCCTGTGGTCGGAATCGGTCATCAGACTGTACAGCTAAGTCTTGCCAGCTTGTTACCTGGCAACGCTGCTGGAGACAATGCTCAGCCTTCCCTTTGATGACAAAGAAAGCTTTTTTTTGGCTAAAAAACAGTCCTGTCTTTGCTGTCCGTAGTTCCCACACGAGTCTCTTTCTAAGTGCAGCCTCCTGTGACTACTGCTGGCAGTGTCTGATAAGCCAGAGCTTGGGAAGTCGTGTATGGGCTTTGAACCTTGCCATGGAACAAGTGGCTAGCTTTCCTTTATTCTACTTCTAGCCTGAAACTCACCTTAACTTTTTAGATCTTGGTGGCTGGACCCAGAGGGTATCCTGCCCACCTTGCACCCTTAGAGGAGAGAAGCAACCCAGAGAAGGGCTCAGATCCCAAACAAATTATTTAATTACTGATCGTCAAACTCGTTTTTTTAAAGGGTTAAAAAAAAAGTATATGTATTTTCCCTGCATGTTTGTGCACAACATGTGTGCAGTGCCCACGGAGGCCAGAAGAGAGTGTTAGAACTCCTGGAACTGGAGTTATAAACTGTGGTAAGCCACTGTGTGGGCGCTGGGAACTGAACCTGGTTCCTCTAACTGTAAGTGCTCCTAACTCCGAGTCACCTCTTTAGTCTCAAGTTTTTTTTTTTTTTAAACATTATTGTGTGTGTGTGTGTGTGAGAGAGAGAGGGGTGTGTGTGTGGTGTGTGTGCACATGCCACAGTACGTGTGTGGGGTTAGAGAGCAACTTTGTGGAGCTGGCTCTTTCCTTCCAACTTTATATGGATTGGGGATTGAATGCAGATCTTCAGGTTCTGGCCTTTACCCACCATCTCACAGGCCCTTCATCAAGTTTTGCAGACCCACTAGTAGAGATCCTGCCTGTTCCCTGCTGGGCGGCTTCAACCGCGTTAGATAAGAGCCACCTCATCTCTAGCGCTGCTTCCCCTCAGGTCTGGTCTGGGCACTTGTGTTTGGTCCAGTGGGTATTGAAGAGAAATCTCTCTGGAAAGACTTGGCTGCCCCTAACCATTCCATCTTTAGTTCAGATCTCTTGGGCTGAGTCATTTCAGGGTGGGAGGTGCTGGGAACAGCCCTGCTATTAGAAGAAAGGATTTGTAGTTTATTTCAGGGCTTATGCTGTGTAAACCTGCGTTAAAAACACCAACAGATGGTAATTTTTATTTATTACTTTTTTTCCTTGCCGTACTGGGAGCCCAGAACCTCACACCTGGTGTGCAAGTGTTCAACCATTAAGCTCACAGCCTCCAATAGTTTTTAAACTTTATCTTGAGAGTCTCACTGAGTTGCTTTAAGACTTATGATCCTCCTGCCTCTACCTTCTGAGTAGTTCAGGTTATAGATATGAAATTCCATACTTATGTGTAATTTTCTTCTCCCTAGTCCTAGAGATCTAACCCAGGGATTCACAGATGCTAGTCAAACCCTCTTGTCAGTGAGCCAAACCTCCAGCCCAGATTACAAATATTAATCTACTCTGTGAGATACTTTATGCCAGGTGCCCATCCCATTCGAGAATTCCAAGGTTTCTGTGTGGCAATGGTCCTGGGTGGTGGGGGAGGAGAGAACACATTCATCAGAACAGGAAGTGAGAGAGAGGTATTCCTTTTATGGGTCAGATACCATACAAGGTACTGGGAATAAGAACAAGGAAGAGTTCTGTCCTTTGGAACGTTGATAATGTGGGAAGGGATAGGTACTTAACAAGGTAATCGACCAGTGCCAGAAATGAACTGAAGAGAAGCTCCAGAAAGATGGCTCAGCAGGCAAAAGCACTTACTGCTAAGCCTGACCACCTGAGTTTGATCTTTGGAACCTATATGGTGGAAGGAGAGAACAGACTCTTCTACAAGTTGTCTTCTGATCTGCATAGATGCTTTGCGTCACCCCCCCAATATATAATAAGTAAATGACTATAGTTAAAAAAATAAGGCAATAAGGAGAAGAAATAAACAAGGAATGTATGCATGAAGGTTTGAGTTGGGCAGGCAGAAAGGACCCACAAGTGAAGCCTAAGGAGGGAGGAAACAGGTTCATTAGGTATCAGGGAAAGAGAGGCCTGCAGGTGCCAAGACTTCAGGTGCTGTGATGAGTGAGGGACAGATGAGATCTGGCATTTTTTTTAAAAACGAGAACACATTTATATAACTTTTATTACAGCATACTCTTATGGCTGCTCTATTTTATTGTTAGTCATTGTTGTTAATCATTATGCCTGACTTACAGGGGAAACCTTATCGTGGTATCCTAGGCTGGCCTCAGATTTTCATTGTTGTTGAGGATGATCTTGAATGTCTAATGCTCCTGCTTCCACTCTCCCAAATGCTGGGATTGCAGATGTGTGCCTCTGTGCCCGTTTTACACAGTGCTGGGGTCAGGCATGCTAAGCAGGCACTTTACCAACAGAGTTACACTCCCAGCTTCCCCTCTTCCTCTTTTGTGGTGTTAGGGATCAAGCAAGGGCCTTGCACATGCAAGTCACATGCCCCAGCTTGGAGACCAGTTTTGAAGACTGTGACTTTTATTCTGAGTGAAAAAAGAAATTTTGCAGGATTTCAAGTGGTGTACCATGATCAAATTTATGTTTTCATTTTTTATTTGTGTGTGCTAGAAGAGGGAACCAGATATCCTAGAGATGCGGGTACAGATGATTGTGAGCTGTCATGTGGGGACTGAACTTGGGTCCTCTGGAAGAACAAGTGCTCTTAGCTGCTGAGCCATTTCTTTAGTCCAGATTTGTTTTTTAAATATTTTATGTGTGAGTGTATTGCTTGCATATGTGTAAGTGCACCTGTCATGCAATGCCCACGTAAGTTAAAAGGGAGCATTGGATCCCTTGGAATTAGAGTTAAGAAGATGGTTGTTAGCTGCCATGTGGGTGTTAGGAATCAAACCCAGGTCCTCTGCAAGAGCAGTCAATGCTCTTAACCACTGAGCCATCTCTCCAACCCCTAGCACACCTTTAATCCCAGCACTCAGGAGGCAGAAGCAGGTGGATCTCTGTGAGTTCAAGGCCTGGTCTATATAGCGAGTTCCAGGTGAGCGGGGGCTACAGGAAGACCCTGTCTCAAAAAGACCAAAAAAAAAAAAAAAAGATTTATTTTTTATGTGTGGGTGGATCCTCTTCTGACCTCCATGGGTATTGCCTGTCATGGGTGTATTCACAGACATACAGGCAATACACTCATACATGTAAAATAAAATAATAAATAAAATATTTTTTAAAAAAGATTTATTTTTATACGTATGTGTGTTTGTGTTGTGTGGTGCATTTGGAGGTCAAAAAATAGGGCATAGGATCCCCTGGAGCTGGAGTTACAGGCAATTGTAAGTTGCTGGATGGGTGCTGGGAACAGAACTTGGATCCTCTGAAAGAACAGCAAGTCCTTTTAAATTCCGAACCATTAACTTCAGCCACCATGTTTATATTTTTGTGGTGCTGGGCATGGAACTGAGGGCCTTGAGCATGAGAGGCAAATGCTGCATCTTGGAGCTACAGGTCTAGCCTCCTGCCTTCTATTTTAACAGGTGCTTCTTGGGTTTGGGCACCTGGCTGGGGGAAACATGCTCTGAATGATGGCTTGGACCTGGATGGTGGTGCTGGGTGTGGTGAGAAGTACCTTGCTTCTAGATTCATTTTGAAGGAAGAACCAATAGGATTTGTCTAAGGTTGAGTTGCCTGTGTGAGAGAAAGGGAGGCCGGTGTCTAGCAGAGTACTGGGCTATCCCCGCATTCTGATCCTTGCTGGGGTCTGCAGCCTCTTACAAGAGTGGCCAGTAGGAATGTGGAGGAAGTGGTTTTGCGTGGGGCCACTGCAGGGGGAGCCTAGCCTGAACTCAGCTGCCAAGAAGCAGATCGTGAAGTCAGAGTTTGGGAATCCTTACTGAGTGCTGACTGCCAGGAGCCCCGAACAGGGAGATAGGAAGGAGAGCTGACTTTCCACTCTCGTGACTGGTGCCACTCTCTCCTACATTCTTGCCAAGAGAATAGGGTCTGTGTAGCATTGTCACATGGAGATTTATCACAGCTGTCACTTTGGAAGTGTCCAGGGAACTTGAGTGCTGCTCCTTGCATTTTAGCCGCCTTTTTCTTCTCTTCCTCTCCGTGTGTGTGCGTGCGTGCGTGCGTGCGTGCGTGTGTGTGTGTGTGTGTTTGCTGGTGTTCAGCTACTTGCATAGGTGCACACACAGCATGGGATATGTGTGTGTGGGGTAGGTCAAAGAACAACCTTGGGTCTTGGCAGGTTGGAAAACTTCCCCCCATCTTGCTTTGGTAGGAGCACTAGGATTACAGACTTGGGCTACTGAGTCTGGCTCTTCATCATTGGTTCTGGGAGTTTGAGTTCTGGTCCTCACTCCTGTATAATAAGTGCTTCACCCGGCTAATCCATTCCCCCAGCTCCTGCCCCTTGGAGTTATAGACTGTCATTGTTCTCAAGAGCGGCAGAGTGTGGTTTGTTTACATCATATAAGCTGAGCCACCAAAAAAGGTCTCAGACTCCCTTGATCTGGGGCACGCTGGAGGTGCAAGGCAGGCTTGGAATAGGGAGGAGCTGCCTCAGCCCAACTGCCTTTGCTCTTGATGGGTGTCTGCTCACTGTAAAGTCTCTTGAGTATTTTGGGGGGAGGGCAAGCTGGTTTAAATTTTTATTATTTTTATTTTAGTGAAGAATAACAGTATCAACCATGGTAACTGCTTTTTTAGAATATCTTTCTTTCTGTATTTATATATTTGTGTATTTATTTATTGGAGGGGCGTGTCACAATGCAGGTGTGGAAGTCTTCACAATTTTCGGGAGTCAGTTCTCTCTTTCCATCAAATAGGATCTGGGATCAAACTCAGGTCCTCAGCCTTAGTGACACTAGCCTTTACCTGCTGAGCTTTCTCACCAGCTCTAGAGTATTTTTTATTTATTCTCCGAAAAATACGTTAATGTATACAATGTATCTTTATCATCTCCAGTCCCAACTCCTCCTCCTGTCTATCCCCAACAGTCTACCAAGGTAACATTTTACATGTACAATTCAGGAGAGTTTAGCATGGTTTCTTTGTATCAACTCCAGACTTCTCCTGAAACTTTTCATCTCATAAAACTGAAATTGTGTATATATGAAACAGTAACTTCTGGTTTCCTCCTCTCTTAGCCCCTGGCAATCACCATTCTACTTTATCTCTGTAAATTTAATGTTCTAGGTACCTATGTAAGTAGAGTGTCTGTCTTTGTGACTTGCTTATTTCACATCATAATTGTCCCCAGTGTTGTGGCATGTGATAGGACTTCCTTCTTTTCTTTCTTTTTTTTTAAAAAAAAATCTTCTAAGTCTGAATAATATTCCATTGTTTGTAAAGACAGTTATTTTATCCATTCATCCATTATTTGATGCTACCTTTTGGCTTTGTGAGAGATACAACAATGAATGGCCTTGAACTCTATTTGTAGCCAAGGATAGATAGCCTTGAACTTCTGATCTTCCTACTTCTATCTTCCTAGTGCAGGGAATTCCAAGCAGGTGTGCCACCAAACTGGATTTATATGGTGCTGGGAATCAAACTGAAGGCCTTGTGCATGTTAGGCAAGCACTCACCAGCTGAGTTACATCTGCAATCTCACTCTTCTGATGCTTTTATTTATTTACTTAAAATTTTTTTGATTGATTTATTTCTTTTGTTTTATGCATATGAGTGCTTGGCTGCGTGTATGTAAGTCTACCTGTGTTGTGCAGTGCCTTTGAAGGTCAGGAGAGAGTTGGATCCTGGAGTTATAGACGCTTGTGAGCCTCCCTTCGGGTCTAGGAACCAAATGTACATCTTCTGGAAGAGCAGCCAGTGCTCTTAACCACTGAGTCATCTCTCCAGTCACCCCTCCTTTTTTTTGAGAGACAGGGTCTTCCTGTAGTCCCAGAAGGCCTGGAACTCACCATGTAGACCAGACTGGCTTCAGTCTCATAGAGATCCCCCTGTCTCTTCCTCCCACGTGCTGGGATTACAGGAATGTACCACCGCATCAGACCCCCTTCTTCTGATATTTTTAAACTGTAGTCACCAAGGAACTTTTTTATTTTTTAGTATTTTGGTTTTTGAGACAGGATCTCCCTGTAGCTTCAGCCGGTCTGGAACTCTTTATGTATGTCCAGCTGGCCTTGAATTCTCAGAGATCCACCTGCCTCAGCCTGCTGATTGCCAGGATTAAAGGACTCTTAGGACCCAGCAGGAGGGCTTAGCTAGGCTCACATCCCTGTCTCTACCTCTTCTGAGAAGCCTCCACCTCCCCGAGTGAGCATTGCTGTAGGTTTTATTGTTTCTCTCTCTCTTTTTCTCTCTCTCCCAAGTAGTTTCACATCCACTTGGTTTCACAGTGCTTAGTCACTATCTGGTTGCCATGTGAATGAGCCCTGTGTTGCCATGGATGCCTGCAGGTTACCCCAGGATGTGATCTTGACCTTGAAGTCCTCCACCGAGGAGGTGTGGCACCCACAGCACCTATAGGACTGTGTCTGTGTAGTGCCCAAACAGAGGAGCCCAGACCAAGGCTGAGACCTAACAACTGGCTCTTAGACCAAGTGTCTATCTTCCTAGTGCAGGGAATTCCAAGCAGGTGTGCCACCAAACTGTCTTTGGGGATCTGGATTAGGGTGTAGGTTTAGATTTTTTAAAAATCTGGTGAGCTGTCCTTAAGCTAAGGAGGTTCTGCTCAGCTGACTTTCTACAAGTCTGAGGGACCTTTCCGCTCAAGCTTGAGACTAAAGTGGAGGAATTTTGTAATTTGGATCTAGAATCCCCCTGGTATTGCATGTAGGATGGTGGAGCCAACTGTCTCTGCCTTCTCCCGGGGAAAGAGTTCAAGTGTGCTCTTTTGGCTTCTCAGCATCTGACCCACGAGGACATGCCGCACTGAGCCTGAGACCTGGATTCTGTCTTGCCTCAGACACCCGCCACACTCCTTAGGTACTTTTTTTCTCCCTCAATGAACTCTAAGATTTTTTTCCTTTGTTGTTTTTGTTCTACAAAATCTGTTTGAATGTCTTTGGGATGTGAGTTGTTTTGCTGTATGTGGTTTATGTTCAAGGATGTCTTGAGCCATGGCTGAGGTGTGTATTATAGGACAATGGTATCAATTGGTATGTTTAAGGTCTATTAGGCCTTTCTTTCTCTCTCTTTCTTTTCTTTTCTTTTTTTCTTTTTTTTTTTTTGAGAATAGGGTCTCACTATGTCCCGTTGGCTAACCTGGAATTCACTATGTATAGACTAGGCTGTTCTCAATCTCACTGGGATCCACCTAGGTTCTGGAGATGAATCTCGGGTTGTCAGGTCTGGTGGCAAGCATCTCATCCAGTGAACTATCTTGCTGGTCCTTGTTAGGTTTTGGACACTTCTCTAGACAGACAGACTTACCTGAACCTTACTTGGCTTAGGGACTGAGTTCCCTTCCCAGGTGCCATAAACCTGTCTTCCAATGAGGAAGATTCAAGTCCTCCTGGCTTTGATGTGTTCTATGTCGGTAACCCTGGGCAGTAAACTGACCACCTCTCAGAGCCTCAGTTTCCTCATATTTAAAATGGGAACAATGAACTAAGTGTGGTAGCATGTACCCATAATCCCAGTGCTTGGGAGGCTGAGGCAAGAGGATGATAAGTTTGAGGCCACCTTGAACTACAAAATTTCAGGTCAGTATGGGCTATATACCAGACCCTATCTCTAAACCAACCACCTGGGCTAGAAAGATGGCTCAGAGGCTAAAAGTACTGTCGGCTTTTGCAGACGATCTGAGTTCAGGTCCAGCACCCATATAGTGGCTAGCAATTACCTGTACTCCAGTTCCAGGATATCTGACATCCTCTTCTGGTCTCCACAGGTGGTACACAGCATAAGTGCACTTACATACATGCAGGGCAAACACCCATGTACGTTAAAACAACATCAGTCACAACAACAAAAGCAAGCTGAGTGTGATACTGCAGACAGATAATCCTGCTACTCTAGAGGAGGAAGATCAGAAATTCAAGGTCACCTTCAGCTATGTAGACAGTTGTAGGACAGCTGGGATACTTGAGACCCTGTCTCCAAGAGAACCACCCAACCAATAAACAAACAAGATTGCACCCATGTGCCTTGGGGTTGTTTGGGAATCAGATGTTGATTTGAATTTGTAGGGTTGGTCTGCTGTCAGGCACATAGTGGGCTCTCATTTTATGGATCTGTATATTTCTCTCTTTGACTCAAGCTGTTGAGGGCTCCCAGCTTCCAGACAACAGGCAAACTTAGTAACTGGCTGACTTTGAGAGGGCTGTATTGGAAGGACACATTATTATAGGGAAAAGTAAAGAGCTGAGATTGGAGAAGTGGAGAGTCTGCTTACCCTGAGGACCTGTGGGCAAGAACTCTGGATGGTTTCCTTGATTTGGTGCTAGACAGGGCAGCCCCAGCTGGCTGTGGTTCCCTGTTGGTGTCTCTGCCTTCAACTTCTAAGGGAGAAGATGTGTGGTTATCCTGGCCCCGGCCCTTTGAGCATGATCCTGTGTGGCCATCCTCCATGGGGGATGCAGGGCCTCCAGGTAGAAGAGAGTTCATTGCGCCCTCCCTCCTTACTGGAGCATGGGACTGGCTGGGAGAAGAAAGCTTCTCCTTGTATCCTCCTCAGGGCTGTGATGTGTGTGCCTGGTTCTAGATGCTGACAAGAGGATCAAGGTGGAGAAGCCGGTGGTGGAGATGGACGGTGATGAGATGACCCGCATCATCTGGCAGTTCATCAAGGAGAAGGTAGTGCCCCTCCCCCACGAGTTCTCAAGTAGGGGGTCAGTCCCACAAGGTCTTAGGTTCCCGGGAGTCCCATGGCTCCACCGCCCATGTGGAGAACATTAACAGTTCTAGTTGTCATGCGGGTGCATGTCCTAAGCAGGCTGAGTCTTGAGTTGGTGCTGAAGCCTGCAGGCTTTTCAAGTCTCGTTTCTTTGTCTTTTCTTTTTTTAAAAAATTATTTATTTATATTATGTATATGAGTGTTACGCCTCCATGTATGTAAGTGCACCCATGTTGTGCACAGAGGAGGGCACTGGATCCTCTGGAACTGGAGTTACAGATGGTTGTTAGTCACCATGTGGGTGCTGAGATTCTAACCTGGGTCTTCTGCAAGAACAACCAGTGCTCTTAACCACTGAGCCATCTTTCTAGCCCCTATTTCTTTCTCTTTAATTTTTTTTATTACATTTATTTATATACTTATTTATGTGTATATGTGTGCATACATGTACACATGCAGCTAGCATTTATGTGCCATGTGAAATTAGTTCTTTCCTTCTATCATGGTGAGTTCTGTTGGTTGAACTCAGGTCATGAGGCTCAATTGCCCTCATTTGCCCTGACCTGATGAGCCATCTTGCCTGACCCAAATCTTGTTTCTTTTTTGAAAACATTAATTAACTAGGGACTGGTAAGATGGCTCTACAGGTAAAGGTGCTTGCTGCCGAGCCTGATGATATGAGTTCAATCCCTGGGACCCACATGGTGGAAAGAGAGGATCAACTCCTGCAAGTTTTCTTCTGACCACATACAATAAAATAATGTAATTATAAACAATTTATTTGTGTGTCTATGCATGTTTGTGTGTGCATAGAGGCCAGAAGTAGGACATTGGGTGTTCTTTTCTATCACTCTCTGCCTATTCCTTTGAGTCAGGGTCTCTCCCTGAACTTGGGGCTTGTGCTTTCTCAGCTAGACTGGAAACCAGAAAGTCCCACCCATTTGCCTGCCTCTGATTCCTTCAGAGCTGGGGTTACAGGTGTGTTCAAGATGCCTGGCTTGTTGCATAGGTGCTGAGAATCAAACTCTGGTCTTGATAATTTTGCAGCAAATTCTGTGAATCACCGAAGCATCTCGCCAACTCTGCAACTCCTTAAAAAAATTTTAAATTTATTATTTTTATTTTATGTATATGAACGTATCACTTGCTTATATGTAAGTGCATCCATGTCATACAATGTCCTCAGAGGTCAGAAAAGGGCATTGGATCCCTTGGAACTGGAGTTACAGACAGTTGTTAGCCACCATGTGGGTGCTGAGAATTGAACCTGGGTTTCTGCAAATGGTCTTAACTGCTAAGCCAACTTTCCAGACCCTTTTTTTTTTTCGTATCATGGGGGCTGGAGAAATGCTTTTGCAGAGGACCTGGGTTTGGTTCCCAGCACCCACATGGCTGCTATCAATCTCCTGTAACTCCAGTTCCAGAGGATCAGATGCCATCTTCTGGCCTCAATGGGCATTGCATGCATGGGTACACTTACATTACATATGTGCAGGCAAAATACAAAAATATTTTTTAAAAAAGAGAGAGTTAGGGTCTTATTCCAAAGCCTAGGTTGGCCTGAAACTCACTCTGTAGACCAGGCTGGCCTTAAACTTATAGAGATCCACCTGCCTCTACCTCTTGAGTGCTAGGATTAAAGGCATTTACTCATCACTGTGAGACAAGATCTTAACTGTGTAGCCCAGTCTTCTTCCTGCTTCATGCTTCCAAGTGCTGAGATTATAGGTATGTGCCAGCATGCCTGGCTGAAACCACCACTTCTGATTTGAAGGTCAGAGAGCACTTGAAGGAGAAGGAGGACCCCACTGTACAGACAGGGTACAGTTGACTAGATGGGCTAGGGTGGTGGAGATGTTTCATGCCTGACTTTCTTCTGAGGGGCTGCGGCCCAGTCTGCTCAGCTCTCAGAGCCCTAGCCTCTGTCCGCTCTGGTCCTGCGGGGGCATTGTTCTCTCTGTGCCCCTCTATTTGCTTTCCCTCATCCAGTGACCCAGTGACTTCTCATGCCACCGGCATCCTGACCCCAGGTCAGCTGTCTGGCTTGACATTTGTCTGGGCTATCTTTCCTAGCTCATTCTGCCCCACGTGGATGTCCAGCTCAAGTATTTTGACCTCGGGCTTCCAAATCGTGACCAGACCAATGACCAGGTCACTATTGACTCTGCGCTAGCCACTCAGAAGTATAGTGTGGCTGTCAAGTGTGCCACCATCACCCCCGATGAGGCACGTGTGGAAGGTATGAAGTGTTGAGGGGTCACAGGGACTGGGAGGGTGATGGGCTGTCACACTTTGGTGGGCACAGATGACTATGTAACTGATTATAGGACTAGGAGATGGAAGCTTCTAGCCCTGGGTTCCCCTGAGGCTAATTTCACTTGGGTCCAGGATGGGGTGATGGGACTGAGAGGTGAGTCTGGTCATGCTGGGAGGTCCTGCTATGCCTTAGAGATCACTGTGGTACACTGTGGGGAGGCATGGTGAGAGGCTGGCCTCATGGTCATGGCCAGGCTTCACGTCTCCTAGTGCCCAGGCAGGTGGTGTCCCTGCCATTCTGTGAGACTCACACCAGTGAGAGGTGTCACCAGTCACAGGGAGGAGGAAGACAATGTGCTGCTATTGGGGTAATGAGGCTTTTGACAGCCCATCTCTCTGACTTCTTGGACTGTTTGGCAGGCCAGTGTGCAGAGGAGTTAGGACTCAGAAAAGCCTAACTTTCTCTTTTTCTTTACTTTCCTCTTTTCTGGATACTAGCCAAAGGCTACGTAAGCATGCTTTCCTGGGCATTCTGGGCTTTGTCACTCTCTGAAGCTCCCCTGTGGCTGCTTCTTGACCTCCACTGCACACAGCACTGTTCTCTCTTCCTCGTCTCCATTTCCCTTTTCCTGGCTGCTGAGATGTCCTGTGTGCTTGGCTTGCTTTACTCCTAAACACTGATAAAAACTGCTCTTGAGTAAAACAAAAAGATGGGTAAGGAGTTTTCTTCCTTAATTTCTAAAGTATGAAGAAGTTAGGAACAAGTATTCAAGATGCATCCTCAGAACTGGGGATGTAACTCACTGGCAGAGTGCTTGCCTAAAGGGTTCAGTCCCTGACACCACACAAAAACAAACACCCCCCACCCCACCCCACCCCCGGCCAAAAACCCAAGATATATCTGGTTTCCAGGTCATCCTGTCCTTTCAGGTCACTCCAGGATATAGTACACTAGAGTCAATTTTTGTGTGAGTGTAAATGTTTTTGTTTGTTTTAAGATTTATGTATTTTTATGTGTATCAGTGTTTGGCCTGCATGTATATGTGAACCATATACATGCAGTTCCTACTGAGGCCAGAAGGGGGCGTCGGATCCTCTGGAACTGGAGTTATGGGTGGTCATTAGCAGCCATGGATGCTGGGAACTGAACTCAGGTCCTCTGCAAGAGCAGCCAGTGCCCTTAACCACTGAGCCATCTCTCCAGCCCCCCCCCCCCCCCCAGTTAGTTTTAGTCCTGAGTTCTTTTCCTTGATTTTCCTGAATCCTGGGATTTTAAAAATTATTATAAGTTATTTTAAAGTAGTAATAGTCGAACTCAGGTCCTTGTGCATGCTAGGCAAGCACTCTACCACAGAGCTACATCTCCAGCCCATCCCTAGGATTTATAGGTCCTTCTTTTAGGGACGAGGTCTGCAGGATGGGGGTGGGCACCTACGCTTCTTGAAGGAGGCAGTTCTTTTTCCGCCGAGTGACCTCTACGTGGGATGTGGTAAAACGGCGGACAGGGCGCTTGCCATGCACATGCACACGGCTCATTCAACTCTCATAACAACCTAGCCCACTAGGTATTTTATTAGTAATTTCATTTCTCAGCTCAGGCTAAGGCACTTTGTAAACCTCACAGAACCGGCAGATTCCAGAGGCCATGTATTTAGACTCTAGACTCTTCAGAATGACACCGAGGCTCCTTGTGTGGCTGTACTTTTGCTCTGAGTTCATTCTGGTTGGAAGGATGGGCCGTGGTGGGCCCACCTCATCTCCGTCCTTGCAGAGTTCAAGCTGAAGAAGATGTGGAAGAGCCCTAACGGAACCATCCGGAACATCCTCGGGGGAACTGTCTTCCGAGAACCAATCATCTGCAAAAATATCCCACGGCTTGTCCCCGGCTGGACCAAGCCCATCACCATTGGCAGACACGCCCATGGAGACCAGGTAGGCCAGGCTGGGAGACAGTGTCTGCTGACTGGTGAACCCAAGGAGACCCTGACCTTAGTCATCTCTTTTCTCTGCAGTACAAGGCCACAGACTTTGTGGTGGATCGAGCTGGCACGTTCAAGATCGTCTTCACTCCGAAGGATGGCAGCAATGCCAAAGAGTGGGAGGTGTACAACTTCCCTGCGGGCGGCGTGGGCATGGGGATGTACAACACTGATGAGGTGAGCCCTGAGCGTCCTCTCGTGCAGCCATCTCCCTCTCTGTCTGTTTTGTAGCTTTCCTTGATTCCGATTCCCTCCTTCTTAGATCAGGAAGAGATAGAGGAATTTCTGTCTGAAAAAGGCACAGCCTAGAGCAGACCTCCAACTTCCTGCCCTGGGGCCACATGACCACCTCTGAGCCAATCACTGGGGCACAGGAAGGAGGCTCTGATTGGATAAGCTAGGGTCACACAGTCAACCGAAGTAGGCCAGTGAATGAAGGATCTTTCCCTACACCAGTTCTGTGGTCTAGAAATTGTGAGGGAACAGTAACTTTCCAAAGGAAAGTTGGAGGAAGGAGCTTTCACAAGTGGAGGGAGAAGATAGACCATCCAAAACAACACATACAGGAGCTGAAGAGATGGCTCAGCGTTTGACAGCACTTAACTGCTCTTGTAGAGGACCCTAGTTTGGTTCCCAGCACCCACATGGAGGCAAACAACCGGTTCCAGGGAATACAGTGTCATCTGTGGCCTCTGTAGGCATCGCACGTATGGGTGTACTTACATGCAGGCAAAACCCTCGTACAATAAAAAAAATTTAAAGTTAAAAACAACAACAATAAAAACACAGATGCTCCATGGTGACTGGGGTTGAGAAGTCTTGTGGAGGGATGCTGTCCTTAGAGACCTGGGCTTGGGTCCTGGGACCGTGGGACTGCTGACAGACTTCGGGGACCATACGCGCTCTCTCTCTCTCTGCAGTCCATCTCCGGCTTCGCACACAGCTGCTTTCAGTACGCTATCCAGAAGAAGTGGCCGCTGTACTTGAGCACCAAGAACACCATTCTCAAGGCCTACGACGGACGTTTCAAGGACATCTTCCAGGAGATCTTTGACAAGTAACTGCCTCTGCTGCTTCCTGAGGGCAGCACAGCTTCCCAGCTCCCCCCTGCTGTCCCCACCCCTCCTGGGGTTGCTCTCCCTGTGTGTCTGGTTCAACTGTGAGGCTCAGGGAGGGGTCCTTAACCTGTCAGCCTCCCGTCCCCCGAACCAGGCACTTCTACTCCCAGGCACTACAAGACTGACTTTGACAAGAATAAGATCTGGTATGAGCACCGGCTCATTGACGACATGGTGGCCCAGGTGCTCAAGTCTTCAGGAGGCTTTGTGTGGGCCTGCAAGAACTATGACGGAGACGTACAGTCGGACATCCTGGCGCAGGGTATGATGGGAGGTCCCATCCCTGAGGGAGACTGCTGGTCTGTCACTGGAGCGATCTTTTTTTTTTTTCTTTTTTAATCAAATGAGGAATCTATGTAGACTGTAAGCACAAAGGGTAAGTGAAAGAGAAGAGACCCTGGAGAGAAAGTTAGACACATACAAGGCATGGGTACCGGCTTCTCAGAGGAGAGTGATCTGGAGGGCGTGTGTGTGTATATGCTCATGTGCCATGGCACATGTGTGGAGGTCAGAGGATGCTTTGAAAGAGTTGGTGCTCTTCTTTCCACCATATGTACACTAGGACCAGACTCAGGTTGTCAGGCTTAGTGGCAAGCTCCTTTCCCTCCTGAGCCATCTAGCCTGGCCTCCACTTTATTTTTTGAGACAGGATTTCTCATTGAACCAGGAGCTAGACTGGCTGGCCAGTGAGTGTTGGGGATCTGCTTGGCTCCATCCCTTTGGCCAAGAGGGGGCAGGATCTCTAGGGTACTTGGATGAGGGGAATCTACAAACTATGCTTGGATTGGTATATTACTGAGTCTGTCCTAAGAAAGGGCAGGATGCTGGACATGGTGGCTTACACTTAGAATTCCAGCACTCAGGAGGCTGAGGGCGGCAGATCGCTGTGAATTCCAGGCCAGTCTGGGTTACTTAGTGGGTTCCAGGCCAGCAGAGGCTACAGAGTGAGTTTCTGTCTTGAAAAACAAACAATAAGCCAGGCCTGATAGTGCCTACCTTTAGCCCCAACACTCAGGAAGCAGAGGCAGAAGAATCTCTGTGAGACAGCAAGTTCCAGGCTGGTTGGGGCTACAGGAAGACCCTTTCTCAAAAAGCCAAAAACCAACCAAACAAACAAAAAACCCACAAACCACCAAAACAAACAAACAAGACCAAAAAACAAACCCAAAAATTAAATAATAAAACAAAAATAAAGGATCACTGGCTCAGTGAGTAAAGGTTCTTGCTGCCAAGCCTGACAACTTGAGTTCGATCCTTTGAAACTACTTGGTGAAAGGAAAGAATGGATTCCTCAAATAGTCCCCTGACCTCCACCAGCACATCCACACACACAAAATAAATGGAAATAAATGTGAAAAATATTTAAAGATATTGTGAACTGAATTTTTTTCCTATATAAGTTGTCTACTTTTTCTTCCTTGGAACGTCACACTCCTGGTTTTTTATTTATTTGTATTTTATGTGTATGAATGTTTTGCCTGCATGTGGGTAAGTGCACCACATGTGTTCAGTGCTGGTGGAGGCCAGAAGAGGGTGTGGAATCCCCAGGAACTAGAGTTACAGAGAATTAATAACAGCCATGTGAGGGTGCTCTAACCCAACTGGGTTCTTTGCCAGAGCAACAGTGCTCTCAACTGCTGAGCCATCTCTCCAGCCCCATCAGGGGAGCTGATTCCCCAGAACCAGTGACAACAGGTCATTCTAGCATTTGGGAGAAATTGGAAATAACAAAGCTTGAATGACTGTTTAAAGGCAGCAGATACGGTGATAAATGTGAACTAGCTGCTTTGTTTTTTCTCCTTGAAATTGCTTCCTAGAAGCCAGACGTGGTGGTGTAGGCCTTTAAGTCTGTGAGTCTGGCACTTGGGTGGCAGAGGCACGAGAATCTCTGTGAGGCCAACATAGTGAGTTCCAGGTCAGCAAGGGCTACATAGTAAGGTCCTGTCAAGAAAGAGGAAAGAAAAGAGAGAGAGAGAGAGAGAGAGAGAGAGAGAGAGAGAGAGAGAGAGAGAGAGAGAGAAAAGAAAGGGCCTGCCGCCTGGGAGACTACAGGACTTGGGGGGAGGGAGAGGGGGAGGCTGGGCGTTGGGAAGCAGGCAGGTGGAGGTCAAGGCTCTGCTGTCCTCCCTGCTGCAGTGGGCTGTGGTGGGGATGAGAAATGAGAAGGCTTCAGCTAAGGGTGAAGGGTCCTGAGCAGAGATCTGCCTGCCCCCCAGGCTTTGGCTCCCTTGGTCTGATGACGTCAGTGTTGGTCTGCCCTGACGGAAAGACTATTGAGGCTGAGGCTGCTCACGGGACGGTCACCCGGCATTACCGAGAGCACCAGAAGGTAGGTACATGTACCTGAAGGCCCAAGCTCACTGGGAGGATGAGCCCGACCTCTCCACCTAATGGCGGGTAGCCGTGTCTGGGCCTCGGCTGTTGATCCCCTGTGGCCCCTGTCCTCAGGGCCGGCCCACCAGTACCAACCCCATTGCTAGCATCTTTGCCTGGACGCGGGGTCTGGAGCATCGAGGGAAGCTGGATGGGAACCAGGACCTCATCAGGTGAGCGCAGGGGCAGGCCTGGGCTGGTCTGGACTCTGGTCCTGCCCTGCAGGCCTGGGACCTCATTTTGCCTGTCTGCTGCAGGTTTGCTCAGACCCTGGAGAAGGTGTGCGTGGAGACCGTGGAGGGCGGAGCTATGACCAAGGACCTGGCTGGCTGTATCCACGGCCTCAGCAAGTGTGTGGTTTGGGGTACAGGGCCTGAGACCTCAGCAGGGGAGGAAGCCAGGAGACCCCACTTAGGAGCCCTCATGAATCAGTGTATCTGTCAGGGGACTGGGGCAGGACAAATCTTGAGAGATGATTCAAACCAAGCCTCCTTGGACCAGGCAGGGGTTCGTCTCCATTGGTGCCAGCTCAGTTTTTTCCGTCTTCTCAGCTTCCCCTAGAGGAGCTGTGTCACGTGGCTTGTCACTTGGAAAACTCGAATCCCATGAGTTTCTACTGAACTAACTGTGGCCATTTGGCAGTGGACTGCTGGCAAACTTGGGCTTGTGTTTGGTGGCATAAGGCCATTTCATTCCGTTGCCCGAGATCTGATGTGCTTGGGAAGGGCCCAGTTGATGGCCTCCTGGGGTGGGGGCTTCCCCTGATGCCTTGGTGTTCTCTTGGCAGCGTGAAGCTGAACGAGCACTTCTTGAACACCACCGACTTCCTGGACACCATAAAGAGCAACCTGGACAGAGCTCTGGGCAAGCAGTAGGGACACATGCTGCTCAAGTTGTAGCGTGGACCGGCCGAGGCGAGGGCAGTGGGTACCCCGTACATGGTGGAGGGTGAGCCTCACAGCCCTTTTCTCTGGAGGCCTTTCTAGGGGGGCGGGGCATTTTTTATAATCCAGATGTTTTAAAAAGTATGAGTGTGTTTCCCCTCATGGTGATGTGAGGCAGAAACCGTGTGCTTTACCTCAGCCAGTCAGTATGTTTTGCGTACTGTAATTTATATTGCCCTTGGAACACATGGTGCCATATTTAGCTACTAAAAAGCTCTTCACAAATTTGTCTGATGTGTTTGTCCCTGAGGGAAAGGAGGCAGCTGGGGCCCAGAGGCAGAGGCTCACATAGAGTTGTCGGATACCCTAAGGACAGGTAGGATGACTCGGGCCATTGTGGCCACCTTGGGAGAGAACCAGACAGCGGTGGGCCTCAAAGTTTCTACAGGCCTTGGGACCCCTGGAATTTCCTAGAATAATCATTTATATCTAGATCCCTGTTCACCTAGGGAGTATGACTTGCTGATATTCTAGATACTACCATTTTATCTGTTTATATGTATACACATGTACTTTTTGTAATACTGAGGATCTAACCTAGTTTTGT
Organism: Eospalax fontanierii; assembly: GCA_035773235.1. NCBI lineage: Eukaryota > Metazoa > Chordata > Mammalia > Rodentia > Spalacidae > Eospalax > Eospalax fontanierii. Next base: position 147,984,244 of record CM069524.1, on the reverse strand, counting down.
ACATGCTAAGCAGGCAGTCTATCCCTATTACTTAATATTATTAATTTTTTCTTTTATAACCCCAGCTGGCCTGGAATTATCTATGTAGACCAGGCTGACCTGTCTCATAGAAATCTGCCTGCCTCTGTTGAGTGCTGGGACTAAAGGTGTGCACCACCATGCCCAACCCTATTGATTTATTTTTGAGACAGTGTCTCAGGTAGCTAAGGTTGACCTTGAAATATTGATCTTCCTGCTTAGACCTCCCAAGTTTTGGGATTATAGGTATGCCATCATGCTTAACATTTATTACCTTTCTCTTTATATTAACCCTAAACATCTGTAGATATGATTTGTCTTTTTTGTTATTTTGTTTTTGGTTGTTTTTGAGACAGTCTTACTATGTAGCTCTGGCTAGCCTAAAACTTGTTATGTAGAGTAGGTTGGCCTCAGACTCAGAGATCTGCCAGCCTCTGTCTGGGTTAAATGCATGTGCCACCACACCCTTCCTTCTTTGCCCTTTCTTGTACTTAAAACATGTTCCCAGTGTCTGCTTCTCAGGATTTCTCAGGTTTTTAGAGGCTTCTATACATAAAGGGGTGTCCTGTAGCTCAGGCTAGTAATTCAAAGACTTGGATTCACCTTTACCACTCTTTGGCATAATTAGAAAAGTGAGGTGTTAAAAGGCCAGGGGCTGAAGAGATGGCTCAGTGGTTAGGAGAGTGTATTGCTTTTACTGAGGACCCAAGTTCAATTCCCAGCACCCACACTGAGTGACTCACAACTGCCTGTAACTGACTCCTCAGGCCTTCATGGGCACCTGAGCTCACGCGCACATATTCTCCACAGACATATAAAAAAATGCTGTTCCATAGCTGTATATATTCAACTGAAAGCACTGTGTTCTACCCATTGATTTGATTTCTACTTGTTGGCAAATATTGTCAGCTCTGTGTAGCCAGTTTTTTTTTTTTCTTGTCTCTTTTTGTTTTTTGGTGCTGAGAATTGAATTTAGGGCTTAACATATAGTTAGGCACTGAACTCTATCCCCAGTTTTTTGTTTTGTTTTGTTTTTTCCTCCTAAGACAGACTTTCATGTAATCCCAGGGTGGCCCAAACTTGCTGTGTAGTCAAGGATGAACTTTAACTTCTGAGCCTCTTATGTCCAACTCCTGAGTGCTGGGATTACAGGCATGTGCCACATTCTATGTAGTGGTGAGGACCAAATCCATCACAGGTAAGCACTTTACCAACTAGGCATATCCTCACCCCATTCCTAGGTTTTGTATTTGCAGTGGGATCAAACTCAGAGTGGGAATACTTGGAAAAAGCTGGGTGTGGTGGTGCACTCCTGTAATCTCAGGAGTTGGGAGGCCGAGGCAGGGAGATCACCAAGACTTTGAAGCCAGTCTAACTCAAAAATAACAAAACAGAACAAAATGAGAAGTGCTCAGTATACTTCTAATCTCAGTTCAGGAGGCTGAGGCAGGAGGATGGCAAGTTCCAGGCCAGTCTGAATATATGGTGAGACCCTGTCTCAAACCAAAAACTGCTGGGTATAGTGGTATATGCCTTTAATCCCAGCACTCAGGAAGTAGAAGCAGGTGAATCTCCGTAAGATCTAAGACAGACTGATCTACAGATCGAATTCCAGACCAGCTGTGGCTACAGGGAGTCTGTCTCAAAGATAAAACAAAACTAAAAACAAGACTAAAACTATAGGCACATTGGTAATCCCAGCCCTTCATAGGTAGATGATAGATTTTGGGCTATACTGGGACCCTTGGAAAAAAACAAAACAAACAAAAAAACCCCAAAATAAGCCAGGTGTGGTCACACGCACATGTAATCCCAACACTTGGGACATGGAGGCTGGAGGATTAGAAGTTCAAGGCCAGCCTGAATTTATATGAAATCCTGTCTCAAAAAGAAAGAGACCCAGAGAGAAAATATTGGGAGGAAAATGCATGTGTACTACACAGATGCTTCTTCCTCGTCATGTGGCCTCATGTTGTCTTAGGCTGAGTCACATGTGTTGTTTCACTGTTGTATGCCGGGCTTGGTATGTCTTTGGATTTCTGTGTCCCTGGGGTGGGGTTCCTGGAGTCAGTTCCTCAAGGATACCAAGGGTGGATTGTATTTAGCAACCCAAAGTTCATTTCCCCAATATCAGTGAGACCATCACCTCCCAAAACCCAGGCCATACACAGAAGAAAACCTGGAGGGCTGGTGTCAGCATGTCAGCAGACCCTGTTCCCAAATGAAGCCCAGGCTTTCCAGTCTCTCCTTGCTTGTCATTAGTACAGAGTAGCTTCCCGGAAGGCAGTCTCCGAAACCCAAGCTGGAATGGGGGCAGCTGGCTTGTCACACAGCCACGGGGTGCTGTATGGGTGGGTGAGAGAAGAGGAAGTCACTTTTGGCAAGTGGTGGGAATTCTGGGGCCTTGGAGTCCTACTCCGTAAGTATCTGGCACTGCAGGGTTCCTATCCAGAGCAGTCCAGTTCCTCTGCAGAAGGATCTCTGGTGTGGGGTCAGAAAGCCTTGTTGGGACATCTTTTGGGGGAGAAGGGACTCCAAGGGCCATAGAAAGAAGCACTTGCAGTCACCTCACTAAAGAATATTCATTTATTTATAATTATTGCTAAGTAAACTTCTCTTTTAAACAGGAACATAAAAACACAGTAGGGCTCTGCACAAGTGGAATCTCTAAACAGTTGGTTTGTATACACGTCAAAATAAGTTAGAGTGGAATTCGCCCAGGGTTTCTGAGTCACCCTTTGAGAAGGCTGGGAGGGGTGAGGCCAGAGCCTGCCAGGACCGCCCCCAGCTCCAACTGTGCACTGCACTGTGCCTTCCCCTCTGTATTGCCCGGGTACAAGGCACAGGGCAGGGGACTGAGTGTGGAACCCCTCAGAGGACTATGCCAATGGTGGGCTTGGAGGCCATGAGAGACCCTGCCCAGGCCAGACTTCTCCCATCGGTTTCCAAGACCAAGGCCACGCACTGGCTGAGAGGCGGAGGCGGAGGTACAGGGTGCTTTTTGGTACCAGGGGAGAAAGACGTCACGGGAAGAGGTAGTTTGCAGGGGTGAGGCCTTCTGCTCAGCAGGAGAAATGTCTTGTACAGTGACACCCAATCACTGCCACCTGAGGGTCATCATGGCAGGCACCTAGGAGGCCAGGAGCCTTAGGAGCCACACTTAGGTCACTGTCACCACCCCACCTCCCAGTTTTGAACAGTCGCCCGAGGCCTGGCTTGGTGTTCCACTTAGGGACATAGGCTTGGGGGTCGCTGCACTTCAAATCAGCACCCCTCATCCCCCAAAGCTGGTTTCCCCTCCTGGTTTTTCAGCCAAAGCTGGTGGCTTCATCTGTGCCTCTGAGGATAGCCTTCCACTTGGGGGCCTCGGAGTCTGTGGGTAGGAGTTCGGGTGCCCTGGAGTTCCTGAATGTGCTAGTCACTACCTGGGGAACAGAAGGGAGAGGAGTGGGCGGGTAAGGAGTGGGCTGCTGGCCAGGAGGAGTCAGCAGCCCTGGCCGCCCGACATCACAGAGCCACTGGCTGGAGGGCCAGGTGGGCTCTGTCTCTTCCTCCGTCCTGCCCCGACCCTGAGGCTCCCAGCCAGCAGCTGCACCTACTGGCCAGGGCCCAAGTCCCACTAGGCCTGGCTGCTCTAAGTAGGGGAAGCAGGAAGCACACACAGCACACGAGAAAGCTTATGCTTGAAAAAGAGAAAAAGCGCAGCTCTATCACTCCGTCAAAAAAGATGACAGACAACACAGAGTTGGAAAGCAAAAGAATAATAAATTACCTTCAAAATATCCTATAAATGCTCAAAAAAAATTTTTTTTCCCCTCTGTGGTTTTCAATTTCCTTTATAAATATGCTGCTCTTCCCGGGGAGCCTACCGCACCTAGGCTCACTCCTCCTCACAAGACCTGCTTGCTCACAAGAAACCTTTCTAGCCCCTCTCTTCCCACAGGTGGTCTTTCTTGGCTTCCCCTGAGAGTAGCCCCTCTTGGTCCCAAGGATGTGTCACCCTGCCCTGTCCCTTGGCTCAGGGGGCCTCCACCTGTTTTTGTTAGCGTGTGCTAGATACAAGGCATGTCCGGATTTTGTTTGGTGAGGGGACAGTGGTTGGTGCCCTAGCTTGGGACAGAACTGGATGAAATGTGCCGAAACACACATAGGGTCACTGTCTTTCAAACAGGGTTGTAGAGCAGACGTGCTCTGGGGGCTGGGCTCCTTGGCTTCATACAGGCAGGGCCAGGGCTGGGGCTGCATGCATGCCTGTATCAAGCAAAGGGGGGCCCAGGAGGTAGAAGGCAGAGTGTCCTGCCTGGCTGTTGGGTGACAGGGACGGGGCTCCTGGGTCTGAACAAGATAGGGGTGGGCAGTGATGACCAGCTCAGGAGCTCAGATGTCCTTAGAGGCAGAAGAGAGACAAGGCCTGACTCAAGGATTCTCTTCACAAAGAGCTCTGCTGGGCCTGAGGTGGCCCGGAGAGGCCCTGTAAGCCTATATGCCCTTTTTGCTCTGTTCCCAAGAGGCCCTACCAGCATTTCTCCCACCCACCCACAGCAGCAGGCCAAGGAGAACCAGATCCGGGCCTTCTGGTTACCCTTCTCTTGCTGGGATGCCCAGGTCGGTGCCAGCTCCCTGCAAGGACAGTAGTATAGTCTCCATTTGGTCTAAAGGTCCCTAGTGGTGCAAATGCCCGGGGGGGGGGGAAGCTGGGTGGTGGGCAGTAGCTTGGTTCTGGGCTGGGCTGCGGAGGCGCAGCCCTCAGCACGTGGGTCTCACCTTATGCCCTCCCCACCCCCTTGGCTGGCCCGCTATAGCACGTTGTAGTAGGCCATCTCTTTCATGGCCTGCTCGGTGAGGGCGCTGGCCTCTGTGCTGCTGTCCACGCTGGAATAGGTATAGGTGTTCTCTTCAAAGTCCTCCATCTCTTGCTGGCTATCAAGTTCTGAGGGATCAGGGCCTGCCAGCTCCATCATGGGGTCTGCAAAAGAAGGACACAATTAGGCCTGAATACTGTCTCGTGGGTGCAGAAAGCGGGGGACATTCTTAAAATCCAGCGGTTGCTTACTCTCATCTTCCCACGCACGGTCCCATGGGCCTATAGCTGTTTGTGTACAGGAGCCTCAGGCAGACACTGTAGGCCTGGCCTTAATTTCTTGAGGCCACTAAACACTCCTGGCTTATCCTGTCATGTCTGTCATTGGTCCTCCTTTGTTGTGTGACTCATTTAGTGCCCACTGCATGCCGAGCGCTTCTTCTACCTTGTCTCATCCAATGTAAGCCTGCAGCCTCAGTGTGCAGATCAAAAGGTTAATCAACTTTCCCAAGGTCACTTAGCTAGTGCGCCTGTGAATTTGCATGGTTCTGCCTCACAGCACTGGAGGCTGTAGTTTCTCCATTAGTTCTCTAAACCAGCTCTATCCTGGGCCTGGGTTCTCCAAGGACACACTCAGCCAAGGTAGGTTGACAGAGCTCTTCATGAGGCAGAAGAAACTCTGAGAATGAACTTGGTAACTCTGTCCAACTGAAATCTTACAAAGTTTGCTGTTGTAACTAAAATAGAGAGTTCCTGCAGAGGAGACACAAGGTGTGAGCTGGCAGTCCTAGAAGGCTGGTTGGCAGGCACTGAGCGAGGCTCACTGGCTAAGTACGTTCTGTTTCTGTCCACAGAAGAAATTTGGCGTTCGGGGGTTGGGGGATAGATCCAGCCTAGGGGTCACTAAGACAGATCCAAGGTGGACCTTTCCACTTTGCTATTACTCCTGTCTGGGGCCATGGTCCATTGCCGCGGGTTGTGCCGTGCATGTTTAGCATCCTGTACTCTGTCCACTGATGCCAGTAGTGCCTTCACAGCTGTGGTATCACGTCACCCGAGGGTGAACTTCACTCTTTTTCCCCCCAGTTGAGAACGACTCATTTAAGGTAATTCTACCCTCTGCCAATGAGTGACTCAGAAATTGGCATGTAACCTAATTCTGGCCATTGGATCAGGAGGAAAAATGCCTGTTGGTAAGTTCTTAGAAGGTTTTTAGTGGTTTTAAAGAAGAGAATAGTTTTTATTCTTCCACTGGATATGAACAGGAAGTCCAGTGTTTGGGTAGCCACTGGCAGCCATCTTGAGATCAGGAAGAAAATGACAGCTGATGCTGTGGACTCATGAGCTGCCTAGCTCTTAAATATGGCCTAGACTGTTTTCTTTTACTTTTGAGACAGGATAGCCTATAGTCCTGGCTGGCCTCAAACTCAAAAGATGACCTTGACCTTGATCCTCCTGTCTCTACCTCCAGGGTGCGGGGATTATAAGGGTGCGCCACAACACCTGGTTTATGTGATATAGGGATCGAACCCAAGATCTTGTGCATGCTCAACAAGTATGTCTGTCTACCACATAACCCCCAGCGCCTTCAAGTCCTTGAGTCACTGCATACCATATACTGAGTCTTCCTGACCTTTCAGAACATGGTTAACTGACCAGCACACCCTCAATCCTGCTGTATCATCATATTATACTGCGGTTATAGAGACAAGCTAAACTTCCATGTCTCTAACCAGATGAGCCCAGAGGATAATCTGGATCTTAAAAAAAAAAAAAAAAAGTAAATAAAGTCTTGGGGCTGGAGAGAAGGCTCAGTGGTTGAGAGCACGGGCTGTTCTTGCAGAGGACCTGGGTTCAGTTCCTAGCATCCACCTGGTAGCTAACAACTGTCCGTAACTCCAGTTTCAGGGGATCTGATGCCCTCTTCTGGCCTCTGTGGTCATGACAAGGTACACTTACATGCAGGCATAACACTCATACACATAAAATTAAAAAAAAATAAAGATAAGTCTCATATAGCCCAGCTGACCTTGAATCCCCTTATGTAACTAAGGAATATCTTGAACCCCTGATCTTTGTGCCTCAGTGCCCCAAGTGCTAAGATTATTGGCAGGCACCATCGTGCCTAAATGGAGTTTTTTATGTGGACTTTGATCCACCTCCCTAAATTACAACCAAGTTTTTGAGGTGGTTCCACCGCCTTTCTCCAGCTGTTCCAGCACCAATGGCTACCTCATCTGGTGTGTGTGGGGTGGGGGGTGAGGAGGCGCTTATGTTCCCCTCCACCCTGAGAACCAGGTGCGATGGCTCCAGTTATCAGCAAAAGGGCAAGACTGGCTTGTCTCTTTGCTGTCTAGCTACAAAGCGATCTGTTTCAGCAGAACTCACAAATGGCTGTACAGGGAACAGCCCAAAGCACAAGTACTTATAAACCCTAACCCTGGCCCAGCACCTCAGAGGGCCAGGCTCATCCATCAGCATTTAAAAATTTCCTCAACTGATTCTCCATGGACAGCCAGTTGGAGACTGTCCTGGGAGGGCTAGATGAAGGTACTCAGAGGGGGACATGCAAACCCTCACCCCACCCGGAAACTACTCCTCAGGGAGATTCTGAGGTGTTATGCTAGTTCCAGGCAAGAAATCACAGGCTTTTGGAATGGAGATTCCAACTCAGTGGGCCTGGGGCAGGGTTGAGTTTTGGGTGGTGCTTAGCCTGATGGTCCATAAGACCCTAATGTGAAGTTTCAAAGGACTAAAAGAACATCCAGATGTAGCTGGCAGAGTTCCTTCTCATCCACCACTGCAGCCTATTGAAAAACTAACTTCAGTAAGTTCTCTCCAGAATTCCAGGCCATTCACCAGTCAGTTGTCCCCAAACCAAAGTCACTGCAGCCATTTCTTGTGAATAATGTCAGGAGGCTAGTCTGGCCTCTGCAGAGGCAGTGTCTCACCAGAGAATGCTCTCAGCAAGGAGCCTCCGGCCCTTCAGCTCTTCCTGCCTGAATAATCTGTGAAGCCAACCCCCTCCACCACACACAACGAGCTTTCCAAGAGGCTGGAGAGACCAACGGTCAGCTCTGCTGTGACCAGACAGAAGTGAGGATGTTTCACAACAACCTCTGAGACTTCCACCAGGTCTCAAGGTGGAGGATCTTCTCTGGAAATTTCTTTTCCATTTCTGTTTTGTTTTGAGTGTTTTGAGACAGGGTCTCTCGTAGGCCAGCTTGACTTCAAACTCCTGGCAATCCCCCTGCTTCTGTGCTTACATCTACAGACATGTGCCATCATACCTAGCCTCTCTGGAAATTTCTATATATTTAAAAAAAATCTGACCTACTATTTTGTTTGCCTGCCCCTGCACCCACTTTGGCACAGGGTCTCGCTCCCTGCAGCCCAGACTGCTTTAACTTCCCAAGTGCTGGAATACAAACCTCTACCACCTCACCCAGCTCTCCCATATCTTAGAATGCTTTTTTTTTTTTTTTTTTGAGACAGGGTCATCCTCCTGCAGTCCCAGCTGTCCTGGGACTAGCCTGCCTCTGCCTTAAAATGGCTGAGATTAAAGAAAGGCATTATCATGCCTGGCTTTTTAAAAATAAAAATTATTTTTTCCTACTTTTTTTTGTTTTCTTTTTCTTTCTCATAAAGCTTGATGGCAGGACCACCAGTCCCTCTCCTGACTATGAGAGTTGTGCTCTCTCTGGCAGGCACCACGGCTGATTGTGCTATGCTCTTTTGCTTGGATCTGTCAGGAGGCTCAGCACTCCCCTCTGAAGGTCTGAGGATCTTTGTGTGCGGCTGGAGGTGTGCCCCTCTGTCACTCTCCCACCCTCTGCCCTACAGTTTCTGCTGTAGGATGTGGGTAATACACAGCCGGCCTCCTTGAGGGGATCACATGAGTTACACAGCACTCAATATGTATAGGTCATTGTTTTTATTATTGTTTTTGTGAGGCCATGTAAATCCTTGGAAGAAGACATAAATACCCCCCATTATTGCCATGATGACCCTCCAGGCTCCCCCTCTCTCCAGACCTGAGCCCACCCCAATGAAGTCTCGGCCTTGGCCAGCCTCCCTACGCCCCTAATAGGACAGGAGACTCCTGAGCGTGCCATGCTGCTGTCATTCCTGCTCTGTCCACTGCGCACAGCCCACCCACCTTGGCTGTCCAGTCCGATGTCCATGACGCCATGCTTGACCTTCATGTGCCGGCTCAGGTTGCCCTTGAGGTTGAACTTGCTGGAGCAGTAGGGGCACTTGAAGGGCTTGCTGCCCGCGTGCAGGTGCATGTGGCCCAGCAGGTTGTACATGCGGTTGAAGGACTTCCCGCACACCTAGAATAGGAGAATCCCATAGTGCTGTGGGGAGCCTGCCCTCAGGGCCGGCCCACATCCTCCTCCTCAGCCGAGCCCCCTTCACTATGCAGGGCACCTTGTCCTTTCTTTCCTGTGTGACCACAGGGGCTGGAGAGGCCCAAAGGGCAGGAGTGAGCAGTCTCTTGGGTCTCTGTCCCTGGTGTCTCCTGCTCTCTGAGCTAAGGTAGAAAGTGGGGCTCATTTCATTACAGGCTCCAACTGAGCCCGCAGCACTGTGACCTTCGCCCTGCTCAGCTCTCCAGAAACCCTGCCCACTCCAACCCCCCAAGCCCAGCCAAGCACTGGCCAGTCTGGCTGTAGGGCAGTCCCTGTACCTTGCACTTGAATGGCTTCACAGGCGAGTGCACAATCATGTGGGTCTTGAGGGTTTGCTTCTGCACGAAGGTCTTAAAGCAGATGTGGCACTGGTAGGGCCTGACACTGGTATGGATCAGCATGTGGCGCTTCATGTTGGCCTGTAGGGTGAACTCCCGGCCACACACCTCACACTTGAACTCCTTCACGCCCTGTGTGGGTAGAAGTACCAATCAGGACTGGGGCATTAACAGAAGTGCAGCTCTGGGCAACGTACTGCTGTGCGCCTTACTATCCCTGCCATCAGGTGGGTATGCAAGTTGGTCTGCACCAGCAGAGAGAGATAAAGAAGTGTCCATCCATCCATCCATCCATCCATCCATCCAGTAACCAGGCATCTGCACCCTGCTAAAAGCCAGCAGCCAGCACCATGCCAGGCAGCGCCAGGGGCCGTATGGTCAGTAGGACAATGTCTCTGCCTGGTGGCCTCAATTTTCATTAGATCAAGGATGTGTTGTGTTTCTTTTCAGTCCCTTCTCTTTGGGGAAAGACCCCTTTGGGAATGGAATTAAAGCTGTGTTTCTGTGCACTGAGCTGTGCTCAGTGGTGGAAAGCCTGTCTAACATGTCCAAGGCCCTAGGTTAGACTCCTAGAACTGAAGAATGGAGACTGAGGCAGGAGGGGCTATATTAGGGCTATATTGTGAGACCCTGTCTTTAAAACAACAAAAAGCTGGTGGTGGGGAATAAGAAAACAACAAAAGGTTACGTGTTTCTTGTCATGGTGGCACAGGCCTACCCTGCTAATCCCAGCTACTTGGGAGGCTAAGGCAGGAGGATAGAGAGTTCAAGGCCAGCCTCAGCAACACCAGTTCTAAGAGATCTGACACTCCCTTCTGGCCTTTACATGCATGCAAGTGATATACTTAAAAAAGGCAGGTAAAATCCTCATATACACAAAATACTCCCTCCTACCCTCTATATGCTGGGGATGTAGCTCAGTAGTAGAGAACTTATTTACCAAGGGTGAAGTCCTGGGTTCAATCACTAGTACTAGGAAAAAAACAAAACAAATAGCACCATGCACCTCCAGGGAAAATGACTAATACGCAGGCCTGCATAGACTTCTCTAAACCTTGCTCCTCCACAGACCCCTTGAATGTGTTTCTCAAATCTTCCCTGGAGATGAGAGTCACTTGTAGCTCTTGTTCAGCAGACAGCTTCTCAGGCCCCCCTCTAGAGAGGCTTCTTCAGTGGGGTCTAGGATGGCCCAGGAATTTTTAGTCACAAGAGTCTCCAGGTGATTCTTATCACTGACATGAGCCCCTGCAGACACTGGACTAGACTGTCATATGCTTCTCTGTGGCCCAGAACCTCCGGTGAAGGACAGGGTGCTGTGTACATAGGGACTGCTGGAGAGGGGAGGACAGATTGTACATGGGAGGTGTTCTTTGCTGAGGAGGACTCCAATGGCTGGACAAGTATCTGTGGTCACAGTTGCCATTCTAACTATTTGGTAAAACATTTTTGTATTATCTTTTTTTTCTGGTCTTTTTGAGGCAGGGTTTCCCCGTAGTCTCAGCTGGCCTAGAACTCCCTGTAGCCTAGACTGACCTTGAACAGAGATCCACCTACCTCTGCCTCCCGAGAGGGCTGGAATCAAGGGTGTGCACCACACCTGGCTGTAGCATCTGTGTGTGTGCTGGTGATTGAACCCGGTACGTATTATAGTTCAACAGCCCCTGTGTTTATCCTCTTCACTGTGAGGGGCTAGTTCTCCTGTGACACACTCTATCTTCACTACACTGGTGTGAATAACCACCAGGGGGCCCCACACCTGAGTGGTACAGAGATGTGCACAATTTAGTACAGAGTACAAATTTAGACCACTGACACAGATATTTTCTATTTTATTGGTCTTTGAGTTGTGCTTTATCTCTAAACACTTTAGAACAGTGAGGACCTTGAAGTCTGAGTAGAGTAGAAAGATGGAAAATACATATACCTCCTCTTCCTCTCTTCACTCTTGCAGACATTAATAATCAATCATAATTTTATTGAGGAGCTCAGATTCAGCAGTCAGAATCCTTCTTAGCATTAAACATTCAGCAGCTGCTACAACTGACAGGCCAGGATGAGCCCTGCGGTGGACTCTGCCAACAGACCCTGCTTTTGGTGCCTTGAGTCATTCAGGAGTTCCACAAACATTGTACTCAAAAAACTTTCTGCTTGGGGTCTGGAAAGATGAGCAAGTGCTCTTAACTGGTGTGCTCACAACCACCCTTAATTCCAGATCTAGGGGATCTAACACCCTCTCCTGACTTTCACAGGTACACACACACACACACACACGTGGCATACATTCACACAGATACATACACACATATAAGTAAAAATACTTTTTTTTTTTTTTTTTGAGACAGGGTCTCTCTGTAGCCCCCGCTGGTCTGGACTCAGGTTAGCCTCAGTCTCACAGAGATCCACCTGCCTCATGCATGTGGAAGCCACAAATTAATGATGGGATGTCTTCCTCTGCTGCCTCTCCACCTTATTTTTTGAACCTCACTGAACCTGGAACCGATTCATTCAGTCATATCCGCTGGCCAGCTAGCCACTGGGACCCCTTGCTTCCGCCCTCAAGTGGCCAGATTATAGGTGGCACACAGCCACATTCAGCTTTTATGCGTGTGCTAGGGATCTGAACTCAGGTCCTCATGCTAACACAGCAAGCACTTTATCCACTGAACCATTTCTCCAGGTCTCAAAAACCTTTTTAAGAGTTTTCCTGCTGAAACAAGTATTTCAATGATGTTTCTAATAGTCTCATAAGAAAATTTTTTAAGTATGAAAACAAGAAAAATTTACCTGTGTGCCACCTAAGTTGTCTCAGCCAAGACTTTGGGAAGTGCTGGAGAGAATGTGACAGGAGGGCCAGCTGTGGCTGGTGGCCTTACCTTGTGTGTGAGCGAGTGCTGCTTGAGGTGGTGGATCTGGCTGAACTCCATACCGCATTCTGTGCACACGAAGGGCCGCACATTCTGGTGCTTGAGCATATGGTTCTGTAGCTGGCTGCGGTAGTGGAAGGACTTGTCGCACTCGAGGCACTGGTAGAGGGTGGGGCCCTGGTGGGAGGCCAGGTGGCGCTTGAGTTGGGTCAGGGTGGAGAAGTCTAGGCCGCACTCCACACAGACGTGGCAGCGGCCACTCTCATGCTTCACCTCGTGGGCCTTGAGCTCACTGGGGTAGGCGAAGCCGCGGCCACAGAAGTGGCAGCTGTAGGGTTTGACTTCAGAGTGCAGCAACATGTGGCGCTTGAGGTGGCTGGTCTGTGTGAAGGCCTTGTGGCACACCTGGCACTTGTGGGGTCGAGTGCCCTGGTGCGTCAGCAGGTGCGTCTGCAGGTGGCTGGGTTGCTTGAAGAGCTTGCTGCAGTGTGGACACGAGTGTGGCTTGATACCGTTGTGGCCCAGGATGTGTGTCACCAGGTTGTACTTAGATGTGTAGGATTTCTCACACATGCGGCATTGCCAGCGCTTCTGGCGGTCGCCCGCCTCCACTAGGTAGGAGTCGTCAATCTGCACGTTGATGTCCAGCCGGTCCAGCTGGGCCTTCTTGTGGCGCTCCACTGTGGAGCCTGTTGCGTCAGCCTCACACTCGCTGGGCTCCTGCCATACGAAGCCCTGTTCTGGCTTGACAGGTTCTGGCGATGCCATGGTGGGAGGCTCAGGGTCGCTCAGGGGGGCCAGGTGAGGTGGCTCAAAACTACATTCTGTGGGCAAGGTCTCTGGTCCGGGTAGTGCCATGCTGGGCTCGGGGAAACCGTCCCGGGCTGGGTCAGGGAAGGGAGGGTTGAACGGGGCCATGTCCAGCTCTGGCCTTGGAGTTCGAGGCAAGTGGCGGAGTGTCCGGGGCTTTCGGCTGAAGGCGCTAAGGTCGATCATCTTGACAGCACTGCTTTGCACCAGGGCCTCACAGCCACCACTGGTCACCTCGGCAGGGACCTCTGTCGGCCCTGGGTCCTTGTCATCACCAGGCACGGACACCTCATAGACCTCCTGCTCCTCTTCCTCCTCTGCCTTCTCAAACTTGACCTTGGGCACCAGCCGCACAGGGGGTCGTGTCTTCCTCCGGGTGTGCTTCTCAAAGGCGGCTTCCACCTCCAGCACCTCCTCTTCTGGGGGCTCTTCCAGGGCCCGGCCATTGCAGGCCAGCTGATAGATGTCAGGGCCAGGTGGTCCTGGGTCCCCCATGGCTGACCCAGATAGCTCTGGCCCTAAGTCTGGGTAGAAGGCCTCAGCGCTTATGGTGGCTCCAAAGAGCTCATTTTCTGAGACCAGGCCCAAGACGGCAGCCTGAGCCAAAGACAGCACCACCACAGCGTCCGTCTGTGTCCCTGAGTCCATGAAGCCCTCCATCCCGTGGTGGCTGGCTATGAGGGCATTGCTGTGGGAAGAGAAAAGCACATCAATACTGCTGGCTCCATGCTGAGTAGACCATAGACTCAGTGAGGACAAGGGCCTGGCTAATTTGGGGGTGTGTGTGGCTCTGACATCATTTTACTCTTGCTCTGAGAACACGATACCGGGCGCAACGCCATCCTCTGTGTATCAAGCCATCTCTCTTAGGGCATCTAGGTAAGCCCAACTACCTCCCTTGTCTAGATCCTCCCATCTGTAAAGCAGGGAGGATAGAGTTCCTCTTCTGTGATTCCTTTTGTGAGTTTGTTTGTTTGACCAGTTTTCACTATGTAGCTGTAGCTGGTAGTTGGCCTAAAACTTACTGGGTAGCCTTGATCACATTATCCTCCTGCCTCGGACTTCCAAGTGCTAGGATTACAGATGTATACCACCATACCCAGCTGCTCAATGATTCTTTAATGATTCTTTTTTCTTTCCCTTCTTTATTTTGTGTGTGCAGCTTGTGTATGTGTAGATGTGTATGTAGGTACAAGTGTGTGTACCCATGTATGAAGGTAAGGTGTGCTCTTCCACTGTGTTCCACCTTGTTTTTTGAGACAAGGTCTTTCACTGCACCTGGAAATCACGGACTGATTAGACTAGCTGGCCCGCAGACACAGGGATCTTCCTATCTCTGTCTTCTAGCTCTAGAACTTCATGGATGTGCTACCACACTTGGAATTTTATGTGGGTGCTGGGGATTAAACTTGGGTCTTCATATATGTGCAGGAAGCACTTAACCCATTGAGCCCTATATATGGGCTGGAGAGATGGCCCATGTGCTCTCGCAGAAGACCTGGGTTTGTTACTTAGCACTCACATAGAGGTTAACAACTGTCTGGAACTCCAGTTCCAAGGGATCCAACACCCTCTTCTGACCTCTGCAGGCATTGCATGACACAGGTGCACTGACATACATGTAGGCCATACATGCATACACATAAGTAAAAATAATAAAATATTTATGACAGAATATACTGATAAAAAGATAGCTTTTAACCGACTTATACATTGAAATCACATGTCAATCTGATGACTAACACATGATGACCACTACTGACTTGAGTGCTACAGCTGGATCCTAGGTTAACAGTCACGTTCTCTGAGGTTCTCATAAACAATGGCTCCATACCCCAGTGTCAGGTGCAAAGCCCAGCACAGGAGCTTCCTTCTTTGCTTTGGCTCCAATGGCCTTGGTTGCTCCTGCTGAGCATGGCGAAACCCAGTTTTGCACACTGTGCCCTCCCCTCTTCTGTGCCATTTCCTCAGCTCTGTGGGGCTACTTTGCCACCAGCCTCCTGGCCCTCTCTGCCTGTCCTTGTGCCCATCTGGGCTTCCCCGGGACTATGGAGCACCAACGGCATGCTTGGGCTTCAGATACGCATGTCCCTGGCTCAGTCTCTGGCACACAGCAGAAGAGAGACACTAGTGGGGGCTCCTGTCTGCCTTGTCTGCTTGCCTCCCAGGGCCAGGGCCAGGGTCAGGCGCATGGCCAGCAGACAGCCCTTCCTCAGGAAATCAGTCCAGGCCTGCTGCTCCCTCCCCCTCTGCACTCAGTGGAACTTCCCCTTCCTGAGGCTAGCTAAAAATACCCCAGACAGGAATCCAGCCTAGCTGAAACAGACACTAAAGATTAAACTATTAGGCTCAGAGCAGGGCTCTGGTGGAAGGGGTCAGATACATGAACCAGGGGTCTTCAGGGTCCCATCTGGAGTAGTCTAGGGAGCCACACCCATTTCTTTCTTTTCTTTTTTCTTTTCTTTTCTTTTCTTTTCTTTTCTTTTTTCTTTTCTTTTCTTTTCTTTTTGAGATAGAATCTCCCTATAGTCCTAGCTGGCCTCGATCTCAGAAATCTGCCTGCCTCTGCCTCCCCAGTGCAGGGATTAAGGCACTCACTGCCACATGGGCTCATGATAAACCCACTTGTAGATGCATTCTACCTCATGCTGCCCTCAAGTAGGAATTTCTCACCTCAGTTACTTTTAGTTGATTATGCAAAGTCACTTCTGTGCCTCAGTTCCCCCATCTAAAAATTGGGAATGAAAGCACCTACATACAAAAGGTATGGAAGCCCAAAGAGCACAATGCAGGTCAAGGAACTTGGTTAATTACAAAGCCCCAAGTAAGAGTAATGAATTAATAGTACTTGTCAGCCTCAATTCCCAGAGGAAGGGTTTTCTGAAGATAGGTAGTCACAGGGCTGAGAGATTTTTTCCATCCTCAGGTCCCTAATTTGGCAAAGCTGTGGTGCCCACTAGGGTACTTGCTAGGAACTAAGAATTCCTTCACTCATTTATGAAACAAATATATTTAAATCTGGGTTGGATGGCAGGCCTAGTGCTAGGAGAGAGCAAGGTGAACAAGATAGGGCCTCTGTCTCCATGGAGCCCACCGAGGAGACCTGCTGTGCCCACCACAGTCACATCCAGTGCCCACCAGCAACTGCTGGCTTTTCTGAACAAGCTGGGGAGTGTTGCTGCCTGTCAAACCAGCCTGTCTCTGACGCAGCACCAGGCAGCAGCCCATGTGTCTGCTGTGGTTTTAAGCAAACAATGCACTTAGCAATTTTTCTATACTTCCCCAAAGGCAGAACCATGGGGAGGAGGGACTGGTCAACCATGGCAAGGCTGGTGCTTGGAACTTGGCACTGGAAGTTGAGTGTGCTGGTACACACCTGTAATCCCAGCACTTGGAAGGTGGAATGGGAGGATCAGGAGTTCAAAGCCATCCTCAGTTTTGTTCTGGCCAGTCAAACTGAAACAGAAAAACAAGAATACAAGAGAACTTGGGCTGAGTTCCAAGATCAATTCCAGGTAGACGAAGTCCTAACGCATACCAGATCTGTTTCTTCATCTCACTGCTATGGAAGGAGAAAGGGTTTCTGACTTGAAATAGACAAAGATGAGATGATGTGGCTTTCCTCAGAAGCCCAATACCAGCTGTCATCTCATCCTGGTAAGCCCAAGATGTGTGCACAGAGGCCACATCACAGGGAGACAAGTGGGCGACCACAGGCCAACCCTGCTTGGGGGAGCTGGAGCACGGGTCTGGTTGCCTACTGCAAGAGTAATGATGTATTGACTATCCAAACTGGGGCCCTCCAACAGGGGGCCACTCTCCACTGTCACACATTACAGAATACAAAACGAAGCCTGTTCTAAGCCAAATGGGCCTGCTCTTCGAGAACTGGTTATTTTTGATGGCAGTCTGGCCTGGCCGTCAAAAGCAGACAACCCAGAGTCCTGGCTCTTTGAGAGCCACAGGAGAGTGCTTAAGAGGTATCAGTCACAAACCACAGACTTGGCAGAAGCACCACAGCTTATCATTACCGAGGCTTCAGGCCCATTTAATCCTACAGCCCCACAGGTGAGGTGGTAGGCCCCTACTCCACAGCCAAGGGCAGTGCCCAAGCCACAGTGACCAAAGGCACTAACTGGCAGGGCGGAATAGGGACTCACCAAGTCTCTCTGGCCTCCATATGGACAGCTCCTGGCCTACTGTGGCCAGCAGGAACACTGCAATTCCCTAGATAAACGGGACTCTGCCCCCCTCCCACCCCCAGCAGCCAAAGCTCCTCAAGGCCTCAGGGGCTACAGGAAGTGTTTCTTGGCCACCTACCTGGATGCCAGACACTTGCTTTCTTCTATATCACCACACTTGCCTGAGCAGAACACACAACCATACTGCAAGTACCTGTTTAATGGGCTTTTGGGCTGGCCATGTTGGGTGTGACTGTGTGTGTGTGTGTGTTTGCACGCAAGTGTCTCAGCTGAGACAGAGGCTGAGTGAGAGAAGACACATGTGCTCTGTCCATCCGTCTAAGAAATAAGCAGAGGAGAGGTAGCCTCCAACCTAGCATCCCTGTCTTCCTTTCTGGCCAGCCTCAGGTTCAGTTGTGCCCACATCCTCTGGCTCCTTCTCTCAGGCTACAGCTTTTCTGCTTGGTGCACTGGCTGGGACAGCCCAAGGCTAGAAGAGAGCCCACAGGGTACCACACAACCCTGGGGCCACCAGTGGCACTTCCTTTCTTAGGGCAAGGCCTTTCTCTATCACTTAACCAAAGCTCCTGGCAATTTCCCAGAGAAAAGAGCTCAGTGGACCCTGTGCACCCCTATGTGTGGCTACTGAAGAGGTGTCTATACTAATAGACACCAAATGCACTACATGCAGGCCGCTTCCCACAGGGAGACCCTGCCCCCTTTCCCCAGGGTGTAGAGAAAGTAGATGTTAAAGGCATGGTGATAAACAAATAGATACCAGAGTGCAGTAACGCTGGGAGTGGGGAAAGGAAAGGAGGGAGGGAGAGAAGAGAGAAGGAGAATAGAAGGAACAAGAAGAGTGAGAGACGGGAAGAGAAAAAGGCTGTGGAGGCCAAGAAACAAAGGCAGGGGAGGAGAGGAGACTCGCGGTGACACAGAATCCCAGGACTGCCCTATTTCCCAGGGCTCGGCCTCACCCCTGGGCCAGAGGGCAGGGCCAGCTCCTGAGGATGGAAGGAAGCCTCCCCTTTGAGACCTAGCAAAAGACCTCCCCAACCCCAAATAGGGCTCTAGGCCTAGAGCTTCTTAATTACTCCGAAAGCACCTTGCCTTTTTCCACTGTGCTATGGCTCCTGTGAACACTGACAAGCCCCAAGGCAAGTCACCTGACCCCTCAGGAGGCCTCAGTGTCCCCATCTGTAAAATGAGCACAAGGGATTACTTGGAACCTTGGAGCATGCCCATCTTTGACCTACCTACAACCACACAGGGTCCCTTCCAGATGCGGCAGAGAACCCCTCATCACACACCGCTCTAGCTCATCCTGTCCTTTCTGGAGGCCCTCTCACACCCCGTCTATAAATAGGAAGGCTCAGGCAAAGTGACAGTGGCCAGCGTTGCCTGGGACACAGAAAGTGGGCAGAGAATGGGTGGCAGGCACTGAAAACCTGGTCTGGCTTAGGGTTGGCAGGATAAGGGCCATTTGGTAGCCTCATAATTCTTTGACTAAGTCCCACCAGCTTGAGAGCTTTTGAAAACCAACCAAAGGCAAGGCTGTTCTGTGGCTTCTGTGTACCTACCAAGTGATTATGACTTAATTTGCTGATTATTTCCTGAAGGCCCAGGAGGACCCACTCCCCAGTGTGATATGAACAGTGTCCGAGGCTGATGTGGGAAGACCAGTGCCCTTCCTCTTGGCCTTGAATCACAAGATTGTTCAGAGGCTTTGGTCTCCGTGTCTTCAACATAACACTAACAACACACATTATAGAGCACCTCTAAGATGCTGCAAGCGTATACAGTAAGGAGCAAAATAAAGCTTACACCAACAAGTCGAGCATGATATCTGTGGGAGGCAGGAGGCACAGCCTGAGGTGGGTGGGGGCCGGTTCAGGCCTTCAGGGAACAAGAGGGAGGAAGTCTTCGGGTCTGGCACGCCCGAGCTTCCCTTTCTAGCCCTGTCCGCATTTGTGTTACTGGGCGGTGAGGTGGCTCTGGGACCCTGCTCCCAGGGAACCCAGGACCCTTTGCCTGCAGACGCTGGGCCTAGGGTGGGACAGCACAGGTGGCCAAGGCGGGAGGAGGAAGAGGAAGTTCCTGACACACAGCTGAAGAAACACTGGGAATTCACCCAGTAGAGAAACCTCCCTCCGGGCTTCACCCAGCTTGTCCTCAGGGCAGACTCAAAGGTAAACTGCTCACAGGAAGAGGAAGTGAAAGCCCCAAACCGAACAAGTGTGCAAGCCTCGGGTTCCTTGCCAGTCTTGCTTCTGTCTGCCACAGGCTTCCCCAAGAAGCCAGGGGCCCAGCGGAAGCGTAGCTGCGTTCTCTCTACCTCAGCTTCCCCCTTTTCTCCTCCGTCCGACTCCAGGAGTCAGAGTAGCTAGGCCACAATCCACAGACCACACAAGGGGCCGATATAGGTCAGTCCCTGTTCTTTTTTGACAGCCTCTCTCTGTGGCCCAGGCTGGCCTCGAACTAGTGGGCTCAATCAGTCCTTCCTATCTCATGGCCCTCAGCGGGAACCACACTGGGCTTAGATCCTGCATCAGAGTCTTAACTTTGTAGCCCAGAGAAATCTTCAACTCATGATTTTCCTGCTTCAGTCTCCCAAGGGCTGGGATTACAGGTGTGTACTACAACACCAGGCCCTCAGGGTTTCTTTTTAAAAGTATGGAAGCTGAGGCCAGGAAGGGAACAGTCACACAGTAAGATGGTGGAAGGGAAGGTTTCCAGTCTGGATGGCCACATAAGCCTGTGGCCTAGAGGACGAAGCACCCAGGACTCGGCCTGCTGCCCAAATCTGCCCTTGGCCCTCCTGGTGCCCCTCATACATTTGATGGGTCCTAACTGGGGCCTTTGCACATGCCAGGTCTGTCCTTCCCTCCCCCTGGGGGAGTTTCTCTCCCTTTTAAGATGTATGCAAGTACTGCTCTGAAGCAGACTGGGGGCACTCTTCCCTAGCCTGATATGATGTTTTTTATTTTATTGTTTTGTGGTGTTGAAGCCTTGTGCATGTTAGAGAAACACTCTACTACTGAGCTACATCTCCCAGTCAGTGATGGTCAATTTTATGCGTGATCATGGCTAAGCAATGATACCCAGCTATTTGGTCAAATGCCCATTTAAAGAAAAATTCCATGTATGCATGTTTGTCTGCGTAGGAATGAATATGTGGGTGATGTGTGAGTACTATGTAAAGCCAGAGGAGGGCATCAGATCCCCTGGAGCTGGAGTTACAGATGGTTGTGAACTGTCTGACAAGGGTTGTAGGAACTGAACTCTGGTCCCCTGGAAAAGTAGAAAGCACTATTAACTGTTGAGCCCCTGAGGCCAGGAAAGGTATAGTCCTTAACTGTTCCAGCCCCTGAAATGTTCATTTAAATGTTGTAAAAGTATATTATGGGGCCAGCCTGGTCTATATAGTAAGTTCCAGGCCAGCTGGTGCTACAGGGAGACTCTGTCTGAAAACAACAACAATAAATGAATATTATAGATGTATTCAACATTTACAATCAGTTGACTTTAAGTTAAACTTAACACCTCCATAATATGAGTAGGCCTCATTTAATCAGGTGATGTCCTTAGAATTTTTTTTTAAATGAGCCTTCCCAGAGAAGGAATTCTGCCTCAAAATTGCAACCTACAAATACTGCCTAAGTTTTTACTCTGCTGGTCTGCTCTACAAACTGAACTTACCAGTCCCCACAACTGCCAATGAGTCAATTTCTTAAAATAAATCTGAATATATCTTGCAGTAATGCACTCTCTCATATCCATACTATATTGGTTCTGTTTCTCTGGGGAACCCTGTCTGGGGCAATCACACTCTCCCCTGAAGAGAGTGGACAGTGATCACAGGGAACAGAGAGCGGGGTCTAGCAAGGAGAGACAGCAGCCCAGGAAAAGGGGACAAAGAAGACAGTAACTAAGGGATCAAAAATGAATGAGATCTTTGGGGTCCCCTCCATACTTAGTGATATGTAGTCTCTGTTCTGAAGCCAACAGGACCCCTGAAGCCAGGGGCCCTAAATCTTCTAATTGACAGAATACACACCTACTGAAGATATGTATCTTTTTCTTTACTATAAAGGACGGACACACATCTCACTACGAGAGAACAGTGGCTTCAGGAGATCCTGCTAGAGTCACTTTGCCTGGTTTTAGAATTTTCACCACAGAGCTGGAATTTTGGGGACACTTCTGCCAACACTGCCATCTTACAGAGGTGGAAATTGAAACTCCAAGGTCTGCATGACACTGCGGGACTAACCTGAACACTATTCCTAGTATGTTTCCCTCCAGGGTGCTAAACATAACACCCCTGCCCCAGAGCCCTGGGCAGGGCAGTGCCTTCCAACATGGGGTGCTGTGAGGGTAGGATGTAGGGAGGAAGGGTTCCCCTCTTTTCAACATTCCTGTAGGAAGTGTTGTTGAGCTCAGGAGTTCTGCTGTGTTGCTGTCCCTTGCCCTCAAATACTAAACTAGGCTGTCAAGGGAGAGAGACCTGAAAAGTGCCACGTGCATATAGACCAGGCAGGCGGGACATGCATTCTCAATCCCACATGCCGGGCTGTCCTGCCCATGTAGCCACTTCACTGCGTACTGCTCTCCCCTTCCCCTTCCTGTACTTGCCATGTGGGTGGCTTGCTCATTTTCCATAACAAACCTTGTCTGCAAGTGACTTTTGTACATGCAGTTCCATGTGCCCAGAATGTTCTGTCTGTTCCTCAGCCTTCTTCTTTCAGTGCAAGTGTCATGTCTGCAAGAAGTTCCCTGCCCCCGAAAAGCTTAAAACTTTTCCTTGCCAGGTGTGGGGTGCACACCTGCAATCCTGATACTTGGAAGTTCAAGGGTAGCCTGGGCTTCATGAGTTCCAGGCTAGCCAGAGCTATACACCAAACTGTCATGTCCCCTTCTCCTTCTCCAGCCTTATCACAATTTTAAGGGCTTGCTAATGATTTATTTGTTAGGACAATTACTTGCTTAGTATCTGGCATCCAGTTAGATGACAAGACTTCCCAAGGGCAGACACCTCCTCTGTTTGCTCACCCAGGCACCTCAGCAGAGCACATGCAGACAACGAATTACTGGCCTTTTGAGAATACACAGATTCAAGGGTGAAGAAAGAAGAGGCCCGTTGCTGAGCCCAGCTTGGAAAGCAGCCTGGTGGAAAGCCTGGGCCTAGCCTTCCTTTCCCTGAGCAGCAAGACCAGTTCTTGTTCCCAGGGGGAGGGACAGTAGGCCTCATATTTCTGGAAAACTCCTTGTCTTTCCTCTAATACTAGAAAAAGAAAAAAAAACAAAAAACAAAAACAAAAAACCACACATTCTCCCAAACAAGAATGAACCAAAAAAAAAAAAAAAAAAAAAATCACCAGCTTAATGTACAGGGAAAAACAAACAAACCTTGGTTCACAAGTTCAAAGGGCAAAGATAAGAATCACAGATGAGGGAACAGCTTGAGCACTTACTGAACTTGAACTCTGTCAGGCCCTGGGATGAACATGTAAGTCCTCTAAAACTCTGAGCAGTGCTCTGGGGTAGGGAGATAACATTTCCATCTTACAGATTTGGAAACTGAGGCAGTCCCACAGGCATGGGGGAGGCAGGCACCCTGCTGGCTAGGTGTAGGCAGCACAGGCTCTCAGGGTTATGCTTACTCCCTCACCAGCCTGCTTGGACCTAGGCAGCTCTCATGGCTTCCTTTCCTCCTCACCCAGCCTCCTCTCAGGCCCCTCCCCTACAGAGCCCTCCGCCTTCTCCATCCCGTCTTCCTCTCTCTCTATTCCTCCCCTCTTCCGTTTCCATGGCAACCCCATCCTCCGCTCTGCCACTCGGTCTTGCGTTCCCATCTCCTCTCTCTCTCCTCTTTCATCTCTCCTGTCGTTGCAGTGCGGAGTCCGGATCGCCCCGGTGCCCTTTGCTTCTGGCCTCTTGCTCCCTTTTACTCTCCTTTTATCTCCTTCAATGTTCTCTTGTCATCTCAGGGCGACATTTATTTATCTCTTGTTTAAAAATAAAAAAAGGAAAGAAAAAGAAACCCAGTCCACCAGCCCCAGCTCTTTCCAGTTCAGCTCAGATTCCCTTCTCTTGAGTCTTCTAGGGGTCAGAGCCCCAGGATTGCAAAGAGGAAAGAAACATCCCAGAATGGACCTTCTGCCTGCTATAAGGATTCCCTCAGTGACCTCAGAGGTGGAAGGAAGAAAACACACAGCTAGGGACGGGGAGCTCACTGAGGGAGACATCTTAGAGTAGCCCAAGGTACTGTAAGGATAGAGCCTGAGCCAGGGCCTGTAGCATGGCCAGGACAGGCCCCAGATGTTTCCTGAGGTGAGAATTCACTGTTCTTTAAGGAAACCTGAGCCATAAAAGGGCCCTGCCCTCCTGGGCTTGCCTCGCCTGACTGCTGGATTCTCAATGTACCTAGCTTGCTTCCCTCCAAACAGGCGATGGAAAGCACCAGTTCTTTAAGATTCCCCTTTTAAAGGCTTGGAGTGTGGCTCAGTGGTAGATCATTTGCCTAGCATGCAAGACGACCTGGATGCCGTCCCCAGCACTGATGAAAAAAATTAAGTCCTCTCTTTATTGAAGTCTTAACAGTCTCTGGGAAAAGGATGGAGCCACCATGGGCTCTTCTGCAGTGGAAGGCAGAACTGAGAGTTGTCTCTCTTTCCTGTGTCTTTCTAACTCCCACAGACTCAACTCCTGTTAGTGGCCCAGGCAGGGACATCTGTGTTTTTATTTTACAGATAGGCAAACTGATGCTTGGAGGAGCTGCTACTTTTCTGAGTCATATAGCCAGTGAGAGCTGTGGATACGACTTGAGCCCCTGGTGGCCACCTGTCCACTGTCCCCTGTTCCCCCTAGCTCCTGGGAGGAGCCAGGTCACAGCAGCCCTGAGTCCAGCCTCCTTCCAGCTGCTCCACTACTGTGTTTAATCTGCAGTGATCAGAAACGACAAGAGAAACAAAGGTCTGGGAGCAGATTTACCACAGAAAAGCAAGCAAGACGATTATGGCGGTGGCCCCAGCATCGCAAAGTGACAGAGAGAGTAGACAGGCTGGTGGACAATGGTATCAAGTCCCCTGGGAAACCTAAGTGACATGGAGAAGGAACCTCTGCAGCCTGAGTCCTAGGCTCCAAAGGCCCAGCTAGAACAGCTGCTCGGCCTGCCTGGTCAATGCAGCTGATGACAAGGGTGCCCCAGGAGGCAGCAAGGGCCCAGGACCCACAGAGGTGCCAAGGACAGTGTTACTACTCCCCTAAGGCAGGCTCCAGAGGAAGCTAGAGAGAGCAGCTTGAGAGAGGAGCCAGGAAGGCCAGGTCTTCACTTTGTAAATGAACAGAGATGCAGGGCCTGACCTGCTGGTCTGCCCCCAACTCCTCACTCTGCCACCTTGAGCTGGGCATTGTTGGGCAGATAGCTGAAGCTCCTGGGGGTCAGCTTCTTTGTCTGTAACTGGGACTGTGACAGGAAGGAGTACCACAGGTTGAGCCCTTCCTTTAGGCCAGGTGCTGACTTGCTGAGACAGGGATGCAGAGCACCGCACCTTGATAAGAAAACCCCTTTTTTATAAATCCCTTTTTATAAGCAGGGTGTGGCAGTTGCATATCTGTTACCCCAGCACTTGGGAAGCTGAGGCAAGAGGATTAGTTCAAGTGTGAGGCCAGCCTGAGGCTACAAAGTGAGATCCAAGCCAGAGAGGTGGCATAAGGAGACCCTGTCTCGAAAAAAGAAAAGTCAGGACAGGACAAAACAGAACAGGAAAGGTCAAGGAAAGGGAACGAGCAAAGATTAACATGCCCATTTTACAGAGGAAGAAATGAGACAGAGAGGAGCTGAGTGACTTGGAGCCAAGGACCCCAGCTTAAGTGGTGGCTGGGTCTTATCTCATACTCAGCTTTTAAATAAGAAGTGAAGGAAACAACGCATTTGACAGAAAGGCTGGTGTGTAGTATGGAGGACTCGGGATGGGAGCTATGGCTATTATCATTACTGCCTCTGTCGTTATCCACTCCAAGGACCAGATGGGTGCCGGGTGCTGGCAGTTCACAAAGATTTTCAATCTCAGGGACCTCACAGTTTGTTAGATAGAGACAAGATTAAGAGCCACAAAACAGAAGTGCAGAATACCAGACAGGAAGTGAGTACCAAAGTGTGGGGCACCACAACAGGACAAAGTAATTTTGTTTCTTTTTTCTTCTTCAGATTTAAGGGACTGGGAATGTTCTCCCATGTCAGCCAGCGTGGTGAGAGACAGCAGAGACTTGGCCTCATCTGCAGTCTGTCCCGGTCCTACCCTGCTGGCCTCAGGACAATGGTTTCTACTTCCTAGGGTGGATGAATGAGACTGATGTGAGGCTCACAACAGGAAGGCTGGTGAAGGAGCTGCCGGGGCTTAGCAATGGGAGAAGCTGGTGAGAAAGTCAGCACTCTGACAGACAGACGTAGTGAGGCCAAGGGCTGGCCCAGGCTGGAGGCATAGGCTAGAGTAAGGAAGGTAAAGAGGTCAGACTAGCAGCAGACAGAGAAGCGCTGAAGTCGGAAGGCAGGAGAGAACTGTGGCCTGGCCTGGAGCCCTCTCCTTTCTCATGGCAGTCAGTTTGACTCATCCTGGGGCCCCTGTCTCTGCGCCATCCCCATCAGCGTTACCTCTCCAAGTCAGCACTGCAATCAACATTTATTCTGCCATCACCCACACACCCAAGTCAGGTCCGGATTTATGCCAGGAGGAATAAGAACGCCTCTCTCATTCACGTAATGCCTCGTGGGTCTGCAGGGGGAGGGACAGCTGGGGAAACAGCTCTGGAAGAGTACACACAGGCAGAGTTGGACACACGTGGCCAGCCATTCATGCTGCAATTGGTGGCAGGTGGGGCCAGAAGCAGAGCCATTTCTTCCCCAGCACCCTGGTGCAAAGCACTTCTACACAACGAGATGGGGGGGGGGGGAGGATGATGGATGGGGTTGTGGGTACTCAGAGCAGGAACTGGTTTCTTCTCTAATCTGGATCATGAAGGATGGCACACAGTAGCTTGAAGAACAGGTAGGACCCCTAGGCTCAGAGAAACTAAATCAGCTTAGTCATTTCCTAGCTGTGTAGCCTTCAGCAAGTTGCTTTATCTCTCAAAGCCTCAGGGGTCACAGCTGCTTCTTCCACGGGATGGCAGAGACTAAAGACCGTGGAGTGGTTATAGCCCATATGGGTTGGTTGTTTGAGAAATGGTTATTCCTAGCTTTTGGCATCATGACAGATAGACACATGCAATATGGATCACCTAGGGTCCCCAAATATTCGACATATTCTCACAAAGACTGAAATGGTCTATAGCCCACGAAAGATGGTGGAAGGGTGGCCACAGGCAAAAGCATAAAAGCAGGTATGGGGAAGGAGAAATGCCAGAAATGATCCCTAGCTCACAGGAAGTTCAAGCTGGAGATTTCAGCCCTGGAGGGAACACTAGACTGCCAGGGGACTAGGACCCAGCCTCAGTGCCAATGGGGTGAAGAGATACCTTGTGCTCCAGGAGAGATGGGAAGGGGCTAATGCTATCTCTCTTCTGAAAACTCATCCAGGCTCAATGCTCAAAAGAGCGATTCCTAACAACGTACAAAACCCAACTCTCAGGCACACCATGGTGACTCAACCTGGGAGCACAGCAATAGGGAGGCTGAGGCAGGAGGATTGCTGCCAAGTTTGAGGCCAAGTTTGAGTGAGATCCAGTCTTGAGAAACTTGGGAGGCTGAACAGTTCAAGTTCATTCTAAGCTAATATTGAGTTTGAGGCCAGTCTAGAACATGAGACCTTGATTCAACCAAGAAGACACCACCCCCCGTCCAAATCCAGCCAACTCTCCTCCCCAGAGTGTGAACAGCTAGCTGTCTGGGATCACTGGTCTTCCTTCTCTGTCCTAATGACTGCCAGCTAGAATCACTAATACATTGACAAACAGTGTATTCACAGGAATAAAGGCAGGATCCAAAGTTGAGATTCACACCCCAGTGCTGACCTCACCTCCAAACCAGAAGCCCAGGAAACTTCTTGCATGTAAAGCACTCAGTTACCCATGCCTAGCCAGGGAGCAAGAGCCACCTCATCCTAGTTCTGGCAAGTACTGGCTGGGAGGTCTTGGCTCGGGGCACTTCTAAATGCATAATTTCACTTCATCCTGACTGAAGTCAGTGTGGCTGGTATCATATCAGCCTGTTACAACGAAGAAACAGAGGTACAGGAAAGTTAAAGACAGCTTTGGAGCATTGTTCCTGAAAGCCTAGTCCCTTTGGCTATCAATCTCCAGAGATGAAGGCAGCCTTTAAGAGCCTGTGTAACCATTTCTGTAGCTACAACAATGTTATGACATTCACACAGGGTTGGCAGTGGCACTTAGCCCTGTCTATCCATGGTATCTTCATGAAAAGACATGACAAACAATGGACTGAAAATACTCAGAAGGCTGACAAGATGGTTCAGTGAGTAAAGGGTGCTTTCGGATAAGTCTGACGACCTGAGTTTAATCCCTGGGACCCACACGGTAGAAGGAAAAGCAGTGCCTAGAAGTTGTTCTCTGACTTACACACACACACACACATACAAAACAAACAAATAAAAGTTGGCTTTACTCTCCCGCCCGCAGGAATCAAGGGACACTGTGGAAGAGTAGGGAGAAAATGTAAGAGCCAGAAGATGGGGAGAAGTGCTGAGAAATGCTATCTTCTGTCACAACATGGCCACTGTGTTCATGAACTCACTACAGCAACAGTGAGTTACCTGCACAAGATAATCTAACAAGACCAGTCACCATTCCAGCAAGCTGTAGTAATTGGACCCAGTGGGTTACAACAATAGGAGGGGATATGAAGGTGGAAGGGGATGTGGTGGGCTGTCTGCGGAGTGGGAAGGGAGATTTGGGGGTGGACATGGTCAAGATATATTGCATACATATGAAATTCTCAAAAAGTACATTAAACTTTTAAATTGGCTTTATTTATTTATTTATTTCTGTTCTTTGAAACGGGGTCTTACTACGTAGCCCCAGCTAACCTGGAAATCACTGTGTAGACTATCTGAGGCTGGTATTGCTCTCCTGTGACTGCTCCTGTCTCCCAGGTGCTGGGATCAAGGATATGTGCCACACCTGGCAAGTTTGCTTTATTTTAAAATTAAAGAAAGAAAAAAAATTAGCGGAAGCTGGGCACATGGCTCACACCTGTAACTCCAGTAGTCAGGAGGCTGAAGCAGGATTGCCATGAATGTGGGGCCAGCCTGGGATACAAAGTGAGACTCTCTCAAAATAGTAGAAAGAGAAAAAGAGAAGAATGGTGGTATGTCACTGTTAATTCCAGCACTTGGGAGGTAGAGGCTGGAGGATTAGAAATTCAAGGTCATTCTGAGCTACCTAGTGATTATGTTGTTAGTCTGGTATACATGAGACCCAGGAGGAGGGGATTCTGGTGTCATGGATGTGTTTCATGTACTTAGGTCTAGACAGCTAGCTGCATCTGTACTGAACACAGCAAACTTTTTCCTCGTCATTATCCCTAAGCACAATATATCAGCTATTTACACAGCATTTACATTGTGTTAGGTATTATTATAAGTCATCTAGAGATGATTTAAATCACATAGAGGGTGTGTGTGGGCTGTGTGCAAATACTACGTCATTTTATATAATTCCTCACAGATACTGAGGGATGACTGCAAAGGTAATTTAAAAAGCAGGCTGGAGCTGGGAATGTAGCTAGCTGGTGGAGTGCTTGCTTCGCATGCATGAAAGCCTAGGTTTGATATCCAAACTGCCATGTTGTGGTTCATGCCTGTAATCTAGAACTTGGGAGGTTGAGGTAGGAGGATCAAAGTTCAAGGTCATCCTCTGTTACATAGTTCAACACCAGTCTGGTATACTTGAGACCCAGTTTCAAAACCAAACCACACCAAACCAAACCAAACGGGTTGGAGCAAGGTGCAGTGGCCCACATCTGTAGTCCTAGTACTCAGAATGCTAAGGTAGGAGGATCAGGAGTTCAAGGCTAGCTTGGGCTACGCAGTGAGTTCTAGGACAGTCTGGACTACATAGCCAGACTGTCTAAGAAAGAAAGAAAAAGAAAGAAAGACAGACAGAAAGAAAGAACAGCAGGTTATGATGCACTGAGCACTAGAGGAGTCTGAGGCACCTTCACACCCCACCTGCCACCCTCCCCAGCAGCAGGTGTACCAGGAACACCTGCTCGGCAGCTGCAGTACTAGCTACTGGGAACAGACCCTGCCAGCCTGGTGGTGTTTGTGACTACTGACTTTGGTAATTCTGGGGCAACTCAGCCAGTTCCTGGAGGAGCTAGTCTGCTCTGTGCCAATTCTTAAAGAGGTATTGAGGGCTGGAGAGATTGCACAGTAGGTAGAAGCACTTTCTGCTCAAGCCTGATAACCTGAATCTGAGGGGATCCCATAGTGAAAGGACAGAACCGATTTCCATAATGCTGTACTCTGGCATCCACTCATCTCCCTCCCTCCCTCCCTCCCTCTCTCTCTCTCTCTCTCTCTCTCTCTCTCTCTCTCTCACTCTCACACACACACACACACACACACACAGCATTATTAACATCTTCCCCACCCCTGACTTGGAATCACAGTCTCAAAAGTCTGCCCACACTCTACCCAACCCCCTTCTTCCCTTTCATCTCCAGGCCAGGGCAGCACTGAGTGTCATGCTGGGGTGTCAGGAAATGTTCTTGCCCAAACCGGAATAACCTGCTGGTCACCCACACCCACCCTGGCAGGCTGGAGTTTGCCAGCAGGTGTCCTGAGAAGCAGGTAGTACCAGGCCAGAGCAGTGGTGGCCGCCCCACCTAGTTCCTGGCCTCAAAGCAGGTCTCCACTAGAGGAGACACACTGCAGGGGCTGGCCACTGGCCACATTCATCTCTGTCACCTACCTGGAGCAGAAACCCTGGATGTCCCTAGGGAAGCACACCTTTCCCCATAAGCAGCAACTCCCCCAGACACGTAGAGGCCACAGAACATCCTCAGAGCCTGTACACAGTAGGTGCTCAACACAGTCTCCACACTAACCCCCTCCAGAGCCACCTCCTGCATTGTAGCATTTAAGTGACTGTCTTTCCAATGCTGGTGCTGGGTACCCCGGAGGAACTTGCCTGTCTGTGACACTCTTCACCTTCCCTGGCCCTGCTCTAGTCTCCTGTGGGGAGGAAGTGGCTTGTTTCCTGAAGACTGAAGGCCTGAAGGCAGGAGTGCACCCTCCCTCTGCATTCAAGTAAATGGTCAGAATTCTGGATCCTGCATCTACTTTGCTAATGATAAATTCAATTCACACTTCAACAAACCCTGGGTGAGGGTGTGAAGCTCTATGAGCTCATTCTGGAAGGGATGGAAGGACACTTGGGGCTTGTCCCTGGAAGTTTCCTGGTGGCTGGGACCTGCAGCTTGGCAGTTTGCGTGGGACACCCTGGCAGCCAGCCCCCACTCCATGTTGCCTGGGCTACAGCAGTCCAAGTTTCTCTCCTTCGGCTCAGCTCTTCTTTCTGGAGCCTCTGGCAAGGCTGATTAGACAGAGGCCCTTGCTCACTTTCTCCCCTGTGGCCACAGGACCCAGAACAGGCACCATCTTTCAGATGGGCAGACAGAGGCTCTCCCTCCTCCCAGAACTGAGCCCCAGTCAGCAAGCAGGCTCCTCCTGGAGACAGCTGGCCCCATTTCGGCCAGCTGCTTCCTCTTGGCCTCAGTTACCCTGTTTAACCCAGACCTCTTCCCTAAGGCTTCTGCCTGAACCCTCCCCTTTCACGCTCAGATTCCCATTGCACCACAGCAGGCCACAGCCTAGCAGTGCCCAGTCTCCCCTCTCCATCCCGAGACCAGGGATCCTCCACTGCTTTCTGGACCAGGATCTATGGCCATCAGCTCCTCCCTCTGGAAGCTTGCTGATCTTTGCCAGATTCCGTAGTAGCTTTACCAGCGCGGCCACCCTCTCCCTAGGCCCCCTTTGCTTCCTACACTCAAGGCCCTGGTTTCAGGCCTTCCTGTCTTATTGCTGCCTGTGTAGTCTCCTCAGAAAGTTACCTCTGGCTTCTACACTCACGTCTTTGCTGAGTCTCCAGTGCTTCCACCCCAGGCCCACCACTGTTCCTTCCCAGCAACTCTATCAGTCTCCACCTGGTCTAAACAAGTCGTTTTGGATCTTGAAGTCATGCCCCCACTCTCAGCTTCCTAGACTCAAAGCTGTGGAAGTCACTTCTGAGTGTCCAAGATTAGGCAAATATGGATGGCGTAGCATTCTCCTGAGAATTCAAAAAGACAAAGAAGACAGTCCCTCCTTCGGGAGCCACACAGTAGAAGGGTGACTACCACAGCAAGCCTGTAACTACCAACATAAAGGTCTCATTGCAGCCTAAACATACTTGAGAGTCTAGGACCACTCAGTCTAGTGTGGGGTAGCCCCCTGGATTGCTGTACAAAATTGTGTTCCTGCCTCTGGTCCCTACAGGAAGGGAGTCATTGCTCCACACATACAGTAATGCGCTAATCAGGCCCAACTCTCAGAATCTCCCATTTTCACCTTAAGGGAAACAGAGAGGCCTGCAGAGAAAGAACCTACCGAGCTGCTTTTGATAATTTAGGGAAACAGAAGTGAATGCTCTCCCTAGCTCCCAGGTGACATTTAAAATTCCCTCTGACTAGTACTCAGAACATTTATGTCCCTGTCACAAAGGATGTGTTAGCACAGCCTGCCAACCCTGGGATGGCAGGGTCGTCTACACCATCCACTGTAGATGTGGTGTGTGTGGGTAGGGGATAAGGACATCTGTCATATACGTGTGATGTCGCCTTAGTCCACATAATGTTCTTATGGCTCTACCAAGCTCCCTGGGGGCCAGGAAGACTGACAACAAGCTCCCATAGAGGGGAGAGGTTCAGGAATATATATTTACCTTCATCCTAATATCGGCCCCAACTCAAGCAAAGCAGAAAAGGAAAGTCTCAGGGATATGTCTGACACCTCGGATGATTGATTTGGGGCTCCTTATCTGCAGCAATAAGGGCATCTTGTCTAGTGGGGACCTTTCCACCCCCTCCCCCAATCCTCTCAGATAGGGGCCATAACACCAGGGTCTACAGAGGAATACATTTAGAGTGACAGAGGAAAAAACTCACATCCTTCCTAACTTCTCTAACTTCTCCCTCCCCTTGAAAACAGAAGTGCTATTCAAAAGAAAGAAGAAAGAATTTTTTAAAAAAAGAAAGGACTCAAAAGAAAAGAAAAAAGAGGAACTGAATAGAGGAAGAAAAGAGCGAGAAGAGAAGAAAGCAGTCCCGAGGGAGGTGGGCAGAGCTCTGAATGAAAGGCAAGAGCGAAGGGAAGGAGAGCCAGACACAAAGGGTGGGGGAGAGAAAGACAGAAGCTTTAAAGAAAGAATGTTTCAGCATGAATACAGCGTGCAGGGGAGAGAGGAGCGCTTGAAAAGGAGCAGCCCGAAGTGGTGACCCCTCATTCACACAAGGTGCCAATCACAGGGACAATGCAAACCCTTTCTTCTTTTCTCCTGCTCTCCTTTCTGGGGAGGGAGAGGCTGAGAACTGCAAGTTAATTTCTAAAAGTGCGAGAAAAATACATTTGGTTCCACTGGAGAAACATCAAAGATCGCCCTGTGAAGAACGCCCCCCCAAAGCATCCCCCTCCCTAAGTGCTCCCTCAGGCCCAGTGGTCATCAGTTTTAGTTCGGGTCAGCTGTCTCAGCCCTTTGGCCTGGCCTCCTTGGCTGTTGGCCACCCCTTGTAGGGTCCTGAGTGAGCGGGGCTACAGGAGAACCAGGAATTAGAGGCCAGCCTGGACAACACAGCCAGAACCCTGTTCTTGGAAGGGAAGGAAGGAGGGAGGGGCAAAGGCAGGAAGGACAGTTGACTGGGCTTGGATTGGAACTTCCTGTCCTCCTTCCTGCAGCTGGGCACTGTTATGCACTGGGTAGGGCCTGGTTGGTGTCCAGTTCCAGGGTGAGACAATGCTTACACAGTGGCTCCCCAACTGTCCCTCTGAGATGCCAGGTGGATGTTTCTCGCTCCCCTTCTTTGTCTTGTCTTTTCTTCTCTTATCTTTCAGGACCCAGTGAGTCATGAAGCCCAGAATGGGGTCACCTTTACGCAGTGGTTGCTTCTTCTTCAGATCGCTCAAACACTAGATAATAAGAAGTGCCTGGGAGCAGAGAGGCTTCTGGAGCAGACTGGCTTATTGATTGATTGATTGAGCGAGTCTCCTCATTCCTCCCTATTGAGCATTCAGTCTGTGCGAAGCTCAGTGTTGTGGGCTGGGATTATAAAATGACAGGACCAAATGGGTCCCTGAGATGCTTGAGGCCAATCTGAGGGGAGAAGGGGCAAACAACAGATCAGAGAAAAAAACCCTTGCTTTCCCATCTTTACTAGGAAAGACTTAGTTACATAGCCTGTACCCACCCTTCATTCTGATGTGCTATGTAAATACTGGCAAGCATTTGATAAGCACCTACTGCATGCCAGTCAGCTCTCATAAGCTCCTAGGGTGACAGTGAGTATGATCCAACCCTGACTTTCAATTATTGTACAAGGGAAGCAACAAGAAAACAAAGGCAAAGGGTTGTGCTAGGATGACGAAGCAGGGGGCAGGCCCTCAGACACGGGACAGGGAGAATGCCAGAGAAGTTTTTCAGGAGTTATTTTTCTAAATATCATTTGTTAAATTAAAAAAAAATTTAAATTAATTTTTATGAGTATGTTTTGCCTACATGTATTTAAGTACATCTGTGCATGCAATGCCCATGGAGGCCAGTAGAGGGCCTCAGAGTCCCTGGAACTGAAGTTGCAGGTAGTTATTAGCTGCCATGTGGGTGCTGAAAACTGAAGCCAGGTCCTCTGCAAGAGCAGCGAGAACTCTTACCTGCTGAGCCACCTCTCCAGCCCCTCACACTTTAAATATTAAAACAAACTAAATTTTCATTCTACTGTGGTACCTGTAATCCCAACACTTGGAGGTAGAGACAGGAAGATCAAGAAGCCAAGGTCATCCTGGGAGGTCAGAGCAGCCTTGGCTACATGAAGCCCTGTCTCAAAACTAAAACAAACCAACAAACAGCAACAACAAAAAAGCCTAAGAAACCTGGGTTGGGGAGATGGCTTATTCGGTAAGAGTATTTTCTGTGCAAGTATGAGGACCTGAGTTCAGATCCCAGAACCTAGGAAAGAAAGAAAATGGGCATGGTCACCAGTGCCTGGGACGGGGCACAGTGTGCAGTGAGAAACCCTGTCAAAGAAATAAGTAGAAAGTGATAAAGCAGAACACCCAAAGCAGGACACCCGGTGTCTTCCTCTGGCCTGTGCAAGTACATGCGTAGTGCAAGCGTGAGCATGCTACACATACATCAATCACATCTACACACACACAAAATAAATAACATTTGCTTTGAAAAGGCTTTAAGAAATTTCATATGCTAGTGTCAAGGTCTAGAAAATAAAACAGGGGGCTTGAGAGGGAGCTCTGGGATTAAGGGCACTTGCTGCTCTTCCAGAGGACTACCCACAGAGCAGCCAACAACCTTCCATAACTCTAATTTCTTCTTCTGGCCTACACAGGCATTGTACTTACATGCAGATGAAATACACACATAAAAATAAATTTATTTCTAAGTAGATTAAAAAATTTTTTTTGGTCTTTTTGAGATACCAGGCTGGCCTTGAACTCACAGAGATCCACCTGCCTCTGCCTCCCCTGTGCCACCACACCCGGCTTCACAAAAATAATTTAAAAAAATGAAAACAGAACTACGGATGAGCTGGTAGATAAAAGATCCCATGGATGTCTCCTGGCCTGCTGGTACACTGGAAAGAATCTGAGACAGGCACAGAAAAAAGTCATCTGCTGAGACCTGCGGAGACAGTAATTAACTCTTTTTTGAAAGAAGTAATCATAGCTTGGTGCTCAGTTCAGGAGTGAACAGTTATTTACACTGGGGACTCAACCCAAAACTGCGATTTCATGGTGTAAGGAAGACAGAAAAAGTGATGAAGAGCTACTGAGGGGACTCCTCTATGGAGGCTCCAGATAACGTCCAACGTTGGCTGATCAAACAGCGGGACACATTCCTTCAAACCAGAGGTGACCTAGACAGGAGCAAATCGAGGAGGAGCCAAAGGGCCGGAGTCTGGGAGGAAGGCAGGGCGGTGCTTTAGTGTCTGACACAGCCTGGTCAAATTTAGCCCAACATCGCCATTTGATGTAAACACAGATGCATTGGCATTACTTTGATGAAAACAAAACAAGCTTGGAGTGTGGTGGTTCATACCCATAACTTCAGCACTTGGGAGGTGGGGGCAACGGAATCAGTAGTTCAAAGTTAGCATCAAATACATTGCCAGTTGGAGGCTAGCCTGAGCTACATGAAACCTTGTCTCAAAACAAACAAACAAACAACAAAAACCAAAAGCAAGCAAACATTCAGAGGAAAATGCCTGTAACAGAGTCACTGTTAAATCAAACCAGGATCGCTTATTTCCTTGAGAAGTCCAACAGAGGAGCAGAAGAGGCCCAAGTCTATAAACTTAGGATACATATCACTTCAAGAGGCGCTAGATCTCAGAAATGTCCTGTCCAAGGAAACACCATTGATGAAGCTGGAGGCAGCATTTGGGGACAGCCTCAGTTAGACTGGGACCACAAGGATTGTCACTCTGGAAAGAAGATGTGAGACCTGAGACCAGGGACATCAGCTCATGCACGGGGCCAGAACCCCAGGAATGCTGATGGAAGATACTAACACTGTGAACATGGAGACGGACATGCAGGGGAAGCTAGTCACACTGCATGCTTTGTGGAGATCCGAGTCTCTTCCCAAGCCCCAGCAGAGCTTGTGTGGTTATCTGTCATCATGCCACGGTGCCCAAAGAACTCTGGCCCTTGCACTCACACAGGGACTGTCCTTGGCAGCCACTCCTCTGTAGTTTTTCCTTTGGCTGCTGTCCTCTTTGTTTTGAGACACAGTCTTGCTACGTACCTGCAGCTAGCCTTTAACTTGCTTTGTAGACCAGGCTTCAATTTACAATCTGCCTGCCCCTGCCTCTCAAGTACTGGGATTAAAGGTGTGTACCACTACACTTGGCTTTGGCAGCCGTCTTTTAAAGTTGAAGTACACTTAGCAGAGGCATTCCACACGTGCCACATCTCTTCTTGGGCACCCCAAGGTTCCCCCAAAGGAGAGAGCTCCCCCAGAGGAGAGAGAAGTGCAGAGTAGACCAAAAAGCTCAGGAAGGTCGGAACTTAGCACCAGGTGGTGACTTTGTGTCCTTGGCTAGGCGCCTTTAGACTCTGGTCTAACGGGTGCGGCTATCTGGCTTCCAGGAACCAAGCACGTGCAAGGTGCATGTCAAGCAGAGGAACAGGGTGTGGAAGGGGTGTGGGCACCCTGCAGTACCTGATTCAGTGAACTAGAGCTCAAAACCATGGGCGGACTGCATTAGATTACATCCAGTAGTCTCAGGCTCAGGACGAGGGGGGCTAAGGGAAGACACTTATCGTGTGCTAGGGTGACTACTCAGTCCCTAACTGCCCCGTAGGGAGCCCTACAGGGTCATAGGGATGGGTTCTAGTCTAGCCTCTCAGAATCCTACCCATGAAATGAAGCCAGTACCTACTCTGCTGGACAGGCTTGCTGTGGATTCACTGAGATAATCTTTATGGTCAGCTGGGTCATTTTATAAATAAGTTAGTGAAGCTAGAAAGGACATCCCATGACTCACAAACATGTTAGAACAAAGGCCAAGTCTCCAACTGTATACATCCCTCCCCACTTAGAACTTTCTTGGACACTATGAAGCAATTTTTAGGTGAGTTTTGGAATTGTAAACATAACTTGAAGGTATTCAATCTGACAAATGGAGAATCCATTCTGTAAGACAGCTGGCTGCACAGACTCTTCAAGTCAACGTCACACATACACACCAAGCAGGGGAACTGTTCTGAATTAAAAGAAGCTAAAGAAATGAAGCCAAATGTAAATGCATGAAGCTTGGTGGATCAGGAAAACAGTCATAAGACATTTTTGGAACACAATTGGGAAAATTTGAATAGGACAATATATTGGATGGCATTACTGAATAATATTGATTTTTCCATGTGACTATAGCACGCACCAAGGGGGCAGCTGGATCTCCTGAGAGATCCCTTACTTGGGGGTGGAGCCTCATGCACCTTCAATTCTCTTTCAAATGACCAAATGACTCAGCAGAACCTCCTGACACAGATTGAGGGACAGCAAACTTGGTCAGATTGTGTGACAGTGTATGAATCTCAATGAAAGTGCTGAAGCACTTGTCTATCAAATTTGGCAATTTCAAAATAAAAACTTATGAGGAATCAAATCTTGTGGGTGGGCTGTGACTTGTTCTTTGAGCCTGAGCGGGCCTGCCTTTAGTTTCCTCCCCAGTCTGCCCATGGTGGAAAGCAACCTTGCTTGCGCTGAGTGGACTGCAACGTTCTCGATCTCCATGGTGGAAACAGCAAACATGGAGCCGGACATGTGGTGGCACACGTCCTCAATTCCGACACTTGGGAGGTAAAGGCAGGCAGATTTCTGTGAGTTCAAGAGTAGCCTAGTCTACATAGATCAGGACTGTCTCAAACACAAACAAAAACAAACGAAAAATGCTACACGAACTAAATAAACACTGGGGTGAACAGGCAAGGAAGAGCACTTGGACCTGCTAAGGCGCCAGCTGCCCGGGGCCCGTCCAACCCAGCTGTTGCAGGAACAGGAGAAGTCACCGTATGGGTACAGCTTGTAGCTCTGGTGCACAGCTCAGCACTTGGACTGGCTAGTGCTGGTTAGCTAGGTCTGTTTGAGCAACCCCAAGCCCTTGGCTACTCCTTTCCCCTCATCAGCCCCCCCCCGGGGGTCAGCACCTGGTCTCCGGTGGCCCGTCTCTCACGGCATGGACACAGTATCCCAGTGTCCCTGTTTCCACACTGTCTGCTTGGCTCCATTCCTCTGTGGGATCCTAGGCACTCTGAGGGCAGGAACCACAAGTCTCAGGTCAGAGTTTATCGATGTAGTCGAGCCCTTATCCTGTGGTCTTGAGGCTGAAAACCCAAGCTCTCTTCCCAACAGTGGTATCTTTCAAAACAAGGGTCCCTGCAGCTGACTCTCTAAGGAACCCTACTCTTCCCAGTGCTCCCTCAGTGCCACTGGGGCCACGGCTAGGTTCCCTGTGGTTCTGTCCACCTTCCTATAACCCAGTAAGGGATTTCTGGTGGCCCTCAGAGAATACATGCTGCCTGGGCTCGGTTTATCCCACCAGTAGGTGGATTTTTTTTGGTCTTTTTGAGACAGGGTCTCCCCGTAGCCCCAACTGGTCTATGACTCACTTATGTAGACCAGGCTGGCCTTGAACTCACAGAAACCTGCCTGCAGAGTGCTGGGATTAAAGGCTTGCACCACCATACCTGGCTCACCAGTAGGTTTTAAATACTCTTCAAGTAACTGAAGAACAGAGTTGACAACCTTATCTCCTGTCCCAAGCAAGAGGCCTGCCAAAGGGAGCCAGGCTTCTGACCCGTCGACCGTCCTCTTCCCTCACGTAGAATACTTGGAACTCCTCATTTTCAACCTGCCTCTGCAACCCAGCCTTCCTTGTGCTGTGGCCTCTCTGACTCTACCTCCCCAGAGGTGCATTCCTCAAAGTAGGGTTCAACTGTCTTTTCAGGAAGACAGAACTCCCTGCCGGCTGAGGCGGGCAGCACCTTGAAAGCCATTCTGAGGTCTGGATGCTGCAATCTTCTGGAGAGTTTTAAGGAAGGAAGGAACACAACAAACAAAAACAAATCTTGAGGTGCTAGGACTGGATCCCAGGGCCTTGAATATGCTAGGCAAGTGCTCTACCACTGAGCTACATTCCCAGCCTTCCTATAAATGTTTTTGGTTTTGTAAGATGGCCTCATACAATGCCTGGCTCCACGGATGTTTTAAAGACTTTCCTGGTTTCTGTGTGAAAAGGCAAGGGGAGGCCAGGACAGTTCCTGGGCTTATCTACTTAACCTTTCATATGCCCTGCCTCAGCCCAGCTGCCCAGTGTTCATGGAAGCTCTCAGGGTGTCACCAAGCAGGCTTTCTTTCCACTGTAGCCAGTAAGGCTGACAGCTGAATGTGGGGAGGAGGTGATGAGTGACGAGTGTTAACAATGAGAATCCATTCCAGGCTCCCAATGGGCAGAGACCATCTGGACAGACCCAGAGGCCACTGAAGGGAAGCCCCTCGGTGGGGAAGACACTCCAGGCACTTCAGAGATGCTTTGCAAGCCCAAGGAGCCTAGTGTCACTGAAAAGAACATTAAAATTGAATAGCACCAAATGAATGGCTGGGAAATGTTACACATCATTCCAGTCAAGGGTTTTCCCCCAGATAAAAGTAATGGAAAGAGAAAGAGAGAAGGGGGGGCAGGAAGTGGGGGAGGGTGAGAGAGGAGGAAGAGAGGGGTACAAGCCAGGAGAGAAAGGGTGGAAGGGAGGGAGGAAGGGGGTCTCAGATTACTTTCTAAGTTGACAAAGACAGGGGGGAGGAGATAGGCAGAGAAGAAGAGAAAGGAGGCTGAAGTTCCTTTCCCTTAGAAATGGAAGCCTCATCATGCCTTGAGCAAAACTGCTGGGGACAGAGTGGAAGGGCCCAGGGTGGGGATGTCAAATCCCTCTTCTACAGGCCCCCTTGGCAGCCCCAGAACATCCCAAGACTGGGAAAGCTTGTCAGGTGACTGCCTCCACCGAGGGTCCAATTCTTAGAGGGCCTGCTCTTGGTGTTAATACTCCACATTGTACTGAAATTGTTCAATCACAGGGACCATGTTTTTATTTGGCACCTGGTCCTGAAAATTATATAGCCAGTCCTGGCTGACCTTTTCAGAGGACAGTTCTGCAAGCAGGGCGGGAGGGTAAGGATGGGCGGGGCCCAGGCTGCTGCTAGATAGATGTTTACTATCCAAACACATGTCCCGGTGTTGTTGACTCAGCCACCAGGTACTGGAAGTGCCGAGCTTTGCTCCAAAGCTCTGAGCCAAGGTGCTGGTTCTGGTTCACCTGCAACTGTAGGGAGCTATGGGTGCCAGACTCTCCCAGGCACTTCATACTAAGTAGTCCTGACCTGTTCCTGCATACAGGAAGTACACATTACACTAAGGCTGAACACCATCTTGTCCGGGGAGACATGCCTTACAGAACCAGTAGGGGCAGCTGGGCAAGTCTGTCCATATCCTGAGCTGGTGGGCTTCTCCTCGGTGTGGGGATATGGCAGGAAGCCACAGCGCATCGCTTGTACCCTGAAGCCCTAAATTCTGTGCTGCTGGAGGCCAAGACCATGGATTCATGTGTTAGCTCCAAAATTCACAGGGGGCCGGGGTTGGGGTGGGGTGGCGCTGTGGCACTCTGGCCAAGTCTTCATATGACATAGTGAGACATATCCAGCTAGATGTCATTGCCATAGACCTGGGCCCAGCCCAGCCTCCTCTCTCCCCCAGAGAACTCCATCTCTGCCTGGCCCTCCATTCAAGCATCAGGGACAGGCTAGGGACTCTACTCCCTCCAAACCCAGTTTTGCATGGGTTTCCTCCTCTTCCTGCCATGATCTCTCTTCTGAAGGCCAACGGCAGAGGTCCTCCAGACTCCCGATGGACAGCAGGGTGCCCTGGGACCTCTGCCATTAGTTCTTATCTGAGTGGGCAGCAGCTCTGACAGCATCCTTCCTAAGGTCTTGCTACTCAAGCGATCTGAATCTCTTAGGTTCAACCTGGAGATGATTTGGCAGAAACCTTAAGTCCCTAGCAGGTGCACGTAGGAAACACCTGCAGGCAAAACCTGAGGCAGCTGAAACCCAGGTGAACAGAACAAGGTGGCTCCGGAGGCGGGCCAGGACGTCTCTAGCCCTAGGTGGCAGGAACATAAGTGGAACTCTTAGAAGGGGCAAAGGAAACAAGCTGGCAAACCTATGAGGCAGAGGCCAGCAAGGAAGCCCCGCCAAATGGCTAGGCTTCCCCTGCTGCTAGGGAGGGCCCTCCAGGAACTGAGTTAATCAGCAGGAAACTGACGGCTGCTTCCTGACAGTCCCAGCTGCCACCAGCACCACAGCCATAGCAGGGAACATACACAAGAACTTGGAAACAGGGAGGGCGCGCTGGCAGCTTCCTGCAATCCAGTGTTCAGATAACAGAGAAAACACAAGGAATTCTCCCTTTGCTGAGCTCAGACCCGGCACATGTGTTAATTCATACAATAACTTCTCGAAGAGCAATAATGGTTCTCAATCTCAACTCAAAGGCTCAGACAAGGAAAGCCAACAACAGCCCAAGGTCATACAGCAGGCTGATGCTGGCCTGGTAGGACTCTAAAGGCCATCTCAACTTCCTCATTCCACCCATGGGCCGGCATATCTCTCCTCTGGTTCTATGACCTGAGTTCAAACCAAGTCAACAGAGTAAGACAGAAGCGCTCAGAGTGGCTGGGAAGCCAATCCCTTCTGCCTGAGGAGGCCTGCTGGGAGTCAGGGCAAGTGGAAGAGAGAACACTGCTGCTTCTCCCAACTCTTCTGTCACTTCTGCCTCTTAAACTTAACGTACACCTCGCAGTGCTTCTCAGACTCTGCATCTTTATTCATCTTCATCCTCTGCAGAGTGGCAATCCTTGGTCCTGAGACCTAGCGCATATAATCGCTTCTCTCTCTCCCTCCTCCCTCTCGCTTTCTCTGTCTCAGGTATGCCAAGCTGATCTTGAATTCTATGTAGCTGAGAATGACCATGAACTTCTGCTCCTCCTGCCACCACCATATTCCCAGTGCTGGGATTACAGGTGCATGTGTGCATATCACCATACCTGGTGTAAACCATGCCAGGGATGGAACCCAGGGTTTCCTGCATGCTACACAAGCAATCTACCAACTGAGATCAGAAATTTTCCTTTTCTTAATACTTCAAACACACACTTTTATCATTTTAGGTTATTGTTTGCCTCTCCATTCTCTTAAAGATAAGAAATAATGCATTTTAGATTCTTAAATGTGCTTAGAATTTACATCCAACTAACTACATGTGGCCTGCTGAGTTCCATGGAGCAGAGGTCTGAGGAGAATGTTCTGTCCATGGGAAATTCACACAGTGCTCAGAGCACAGTACAAAATTCGCAGTCCTTAACCAGGTTCATAACCCCATCGGGTTCATCCAGATGATAACCAAGCATCTGCAGGGTTCATTTTGGCAGAAAAAGCCTATTGGCTCACGGCTGGCCATGGCAACAGTGGTGATGCTCAAGAACCACCATATTTTAAGACACAGATTTTTAAGTCCTACTCAGATCTAGCAGATCTGGGGCTAGACCCAGGCAACAGCATTTTAACAAGCCCTCCGGCCCCCAAACAGGAATGAAGATGCCCCCGCTGCCTAAAAACCATGAGTGATGCAGTTCTGTTTTCTGAAATTTTCTCAGTGTCTTCAGGTATGAGTCACTTAAGCTATCTGGGTTTTCTGATCTCCTCAGAGACAGCATGGATAAATAAAAGCATTGCTCCTCAGATATGAGGGGAGTCGATCACCTAGGGACCTTGTTAAAATGCAGGTTCTGGACTAGCGGGTCTGGGATGTTCCCAGGTACTGCCCCCTCAGTCCTCCATGCGTCCACGAGAAGTCCCATGGGCCTTTCTGTTCTTCAGCATTCAATTTAATCTGTGTACTAAATCCATGACCATCATTCTAATGTAGGAACAAAGCCACCACTACCAGTTTGCAGGTCCATACCTCATGAGTCTAAACCACCAATTCATATGTTAGTAAAAATTAAAAAAAAAAAATAGAAAAAGCGACTCCATTTTTATTGCCATCCATTTGCTACAACCATTCGGGAGCTGGAGAGGGGGCTCAGCGGTTAAGAGCACTGGCTGCTCTTGCAGAGGACCCAAGTTTCCCAGGACATGGCGGCTAACAATCATCTGTAACTCCAGTTCCAGGGAAATCCGACACCCTCTTCTGACCTCCGAGGACACTGCATGACATGGGTACACCTACCTACATGCAGACAATACACTAATACACATAAAATAAAGACAATAAATAAAACAAAACAACTCATTCAACTATTTTTTGTTTGGTTTTTGTTTTTTGAGACAGGGTTTCAAACGTAACC
Source organism: Eospalax fontanierii (assembly GCA_035773235.1). Lineage (NCBI taxonomy): Eukaryota > Metazoa > Chordata > Mammalia > Rodentia > Spalacidae > Eospalax > Eospalax fontanierii. The sequence continues at coordinate 147,940,634 of CM069524.1, read as the reverse complement.
AGGCTAGCTTTGAACTTGCCATATAATCCACCTAGCAAGCTTTGAACTCACTATGTAGCTCAAGTTGGCCTTGAACTTGTGGCAATCCCCCTACCTCAGCCTCCAGTACAAAGATTATGTGTATACCACCATGCCTAGCCCACCCAGTATTTATAATATTATTTATAATTTTTTGGAGACAGGGAGGGTCTCACAATGTAGCCCTGGCTGGCCTCCAACTCAGAGATCCACCTGCCTCTGCCTCCTGAACACTGGGATTAAAGGCTTGCACCACCACACCAGGTCATTCAACAATTAAAAAAAAAATCTGAAATGATGCTCTGTGCAGAACTTTGAACTTGGAGGAATGTGCCCTATTCCTGCTGGGTGTGTGACCTTCCTTGCTGTTGGGAAGGTGACTTCACATTCCCCCTCAGCTGGGGCTGCTCTGTGTCTTGCTCCCCACTGCTTAGCTAACTAGAGGGAAGGACTGTGCAGCCAGAACCCAGCACATAGGAAGCATACAACCAATGCCAGCTGCTGTGCAAAGACAAAGAAGCTGAGGCTCAGAAGACCTGTGATTTGTAGAAAGTCAAGTTCCAAGGAAAATTAAGACCTAAGCTATGCCTCTTCCTTCTGGGCTTTAGTTTCATCATCAAAATGGATAGGAGCTGGAGAGAGGGCTCAGCAGTTAAGAGCATTGGCTGCTCTTGCGGAGGACCCAGATTCAGTTCCCAACATCATCCACATAGTAGCTAACAACCATATGCAACTCCAGTTCTTCTGATCCATGAGCATGGCATGACATGGGTACACTTACATACATGCAGAAAATACTCATATACATAAAATGAATATTTTAGAAAATGACACACGCCTTTAATCCCAATACTCAGAGGCAGAGGAAGGCAGATCTCCAGGTCAGCCTGGTCTATACAGTGAGTTTTAGGCCAGCCAGACAAACAACAAACAAACAAAAAAGAGCGTTTTTTGGGAATGGGAAGAGGAACTCAGCCTGTTTGTAGAATCATGAAGGGAATCATACAGAAACTAATAATATTCTCAGCTCAGGGCCTGGTACACAATAATGCATGCTTTCTTTTTCTTTTCTTTTGTGTGTGGTACTGGGGGTTGAACCTGGGTTCCCACATAAAGCTGGGCAAGCGCCGTGCCACTGAGCTACAGTCCCAGCTCTCTCTTCTTACCTATTTACATATGTCATGACCGTGATTCCTACGAGCCTCAAGAACTAAACCTGCAGGCTCTGGCCATGATGCAAAGTGTACCCTACCTAGATATCCCCTAAATGACTGAATTCTGCATGCCTTAGGGTTCTGATGCTTAGATACCCAGGAGAGACCAGTGTGTACTTTGTAATCTTCCTTAAAATGGACTGATGAAATAAACATGGTAAGTTCCAGCATCTGTTCTACTGAGACCATGGTGCATGGATATTTACTGTAACATTCTTTCAACCTTTCAAAACATCTGAATTTGGGGGCCGGGGAGGGGTAGTAAAACTTTTGAGACTGGGCATGGTGGTGCATGCCTTTGATTCCAGCACTTGGGAGGCAAGGGAAGATGGATGGATGTCTCTGAGTTCTAAGCCAGGTTGGTCAACATAGACAGGGCTGTATGGTGAGACCCTGTCTCAAAAAATAGAAAAGAAAAAGAAAAAAAAAGGAAGAAAAGCTGTGCATTCAAGGTACACTCCTGTAATCCTCACTAGTCAAGAGTTTGAGACAGGAGTGTAAGAGGATTTCAGACTAGTTTGACTCAAAACAGAAAAAACAAACCCAGGTTCGGTTCCCAGCACTTACAAGAAGGCTAATTACTGTTCTGTAACTCCAGTTCCAGGGGCTCTGACACCCTCTTCTAACCTCCTCAGGCACTGGATGACATGGATGTGCTTACATGCATGCAGGCGATACACTCATACACATAAAGTAAAATATTTTAAAAATTAAAAATCAACCTTTCATATAGCTATTTATGATAAAATCTTTTCTCCATTACCACTAGGTTGCAGATTATTTTATAGACTGCATACAGATGTTTTACAAAGTCAATTTTGTCTTTTGTTTGTTTGTTTGTTTGGTTGGTTTTTTGGTAGCCTTGGAGATGGGACCTAGGGCCTCCCACGTGCTAGGCTGGAGCTCTACCATTGAGCCACATCCCCAGGCTGCTAAATTTTTTGATGACTTTTTTATTGATTTTGAACTTTGGAAATCAACCAAGACGTATTACAGATTAAATTGAATTTACTGTTACTTTTACTCCTTCTTTCTGCTATTTGCTTCAGGATTACCAAGCTGACTGAAATTCAAGAGCGATGTTAAACAGTGGTGACACAGGCCTCCTAGTGTGTAGCTGGGATCTTAGTAGGAATGCCTGAATGTTCACTTATTTGTAACATGGGTTAGTGGCCTAATAGATACTTTTAATCATGCTAAAAATGCACCCACATTTCTGTTCCGTTTTGAGCTTATTGATTAAGTAGAAATGGTTGTTCAATGTAATCAATTCTCCCCCTGCACATATCGGAGTGAATACGGCTTTGCTGCTTTAACTCATTAGCATGCCATAGTTACTATATTAAGCTTTCTCAATATTGACTATTCTTCCTTCTTGCCCCACTGGGTTGTGGTGGATGACTTGCTTAATATATTATTGGATTCCATTTCCTATCTAGCATTTTCATTCTTTAATCTGCTCTCTTTGCCATGTTTAATATCAGTCCTGTTTTGCTTTGTAGAACGAGAATTAGAGAGTTCTCCATCTTTTGCTAAGCCACAGAATAGCTTAATGTTACCAGCACTATCAAATCTGAAATTAACTAACAAAAGCATCGGGGACCCTGCTTCTTGGGGCAGAGGAGACAGTGCTCCAATAAAGAACATACCTTCCCTCTCAATTAGCAACATATACATTTTCAGAAAGCATTTAATTGAGATTTTCAAATTTAAGCTTATTGTGTCTAAATATTCCATTTTAGAATCTATCTCCTGAGATATCCTCTTTCCCCATTCCTATTTTTGTTGGTTTTATTACTTTTATTTCTCAACTAGATTTGCCAGAGGTTAGTCTATTTTGTTTGTTTAAAACCGGAATTGACTTTTGAATACATTTGCTAATTTCACTGTTTCTGTTTTGTAATTCATTTATTTCTGCTTTTATCTTTAGTATTCTCCCCTCTCGGTTTCCTTAGCAGCTGTTTTGATTTTTTTCCCTTCCTCCCTAAGATTTCAGATGGAATGCTTGGTTTATTTTCTTTATTCTCTTTCTTTCTTTTTAATAATAAAAGTTTAATGCAATGAAAATAGAGCCAGCTGCATTCTATAGGTTTAGTTATGTGATAGTCTAGTTTTAAAATTCTTTTCTAAATATTTATCACTATATTCTTTAGTTCTTCCTTGACCAGACAGCAATTTAGGAATGTGCTGTACAATTTTGTTGGGTGGTTGGGTTGGAGTTGGAGTTTGTTTGAATTTGCAATATTTTGGCTGGATTTACTGCATGGTGATCAAAGGACTCCCGGACTGGCAAGGTTTCTGTTTTGGGTGAAATGTGAGTTCTTACAGTTGCTTACTGGGAGCTGACAGTGTGCTTGCAGAGCATATGCTCGCTCACAAAGCATGAGTGCTTGAAAAGTTTTGCTTGCCATAATGTTATATCTAAAGTAAAAGGATTCAAGGCACAACATGTTTGTGACCAGCAATACATTTACCTGTGTGTACTGAAAATGACAAAGGAGTGCACAGGAGTGAAAGGGCTCCACTGTCTTGATAACTCCTAGTTTACGAGACTATCAGCAGTCTGTGTTAACCCTTTCCTACAGAATCATAAGGCTAACTAATAAGATTTCTTTCTTTTTCCTCCTAAGGTTTGGTAACGATATACACACTCTGCCTCTGAAACAGGGTCTTAACAACTTCCCAGTCAGTTAAGGAAGCCACCCAAAAGGACCAAGAAATAATTAGACTTGGAGATACCTAGGATGTAGTCCTCTGAGGGACCCACCAACACTCTGGTAGGGACCTGGAAACAGGAAAGGGGTGGATGTTCATCCTGACTACCTCACCGGCTTCTGCTGCCCTTTGTAAGGCCAGCAGGTCTGGAGAGGAGGTGGCCTAGGGAGATCTGGTAAGATCCAGCACTGTCACAGGGAAAGCAGGTGTGTGGACGGACACGATAAGGGTGAAAGGAGGTTCCTGGATGTTCCTGGAAGACTCACCACTTCACACTGTGGAACCAGTGAGTGAACTGCCCAGCTCCACAGCCTGGCCAGTGATGGGACTCTCTTTTGCTCACACTGCAATTACCAGGGGTCCTTTCCCCTGGGATCTGAGTCCTAGCAAGCAGGTAGGGAAGGAGGAAGCTGAGAGAAGTGACCAAGATGACGGAGATGGGGGTATCAACCGGTGTTCAATGAGCTCTCCCCAGACTGCAGTCCCAGTGCTTAAGAGGCCGACACACAACATCACAAGTTTAAGGTCTACTCAGGCCATGTTTCAAGTACTTCTTACATTAAAATTAATTTTATTTATTATTTATTATTTTATGTGTATGAATGTATTGCCTGGATGTAAGTGTACCCATGTTTTGCAATGCCTGTAAAGGTCAGAAGAGGGCGCTGAATTCCCCTGGAGTTGGAGTTACAGATAGTTGTTAGCCACAGTATGGGTGCTGGGAGTCAGTGCTCTTAACCCCTGAACCATCTCTCCAGATCTGGCTTCCTACATTCTTAAATGGAGAATCAGGTATTAAGAACATGCCTCACTGGAAAAATTTTAGCTGGGGTAACTTCTCAGTGAGTTTAAGTAACACAGTCAAGCATAGATTTGTAAATTATCTATAAACATCCAGGAAGAAATTCGGAGTGAAATGAAAAGAAATTCAAGCAAAAGTGTCACGTGTATTCCTATGAGGGTTTCTCACCTCTGACAGGAGCATTTCCAAGGGAAATTTCCACACACAGATACGGCCAAGTTCACGGTCCATGCCAGAGTGCTCTGCCATGCCATTTCTTTGCTCAGAACCCATTGGGGCAACCCCCAGCCTTGGATGAAGTCCAAGCTTGATACAGTCTCAGTCGGCCCTACCTGATCTCCAGCTCACCTCCACCCCCACATTCTACTTCCCACTCATAGGGACTGACCACCTCCAACTCTCCAGATGCGTCCTGGTTTTGCTTTGCAGGTCTCTCCTTGTTTGTTGGGATCTCAGCTAGACACCATCCCCACTAAGCCACTGCCTTATACTTCCCACCCCCAGAACATTTAAAGACCTCATTTCTGGGCTAGGGATGTAGCTCAGTGTTAAAGTATGTATCCAGCACGTAAGGTTCAGGTTCCACCTCCAGCACTATAAAAATAAGGCAGGTGTGATGGTATTAGCTTGCAATCCCAGTACTTAAGAGGCTGAGACATAATAATCACAAGTTTAATGTCTGCCTGGTCTTCCTGGTGAATCTGAGGCCAGCCTGAGCAACAAGATCCTGTATTTCAAAAACCAAAACAAACAAACAAACAAACAAAACAATCAACAACAAAAGGCCACACCAAAACCAAAAGAACAGCAGCAAAAAAAAATCCCAGTCAATTTCACAGGTTTTTGTGTGTAAATCTAATCACTATCCAGTATTGTTTACATATTAGGGGCAGACCATGACACTCATCTTTATATCACAGAGCCTGGCACATAATAGGTACTCAGTAAATGTTTGTTGAATAAATGAAAACAGATTTGAGGGGGGGGGTCTTTTTGAGACAGGGTCTCCCTCTAGCCCCAGCTGTCCCAAAACTCATTATGTAGACCAGGTTAGCCTTGAATCCACACTGCATCATCACACCTGGTGAAAATGGAAATTTTTAAGAGACCAGAGGATTCAGGGAAGTGCATGCCTCTTCTTGGTAGATAGCTCTGTGGCTCACAGGAAATAGTGACAGCTGTGCATTGCTCCCTCGCAGAGAACAAACACTAAAAGGCTTCTGAGCCCATTTCACAGGATGTGAAACCAAGGCTTGGGAGGCTGGGGGATGGTAAGTCAAGACCAAAAAGTATGGCTGCTCAGATCCCTGTGACTTTCTGGTGGGGGTCCTGCCCTTGCCTTTGTGCTCAGTCTAAAGGATCTTTTAAATCAGTTCTCGCCTAGGAGAGAACAGCAGCTCATCATTGGTGACAACTGTCCACAGCTGAGGAGGTGCCAGGTCAGAAGTCAGATGACACATTGTAGTAAACATTTTACTCCATCTCAAGCCACAGCAGAGATCCACACCCTCAGACCCATGGTTTCCTACACTGCTAAGGATAGGCTATCACATCTCTCACAGGACACCCAAGTGGCCTCATGCTTGGGTCCTTGGTGGGTCCAGTGCTATTAAATGTGGACCTGTTTACCCCTTAGCTGCTAAGGAGCCAAATGGCAAGTTCTATCTGAAACTAAGGTTGCAGAAAGGAATCCATCATGTTCTGTCACAAACAGGGAGGGACAGAGTGTGGGATGGAGATGTGCCACTCTAAAGAAAGGGAAGACGGGCAGATAAGGGATCTCATCCACCAGTCAGATAACGGGGATGGAGTGACAAAGGAGCTGGGAGCTGCTGCTGGTGCTTGGAGAGAAAGAAGAGCATATTAAAATTTAAACAAAGCCACCCCAGGGGAAACATCCAGTCTCTCTCTCCCAATCTGCGTCTTTCCAGATCACGAGTCATTGGGTTCATATAAAGTGAACCGAGCCTCTCTTCCAGGGGCTGGGGTTTTGTGCTTTTGTTTATTATCACCCATATGGGCAGCAGCAGCTGGCATACTGGGTCTCTTGTGGGGAGGCGGTTTGGGCCTCCTCTGGCCCGTGGTCTTCCCGGCAGGCCTGAGAGAAGACAGCAGGCTAGGCCTGGGCCTCAGCTGGGCCAGGCCTGTCAGGACTGTGCAGGGGGCAGAGGGAATATGCTGATGTGTGAACATGCCCAGACACAGGCCTCAATGCCAGTAACCAGTAAAAAGGTAAGAAATGAGCTAAGAAGGAAGTTCCTAAAAGCCCCCACCAACTACCATGATAAATGCACTATTGTGGAGCAGGAAGAGAAAGGAAAAGGAGGAAGAGCCAGTCAGGAGGAGGAACAGGAAGTCCCAATTTAGCTTCCATGAATGTTACTTCCTCAGTGAGACCATCTAACTACCTTCTGTTCCCTCACCAGATGATAATGGAAGGACTAGGGTGTGAGGGGTCCAAGTTTGCGCAGACATATCCCCTGCAGAGGCCTGCACAGGAAATCCTCAGCTTCTTCATCCCCAAGCCCAGGCTTCAGCATTTGCCCACAGTGGTCTTGAGAACTCAGGCAGGATGTTTGTTTTATCACCCATCCTCCTGGCAAAGAGACAGGCTTCAGTGTCCTGACAGACTGAGGAATACTCCACTCCAGCCTACCTCAAACCTTAGGATGAGCACCCTGAGGTTTTCCTAGGGCCACAGAGCTGGTCACCGCCTAGAGTTAGAAAGAGAAAATGAGGCCTATGGGCCCAGAAAAACAGGCACAAAACAGAGGCACAAGGATAGAATTCTCTTTCCCAGGCCAGCATTTCTACGACTTCTTGTCAGCTATATATGTGTAAAACACTTGGAAAGAGATGTCTTAAAAACTTATCCCCCCACCCCCAAAATGTCAAATTGATAAGTGTTTTAAAAGACTTGGTGTTCAGCTGGAACCAAAATGCTATAGATGTTTCTGGAAGGTAATTTCACCATCCTACTAATATGTCCTGGAGTGGGTACAGTGGTTATTGCCTATAATCCCAGCACTTGGGACACTAAGGCAGGATGGCTGAGAGTCTGAGGCTAACCTAGGCTACAGAGAGGTCCAGGACAGCCTAGACTACAGGGTGAGACCCTGTCTCGACAAACCAAAACAATGACAACAACAAAAAACAGAAACAACCCATATGTAGAGACTGTTTTAATAAACTCCAGTCCTTGGGACTGAGGAAATGGCTCACTAGCCAATCAGTGAGCTCCAGGTTCAGTAAGAAACCAGTCTCAAAAATTAAGATAGAGAGCCATTGAAGAAGACACTTATGTCAACCTCTGACTTCCAAACCCCCCTCACACACACAAATAAAAATTTTAAAAAGCCAGCCACTGGCACAAAAGAATGTTACAAACCTTTTACAGTAATGTGTAGGAGAATGTCTAACCCAATGGAAATTTTAATTAAAAATTTTAGGCTGGGCATGGTGACCCACATGCCTTTAATCCCAGCACTTGGGAGGCAGAAGTAGGTGAATCTCTGTGAGACTTAGGCCAGTCTGGTCTAAATAATGGCCAGCTGAGGTTACAGGGAGACTATTTAAAAAAAAAAAAAAAAAGACTAAAAAATAAACAGCACTGTTAAATAAAAGAAAAAAGTAACAAGAGGGTACAGACCATACAACCTCATATTCTGAATTAAAAATATGATAGGGTATACATTATCTTAAAATATTAATAATTGTAGGGGTTTGGGTCTATTTATATTCCTAGCTTTTCTGCAGTAAACCTCTATGTAATAAGCAAAGTCAGTCAAAGTGATTTTTTGTTGCTTTTTGTGTGTATACTACGGTGCTTGTAGGTGTGAGTGTATGTACATCTTCTTATGGGTGTGTGCATCTGTGGATGTGGGCATATGTGCAAATGTACACACACCATGTGGAGACCAGAGAACAAAGCGAAGTGTCTTTTTCAATTGCTCTCCACCTTTTTTTGAGACAGAGTCCCTTACTGAACCTGAAGGCTACCGATTTGGCTATACTGGCTGGCCAAGAAGCCCCCAGGGCTGGAATTACAGATGGGTGCCAATGGGTTGGCTTTTTATGTGGGTGTTGGGGACCGGGAACTCAGTTTCTCATGCATGTGAAAGCAAGCACTTTCCTGATGGAGGCATCTCCCCAGGCCTGTTAAGTTTTTCTGTTGGGGAGTGGGGGGCAGGGCAAGGCCTCTCACTCTATACCCCAAGAAAACTTGGAACTCACTATATATGTAGCCCAGGCTGGGCTAATATTAAAAAAAAAAAAAAAAAAAAAAAAAAAAAGGATCCAAGATCCAAACTTTTTATTTCTTGAACATTCAAATCAGATAGTTGGATTTAAAAAAAAAATACTGAGCAGAAAAATTTTTATTTATTTATTTTTTGGGGGGTGAGGACTTGAGATAGGGTCTCTTTATGTAGCCTTACTAGCCTGGATCTCACTGTGAGGACCAGGCTGGCCTCAAACTCATAGTCCCTGCCTCCCTAGTTCTGGGATTAGAGGTGTGTACCATTATCCCTGGTGGCAGAGAATTAATTTTTACAATCAAGGTAGAAAAGCCTCCAAAATAGGGGTTGGTAGAGAAATTCCCCTAAGCTCTGTAAAAAAGCAAAAGATACCAGCTGATGCTAAAAGGAAGTTTCCCCAGATACAAACAGAGCACAAGAAGATGGAGCGAGTGCAGGGAAACATTAAAGAGTGTTCAGAGCACTCCATCTCTATGAGTGGTCCTTGCTACGAAGGATGTCCTGGAGCCCAAGGAAGGAAAATCTCACAGGCCATGGACTTAATTATTCAAGCATCAGGAAAACCTAGGGAGCAGGGGGCGGCTGAATGCCTCCAGTCATTATGATCAAAAGCTAAAAGCTTTAACATCTCACATATCAAAACACGTCCATTTGGGAATGGTTCATTGGGAGCCTCCTCTCCAGTCACACATCCAGCAACTCACTGGGTAGCAAATTTACCTGGATGGTACTGTGATGATCAAGATGCATCTACCTTCAGTGAACCGTCACACAAAAATGGGAAGGTGGGCTGTTAGGGTGTAACCCTGTTGAAGTCATCAAGCCACAGGGTGCTGGGCACATCAGCTCAGACACACAGATCCTGAAAAACTCCTAGCTCTGTGGGCGTCCCTCAGCCAGAAAGGGTCCTGCCTTCTTCTTAAAAAAAGACTCTTAGAAAATAAATATGACACCACACACCAGGACAGCTGGTACAGGATAGTTTTGTATCTCTTAAAGACATCAAACTCTTCCCCTGGGTGAAGCTCTATCCTATAAATCACGGTCTTGTATTATATATGGCCATACCTCCAGCCTTGTTTTCCACACAGCATTTCTCTTCAGCAAAGGGGAAGCAGTCAATACCTTGCTCCTGTGCCTGTGAGACAAATTTTTTTAAAAAAAGTACCTCTCCCTCTTATTAATTAAAGCCACGCCATCCAATTTGCAACTCTGCATAGAAAAATATTTTAAAACTTCTTCTTCTGGAATCTTCCAAGTTCCAAGTGCTTTTAGTCCTGACAACTTCTCAGTCATAAAACAAAGTGAAGGCACCAGCTTCAGACACCAGGAAGCTCTCTCTTGGGGTACCTGGCAGTGGCTGGCACCTACCTAAGGCCAGTTTGCAGACAGTAATAAAAACTCCCTTGAAATAATGCTGAGGTTCAGACATTCTAATGAAAGCTAGGGACTTCAAAGATAGCACTGCAGAGCCCATCTCTAATCTTCCTCACTCTCTCTGATGTAGTAGGCTAGTTCTGGGCTAGCCTTCATCACCTGGAGGCACAAGCCATCTGAAGAGGCAGAAGAAGTTTATATTCATTCAGTTGGGTCTAGGACAGCATAGATGGGTGGGCACAGGCCCTTGACTAATGAAATGTCAATTAGGAAAAAAGAAAAGAAAAAGAACAGCTGGAGAGAGGCTCAAGGGTTAGGAACACCCAGGTTCCCAACACCCACCTGGCAGCTAACAACCTCTTAGTGACTCCAGTTCCAGGGGGTTCAACCCCCTCTTTTGGTCTTTGTGGGCACTGCACACACAAGAGCACTTACACACCTGTAGGCAAAACACTTATACACATAAAAGTAAATAAATGTTTTTAAAATTGAAAAAATAGAGAGGGGGCCAGTTTATATTACATAATGAATTCCAGATCAGCCTGGATAACAGAGTAAGAATCTGTCTCAAAAAAGCGTGGGTGGGGGCACTACTTTAGAGAAGAACCCAATAGTTCTGGAATCAGAACTAGATTTAATGCTAGATTCAAAATCTAACTCTCCATGAACTCGGGCAAGTCATATCTGACTTCTGAGCTTCAGTTTCTTGGTCTATAAAAAAAATGGTACCAGAAGATGGCTCACAGAGGGCAAAGGTACGTACTTGCTGCACACGCCTGGCAATCCAAGTTCAATCTCTAGAGCCCATGTAAAGGTGGCAGGAGAGAATTAACTCCACAAAATTGTCCTCTGACCACCACACAGGTACCGTGTCCCGCCCCCATCACGCGCACACACACGCACAATAATAATAATAAGTAAATAAAATTGTTTGGTCTTTTTTTGAGAGAGGGTCTCCCTATAGTCCCAGCTGGCCTAGATCTCACAGGAATTCACCTGCCTCTGCCTCACTAATGCTGGGATTTAAAGGTGTGCACCACCACACCTTACTAAATATATAATTTAAAAAAATGGTAAGCCTGCATAAATTACACAAAGGAGTAACTGAAAGTAGACTTTTTGAAAACGCAGAGCACCTGGGAGGCCTCTTCTCTCCTCCTCCTACCTTCCTTCTTTCTACACCAACCTCTTTCTTTAAAGATGTTTGTTACCAGGTAGTATACATACAAGGTACAAAATTCAAAATTTTGTAGAAGCCAGCTGATCTCACCACTCCCTTTCTCACTTAGGAAAATACCTTGGGTCACCGGAGTGTACATCAGAACACAGTGAGCTTCCAGAGTCTTCCTTACAGCAACACGGAATGGCACATTTAGTATGTAACTGAGGATGACTCTTGATTCTTGTCTCTACCTCCTAAATGCTGACATTATAGGCATGTGCCACCATGTTCAGCTGCAATGAACTATCTTTAAAAATGTGTTATCACCTGGACATGGTAATACACGCCTTTAATTCCAGCACTTGGGAGGCAGAGGCAAACAGACCTCTGTGAGCTCAAGGCTAACCTGGTCTACATAGTGAGTTGTCCAGGTCAGCTGGGACCCTGTCTCAAAAAGATCCCTCCTCCCCAAAAAAGTGTGCGTGTGAGAAATATATATATATGTATGTATATATATTCACATAATGAGTTCTCAGAATTAGAATTACTTGTACATTTTTTGCTTATTTGTGTGTTTTAAGGGAGTACATGTGTGCCATGGTGCATGTGTGGAGGTCAAAGGACAATTTACAGGAGTCAGTTATCTCCCTCTACCATGTAGGTCCCAGAGATGGAACTCAGGTCACCAGACTTGGGCCGCACCTTTATCCACAGAGCCAGCCTACTTGTGCTTTTTTTGTATAGTTTTTTGTAGCTTTTTTTTTTTTTTTTGGAGGGGGGGGTGTCCCTGTAGCCCCTGCAGGCTTGGAACTCACTATATAGACCAGGCTGGCTACAATATCTCAGAGATCCACATGCCCTTGCCTTCCAAGCACTGGGGTTATATGCCATCATGCTTTTTGGGTTTTCTTGTTTTTGACTTATGCACTTTTAATAAATATTGTCAGACCATCTCTATAGACATTATATTGATTTATACTTCTGTGAACAATTATGAAGGCATCCTTTTCCTAGTGTCACAGCTTTGGAACGAGTTTGTGTTTCTCTGACTGCTCTTAAGTGGAATTATGTTCTCCTATGGTTAAGAACCACTTGTATGGGGCTGAGGAGATGGCTCAGTGGTTGAGAGCATTTGCAGCTCTTCCAGAAGACTAGAGTTTGGTTCCCAGCACCTATATCAGGTGGCTTACAACTACCTGTAACTCCAGCTCCAGGGGATCTGATACCCTCTTCTAGTCTTCTAAGATATATACCCCCACATATGATGCACTTGCACACATACACATACACACTAAAAAAGAAAGGAAAAAAGCCATTTGTGATGCCAGGCATGGTGGTGCATGCCTGTAATCCCAGTACTCGAGAAGTAGAGACAAAAAAGATCAGGCTCAAGGCTAACTTCAGTTATACAGTAATTTCAAGGCCAGCCTGGGCTATACTAGACTTTGTCTCAAATAACAGGAGAAAGGGAGGGAGGAAGAGGGGGGAGGGCACGAGGGAGGGAAAGAGAGAGAGAGAACCATTTATATTTCCTTCCTTCAGACTATCTAGGTTCTAGTTCACTTTCTATAAAAACTGGGTTGAAGGCGTAAGGCACAGTTTAGTGGTAGAGCTAAGGCTTACCTAAGCTAAGCATGTACAAGGGCTCAGCTGGGAGCTCAGCACTCTCCCCAAAATGTTCATTATTGACTTGTAGGAGTTCTTTACAAAATGTCCCATATCTATGACATATGTTGGCTTCTAGGTTTTAAGTAATAACACTTAAAAAAAGTGTTTTCTTGGGCTGAAGAGATGGCTGTTCTTACAGAAGATCTGGGTTCAAATCTCAGCATCCACATGGTGGCTAACAACTGTCCATAACTCCAGTTCCAGGGGATCTTACGCCCTCTTCTGTCCTCTGTGGCACTGCATGACATGGATGCACCAACACACATGCAGGCATAACACTCATATACATAAAATAAGTAAATTAAAAAAGTATATTTTTAAAGTGCTTTCCTGAGCCAAATGCGGTTGCTTATCCCTATAATCCCAATACTGGGGAAGCTGAGGTAGGAGATTTATCATGACTTTGATCACTATGGAGCACTCAAAGCAGTGAGAATTGAGAAGTATGCTTGTTCTTTAATCTCAGCACCCCAGAGGCAGAGAGAGAGGGATCTCTGTGAGATTGAAGCCAGCCTGGTCTACGTAGCTTGTTCTGGGCTATCTGGGGTTACAGGAAGACCTTGTCTCAAACAAAAAAATAAAAATAAAAAGGAAAAAAAGAAAAATATGCTTGTCATTGTGGGTATGAGATATTTTAGGCCAAGGGACCCAAGGGCAAGATTCTCTGATAAGATAAAGGTGGATCCAAGCTCGTAGTTCCCCCAATTCATGCTAGAGAAACTTCTTGAATAAAAGTATAAGTGAGGCCTGGCTCAGGAGCACAGTTCTGAGAGCAATCTGAAGGGACAAACTCAGAGCTCAGCTCTACTCTTGGCCATTAAAACTAAATGGTAAGAGTCAGGCTGATTAGTTATTCAGGTATTTTAACTGAAATGTGACATAGCAATGCTGCATGCTAGGCAAGCATTCTGCCCGCCCCTATTTTATGATAACTCACTTTGAAAAGTTCCTTTTCCCTGTCTTCCAATTTATGGCCAGTTACCTGAGAATTGTGCTTTTTTTCTCTGTATTCCTCCTGTCTCTTCGTACTGTTAGGAGCCAACAGTTGATGCTTGGTTTTGGAACCAATAAAAACCATTGGCCATCCTGAATGTCAGTATCTCAGAGGGAGCAAGGCCTTTCAGTTACAGCCAAGGACACTGAGATCCACAGAGGTGAACTGGACATGTCCATGATCACAAGACAGGTAGTCTTATAACTTTTTTATTATTAATCTATTAGAGAAATATTGATTTTACCATAAATTCTGTTCAATCAATAGATATCTATTAAACAATGACTCTCTAACAGGAAGCCAAGCACTGGGGCTCCAGAAATAAATAATATGGCTCCAAGCTTTCAAAGACCTCAGAGTCTAGTGTGGGGTCTGAATCATTGACTAAGGTAAGACAGCAGTGGTCTAGAAATATGGAAAGACTAACCAGGTTCACACTAACACTTGGGAGGCAGAGTCAGGTGGCTCTCTGTGAGCTGGAGGTCACGTGGTCTACATAGCAAGTCCTAGGCCACTAGAGGTTACACAATGAGACCAATGAGACCCTGCCTGAGAGAGAGAGAGAGAGAGAGAGAGAGAGAGAGAGAGAGAGAGAGAGAGAGAGAGAGAGAGAGGACACAGAGAGACTAACTTTCAAGGACAGGCTAGAGAAGACTTTAGAGTGTGAAGGAATACATGCATAAGTGTGCATGAGCATGCATGCACATGTGTGTCTGTGTGTGTCTGTACACGTAGAGTCTAGAGGACGACCTTGGGTGATGTCTCTCAGACACAGTCCATTTTTTTTCTCTTTGAGCTGGTATCTCATTGGCCTGGAACTTGCCAAGTAGTCTGGGCCTGTCTTGGCCTCCCAAGTGCTCAGATTACAAGTACACGCCATTTTACAGTTTTTTCACTACCACACCAGGCTTTCTTTCACACTGGTTCTGGGGGTGGAATTCAGGTCTTCCCAAGTCCTTTGCCAATTGAGCTATCTCACCAGCTCAACAGTCAGTTTTTAACTACATTTCACAAAACTAGGATTTTTGACCCAAAGGCATCTGGGGGCTGGAGAGATGGCTGAGGTTAAGAGCACCTTCAGCTCTGCTAGAGGCCCTGGTTCAGTTCCCAGCACCCTGCAACTGCAGTGCTGTCTCCGGTCTCTGAGCGAACGCACTCAGGTACACATTCTACACACACGCGCAGTTTAAAATTAAACAGGGGGTGGAGATATGGCACAATGCTGTTCTTCCAGAAGATTCAAGTTTGGTACTCAGCACCCACATGGAGGCTCATAACCATTTGTAACTCCAGTTCCAGAGGACTGACACCCTCTTCTGGTCTCTGGAGGCATTGCTCACAGGTGGTACACTTCCATACATGCAGGCAAAACACGCATACATACAAAATAAAAATAATGAATATTAATTAAACCAAAACAGAATCCATCTACTAAAAAATAAATCTTTAAAAAACAGGGAGCTGGGTATGGTGGTATACACATTTAATCCTAACTTGAGGGAGGCAGAGGCAGGTAGATCTCTGTGAGATTGAGGCCATCTTGGTCTATGCAGTGAGTTCCAGACCAGCTGGGGCTACAAGGAGAAAACCTCACACATACAAAAAGAGAGAAACACACTGACACACATACATATAAGGCATTTGGCAATATGGCATCATGGCACAAAACAAGGTGTCTAGTGATATAGATTAGGAAGAAAGTGATCTGGTTCAGCTTTAGCTGTGGGTAGAATTAAAAAGTGAGGGTTTCCTCTGAAACTGGTGGTTGGCAAGCCTTTGTGTGTGTTTTGAGTTCTGCTCCTCAAAACTGCATGCAAGAAGGAAACATATTCTCCCCGGAAGAATGTACTTTCTTGGGCTGGCAAGGTGGCTCAGTGGGTAAAAATGCTTGCTACAACCTGAGTTTAATCCCCAGGATCACAGGGTAGACAGAACTGACTCCTGCAAGTTGTCCTGACTTCTACACATGTGATAAACACACACACACACACACACACACACACACACACACACAAAGGACTAAGGATATGATTGAGTGCTTGCCTCATATGTGAAAGGCCCTGAGTTCAATTCTCAGTCCTGGAAATTTAAAAAAAAAAAAAAAACCTGTTAAGAAATACAAAGGAAAGGGCTGGAGAGATGGCTTAGTGGCAAAGAACATTTCCTGGTCTTTCAGAAAACCGGAGTTTGGATCCCAGCACCCACATTGGGTGGCTTACAACTACTTGTAACTCCTTAGGGACCCAAATGTAGTGTACTTTCACACAAACACACAAAAGATAAATGAAAGCCAAAATAAATTAAAAAAAATAGAAATATAAAGGACAGAATGAGACAATATATCATAAAAGGAGAGACTGAGGAGATAATGACATTTACACAGAAAGCTGCTGAGTGAAAGCCATCAATCCTTGGTTTTAAGCCTAGAGAATCCTTAGTCCACTCCTCAGTACATTTACAGTGACCTGCAAGGCGCTGAGGACACACATACCACACACACATATACAGAGAGTAGCCAGAGACAACAGTAACTGGGCCACCAACTCCTACATCAACAACGAAAGCCAGAAGACAGTGAATACTGCCCATCAGTGCCAAGAACAAGTAACTGCCAAGCTAATATGTTATATTCAATAAAGCTATCTTTAGTCAGTCATGGTGGCACATACCTGGAGTCAGAAGCTGGTGGACCTCTATGAGATTGAGGCCATCCTGGTCTACACAGCAAGTTCCAGGCTAGCTGGGGCTATAGGGAGGCCTTGTCTCAAAACAAAATAATAATAATAATAATAATAATAATAGTAAACAACTATCTTTAAATAAGGATAAAATAAATCTCAGTCTAATAAAAACTGAAATTTTCTGATTAAAGAAAATTGCCATATAATGTTATGATCCTAGAAAGACCTGAGATAAATGTGAGTAAAGAAAATGAAAGGATGAGAGAGAAGAAAGCCAAAGCATTGATTAACCATCTATGATACTAAAAACAGCACCTAGGCTGGCAATATGGCTTACTGAGTAAAAGGCATTTGCTGCCAAGCCCGACAACCTGAGTTCAATCCCTGGATCTCCCATGGTGGAAGCAAAGAACACCTTTAATCTCAGCACTCAGGAGCCAGAGGTGAGCTACATAGTGAGACTTTGTCTTCATATATATATATATATATATATATATATATAGTCAAGCACAGTAGGACATGACTATAATCCCTGCACTTGGGAGTGAGCGATAGGATGACTGTCAGGTTTGAGAATACTGGTCTACATAGCAAGTTCCAGGCCAGCCAGGGCTCTATACAGGATACCCTTATATTTTTGCTGAAGAGGTAGCTCAGTTGGTAGAGTGCTTGCCTATCAAGCTCTGAGTTCCATCCCCAGCATCACATAAAACTAAATTTGTCAGCCCATGTCTAAAATCTCAGCTAAGTATCTAAAACCATATCCAATTGTAAATGGCCTGAACTTAACTGCTGAACAGCATAGATATCAGAATGGGTCACAAACCAAAAGCAACCCAGCAGTAAGCTGCGTACAGGTACATGAGGACAGACAGAGCCCTCACCCTGAAAACTGAACCAGACCCGTGGAAGGGAAGCTCAATGCAGAGAATCGTGGTCATGGTACTGAAGTGTATTAAGGACAGGAGAGAATGGCAGAGACAGCAGGATCAGAGAGGAGGGAGGGCCCAGCAAGAGACAGTGACAGCCTTGCTGTCCCTGCTGGTAACCACAGAAGTCAGGTGGAACAGGAGAGAATGGAGAAAGGAAGTGAATCCCTCCTGAAATCCCAAAGGAAGAGTTTGACACAGGAAGGAGATGGGAACCTGGTCCACCTGCAGCTGCAGGCCAGAAATAGGAGCCTGGGATGGTGGAAGCCCAGTCCCACAGAGGTAGCCAGGGCAGAGCACGGTGGAAGAGCAGCAGGAGTGGCCCAGGGAGGAAGGCTCAGCCTGTTTCAAAGAGGGCTGTGCAGAGGGAGGACACAAATTTAGAACTGAGGAGTGACTTGCTTCTGGGTAAGGGCGAGTCTACCAGGGGTCTTGAAGTCTATAGCTACTGAATAGAGTCACAACAATGGAGTAAAGCAGTATGGCAACAAGAAAAAAACAGCTTTTAAGCCCAGGGTCTAGTATCCAAATCACAGAGTGGGATTAACTTGCCACATCATTGGCTTCCAACGGGCACCTGACAGCTCTCAAGGGGATAGCTTGGACACGGTCCTTGGGAGGTCACTCTGGTGTGCTGCATAATACCAGCAATCAAGTGTGGCTCTTGTGTTTTATCAAGCATGTGTGTTTTATCAGCTTCCCAACCCAGAAGTTACACTGCTGCTGCCCTACTGGGAATGGGTTAGAGACCAGAGTGGCATCCAGGCCCCCTCCCGAAACACTCAAGCAAGCAAGACAAAAGTCATCCTTAAAGTTAGTTCTTCATCTGCATCTGGACTTCCCTGCTTTCTGGAGCCATCCTTCTAACCTCATTTTCATTCCAGTTCCTAAGTATCAGGGCTAGGGAGGGAAGAGAGGGAAGAGAGTTGGGCCACAATATGATCCCTGTGCTTAGTTAGCTCTGACTGCTCTGAAAATCCTGCCATTTCCCACAGCTCTCTGCGCACTCCCGGAAATAAACACACAATAGAGCACATATATTTAATACCAGAAACTGTTTTGCAATGGTGGCTGTGAAGGGTAGAGCCAAAGCTGTCTAGAGGCAGGCCCACTTCTCACGGTCCTTTTACTTTGTGGCCACTTACATATATATGATAAAGAAAAATCATATGCATAAAAATTCAAACAGCACAGAAACGAGTGAAAGAGAAGACAAAAGGCCTCTATGCTGGGGTTCAGCGCTAGGGGTGGGGGAAGGGTCGGGTCTGGGAGTTCCACACATTAATTAGGAGGTAATAAAACCAGTTATTTCACCTTCTGACTCTGCTGACATCCATTTGGCCCAGCTTCGGTTCTAACATCCTTTAATCCAGTCTGTTTGGGAATCTACCCCAATTTCCTATTTCAGCCCCCTCCTGTAATTCAAGGGTGCAATTCTTCAAAGGCTTTCCTTCCAGAATGGTTAGTTCCCAGTGCCACAGTGATCTTGTCTGCTAATTCTTTGCTTTGCAAACAAGCGGAAGTTGGGACCTATGGTGATACAGGATTTCACAGGCTAGTCTGGGAACCTGGGCCCATTCCTCTCTTATTTCCTTAAGAAAATCCTTCCTGTCATATATGTTAACCATCAGGAGATGCTTACTAAGGGATGAAGGGATGGCCTCTGTAACCTCCACCTCTGCTCCTAAAAAGAGCTCACCCTTGTCTTCTTGCATCCAATTCTGGCTCTGATGTGACTTCAGGAAAGTTACTCAATTTAAAGGGGCTAAACCCCCCTACAGTAGCACATGCCTGCAATCTATCACTCAGGAGGTGGAGGAAGGAGGATCACAAGCTGGAAACCAGCTTCAGCTACCCAGCAAATTGGAGGTCAGTCTGGAATACAGGAAACCCTATCTCAGTCCACCTCCCTACTAAAAGAACAAATGAAAAAACATGCTAACAGACAGTATGCAAAGTACTAAGAATTGTGCCTAGCACAGTAAGAGCTGTTGAATCAAAGAGCAAGGTGACACCTACTTGGGAGGTGGGAGCAGGAGGACTACAAGTTCAGGGCCTGTCTGGAATACGCCAGCAACTTGGCGAGTATGAAAATAAAACATGAGGGTGCCAGCTCTGGCGGCATATCTTTAACCCCAGCAGAGGCAGAGGCAGAAGCAGGTGAGTAGATCTCCGTAAGTTCAAGACTACCACAGTCTATATGTATAAGGAATTCCAGGCCGGTCAGTGATAAATACTGAGACCCTGCCTACAAAATAAAATAGTGAGAGCCAGCAAGATGCCTCAGAGTGTAAAGGTACTTCCATCCCCAGGACTCACATGGTGGGGGAGCACTGACCCCCAAGTTGTAGCCTGACACCCCTTCCCCATACACACAATGCAGAAATAAAATAATGAAAAACAAAGACTCTAGCTCAGGGGTAAAGCGCTTGCCTAGTATGTGTGAGGCCCCAGGTTCAATCCCCAATGCTGTAAGAGCTTAGTCTAGAAGGATTCTAGGGCCACAGACCCCTTTGGATACTAATGAAAAGTACAGTCTTCTTCCAGAACAGCCCTCACACATAACCTTCTGTATGATTTCAGGTAAAAATCTCCCAAACTAACTACAAGCACCAAGGACCCCTAATTGTAGCCCTCCCTGCAGGGAGGTGAAGGGCAGGGACAAAACTCTGAGGCGATTCTGAAAGCACCATGTTCCCACCCACGGAACTACTGAGTAGGTTCCTCTCCCTTCCTTTTAGGTTCCGCTTTTGGCAGGATCGTTACAGCTCACTCCCCCAAAGTCTTCTTGACCCTTGCCAGTTTTTCTTACTTCAAGCCAAATCCTCAGAGTCCCCCTAAGACACTCTGTATGCCACAAAGCTCCAATAATTTTTGCAAATTATTCTGGCACTTCTCAAAAGTGCTAATAGTTCAGCCCATCTTGAGTTGGAAAACTGAAACGAGTGTCTGCTGAGTCCCTAACTAAGGCAGCACAGGGCAGGAGGCCACAGAGGGAGACAAACTTTGAGACAGCACAATGCAGAAAAAGCTAAAGGTCAGAGATGCCAGAAAGGACCGGTGAGACTGCCTAATTTGCCAGAGAAGTAAGGTGCTCAGGTCACTCCATCCCTTCCCTGCAAAGCTAACAACCTCCAGTTCAGTAGTTCAGTGCTTCCCGGGTATTACTTTGGGTGGGGTGCTTGTTAAAATGCAGACTCAGCAAGTCTGCTGAGGGGACCTGAGAGTTTACTTTTCTACCAATCTCCCAGACAATGTTGATGGTGCTGGTACACAGACCACAGATAGCAGCAAGGTTTACATCAAGATGAACAGACTAAGCCAGGTCTGGTGGTATGTGCCTGTAACCCCAGGACTAGGGAGGGCAGAGGTAGGATTGGGAGAAACCTGAGGCCAGCCAGCTGGTATGGTTGGTACATGTATGTAATCCTAGCACTTGGGAGCTAGAAACAGATGTTTAAGGACAGTCTCAGTTACACATCAAGTTGAGGCCAGCCTTGGCCACACACACAAAGAAGGGGGGTGGTGGGGAGCAGGATGACTCAGTGGGTTCAGGCCCTTACTGCTAAGCCTGACTACCTGAGTTCAATGCCCAGGATCCACATGGTAGGAGAGAACCAACTCCTGCAAGTTGTCCACACACATGCCATGGCATATGCATGCTTAAATACACACACATACACACATGTAATAAAACAAACTTTTTAAAAAAGGCTTTGAGTTTCACATTTGTATCACTGTCTATTCCAATTCCATTATTGTCTGGAATGCCTTTCTCTTCTACAAACTGTGTGGATTTAGAAAGAAGAAAAGGGAAGGGAGGGAAGGAAGAAGGAAGGAAGGAAGGGAGGGAGGGAGGGAGGAAGGGAGGGAGAGAGGAAGGAAGAGAGGGAGAGAGGAAGGGAGGAACCCAGCAAGCAATAAAGTATACCACCCAGGTTAAAGCCCCGCCCCCAAGTCAGGAGGCTGTTTAAAATGCCCTTTCTTCAGGAACTGTCCCTTCACCCCTCCCTCCCTAATTATCGGCTCCTGTGCCTCTGAACTTTTTCCTTTGAAGCATTTATAACAACTGTAATTAAAGAGCATTTGTGTAATTATTAGTTTAATGTCTGTCTCCCAGAGAGACTGCAAGCTCCAGGAGGACAGGAACAGCACAGTGCCCAGCATCCCAGCCCGCCAGTACACAAAAGCTGCTATGGTCTGCGCCATGATGGGCTAACAGCCAGGACTTCACACATGCTGAACATCTGTGGACCTCAAGGCCAACTGTGATGTTTCTTGTGCATATATAACAGTTCCATGTGTTCATGTATATAAGCGTGCAGATGCATGTGGAGGCCAGAGTGTCATTTTTCAGGAGCCATCACCTTGGTTTTTTTTGAGATAAGGTCTCAGTGATCAGGCTAGGCTGGCTGGCCAGTAAGGCCCAGAGATCCTCCACTACAACTGCACGTCACCATGGCTTTTAACACGGGTGCTAGGGATCCAACTCAGGTCTGAATACATGTGCTTTACTAGGCTGTTTCCCTGGTTCCCAACAATGACATGTCTTAGCCTTAAAATTTCCATCAGTTTCAAATATATTCCAATCGGGCTAGGAATGTAGCTCAGTGGTATAGTTAACGCTTAGCATGTGCAGGGCCCTAGATTCAATCCCCAGCACCATCCATGTTCATGTGTGTGTGCATGCATCCTAAATCTTTGTCAAGTATGTAGGAACTACTACTGGGGAATAATTAGGTCCTGGAAAATAAGCATTCCCTTATAGCCCTCAATGGGTGAACTATCATTCGGTAGGGTGAGGGCCCTAGCAAGAAAACAGTGGGCATGCTTGCCTGAGCAGCCTCTCTGCTGCAGACTAGCAGTTTTCCTAGCTTCTCTTCAGCGGTCCTTTCAAAAGAACCCAAAGGCTGAAGACCTAGCTCCTCAGCATGGGTAGAGATTTCTGACCACTTCATTATTCTAAGAGTACAGTCTCAAGTCAGTCTGTCTGGGCTCAGATACCACCAGCTCTGTGCCCTTGGACAAGTGACTTAACTCCTCTGTGCTGTTTCCCAGGCTACCAAATGAGAAAAGCAATGCGGTAGGCTAGCACCTGCAAGAACTATGGGAGATGACATATGTATATATAAAGCATTTAGCATAATCCAGGCCCAGAACACCTGATTATATTATTCTCCCCTGGTCTGAGTCCAATTCAAAAACCTCTCTATTGTTTTGCACAAATCTCCACCCAGTGGCTCCACCCATTCAAGATCCACTCTTTCCCAACCCCCTCCTGTCTTACCTGTCTGGAGCTTGTTTGAAACAATGAATCACAGCACAACTCTGCAGCTCCCATCAATCACCTTCCTGTCCCTGCCTCTGTGTGTCATTTCTGGGCTCCTCCTGGGAGGAAAATGCTTTTCCTAATGTCCAGTATATCATTCAACAAGTATTTATGAAGGGCCCACTATATATTAGTCTTCCAAGGGCTAGCAATGGACAGAGCAAATATGCACAAAATAAGGTGGGAGGGAGAAAAAAAAAATCCACATATATCCAAATCCATATATTTCGAAGATCTCTGTCTGGCAGACATTCTAGCAGATCTAATCCCTGAATGGAGATCAGCTTAGCTGAGGCCCTTCCTTCTGTCCTCATTCTTCTCCTCTGGCTAGCCCTAAATAAGCCACCACAACTACAAAGTATGAAGAAAGTATTCCAGATCAAAAAAAATGGTAATTTGGGAACATCCTGATGACTAAACTTCTACCCTGCTGAACTGCTGGACTTTAAAGAAGTGGCTGTTAAAATAGCAAGTTCTCCCAGTAAATGAATGGGCTGGCCTAATCTAGAACAGTGTGCGTGACACACCTAGAAAACAAGACAGAGCTATCTTGGTCTGAGCATGTAGCATGAGCCCATGTTTCATGTCCTCACAGCCACATTCTCTGAACTATGTTTGATTGGGGAGTCCCAGTGGCCTTATGGAAGGAGTACTAGAAACAGTCCAGAGACTCAGGTGTGTGTGGTGGTTCTGCTGACTGTGTGGTCCTGGCAATGAGTGTTCACCCTGCCTTGGTTTCTTTTAAATGACTCCCCCATCCCCGGTTTTGAAGTCAAAGAATGGCTCACCCACCAATAACAGAGACCTGGAAGATTCAGATTCCTTCATTCTACAAACAGCACCTGCTTCCCAGTAGAGGCAGGAGGGATCTGGGGGTAACCAAGACAAATGAAGAGCCTGTAAACAAGCACCAAGACTGAAGTGTGGGGAGCAGTGGGCTTTCTCACCTGCCTCCTCTGAGATCCAATGGATCCTTTTTTAAAGTTTTTTTTTCCTATTCCCTTCTTTAAAAAAGCTATGCTAGAGCCTGGTGTGATAGCATATGCCTAGAATCCAAGTACTTGGAGATTAAGGCAGGAGGATCACCTGTTTGAGGCCAACAGAAGGGGGGGAGGGCAAAGGAAGAAGAGGAGGAGGAGGAAGTTGTTAGCTACTTTCCAAGAGCAATGTTGTTAGAAATACCTCTAGGCCACAAGGCAAACCTAAAATATAAGTTATACAAAATCCCTAAAATCTCTGGTGGTCCTGTTACTCTTCCTTCCTCTAACTCCAAAGCCATTCCAGACCTTGTCTGTCTCCTTGTCTCTAGACAGAGAGCCTAAAATAAGTTGTTAGAAAATGCCTGATTGTGATGGAACTGACCTGAGCTCAGAACACATGGTTCACACATCAAGGGACCACGGCTCAGACCAGAACAGCTGGAAGAAAACAACCAAAACACTCTAGAAGTGAGCCACTGTCCCCACAGCAAATCCCTGCAGCTCTCTGGCACATGGTCATGTGGACAAGCAGACCAGATTGAAAGAGGAAAATAGGACCCAAGTGCCCAACCCCCCTGCCCAAAAGAATGCAGCTCTACCCCAGTGCCCTCAGCTGGCAAAGGCAGCTCTGCAAGGTGTCTGGAACTATAGGGGATCAATTTGAGGTTCTGCTCCAAGAGCAGCAGGTGCCTGGCACAGGGTTACTTGTGGGATGAGACAGAAGCAGACAAAAACCACCAAGCAAAACTCTAAAAGGGAACATTTGCTGTAAAACAAATGAGAAAGTGAAGGCCCTACCAGGTTTGAAAATCAAAACCAAGGCAGGCCCACCAACTTTGATAAGAATACATTTGTGCCAGGCGTGGTGGCCTTGATCCCAGAACACGCCTTTAATCCCAGCACTCGGGGAGGCAGAGGCCAGCCTGATCTACATAAAGTTCCAGGTCGGCTGGGACTACAGGGACACCCTATCTCAAAACAACAACAACAACAGCAAAAAAGAATAAATTTTCTTAGGGCTGGAGAGATGGCTCAGCTGCTAAGAGCACTGCCTGTTCTTGCAGAAGACGGGGGGGTTCGATTCCCAGCATCCATAACTCCAGTTCCAGGGGAACCTGACGCCCTCTTCTAACGTCCAAGGGTGCACTTACATGCAGGGAATGCATTCATACCCAAAAATAAAAAAAATAATAAAATAAAATATTTTTTAAAAAGAATACGTTTCCTTACATCTAAAAAACATTTAAGGACCATTTTTCCCCATTCCCCCAAAAGGCTCCTGGTTCTTTGAGGGTCCCTGGTAAGGCGATGCAACCTTCTTCCCCTCCCACACACCAGCCCTCTCTGCTTGACAGAAATGAACTTTGCTTTTACTTACACGAGCACAAAGGCAAGACTGACAGGGCAGCGTCAAAGGTGCCTGGCTGGGAGACCCCAAGATCACAAAGTCCTCGGCGCACTACTGGGGGAGTTTTGTGAGTTTCCCAGGTACCCAAAGGGACTAGGTTTGTCTTCAGGAGGACACCGGCAGAGAACTTCCATTGTGAACAGAAATAAAGGCACTCAGAGTGCCCTTCGAAGGGTGGGCACTGGGCCGGCAGGTCAAGGGGTGTCCTCTCACTGGCAGGCCCACGCTAAGACCTGTTAGGAACTCCAGTGTCCGGCTGAGAAAGCACCCAGACTGCTTGGCAGGAACCATCTCTCAGGGCGTAAAGATACATTAATGACCGTTTCAGATTAGTTAAAGCCCACACAAGCACCTCCCTGGCCTCTTAAATCTTCCCAAACTACAGTTCAGACTAGAGGGAAGCAGTCGCAAGGAACCATAAAAGTCATCTTAAAAGGCAAGTTGGAAAAAAAAAAAAAATCAACAACGCGACACGCACTAGTTAGCAAGTCCGCAGCTGAGGGCGGGGGGTGGCACGGAGGCCGGGTCTGCCGGATCCGCGAGCCTGGGAAGGGAGACCACTGCAACCAGGCGCCCACCCGGCATCCGGGGGACCCTGGATCTGACGCCGGCGATCACGCCCCACAGCTCCGTCCAATTAGGAAAATGACCGCGAGGAGACGGAGAGAGGGCGGCGAGGACTGGGGGTAGAGCCACGGGAGGCTCGAGCCCCACCGCGGGGACCTGCCAACCCCTTCCCTGCAGCCCGCGAGCGTCTTCAACAGGTCCGGGCCGCGGCCACCGAGCCTGGCTGGGGTCCCTGCGGCTCCCGGCTGGAGACCAAGCCGCTGCCCTCGGGGGGCCACCCGGCACCCCCGGCTGCACCCAGGCTACCCGGCCGGTCGTGCCGCGCGGTCACCCCACCCGCTCCCGGAGTAAAAAGTTTGTGGGCAGCGGCAGGGGCGGGGCGGCGAGGGGTGAAACTTTGAGTCCCGGGCAGGGTGCGGGGGGAGCGTCCCCGAGCGAGCGCGACACCCACGTGCGGGCCCGAGACCGCCGTCGCCTGCCCGGCCTCCCGCGCCGCCGCTCTCCTTTCATTTTCTCCTCTCTCTCCTCTCTCTCCTCTCTCTCTCTCTCCCTCTCTCTCTCTCTCTCTCTCTCTCTCTCTCTCTCCTCTCTCTCATTCGCGCGCTCTCCTCTCTCCTTCCCTTCCCCCTCTCTCCCTCCCCCCCAGACGCCATCTCTCTCTCCCTCTCTCTTTCCCCAGCTCTCCCTCTCTCCCTCCAGCTCTCCGGCATGAGGGAATGTGGAAGTGAAAGGAAAAGACGACATGTTTGCAGCGCGGCCGCGGGCCTGCGCGCCGCCGTCCCCGGGGAGAGACGGGGGGCGGGTCGGCCACGGCCGCAGCGACCCACCCCCGCGCCCCCCACCACCCCGCCGCGGGGCCGCCCGGGGCTGCGGGGCCGCGGGGCCGCGGGACACTCACCCTGGGTCCGGGCGCGGCTCCTGGCGCTGGGGGCCCTCGGCGGGCCGGGCCGGGCGGGCCAGGGGCTCCCGGCTGCCCACCGCCCCGGCTGCTGCTGCGCGCCGCCTCCACGCGCGCCCGCCCTGCTCCGCCGCCCTCCCTCCGGCTCCTCTTTCTCTCTCCCCCTCTCTCCCTCCTGCTCTCTCTCGCGCTCGCTCGCTCTCTCGCTCGCGCTCTCTCCCTCCCTGGAAGAAGGGAATGAGGCAGGGCTGACGTGAAGGGATGCAAAACAGCTCCTCCTAACCCAGCTCGCAGAGGAAGAGAGAGACAGAAAAGCAGCCCTTTTATCTCTCTTTTGTTTCTCACTTCCTTCCACCCCCCCAGCACCCCCCTGTTGTCGGCCCAAGTTTTCTTTTTCTCTTTCTACCGCAGAGAGGATTTTTCTTCCTTTCTTTCTCTTTCTCTCGGTTCAACTCCTACTCGAATTGCAAGCCTGGAGGCTTCTCTCTCTTTTTCCTCCCCCCGTCCTCTTTTCTTCCTCCTTCCTCCTCTCTTATTTCTCTAAAAGGGTTTTGTTTGCTGTGGGAGTTTCGTTTGAAAATCAAGTCACGCCTTTTTCCCTTCTTTTCTTTCTCCCTCTCCCTCTTTTTTTTTTCCCTCCTCTCAGCAGAAAAGGGGAACAAAGATTAACAGGCTGGGGGAGAAGGGAGCTTCAGAATGTCTCATGAAAATGGGGCCCCTTCCTTGCCAGGCACAAAAGGGACCTGGGAGCCCAGCCCCCCCGAGAAGCTTGGGGCATCCTCCCCAAAAAGAGCCACTGGGATGGGGGTCTCGGGGAGCCCCTGGGTACAGGATCCATCTAAAGTGAGGGTGGGGGGCTCTGAGCCCCCCCCAGCCAGGAGTGGAAGCTGGGGGTGCTCCTTACTTAATACATGTTTTAAGTAGGCAGATGGGCTTGGAGCAAACGTCCCCAAAGAGCCCTGAACAGTAAATAGCCTTTAAACAGCTGTTCTCAGAGCCCTGGACGGTCAGACTCGAGGGAGCGGCTCCGGCTGCGAGCGCCGGGCCGGGGCTCTAGGAGGGTCAGAGCAGCCGCAGGGATCGGCC
Organism: Eospalax fontanierii; assembly: GCA_035773235.1. Classification (NCBI taxonomy): domain Eukaryota; kingdom Metazoa; phylum Chordata; class Mammalia; order Rodentia; family Spalacidae; genus Eospalax; species Eospalax fontanierii. Next base: position 147,912,550 of record CM069524.1, on the reverse strand, counting down.
CCTCACGGGCTCCCCAAGCCCTGGGCCCGACACTCGGCCGCGGGGCGCACGGCTGGGGGGCGCCGAGGTGTGGCCGTTCGCTGCGCGGCGATCGGGCCCTTGTGGCACCCCGCAGGGCCGCGGGGTTCGGCACAGCCTGGCCTCCTCCCAGCTCCGGGACAGGCCGGACACCCCGCCTCCAACCTCCCGGCTACTCTGGGCTGAGCCGCTTCTCGACTCCGACGCTGGGCGGGTACCGAGCCGGCGGACAGAGCCCGCCAGTGTCGCCACCAAGGGTCAATTATTCATGGGGCGCCTGGGCGTGCTCCCAAGACCTGCTCTGTCCTCGGCTTCTCCGGAGGAGTGGAGACAACACGGGGGAAAAGTTCCCAGAGCAAAGTTGGCCACATTTCTTATTTTTCCCAAGTAAGTATTGAGCACCTGCTGGATGCCTGGCCCTTGCACTGGGGCTGCAGCTGGGGGAGAAACGTGAGGTCCCGGCGGGCCCAGACAATGCGAGGGAAGCTGAGGCTCAGGACCAGGTCACCGAGCCGAAGGGAAGCCTGGATCCTCTCCCCTCCCTGCGCTCTTCCTTCCCCTTCCCTCCTTCCTCCCGGCTGCATCTCCTTGGCTCCACCCCTTCTCATCAATTCCTCCCACACTTCCCTGCTCTCCCTGGCTTTTCACTGGAGGGTCCCTTCTCCCAGCGAGTAGCAGATGCTGAGCCCCATTGTCTCTCCCCCAATGACTGCAGCCTCCCGGGGACAGGACCAGCCACTCCTTCCCCTCCCCCCAGCCCTGAGGCCTGGGCCTTTACTGAAGGGAGCCCCAAGGCCACTGCCCCTCGCCCCACCCTACACCAGCTCGCGGAGCTGTGAGCAATGACTCCAGTCACTCAGAACATGATTTATTTCTGACTTGGAGTGAGAAAACAGAGGCAAGAGAGAGTTTGGTTCTTCAAGAAGGACCCGGTGGCTTCAGCCTCAGCACACTGAGTCTCTAGTGACCCCAAGGCCTTCCCGGTACACCATCTTCCAGCGAATGCAAGAAGCCCGGGTCCCCTCATTACTTGCCCTTCGTTTTCAGCACACCCAAACATATTCTCTAAACAAAACAAAATGCAGCTCCGATAATCCAGCATTCGTTCAACAAATGTTTTCTGTTCACCTACTCTGTGCCAGCTTCAGAGCTGAGAGCTAAACCCTAACCATTAGCAAGACCAGGACCTTGCTCTGGCTCTGTGGACTGGTCGGTGATGCAAGAGATGACACCTCACTGGGCCTCAGAACCAGGCATCATGGGGCATACCTGTAATCCCAGCAATCAAGTGCTGAGACCTGAGGTTTGCCACAAGTTCCTGGACAGTGGGCGTTACATAATGACTACCAGGACAGCTAGGGCCACATGGTAAGACCTTGCTTGTCTCCCAGAAACTAAAATGAGCGAGGCATGGTGGTGTATATACATGGAATCCCAGAATGTGGGAGGGAGCAATAGGAAGATCAAAAGTTAAAGGCTAGCTTTGGCTTCACAGCCAGTTCCAGGCTGGCCTGTTTGAGACCCTGTCTAACAACAACAACAAAAAGAATAGAAGAAAAGATCACACACAACAGGCAATTAAGCGTGCCAGGTTCCTCATGTGAGAGTTGACTAAGGAAGGCCTCAGAAGGAGCTTGGACATAGATGGTCAAGGAAGGCTTCCTGGAGGAAATTACATCTAGACAAGTAAGGTGGTGTCAGTCAAAAGCATGGGAGGGAACAGCTTGTCTCCACCGCCAGAGAGGACATTCTTCTAAGTTCTGGGAACTGTCAAGAGTTCACACTTGGAGGCAGAGGTAGGCAGATGTTTGAGGTGGAGGCCAGCCTGATCTACATAGAAGTTCCAGGCCAGCTGGGGCTACCAGGAGACCCTGTCTGAAAAGAACAATAACATAACAACAAAAAGAGTTAAGTACTTGCAGCAGCATACAAGTTGGAGAGTGAGGATGGTGTGGGCACGAGTGAAGCGTGCCTGGGAAATGTTCGCTTTTTCTCCCCTTTTCGCTTGACAGCATCGTGAACCTGAATGAGTAACTTAAGCCCAGTGAATAACTAAACCTAGACTCAGTTTCCCCACTTATAAAAATGGAGGTAGTCAAAGCCTGGGGTGATGGTGCACACCTTTAATTCCAGCACTCAGGAAGTAGAAACCAGACCCGTCTACATATCCAGTGCTTGATTTAAAAAAAAAAAATTGAGAGGGTGAAGATAATCAAAATAAGTAAATAAAAGAGATAGGGCAATACAGACCTGTGATTCTGGCTACTTTTTCTTTTTGTTTTGTTTTTATGAGACTCCCTGTAGCCCCAGCTGGCCTGGAATTCACTTTGTAGACCATATGTAGACCATACTGGCCTCATCTCACAGCGATCTGCCTGCTTCTGCCTCTTGCGAACTGGCATGCTCCACTAGACCCTCTAATTACTTCTGAGGCTGAGGCAAGAGAATAAAAAGTTCTAGGTCAGCCTGGACAACTGAGGCCACATCTCAAAAAGTTAAGAGGGAAAGGATTGTAGTTCGGTGGTAGAGTTCTTAGCATGTTGTGAGGCCCCATGTTCAATGCCCAGCACCACCAATAAGTTCAAGTCCTGCTTGAGCTATATAGCAAGATCTGTCTCAAAATATTAGAGAGAGGGGAAAGAGGGCAAGTAAGTAGACCTATGTGTTGCAGAGAGTGTCTTGTGTTTACATGTCCAGACTTACTTGCTGTGTAACCACAGTCAGGTCAACCATTCACGTTTCAGTGTTCTTATCTGTAAAGTAGGGATGAAAATTTGTGCTTCCCAGATTGTGGTGAGGCTTTGAGGAGCCCACAGCTCCTGTGCTGTTTGGCACATAAGTACCAGCAGTACATAGTAGCTTTTATTCACTATTACTATAAATGAGGGAGTGGTAGGGAGCTGCCTTTACAACCTAAAAATGAGAAGATGGGTTGAAACCAGGGTGACTCACAGGCTGCACAGGCAAAGAGCCAGCTGTGGAGGAAGCATTCCTTCGAAGATGCCTTGTGTTCCAGTGGGTGGCCAGAATCAGGAGCGCCCACACCTGATCAAAGTGGCCAGGGTGTCATCTCAGGAGCATAACAAGAACTATGACTGGGTTACAAAGGCCCAGCCTGATCATGGGATTTCTAGGCTGCCTGAGGAACAAATAGGAATCAGAGGAGGATGGGCCTTGTGAAATCAGGGCAGGTTACTGGGAGCAGGGAAAGAGAAAGAATTCAGTTCATCAGAGTAGGGAGGGATTCTTGAATTCTCCAGAACCCATGTAAATCCCTCCAAGCCTTCTAGTCCCTTCCAGGGGTCCTGAGTCTCCAGGCACACTGAAGATGAGTGTAGCACTAGCAACTTGCTCCATGGATCCAGACAGACACCAATGTTGCGTTTGCTTCATTGTAAATACTTTGCACTATTGTTGTTTTTATTTTTTGGTCTTTTAGAAATAGGGTCTCCCTGTAGCCCCAGCTGGCCTGGAACTCACCATGTAGACCAGGTTGACCTTGAACTCACAGAGGTCTGCCTGCCTCTGCCTCTCAAGTGCTGGGATGAAAGGCATTTATCACCACGCCTGACTGCACTATTATTTTATTGTACTTTATTTTATTGAAGTACTGGGGATAGAACTTAGGGCCTCCAGAATAGCAGGTAAGTCAGTCTCTACCACTGAGCTGCATCTCCAGCTCTACTTCTCGCTCTAGCTTTCCAGGGCCTAAAGGAACCCAAGTTGGTCTCAAACTTGTTATGTAGCTATGAATGACCTTGACTTCCTGATCATCCTTATTTGTGAAAAACAATTGAAAATTAAGCAAAACTGAAAACCTCACACAGAGACATTATATTTTAGTGTATAGCCTGGGGCATTTCATGCCTGTATATCTACATGTAACTCACAAATTGAGACATTATCTCAGAAAAATAATAAAATGGAAGCTGGAGAGATGGCTCAGTAGTTAAGTGCACATACTGTTCTTGCAGAGAACCTGAGTTCGATTCCTAACACCCATGACAGGTGGTTCACAATTGCCTGTTCCCATTTCCACTGGGATCTGGTACGGCACCACACTCCTGCCCACACCCACACACAGATCCACACTATGCACATTTGAAAAAATTTTTTTTAATCTTTAAAAAAATAAATAAGGGGTTGGAGAGATGGCTTAGAAGGTAAAGTGCAAGCATGAGGACTGGTGTTTGGATCCCCAACACACACATAAAAGCCAGGCATGGCAACAGGACATAGACAAGTATATCCTGGGAGCTTGTTGACCAAATAGTCTAGCCAATTGGTGAGTCCCAGGTTCAGTATACAGACTCTGTCTCAAAAAGTAAGATGAAGGAACTGGACAGATGAATCAATAGTTAAGTGCATTGGCTGCTCTTGCAGAGTGTCTGGGTTCAAGTCACAGCATCCACATGGTGGCTAACAACCATCCATAACTCCAGTTTTAGGAATCAATGTCCTCTTCCGGCCTCCTCAGTTATTGCACAAATGTGGTGCACTTACACACGTACAGGCAAAACACATATTCATAAAATAAAAATTTTTTAAAAGGGTAAATAAATAAAGGAGGCTGATTAGAGATATGGTTCATCAGTTAAGAGAGCTTGCTGCTCCTCTAGAGGACCTGAGCTGGATTCATAGCACCATGTCTGGTGGCTTACAACCAACTGTAATCCCAGCTTGAGGGGATCCAATGTGCTCTTCTGTCCTCTGAGGGCACTCACATGTACATGGCATGCACACATAGACATATACATATATTAAACTAATTAAGTAAAATCTTATAAAAAATGTGGAGAACATTAGAAGAAGACACCTAACACCAATCCCTGGTCTCCACACATGCATACACCAGCAAGCACACATGTATACACCACACAGCAAATAAATAAAAAGTCACAATATGATAAATTAGTGTTATTTTTATGAAATGAACAAAATTGGCATCATCATAACTACTGAGTTGCAACCACTTTGACCTAGTAACATATTACAAATATCTTTCCCTGTCTATAAACACCCACATGACTATTCACAGCAAATTACACTATTCTGCAATATGCATCTATCTTAATTTGTTTAAGCAAATTGTTGGAACTGTAGGATGTATGTAAATTTTAACTTTTATGAAACTCCTATGATAAATATTCTTTGTTTTTGTTTTTAAAAAGGCTACAATTAACTTTTACTTTATTTTTTGCATTTTTTAATGTATTCTGTTAGGGAGTGGGTGTATGCATGCCCTTCTGCCTGTGGGTCCCAGGTACTGAACTCAGGTCACCAAGTTCCTTGGCAAGCTTTTACCTGCTAAGCTATGTCCCCTGCCCTTGTTCTTTCTTTTGAAACAAGATTTCAGTATGGGTCTCAGGCTGGCCTGTGTGGCTCTATGTAGCCTAAGATGTCCTGGAACTTTCCAGATCCTCATGCCTCAGCTGGGATTATAGGCATTAGCCACCATACTACACCTGGCAAGATAAACATTCTTGTACAGCCTTCTTTGTGCCAGGCTTGAAGAACACTGTCTGTCTGTCTATCTATCTATCTATCTATCTATGATCATCTATCTATCTATCTATCTAGACTAGGACAGCACTTTGTCTGCCTGCCTGTTTGCTTATGTGTATATGTATTTATTTTTTATCTTTTTGAAACAGGGTCTCCCTGTAGCCCCAGCAGGTCTGGAACTCTCTATGTAGACCAGGCTGGCCTCCATCTCACAGAGATTCACCTGCCTTTACCTCCCAAATGCTGGGATTAAAGGAATGCACCATCACATCTGGCATTTATGTATGCTTTTGGAGACAGGGTTTCACTCTGTAGTCCTGGCAATCCTCCTGCCTCAGCCTCTAGGGTACTGAGATTAAAGGCATGGGCCACCTTGTCTGGCAGTACTTTATATGAACTGAGTGTTGTCATCATTTTACAGATGAAGAAACCATGGCAGAGAAAAACTTGAAAATGTCTCAGGGTTACAACTAAGGTGTGTATAAATCAGAATTTACAGCTACTGGTTTCCAGTTGCAATTTCTCTCTGATTCACTGCTTTTCTTAGGAGCCAGTGTCCCTCAAGAGCTTCTCTCTGTCTCTCTGTCATTTTTCTCATTCTCTCTCTCTCTCTCTCTCTCTCTCTCTCTCTCTCTCTCTCTATCTCTCTCTCTCCCTCTCTCTCTCATCTCGTGTCTCTTTCTCTCTGGGTCTCCTGTAGCCTAGGTTGGTCTCAAACACAATGTGTAGCCAGAAATGACCTTGAAATCCTAATCCTCCTGCCACCACCTCCCAGTTTCCTGGGATTACAGGCTTTCCCCATTTTTGCTGTCTTACAGATTGCCTCCCTGGGAGAACCTGTCTGGGCTGGGCAGGTGTCCTCCCTCTTTCTCTGACACCTTATTAAAGTCAGTAATGCTCATCTTCTGGAGTTACTAAAAGAATCAAAATAGGTAGCAAATGACATGAAATAACAATATAATATCTTGTAAAGTGTAAAGCCTGTTAGGGGGTCAGGAGATCCCAGTGAGGCCCCAAGCTCAAGATATCACCATTTAGCCAAATACCCATTTACCCCAACCCAGGAGGAAATCCAGATTGACATCTAAGACATCTGTCTGAGAGCAGTCAGCTGTTCTGATACTGAGCAATAAATGCAGGCCTTTCTGAGCCTTTCAGAAATCCTGCAAATGCTTCCCCCAGATGAAATTCAAAGGTAGCTGTGTTAGAAGATTAATTAATTCTTATTATTTCCCTGAGGAGGAATATTTGTGTTATGGGCCTTCTAGACTATCCAGTAGTATGAGTGAGAGGGCTCTTGTGAGCTGAGAAAGGCTACGAAGCACAGCTCCCCAGTGCTCCCACCCTCTCCACTAACGTTCCCCAGAGCAATCCTGGGCAAGACTAAACAGGTGATTACTACAACCTGTGTCTTTCGCTGACTGAGCCAAGTGAACATTTAAAATACTTTAATTTACTATTTTTGTTCTATGTTATGTGTATGAGTATATTGTCTGCATGTGTGTAAGTGCACCTATGTTGTGTGCAATGCCCAAGGAGGTCAGAAGAGGGTGTCAGATCCCCTGGAACTGGAATTACAAATGGTTGTTAGCATATGGGTGCTGGGAACTGAGCCTGGGTAATCTGTAAGAGCCTCTAGTGCTCTTAACCACTGAGCCATCTCTCCAAGCTCCCAAGTGAACATTTAGAAATTATCCATAGTTTTGCAATATCTAATATTTGATTTGGGGGAGAGTTAAATTTTATTTTATGTAAGTGTTGTACAAGATGTAAGTGCATCTGTGTTGTGCAATGCCGAAAAGAGGCTGGAAGAGGCTGTTGGATCACTTGGGACTAGAGTTAAGGAAGGTTGTTAGCCAACATGTGCGTCCTGAGAAGAAGACAATGTGGGTCTTCTATGTGCATGCATGTATCGCGTGCATGTATGCAAGTGCACCTGTATTGTACAATGCCATCTGAGGACAGCAGAACATCAGATTCCCTGGAACTGAAGTTACAGACAGTTGTTAGCCACCATGTGAATGCTGGGATTTGAACATGGGTCTTCTTCAAGAACAGTGAGTACTCTTAACTGCTGAGCCATCTACAAAAGACCTGGTCTCTTCTGCCCCCCCCCTCCAAAAAAAGAAAATCACAAAGCCTAGTGTGGTAACATACTTGCCTGTAGTTCCAGCAATTCAGGACACAGCAGTGGGAAAACAGGAGTTCAAGGTCACCCTCGGGTACATGGTAAGTTTGTGGCCAACTTCAGTTACATGAGTCCCTATCTCAAAAGACCAAAAAAATAAAAGAGAGCGAGACAGAGAGAGAAAGAAAAATTCACCACAGAGTCATGTGCTAATGACCATAAAACAGGCAAGGGCTGACTTCCTCAAATGAATCATAAATAAATAAATGAACTGGCAGTGATAATTGGTTCAAAACCTGGGAAATAAGCCTGGAAAATAATTTGATACTGCAGATTAAGAGAAGTTAAAAAGTTAAGTATAGTTCTAGAATTTATTTATTTTGTAGCACTGGGACTCAACCTAGGACCTTGCACATTCGAGGCAAGAGCCATACTACTGCTTTACACCTCCGACCTTCTTTTTGTTTATTTTTTTCTTAACTTATTTTAAAGAGATTATTTATTTGTGTGTGTATGTGTGTGTGTGTGTGTGTGTGTGTGTGTGTGTGTGTGTATGTGACCAGAAGAAGGTCTCAGATCCCATGGAGCTGGACTTATAAGTGGTTGTGTGCTGCCATATGGGTGCTAAGAACAAACCCTGGTCCCTGTAGGAGCAGCGCACATGCTCTTTCTGTCCCAACCATCTCTCCAGATCCATGCTTTTTATTTTTGAGACAAGCCACTTTTTTAGTGGCTTAGGCAGTCCTTGACCCTCTGCCCCAGCCTCTCTAGTAGGTGGGATTGTTGCACCGGGTCCTGTTAGTTCTAGAAATCTGAGAGAACTAATCAGTTTTCCTAGTAAGGATGTTTATCAAAGTATGATGTGTGTTGGCAAAAAATAAAAAGTTAAAAAAAAAAAAGGAACTGGAAGGAAATAACCTAAATATCCAACATTGAGGAAATGCTTGGAGAACTTACTGCATGATCATATGATTCAGGACTATATTTACTAGCTTTTACAAGCCAAGATTTTCTGTTTCTTCCTCTAGTGCTGAGGAGTGAACCCAAGGCCTTGGACATGCTAGGCAAGTGCTACACCACTGAGCCACACCTCCTAAAAATCAAGTTTTAAAAAAATTTCACAATGGGGAATGTTCATAATATGCTCAGTGAGTTACCAAATTATATATGCATCAGAATTACACCTTTGTACATGTTTCTTCCCCAGAAAAAGACATAAAATAAATAAATAAATGAAGTGACAGTCATAATGCTTATTATTGTGGAAGGGCAAGTTGGTTCAAGTTAAGAGAAAATACAAATTAAGCCGGGCTTGGTAATGTGTATGTGTTTAATCCCACGCAGAGGCAGGCAGAGCTCCATGAGTTCAAGGAGTTCAAATTCCAGACCAGCCCAGACTATATTGTAAGACTGTGCTTCAAATAAACAAAAACAAACAAACAAACCAAGTTATTCCTTCCAAGCTGTATAGCTCACATCTGTAATCCCTGTACCCTGGAGGCTAAACCAGGAAAATCTCATGAGTTTGAGGCCAGCCTAGGCTACACAGTGGGACTTTGCCCTCCTCCACAAAAGGGCAGGGGAGTAGCAAGATAGCTCAGCCAGTAAAGGCAAAAGGCACTTGCTGCCAAGCCTGAACTGAACCCACATTCAGTCCCATATGATGGAAGAGAGACCCATATGATGGAAGGAGAGAACTGACTTCCACAAGTTGTCCTCTGACATGTGCAGGTTATGACACATAGCCTCTCCGCCCCTCATAAATGTGATAAAAAGTATTTTTAAAAATAAATGTCATCTGTATTTTTCCCATCTTGCCAACGCCATGGCTCAGTGTATAAGGGTGCTTGCTGCCAAACCTAACTGAGTTTGATGCCAGGACCCACATGGTGGAAGGAGAGAACTGAGTCCTGCAAGTTGTCCTGTGGCCTCCACATCTGTGCCCTGGCACACATGTGCCCTCCTCCCCAATAAATAACTGTAGAAAAATTTAAATTATTTAGTTCTGTTTGTTGGGATTGCGGTTGGTATTTATTTTCTATCTGTTGTAGAGAATTTGTCAAATTTCTTTAATGAATATACATTTCTCTTCCTTGAACAAACCATCTACCACCCCTCCCCTACTTAGCTTTACTAAAGTAGAACTGATATAGAAAAACCTCACATAATTAATGTTTAAAACTTGGTGAGTTTACATATGGTACATCACCAGTTAAGGTGATTCACAAGTATTTCCTGCCCCTCCAGAACTTTCCTGGTTTTCCTGTTTTGTTTCCTTTGTATGGTAAGAATGATTATATTATTTTGGAACAATTGCTTGGAAATTTAGAAAACAAGACCTAGGCTCCGAATTCATTCCACAGACCAAGGTGAAAAGCCCCAGGCCAAGCCTTCAAGAAGCTTCCAGTCACTGGGAGGAACAGCCAGGCAAACAGGCTACACTGTGGAATGCAGTTACTGCTCTTCTTTTGAAAATGTTTGGAGAACTGGGTGGGAAGGGAACCAGCCTTTTGGTTGCAGATTTAGGCTCTGATTGAATAGAATATCTATTGTGGAAGTGTATTGTGCAAAAAGAGAATGGGGCTTTTTGTGAAGGAAGATTAAGAGGTTATAGAGTAGGAAAGGGGAGGACTGACTGGGGAGGAGTCAGGGCTTGTAGATAGATGCTGGAGCAGAGCCTGAGTAGCACATCCCCTGGGCAGACTTCAAGCAGGGCACCTGAAGGTCTCAGCAAGTTGCTTTCTCAGCAACTGGATCTGGATCTGTGTCCAGACTCAGCCTTTTACCTGGTTCCACCTTCATACAAGCTCAGTAAACATTTATTGTCCTTGAGAATCTCTGTAAGCAGTAAGCATTTGCATTCAGGAACACTATTCTGAATTTCCTTGCTGGCATTCATTAAACAGTTTGAAAAGCCAGGCCTGGTGGCTCACACCCGTAACCATAGAGTTTAGGAGGCTGAAGCAAGAGGGTTGCTGTGAGTTCCAGGCCAGTCTGGGCCACAGAGATTCTACATTTAAAAAGGAAAAACAAACAAGCAAAAAAAATCAAGGAAGAGGAGAGGAAAAGGTGAGCTGAGCTGGCTCAGTGGTAAAGGAGCTTCTGTACAAGCATGAGAATGTGAGCTGTGATCCCTGGTACATACTTAAAAAGCAGAGCCTCGCAGCTCAGGTGAGAGAGGAGGATCCCAGGGGCTCTATGGCCAGCCAGTCTAGCTGAATCTGAACCAGCAAGCTCCAGTTTCAGAGAGACCTTGTTCTCAAAAAAAAGGAAAGCCAGGCTATCTGGAACTCACGGAGACCGGCCTGCCTCTGCCTCCTGAGTGGAGAGCTGGGATAAAAGGCCGAAGACCTGTGCCATTATACCCAGCCCAAGTTTTTTACTTTTGGTTGCTTGTTTTGTTTTAAAAATATTTATTTATTTTAATGTATGAGTATATTACCTGCATGTGTGTATTGTGCAATGCCTGAGGAAAGGGTTTGAACTGAAGTTACAGACAGTTGTTAGCCACTGTGTGGGTGCTAGGACTCAAACCCAGGTCCTTTGTAAGAGCAGTGTTCTTAAGCGATAAGCCATCTCTCCAGCCTCTGGTTTTTTGTTTGTTTGTTAGTTTGTTTAGATATGGCCTTACTATGTCATTCTGATTGGCCTGGAAACTCGTTAGATAGACCAGGCTAACCTCAAATTCACAGACATCTACCTGCCTCTGCCTTTCCAGTGCTGGGATTAAAGGTGTGTGCCACTAAACCCAGCCCCTGGTTTGTTTTGAGACAGGATTTCACTATTTAGTCCTGGCTAGCTTGGAACTTGCCTATTCTTCTTAATTCTTACCCCCCCCCGCCCCCCCCCCCCCTCCTGCCCATGAGTTCTTAAGCAAGGGCCTGGCTATGCTGTGTTGATTCTTATTTTTAAAAATTATCTGAGAAGATCATTAGCTTATTACATTTAGTTATTCTGTGTGTGTGTATGTGGGCATGCACACACAGCACTGTATACATGTAGAGCTGACAGAATAACTTGATCTCTCCCTCTACCACGTGGGTTCTGGGGATGGACCTCAGGTCATCAGCTTCTCAGCAGTCCTACTGTGTTGATTCTTTAGATTTGAACTCTCCTTTTGCAATCAAATGTTCCACTATTGAGCTATCCACTTAGAGTCTTTTTCTTTTTTTTTTTTTTTTTTTTGCCTTTATTCTGTTTTTGTTTTTGTTTTTGTTTTGAGACTGGGTACCACATAGCCAGGCTGGCCTCAAGTATGGGGACACCCTGCCCCTGCCTTGTGATTTTTTTTTTCTGGTGCTGGAGATTAAACGTAGGGCTTCACTCATACTAGGCACTGAGTCATACCCACAGCCCAAGAGGTAATATTAAACAAAATACAGCTAGGTGTTGTAGTGCACAGCTTTAATGCCAGCATTTGAGAGACAGAGGCAGGGGGATTGCTTCCAGTTTGAGGCTAGTTTTGGGTAAAAGTGAGTTTAAGGTCATCTGGAGCTATATAAACAGACTGTTTCTCTTTTCTTTTTTGTTACTGTTGTTTTGGTTTTGGTTTTGTTTTGAGACAGGATCTCAGAGACCATATCAAAACAATCAACCAAACAAAAAAGAACTCGCTCAGGCTAGGAAGGTGGATAGGATCTTTAGCTGAGAAAGAATTGGGAAACAAGTTACTTAACCTCCCCAATCTCAATTTCCTGTTCAGAAGACTCCTACCTCCCATCATGCATCGGACTGAGTAGTTTTGTCCCTTGGCTATCATAACCAGTTCCTCTTTGAACCTTACTTCCTGTTCCCATTTGCTCTTCTCTCCAGTTCCTCTAGATAGCTTGGCTGTTGCTTCCCACCCTTAAGTTACCTATCTTCTGGAAGCTGATCATATTAAGCACCAATCATATTTTCCACCACAAGGCAAATTCCAGTAAGTTTGAATCTACAGATGTCATCTATACCACATTCCCTGTTTACAAAATGCTACAACTGGACATTCATGCTATGACCAGTTATTGAGAAGTCTCCAAAGTAGCTTTGGGATAAAGGAAGCAAATCAAAAATAAAATCTTGATTTAGAAAATAGCACAATGTCTATGTCCATTCAGTCTCCTCGGATCTCAGAAGATCGGGCTTGGTCAGTACAGGATGGGAAAAACAGAACAAACCAGAACCATACCTACGAAAAAACTATAGTATATATGCAGAGCTATTCTCAAAAAATTTTTTTTGTGGACTGGTGAGATAGTTCAGAAGGTAAAGGCACCTACTACCAATCCCAAGGACCTGAGTTCGAGCCCCAGAATTCACATGATGGAAGGAGAGGACTGATTTCCCAAAGCTGACTTCTGACTGCTACATGCATACCATGTCATGTGTGTGCCCACATGTGTACACACACAAATATAATAATAATATGCCATAATAATCTTCAAATATTTTGTTGTTCTTTAGTTAGCATGATGGTCTGTGTGTGATCTCAGCATTCCTGAGATAGAGTTGGAGAGATCAGGAGTTCAAGAGTAGGGCCAGCAAGATAGTTCAGCAGGTAAAGGTTTCACTGTGTTAGCCTGGTGACCCCAGCTCCATCCTTAGAACATACATAAAGGTGGAAGGAGAGAACTGACCCTATAAAGTTGTGTTCTAAACTCTGTATCCATGTCATGGCATATACACCAACACACACTTATCATTCACACCTAGAGATACACCCAGTAATAATTAAAAAAAAAAAAGTTTGGGGAGCAGAGATAGCTCAGTGGTTAAGAGTACTTACTGTTCTCTCAGAGAACCTGCATTCTGGTCCCAACAACCACATCAGGCAGCTCACAACCACTTGTAACTCCAGTTACAGAGGATCTGACTTCCTTCCCAGCTCCCCAGGCACTTGCACACATGTGGTATTCACACACATATACATATACTTACATACATGCAGGCAAAACATTCATACACATAAAAAAAAAGAGTTAAAGGCTAGCTTTAGCTTCATAATGAGTTTGAGACCAGCTTGGAATACATGAGACCCTGTCACAAAAACACCAAACAATAACAATAACAACAGAGAATAAGTTTAGAAAAAAAAATTAGAAAATAGAAACACAAGCCAAGCATAAGGACACACACCTGTTATCCCAGCTCTTGAGAGGTAGAGGTAGGAGGATCAGGAGTTCAAGTCCAGCTTAAACACCATGAGACTGTGTCTTAAAACAAACGAAAACGAGGAGAAAAAGGAGGAAGAAGAAAATTAATAAATATGTCTTTGAGCTGATTATTTTTGAAAAATCAAAACAAGGTCTAATTAATACAGTAGTCAAGGTGTAAGGTTAGATAGATAACAAAGAGAATGAGGTGACTGAACGGGTTAGGTGCTGGCCATCAGGCCTGAGAGCCTGAGTCCCATCCCCCAGACCCACATATTGGGAGGAAAGTATTAACCGCTACAAGTTGTCATCTGACCTCCATATGTGCCCCTCCACACACACACAAAAATCCAGGCCTTCTGGGCTGGAGGGATGGCTGAGTGGTTAAAGGCACTGGCTGCTCTTGCAGAGGACCTGGAATTGATTCCCAGCACCCACATGGTAGCTAACAACTGTGTGTAACTCTAGTTCCAGGGGATCCGATGCCCTCTTCTGGCCTCTGTGGGCATTGCACACATGTGGTACACTTACATATATACAGGCAAACAGCCATACACATTGAAAGGAAAAAAGAAAAAAGAAGAACCAGCTTTGGTGTTGTACAACTATAATCCTAGGACTCGGGAAGGTGAAGCAGGAGAATTTCAAGTTCAAAGTCAGTTTGGGTTACTTTGGAAGAGTCTGTCTCAAAAACATAAAATAAAAATAAGTGTTATACTTTGAATCAGAAATATCCCCCACAGGCTCCAGTGTTGGAACCCTTAGTTTCAGCTGGTGGTGCTGTTCTGGGACACTGTGGGCATGGCTGGCAGAAGTGGGTCATGGGGGTGGTTCCTAAGAGTTCTATATGGCCCTGCTTTGGTTCCATTCTTTCTGCTTCCTGACCTGGCAAGATGTGACTTCCTACTGCTGTCCTCACATACTCCAACCACAGCAGAGCTGCTGTCCTGTGACTTTCCGGACAAGGTGGACTGAACTTCTGGAACCATGAACCCAAATAAAGCCTCCTCCCTTCAGTTGATTCTGTCAGGCGTATTGTCAGTCACACCAATCAGAAAAGTAACTAATACAAAGGGATACTATGTAAAATTGTTGACAAATTAAAAACCTTCGATGTAATTATTTTCTGGACAATAGAATAGAGAAGTTTTTATAGGGCACAGTAAGGAATAGATAAAAACCACCTCCTTCAGATTCTGCCCTAGTACTCCCCCGTAAGAAGGCTTCCCACCAACTTTCCCAAACAGCCTCTCTCTCTTTTTCTGCCAGCGAGTCTTACCACCAGATGTGACTGCATCTATTTAGTTGTTTCCTTTCTTTTCTTACCACTAGATTATAAATTTCTCAAGAACTAATTTTTTAAAAAATATTTATTTACTTTTATATGTATGAGTATATAGTCTGCATGTATATAACTGCCCCCACAGAGGTCAGAAGAGAGGGTTGGATCCCCTGGAACTGCAGTTTTGGGCAGTTATTAGTTGCCATTTGGGTACTGGGAACTGGACCCAGGTTCCCTGCAAGAATAGCCAGTGTTCTTAACTGCTGAGCCATCATCTCTCCAGCCCAAGAACTGTTTTGTTTTTCCCCATTAAAACATTTATTTTTATTTTATTTTTCCTGGGCATATACCTTTAATCCCAGCACTTGGGTGGCAGAGGCAGATAGATAGATTTCTGTGAGACTGAGGCTAGGTCTGGTCTACATAATGAGTTCCAGGCCAGCTGTCTTAAAACACCCAAAACAAACAAACAACATTTTAAAAAGGAAGGAGAAAAAGAACAGTGTTACGAACACTGCCCAAAGCTCCTAGTCCATTTGGAAAATGGGTGTTTTTTGAAGTTTTGAGGCAAGAGTAACCCATTTTATATACATCAATTCAGAATGTAGATTTTTTTCCCCATATAAAGAAAACTACAGTTGTTTTGTTTTGTTTTTTTTCCAGAGGGACATAAGAGAAGAACTGGAGTCTTTAAGATAGTTCAGTGGGTAAACGCATGTGCCACAAAAGTCTGGAGACCTGAGCTCCATACCTGTAAAAGTGGAAGGGGAGAACTGACTCCATAATGTTGTCTTTGCACCTCCACATACATAGTAGCATGTGTGCCCCGTCCCCACATTATGCACACACACCCACAGTAATAATAAATAAAAATTTTAAATGAAATAAAGTGGAAAACAATAGAAGAAAACACCAGATATGGGATTCTGGCTTACACACACACACACACACACACACACACACACACACGTTTGCACACACGTGCATCTGTGCATCTGCTCACATGTGTGCACACAGGAAGCACGTGTACCCCGCCCCCTACCTACATAGAGAAAACAAAAAGAAACAAACAAAGTGGCATGGTATCAGGAACCTGTAATCCCAGCACTGAGAGGTAGAGATTGGAAGGATCAGAAGTTTAAGATCAGTTTAGGCTACTTAGAGTTCAAGGCCACCCTGGGCTACTGAAGCCCTGTCTAAAAAAATTAAATGAATGAATGGTAGCACAAGAGCAGAGCATGCACTGAGCATGTGAGAAACCCTAGGCCGGGCTCCAGTCAGTACCCATCCGCATCATGAAAAGGTAGCTCAAGATTTGACAATGATATGGATTTTAAGTTACTATGTAATGAAGGTACCAGGACAAGGGATAGAAGTGTTATATTAAAAGCATTTGGGTAGCCAGGCATGATGACACACCTGTTTAGTACTCAGGAGGCTGAGGGAAGCTGTCTCTTGAACTCAAATATTCATACTCAGGCTGAGCAATAGGGCAAGACTCCCATCTCAAAATGAAATAAAAGGAAAACCATACCTTTTGTTTGAGAAAATTCTCATGTAGCCCAGGCTGGCCTTGAACTTGCTATGTGATCTCGGATGATCTCGAGTGTCTAATCCTCCCGTCTCTATCCTCGGTGCTGGAATTACAGGCAGCACCATCACGTCTGATTCACAAGTCACCAGGAAATTGCACTCAGGGCTTTGTGCACGCTAGGCAGGCACTCTACCATCTGAACTGCACCCACAGAAACCTCCCCCTTTTTGGCTGGCCTCAAAATCAAGGCAATCCTCTTGCTTCAGCCTCCTTACAATTGTGAGCCACCCTACCTGGCTGCCATCACCATACTAACTTAAAAAAAAAAAAGAAAAACTTAGCTAGGGCTAACTGGCTGACAATTTGAGGAAAAAAGTTATCATCTCACATAGTATAACATTTTTACATAGACTAAGTAATCATAATAAGAAATGTCAAACTATAGACACATTGTAAGACAAGGAAATAGGTGTTCTTAAACTTCAATTTGAAAGCAATGGGTTTCTCAGCTTAAAATCAGTGAAAATCAAAGGAAAAGATAATATTATTGGTAAATAAGTCAAAGTGACCCATGCTAAGAAAATGAAAATTGTCTCTAACACATAGTGTTTTGTTTTAATATGCTCTTAACCTCTGAGAATCTTTCCAACTGCATCCAATACATATTATTAAATCAAGAACGTGTGAGCCAGGAATGGTGGCTCAGCTTTCAAAGGCTGAGGCATGAGAGTTTGTGGTGTCAACTTCGCCAAAAAGAAAAAGAGAGAGAGAGAAAGAAAGTCCAAAGTCGAAATTAGGATTAATTTTTTGGTTTATTTATTTTTTTAAATTTAGTTTTGGTTATTTTGAGACAGGGTCTCAGAGTTGGCATGGAACTCACAATGTAGACCAACCAGACTGGCCTCTGTATCACAGAGATCCTCCTGTCTCTGCCTCCTGCCTGAGTGCTGAGATTAAAGGTGTGTACCACCATGCCTAACTTATTTTTATTATATGTATGAGTGCTTTGCCTGCATTTCTGTAAGTGTGCCATGTGTGTGCAGTGCTCATGGGGGCCAGAAGAAGGTGTCAGATCCCTTGGAACTGAAGTTAAGGATGGTTGTTAGTTACCATATGGATGCTGGGAACTGAACCTGGGACCTCTGCAAGGGCAAACAGTGCTCTTAACTGCTGAACCATCTCTCCAGTCCTATTATATATTCATTATGTTAATTTTATGTGTATAAGTGTATTGCCTGCATGTTTGTAAATACACTGTCATGCAGTTCCCAAGGATATCAGAAAAGGGCATTGGATCCCCTGGAACTGGAGTTACAGATGGTTGTTAGCCACCTGATGGATTCGAATCTGGGCAAGAGCAGCCAGTACTTCTTAACCGCTGAGCCATCTCTCCAGCCCCCACATTTTTAAAAATTTGAGACAGGGTCTCATTACATAGCCCTGGCTGGCCTAGAACTCTCTATGTAGACCAAGTTGGCCTTGAACTCACAGAGCTCTACTTACCTCTGCCTTCTGAGTGCTGGAATTAAAGGCATTTGATACCATGCCCAGCTCAGATATTATTATTCACATAGAAAATGTTTTAAGCATAGTAGCATAAACTTGTAATCTCAGCAGTGGGAGGTGGAGGCAGGAGGATCAGGAGTTCAAGTCCAGTCTTGGCTACTTGATACTTTATATCAAAAAGCCCAAAAAGAGGAGAGGGGAGGAGGGGAAGGAGAGGAAGAAGTTGGTTATTTGAGCACAGGGGTCTATGCTTATAATCTTAGCACTTGGGAGGTAGAGGCAGGAGAATCAGGAATTCCAGGCCAGCCTCAACTACATAATGAGTTCAAGGCCAGTTTGAGTTAATGAGACCTTGTCTCAAAATCTCCAAAGAAAAAAGAAGAAAAAGCAGCAAGAAAAACAGAAAGACAACTGTCAATATTTCAAAAACTATTTTTAGTTTTTAATATTTTCTTTATTATTTTTATTTTACATGTATGACTACATCATCTGCATGTGTGTAAGTGCATCTGTGTCATGCAACGGCCTTGGAGGTCAGAAGATGGTGTCAGATTCCCCTGGAACTGCAGTTATGGATGTTTGTTTGCCGCCATGTAGGTGCTGGGAATCAATTCTGGGTTTTCTGCAAGAGCAGCCAGTGCTCTTGACCGCTGAGCCACCTCTCCAGGCCCCACCTGCATGGTGGCCCACAACCATTTGTAACTCTAGTTTTAGGGCATCTTACACTCTCTTCTCACCTCCATGGTCGCTGTACACACATGGGTGCACTTACATACATGCAGGCAAAACACTCATGCTATATACATACATAGACAAAATTTTATTTGTATTTTATGTGTTTGAGTGTATTGTTTGCATGTATGTAAGTACATCCATGTCATGCAATGGCTGTGGAGGTCAGAAGAGGGTGTCGATCACCTGGAACTATGGTTGGTTGTTAGCTGTGATATGGGAGCTGGGAACCAATCCCAGGTCCTCTGCAACAGCAGCCAGTGCTCTTAATCACTGAGCCATCTCTCCAGCTCCAGGGCTTTTTTAAAAATTACACATATGTGTGTACTCACATACACAGATGCATACATACCACAGTGTGGGTCCTAGGGTTCTAACTCAGGTTGTCAGGCTTAGCGGTAAATGCCCGTACCTGCTGAGCCATATCCCCAGCACAACAAATGAGTTTAAAGTGCTTGTGGCACAGTGGAAACCCCTGGGGACCGGCACTGTCTCTTCTGCTGCACAGATCCCCAGTGTTTGCTTACACGGGGCAAACAAACTGCAGATGGCTCGATTCTCAGTTTCTGGATTCAGATAACCAGGGTTTAAACCTCAGTTCCACCTACTACCTGCTTGATGCCAGGAAATTGTGGAACCTCTCTCAACTGTTTCTCTTTCTAACGCTCTGTTAAGACAGAGTCCCTCAAGGCCTGTTAGAGTTGGGGTGTGGACACCACACAGGGCTTCCTACCAGATGGGAGCTGGCATTCTCCAGTGGCCTGATGTTAACAGCGGCACACAGCTCAAGGGATTTGAACCTGTGTGGCTCCTAGATGCTGGCTCACTCCACCTGTGTGATCTCCTGACGAGTCACTTGTGCAAAATAGAGGCCCCATCTCCCAGCCTCTATGCCAAACCTGCTCCCCCCTGGACTCCAGCCAATGGTACCATCTGGACCAGCTGGAAACCTAATACCCCATTCTTCACCCCAGCCCTTAGCTTCCAGGCTTTATTGGTTTCACTTTAGAACTGCATCCCAGGTATCCTCACTCTTAAGTGTGTATTCCTTAGACTCTTTCTTTTCTTTCTTAATTTTAATTTTTTTTTTTGGAGGAGGGGCTGGGCATGGTGTTTCACACTCTTAATCCCAGGGTTTGGGAGGCAGAGGCAGGCAGATCGTTGTGAGACTGAAGCCAGCTGGGGCTACATAGTAAGACTGCCTCAAAAAACCAAGCAAGCTGTGTGTATGTGGTGTGTGTGTGTGTGTGTGTGTGTGTGTGTGTTTCACATGAGTGCAGGTACCCATGGAGACTAGAAGTGTTTAATTTCCCTGGGTGCTGGCAGTCGTATTTGGGTCCTCTGCAAAAATGATGCATGGTCTTAACCACAGAACTATCCCTTCAGCCTCTATTTTATTTTATTTTTGACTGAGGCTTATGTAGCCCAGGCTGGGCTTGAACTTCTAATCCTTTTGCCTCTATCACCTGAGTGCAAGCACTACAGGTGTGGGCCATCAGGCCCTATTCATGTGCTGGAGATTGTACAAGAGCTTCCTGAGCACATTCACCAACTGAGTCACCTCCTTAGCCCCCAAAACTGTGCGTTTGAAAACATTCCCTCAGGGCCAGGGAGGTGACTTAGTGAGTAAAGTGCTTGCTGTGCAAGTGTGAGAACCTGAGTTAGACTCCGTAGCACCCACGTCAAAACTGGTAAGGTGGTACTGGGTCTGTAACTCTAGTACTTGGGGAAGGGGGTGGAGATACATAGATCTTGAGGGCCCAGTGGCCAGCTTACCTACCCAAAGCTTTGAGCTCCAGGTTCAGTGAGAGGCCCTGTTTAAAAAAAAAAAAACGGAGGGTGGGGCAGAAGAGATAGCTCAGAGGTTAAGAACACTGGCTGCTCTTGCAGAGGACCTGGGTTAGGTTCCTCGAACCCACATGGTGGCTAACAACTGTCTATAACTCCAGTTCCAGAGGATTCAATGTCCTCTTCTGACCTTCAAGGGAATTGCATGGCATAGGTGCACTTATATACATGCAGGCAATACAGTCATACACATAAAATAAAAATAATAAATTATTATTTTTTAAAGGTGGAGTCTGATAGAGGAAGACTCCTGATGTCAACCTCTGGTCTTCAGGTGTTCCCACACAGGTGATCCTATATCTTCACAGGCTAGCACACCTTCCTACACAAGTGTACACACATGCATTTAACAGCAGAGGGGGGGGGGAGAAAGAGAGACAGACAGAGAGGAAGACAGAGAAGAGAAGAAATGAAAGAAAATAATAAGGCAGAGAACGATAGAGAAAGGTACTCAGTGTCATTCTCTGGTCTCCACAGGTTCATGTGCGGATAAAGGACATGATGACACATACCCATAATCCCAGCATTTAGGAGGCAGACGCAGAACCACCCATGAGTTCAAGTCCAGCAGGGTCTACGTAGTGAATTTCAGGTGAGCCATGGCTACATAGGGAGACCCTGCCTCAAAACACCAACAGGGGCTGGGCTTGGTGGCACGTGCCTTTAATTCCAGCATACTTACAATACCCCGACACATACAAATCACACAAATAAATAACTAAAAACATCCTCTCCCATCATTTCTTTGCCTTTTGATTCAGAGAAAGTGTAAAATAGCTTCTTTCTACCTTCAACCCCTTCCTTCTCCTTTATTGTTCCATGTTGCTTTTCACAGGACTGGAGGTCCAGCCAGGGCCTTGCATATGCTAGCCAAGTGCTCTCTTGTACAGAACTATATCTTCAACCCCTGTTTTTTGTTGTTGTCTTGTTTGTTTTAGACAGGGTTTCACTATGTAGCTGTAGCTGCCTTGAAACTTGATATATAGAGCAGTTTGGCCTTGAACTCACAGTGATCTGTTTGCCTCTGCCTCCCAAGCGCTGTGATTAAAGGCATGTGGCACAATGCTCAGCCTTTTTATTTTTATTTTTAATTTATTTATTTTAAGTGTGGCTATTAAGCTTGGGTATATGTAAGTGCACCTGTGTCATGTAATGCCCACCGAGGTCAGAAGACAAATCAACATTCCCTGGAACTGGAGGTATAGTTTGATTGTTAGCTGTCTGGTGGGTCCTGGGATTTGAACCCATGTCTTCTATAGAAGCAACCAGTGCTCCTAACCACTGAACCATTGAGCCATCTCTCCAGCCTCTCCCTGACACCCCCCCTTTTTTTTTTATTTTGAGACAGGATCTTACTCTGTAGTTCAGACTGTCCTAAAACTTGCTATGTAGACCAGGCTGTCCTCAAACTTACAACACTTCTCCCTCTCCTGACCCTAAAGTGCTGGAATTACAGGTGTGTGTCACCTTGTTGGCCTTTTGTTGTTATTTTGAGACAGGGTCTCACTATGCAGCCTTAGTTAGCCTGGAAGTTGTTATGTAGACCAGGCTGGTCTTGAACTCACAGAGATCTGCCTGCCTTGCTTCCCAAGTATAGGATTACAGTATTTGCCACCATGTCCTCCAGTCCTTGGTTTTTTAAAGACAGTTCCACTTTGTAGCTTGGGCTGACCTGCCACTTGTATGTAACCCAAACTGGTCTTGAACTCTTTTTTGTTTGTTTTTATAACTGTCTTGCTTTGTAGCCCAGGCAGGTTAAAAACTCACTATGTAATTGAAAATGGCCTTTTCCTGATCCTCCTGCCTGTGGCCCATTAGTGCTAGGATTACAGGAATACTTCCCAATTTTAGCATGACCAAGCCTTTCGGGACACCCAGTATCCAAAGTGTCCAGGTGTGATGACACATGCCTGCAGTCCCAGCACTTGGGAGACTGAGGCAGGAGAATTGAGAGTTTGCAGCCAGCCCCAGATACTCACAAACAAAAATGATCCACAATGTAGCAGTTCCTATCCTTCTGGGAAGGTCTCAAAGAGGAAATGCTGAGAACTGGAGGTACATGGGTTTGGATGTCTTTCACAGGAATCACAAGGACAGCGGGAGAGCCTGGCAGCAGTTGGCTTCACCAGGCGCACGGGGGTCATTCCCCCGTAGTCCCAGCCCGGCACGGCCTTCCACTTTACTGTCCTTGACCTGCGCCCTTCTTCTGCTCCCACTTACTCCCCCTTTTGCTCAGGTGCTGTGGGACAGCCTCCTGCTCTCTTCACCCTCCCGGGATCCTGTTTGTGAGTCACAATGATGAGAATTACTGCAAGGTTGCAAAGGGTCACATCTCCTTTGTACACCTGTGAAGAGAAGACATGAGGAATGTTCTCGATTCCTCTCTACTGCAAGAAAGCAAAACCACAATATGGGAAGGAAAATTCAGCATAAAAGAGAGCCCTGCTGTCAACCTCCCGAGCACTTGGAAGGGCTCCGAAGCCCCCTTCAGGTCCCCACCAGAGCTTCCATCTGCCAGCTCATCCTCGTTAATTAAACTTGCTTTCTCTTGAGCGTCAGCACTCACAGCAAATAAAGACAAGATTTCAGATCCAATATCTTTCTGACTTGTCATCCAGGTTTGTACATTTTGGGTTTCTATTTTTCATTGCAAATATCCAGTATCCCTACTACATTACAGATGAAATAATATTTCTTGAGGCGACCCTGGGATGTTTATGATGAGTAACTGCCCTCCCCCTCACGTGGGTGAATATGTGCTCTGAGTTCTAAACAGATTGACAAATGAACTTTGAAACATAACCTGTCTAGAAGCCATTCGTCACTCCTGTTTATCCCAAGTGGAGGCTCTGCATCCCATCCGTCCCCCACCTTTTCTTTGTTTCTCCCTCCTCCCTCCTCCCTCCTCCTTTGCTCCTTCTGCCTTGATTCTTTCACGTCCCACATCCAATTTTCCCTGCTTCCTTGGGTGTGTGCTGTGCATGGAGGGAGAGGCTAGGGATTGGCCCCAGGTCTTGCATTCACCAGGTAAGCACTGCACGGCGGACCTGCGTCTCCAGCCTCTTTTCACTGTTTTATTTTGAGACAGAATCTTGGTAAGGTGACCAGGCTGGATTTGAACTCACTTTGTAGCTGAGGTAGGCCTCTAATTTGTGTTCCTTCTGCCTCAGCTTCTCGAGTAGCTGGAATTACAGACCTGCATCACCAGGCCCAGCCCATCCTGCTTCTTTTTACAAAAATATTTTAATTAATTTATTTAAAAATTTTATTTATTTATTTTTATTGTATGTGTGTTTTTGCCCACACTATGTAAGTGCACCTTGTGTGTGCAGTGTCCTTGTGGAAGTCAGAAAAGGGCATTGGATTCCTTGGAACTGCAGTTATGAATGATTGTTAGCTGCATGTGGGTGGGAACTGAACCTGTGTCCTCTGCAAAAGCAGCCAGTGCTCTTAACTACTGAGCCATCTCTCCAGCCCCTATTATTTTATTTTCATTTTATGTGTATGAGTATTTTGCCCGCATGTATATAAGTGCCCCTATGTCATGTAATGGCTGCAGAGGCCAGAAGAGGGTGTCGGATCCCCTGAAACTGGAGTTATTGATGGTTGTTAGCTGCTATGGGTGGGAGGGTGTTTGATCTGGGTCCTCTGCAAGAGCAGCCAGTGCTCCTAATCGTGGAGCCATCTCTCTAGTGCCCCCACCCCAATCCTGATTCTTGTAATGCATCCCACTACTATCTGAGAGCAGTCCCCTAAGTCCACAAGGGTGGGGCTATTGACAGGAACCAGGTCCAATCCACCGGAGCAGCCCGTTTTCCTTTGTTCTCCCCCCCTCCCTTCTTTCTTCCTTCTTTTTTCCTGTCTTCCTTTTCATTGTTACTGTTTGTTTGTTTGTTTGAGACCTCATCTCATGCAGTGCAGATTGCCCTGGGACTTACCATGTAGCCAAAGATGAGCTTGAACTCCTGAGATCTCCTGCCTCCACCTCTCAAGTGCTAGGATCACAGGTGCATGCCACCACATCTAATTGGCTTCATATTTTCCTGGTCCATATTGAACCACAGGAGGCTACCTAGGGCCCGTGAAACTCAGTCAGTTAACTTATTAGACATAGCTTTCCCCTTTTCCTGAGAAGTGATAAGGCTTGAATAGGAAATGTCCCTCCAGGCTCATGTGGTAAATACTTGGTCACTAGCTGCTGGTACTGTTTTGGGAAGTTCTAGAAACTTGAAGAGATGGGGTCTAGCTGGAGGAAATGGGTCACTCCTTGGGGTGTCTTGCCTGGTCTTCTCTCTCTCTCTCTCTCTCTCTCTCTCTCTCTCTCTGCTTCCTGTATACCATGAGGTGGGCAGCTCTCCTCTACTGCCTTCTTTAAAGATGCTCTGCACTAGCAACCATGGATTGAGCCCTCCAAATCTGTGAGTCAAAATAAATCTCCTTGGACTTGTTTCCTCCGGTATTTGGTCACAGTGATGAAATAGTACTTAACATAGCCATCATCTTCCTGTGAGAGAAGAAGCAAAGCCAAAGTGGAGGACAGCAGAATTGGGAAGATGGGACTTGGAGCCTCCTTTGATCCCTTCTTCAAGCTCCACCTGAACATTGATTTACCTCATGTGTGAATGTTTTGCCTGCTTGTGTAAATGTGCACTGTGTGTGTACAGTACCTGCAGGGGCCAGAAGAGTGCTGGATCCCCTGGAACTGGAATTATGAATTGTTGTGGACTGCCATGTGGGTGCTGGGAACTAAACCTTCTGCAAGAAGTACTCAATACGTATTTTTGCTTTAACTAATTTGAGTTGGATTTTCTGTTACTTGCAACCAAAAGAGCCCTCCCTGGTCCTCTGTCTCCAGCATCTACATACTCTTACATTAAAGAGTCCCACAGCCAACCATACTGATTTCAGGCTTTATTTTCCTCCTCCTCTTTGGAAGCTGAGCACTGCACACACATATCACTGAAAGGAAAAGAACTGTTTTTAAACAGTCTAAGCTCCAGTCTCCTCTGTACCTCCAAATAGACGCATCGCATATGTTCCTGGGGTTCCAGTAGACACTGTAGCTGTCAACTGGCTTCTGTCCTGAAACCCAAAGCAGTTCTGGGAAGAAGAGCCAGCCTCAGGCAGAACTGAGGAGCTTGGAAAAATGAGGTAATGTCAGCCCCGTGAGGGCCCAACTGACCAGACCTGCTAACGTTGCCCTGCTTGCAGAGGCAGAGGGAATTCATGTCAGGTTGGGAGGAACAATCAACCTGAATGGCAAGGCAGTAGGGTGGTCAAGTTCGAGACTCAGGCACAGCTGGATCTGGGTCCCATCTTCTTGTCACTTACAAGCTGTATGCTGACAGCAAATTCCTATCTCTTGAGCCTCAGTCCTTTCATCTGTCAGTGGGGAAAGTAGGATCCACCCAATAATGCACTTGTGGAGACTGAATGACATAATGGAGGGACCTTAATGTCTGCTAATAATAGTTACTATCATCACTAGATATTCCTAGTCTCAGGACTGGTGAGATGGCTCAGCAATTAAAGACACCCACGGCTAGCACTGAAGACCTGAGTTCTCCCCTCAGGACCCCCATGGTAGCAGAGAGAACTCGCTCCTGCGAGCTGTCCTCTGACCTCCACACTCACATTGTGGCAAACACACACACAATAAATAAATATAATCCTAACAAATATTCACTTCTAGATATCAAAGCATTTTGTTAACTAGAAACTTCTGGAACAGAAAGGGCCACTCACTGTGTATGGAGCATGGGCATTAGTTTCAGGTAGATTAAGGCTCGATGCTGAATCTCTCATGAGTTTTATGACTTGTATGATGCTAGCACTCGGGATCAGGAGTTCAAGCTCATCTTCAGCTTCATGGTAGTTCCAGGCTGGTCTACATGAGACCATGTCTCAAAAAACCAACCAAATAGAAAACAACAAAATGAAGGAATGAGTAACCTTTCTATTTTAAAAGACATAGGTGAAAATTATTTCTATGTAAAAAAATTGCAAATCCCAATATGAAAATTACAGTATGATGTTTGTTTCAAAAGTTTCTAATAGGGCTGGAGAGATGGCTCAGTGGTTAAGAGCACTGGCTGCTCTTGCAGAGGACCCGCATGGCAGCTAACAACAATCCATACTCTAGTTCCAAGGGATCTGGAACTCATCTGGCCTCTATGGGCACTGCATGACACAGGTGTACTTAAACACATGAAGGTATAACACTCATACACATAAAATAAACATAAATAAATTTTTTAAAAAGTTACTGAGTGTGATGGTGCATGTCTCTAATCCCAGCACTTGGGAGGCAGAGGCAGGCGGTTCAAGGCCAGCCTGGTCTACATACCGAGTTCCAGGACAGCTGGGACTACAGGGAGATCCTATCTCAAAAAAGACCAAAAAAGAAAGTACTGAAGAAATTTCTCTGTGAAACTTGGAAAGAAAACCTCTATAAGAGTTCAAATCCTCTGCATCCATGTAAAAAGCTGCATTAGCACCTGTAACAGCAGCTGACTTGTGGGCAGAGACAGAGGGCTGCTGGGGTTGCCAGCCTAGCTCCCCATCTAGTGAGAGACCTTGTCTCAAGGGAATAAGGCAGAGAGTAATAGAGCAGGACAGAGGTCCTCCTCTGGCCTCTGCACATGTGCATGGGTGTAAGCAAGCCACCGCATATATGTGCATACACCACACAAACACACACACACCCCACACCCCATACACCACACACACCACACCATACAAACGCATCACACACACACACACACACACACACACACACATACACACTCAACAATCAACAACCTTCTCTCTAAACTGAATTAATTGGCTGGAAAATTAAGGGATCCATGCAGGAACCCATGAGCAACACTCAAACCTTTCTTACCCGATCTGTGAAATGTGCAGATGGAAGCCTTGTCTGAGACTTAATTCAGTAAGTTCACAAAGGCACCTGTTAGCACTTGCTGAAAGCATAGTGAGTGGTGTGTGCCTCATGTGTGGGCCTGGGCTACCTGTGCAAGTGACAGTCTATGATTGGCAAGCATGGGAGTGAGGCTGCTCTTATCTTTATGTGAACAAAGTGTATTCCTTAGATGGTGATGTTATTTATGGTGAATGAAGAGGAAGAGGAAGAAAAAAAAAAGAGGAAGAATCATGAAAAAATAGCATGTGTTACGGAAGAAGAGCTATACAGAGTGACCTTGCCCTGAGGTCTCTAAGCATAGGCTGCTGCTGTCTGGGAGCCATGGGATTCAGTGGCAAATTTCTGGTGATGGTTTGAGAAAAGTTGGTTTCTAGTCAGCACCTCTGAGGTGGACTACACATTATCTTAGTCTGTTTTGTGTTACTTTGACAAAATACCCCAGACCTGGGTACTTTATTAAAAAAAAAAAGAGGTTCATAGCTGGGCGTGGAGGCACACAACTTTAATCCCAGTAGTCAGGAGGCAGAGGCTGGCAGATCTCTGTAAGTTCAAGGCCAGTCTGGTCTACATAGGGTGTTCCAGGCCAGCTGGAACTACAGGGAGATCTTTTCTCAAAAAGACCAAATAAATAAATAAAATGAAAGAAAGAAGGAAAGAAAGAAAAGTTTGTGAAATGTGGTGGCATATGCCTATAATTCTAGCACTCAGGAGGCTCAGGAAGGAGTATCACTGCAAGTTTCAGGCTAGCCTGGTTTACAAAGGGAGTTCCAGGAAGGTACTCTCACGAGATACATGGCATTGTAGATAGATGTCATCATGGCAGGAGCACCTGGAAGAGGGACAGATTTCGGGGGAGACAGGAAATCAGAGCCAAGGGAGGGGCCAGGCCTGCTCTTTAAAAAAACTAAAAACTAATTTAAAAAATCTCTGGGGCTGGAGAGAAGGCTTTGTGGTTAGGAGAACTAGCTGCTCCTGCAGAGGACCAGGATTTGGTTACTAGCACCCACATGGCATCTAACCATGTGTAACTCCAGACAACCATCTGTAACTATACTTTCAGGGGATCCAACAACCTCTTTTGGCCTCCACAGGCATTACATGCAAATGTGCTCTTGCAAACATGCAGGCAAAACTTACTAATACACATAAAATACAAAATAAATTAAAAAGGGAGCTGGAGAGGTGGCTCAGCATTTAAGAGCACTGGCTGTTCTTGTAGAGGACTGGGATTCGATTCCCAGCACCCACATGGCTGCTAACAACGGTCTGTAACTCTAGTTCCAGGGGATCTAACACTCTCTTTTGACCTCTGTGGGCACTGTGTGACATGGGTGCAGTTACCCATGTACGTAATACACTCATATACACATAAAATAAATGCAATAAATAAAAAATTTAAAAATAAGTGAAATTTTATGAATTTAAATTTTAATGTGTGTGTGTGTGTGTGTGTGACACCTACATGCTATGGTGCATGTGCAGAGGTCAGAGGACATCTTTAGGGAGTGAGTTGTCTTCTACCTTGTTTTTGAGGCAGGGTCTCTCCTGTTTCTATACAAATGTTCCACTTCCTGTCTCGAACTGGAAGTGTTGGGATTATAGATGCCTGTCCCTCCATACAGCTTTTTTTTTTTTTTTTTTTTTAAAACTCAGGTTCCAGGGATTGAACTCAGGTTGTCAGGCTCGGGCTTTTACCTTCTCAAAGCATTTCCCTGGCCCTAAAAATCCTGCTCTTGAAGGACCTAGCTCACCTCATTCCCGAGAGACTCAGCCCCTCTTGGAGACTAGTGTTAATCCATTATTAGTGGAGTCCCCACTACCTTCCATCGAGTTCCATACCACCTGAATTCTTGCCACACTGGGACCAAGCTTCCAGCATGTGAACTATTAGAAGACAATCCCATAAGAAGAAAAGAAAAGAAGTATGCAATGTGGAAATACTTTAAAAACTATCTAGGTGTTTTTTATGAGCTCACAAGGCCATAAAATTCAAAGGTTTGGGTGTGCCATTTTATAATGTTCATTAAACAATTTCTGTGTGTGTACATCTGTTTGTATGTGCATGTAATGTACGTGGATGCCAGAGATCCAGTCCGTGTCAGTTGTCTTCCTCTGTTGCTTGCCATCTTATTTATTTTATTGTCTTATTTTATTTTATTTACTTGGGGGAAGGGTCTCACTGTGTAGCCCTGGCTAGCTTGGAATTCTTTATGTAGACCAGGCTGGTTTTGAGCTCACAAGGATCCCTCTGCCCCTAAGTGTTGGGATTAAGGGTATCTACTTTATTTTTTGAGACAGTGTCTCTCATTGAACCCAGAGCTTACTTACACAGATAGACTGGCTGACTAGCAAGCTTCTGTGTCTGCCTTCCCAGCCCATGAGTGTGCATGAGTGTACACACATAATAATAAAAAGTACTGCTCTTCCTTCACTTAACTCCCTTTTCCCCTCCTTTCCTCTATGATTGTGACCTCTAAAGCTGTGACCCAGCCTTAATACTTTCCTGGCTTCATTCATTAGAACGGCAGCATATAGACTCTTGTGGACAGGTGGAAGGAATATAGCCAGGATTTGCAGCTGGGGCCTCAGGAATTCCTGGGCCCAGCAGAGTTGCCTCAATGCCAAGAAGGCCCAGTGGGCAATGTGCCAGAGACCTGCTGTTAAAAGGAGTTTGAAAGACCCCACATCTCTACGAACCACTGCGGTGTTCACAGTGCCGTTTTAAGGTCCTCCTGTGAGTCATCCTGTGACTGCACTGCCTTTCTTTTCTGGAATAGGTATCTACTCTGTCTGTCTTGGCCATCCGTGTCAGCTTCTAGATTCTATTTCTAGAATTCTCTGTTCTGTAGGAGTGACTCCCAGCATAACACACCAGGAGCTCCCGCACCTCTAGGGCTGGCCCGCTCAGGAGTGTCTGAGGACAGAAGGCTTGTTCAGGGCGACAAGAGGAGGGATCCCAGAATCCTTGAGAAATCAGCCCTTGAGGGGTCCGGTGTCAGGGCCCAGAGGGCTTCGAGAATGTGAGCTTTGTCCTTTGTGAAGCCATAGGCTCTCATACAACCGGCTGTAAGTAATATCATGGAGGCTCTTGAAAGACATCCCATGGTTCTAATAAAAAATGAAAGCACACTGGGCCCAGTGCCCAGTTCCTGCAGACTCTGCCAGGTCAAGAGTCTCCAGCAGAGGGCGCTAGCAGGGGTGGGAGGACCCGCTCTTTCAAGGCCAAGCAAAGCCTGTGTTATCTGATGGCAGGAGAAGGTAGCCTGTCACAGCAGGATTCTTCCAGCCAGAGCAGAGCAGGGCAGATGGCAGAGACCTGCTGCGCCATTGAGTCATTTGGAGGAGACACCTGAGAATGTTGAGACCCTGGGAGGTGGAGAATGGGGTGTAGACTTCAGGTGTTGACCCACTTTGATCCCTGACCTGCGCATCTATTTAGTACCCGTTTTGCTGACTGGGCTGATGGAGGGGGCATGGGTCCTACCAGTCCTTCTCATACACAGTTGACACTACACCACTGGAGACTGCTTCTGCTCAGGGGCCTGCTGCGGCTCCCCATGTCCCTCACATGGCGTCTCTGCCTGGTGTCAAGGCCTTGAATGACATGCATCTGCCCATCTCTTCCATTGCTTGTGACAAGCTGCCTCGGGTCTCCTTTCTGACTGCTGCAAACTGCTGACCACTTTCTGTTCTGTAGGAAACTTATAGGCTTGATGCTGCAAGGGTAAGGTGAGAGAACATCATGACCACACACCTAGGGCATTGCAGTTTTTCTTTTGGCTTTTTGAGAAGGTGGGTCTGTCATATTGTTTGGGTTGGCTTCAATTTCATATTTAGCTGAGGATGGTGTTGAACTTCTGATGCTTCTGCCTCCACCTCCCAAGTCCTAAGTTCTGGGTCTCTAGGTATGTGTAATCACATCTTTTTGTTTTTGAGATAGGATCTCATTATGTAGCCCAGGCTGGCCTCAGACTCATCACGATCCTATTGACTTAGCCTTTAGGGTGCTAGAATGACAGGCATGCCCTACCATGTCTGGTTAAAATTTTCTTCTTCCTAATTCCCCTTCCTTTTAAAAGCTGAATTTCCATTGTGTGGATATACTAACTTGTCTGTGCACTCATCTGCCAAAGGGCAGTTGTGCTGCATCTGTGTCTCGGCTTTGGTGAATAACGTGAATACCTGCTTGAGTCTTGTGGGCATTTCCCTCAGAGTGCGATAGCTGGATCCCACAGCAATGCTGTCTATTTTTTTCCAGTTAAAAAAATTTTTTTTTAGTTTATTTTTAAGTGTATGAGTATTTTGCCTTCATGTATGTAAATGCACCCATGTTGTGCAATGCCTGTGGAAGCCAGAAGAGGGCACTGGATGCCCTGGAAGTGGAGTTACAGAGGGTTGGATGCCCTGGAAGTGGAGTTACAGAGGGTTGTTAGCCATAGTGGCTGCTGGGAACTGAACCCAGGTCTTCTACAAGAGCAGTCAGTGCTCCTAACTGCTGAGCCATCTCTCCAGCCCCTTTCCCACTTTTTGAGACAGGGTTTCATGTAGACTAGAATGGAACTCGATATATACCTGAGAATGACCTCAAACTCCTCATCCTTCTCTGCCTCCTGAATACTGGGATTGCAAGCTTGTGACCCAATACTTGGCAATCTTTCTTACTGTTTTCTTTTAAATTACATTTGTTTATTTAGTGTGTATGTGGGTAGGTGCATGGGTTCTATGATGAGAGTGTATGTGCATTTGTGAATGCATGTGTGTGTGGGGGGTCAGAGGACAACTTCAGTTTTCTCCTTCCACCATGTGGGTCCAGGGATGGAATTCAGGTCATCAGTCTTGGCAGCAAGCTCCTTTATCTATTGAGCCATCTCACTGACCCCCTAACTTTCTTTTTTAATATAATATGCATTTGCAGCTATAAACGTCTTCCATTCCCTAAGTTTTCTATGTTGCATTTTGTTTTTATTTGATTCAAAATGTTTTCTCCTTTCCCATGTGATGTCTCCCTTGACCCTTGTTAAGAGTCTGTGGTTGAATTTCCCCCAGTGGTGGATTTTGTCTTTCATTCTTACCACTGCTGTTGAAGCAGGTGCTTTCTTTGATTTCATGTTTTGAAGTTCACTCAGACGTGCTTTGTGGCCTGGCGTGGGTCTACCCTAGAGAATGTTTTCCATGACCTTGGGAAGAACGCCTGTTCTGGTGTTTTGTGGTGGAGTTTTCTATATATACTGGTTCAATCCAATTGGTCTATGGTGTTGATCAAATCCTGTATTTCCTTATTGATCTTCTGTCTGGCTGTTCTATTTCCTTCCCCTAAAAAATTTATACTATATATTAAAAGGTAATACATTCGCATGGTTCAGAATTTTAAAAATCTATACAAGGTCTTTCCATTTCTGACTCCCAGCCCCCATTTGTCCTCTTCGTAGACACCCAGGGTTACTAGTTTCTGGAATCTTTTTAGAGAACTTGAAACAAAATATTACATTTATTGTTTTCATTTACCTATTTTTTTTGTGTGTGTGTGTGAGACAGGGTTTAACAATGTAGCCCAGGATGACCTTGAACTTGAGATATTCCTGTCACAGCCTCCTGAGTAGCTGTGATTACAAGTATGCCCCTACTGGACCTGCTGAAAATCAATCAGTCTTTTCTCTCCTCCTTGCCATAGAGGCCTGGTAGGCCTGAAAGTTACTATGTAGATCAAGCTGGCCTCAAACTTCAGTAATTCTTCTTGAGTGCCGGGGTTATAGGCATGCATCATTATGCAGCCTCAAAATATGTTTTTGTAAGACCTTTTTCAGTTGTGTGTGTGGTGTACATGTGTATACGTATTTGTGTGGGTGTGTGAACATGTTCATTGAGGTTAGTGTGCACTTGAATATATGTGTATGTGGAGGACAGAGGTTAACATAGGTGTCTTTCTCAATCGCTCTCCACATTATTTAAAAAATTCAATTATTTATTTTTAGTTTATGTGAGTGTTTAGCATGCATGTATATAAGTGCACCCATGTCATTTGATGCCCATAAAGGTCAGAAGAGAGTGGTGGATGCCCTGGAACTGGAGTAATTGAATGGTTGTGGCCTACCATAACCAAGGCCCTGGATTCAATCCTCAGGGTCACTAACATGAACAAAAAAACATATATACATACAAATAAACTAGCAAAGAAAAAAAGAAAGGAAGGAAGGAAGGGAGGGAGGGAGGCAGGAAAAAAAGACACCTCCTTTTAGGGAAATGGTTGCTATTGATTCAGCATAAATAGGTCCCAGAGAAAGAGGGGGAATCCGGGAACCAGCTGGAGAGGGAAGCGGGCTCAGGGCCTCAGAAGCGTTGTTTGTAAGAGTTAAATGCCACTGTGTTTTTCTGTGATGCTGGGAATGGAATTCAGGCCCTCATTCATACTAGGTAAGCAAGCATTTGACCTTTCACTCTCTCCTTTAAAAAATAAGATTTATTAGGGACTGGAGAGATGGACCAGCAGTTAAGAGCACTGGCTGCTCTTGTAGTGGATCTGGGTTTGATTCCCAGTACTCACATGGCAGCTAACACCCGTCGGTAACTCCAGTTCCATGGGGATCCAATACCCTCTTCTGACACAGGTGCACCTATCTACTTGCAAGCAATACACTTGTACACATAAAATAAAAGCAATAAATAAAATATTAAAAAAGATAGTTATTATCACTATTATTATTTGAGATAGGGTCTACTAGGTAGCCCTGGCTGGTCTTGAACTTACAGAGATCCACCTACATCTGCCTCCTGAGTACAGGGATTAAAGGTGTGCTTCACCACGCCCAACCTATTTTTGTATTTTAAATTATGTATATGCACTGGTCGTGGTGGCACATGCCTTTAATGCCGGCATTCGGAAGGCAGAAGGAGGCAGATCTCCGTGAGTTCAAGGCCAGCCTGGTCTACATAGTGATTTCCTGGCCAGTTGGGACTACAGAGAGACACTGTCTCAAAAAAAAAAAAAAAAAAGAGACAAAAGAATTATATATGTATGTGTGTTTATTTGAGGACATGCTATGTATGTGCAAGTGCCTGGGAAGGCTGGAGGAGGGGATTGGAGCCTCTGGAGGTGGAGTTACAGGTGGTTGTGAGTGGCTTGATGAGAGAGCTGGGACCTGAACTTGTGTTCTCTGTACGAATAGTAAATACTCTTAACCACTGAGCCATCTCTCCAGTCACTTTTTGTGACTGATATTTATTTACCTAAAAAAAAAAATAATTATTATTTCTGCGTGTTTTTTGAGACATAGTCTAGATGTGCAATTCTGACTGGCTCCAAACTTGTGGTAGTCCTCCTGTCTCTGCTCCCAAGTGTTGGGAGCACAAATGTGAGTCATTGGGCTACTTGAAAAAAAATATTTATTTATTTTACGTTTATGAGTATTTTGCCTGCATGTATGTAAGTGCACCTGTGTCATGCAATACCCAAAGAGTCCAGGAACGTTGAATCTCCTGGAACTGGAGTTATGAATGGTTGTTAGCTGTCATGTGAGTGCTGGGAACAGAACTTGGGTCCTCTGCAAGAGCAACCAGTGCTTTTAACCACTGAGTCATCTCTAGCCCCTGGTCTACTTTTTGAGACAAAGTTTCACTATCTTGCTCAGGCTAGGCTTGAACTCATTCTGTGGCCCAGGCAGGTCTTGAACTTGTGGATCTTCCTGCTTCCAGAGTAGCTGGGATTATAGATCACAGGCCTATCCAACTAGGTCCCTGCCTATTAGGATCTTTGAGGCCCAGAGACATGAGTGCTTTTGGAGGCCCTGTCCCAAGTTGCAACTGCAGCCGCAGCAGAATAGCACTTGCGCCGGACCCCAAGTATCCCTGTTTCACTGCCAGCTGGGCACATTGCTTTTTTGTTTTGTAGTTCAGGCTGGCTTCAAACTCACATTATTGCAGAGGATAACCTTGAACTTCTGATCTTCCTGCCTCCATCTCCCTAGAGCTGGGATTACAGAAGTGGGATTGTCCAGTTTAGTTTATTAGATGCTGGGCATGGAACCCAGGGTTTCTTCCAGTCACTGTACCAACTTAACTATATACCTGGTCCTGTCCTTTTTTTCCCTTTGAGACAATATCTCACTATGTAGCTCAAGCTAACCTCAAATTCACAGCAGTCTACACTGCATTGTGTGGTTGATGATATATTAATAGTAATTACACTATTCTGATTTTTCGAAGTCAATCTTTTGTTGTTGTTTTATTTTTATTTGGTCTTTTCGAGATAGGGTTTCTCTGTAGCCCCAGCCAGTCAGGAACTCCCTATATAGACCAGTCTGGCCTTGATCTCACAGAGATCCACTTGCCTCTGCCTCCTGAGTACTGGGATTAAAGATGAGTGCCACCATGCCCAGCTTTTATTTCATTTTTTGAGGTAGGGTCTCACTGTGTAGCCTACACTGGCCTCACACTTGTGACCCTCCAGTCCCCCTACCTCCCA
Organism: Eospalax fontanierii; assembly: GCA_035773235.1. Taxonomy (NCBI): domain Eukaryota; kingdom Metazoa; phylum Chordata; class Mammalia; order Rodentia; family Spalacidae; genus Eospalax; species Eospalax fontanierii. The sequence goes on along the minus strand of CM069524.1, from coordinate 147,876,486 downwards.
GTATTTTGCCTCCATGTATGTAAGTGCACCTGTGTACTAGGAACTGAATTCAGCGCCTACGTATTCCAGGCAAGTGATTGACCCTGAACTTTGTCGCCAGCCCTTTTTCTACTTTTTTGTTTTGTTTTTAGACAAATTTAAGCTGGCCTTGAACTTACTGGGCATCCCTGCCAGACCTTGAACTTATGATCTTCCTGCCTTAGCCTGTCAGTGGAGAGACTCCTTTTGTCTTGCTGTCTGTCTGTTTTTAGGTTGCCAGCAGTTTGCCGTTCAGTGCTGTGCCATAATGTCTGGTGGGAGATGCAGCATGAGGCATGCCCGGGCCACTGGGTGGCAGTTCTGGCCCACGCAGGCTCAACAGGAGGAGTTTTCTATTCTAACCTCCTCTCTACCTGGGACTTCCTGTTTCCGTCATTTCAGGCCACCTACAGCACCTTAGGAGTGCCAGACATCTTCACCATCCAAAGTACTGCAGGAGAGGCTAGAGACACGGCTCAGTGGTTAAGAGAACTTGCTGTTCTTTCAGAGGCTCGGAGTTCAATTCCCAGAATCCTTGTTGGGTGGCTCACGTCACAATCACCTATAACTCCATCTCCAAGGGAGCCAATACCCTCTTCTGGCCTCTGAGGGTATGAGGGTATCTGAACACACACACACACACACACACACACACACACACACACACAGAGTTAAAATTAATCTTAAAAAAAGAATGGTTACAGAAGGAGGATACACTGTCCTTAGCAGGAGGACCTTATTCCATGCACTCTGATGATTTCACAGACAGTGAAGGCTTTGTTTAGCAGCTGTCACTCACAGTGTGGTTCCTGGACCAGCAGCAGCTGGGAGGGGATTCTTGTCAGAAATCTGAATCTCAGGTCCCACTGGACCTAGTGAATCAGAACATGCAGTTCACAAGATCCTCAACAGCTGTGTGCACGTTACTATTTGCTAAACACAAACCCCTTACTCCAACACCACACTGATCTAATGGGCAATGCTAGACATGGGTTGAACATAACAGTCAGTTTAAAGGTTTATTTGTTTTTTTTTTTTCAGCTTTAAAAAAATATTTTATCTATTATTTTTATTTAATGAGGTTATGCCTACATGTATGCCTGCATGCACCATGTCATGCAATGCTCATAGAGCTCAGAAGAAGGTGTCAGATGCCCTGGAACTGGAGTTATGGACAGCTGTTAGCCACAGTGTGGGTGCTGGGAACTGAACCAGGGTTCTCCCCAAGAGTAGATAGTACTCTTAACCACTAAACCATCTCTCTAGTCCTTAAAGACTTATTTGTAATTTAAAAGATTTTTACTTGTGTGTGTGTATGTATGTGTGTGTGTGTGTGTGTGTGTGTGTGTGTGTGTTCTTCTGCCATGTGGGTTCAGGGATCTAACTCAGGTCATCAGACTTGGCAGCAATCACCTTTACCTGCTGAGCCATCTTGCCAGCCCCTATTTGTAGTCTAAGGAAGAACATCACCCTGGGCTCCATTCAGTTTGGGTTCTGTGGTCTCAAAAGATACTCCTTTATGCTGGAGACCTGCTGGGGACTTATTATCAGTCTCAGAGTACCCTCTGTGCCTGCAGAACCCCTTCTTTTCTGCAAAAGTGTACCTGCTGGCCTGGGGACAGCATGTAGCAGTTTGTGGCTTTCCGAGTCAACAAGGGCGACTACTTCCTGCAGAGCTTGTCTTTGTGGAAGCGCAGAGCAGAAGGCATGGGCACATAGACACAGCTGGAATTCTGAGTCTCTGTGCACCTGTGTGGTATAGTTAATGACTCACTAACTTCCCCAGCTGTTTAATTTGAGGCATGTTGCAAACATCATGTGATTGGTGTGTACAGTAATATCTCTTACTGAGATGGGAGCAGAGACTCTGGTGGTGGGGCGCTCACCCAGGCCACCCAGGGGTCTGCACTGAACTGAGAATGCCTAGCTATGGATCTGATAGAGACTTCAGCATGTGGCACCTCACTACTGGTCTACTGAAGGATAACCCTGAACCTCAGTCAGGGTTCCTCTCCCTTAAGACCTGTATAAGAGCTAACTACTTGTCTGCCTCCTCAGGGGTCTTTTTAATGTTTCAGTTTGTGTTAGTTATTGTGACAAAGAACGTGACAAGGGCATCTTAAGGAAGGAATGGTTTATTTTGGCTCACAGTTTGCGAGTATGTCTGTCATGGCAGGGGAGGCATGCTGGCAGGAACTTAAGGCAGTGGGCTACATCGTAACCCCAGTCAGGATGCAGTTCACTCTCTCTTCTTTATTCAGGCAGAGGCGCCAGCCCATAGAATGGGGCCTGGATGGTGCCATCCCCCCATTTAGGGTACGGTCTTTGAATCTCAGTGAACTCAGTATAGAAAATCCTTTGTAGGCATGCCCAGAGGCTTGTCTGATGGGTGATTCCATCCAGTTGACAATCAATGTTAACACAGACTAATGACTCTTCATATTCTTAGTTTGCTTGTATTATTTCAGTCTACCACATCCTTTTAATATATATTGTTCCTGATTTTTTTGTCCCTTCTAAATGGCTTCATTTTTCTCATTTACCTTTTAAATCTTTTATGTTTTCTGATTTCCTTTTATATCTTCTTTTTATTTGTTTTTATTGATATATTTACCCTTAGAAAATTATGTGTACAAGCTGGGCATGGTGGCACATGCCTTTAATCCCAGCATTTGGGAGGCAGAGGCAGGTGGATCTCTGTGAGATCGAGGCTAGTCTGGTCTAAATAGTGAGTTCCAGGCCAGCTGGAGCTGTAGGGAGACCCTATCTAAAATAAGCTGAAAAGAAAAAAAAAAAATCATGTGTACAGTGGGGCCAGGGAGATGGTGCAGAGGGTGAGATAAAAACATTTGCTGCCAAGCCTGATGACTTGAGTTTGAACCTGTGACCCACATGGTAGAAGGAGAGAGATTCCCTAAAGTTATCCTCAGACTTCTACATGTGTGTCATAAATACACATAAATAAATGTGATAAAAGATTTTTAAAAGATGAAAAAAAAAACCTGTTTGTATAGTGGGTTATTTATTTATTTATTTTTGGCGGCCCTACTGAGGATAGACCAGAGCCTTGCATATGCTAGGCAAGTACTTCATCAGTGAACACATCCATGGCCACCATGCTTTTCCAGAAGTTTTAAAACATTTTAGGCAGTCTCATATAGCCTAGGCTGGCCTCAAACTTGCTACTTACCCAAGTTTGGCCTTGAACTCTTGATCTTTCTGACTCACTCCCAAGTGCTGGGATTACTGGAGTTCACCATCACACCTGGCTTTAAGACATTTTTAAAAATTTATCTATTTTTATTGTATGTGTATAGGTGCTTTGTTTACATGTATGTACTGGTTCATGCAGCACCTACAGAGGCCAGAAGAGGGTGTTGGATCAGCTGGAACTGGAGTTATGGACAGTTGTTATCTACCGTGTGGGTGCCGGAAACCAAACATGGGTCCTCTGCAAGAGCAGCCAGTTCTCTTAACCTCTGAGCCATCTTTCCAGGCCCACGTGTGATCCTGGGATCTAGATGTGTGCCACCAAGCCTAAATTCATGCCAATCTTCAACAATAATTATATTACACCCACTTCTGTCTTTTGCTTTTTCACCTAACACCACACAATGGCATCTTCCCTGAGTAAGGTGAAGGTGAGGTTTTAGAGTGACCAGAACCAAGCAAGGCTTTGGCTCTGAGTCAGGCTGATCTTCAGAAGGGGTCCCAAAGGAGCCCACCTCCATCAGAGTCCAATGGGGATCAAAGCCACAGTCATCACACTGTCCACATCAGCTGGCAGGCAGCGGGCCTAGGTGTGAGAACCAGGCCAGGGCACACCCTGAGGTTTCCCTCCTGCTCAGCCCCACTGCTCTGCAATGAGTGGCAAGAGACAGGCTGGAGTAGCAGAAGCAGCTGTCCAGACGAACACAACAGCTAGCATTTTTAGTCAGGCCTGTGGTACAGACCTGTAATTCCAGTTACCTAGGAGACTAAGCCAGGAGGATTACAAGTTCAAGCTCAGCCAGGGTAACTTAGTGAGACCCTGTCTCAAAGTAAAAAGTGAAAAAAGGACTTGAATGTAGCACAGCAGTAGAGCACATGCCTAACATGACCAAGGTCCTGGGTTCAAGTCCCAGTGTCAAAAACAAAAATTACCAAAACAGGAACAACAAACCATTTTCAATGTTGCTCTATGCCTGGGCACTGTCTTAGTAGTTTTTATATACACTGTTGTAATAACAATTTAGCATAATACTATGTTACAGAGTAGAAAAAACAGACACACAGAGTAATTAAGTAATTTACCAAAGGGTACCCAGCCAGTTAGCAAACCCAAGCAGTCTAAAATCTCTTATTGGTCCAGCAAGATAGTTCAGTGGGTAAAGGTGATTGCCACCAAACCTAACTACCTGAGTTACATTCCAGTGGAAGGAGAGAACCAATTTCTGCAAACTGCCCTCTGACTTACGTATGCATGCTATGGCAGGTACCTTCCCCCACTAAATATTCAAATGTAAAAATAAAATCAAATCTCCTCCTAACCACTATCCTGTTCTAGTTCTAGGATTTAACTAATTAATTTTGAGACAGAGTCTCTTTCTACAAAGTCCTGGCTAGCCTGTTACTCCCTATGTAGCCCAGGCTAGATACAAACTTGAAAATTTGAAGTAATCCTTCTGCCTCAGCTTCCCAAGAGTTGGTATTCTAAGTATGAATCACCAGGCCTGACTCCTAGCTAGTTTCTGTTTTTTTTTTTTTTTTTTGAGACAGAGCCTCCCTATAGCCCCAGTTGGCCTGGAACTCGAAGAGATCCATCTATCTCTGCCTCCTGAGTGCTGAGATTAAAGGTTGATCAGAGGATGCATGTAGGATAGCAGACGTGATGGCCTCATTTGCCCCAAGGCAGCCTGGCAGCTTCTAGAACCAGGGCCTACAGGGGCGGGAGAGATACGGAAGACAAAGGATCCGGACATGGCCAACACTGAGGCCCCAAGGAAACGGCAAAACTGCGCGCTTTCTCCTCCTCTAGGCTCGGGGCCCCACCTACAGGTAGAAATGGGTGCGCTGCTAGTGAAGTCTTCCAGATTCAGAAGATTAATCTACAATTCTTAACATTTTAGAGCTTTTGAGACTGTAGAGATGGCTTTTGCCGAGGACCCAGGCTTGGTTCCCAGTACCCACGTGGCAGCTCACAACTGGCTGTAACCCCAGTTTCAGGTGATCTAGCGCCCTCTTCTGGCTACCTGCAGGTATGTGGTGCACACAAACTCAGGCAGGCACTTACACATACACAGAAATAAAAATAAATTGTTTTAGGGCTTTTCCTCCTTCTGTCTCTGTCATTTAAAAAATTCTCCCTCAAGAGCCAGGTGTGGTGGCCCCAGGACTTGGGAGGCGGAGGCAGGAGAATCTCTGTGAGTTCAAGGCCATCTTGGTCTACATATAGAATTGCAGGCCAGCTGGGGCTACAGGGAGAACTTGTCTCGAAAAGGCACACACAAAAATTTCTCCTGAGTACTCAGCATGGAACCCAGGGCCTTGGACATGCTAGGCAAGCTCTACCACTGGGGTACGTCTCCAGCCCACCTTTTATTTTGAGACAGGGTCTTGCTAAGTTACCCAGGCAGGCTTTGAACTTGTGTTTTTCTTTTCTCAGTCTCCTGAGTGCTGAGATTACAGGAATTGGCTTTGTTTTGTTGAGGCAGGGTCTCTATGTATCCCAGACTGACCTTGAACTTGCTATGTAGCTCAGGCTTGTCTCAAACTAGTGCTCTTCCTGCCTCAGCCTCCTAAATGCTCAGATTACTAGTATTTACCACCACAACTGGTTTCTTGATTTGCTTTTTGTTTTTGTTTCTTGAGACAGGGTTTCACTACATAGCCCTGCCTGGCTTGGAACTTGCTATGTAGGCTAGGCTTGAACTCATGGATATCTACCTGTCTGTCTCTACCTCCTGAGTGCTGAGTTTAAAAGCCTGCACCACCATGGTAGTCTTGTTTTGTTTTTAAAAGATTTGTTTTTTATTATTTTTAATTATGTTGTGTCTGTGTGGGAGTAGTGGGTACTTGCATGTGGGTACAGGTGCCCTCCTGGGATGGAGATGCTAGATCCCCTTATAGCTGGAGTTACAAGTAGTTGTGAGCAACCTGACATAGGTGCTGGGAGTCAAACTCGGGTCCTAGGGAAAAGCAGTACATATTCTTATATCCCTTCCGGTCCTTTGTTTTGCTTTTTTTTGAGACAGGATTTCATGTGTCACCATGTCACCATGCAGTTGCTTGTCTTCCAGATATAAACCAAGTCGCAGTGCCAAAGTCCCACTGCCTCTACCTAGCTCATTTTTCCAAATCTCCTTTTTATTCTCCAGTGGAGTTTTAACACTTTCTGCATCGTTTAAGCATTCCACTGACCCTACTTAATATATATTCTAGGTATTTCACAACAACTGTTATTGTGAACTTGCTGTTCATATATTTATATACGGCCACATACATAAGTGCTTTTATATTTTCCAATTGTCAAATCTACTAACCTTGTCTTTTGTCCTGTCCAATTTTATTACTATGCTTACCAAGGTCTCTCTGCTTCAAGATTATGGAACTATTTGCTTATATTTTCTTCCAAAACATTTGTGTTTTTACTTAGAAGAATAAGTTAGAAGTTTTTGCTTTTAAGTGGTGTGGAGGTTTATTTGGCATTTGGTATGAGGTAGAGTTCAACTCTGTCTACCAGTTTCTTAGTGGGTAGGACCAACAAAATATATAGAACTGTCCATTTTTTCCCCATTGATTCGAAATCCCACCTTTATCACACATCAAATTCTTATATCTATTGAGTCTCTTTCTCAGTGTTCTATTCTGTTCTATTGATCCGTTGGTTTATTCCCCGATCAATACCACAAAATGACTTTATTTCTTATTAGAAAAGCAATAAAGACTTATTACAGAAAGATCAGAAAATACACAGACACACACAAAACCAAACCAAACACACTTGTAATTGCATCCTGGGATAACAACCATTTTACTGAGCTGTATATCACTCCAGACCATTTACTTTATATCAAGGTGGTATCTATATAAATACACATTCATAAACAAAATCAAGACCACAACTATAGTTTTGCAAACTTTTTCACTTCATAATACTTCAAGAATAGGTCTCCTTGTCAATCAATAGTTTTCCTTTTTATATTGTCCTTATTATTATTATCATTAATTATTATTATTTGTAGGGTTGGAGATGGAATCCAGGATCTTATGCGTGTTAAGCAAGTGTTCTGCTGCTGAGCTATAACCCTTTTAAAGCTTTTTAGTGATAGAATAGACCACGCATATAGAAAAAGACACAAAGTAAAATGTTTGCCTTATCACAAAGTAAATACCTGTGTAGTGGATAAACTGCTCGTGCACAGAGGATGTCTCTGTCTTGGTCCCATGCTATCATCAGTGCCACATGTTACCTCTTTCCTCACAGAGATAAAACTTTATTGTTTTTCTTTTGGAATTTTATCACTCAAGCTTTTATCTTCAAACAATCATTTAATATTGTCTCTTTTTTTTGAGACAGGATCTCACTATGTAACTGTGACTGCCCTGAAACTCACTATGTAGACCAGGATAGCCTCGGACTCACAGAGATCTCCTTGCCTCCGCCTCCTGGGCGCCAGGAGTAAACGCATGCACCAGCACATGTGGCTTTTCCCCCTTCTTTTAGTATTTGCTTAAGTTTTAAAATTAAAAATATTTTTTTATTATTGACCTTTTTGAGATAAGGTCTCCCTGTAGCCCCAGCTTGCCTGGAACTTAATATGTAGACCAGACTGGCCTTGAACTCAAAGATTTGCCTGCCTCTGCTTCCCCAGTGGTGAGATTAAAAGCGTGCGCCACCACACCTGACCCTTACTTATTAATTTTATTTTATGTGTATGAGTATATTGTCTGCACATAAGTGCACACATGTCATGCAATGTTCATGAGCTCAGAAGAGGGAGTCAAGCGGCTGGAGAGATGGCTCAGTGGTTAAGTGAACTGGCTGCTCTTGCAGAGGACCCCATTCAGTTTTCAGCATCCACCTGTCTGCTAATAATTGTCTTTATCTTCAGTTCCAGGGTATCCCATGCTCCCTTCTGACCGCTTTGGGCACTGCCTGATACTGGTGCACTAACATACATGCACGTAATACACTCATACACATAAATTCTTTAAAAAGAAGAGGGCAGGGGCCTGGAGAGATGGTTCGATAGTTAAGAATACTGGTTATTCTTGCAGAGTATGGGGTTAGAATCCCAGCACCCACATGGCAGCTAATAACCATCTGTAACTCCAGTTCCATGGGATCTGGCGCCCTCTTCTGTCTTCAGGCATTCCATGACAGGCACTTATACACATGCAGGCATAACACTCATACTCATTAAAAAAAAAACCAAGATAAATAAATAAAATACAAAGAAGAAGGCTATGGTTCTCCTGGAACTGGAGTTACAGATGGTTGTTAGCCACCACATGGGTGCTGGGAACCAAACTGAGGATCCTCTGCAGTGTAAGATCAGTCAGTGCTCTTAACCACTGAACCGTCTCTCCAGCCCCTAATTTTTTAAATATTTAATTAATTTATTTAATATTGTGTGTCTGGGTGTTTTGCCTGTATGTAAGTGAACGACATGTGAGTAATGTCTGTGGAGGCCAGAAGAGGGCATCAGATCCCCTGGAACTGGAGTTATGGATGGTTGTTAGCTGACATATGGGTGCTGGGTGCTGGGAGCTGAACCCTGGTCCTCTGCAAAACAGCCAGTGTTCTTAACCACTAAGTTGTCTCTTGAGTCCCTAATATACAGATGAAATGTCCAGTCTATGAATTCTTTTGTGACAGGTTTCTTTCACTCAGCCTTATATTTATGAGAGTTTTCCTTGCTGTAACAGGGGCTAAATCATATCAAGGATGATACTACAATTTATCAATTAAATTTCTTTTAATTTATTTAAAATATATTTATTTGGGGGTGGAGAGATGGCTCAGCAATTAAGAGCATTTACTGCTCTTGCAGAGGACTGGGGCTTGGCACCCAGCACCCACATAGTGGCTAACAACTGCGGATAACTCCAGTTCCAAGGAATCCAGTGCTCTCTTCTGACCTCTGCCGACACCGCGTCACATGTGGTGCTCTGATAAACATGCAGGCAAAATACATAAAGTACATAAAAAAGAAAAAACAATAAAAACATGTATTTATTTATTCATTTATCATTTATTTATTTTTTTATGTGTATGCATCTGTGCTCACGTGAATTTATGTGAGCGACGTGCATGAGGGTGTCAGCAGAGGCCAGAAGGTGTTGGATCCCTGGGAACTGGAGTTCCTGGTAATTGTGAGCTGCCTGATGCAGGTGCTGTAACCAAACCTGTTGGGGTCCCTCTGCTCAGGGCTAGCCCGAGGCGGTTGCGGGGTCTCCGGGGATAGGGGGTGAGAAGCCCGGAGTCAGAACACAGACACTGGGAGCTGGGTGGAAGCTTGCGGAGGGTGAACCACAGTGAACTCAGTTTGTTCAAGGAAGCGCAAGGGGTTTGATGGGTTTGGTTAGCCAATGACCCTATGGGGTGGTTCCCGACTGCAGCCAATAGTAATCTGTCCTTGGGTAGATCATCCCGGTGCAGGTTCTCTCCAGGCGCTGGGCTGGGCGGAAACTAGTGTCATGCTTGTCTGGAGCAGTCGCTCCACAGAAGCCATTCCTTTGTTTCTCATGGCAGGAGGCCTGGCTAAGGCCCACACTGCAGTACACCATACACAAACCCAGGTCCTCTGCAAGAGCAGTAAGCATTCTTAACTGCTGAGCCATCTCTCTAGGCCCACCCGCACTATTTTTTCTTTTTGAGACAGTGTCTCTTGTAACCCAGGCTGGTCTCAAAATTCACTATGTAGTTGAGGATGACTGTAAACTTCTGATCCTCCTGTCTCTGCCTCTCAAGTGCTAGAATTACAGCCACGTGCCATCATATCCAGCAGTATAAATTGTACTTTTAAATAATTTGAGACAGGTTCCCATGTGTCCTCCTATCCAGGGGTGCCAGAGATTGAACCCAGGGCTTTGTGCATGCTAAACAAACAGTCTACCAAGTGCTACATTTCCAGTCCCAAATTGTACCTTCTATTGACATTGGATTGTTTTCAGCGCTGACCGCTGATGAACAGTGCTATTCAACCTCTTCTGTGTATCTCTGTGTGTATTAGTTATTTTTGCAACTCTGTGAGGACAACACTTGTCAGAAACAGTTTGAGGACAGCTTTATTTTGACTCACAGTTTGAGAGAGATTTCAGTCCATCATGGTGGGGCAGGCATGGCTGTGGAATCAGCTCTGTCTGTTCAGGAGGACAGGAAGGTGAGAGCTAGACTGAAACTTGTATTGACCTATAGCCTTGAAAAAATTACCTCTAGACCAGCTTCCATCAAGCCAAGTCCTGCCACTTAAATGAGCCACTTAAAGGTTCCACTGCTCCCCCAAATAGCTCACCAGCTGAGGAGTGAGCACTCAGTATATGAACCCATAGGAGCATCTCAGATTCAAACCATAATTAGACTATGGCAACACAGGCCTATAATCCCAGCACCCAGGAGGTGGAGGCAGCCCAGATTCAAACCATAACAACATACATAGGCACATATTTCTATTGCTTGAGTATCTGATAGAGCCAGGTATGTTTTGCATGTGCTCAACTATCATGGACACTGAACCCAAGATGAGTTCACTGTTCTACCATTGATGTATGAATTCTAGGTGTGTCACAACCTTATGTTATTATTATTGCTTTGTTTTTTTGAGACAGGGTTTCCCTAGCAGCCCCAACTATGTATATAGATTCACTGTGTAGATCAAACTGGCCTGTGTAGATCATCTCTGGCACCCCTGGGTATGAGGACACATGGGAACCTGTCTCAAATTATTTAAAAGTACTATTTATACTGCTGGATATGATGGCACGTGGCTGTAATTCTAGCACTTGAGAGGCAGAGACAGGAGGATCAGAAGTTTACAGTCATCCTCAACTACATAGTGAATTTTGAGACCAGCCTGGGTTACAACAGACCGACCTGCCTCTGCCTCCTGAGTGCTGGGATTAAAGGTATGTGCCATTTACCCAGTTTCTTATAAATTCCTGATATGATCAGTAATTACTTATGTCCTCTGTTTTGGTGTGTATAGAATTGCTGTGGTTTGGATGCCCCCACAAAAACTCATGTTACTATTTTTTAAAAAGCTTTATTTAATTTAATTTTATGTGTATGAGTGCTTTGCCTGAATGTATATAAGTATACCCATGCTATGCAGTGCCCACAGGGGCCAGAAGAGAGTGTCAGCTTCCCTGGAACTGGAGTTATAGATAGTTGTTAGTTGCCATGTGGGGGCTAGGAACTGAGCCCAGGTCCTCTGCAAGAGCAGTTGGTGCTCTTAACCAGTGAACCATCTCCCCAGGCCCAAGATTTATTTTTTTACTTAAAAATTTATGTGTATTTGTGTGTGTCTGTGTGTGAATATGTGCACGTGAGTGTAATTACCCACAGAAACCAGAAGCATCAAATACCCTGGAGTTGGCATTACAGGTGGTTGTGAGCTGCCTGATGTGGGTGCTGGTTACTGAACCCAGGACTTCCGCAAGAGCAGTAAATGCGCTCTTAACTGTTGAGCCATCTCTCCATTCCATTCTGTTTATTTTGAGACAGAGTCTTACATAGCCCAGGTTGGCCTTATATTATCTATTTTACTGAGGATGACCTTGATTTCTTTGAATTACTTTTGTAAAGATATTTTATTGATTGAGTGATTGATTTGTGTGTGTGTGTGTGTGTGTGTGTGTGTGTGTGTGTGTGTGTGTGTAGTGTACAGTTGGCTTTGGAGTTTGGAAGTGAGAGTTGAATCTCCTGGAACTGGAGTTACAGGCGGTGTGAGCTTCCTGACGTGGGTGCTAGAAACTGAACTCAAAGGCGAAGGAAGACAGTCAGTGCTCTCAACCTCTGAACTATTTCTCCCATCCTGCCTCCACCTTTGTTGGAATTACAAGTGTGTAATTCCATCTGCTCATTTTTTATAAGGTTCTGGGGATGGAACTCAGGGCTTCAAGCATGCTAGGCAAGCACTTTCTCAAATGAGCTACATTTCTAGCCTTCATACTGAAATTTAATCCCTAGCCAGAAGTCACATGCCTGTAATCCCAGCCCCTGGGAGGTGGAAGTAGGATGCTCTTGAGTTCAAGGTCATTCGCAGCTATATAGTGAGTCCGAAGTCAGCTTGGGTTTCATGAGACCTTATCCTAAAAAAATAAATAAAAGGAAGGAAGGAAGGAGAAGGAGAGAAAAACGACTTCAGTCTCTTTTATGAGCTATTAAGAAGTGGAAGCACGTAGGAATTTTTCAGATGTTTCAGTCCTGAGGGCAGATTCATCTATTCCCACAGTGGACTCATGAGGTCATAGGTTATCTGGAAGAGAATCTGCTATGTAGGCACACCATGCTTCTATGTAGTCCCAAGAAGGACCTTAGTAAATGTGACTCCTCAACACTGGGCTCTGTATTAGTTAGTTTTCTGTTGCTATGATAAAACACCATGACTAAGGCAACTTATAGAGAAGGAAGAGTTTATTTGAGCTTTTCAGTTCCAGAGAGATTATACTATTATGGCAGGGAGGCATGACAGATCACTCAATAGAAAGCTGAGTGATCGCATCTTCAAGAGGCACAGGAAGCAGACAGTAACTGGAAATCTGACAAGGCTTAAGAACTCTCAGAGCTGTGCTCCCCGCCCTCCGCATGACGTGCTTCCTCCAGCATGGTCACATCTCCTAAGACCTCCCAAACCAGCGCCACCAACTGGGGACAAAATGTCCAAATACTTGGAGTCTATGGGGACATTCTCACTCAAACCACCACAGATTCCCACGACTCCTGATCCATAAACCTTTATTCTTTACTAATTTTCCAGTCACCAGTGTTCACTTACAGCAACAGAAATGGACTAAGACAGCAGCATCCAAATATGCTTTTAGATACATTTCCTCTGTGATCACTGATGTTCATCACTTTTCCTATTTTTATCTAGGTGTTTTTTTAAATTTTCAAGTCTTTTGCTTTTTTTTTCTGTTGTCTTTAATTTTTATTGACTTTTGAAGGTCTTTGTGTTTTCTGAGTATGAGTTCTATTTTGATTATAGATGTTGTAAATATCTTCTAGTGTGTAGTTTGTGTTTGTACACTTCACTTAAGAATAGTTTTATTTATTTCTACTCCAAATAATTCATCCATTTAAAAGTGGGAAATTCAATGGCTTTTAGTATATCCATAGCCTTGCTGTCATTACTGTCTCAATTTTAGGACATTTTTATCACTCCAAAAAATGGACCCACACCCATTAGCCATCACTCTTCTATTGGTTAGTTTTTTTTTTGTCAACTTGACACAAACTAGAGTCATCTGACAAGAGGGAACCTCAACTGAGGAATTTTTCATGAAATTAGTCTATGGCCATGTCCATGACGCATTAACAACTTATTTACTTTTATTTTATGTGAATGTTTTGCCTGCATGTCCATCAGCACATTCAATGCCTGTAGAGGACAGAAGAGGGCATCAGGTCCCCTGGAACTGGAGTTACAGACTGCTGTTAGCCGCTATGTGGGTGTTGGGAATCGAATCTTTGTTCTCTGTAAGAGCAGCCACTGTTCTTAACCGCTGAGCTATCTCTTTAGTCCTGTGAGGCATTTTCTTCATTGTTGATTGATATAAGAAGGCCCAGTGCACTGTGGCCATTGACATCCCTGAGTAGATGGGCCTGGACTGCATAAGAAAGCTAGCTGAGCAAGCCAAGGGGGGAGCAAGCTAGTAAGCAGCGTTCTTCCATGATCTCTGCTTCAGTTCTTGCCTGTGGTTTCTGCCTGACTTCTGTCAAAGATAGACTGTGCCTTGGAAGTGTAAGATGAAATAAACCCTTTCCTTCCCAAGTTGCTTTTGGTCAGAGTGTTTTATCACAACAACAGAAGTCAAACTAGGACAGTCCCCTAACACTCATTCCTGGTCCTAGGCAACAGCTAATCTACTTTCTATCTCTATAGATTTGCTGGTTCTAGACATTGCATATATAGAAGGAATCATGTAACATGTAGTCCCATGTGACTGGCTTCTTTCATTTAGCATGCTTTCAAGGTTAATCCATGTCTTAGCATGTGTAAACATTTCATTTCTTTCTGTTGTCAAATACCATTGCATCATATGTAGGTACCACATTCATTTGTCAAATTCAAGCAAAAGATGAACATGAGAATTGTTCTACTATTTGACTACTAAGAATAATGCTGCTATAAACTTTTATACACAATTTTTATGTAGAGATATGTTTTCGTGTCTCTCAGGTATATACCTAGGGGAGAATTTCTAAATAATACTGTAGCTAAATGTTTAAGCTTAGAAGAACTGACAGTTCCCAGCTGTGGCTATACCATCTTACATTCCCACTAGCAGTGTATGAGCGTGCTGATGTCTCCGTATTTTTTTTTTTTTTGAGTATTTTCTTGTTATTACATTTATTTATTTGCTTTTTTTGTTTGTTTGTTCATTTATGTGAGGGGGAGAGTGCATGCAAGCCACATCGTATGTGTGGAGTTGAAAGGACACGTTTCAGGAGTCAGTTTTCTCTTACATCCATGTGGATCCTTGGAATCAAACTTAGGTCGTCAGGCTTGGTACCTTCATGTGCTGAACAATCTGATCAGCCAGTTTCTAGATTTTTGGTGTTGTTGTTGTTGTTTAACACAGGATCTCACTATGTATTTCTGACTGGTCTGGAACTCACTATGTAGACCTGACTAGTCTGACTCACAGAGATCTATCTGCCTGCCTCTGTCTCACTAGTTCTGGGATTAAAGGCATGAACCATTATGCCTGGCTTAGCTCCATATTCTTGCCAACATTTTAAAATATTTGACATTTTACTATTCATTTTTTTAACCTACTTATTTTTATTTTATGTCTATAAGTGTTTTGCATGCGTGTGTATGCACACTATATGCATGCGGTACTTCTGGAGGTCAGACCCTCTGGAACTGGAGTTACAAATGGTTGTTAGCCACATGGTTGCTGGGAACCTAACCTGAGTCCTCTGCAAGAGCAGCAAGTGCTCTTAACCGCTGAGTTATCTCTCTAGCCCCCTCCATTTTGGTTTTGATGTATTCTGTGCTGGCAAACAATACTGAACACTTTTCATATGTTTCGTCTGTGTGATCCACCATCCTTAGCTGCCTTTGCCTACTTTTCTATTGAATTATTTGTCAGTTATTAAATTATACCCGTTCTTAATATATTCTGGAGACTAGAATAACACACTTCATGCTGGAAACTGAGTCCTCCTTGGAGACCCTTGTCAACACTAAGTGGCAACAGAAGAATCACCCTTGCTCAAATTCCTGAGTCATAAAATGGCGAGCTAATAATAAAAAGTCTTTATTTTTACTTCTGTTTTGTTTCTTGGTTTGAGACAAGGGCCTGCTGTTTGGCTCAGGCTGACCTTGAACTCTTGATTCTCGCTCTAGTCTTTAAAGTACTAGGATTACAGGTGTACGGTACCACACCCAGCAGGCTTTTTATTTTCTTGCATGGTTCTGGGGATTAAACATCTCCCCTCCTTGCTTTTTTTTTTTTTTAAAGCTACTAAGTTTCAAGTCAGCTTTTTAATGCAACAATAGCTAGCTGGAATAATATTATTATATGCTGAACACTCTTGTCCTATTTATTGGCTTGCTTGCTTGTTTACCTCAGGTGGGCAAGATTGAGATTTACTTCCTCAGTTGGTCTGTGTGAAGTGTCTTTCATATTTATTGTTTGGGTGCTGGGATTGAAGCCAGGGCCTTGTGCACCACCGATCAATATTCCCCAGTCCTGTTTTGTGTGCTCTATTCTGTTCTGTTTTTGTTTATGCAGTCACCTGCTCTAATGTATTTAATATATAGCCTTTCTTCTAATCCACCATCAGTGATTAGTATATGTTAGTTCTTGAAAATAGATAAACTTCTATTTTTGGTATATGCTTTTAACATTCTAGAATTTATATTATACTGAGAATCACTAGGTGGTTTGAATGCCTGAATACCTTAAAACTCATGTTTTAATTAACTAACTAATTGATTAATTTACTGCTTTTTTTTTTTTCTTGTGTTGTTCTTTTGAAACAAGGCCCTGGCCTGGAATTTACTATATAGACCAGGCTAGCCTCAAGCTGATAGAGAACTGCCTGCCTCTGCCTCCTAAGTGCTGGGATTAAAGGTATGTACCACCATGCCAGGTGTTTTACTGGTCTCATGTAGCCCAGGCTGGCCTTGAACTCCTGATCTCCTGTTTCCACCTTCCAAGTACTGGGCTTGCAGATGGATGCTCCCACATCTAGCTTTTATTTTCCATAATTTAAAAAGAGATTTATTCATTTTATGTGTACGTGTGAGTATTTGCATGTATGTATATGTACCATGTACATGCCTGCTGCCCATAAAGGCCAGAGGAAGACATCAGAACCACTGGAACTGGAGATATAGTGGTCCTGAACCACCATGTGGGTACTGAGAATCAAACCCAGGTCCTCTGCAAATGCTCTTAACCTCTGAACCATCTCTCCAGTGCCAGACACCCAGCTGTTTTTGTTTGCCTGTTTTGAGGTCTTGCTCTGTAGTCCTGGGGGATAGGTTTCTGTTGTTGTTGGTTTTGTTTATCTTTTTATTTATTTACTTTTTTGAGTCAGGGCCTCCTGGTGGGCTGTGGTGTGGTGTGGATGTGGTGGTGAAAGCCTGTGAATCCAGCACTGGAGGACAGGAAACAGCAGGATTAGAAGTTCAAGGTCATCCTTGCCTACATAGCAAGTTTGGGCACAGGCTGAGTTACATGAGATTTTGTTCTAGAAAAAAAAGGTGGGGGGAGGTATTCCTGGCTTTTCCTTGCTGATGCCGAAGTTCTCAAATATTCTAACTGTGACTATTCTTGGCTTTGTGCAATCTTTCCTAGACTGTCAGTTGTCTGTGCACCTTGTGGAAGGGGCATGTTATTGAACTGAAATCTTAAGTGGTCAATTCCATTGATTTTTTTTTTTTTGTTCTCATACACTCAAAAAATACTGTTTCAGAGATTCTCGCCATCCCAAGGTAAGAAGGCTTGGAGCTTCCCCCACGAGCTTTGGATCTCAGTGGCTCCGCAGTGGCCCTCCTCTGAATGCTCCTTTATTTGGTTTTTAGCAATGCTGAAGATCATACCTAAGGCCTTACATGTGCTAGACAAGTGCTCTACACCCAGCTGTAACCTGGTCCTCAGTTTTGGGAGACAAGTTTCTATACCCCAGGCTGGTCCGAACTTGTGATCCTCAAGCCTATCTGTACCTCCTGAGTGTTGACAGACGGAGCCACCACACCTGGCCGTCTTCACCTTTTTTGCTCTGAGAGAATCTTGGCCCTCCCTGCTAATGCTGCTCTTCAGCAGTCCACTCAAGAGATTTCCGCCTATAACAGTCAGCCTTCTGTCCCAGTGACAAATACCTCAGATAAATCAGCTTAAAGGAGGAAAGGTAGCTGGGCGTGGCGGCTCATGCTTGTTATCCCAGCACTCAAGAGGCTGAGGCAAGAGGACTGCTGTGAAGTACAGAATAAACCTTACCTCAAAAACAACACACACACACACACACACGCACGCACACACACACACACACACACACACGCACACATGCATGCAATCAAACCCCTCCCCTCCCCCAAAAGGAAAGGTTTATTTTGACCCACAGTTTTAGAGGTCTCAATCCATAGTCATTTGATTTGGCCCCATTGTTTTTTGGGCCCATAGTGAGGTCATGGAGGATGTGTGTGATAGAGGAAAGTACTTCCCTCTTGGTTACCCAACATCAATAGAGGGAGGGGGTGGGGTAGAGGCAGGTCTCAGAACTCCCTCAAGGACATATCTCTTTCTTCCAAAGAGCCACACCTCCTGAAGGTTCCACCACCTCCCCATGGTACCACACACTGGGGCACAAGTCTTGAGCACCGAGGGACATTGAAGATCAAAACCACAAGAATGCCTTTTCTGTTTGTGCCCCTGCTTACTAGACTCTCAAGTCTCTTGAGGTAAGTAAGAGAAAGGGGTCTCCTCTGTGTGACAGATGGTGAGGGGACTGGTGGCCAGGGAGCTCTCTTTAAGGACAGGGCATGACCCCTGCAACCCTGCCCTTGCCTCTCGTAACATAGACCCCCTACTGCTCTCTACTGCTTCCAGAAAGGAATAGTTTTTCTTATGCATGCACACACACATATGTACACACACTCACACTCACACACACACGAGTGTGAGTTTCACACTGGAAACACTGGAAACACCACATCAGGCTACCCATTATTCTTTGCGTCCATCCCCTACCATCCTCATGTTCATCTGTCTTTCTTCATTAAAGATTAGGGACATTAGTGCCCCATGTGCTATCTCCTCTTCTTCTTTCCAGAAATCTTCCAATCAGATGAATAAAGAACATAAAGTGAATACACATACTTTATTCAGCCATAAGGAAGATTGAGATTATGACATATGCAGGGAAATGGATGGAACTGGAGATCACCGTGTCAAATGAAAGAAGTCAAGCTCAGAAGCACAACGTGCTTTCTTTCTTATGCGTAGTCGTTTCTCCAAACCCTCCCCCTCCCCTTTTACCTTAAACAACTGAGTTTCTGGGCTGGGCTGTAGCTCAGTGGTGGACCACTTGCTGAGCATTGGTGGGGCCCTGGGTTCTATCCTCTACTGAAAAGCAAAAAATAGGATCAGTTTTTAAGCATTGTGCTCCTTGCCTACCTTATTCTTTTTTATTTTCTTTCTTTCTTTTTTTTTTTTTTTGACAGGATTTCCCTAGATCTAGCTTACCTGGAGGTCACTATGTGGACCAGGCAGGCTGGCCTAGATCTCACAGAGATCTGCCTGCCTCTGTGTCTGCCTCCTAAGTGCTTGGATTAAAGACATGGGCCACCATTTCATTATTACATTCATTCATTCATTCATTCATGTGTGTGTGCATACGTGTGTGTGCATACGTGTGTGTGTATACATGCATGTAGGCCAGAGCTTGTCACAGCACAAGTGAAGGTCAGAAGATGATTCTCTCCTTCTACCATATGGGTCTCATGGATTAAACTCAGGCTGTTGGCTTTGACTTGCTGAGCTGTCTTGCCAGCCCCTTATATTTTTCTCACTGTGTAGCCCAGGTTGGCCTCACACCTTTGGCAATCTTTCTGCTTCATCCTTCTGGGTGGTGGGGTTAGAGGCATCAGTCACCATGCTGTTTTTCCACTTTTTTGAGACAAGATCTCATTATGGCCAGGCTGGCCTCAAACCCCCAGTAATCCTCCTGCTCCTGAATGCTGGGAATATGGGCACGTGCCACACGTCCAGTTCACCCTATTCCTTGTTTGCAGCTCATTACCTCTGTCGCAGAAATGCCTGCTGTCAGTCACACTTTCTATCACCGTTGCGTTTGAGAAAATAATTGAAGGCACTAAACATTCATGATCACCCTGACTTGTCTTGCTTTTAATTCATGGCCAAACATCTGAAAGTCTTTATTGACTGTTCCTTCTGTGGGAAATGTTTTCTCACCCAATGTCAAGTGACTCATTTCATTATTTCATTTAGGTCCCCGCTCAAATAACTTCTTTAGAAATGCTTTGTGTAGTCACACAATAAAATCTACTCCCTCTAGCACTGTCTTTCTCCCCACCCTCCTTAACTTTTCTTATAGTATCTAGCATGTGATGTTCACGTGTTTGATTTTACTTAAATGGAAGCTCAGTAATAATTACTGACTTATGTCCATGCTGTATCCCAGACCCCCAAAGTGTCATGTCCTATAGTCCTGCTGTGGAGCCTAGACTATGCCGTGAACTTTCTCTCTCTGTCTCTCCCTCTCTCTCTCAATATTTTTCATTTATTATTTTTCTTTTATGTGTATGAGTATATTATGTGTATATTGTTTGCATGTATGTAAGTGCACCCATGTCATGCAATGTCCAAGGACATCAGAAGAAGGCATCAGATCCCCTGGAACTGGAGTTACAGATGGTTGTTAGCCATCATGTGGGTTCTGGGAATTAAACCTGGGTCCTCTGCAAGAGTAGCCAGTGCTCTTAACCACTGAGCCATCTTTCTAGCTCTCTCTTTTAAGAGGAGATTCTTTTTGCATGCACACATTTGTGTATGTGTGTGCATGTATGTATGTGTGTGAGATGTCTGAGTGTGGTGTATGCACGTGTGTGTTTGTGGGTGCTTGAGCCTGTTTGCTCATGAAGACCAGAGGAGAGCACGGGGGTTCCCCTTCCTCACCTTTAAGGCAGGGTGTCTCCTTCAACTCAGAACACTCATCTTTCAGCCAGACTGGTCGCCAGTGAGCCCCAGTGAGCCTCTTGTCTCCATTCTTAGGGTTACAGGTGTGCATGGGATCACACCAAGCTTATTCTGTGTGTTATGGGATCTGAACTCAGGTCCTCATGCTTGTGTAGCAAATGAGCTTACAAACTGAACTGCCAGGAACCAAGTGACCTGTGTCTGGCCCGCCTGCAAATGTAGCATCCTGAGCCCTGTTGACGCCCTGCCGGCCGGGGCACTGAACCATTTCTCTAGCCCTAGCTATAAAACCTTGACATTTCTGGCTGGATTTTCCTGAGTGCTAAGAAAGTGTGTATGTATACAGTGGAGCACCGCTCAGCCACAGAGAGGAACAAAATCACGTTGTCCAGGAAAATGGGCAGAACTGGAAATCATCACGCCACAAGATAAGCTTGATACAGATGAGCATTACAGGTCCTCTCTCATATGTGAATTCTGAAATTCTACCTTCTAGGATTTGGGTTGTCATGCCCCTCTCTGCCTTTGCCTCAGTAATCTATCTGTAAGAATGAAGGTAGTGACTCCCATCTGGAGTTGCAGACCTTATCCTGAGACAACCTTTGTCAACTTCTTGTGTATCTAGGCTTCCTCCCTATGGATCTCCCAGGTCTGGCAGATCCCATAGCAATAGAGACTGGAAGAGCCACCTGGGAATCCTGGGTAAAGGAGATGGAGCCTGAGGAAGCAGAAAATAGACATTAGTGAATGAGTGAGTGTGGACTATGGGACGATGTCAAAAATTTTGTTTTGTGTTTTTTTAGATAGAACCTCACTCTGAAGCCTCTGGAACTCACGGCAATTCTCCTACCCCAGATTCTCAAGTGCTGGGATTCATGGTGTAAGACACCACACAAACTATATGTCACCAGTTCTGTGTGTGAGTGTGTATGTGTGTGTTTGTGTGTGTGTGTATGTGTGTATGCTCAGGATTGACTCCGGAGCCTTGCAAATGTTAGTGTTTATTCTACCAGCCTGTCACCAAAACATTTTTTTTTGTTTGGCTTCTGGCTCCAGAGGGAGGGTTCATAATGGGGGAGGGGGAGGAGAGAAGACATGGCAGAAGGAGGGGCTGGAGCAGAAAGCAGAGTGCACACTTCTTCAAGCAGGCACACGAAGCAGTGAGAGGCAGACTGCCTGTGGACAAGCTATATATTCTCAAAGCCTACCCCGCTGATGTGCTCCTTCAGCATGGCCATACCAGCAAGGCCACACCTCTTAAAGATTCCATCACTGTCCCCAAATGGTGCCATGACCTGGGAACCAAGTGACCAAATACTTGGAGCCTGTGGGAGACATTCTTATTCAAACCCGTATTCCACTTCCTTAGCTCAATACCACATTATAATGCAAAATGCATTTAGTCCAACTTTAACACACCTTAAATCCCAGCACGTGGGAGGGAGAGGAAGGCATATCTTTGTGAGACGCCAGTCTGGTCTCCATTCTGAGTTCCAGGCCAGTTGGGGTTACTACATGAACTTGTTTAATTATATTAGTATAATAGAAGATTGTGTGTGCACGCATGTGTGTGTGTGTGTGTGTGTGTTTGTGTGTTGCTGGGAATCCAACCCAGGGCCTCACACATGCTAGGAAAATGCTATACCACTAAGCTTAACCCCAGACAAAGATGAAAAAGCATGAAAAAAAGTTAACTTACTATTTGCTAAAAACTGAGGCAATTTTTTGTGTTAAAATTTTATTGAATTTTTTTTTAAGCCAGGTGTTGGCTGCATGCCTGTAATCCAAGCATTTGGAAGGCAGAGGCAAGAGTATCTCTGTGAGTTCAAGGCTAGGCTGGTCTACAGTGTGAATTCCAGGCCAGCTGGGGCTACAGGGAGACCCTGTCTCAAAAAGACCAAAAAACAAAACAACTTCCCCCCCAAACCCAAAAACAAACAAACAAACAAAATCTTATTTTAAAAAATATTTTATTTGTTATTTTTATTTTATGTGTATGAATGTATTGCCTGAGTGTGTGTAAGTGCCTTTGTGTCATGCAATGCCCACAGAGGTCAGAACAGGCTGTCAGATCCCCTGTATCTGGAGTTATAGACAGTTGTTAGTTGCCATGTGAGTTCTGGGAAACTAACCTGAGTCCTCTGCAAGAGCAGCCAGTTCTCTTAACCACTGAGCTATCTTTCTAGCTCCTGTTTATTTATTTTGAAATGTATTTTTATTTAGCATTGCATATATATATATATATATATGATGACATTGAAAAACTTTGCATAGATTGCAGAATTTGGGATGGATGGGATGCAGAATTTGAATAATGCTAAATTCACATTACAGCACAAACACCTAATTGAACTTCTAGAGAAATAACACAGTCTGAGAAGTTAAAATTAAAAAGAGAACTATAAATAACTAAACTGATATAATTCTCAAACCAAAAATATGCAATTATATTTTAGGATGTAAAAATCTATATTCTATGTCTACTATAATTTTTAGTATTGCTTTACTGACAAAACTGATATTTTTAAAAATAGTAAAATAAGATGCTAAAATAAAAAGACAGTTACACATTTAACCAAAGATGTAAACACATGCAAAGATGCTTGGCATCACTAATCACTAGGAAAACGAAGACCAAAAGTACAAGACATACTAACATACCTATTAGGATGGCTACCAAAACCAATAAAGAAGCAGAAAATAGGGCTATGGATGTAGTTCATCTGGTAGAGAGCTTGCCTTCACATTCATGAAGCCTTGGGTTGATCCCCAGCACCACAAAAACCTGGGCACAGTAGTGCACATCTGTAATCCCAGCATTCAGGAGGTAGAGGAAGAGGATCAGAAGTTCAAGGTCATCCTCAGTTACATAGAAAGTTAGAGGCCAGCCTGGGATACTTGAGACTGTCTCAAAAAGGGTGGTGGGGGGAAAGGATGGGAAGATGGATCAGTCAGTAAACTGTTTGCCAAGTAAGTATGAGGACTTCAGTCAGGATGCCCAGCACTCAGGTAAAAGTAAGACCCTGCTGTGAGCATCTGCGGCTCTAGCGCTGGAGATGGGGTGGGTGCCGAGACAAGCAGATCCTGGGGCCACTGACCAGCCCGTTTGGCTGAAACTGTAAGATCCAAGTTCAGAGAGGAATACTGTCTTAAGAAAATACAAGTGGAGCCAGGTGTGTGTGGTGCACAGGCGTGGTGGCGCCCAGGCGTGGTGGCGCCCAGGCGTGGTGGCCCCCAGGCGTGGTGGCGCCCAGGCGTGGTGGCGCCCAGGCGTGGTGGCGCCCAGGCGTGGTGGCGCCCAGGCGTGGTGGCCCCCAGGTGTGTGTGGTGCACAGGCGTGGTGGCGCCCAGGCGTGGTGGCCCCCAGGCGTGGTGGCGCCCAGGCGTGGTGGCGCCCAGGCGTGGTGGCCCCCAGGCGTGGTGGCGCCCAGGCGTGGTGGCGCCCAGGCGTGGTGGCGCCCAGGCGTGGTGGCGCCCAGGCGTGGTGGCCCCCAGGTGTGTGTGGTGCACAGGCGTGGTGGCGCCCAGGCGTGGTGGCGCCCAGGCGTGGTGGCGCCCAGGCGTGGTGGCGCCCAGGCGTGGTGGCGCCCAGGCGTGGTGGCCCCCAGGCGTGGTGGCGCCCAGGCGTGGTCGCGCAGGGAGAACCTGTCTCAGAAAATAAACAATAACTAAATCAAATAAAGTAAGTAAGATAAAATATAAAATAAAGTGTAGAACTGATTGAAGAAGACACCCAGTATTTACCTCAGGCCTTCGCACTCATGTATAAACCCCCTCCCCGCCCGAAAATAGCTGATGCTATTAGGAAAGAGACTGATACCTTTTGCACTGTTGACTGTTGGTGAGAATGTAACATGGTATGGTTGTGGTTGTAAAACAGGACTGAGATTCCAAAATAAGAAGGCTGAGGATGAGGAAGGAAGAAAGAAAAAAAAGAAAGAAAGAAAGGGAGAAAGTGAGCTAGCATAGTGGCACATGCCTTTCATCCTAGCACTTGGGAGGCAAAGGCAGATAGTTCTCTGTAATATTGAGGCCAGCTTGGTCAACAGAGAGAGTTCCAGGCCAACTAGGTCTATAGGGAGACTCTGTCCCAAATTAAAAAAAAAAAAGAGTGGTTGGAGAGATGACTCAGTGGTTAAGACACTGGCTGCTGTTCCAGAGGACCTGGGTTCAGTTCCCAGCACCCACATGGCAACAAACAACCATCCATAACTCCAATTCCAGGGCATTCAACACCCACCTCTGGCATCCCTGGGCATTGTACACACAGGTACACTTATATACATGCAAGCAAAACACTCATACACATAAAAAATTAATAAATCAAAAGAAATTTTAGAAAAAAGGAAATTATCACATGACTCAGCAGTTCCATTTTTGGATATATACTTGAAATTGAAATTGAAAGTGGGGGCTTGAAGAAGTATTTAGGCACACACATTTTTATGTAGCTACATAGTACATGATAACTAAGAATCCAAGTTGTCCATCACTGGACAGATATATGCATGAATATTTCTCAGTAAAGAATGCATGCTACAACATGGATGAACCTCTGTTATGCTAAGTGAAATGATTCAGTTACAAACCACTAATACTAAGTTATTCATTTTACATGAGTCCTTTAAAGTAGAAAATAGAGACAGAGTAGGAGGAGGACTGCCTGGAAGCAGAGGGACAAGAAGGTGAGGACTTAGGGTTGGATAGGTACAGGCTCAGCTTTGCAAGGTTAATACAGTTCTGGAAATGGACAGTGGCAATGGTTTGTTTCTGTGATACAATACTTGATGCAACTCAAGGGGGGAAGGATCTATTTTGTCTTTGTTTCAAGAAGATACAATGCATTGAGGCAGGAGAAGGCTTGACAGAGTCCCTGGCAGTGGAAGAGTGTAACGAGACTCCTCACATCTCTGTCAACCAGGAGACAGAGATAGTCTCTGTCAGGAAACGAGGCTAGGGTTCTTCCAGTCAGGCTAGCTTTCCAGCCCTTCAGCTGGAAAGGGCCTCATTCATCCTAGGCACATGCCTTACCACTGAGCTCCACTGTCAGCCCTCAGCATTTGTTTTTTGAGGCGAAATGAGTTCTAGGGATCTATTACACAGTGTAAATATACTTAACACTACTGAACTGAATTCTTAAAATGGCTACAATGATTAATGTAATGTGGTTTTAAACCACAATAAAGAAGCTCTTTTTTAAATTAAAACATAATGCAAAATTTGGAGGATATGAATGCTATAAATAAATATGTGGGGAGCTGGGATACAGCTCAGTGATAGAACATCATGAAGTCTTGTGTTCTATCCCCAGAGTCACCAAAATAAATAAATAAATAAGTTTTTTTGAAATGGGCTTAAGGGGCTGGAGATATGGCTCAGCAGTGTAGAGCACTTCCTGTACCTAGTTCCTAGTTCCTAGTACCCACATGATAGCTCACATGAAACTCCGGTTCCAGCAGATTCAACACCCACTTTGGGCCTCTGCCAGTGTTAAGCATGTACATGGTACATATGCATATTTGCAAATAAACACATACACAAAAATAAAGATAAATATTTTTTTAAAAAGGTGCATAAACTTCAGTTGTATTTGTGTATATCAAGCGCATGTGGAGGCCAGAAATTGATGTAAGGCATGTAACGTTTAAATTTTAAACATATCTATTTCTTCAAATGTTGTTCAGTTCTTTGTGGTGAAACGATTCAAAAATTCTCTCTTTTAGCTGGGTCTGGTAGGACAGGCATATAATCTCAGCTCTTAATGAGGCTGAAGCAGGAGGATCACAAGTTCAAGGACTATCTTGTCTGCCTAAAGAGTTCAAGGGCAGCTTAGGTAACTTATCCATGTGATATCTCAAATCAATCAATTAATCAATCATTCAGTCAAATCAATCAATCAATCAATCAATCAATCAATCAAAGACTGGGGTTTCAGCTCAATGATAGAGCTTGCCTAGATAACACATGTGAAATCCTAGGTTAAATCCCCAGCACTACAAAAGAAAAACGGGGCTGGAGA
The DNA here is from genome assembly GCA_035773235.1 of Eospalax fontanierii. Lineage (NCBI taxonomy): Eukaryota > Metazoa > Chordata > Mammalia > Rodentia > Spalacidae > Eospalax > Eospalax fontanierii. The sequence goes on along the minus strand of CM069524.1, from coordinate 147,850,070 downwards.
GATGGTTCAGTGGTTAAGAGCAGAGGATCCAGGTTCAGTTCCCATGACCCACATGGCAGCTAACAACCATCTGTGACTCCAGTTCCAGGGGAACCAATGCCCTCTCTGGCCTCCAAGGGCACAGCACTTACATACATGCAGGAAATACACTCATACACATAAAATAAAAATAAGTTTTGACAATTTAAAAAAGGAAAGAAAACTAAAGTCCTTCTCTCCGTAGCTTTTGTGAATGTCACTATATTATTGCTATCTATGATCATCTTCCTGTGTAGTAGCACAGCATGACTTCTTACTCCTGTTCAACAGTAACTCAGGACCCCAGCAATTTTCATGTGTGAACTTGACACATATAACCAGAGAAAGGCTGTTCTGCATTCTTGCTGGTTACTCTTTCCAGTATGTTCCACATTTCCCATCACGAAGCAAATGAGTGAAGGAGATTGCCTAAATTTTCTTTGTTTACTTTTGTTTATGTGTATGAGTGCTTTGCCTGCATGTGTGTGCAATGTCCTCAGAGGCCAGAAGGGGCATCAGATCCCCTGGAACAGTTATGGATGGTTATGCTATGTGTGCTGGGAACAGAACTCAGGTCCTCTGCAAGAGCAGCTAGTGCTCTTACCCATTGGGCTATCTCTCCAGCCCCTTAAATTTTTTTGTATTTAAACTTTTTATTATTGTTATGTATGCATGTGGGACCACATGTGCCATGGCATACATGTGGAAGTCAGAGGATAGCTTTGCAGAGATGATTCTCTCCTTTCACTTTCACATGGGTTTGGAGGATTGAATTCAGATCATCAGGCTTGCGTGGCAAATGTTTTCACTGAGCCATCTCGCTGGCCCCATTTCTTCTCACATTAACAAATAAACATATCTATTAAGTAAGGTCTAGTGACTGAAAGCCTCTACCTCCACCAATTATAAATTTTTAGAACACCATAACCTTCAAACAGAAACAATTAGATCAGACTATGAGAGTGTAGTTTATATAACTACAACAAAATCAAGAATTACTACAAATACCTGTCAGGAGGTAGAGATGGTCACCATGTGGCTGCCGAGGGCAGAATAACATTGAATTAAATGTATTTACCAGCTGTACTAACAGTACAATGTTTATATTTTGTCAGGATAAAATAAATGACCATAGTATTAATTAATTATACATGCTGCAAGAATCTGTGTTGAGAATTAAACCTAGGACTTTGAACATGCTAAGAACATGTTCTATTAATGAGTTCCACTTTCAGCTCCATAACTATAGCTTTTAAAACATGTTTATTTATTATTTTTATTTATGTGTATGTGTGTGTGTAATTGGAATTACAGGCAGTTGTGAGTAGCCTGATGTGGGTGCTGAACAGTAAATGCTCTTAAGAGCTGAGTCATCTCTACAGCCACTCCATGACCATAATTTTAATGACGTTTGTTTATTTTAAAGTGAATGCTCATTATTTTGTGGAGGTATTTCCTCCAATTTTAAGCACTCCCTCCTGGTGGAAAGAGAGAGATTCAAGACTAGAGAAGCTATTGAAAGTTACAAGGCTCAGAAAGGGACAAGATTCCCCATTTATATAAGCAGTAAGATAAGTTGCTGGAGAGAGAAGAATCTGCTGCAGCTGCCTTCAGGTTGGGCTGGGTGCTCCAGGAATGCAGCTTTCTCAAGCATCTCCCGTGTTGGGTGGGCTTTTCAGTGATGTGGCTGGATGAGTTGCCCATGTTCCTGTGAGTAACCCCGATAAACTGATTCATTCATCAAGCTAGATGTGGGTGGAATTGTTTCTTTGGTCTGTTGCTGTATGTGGCATGAAAAGACATTTGTTTATGCCACCCCCAGGAAAAATCACATAACACTTTATAAAGGCAAAGGAGTCACAGAAGAGTCCATCCCCTGTACAGAACACACTTGTCCTTTGGTCAGAGCCACACTGGCCGCATGATAAAGGTAATCTACATGGGCAGGCCCATTGGAATACAAAACAGGATTGTGAAAAGTAGACTAATTTGGAAAGCCAATTTGGATGGCCTTTGGTAGAACCCTCTTCTGCAGAGTCAGGCCCCTTGGGAATTCTCTGTGGCATTTATTAACTGTATCTGCAGCCATGGTTCTTTTGGGCATATGTTTTTGAACCATGCTAAGAAGTTTCTGTCTGAATATGTTGATTATATTTGAGTGTGTCATAGTAATCCTTTTTTCTTTTTAAGACAGGTTCTGACTATGTCACTCAGGCTGGCCCCAAGCACTGAGATTACAGGTCTGCTTCACCAAGACGCACATGTATATCACAAGAATCTTAAGCCCTTCCCCAGAGTCTCATCTGAAAGACAAATCAGTCCCTAATAACAGTGTAAATGTATTCACTACTCACACACTTTCTTTTTAAAATATATATATTATATGTATATGTAGTTATCGTGTATCAGTGTGCATGATGCATGTGTGTAGCCTGCCTGTGGAGCTGAGAGGACAATTCTGTGGAGTCATTTCTCTCCTTCTGTTTTTGCCTGGGTTCCGGGGATTGAATCAGGTTGCCAGGCTTGCGTGCCAAGTACCTCGACCCATTTGAACCATCTTTCCAGCCTACTTGTGCATTTCTAATGCTAAGCAATGGAGGAAAAGGCACAAATAATTAAATGACACATAGGAATGCAGGAGCCCGGGCGAAAGGGCTGAAGTCAGCCCTAGACTTTTCAAGAAACCTTGTTTCTGTAGATCTCACTGAAGAACCAGCTTTCAGTTTTACTGATTTTTCTCCAATGCCTGTTTCCTATTTCATTGTTTTTTTTTTTCTTTCTTTTATTTCCTTTACTTATTTTGAGTTTAATTTGTTCTTTTCTCTAATGACTTAGAGAGTTGATTTTTGAAATTTCTTTTTTCTACATAAATATTTGTTCACACATGTGTGAAGGTTTTATTTATTCTTTTGCTTTTTTTAAAAAATAAAAAATAAGCAGGATCTCACACTGTAGCCCAGGCTTGTCTTAAAGTCATTGTGTAGCATAGGCTGGCCTCAAACGTGCCGCAATTCTCCTTCCTTAGCCTCCTGGTATTAGGATTACAGGTGTTCGCTACCACACTCAGTTAAAGATTTATTTATTTATTTATTTTTGAGACAGTTTCCTGTAGTGGAGAATGACCTTGAATTTCTAATCCTCCTGCTTCCACTTTTCAAGTGTTGGGGAGATTACAGGCCTGGGCCAACATGCTGGGTTTATGCAGGCCTAGGGATCCAACCCAGAGCTTGTGCCTGCTTGGAGAGTACTCTACCAACCATGCTACAAACTCAGCCCAAGATTTTATTTTCAAGTTACAAACTGAGTTTCTTTCATAGGAACAGGGATGCTCAAACTGCCTGTTTCATGGGCTGCCTGTTTCATCGCTTGGGGAGGGCACTTTGCAAAGACTTTTCAAAGATGTCCTGAATGTCCATGGCGGTCCCTCCACTGGGGCTGGTATCCTGGAGCTCTGGGTCCACTTTGGCAACTGTTCCCCTTTCAGCTCTGTTAAGTCTCTGCTTACTCTGTACATCTTGACGCCACGTATGCTTAGCTTTGGATGTTGCCTCTCTCAGGTCCTCTCGGTGGACAAAGCTTGGGGTATAAAGCTATGTCTATATTTATTTCTCTGCCTAAACTGAAAACCATGACTTCATATGACCCTTTATGTGCCAATCCAACCCTGTGAGTTTCCTCCTTTCTATCGTTGTGGCCCCACTCTCTAAGACTAAGAAGTTTAACACTCATCTTATTTGATGCCCCCTTGTATGTACCAATTTTTTATTGCCGCTGCCACCTTACCCCTCCCTCTCAGTCTTTTTGGGCTCTGTCTCCATAAGAAGGGTCACCTCCCGTGAAGAAACCCCTCTCTGTTGCCCCACGCTAAGTTGGGGGAACATCCCCCTGACCCTGGATGTATTCTGACACTGCATAGCAGGCTGCCTTTGTGGGGACATGTTGCTCATCCGTGGGGAGGGACACCCTTGCTTTGGGACTTTGCTCTTTGATTGCCCATGCTGTATCCTTCCTTTAGACACACCTCTTCCCCCAGCAGAGCTGCCGGGCCCTCCCCCTCACGCCTTGCTTTGCCACTATTTCTGAAAGACTGTATATTTTATTTAAAATTTTCGGCTTGAAGACTGGATGGGTGGCTTAGAGCACTGCTGTTCTTCCAGAGGACCTGGGTTCAGCTCCCAGTATCCACCTGGTTGGTGGCTCTGTCGCCCTTTTCTACCCTCCATGGGCACTACATACATACGAGTAGGCATGCTGGCAATCAAAACACTTGTACAGATAGAAATAAATAAGTCACTAAAAATTTCAGTTTGTTATTTTCTTTTAAAGATTTTACGTGGACGAGGCTTTGTCTGTAAGTGCACAGTGTGTGGACTGCTTACGGAGGTCAAAAGAGGGCGTCGGATCCCCTGGAACTGGAGTTAGCTGGTGGGAGCTGAACCCGGGTCCTCCGACAGAGCAGCCAGTGCTTGTGACCGCTGACCCCGCTCTCCAGTCTCTAGTTTATTGTTCTCAACTAGTAAGTTCTCTGTCTTGACCATCTATCCAAGGGCTTCACCAAACTCACGTTTCTCTTTCTAGTTCCTTCTTCGTTCCTTCCCTTTCTTTGCCCTTTCCCCCTTCCTTTCGTGATTTTTTGTTTTGTTTTTGTTTTTTATTAGATAGCCCCTGCTGGCCAGGAACTCACTACATATACCAGGCGACTTCCATCTCCCTTAGTTCTGTCTGCCTCTGCCTCCCGGGTGCTGGGATTAAAGGCCTGCGCCACACGCCTGACCCCTTACTTAGTTTTTTTTGAGACAGGGTCTCATCATGTCGCCCAGGCTAGTCTCAAATTCATTATACTCCGATTTCTGCCTCCCAAGTGTTGAAATTACAAGAGGGAGCCTCCACACCCAGCTCCATTAGGAAATCTTCAATCTATGAGTTCTTTAGCAGTCTGTTTTAGAGTTTCTTCAGAAGTAGAAAATTTTAAATGCACTTGTTTATTTTGGATAGCATGTATTAATTGCACATATGAATGGGGTTCAGTGTGCTATTTCAGTACATGTACAGCATGAATCAATCAAACCCAGCTTTTTAAATGTCTACTCCTCCTCCTGGTCCCAAAATTTCTAGTAATCATTATTTGATTTTGGAAGGATTTAAAAATATTACTTAAAAATTATTTTTCTTTATGTGTATGTATCTCTCTGTATGTGTAGGTGCCCAAGAAATAGGAGAGGGGGTCAGAACCCCTGGAGCTGGAGTTACAGGTGATTGTGAGCCACTGGATATGTAGGTGCTGGGAACAGAACTCGGGTCCTCAGGAAGAACAGCAAGTTCCCTTAACAAAGTAGCCCCTAAAGTTTACTTTTTAAAATTAACATCTAACTTAAGTAAATTGTGCTCAGAAATTATGACCTATATAATACCTTAGCATTGAAAATTGGCTGAAGTTTCCTTAATCAATTTTCATTAGTGTTTCATGTGTGAATGAGAAAAAAAAATTCACCCTGTGTCCTCTCACTGTGGGTTGCACACTTCTCTTTATTCATTAGGTTAATGTTGCTAATTATGTTGTTCAGATCTTTTGTATTCTTGCAGAATTTTTTCTTCTGCTTGACCTATTTGAGAGAGATGTGATGAAACCCCCCACTTTATGAAACAGTAAGGAATTGCTCCTCACATCTTTATCAATTTTTTGCTTCATATACTTTATTAGGTGCACACAAGTTTAAAATTGCTACTACTTCTTGGAGAATTATGCCATTTATCATAATAGAGTGAGTTTTCTCATTTGTAATAATATTCTATGGCTAAAAGACCATTTTATTTAATATGAATATGATAATATACCTTTAAGCTTTTTTGTTTGGTTTGGTTTTTTGAATTCATGTAGGGCAGACTGGCCTGGGACTTATTATGTAATCTAAGATGACCTTGAACTCCTGATCCATCTGCCTCCACCTCCCAAGCACTGCAATTACAGGCTTGGACCACCATGCCTGATTATATACTTTTATAATTGCTTGATATGTCTTTTTCCATCCTTTTTATTTCAATATTTGAGTAAGTGTCCTTATATTTTAGGTAGATTGCATTTAAAAGACTTATTTTTAGATGTCCTTTCTGTCTGTCTGTCTCTCTCTCTCCCGCCCTCTGTGTGTGTGTGTGTGATCCACCCATCTCTGCTTTCCATTTCTGGAGTTACAGGTATGCACAACCATGCTTGGCTCTTTCTGTGGATGCTCGGGAACTGAATTCAGATCCCCATGCCTGCACAGCAAACTTACCCACTAAGCAACCTCCCCAGCCTTACTCACTTTCTTTTGAAAGAGGAATATAGATTTTGTCATTTAAATTGTTAATGTAATTGGAAGTATTCCTGCCAATATATTATTACAATTTTTATTTCTTTTTTTAACCAGGCTCAGGCTCTTGCTATGTTTGGCTGGCTTCAAACTCCAGGGCTACAAAGTGAGACCCTGCCTCAAAAAAAGAAAAGAAAACAAGAACAAAAATGGAAACCTTGGGGCCAATGAGATGGATCAGTGTGTAAAAGTGCTTGCTGCCAAACCTGACTACTGAGTTGAATCCCCAAGATCCACATGATGGAAGGAGAGAACCAGCTCTTGAAAGTTGTCCTCTGACCTTCATGTGCATGCTCTGGCACATGTGCAAGGCCCCTACCCAAAATAAATTAAATAAATGCAAAAAACCTGAAATAATGCTAGATATGGTGGTTCGTGCTTATAATCCCAACACTTGGGAGGAGGGGATGGGAGGATCACTGCAGATTCTGGACCAGCCTGGTGTATGTAACAAATTTCAGGCTAGCCAGGGCTGCATGGCAAGACCCAGTCTTTAAAAAAAAAAAAAAAAAAGATACCTTTATGTATCTTTCTTTTAAGAGGAAAATACCTGGATTGGAGAGATGTCTCTGTGATTAAGAGAGTTTGCTGTTCAAACATGAAGACTAGAATTTGGATCCTGGCACCCACAGGCCCCAAACACCTGTAACCACAGCTTTGAGGGATTGGTAGCCCTCACTCAGTCTCTGCAGGTTGATAGGGCTCAGGCACCTTTACAGATGCATATGCATACATAAATAAAAAATACATCTTTAAAACAAAGAAGAAAATCATCATACCATATTGATATGAGACTATTTGTCCTCCATTAATTCTTTCATATTATAATATTTTTGTGGTGCTAGGGAGCAAACCCTGGACCTCACATGCTGGCTGAATACTCTACCACTGAACTACTCCACCAGTCCTCACCTTAGACTTTTAAAAAACAAATGTAATCATTTATTTTCATTTTTATTTTTAAAATTTTATTTAATTGAATTTTTGTGATTTTTGTACAATATAGTTTGAAGGCATTTAGACCTCTTCCTTCTCTGACCTTCCTCCACCCCCTCCTCAATGTCACGTAATGTACTTTCTTATATATATAAAATAAAGAGTCTGATTTGCATCCCCAAATGTCCTTCAGGGTGAGTCCTTCCACTAGAAGAGGAAGTCTCAGCCCTGTCTCTCCTGGCCCAGCAGTCATCAATTACCAGAAATTCTTTAGGTTCGGTTAGGATTTCCTTCCTCCCTCTCTTCTTTCTTTCTTTCTTTCTTTCTTTCTTTCTTTCTTTCTTTCTTTCTTTCCTTCTTTCTTTCTTGTTTTTTTCTTTCTTTCTTCTAGAGATGATCTTCCTGTAGCTCCAGCAGGCCTGGAACTTTTCGTGTAGAGCAGGCTAGCCTGAATTTCACAGAGATCCACCTGCCTCTGCCTCCCTCTGCTGGGATCAAAGGCATGTGCCTCCACACCCAGCTTTGGGTTAGGGTTTCTTACCTACTTCCCCATGTCCATGCTGGGATTTGTCTGGTTTGAGCTGCATAAAGCTTATGCGTGTTGCCACCCCCATTGCTGTGCGTTCCTGTACCTGACCAGGTGTCTGGAAGACTCTGTGTCCTTGTGGTCATCCACTCCTGGCTCTTACAATCTTTCTGCCTCTTCTTCGACAATAATTGCAGAGTCTTGGGCGGCAGAGGTATGAAATAGGCGTCTTATTCAGGGATACACCCTCTGTGACCTCTAGTTCTCTGACAAATATGATCATTTTAGCTTATTTCTTCTGAGATCAAGCAGGTTTGTCTCTTGTATTTAAATACTTTATTCAAAAGTATCTCTAGTTTGGATCTTTCTGTGTTAAGTCTTCTCAGGCTTGCTATACACGATGGAATTTTATTTTAAAGTCATGGTCTCACAGTTGAATGGAAATTCAATTTGATGTAAAATTTTAGGTTTTTAATTTTTTTCTCGTCAATCATTTGAAAATAGGGTTCCATTGTCTTTTTGTCTCTGCTGATGAAGAACTGATAGAAATATGGTCTTTGTTCCTTCAACAGACTCTGTTCTTTATTTTCATGGCTCAAGATTGACAATCTGTTCTATTTCTTTATTTTTTTGTTTTTTTTGAGACAGGGTCTCCCTGTAGCCCCAGCTGGCCTGGAACTCGCTATGTAGACCAGGCTGACCTTGAACTCACAGAGATCCGCCTGCCTCTGCCCCCTGAATGCTGGGATTAAAGATGTGTGCCACCACACCCAGCTTTTATTTTTTTTTAATATTTTATTTATTATTTTTATTTTATATGTTTGAGTGTATCTCTTACATGTATGTAAGTGCACCTGTGTTGTGCAAGGCTGGTGGAGGTCAGAAGAGGGGGTTAAGAGGAGGACCTTAACCATGGAACCGTCTCTCTAGCGCCTGTCTTTTAATTTTGAGGCTGTATGTATGTTGTATGTTTGTGTTTATTGTATGTGTGCAGGTTCATGTATCCATCTGTGTACACACGTGTAGGTCAGAGGTGTCTTCCTCTTACCAGCCTGTTTTTTGAGACGGGGTTTCTCACGGAAGCTGGCGTTTGCTGTTTCAGCTATGCTGGCTGGCCAGTGAGCTCTGGGTTCAGCTTGTCGCGCACTCCCAGCACTGGGGTGCAGATCAGTGCTGTCACGCCCAGCTTTTATGAGTGCGGTAGGGATCTCAATTCAGGCCCTCATGTTTGTACAACAAATATTTTCTGTAACATCTCCTTAGCCCAAATCTGTCCCTTTTAAAGTTTCTTTTCATTGCTGATGTTTTTTAAAAAGCTTTTTTTCTAAGTTATTTTTATTTATGTGTCTGTGCTTGGTTGTCTGTATGTGCACCATATGCGTGCAGATGCCCTTGGAGGCCAGAAGAGGAGTTGGAGCCCAGGAACTGGAGTTACAGGCAGTTTTGAATTGCCTGAACTGAGTACTGGGAACCAAACTCAGGTCCTTCGAAAGAGCAGCAAGCGGTCTTAACTGTGGAGCCTTTTCTCCAGCCCCTGTTGCCGATATTCCTTTTGTATTTTGAGAATGGTCTCCTGGTTGCCCCACCTGGCCTGGAACTCACTATATAGACCAGGCTGGTCTCAAATCTCAGAGAGTCGCCTGCCTCTGCCTCTGGGGTGCTGGGTTAAAGGAGTGCACCACCTCATTCAGCTTTTGATATTCTTTAAAAAATATTTTATTTATTATTTTATTTTATGTGTGGGAGTGTTTTGCCTGCCTGTATGTAAGTGCACCATGTGCATGCAATGCTATACAGAGACCAGAAGAAAGCATCAGATCCCCTGGACCTGGAGTTATGGGCAGCTCTTAGATGCTGTGTAGGTGTCGGGAATCAAACCCAAGGCCTCTGGAAGAAGAGCCAGTGCTCTGAACTGCTGAGCCATCTCCTCCAAACCCTCAGCTTTTGCTATTCTTAAATTTCATTAGTATTAGTAGGGAAGGCGGCGAGTGCCTGCAGTCCTAGCTACTTGGGAAGCTGAGGCAGGAGGACCACTTGAGACCAGAGATTCCAAACTACCCTGGGCAGCACAGTGAGTCTCTCTCTCTCTCTCTCTCTCTCTCTCTCTCTCTCTCTCTCTCTCTCTGTCTCTCTCTCTCTGTCTCTCTCTCCTCTCTCTCCCTCTCTCTCTCTCTCTCTCTCTCCCTGTTTTGTTTGTTTTTTGAGACAATGTCTCATGAATTGGTCTTAAATCTCAAACTGGAAAAGGAGCAGTGGATGGTCTTGAACTCCTCCCGCTGTCTCCACTCTCCGAGGGTTAGGGTCAGAAGCATGCACCTTCATGTCTCTTAAAAATATAAAATACCCACTATTACTTCTTTTGGTGATGATTTTCTCTGTCTCTCTTCTTTGGCTTCTGTGGCCCATGTTTATCTGAAATCTTTCATTTCAGTTTAATTATGATAAATTTGTCTCTAAAAATTTACCCCTCTTCCCAAATTTCAGGATTTTTTTCATTAAATTTCTTTCCTATTTGACCATGTTTTCTATCAGAAATTTTTAAAAATATCAGTAGAATGCTATGCTCTGGAAGATGTTCACATCTTGATCTCTGGGACTTGTGACTATAATATTTTGTGGCCAAGAGAAATTAGGTGTTAATGAACAGATCTTAAAGTAAGATTATCCTGAATTCTTCTTGTAGAAACAATATAATAATGAGAAGCTGTGTGTTCGAAGCAGACACTTGATGTGGTGCTGCACACCTGTAATCCCAGTACGTGGGAGGGTTGAGGCAGGAGAATCAGCCTCAGAGTCATCCTTGGTTACAGAGAGTTTGATGCTACCCAGGCCTACATGAGACTGTCTCAGACAAACAAAAAATGTCCAGTGAGATGCTTCATCAGGTAAAGGTCCTGCCACTAAGATTGATGACCTGAGATTGAGTCTCAGGACCCATGTGGTCAAAGAGAACTGACTCCACAAGTTGTCCTCTGTCTGCCACACGCATGGTGCATGCTGAAACACATGCATGCCCCCACACAATAAATAAATGTAATTAAAAAACAAGAGAGAGAGAGAGAGAGAGAAATATGGTGTCAGAGAGATGGATGTGATGGGGGAAAGAAGACCTTACTAGCTGTGAAGATGGGAGACACCGGGAGCCCCGGGGACATGGCCACCTCCAGAAGCACAGAAAGTCAAGAAAGCCGACTCTCCGTCAGCAGGAAGGAAGCAGCCCCCCTTCCTGATTTCAGCCCCCCAGACTCTTTTCAGACTTTCCAGAAGTGTAAAAGAATAAATTTGTGTTGTTTTAAGCCACAGTGTTTGTGGTAACTTGTGATATCAGAAATGAAGATTCTGGTTTTTGTAATTCTTATCCTTGTAAGACACGTTTTCCTGTCTTTTCCTGTTATGTGTTGACTGGACCCTCTTCTCTGTGTTCTCCTCTTCCCCACTGGTGACTTGTCAGCCACGTATTCCTGGTACTCTAGTAGGTGTTCTGCATTCTTTCCATCTGTCATCAATGAATTATTGTATTTTAATGTACATTTAAACAATTTATTTTTATTTTATGTGTTTGAGTGTTTTGCCTCCATGCATGTAAACACAATGTCTGCAGATATCAAAAGAAGGCATTGGATCCCCCTAGAACTGGAGTTATAGACAGTAGTTAGCCACCATGTGGATGCTGAGGACCAAATCCATGTTCTCTGCAAGGGCAGCCTGTGCTTTTAACTGCTGAACCATCTCTCCAGTCCCATTTAAAATTTTTGAGACAGGGTCTCACTATGTAAACCAGACTGACCTCAAACTCACAGAGATCCACCTGCCTGTGTCTCTTGAGTGGTGGAGTTAAAGACATGAGCCTCCGAGCCCCACCATCAATGAATAATTATACTGTGCACCTGATAAAAGAGAAAAAGGTTTTGTACAAGAGAAACAGCAGCTTCCACTTCACCCCACAACCACTGGAAACCACACTCGCCCTTTTGGTCGATTCTTCTCACATTCACTATTCTATCTCTAGATCTGGATTGCTGCATCTTAATTTTCCAGTTTTAGTCATTGTCTGCTGGTTTCCACTGTAGAGGACGAAGACTGAACTCTTCCACTATCAATACACATGTGCATACAGCTTCCCAGTTCTCCCCATGTGATGGAGAATAAATAGAAAACTCTGGTGTGTTATTGGAACGTTACATAATTTAAAAAAGTATTGTATTTATTATTTTTATTTTATGTGTATGAGTGTACGGCCTGCACGTATATTAGTGCACCCGTGTTATTATTAGTGTATCCCTATTGTGCAATGTCCACGGAGGTTAGAAGAGGGTGTGGGAGTTACGAGTGGCTGTTAGCCACCATGTGGGTGCTGGGAATCGAACCTGAGTCCTTGGAAAAAGCAGCCAGTGCTCTTAACCACTGAGCCATCTCTCCAGAGAGATTTAACTGAGATGGGGAAACCCATCCTGAATGTGAGCAGCACCATTCCACAGGCTGGGGCCTGGAACTAGATAAAAGGAGAAGCAGACGGCGGCACTCATTGGTTTCTCCTTCCGGACCGAGGATGCCTCATACTCCTGCAGTGCCTTCCCCTCCAGGATGGACTGTACCTCAAACTGTGAGCCCAGAATAAATCCTTCCTCCCTTAAGCTGCTTTTTGCCAAGTATTTTATCACAGCAACAAGAATAGTAACTAATGCAAGATGACAGAGTTGTGCCATTTTTATATGAATCTGAACCAAGAAGAAAAGAATATGCTGATCATGCACATATGGATTCAACAAAACTTTTTTAAAAGCAAAGGAATGGGAGCTGGAGAGATGGCTCAGTAATTAAGAGCACTTGCTGCTCTTGCCGAGGACCCAGGTTAAGTTTCCAGCATCTACAAAGTGGCTCGCAGGTGATTGCTTGCAACTCCACTTCCAGGGGAAGTGAACCACCCCCACCCATTTTTGGTCAGGAAGAGCGCCTGGCACAAACATGGTGCTCATATATACACACAGGCAAACACTCATACACATAAAGTAAATGCATCTCTCTCTGTTTTTGAGACAGGGTCTCCCCGTAGCCTCAGTTGCCTTGGAACTCATTGTGTAGATCAGGTTGGCGTCAGTCTCATAGAGACCCTTCTGACTCTGCCTTCTGAGTGCTGGGATTAAAGGCATGCACCACCACACCCTGCAAGTAAATCTTTATTTATTTATTTATTTTAAAACAAAGGAATGATAAATGGAAAACTGAAGATGGGAGCTGAGGAGATGGCTTAGTGGTTAGGAGTGGTTACTGCCCTTATAGAAGCCTGGGTTCAATTCTAGCATCATCATGGCTGCTCACAACTGCCTGTAACTCCTGTTCCTGGGATGCAAGGATGCAATGTCTTCTTCTGACCTCTGAAGGCTCCTTTACACACATGGTGCATTTATATACAGGCAGACACACACACATACATACACACACATACACACGCACACACACTAAATGGTTTTTTTAACTGAGGATGGTGGTTCCCTTCGGTTGGGGGAATCCTGGGAAGAAAAAAGCCAGCAGTTCCCAGATGTTCTGATCTGTGGGTGGTGGACTCATTGGTTATTATGCACATAAATGCATGAAGTAAACCAAATGAAAGAGATATGCACAGGCTAAGCGGTGATAGTATACTCTCAACTGCAGGGAAGCGTTCGCAGCAGACCATGTGACAAATGTCCTGAAAATTAGTTTTAAATTGTAGGTCTAGGGACGCAGTTCAATAGTAGAGCACTTATGTAGAGTACATGGAGCTCTAGGTTCAATTCTTAGAACCACTCTATCAGCTTTCTATGTGTCATCTATCAACCATCTATCAATGCATACATAGATAAATAGCTTTGTATATGATCTTCTTTCTTCCATTTCCTCTGTTTCTTCTTCCTGGACCACTTATAATGTAGCCGTTGGACTTCTAGAATGAATTCTGTTTTCTCTCCTGTTTCCATCTGTTTGTCTCTCTAAATGCTTCATTTGTGGGGAGATTTTCTACATTTAATTTCCAAATCTTGAGGCTGGAGAGGTAGCTCAGGGGTTACATATGTATGGGCAAAACACTCATATACATAAAATAAAAATAAATAAAATATTAATTTCTAACTTTCGAGGCTGAAGGTGAGCCCAGTGGTTGACCACTTGGTTGGCATACACAAGAGCATGGATTCCACTCCAACACTGCAAACAAAACAAAACAAAACAAAAAGCAAACAAAACTATCACCAAACAAACAAAACCAAGAAATCCAACTCTTCTTTTTCTCTGTTGTGTTTTAATTTTCTAAAAGCTCATTAAAAATATTCTTGGGGATATGGAGACATGGCTCAGCAGTTAAGAACACTGGCCACTCTTACAGAGGACCTGGGTTTGGGTCCCAGCACTCATATGGAGGCTGACAACCATCCATAACTCCAGTTCCAAGGAATCCAATGCCCTCTTATGGCCTCCATGGGCATTGCACTCCTGGGTGCACTTACATACATGCAGGCAAAACACTCATACACATAAACCAAAAATCAATAAAATTTTGAAGTTAAAAAAGTCTTGGATGTAGACCAGTCTGATATGTAGATAGTCTTATCAACTGTCAGTCCTTCAACGTCTGTCACTCCTCCTCTTCTGTCTCCCAGGTGCTGGGACTAGAGAGGCTCATACCACTGGACTGTCTACGGCTTTGTTTCCTGCTTGTTGATGTACTTATTGTCTTGCTGTTGTTCCTAATTCCTTCTACCTTTCTGTGCACAAATGCCTTCTCAGCAATACTTCAATAATAATCTATTGATTCAACAATAAAATGATCTGGATGGGGATCAGCTAGTAGAATGCCTGCCTAGCATGCATAAAGCCCTGGGCTTGGTCCAGAGTCCTGCATAAAGCCAGCATCATAGTGCATGCCTGTAATCACAGCACTTAGGAGGTAGAGGCAAGAGGACCAGAAGTTCAAGGTTATTTTTGTTTCCATAGGGACTTTGAGGTCAGCTTGGGATACATGAGACCCTGTCTTAAAAACCTTGCCACACATTTAGTGATTTGAAACAAAATGCATTTATGGTTAAGGCAACCTCAAGTCAATGGTTTTTTTTTTTTTTTTCAGTACTGGGGATGGGGACTGAACATAAGGCCTCATGCATGCTAGTCAAGCTCTCTACCAGTCAAGCTACAAACCCAGCCAAATACACTCACTTTACTATCCCACAGTTTCTGTGGGTGGGGATCTAGGTATGGCTTGGCTGGGTCCTCGGCTTCAGGGTCACTCACAAGGCTGCAGTTAGGAATTAGGGTCTCATAAGAAGGTTTGGCTGAGCAAAGATTCAAAATTTAGATTGAATAAATAAAATATAATTTTAAATGATAGGTCAGCAAGTTGACTCCGTGGGTAAAGGCACCTGTCCCTAAGCTGACAGCCTCAGTTTGGTCCCTGGGACCCATGGAGTGAAAGGAGAGAGCCAGTTTCTGAAAGTTTTTCTCTGAACTCCACCTGTGTGCTGTGGCTCACGCATTCTACCTTCCCCAGGCACAGACTCACACAATGAACATAATTGGGATTGCTGGATTGAGGGTCTCAGCTCCTAGCTGGATGGTGGCTGGAGGGCTCCTTTGGGCCCTTGCCATGTGGGTCTCCAAGGGGCAGACTCACAACATATCAACTGGCTTCTTCTGTGCACACAAAAGAGAAAATCTGCTAAAAGAACAGAAGCCAGAAGCTTTGATGGATTAATTCTAGTGCTAGAAGCAAGTCTTATGTGGGACTCACACTCATGGGGTGACAATTGCCAGGAGGCAGGCATCACTGGGGACCATGGCAAACATTGCAGATTACTATTTTCCTTGACGGAGCACACCCTCTAATAGCTCTTTCGAATGTGGCTCTTACATGATATCTTAGTTACTTTTCCAGTTACTGTGATAAAATACCCTGACAAGAGTGACTTAGGGCAGAAAAGATTTATCATGGCTCATAATTTGAGAGTAGAGTCCATTATGGTGGGGAAGTCAGATGACTTGAAATATCTGGCTGGCCACATCACATCTACAGTTAGGAAGCAGAAAGTGAAGAATGCTTGTACTTGGCTCACTTTCTCCTTTTTATATGGTCCAGAACCCATCCTAGGGAATGGTGTCACACACAGTTGGCAGGGTTCCCTCCTCAGTTAACCCCCACAGGGAGACTGGAGGACCATCTCCCGGGTGATTCCAGATCCACCAAGTTGACAGCTGAGATTAACCCTCAGAGGTGGCAGGACAGTTTAGAGCTCAAGGGTCTGAAACCGATTTGTTTTGTCCTCCTGCTTGACTGGTAGCATACGGGGATAGAATCCTGGATTTATAAAGTTCTTCCTTCCCCCTCAGAATTCTCCCTCTACTGTTATCATCGTGTATCTAATGTTGAAGCTGTGGTTAGGAGCTGGGTGCCTGTGGTACAAGCCTGTAATCCCAGCACTCTGGAGGTGGAGGTAGAAAGCGAAAGTAGTTCATGGTCATCTTCAGGTACATAGTAAAGCTACCCTGGGCTACCAGAGACCCTGATTCAACAAACAAAATTTTGAAATCAGGGGGTCAGTCTAATACTTGTTATTTTTGATACTGTCTGTGTGGTGGTTTGAATGAGAATGGCCCCCTTAGGCTCCAAGTGCTTGGACATTTTGTCTCCAGTTGGTGGTACCATTTTGGGAGGTCTTGGAAGGTGTGGCTATGCCACGGGAAACACGTCACTGGGAGAGGGCTTAGAGCGTTCTTAAGCCTTGCCGGATCTCCAGTTGCTTACTGCTTCCTGTGCCTGCTTGAAGATTGAGCACTTAGCTGCTGTGTCCACGCCTCTGCCGCCATGCCTCCCCGCCATGATGGACTCTTGCCTCTTTGGAACCATAAGCTAAGTAAACCCTTCCTTTTATAAGTTCCCTTGCTATCACAGCAATAGAAAAGTGATTAAATACAATCTGTTTCTCCTTTCTTTAGGATTTCTATTTCTGTGTGTGTGTGTGTGCGTGCGCGTGTGCATTCATGTGTCATGTGCATTCATGTGTCAGAAGACCACCTGCTAGAGTCGATCTTCTTCTACTGCTAAGCCTTGGTGGCAGGCACTTTTACCACCTACTACACTATCTCAGCGACCCAGATTTCTATTTTTGGTATGAAATGTCACCACCCTGTCACTAAGTATAGATTATTTGTTTGTTTTTCTTCTTTCTTTTCATAATTGACAAGTAAAAACTGTATATATTTATGGTGATTAACCTGATGTTTTGACATATGCTGTATTCAGAATGGTTAGATCAGTCTAATTAGCATATGCAGTATTTCACATACTAATCTTCTGTGTGAGATCATTAGAACCTGCTTTCAGCGGTTTGCAATAACTAGCACAGTTATGGACTAGTTACCATGTTGCACAGTAGACCTCTTGAGTTCTTTCTTCCTGTCTCACTGAAATTTTGTATCCTTTGACCATAATCCCCCAAATCTGTCCTTATCCAACTACCCCTGGAAGCTACCATTCTGCTCTGTATCTCTTTGAGTTAGACATTTTTACTATTTTTAAATAAATGGGATAATGCAGTGTTTGTCTTATTGGCTTATTTCATTTAACATGATATCCTCCAGGTTCTATGTTATTGCAAATGGTGGTCCTTCTCCCTCTCCCTTCTCCTGTCTCCTTCCTTCTCCCCTTCCCTCCCCCTTCCTCTCTCTCTCCCTCTGTTCAAACACCAGTGTCTTTCCTGGCCTTGAACTCCCTATGTAGCATGGGATATCCTTAAAATTCTCATCTTTTTCTTTCCTCACGTTCTGGGGATCAAACCTGGGACTTTGTGCATTGTAAGCAAGCACTGTACTAAGCTACATCCCCACCCTAGTTTTAAAAAATTAATTACTTTTAAAAGATTCTTATGTGTGTTTATGTTGATATGTCTGTTATGTGTACATGGGTCCCCCTGCACATATATGAGTAAGCCAGAGGTTGATATGGGATGTCTTCCTCTATGACTCTCTTTCTTATATTTTGGAGACCCATCTTTTTGGAAAAATTTTTTATTTATTATTTTTAATTTTTATGTGTTTGGATGTATTGCCTGCACATATGTAAGTAAGTGCACCTGTGTCATGTAGTGCCCACAGAGGTCAGAAGAGAGTGTCAGAGTCCACGGAACTGGAGTTACAGTTGGTTGTTAGCCCCCATGTGGGTGCTGAGAACAGAACTTGAGTCCTTTGCAAGTGCAGTCAGGGCTCTTACCCACTGAGCCATCTCTCCAACCCCCCCAGCTTTTTTTTCACATGGGTGAAGGGGCTTCAAACTGAGGTCTTCATAGTTGCACCGCAAGCACTTTACCAAATGAGCCGTCTCCCCAGTTGCCCTATGAATGGTGGACGCAGTGTGGGCCTTAGCCAGGCCACCTGCTATGAAGAGTAAGGGAGTGGCTTCCGCGGACGTGGCCCTCTGCTTTGGCCAGGCGGGGCACCTGCTTCTGCTTGGCGCCTGGATGACCTGCCTAAGAGATGGAACATGACTGGCTGCAGTCAGCATCCATCCCATAGGGCAATGGGCTAACCAAACCCGCCAAACCCTTTGCACTTCCTTGAATAAATTGAGTTTGCTGAGGCTCGCCCTTCGCATGCTTTCACCCGCTCCCCGGGTCGGAGACCCTGCATCCTGAACAGAGAGACCCCAACAGCCCTAGGTTTAATTTTTTATTATTTTTAATATGTTATTTGTTATTTTTATTTTGTGTGTTATGAGCGTATTGCCTGCATGTATGTGAGTGCACCCATGTGGGGCAATGCCCAAGGAGGTCAGAAGAAGGTGTCAGATCCCCTGGAACTGGAGTTACAGATGGTTGTTAGCCGCCATGTGGGTCCTGGGAATTGAACCCGGTTCCTCTGCAATAACAGCCAGTGCTCTTAACTGCTGAGCCATCTCTCCAGCCCCAGGTTTAACTTTTTAAAATATCTGATCCAATAACCATAATTGATATTCATGAAAGGCATAGTCAGTCTTAATTTTAGGTATCAAAGTCTCTTTTAGGACTCTATTAAAAAATAGCAGACTTGTAGTCAAAGTTTTACATTGAAAGATTTTCTTTCAGGCCTGGAGAGATGCTCAGCTGTTAAGAGCGCTGGTGGTTACTAGTCTCACATAGCACTAACAACCATCTGTGACACTAGTTCCAGGAATCTGCCACCCTCTTCTGACCTCTATAGGCATTGCCTGCACGGGGTACACTTACATACATACAGATGAACACTTATATACATAAAATAAAAATAAATAAATACGATAAATAATAATGAAATATGTCTTTCAGCCAGGTGTACATCTATTTTGTTTTAGTATTTTATTTTATGTATATGAGTGTATTGCCTGCATGTATGGAAGTTCACCTCTGTCATGTAATGCTTACGGAGGTCAGAAGAGGGCATTGGATCCCCTGGAACTGAAGTTATGAATGGTTGGACACCATGTGGTTACTGCGAACTGAACCTGTGTCCTCTGGAAGAGCAGTAGGTGCTCTTAACTGCTAAGTTATTTCTCCAGCCCCGTGGTGTACATCTATAATCTCAGCACTTGGGAGACTGAGGCAGGAAGATTATGAGTTCAAGGTCAGCCTGTGCTCAGCAGTGAGACTCTGAGAAAATGAGAATTGGGCTTGAGGATATAGCTGAGTGGGTAGAGTGCTTGCCTAGCATACATGAAGATGAAGATTGTGGGTTCAGTCCCCTCTGTATTGAACTGGTTGTGGTGGTTCTTGCCCAGCACTCAGGATGTTGAATCAGGGGGATGTGAAGTTCAGAGTCACTCTCAGGAACAGGTACATTGTGAGGTCTAGGGCCAGCCTGAGTTATATGAGACTCTGTATTTTTTTTTTAGACAGGGTCTCACTTTGTAGCTTTGACTGACCTGGAACTTACTATGTAGACTCAGGCTGGCCTTGCTGGAATTAAAGGTGTCTGATAGCATGCCTGGCCTGAGAACCTGTTTTAAAAACAAAAACAGAAAGACTGGTAATAGTTCAGTGGTAGAATACTTCCCTGTGAAGCCCGAGGCCCTGGGTTCCATCTCTAGCCATGAAATTTTTTTCCCAGCAATAACAATGTAATGAGATTGGGATCCTAGAACATATCAGAATCTTTCCAAGTACATGACCTTTCTGTGTGACATGAAGCACCCACCTGCCTAGAGGCAGAAACAGGTGTGGGAAGGAGAAATCTTAAGGCTCACTAGGGTCCTCATTTCTAGGGCATACATTTCTTTGGAATTGGCATGTGTCCTGCAATCAATACTTCTAACTCAAGCTGTTGACCTGAGAGCAGTTATGATAGATTGTATTGTCTGCACATATGCAAACTTGGTCTGATACCTTCTGTTAGTGCCTTCCTTGAGATAAAAAAAAAAGGGGGGTGGGGTGGGGAGTGGTGAGACAGCTCAGCAGATAAAAGCATTTGTTGCCCAAACCTGATAACCTGAGTTTGATCCCAAGAACCCACAGTAGAAGGAGAAAACTGACTCTAGAAAGTTTTTTCTGACTGCCACATGCATATCGTGGCACGTGTGGGCCCACAGTCACACACGTATGGAGTAATAATAATAAATTAAGTTAGATTATTCTTTAAAGAGAAGGAAATGCAACATAATAACTTTCAGAACGAGTGTCAACAGTTTGGAAGAAAATTCTAGAAGAACTGGGCTAAGAGAATCACTTTTGTATCAACAGTACTTGGAACTCATAGGTGGCAACAGTACAGAGAAAGGTCATAACCAACGCTGAGTTGAGAAGGAACCCTGAAAAAAATTCGGCCTCCACACCAGACTATCTCTAAAGAAAATTTAGTCATATTCCAATTTCTCTTTTTACCTATGTACAAAAGTGACATACGATAAAAATATATGCCTAAGTAAGCCTTAAAAAAGACTTTCAGTGTTTTTACTAAAGCACTAAATGAGAAGTCATTGTGCATGATTTCATTGGCTGGCTTTTCATTCTTGGGAGAACCGGAAATATGAGCACAGCTCATCGCCGATGGTGGTGGTGGTTTTGGTGAAGTGGGAAGTGATGCAAGCCATGAAGAGAAGCCAGAACCCATGTTCAGCTTCAACACTCACAACAGAATTACAGGGACTGCACAATGACTCAGTGGTTAAGAGCACTTGCCGTTTTTGCAGAAGACCCAGTTTTAGTTCCCAGCACCCACATAAAGACTCATAATTATCTGTTACTCTAGTTCTAGGGGATCTGATGCTCTCTTCTGGCCTCCAAGAGCACCAAGCACACATATGACACACACACACACACACACATATGTAGGCAAAACTTTCATACACACAAAATAAAAATAAAATAGTCTTTAAAAAAAATCAAAATTACAGCTGGGTGTTGTGATGCATGCCCGTAATTTCAGCACTCAAGAGGCAGAGTAGGTAGATCTTTGTGAGATCAAGGCCAGCCTGGTCTACTAGTGAGTTCCGGGCAGTGTGAGGCTAGGGAGACCCTCTCAAAAACAAACAACCCAACAAAATGGTTGTTTGTCCTGAGAGAAAACCTCCTCACTTCATAACATTCAACAAACCAATGAGGGATGGAGGTCTGATGTGGGGAACCCTCCCTTGAGGAGAGGATGACCCTGGTGGCTCTAAGAAAGACATTCAGTAGAGAGGGGTTTAAACCCTGGGGGCAATGTGAAAATGGAAATGGCACCAAAGTTAGGAAGGTCAGAGCTCACTGACACCATGGAGAGGAAGTTGGGGGTCTTCCTACTTACATCCCCTGGAGGAGGCTGCCTCCAAGAAAGCCTTTTCTGTCTGGTGTGCGCTCACAACAAATTAAGGCTGACTTTAGATAGGTGGAAGGAGGCTTTACCTTTAGGTCATCCTGAACCTCTGTGGAGTAGCCAGGTATAGGACAGGTGCTGATGTAGTGGGCTACGATGTTGTGGGAGATGCCCGAGTCTTCTGGCCACCTGCCCCTGGGATCTCAGAAGCCACCCACCCTCCCCAAGTATCCCGAAGATACCACCTTAGGCAGCAGTGAAAGACTGGCTATTTTTCCTAGTGCTGTCTTGTGTGTCAATTTATTTATTTATTGTAACTGTTCTTGCTGTTTGAAAGAAGGGTTAGCTATAAAATCAGGCTGACCTCCAACTTTCTGTCCTGTCTCAGCCTCATAAAGGCTGGAATTATAGATATGTACCACCATGCTCAACACAACTACATTTTTTATGATTTAAATTTATTATTGTTGTTGTTATTATTATTGGTGTGTGTGTGTGTGTGTGTGTGTGTGTGTGTGTGTGTGTGTGTACACCATGGCATTCATGTGGAGGTCAAAGGACAAATTTAGGGTATTGATTCTTTCCTTCCACTGTGGAATCTCAAGATTCAAGTCAGGTTATCAGGTTTTCTCCGCAGGTACCTTTACCTACTGAGCCAACTCACCGACCCACGACTAAGTTTTAAAAGCACCTACCTTCCTCCATAGCTGAGAATAAAACTTGGAAAGACCAGAAAAAAATAAGATCTGCATTTTTGTTCTCATCTCAGGACATAAACTACATTTTAAAACCCTGCTTCCATTGTAAAAATGTTCAGTGTGGAAGCAATTGCACTGCAATAGGAGAATGGTTTTAACAAGTTACTAAACATGTGTAGTGTTTACTTTCAGTTATTAAAATTACGTTTTAGGGACTACAGACATGGCTCAGTGGTTAAGAACACTGGTTTCTCATGCAGAGGACCTGGGCTCAATTCCCAGCACCCACATGGCAGCTAACAGCTGTCCATAACTCCAGTTCCAGGGGAATCCAACACCTTCTTCTGACCTCCTCATTGCATTACAGGACACCCGTGAACTTACATACAAGCAGGCAATACACTCATGCACGAAATAAAAATAATAATTTAAAAATTATGTTTTATTTCAGTAGTGTATTATTTTTGATGATGTTAGAGACTGGACCCAGGCCTTCATTCATGTTAAGTAGGTGCTTTGCCACTGAGCTATATTCCCCAACCCTAATATATTTTAAATTTTATTCATGTATTTATTAATTTTTGAAACAGGGTCATGTTGCATAGCCCAGGCTGAACTTGAATTTTTAGCAATGTTCCTGCCTCCAGAATATTGGCATTACAAGTGTGCACTGCCATATCTGTCTTTAATTTAGTTGCCTTGTTGTTTTTTGTTTTTAGGATTTGTGGTGTGTGTGTGTGTGTGTGTGTGTGTGTGTGTGTGTGTGTGTGTGTGTGATTTTTGTCTATTTTTCCTCTGGAACTGAGGACCAAGCACAGGACCTTGTGCTTCCCTAAAGCACTCTATTACTGAGCTAAAACTCCAACCCCTGGCTTTAATTTAAGTTAATTAAAATTTTCTTTTTGTTTCTAATGATACAGGATCTCCCTGTAGCCCCAACTGGAACTTGCTATGTAGACCAGGCTATCCTCAATCTCACAGAGATCTGCCTGCCTCTGCCTCTGTAATACTGGGATTAATGGTGTGTTCTACCATGCCTGACTTAATTAAAAAAAATTTTTTAGACAGTCTCCCATAACTCTAGCTGACCTAGAACTCACTGTGAAGACCAGGCTAGCCTCTGTCTCACAGAGATCTACCTGCCTCTGCATCTGGAGTGCTGGGATTAAAGTTGTATTCTACCATGCCTGGCTCAATTTAAAATTTTTAAATATTTTTATTTCTATGACTGTGTATTATGTGCACAGCCAGCAGAGGCCAGCAGGGGGCATCTGATTTCTAGGAACTGGAGTTACAAACAGTTGTGAGCTGCTTTGTGTGGTGCTGGGTCTTCTGTGTCCTCAGCAAGTGTTCTTAACTGCTGAACCATCTCTCCAACTCCAATTAATTTAATTTGTTTTATTTTTGCCACCAATAGGAAATTTATTTATTTTTTTTTTTAAAAAAAACAGAACATTGGGAGGCTGGATAGATGGCTTAGCAGTTAAGAGCCCTGGCTGTTCTTGCAGAGGACTGGGGTTCGATTCCCAGCACCACATGATGGCTAACAACCATCAGTAACTCCAGTTCCAGTGAATCTGACACTGTCTTCTGACCTCTGAGGCATTGCATGTCATGGGTGCCCTTACATGCAGGCAATACACACACATACACATAAATAAATAAATAAATAAGTAAATAAAAATATTGTTTTAAATAAATAAACCTTTAAAATTTTCTGGACAGTGTCAGCATTAAAAAAATTTTTTTATGTGTATGACTGTATTGCCTGTGTGTATGTCATGCAATGCCAGTGGAGGTCAGAAGAAGGCCTCAGATTCCCTGGAACTGGAGCTATGGACAGTTGTTAGCTGCCATGTGGGTGCTGGGAACCAAACCCAGGTCCTAGGCAAGAACATCCAGTGCTCTTAACCACTGAGCCATCTCTCCAGCCCCTAGGTTTACTTATAATTGTTATAAAGTTGAACTGTAGAAATTTGTTTACTGAAACATTTTGATTTGCATTAATGCTTTATATCTCACATTTATATTAAAATCACTTAGAAACCAGGTATGGTGACAAACACCTTTAATCCCAGTGCTCCAGAGGCAGAAACAGGTGAATCTCTGAGATCAAGATCATCCTCGTCTGTATAGTGAGTTCCAGGCCAACTGGGGCTACAGAGAGACCCTGTCTCAAAACAACAACAACAACAAAAGAAAACTGCCAATGGCCCCTATTTTCCTGCCTGCACTCAGATACTTAGGTAGCTTTTGTTGCTGTTGTTTTTATTTATTTTTAAAATTTGTGTGTATGATGGGTTTGCCTGAATGTGTGTCAAGTGTGTGCAATGCCCATGGGGGCCCAAAGAGGGCATCAGATTTCTTGGAACTGGAGTTAAGGATGGTTGTTATTGGCCATGTGGTTCTTACTATGTAGCCCTGCCTTGTCTGGAACTCACTATGTAGACCAGATGACCTTAATCTCACAGAGATCCTTCTGTCTGCCTCTGGAGTATTGAGATTAAAGGCCTTCCCCTTCCCTCTCCCCCTCCACCCCTCTCCTCTTCGTCCTTAGAGCCTGCATACTTATTATTGAAGCAAGCAACTATTCCGGTAAAGCAGATAAAAATTAGATTCCCAGCCAGGTCACAGCACTCACCTTATTCCCAGCACTCAGGAGGCAGAAGAAAGCAGATCTCTGAGAGATCGAGGCCAGTCTGGTCTACAAAAAGAGTTCCAGGCCGTCTGGCAATCCAGGGAGATCTTGTCTCAAAAGCCAAAACCAACCAAACAAACAGAAATTAGATTCTCAGTTAAACACGCCCCAAACTCCAGATGTGGAAACGTTCAGCTCCACCTGGAGCCAGTTGCTGACCATGATTTGGCATAGATAGCAGAGTCATCCCTTCTTGGGAATCCTTCTACAACCAGTTCAGTTCTCCTCTGGTATCTTTTCCTGGAGTTGTATCTGATTGTGTTGCTGGTTTTCATCTGAATCCCCTGGGAATGGGACTATTTTGCTTTTGTGTCTTTGCCAAGAATCACTTGATTCTGAGCCTTGTGGAGAAGACAGGAGAGAAATGGAGTCAAGTGTGTGCACCTTGATGCAGAGAAAGGTAGAAGGGGAACACCTTGTCTTGATTGAGAACGGTGCCCTATCTACCTGTATAGTGAAAATCATGTTTAAAATTCAGTGTGAACAAGACTCCTGAACATTTCTCATGGTTTATTAATTATTGTTAATATTTTTCCAGTTGTCCTATACCTGTGTGCATGCTAAAATTGGAATGTGGAACATTCTGCTTTGTAACTTTGTTTTTCGGCTAGCTATAAATTGTAACATTAAACGAATAAAAGATTTTTTTTTTTTTTTTGCCCCATGATCCTGAGGCAGAGGCAGGTGAATCTCTGTGAGGTCTAGGTTAGCCAGGTCTACATAGCAAGTTCCAAGCAAGCTGGAGCTACAGGGGAACCCTATCTCAAAAAATAAAAGATTTATCTATCTAATCTTTAACGTGTATGTATGTTGAATGTATATATGTGTACAATATGTGTGCAAAAGCCTACAGAGATGTGAAGACGGCGTTGGATCCCTTAAAACTGGAATTATAAGTGGTTTAAGCCACTATGTGGGTGCTGGGAACTGAACCTGAGCCTTCTGCAAGAGCAGCTAGTGCTCTTAACGACTGAGCCATCTCTGCAGTCCTGATTGATAACATTTTTGCATGTAATTAAGTATTCCTGGCTGGGCGTGTTTGTACACCTTTAATTCCAAAACTTGGGAGGCAGATGCAGAAGGATTAGGAGTTCAAGTTCATTTTCTGCTAGGGTCTGAGTTGGAGGCCAGCCTGGGCTTCCCAAGATCCTGTCTCAAGAATAATGGATTGAAGAGGTGATTTAGCAGTTAAGAGCACTGGTTCTTCTTGTAGAGGACTTGGGTTTGATTTCTACCACGTACATGGTAGCTAACAGCTATCTATAACTCCAATTCCAGTGGATCTAACATTCTCTTTTTTCCTCTGTGGGCACTGCACACACATGGTGCACTTGCATACATGCAGGCAAAACACTCATATACACAAAATAAAAATAAACTTAAAAAAAATGAAAACATCTGGGTATGGTGACGCATGCCTTTAATCCCAGTACTTGGGAGGCAGGTGGATCTCTGTGAGTTCAAGGCCAGCCTGGTCAACATAGTGAGTTCCAGGCCAGCTGGGGCTACAGGGAGACCTTGTCCCAAAAAAAGACCAAAAAATAAAAATAAAAGATAAAGAAAACAAATCTTAACAGCCTGTACATATCATATCATTATGTCATTTGGATTTACTTAGATAAGTAAGTTAATATTTCAGTTGTTTCTGTAACTTCCCTGTTATTAATGTGCTGGGATGAATGTCCACGTGGTTTAGTCTTTGCACCTGTTCTTGATTTTTTTCCTCTGGGGAAATTCATGGGCATGCAATGAGACACCAACAGAAAAAAAAGGATCCATTTGATATCAAAACAGTCAAATGATCCTCAGGCAAGATGTAGCACTGATATGTCTCATAAATAAAATATACAGGCCATATATGAAGCTGTTTTTTCACTTACTTATCAACCTCAGGCTTTATGAGTTTTGAAATCCTTCCTGAAAAAATCTTATATCCTCAATGTTTTAATTTGCATTTCTCTGTTTATAACTGAGATCGAATATTAAAATGTTTTCAGGGTTTAAAATTTTAACTAGCTTTTAATTGAAAAAGTAATTCATGTACATGGTAAAAATATCAAACAGCACAAAAAAACTATACTATGAAACAGCAGTCTTCTTTCTGCCCTGAAGCCAGAGTCCCCTGGGGCGGCTGCCACCATCAGCGCCTTGTTTCTCCTTCCAGAAATACTGTGTGCGTAAATAACCATACATTCAAGTAGAAACAAATGTTTGGGTGCGTGTTCAGTGTGTGCATGGTACATGTCTATGTGTGTGCAGATGGAGGCCAGTGGATACCCTCAAGTCCTCAGGAACACTGTCCACTTCCTTTGAAACAGGGTCTTTCATTTGCTAGGGGCTCGCTGCTTATGGTAGGCTGACTGGCTCTAAAGTTCCTGAATCTTCCCGCTGTTGATTTCCCAGCTCTGAGATTACAAGCATGCACCACCACACTTGGCATTTTTATTTGCTTTCTGGGGATCAAACTCAGGTTCTAATGCTTTTGATCCAAGCACTTTATATTAACTGAACCATTTTCCTAGCCCAGAAGAAATGCCTGAAAAGGCTCCCCATGTACCCTCCTCTGGCCCCCTCAGGCACTCCCATGTGTATATTCATACATACATACATATATACATACACACATAAATAAATAAAAAAATCTTTAACAACAATTTCTTTTTTACTGTACTGGGGATCAAATCCAGGGCCTCACACATGGTACAGAAGAGCTCTACCATTAATCCATGTCCCATTTAGCTCTAGAAATACACTTGTGTACATCTATATATCTTTTTGGGGGACATTGAGAACATGTTTTAGAATAAAATGTGAATTCCAGTGGTTGGCAAAATGGCTCAATTGGCAAAGTGCCTGCCATGCCAAGGAGTTGAGTTTGGATTCCCAGAAGCCACATGGCAGCACATGCCTCTAACCCCGCAGAGGGAGAAGGGGTGGAGACAGGGGAATTCCTGTAGCTCTTTGGTCAGCCAGTCTTGCTAGATCTATGAGTTTCAGGTTCAGTAAGAGATTGTCTCAAAAAAAAAAAAAGTTTAAGGAATGTCATCTCACACCAACTTCTGGCCTTCCCATGCATGTACATACACATACAGACATCTGCTAACAAGTACATACGCTGTGCACACACAATGCACAAACCCCACACAATTTTTTAAAGAGTTACTTTGTTTTTAATTATTCACATGTGCGGGAGGGGGCAGGTATGTGCATATGGATGCCTCTACTCTCAGAGGTCAAGAGAGGGCATCCCCTGGAGCTGGAGTTGGTGTTGTGAGCTTCCTGGGTGAGTGCTAGGAACTGAGTTTGGATCCCCTCTTAGAGTAGTCTGAGCTTTTAACTGCTGAGCCATCGCTCCAGTTCCCCAGTTTTTTTAGGTCATTCTGAGCCTGTGTGCTGCCCACATCCGGCCTGTACTGCCTTTCCCACCAGTTACTGCTCTCCTGCCCAAGTCACCATTGCATTCCAAGCCCTTTCGAGTCCAAGGCTTTGTTTACAGGCCCTGCTTCCTCAGCTCAAATGGCACTTCCTGGAGAAGTCTTCCCCTAATGCTTGTTCTAAAGAGTCCCACCCACTCGACATCTTGGGGTCACATCCTTTGCTTGAGCTTCCTTCACAGCACTTACTGCTATCTGACATGATGTCATTTCTGGGTAATCTATTTGTTCATTGTGTGTCTCCTGCACCAGGACGTCAGCTTCACCTCTGCTTGGGTCTGATCTGCTTGGGTTCACCTCTGTAACTCCAGCACCTAGAAGAGCTCCTGGCAGAGACATCATCCTCTACGAGTAACTGAATGAATGAATGTTGGTATACTATCTTCTATTTGCTGTTTTCACTTAATACATGAAATACTTTAATAAAGTGCATACACATATACATATATGCCACACATATACCCATTTCGTTCTTTTTTATTGCTCTATAGTGTTTCTTTTCTCTCCCTCTCCTCCCTCCCCCCGCCTTTTTTTTGACACAGGATCTTTATGTCTAGCCCAGTCTGGATTGAAACTCACTCTGTAGCCTAATCTGACCTTGAATTTGTGATCTTCCTCCTCAATCTCCCAACTGCTGGGTTCTCCCTGCACCACCAGGTCTGACGTGTGTGTGTGTGTGTGTGTGTGTGTGTGTGTGTGTGTGTATGTGGTCTATAGTCTTGGCTGCCCTGGAACTCATTATGTTGTCCAGGCCAGCCTTTAACTCACAGCAGTCTCCTGCCCCAGCCTCCTGAGTGCTGAGATTACAGGCAGTACCTCAAGGCCTGGCTCCACAGTAATTTTTTAATGCCTTATTTATTTATTTTTATTTTATGAGTATATATTTATTTACATGTGTGTGAATGTATTGCCTGAATGCAAGTAAGTGTACCCATGTCATGCAATGCCCATGGAGGTCAGAAGAGGGTTTCAGATCCCTTGGAATTGGAGCTATGGATGGTTGTTTGTGGCCATTTGAGTGCTGGGATTTGAACCCCAGTCTTCTACAAGAGCAGCCAGTGCTCTTAACCACTGAGTCACTGCTCCAACCCCATCCACAGTATTTCTTTGAATTTGTTATTTCGTAATGTATTTAGCCAGTCTCTGGTGGATGGGCACTGAGGTTGTTTTTAGCATTTTGCTATTTCAAACAATGCTCACATACATATCATCGCCCACACAAGTGTTTCTATTCCTAGAAATAGAATTGCTGAGTCAAATGGCATGCGTGTTTGTCATTTTAACAAACATTATTGAGTGTCCCTCCAAAAAGGTCACACCAATTCAAACATGCATTTTCCTCCAGAAAGATACAGGAGTGTCTGCTTATCTATGCTGTGACCAAATCTTTATTAGCCATTCTTTTGATCTTTACCAAACTAGAGGAGAAATAGGTGAGAGGCAAAATCTGATTTCATAGGAAAAAAAAATGGCTTGTGAAACATGTTAAAAGATGTTCAATCTACCTGGGTGTGGCACATAGCTGGGACCCTAACACCCCAAAGGCCGAGGCAGAAGAATCATGAGCTCAATGCCAGCTTGGACTACACAGAGACAGCTTGTCATGAAAAGAAAGAGGAGGGCTGGGATGTAACCCAGCTGGTAGAGTGCTCGCTTAGCATGCATGAAGTCTCGGGTTCAGTTCTCAACATTGCGTAAACCAGGCTTAGTGGCGCATGTCTGTAATCCCAGACCTTGGGAAGTGGAGACAGAAAGATAAAAAATTCAGTTATCTTTCAGTTATATAATGAGTTTGAGGTCAACTTGGGATACCTGGGATATTGTCTCAAAAAACAGAAAAAAAAAAGTAAAAAAGACTAAACTTTATTCAGAAAGATACACAAACTAGGACTGGGTTTAACAGCTTAGTTCGTAAGAGCACCTGCTGTGTGAGCACGAGAGCTTGAATTCAAATCCCCAGCACCCATGTAAAAGACTGGGTGTGGCTGTGTGCGTATTGTAGGAGTAGGTGCAGATCACTGGCCACCAGCCTAGTCCAGATACAGTGAGAAACCCTATCTCAAGAAAATAAGGCAGAGTGTGATAGAGCAGGACACCAAGGTCTTCTTCTGGCCGCTGTAAGCATGTGCACAGGGACACACAACAGCACACACATGTGTGCTATACCAGGCTCACATGCATATGTAAACATAGTTGGACTGGGGAGTGGGTAAGGGCACTTGCCACCAAGCCTGATGACCTGAGTTGGATTCCTGGGATCCACAGGGTGGGAGGAGAGAACCAACTCTCAAAAGTTGTCCTCTGGGGCAGGCAGATCTCTGTGAGATTGAGACCAGCTTGGTCTACAAAGCAAGTTTCAATCCAGTAGTGGCTACAGGGAGACCCTGGCTTAAAAGAACCAAAAAAAAAAGTGTTTTCCTCTGACCTCCACACACATACCATGGCACATGTGTGCCCAACACGTATATACATATATGCACACAATGAACAAATAAATAAAATGTAATTTAGAAAGCTAACAAAAACATATACACATTGACACAAACACACACAAAACCTACAAATTAAGCAAGGCATGTAAAATCCTAGTACTTGGGAGGCTGAGTTAGAAAGGTTGACAGTCTATTCAAGGCCTGCCTATGCTATATAGTGAATAGGAAGTGTGATGGTTGGTTTTAATGCCAACTTGCCACAATTAGAATCGCCTGAGTAGGGAACCTCCCCTGAAAAATTGTCCTGATTGGAAGACCCACCGCACAAGCGGGCAGCACCTTCTGGGAGCAGCCGGGATAAAAAGGGCTCAGCAGAAGGCAGGGCGTTCACTTTTCACCCTCCTGGTCTTTCCTCTCGCCTCCAAGTTGGTTTCCCCTGTTGCTCTTGCTTGCTGACTCCGCGCTTTCAGGACCAGCATTTCTAGGCTTCTATCATCGACCAAGGACCAGCAACTCTCAAAAACCCTCTAGGTTTTTGGTGCCAGATTGGTTGGGTTTGCTGAGGCACTCAGCCTCCTAGACTGAGCAACTACTGGGTTGTCAGCCTCTCCAGTTTTGTTGACCTCACCTGTGGTAGACAGCCGCTGAGGTATCTCGCCTCAAGAATGGAGCAACTCCCAGGTTCTCAGCCTCTCGGGGTGTCTCAGCTGTTGTTACTTTGATGTAAACTGACTTAATAATTCTTTTAATACATATTTATCGTATTGGCTCTGTTTTTCTAGAGAACCCTGAAAAAAAGCCAGACAAGTAAACCCTGTCTCAAAAAAAAAAAAAAAAGCAAAACAATCATTAAGGATGTGGTTCAGTGATAGAGCTCTTGCCTGGCATGCTTGAAGGCCTGGGTTTGATCCTCAGCACCATAGGAGTAGTGACATATATCTGTACTCTAAGCACTGGGGAGATGAGGGCAGGAATATCAAGTTCAAAGTCATGCTCAGCTATATAGAGAGTTTGACACCAGCAAAAGAACTTTCAAAAAGTTTTGTTGGGCTGGAGAGATGACCCTATAGTTAAGAGTATACTGTTTTAGCAGAAGACCCAAGAACCACACTGGGCAGCTCACAATTGCCTGTAACTACAGATCCAGGAGATGTGACATCATCTTCTGTCCTGTCAGGTCATCTGCACTCATGTGCATGCATGCTTACACATACACACATACCTGTAATTAAAAATAAAATCTTAAAAATGTTTTATTCAGAAAAGCCATTTTATGTTTAGTCTATTAAAGTCCTTCTGCTGTGTTTTTGTTTAGTACTTTTACAGTTTTTCTTAAACATTTTTAACCTTATGAGAGTCCATTGTCCTGATACTCATTAGATCAACTGAAGAAGGATTGGGTCAAACTCCATTTGCTGCTTGGTTTCCATCAGCCTGCTATAACACGAGTGTTCTGATGGTTGAGAGTGATGGTCTCCTGTAATGTTTGCCGAGACCTGTATTTAATAGTCCTTTACAATTCTGAGTACCTCTTTACCCCAGTGCACGGTTATCAGGTCAAGTGGCCACTGATACCCAGGGAAAGACTAGTGGCCTGTTCACTTGCTACTTGGGACTGCTTGGGATGGTAGTCTTTAGCAGGCCTGGCCTCTGTTCCAGACAGTAGACTGTCTGAAAACTGACTGAGCTCTGGAAATTTGTAAGGGATTATAGCTTTCCTTTCTAATGGCATCAGTCTTTTACTCCCTTAGCTCTAGATTTGTTTGTTTGAATTTTTTTTTTTTCATATGCAGGGTCTCTATAGCCCAAGATGACTTCAAACTCACTATGTAGCTGAGAATGACTTCTGATCCTTCTGCTTCTACCTCCCAAGTGCTGGGATTACAACACCACTAATCCTGGCTCTGTTTAGATTTTCTTTTTTAAAAATATTTTACTTAGTTTTATTTTTGTGTATAACTGAGTGTTTTGCCTGTATGAATCTGCACCCGTGTCATGCAGTAGCCATGGAGGTCAGAAGAGGTCAGATCCTCTGTAACTGGAGTTATGGATGGTTGTTAGCCACCATGTGGGTGCTGGGAATCGAACCCAGGTCCTCTGTAAGATCATGAAGTGCTTCTTAACCAGTAAGCCATCTTTCCAACTCCTCTTTTTGATTTTCTAATTATATTTCTAATTCCATTTATTTTAGTGTGTGAGTGTGTGTGTGTGTGTGTGTGTGTGTGTGTGTGTGTGTGTGTGCGTGCGCGCGCGCGTCTGTGTATGAGATCAGAGGACAGTTTTTTGGGAGTCAATTCCCTGCTTCCATCATGTGGGTCCCAGGGATTGAACTCAGGTTGTCAGGCTTGGCAGCAATAGCCTTTACTCACTGAGACAGCTTGCTGACTGTTTTGGTTTTTTGAGATAGGGTTTCACTTTGTAGCCCAGGCTGACATCAAACTCTATAAGTAATGCCTAGCAAGACAGTGCACGCCTTTAATCCCAGCCTTCAGGAGGCAGAGGCAAGCAGACCTCTGTGAGATTGAGGCCAGCCTGATTTACATGGTGCATTTCAAATGGACTGAAACTAGAGAGACCCTGTCAAAACAAAACAAAACAAAAAAAAACAAAAACAAACTATCAGTCGTGGAGGCTTGAATCTTACCTCTTACTTCTTGAGTGCTGGTATTACAAGTGTGCACCACCAGGCCCAATTGTAGATTTAAAAATAAAATACAGAACTCGACATCACTCACATGACCATTAGTCCATCTTGACCCTGCTGAGACCGTAAGACCAACCAACCTAACTAACTGCCTACAATATCCTTGCACTCCCTATTAGTAATTCCATCCACCTAGGGGAGCAGCTGAGGGCTACACCAGGGCTTAGCCTTCCAGGTGCCTCATCCAGAAGCCTCATTCCTTAACAGTATATACAATCATTAGCCCCAAAGGGCATCTCAAAGATACTTGGTCTACTTTATGGCTTCTGGACCTCCCTAGACAGGTGGTAGGGCCTCAGGTCTTAACCAAGTAAATCCACTGTAGCATTCCTCTGTTGGTAGGGCCTCCGGTGTTAACCAAGTAAATCCACTCTAGCATTCCTCTGTTGGAGCCTCACATCCACCTTCTCAGGGTAGTGTCAGAAAAACTCTGTAAGTTTTCTACTCAAGGTTTCTTGCACAAGGTTTTCAGACTCAGCCTCCCAATACCCCCAGCTCAGGACCCATCCTTTTCTAATGAGGTGATAATGTGACCGGAGATCTGGCAAGGCTGCTGTTTCAGCCTCCTTTCACAGCTTTGTGATTCTTACCATCACATGCTGATCTGACTCTCAACATGGCTTCTGGACATGCAACATTGACTGTTAGCTATTCTGAGTATGTCATTTTCTATTTTTGCAAGGTTCAATGTTGATAGGAAAAGCTGGTTTATGGGCTAGCTCAGTTGGTAGATAACTGCTTAATTTACAAACCCAGCCCTGGTTATAATCCCCAACATCACATAAAGTGGGTGCTGTAATGCCAGCCTATAATCCAAGCACTCAGGAGATGGAGGCAGCAGTTTCAAAAGTTCAAGGTCATCCTTGGCTATATTTAGCTCGGGATCAGTGTGGGTTACATGAGATCCTGTCTCAAAAATCAAAGCAAAGTAAAACAAAAAGCTGGTTTACTCTACCTTTTCTTCGAATGATCACTGTCCCAATAGATGACATGGTATCCCCATTTCCCACTCCAATTTTACCTTCCACCTGAACCTCATCCCACTAACAGATGAAAATCTTAGTATATTTTGTTTTAAGGCAGAGTCTTGATAGGTAGCCCTTGCTATCCCGGTACTCATTTTTTTTGTCCCTGAGCTCAGGAGGCTTCAGCGTCCTAAATGCTGGGATCACAGGCATACAGCAGGACACCTGTCCTTAGTTGTTGTTATTATTATTATTAATTATTTTTTTAGAGACAGTGTATTATGTAGATATTTTCTCTGAATTCAAACATTCCCCTGTGGTACAAGGAAGGAGATATCTAAGACTCAGGAAGCTAATGAAATTTACAAGGTCCAGGAAGTTCAACAAGTTGCAGGTCCCAAGGCTCTCACCCAAGGTTGTATAGTCAGTAAGTGGTTGCTACCAGAGAGGAGACTGTCTGGTAAAGCTGCCTGCAACCTGGGCAGGACACCCCAGGGATGCAGCTTTCATGAGTCCTCATCTATGCTGGAGTGGGCTTTTCAGTGATGCAAATGTTTTATGTTATCTGTGCACCTGTAAGTAATCCCTCACACATGCTCCTGTAAGTAACCCCAATAAACTCATTGGTTCACCAAGCCAGACTTGGGTGAAATCTTTTCCTTGACCTGTCATTGGTGTCTTGACAAGAAAAAGTCATAGTACAGGGTCTCACCCAGGCTGGCCTAAAACTCCTGAGCTCAACCAATTCTTTTGCTTAACCCTCCTGAATAGCTGGGACTAGTTGTATACTCACATGCCCAGCTAAAACCTTAGAAAAAATTAATTAAATTTATTTATTAAGCTTATTTTATGAGCATGAGAGTTTTGCCTGCATGTATGTAAATGAACCTCATGTGTACAATGCCACATGGAGGCCAGAAGAGGGCATTAGGTCCCCTGGAACTGGAGTTACAGATGGTTGTTAGCTGCCATGTGGGTGCTAGAAAACAAACCATGTCTTCTGCAAGAGCAGCCAGTGCCCTTACCCTCCGAATAATATCTCCAGCCCCTAAAACCTTAGAAATTTTGTTGTCATCTCATGTCAAGGGTCATCACCTCCCACCACCAGCAATAATTTCCAGATACCATCGGAACAGGAAGTAATCCAACTCTACAATCCTTTTCAGAAAGTTTTCCAGAGTTTCTCTTGGGACCAATTGTCAGGGGGAAAGGTGGAGCATGGCTGTTAGGGTGGGAGACCGTTTCTTTGTGCAGTCAGTTGGTTATTACGGAGAGTAAGACAGGTCTGGAGGGACGTGAAGCTGAAAGGCGTTGAAGTGACATTAAGCCATGTCTGATTCAAAGGCCTATCATAGATTTTCTTTCCCAAGCAGGCTTCTTCCATTTGCATTTATTGATGGAATGTTGATGGATCGGTCTGGTCCTCCTTCAGCATCTTATTTCATGTTATGCTTTCTCTTGAGTGCTTCCTTTGTTTCCTCTCTTTGGCTCCATGATGTGCATTGTCTTTTCTTCAGGCCATTTCACTGCATTGGTGGCAATTTAGCATGTTATTTCTTCTAGAACCACTAGACTTTGTCAGGACAAGATGTGTCAGATATGCTAAGCTGTGACCTGATGCATGAAAACTGATTCCACCCAGAAATGTGCTCCTGTGTGTTTTACAATTTTTGTTTGTGCTCTGCATAGAGATTTTGACAAAGTCTATTTTATTTATTAAAGGGGGGAAAGGAGGGAGGGAGGAGGGAGGGAGGGATGGAGAGAGAGAGAGAGGGAGACAGAGAGAGAGAGAGAGAGAGAGAGAGAGAGAGAGAGAGAGAGAGATTGTGTTTGTGATTGCCTGCATTGGTTTGGAGAAATATTCCTGAGAGAATTTCAGTTTTTGACTAGGGTTAATGAAAAACAAATCTTATATTTACAATTTTACTGCCTGATGACTGGAAGAAATTTCTATATACCAGTCTCTCTCTTTCTCTCTCTCTCTCTCTCTCGTCTCACATTGTAACCCAGGATAACACTCTCCTGGAATTTATTATGTAGCCCAGGCTGTCTTTAAAACCCTAATATTAATCCTGCCTCCGTCTCCCAAGTCTGGGATCACAGGTGCGAGCCACCCTGTTTCATAGCTTGTTCTTGTCAGCTACCCTCAGTGTACTGTAGGGTAAGCCTCTACTGCTTTGTATGGTGGTGTCCTCTTCACTGTGTCCTGCACCAGGTAAGCGGACACAGAGTGTGTTAGGGCTTCCCTGCCCCAGATGGACTGGCAACAACTCTATTAGAAGAGGAATGAACTGAACCCTACCTGTATTGATTCCACACCTTACATCAGCTTCCTCTCACTCACGTCTCACTCCCTCATCACCCGACATGGGGCTGTACTGGTTACTATTCTGTTGCTGTGATCAAACACCATTATCAAGGCCATTTACAGAAGGAAAAGTTTATTGGACTTTCGGTTCTAAAGGGCTAAGAATCCATCATGGTGGGGAGGCATGGCAGGAGGTACACTGAACACTTACATCTTTAAGCAGGCACCAGAAGCAGCAACGTGACTGTGAACTTTCAAAGCCTTCCCCCAGAGTGCCTCCTCCAGCAAGGCCACACCTCCTAAACCTCCCAAATAGCACCACCAACTGACCAAGGGTTCAAACACTTGGAGCCTATGGGGGACAGTCTCATTCAAAACACCACCAGGGCAAAAGAAAGGAATATTGGTCTTTTCTGATTGAAACAAACAGCCTTAGCAATGAGAATTTTTACAAAAGCGTATCAGGGCTAGGGATATAGCCCAGTTGGTAACGTACCTGACTAGCATGAAAAAAGCCTTCAGTTCCATCTCCAGCACCACATAGACTGGGCATGGTGGGGCACAACTGTAGTTCCAGCACTCAGGAAGTAAAGGCAGGAGATCAGAAGTTCAAGTTATGTAGCAAGTTCAAAGCCAGCCTGGGAATACATGAGACTATATGAGGAAAAGCGCAGGGATCGGGGGTTGGGGAGTGGAGGGCGCTGAAGTGGAGGGATGGCTCAGCAGTTAAGAGCACTGGCTGCTCTTGCAGAGGACCTGGGTTCAGTGCCCAGCACCCACATGTCATCTAACAACTGTCTGTAACTCCAGTTTCAGTGAATTTGTCACTCTGGCATCCGTGGCTATTGCACGCATGGGTGCACCTAAGTACATTCAGAACACTCATACATACAAAAAAGTGTAAATGAAAAGGGAGAAAAAAAAGAATATGCCCACGTGAAAATCTTGAGAGGTCAGTCTACCATTGTCCCCAAATAGGGTTGAAGATCTAAAGCTTAAGCTTCTCTAATTATGAATCAGCTTCTAAGTACAATTTATAAAGGTCAAAAATTTAGAAGTTGGATGGTGGCAAAATCAGAGGCAAGTTGGTTGTAAGATTCAGCTATTAGACTGGTGTTAACTGAAGATGATTTGAAGGCTGGAGTGTGGCTCAGAGGTAAAGCTCACAGAGTCCTGGGTTCAACCCCAGTACAGGAAAAGAAAATGACTTGCTATCATCCCCATGCTGTGTTGCCTGCTTCCTAATTTAACAGACATTAATTAATGTAGGCTAGGTGTAAGAAATTCTAAATTTTTACTCATGATTGATTCTTTTAAGGTAGAGTGTTTTCGTGGCATTCCTAAGGCCTGGGTTTGATCCCCAGCACTGCATAGACCTAATGTGGTGGTGCTGATCTGTAATCCAGCACCCAGGAAATGGAAGCAGGCGGGCTGGAAGGTAAAGTTCATCCACTGTTACAAAAGTTTGAGACTTGTCTGGGCTACAAGAAACCTCGTCTTAAAACAGTAACAGTAGGGGCTGGAGAGATGGCTCAGTGGTTAAGAGCACTGGCTGCTCTTGCAGAGGATCAAGGTTTGGTTCCCAGCACCCATATGGTGGCTAACAACTGTCTATAAACTCCATTCCAGGGGATCCAACCCTCTCTTCTGGCCTCTGCAGGCACTGCATGACATGGGCGCACCTACCTACATGCATACTCATAGACTTAAAAAAAATTCTTAAAAAAGAATAACAAAACCCAGTAACTGGGCTGGAGAGATAGCTCAGTGGTTAAGAGCACTGGCTGCTCTTCCAGAGGATCAGCACCCACACATCGGCTAACAACTGTCTGTAACTCCAGTTCCAGGGGATCAGATGCCCTCTTCTGATCTCTGTAGGTATTGCATGACATGGGTGCTCTTACATACATGTAGGCAATATACTCATACACATAAAAATAAAAGTAATAAATAAAATACATATATTTAAAACTCAGTAACAATAACAAAAGACCAAACCAAATAAAAAACCATTTTTTAACACTTTTGCCTCTGTGGTGCATGGCCTGCAGGTTAAGCTGATGGTCTGAAGTTGAAGAGCCTGGAGATACAGGGTTAGAGTATTTGCCTAGCATGTGAGACCCTAGGATCAAGCCCTAATACAGGAACTAAAAAGGAAATGATAGTCATATTGGTATTGTCTGAAATGGGAGCCACTAACAACAACTCTCTATTACAGTGAAACTCTTACAGAAAGCCCTTGCTGCACAAGCCTGACAATCTGAGTTGAATCCCTGGAAGCCATGTAAAAGTGGAAGGAGAAAACCAGCTGCACAAAGGTGTCCTCTGATCTCCATATGCCTGCTCTGCCACACACACACACTGCAATCGGGCACACACAATATTTTTTTCTTTCTAGATTTATTTATTTTTGGGACAGGGTTTTATTGTGTATCCCTGGCTGGCCTGAAACTAGTCATGTAGACCAGGCTAGCCTTGAACTCACAGAGTTCAGCATGCCTCTGCCTACTGAGTGCTGGGATTAAAGGTGTGCATCATGTCACTCAATTTTAAATTTATTTTTGCTTTTAGTTATGTGTTCTTGTGGAGGTTTCTCCATGTGACTGTGGGTACCTGAGGAGGCCAGAATAAAGCATTGGATCCTCTGGAGCTGGAGTTACAGGTGGTTGTGAACTGCCTGATGTGGGTGCTGGGAACCGAACGTGAGTCCTCTGCAAAGGCAGTGTATGGTTTTAACTGCTGGGCCATCGCTCCAGCCTTCACAATAACAGCTAAATATATATATATATATATATACATTTTTTTTTTTTTTTTTTTTTTTTTTTACTATGTCTAGTACCTGAAAATTTGAATTTCAGGGCGCTGAAGAGATGGCTCAGCAGTTCACAACACTGGGTGTTTCTTGCACAGGACCCAGGTTCAATTCCCAGTACCTACCTGGCACCTACCTATCAATAACTCCAGTTCCAGGGAACACCAATGCCTTCTTCTGACCTCTGCAGGTGTTGCATGACATGGGTGCACATACATTCAAGCAATGCACTCATATACATAAAATAAAAATTTTTTTAAATCTTTAAAATAATTGAATTTCAAATGCGCAAACTTGCTTTTTAAAAATTTTGCCAAGTGTCTACACAGTGAGTTCACACCTTGCTGGACCGTATAGTGAGCTCCAGGCCAGCGGGGGCTGCACAGCGAAACTCCAATAATAATAATAATAATAATAATAATGATAAAATGTTCACACCTTGCTGGACCATATAGTGAGCTCCAGGCCAGCCGGGCTGCACAGCGAAACTCCAATAATAATAATAATAATAATAATATTGATGATAAAATGTTAATAACTAGTATTAATTTTGGGTTTGGAGACAGTCTCACACTGTAGCCCTGGCTAGTCCATACTTGCTGAATGATCCAGGCTGTCTTCAAAGTCTAAGCAACCCTTAGCATCCCAAGTTCTGCAATCACAGGTGTGATCTGCTGCACTCAGTAAATAAATGTTCATTTCTGATGTTATTATATTTCTTCATCTAAGGTTTAGGCTGAGGACATAGTTCAGCGGCTGGGCATTTGCCTAGCATGCATAACAGCCCTGGCTTCTCTTTCCAGCACTGCTACCACAGAAGGCAGTGACAGTTTGGACCCACAGTGAGGGGGACAAAGAACCAGGGAGGGGATGGAGGAGAATGCCAAATGATAGTTGTGCCCACAGGGTCTTTCCTTTTCTTCTGGGAAGTATACAGAGCAGCTTGGAAGGCCACACATACAGTAGGCCTGACCAATCTTAAGCACATGCTCAGGGCCCATCATATTTTTAGGCATTCACAAGAAATATTTCAATTTCTGGACCTGGGGATGTGGCTCAGTTGGGAGAGTATTGCCTAGCACTTATGGTTTTGGAATGGGCTCCAGCACTGCATAATCCAGGTATATTCGTACAGCCTGTAATCCTAGCACTTGGGAGGTAAATTCAGAACAATGAGTTCCAGGTCATCCTAGCTACACAGAGAGTTTGAGGCTAGCCTGGGATACATGAGACTCTGTCTTAAAATATATATACACATATATAGTTGTTTGTTGCTGTGGTTGTTAAAGGAAAGGGGGCCCTTTAAAACAAAGTGGCTTGGACCATTTTGTGTGGTCATAATGTGTGGGAGAGGGTGTTCATCTCGGACTCAGATGTCTTCCTGTCCACCTCCCCTCTGTTCATCAGCCTCCCCTAACGGTGCCTCCTGTGCCGGGGGCCGGAGCAAAGAAGTCAGTAAGAGAACGTAGACTTCCCAACAGTTCCAGGTCAGAGGAGACCCTGGGTGCAGGCTTAGAAAATGGGTTTGGAGAAGCAAAGAGGGAGGGAAGGCAAAGCTATGCCCTTAAGACTTGGAGAGCGTGAGCGCCTTCTTTACAAACCCTTAAATTTTGAAGAGGAAGAGGCACAGGCTCAGAAAGGATGAGGAACTTGCTCACACTCGTAGAGATTCAGGTTTCCTTTGCGGTTGATCTGACACTCAGCCCCAGACTCCTTCACTGATTCCTGGAATTCCTCTGGCTATCGCGGACCATGCGAAGGGTCCCAAGGGGCAGTTTCTATGCAAAGTGTTCTCTTGTCCCTAAGAGCTCTTCTCTTTTCTCCATTCTTGAGGTCTCAACTTCCCTTTGGTATACTGATGAAGTATGAGAAGGTGTGGTATAGGTTGGCCCTGATCCTTCGGTAAGGGGCCTGCTACCATCACATCACACACGCGGGCTGGCAAGCAGGAAGGCGGCTCGGCCCCTTTAAGTCTCGCCCAGGAACACCGGGACAGGCCGCTGGGTTCCGGGATCAGCCGGTCGGGGAGAGCCGGTCTCCAGTCTCAGCTCGGCCTTGGGATCCAGTTCCCGCGGTGCCCCACCCCGCGGGTCGGCTGCTTCCAGACTTTGGTTCTCCGCCTAGAGAAAATGAGCCGCATCTACCACGACAGCGCCCTCCGGAACAAGGCGGTGCAGAGCGCGCGGCTGCCCCGGGCCTGGGACCCTGCTGCCCACCAGCGGTAGGCTGTGCGGTCCCCGGGTCCCGCGCGGGGTGGATTGTGCCTACGGCATCCCTGGGGTCCAGGAGCCCACATTTGGCGAGGAGTGGGCCCAGCCGCGTCCTCGGTACCCGCCAGGAATGGGCTGTGCGGTGTCCTTAGCCCTGGGACTCCGGGGATTGGCTGGGTCGTGTCCCTGGTGCTGCTGGCCTCGGGTGGGCTGGGCCGGGTCCCAGGGCCCTGGGCGCCGGGCCTTGGACCTGGGTCAGAGACCTGCTCAGAGATTGGGATGGGAGTGGGGAGTGAAAGAGGGGCTGTGATTGGGAGGTCAAACTGGGGTTGCCAAAGCCACCTCTGGGCCTCCAAGCCCACTCTTCCTGGCTTTCCTGATTGCCACACACCCGGAAGACAGGTACATTTGAAACTCCTGCCTGCACATTGCCCTCGGAAGGGATTCCAGACTTCTTAGTGGGACCCCAGAGGCTGTGCTTGGGTTCCCAACCGACCTTGGTCCTTTTCCCACACCAGGACTCTAAACTCTAGCCACTTTTTACACTGCTGTGCCTCTGTGCCTTAGCCGTAAGTAACCGGTAGGTGCAGCCGCAGAAACACAGGTGGGACGGTTGGAGCGTGCAGAGGTACAGGCCCTGCCCAAGGTAAAGAACAGAATGAACCATTCCATTTACAGCCAGAAACATTAAAAAATATGTGAAATAAGCCAGATCCAGAAAGACAATGATCTCGGATGTAGAATCTAAACTCCAATTCACAGTAGTTTTTAGGGAAGGCAACCAAGGGGCACAGAGAGTAACAAGAGGAGCTGGTTCTGGGGATCTAATGTGTAACATGGTGGTGCTGAGTGTGTACATTAATTTCATTGTATGAATCATTGCACTGTGCACATATTTCAAGTTATCAAGTTATACACTTTGAATATATACTTCTCAGTTAAATATTTTTAAAAGGTATTTGAGGGACTGGAGAGGTAGCTTAGCAGCTAAGAGCAGTAGCTGCTTGTGAAGAGGACCCAGGTTTGATTCCCAGCACCCACATTGTGGCTAACAAGCATCCGTAACTCCAGTTCTAGGGGACCCAGTGCCCTCTTCTGGCGTCTATGGTTATTGCACACATGGTGCAGGCAAAACACTCAAACACATAAAAATAATTTGAGCAGAGCGAGTGTTTAGAGACAAGCAGTCTTGGCCCACCCCTCTTCCACTGTCATATTAGGTCTACCCCTTTCCCACATCTGTGGTTCTAAAAAAGAAAGCCCCCAGGTTCTGCTTTTATGAAAACTAAAATCAGGAAGTGGTAAGGGAGTGGAAACAGTTCCAGCTCCATTCCGTGTGGGGCCCTGTAACCTTGGTCTAATCCCCAACTCTGAGTCTCCAGTTTTCTACTTGTAAGGAGATAATAACTATTTCCTTGGGCTGATGACCAACCACCTAGGTATGAATGAGTTCAGGAATAGGAAAGTGCTTTAAAATAGATGAAAAGGGGGCCAGAGAGGTGGCTCAATAGTCAAGAGCACCTGCTACTCTTTCAGAGGACCAGAGTTCAGTTCCTAGCATCTGAACTGATGTTTGCAGGCTCACAATTGCTTGTGAGTACAGACCAGGGGATCCAACATCCTCTTCTGGACTCTGAGAGCACCTGCATGCATGTGGCATATACTCACTCACAGACACACATAAATAAAAGAAATAAAAATAGCCTGGTGTGGCAGTGGATACCTTTAATCCTGGC
Source organism: Eospalax fontanierii (assembly GCA_035773235.1). Taxonomy (NCBI): domain Eukaryota; kingdom Metazoa; phylum Chordata; class Mammalia; order Rodentia; family Spalacidae; genus Eospalax; species Eospalax fontanierii. The sequence goes on along the minus strand of CM069524.1, from coordinate 147,806,479 downwards.
ACTCAAGAGGGAGAAGCAAGTGGATCTCTGTGAGTCTGAGGCAAGGCTGCTTTACAAAGTGAGTTCCAGGCCAGCCAGGACTACCCAGTGAGACTGTCTCCAAAAACATCTTTTAAAAAAGACAGGTGAAGGGGCTGGAGAGATAGCTCAGAAGTTAAGAGCACCAACTGCTCTTGCAGAGAATCAGGGTTCATTTTCCAGTACTCACATGGCAGCTAACAACCATCCGTATCCCCAGTTCTAGGGAATCTCTTGCCTTCTTCTGACCTCCAAGGGCGTTGCACTTACACAGATGCAGACAATACACCCATACACATAAAGTAAAAATAAAATATTAAAAAAGACAGGTGAAAAGGGAAGATATATTTGTTTATTATTATTATTTATTATAATAATAATTTATTATTTATATAGCATAGACACCCCTAAATTTGCTTAGACAAAAAGTAGAATTATTTATTTATATGTTTATTTACTGCATTTCATTATGAATTCAAGGCTGGGCTTGAACTAACTGTAGCTCAGGCTGGCCTCATACAGCAATTGTCTGTTTGTACCTCCCAAGTGCTGAAATTACAGGTATGTGCCATCAAGCACACTGTAAAAATACTTTGTATTTAGTAAGTGCTAGTAGTTTACAGGACACCTTCCCATTCATGATCTTAGGCCAGCATCAGAGTTGCACAGTGAAGCAGCTGTGTTTCTTCCCATTTGTGGATAAGGATCTGAGGATCTGGTTGCAATAACTCCTGAAGGAGAAGGCCATACCTTGGGCTCAGCTCTGCCTGGGTAGGTTCCTCCTGTCCTTTAACCTCTGGAGGAATGGGAGTTCTGATGTGGGAAGCAGAGAGGGTTGCTCCATACCAGGCCTGCTCAGAGCCAGGTGAATAGAGACTGAGGTGAGACTTGCTTCAGTGTTAGTGCAGATTCTAGTCTGGGCCATAAAACTTGAGTTGGGCCTCCTTCCTAAGGACAGACAGAACGGGCATTCCTTCTTCCCTTCTCGTCTCCAGGGGAAATGGTGTCTTGCTGGAGGGAGAGCTGGTGGATGTATCTCGGCACAGCATCTTGGATACCCATGGCAGGAAGGTGAGGATGTATCCTGTGTGACACTCACAGGGTTACCCTCACCCGTCAAAGCATTTGAGTCCTTACCCAAAGCATCTCCTTGTGCTGGGCTCCACCAGTGTGAAGACATGGGATCTAGGCCCTTCTTGAGGGGCTCACAGAACAGATAGCTACAGCCAAACAGGACCAGTAAGTAGAAAGGGACTTTTAGGGCCTTGAAGGGTAGTAGACAGGTGGGAGGATCTAGTTCTTGCAGGAAGAGCCTGGGCCTGCAGCTACTATGTTGGTGGTCTTCTGTTTTTGCTTCACAACCTCCTGAAATTGTGTCCTTGGTCTTTTCCATCTCAAGTATCTATGACCACTCTTGGCAGTCACCATCCCGTCCTAGCCCAGAAGCCCTGTCTGACTCCATCCATAGGAGCAGTCTCTGCTACCAGCTCACTATTTTCATGCGCAGAGATGCCTTGCAATACTCTTTTCCTTAACTTGCAAGTCAGAAGAAGGACGAACCAATATGGCATCCCCAGTCAGACTGCCCAGGAGAACTGCACCAACATGGGGCTGGCCTGCCTCTGCTGCCCTGGCACAGGCAGGTGTTCATCCAGTCCCTCTCCAAACTTGCCTCCTCCAAGTCCCTCACTCGAATGATGCATAGGGGAGTTCCTGCTCAGCCACCAGCCTGGGAGCCCCTACCTGCTGTCTCCTCTCCCCAAGAGGGGAGCCCTGGAAGCCAGCTCTTGCCGTTTTCTGCAGTGTCCCATGCAGCCAGGTTCCTTCTCAACCATTCCCTTTTCTTCTCCACCCTCCATAACCACCCTCCTTCCGGGGACCCTTAGCTGTTCCACATAAAGGCTTGTGCCTCCTAACTTCTGCTGGTTCTGAGAGCTTATTCCTGTCCCCTTGCCACCTCATTTCCAGAAGGATACCTCTGAGGGTCTTGCTCCTGCCCCTCAACTTTTCTTTTTAAAAAAAACTTTAGTTTTCATTTACTTATTTTTACTTTATATGTATATGTATATTGTCTGTATGTAAGTGCACCCAAGTCGTGCGTTGTCTGAGGAGGACCGAGAGGGTGCCAGATTCCCCAGAACTGGAGTCACAGATGGTTGTTAGTCCCTATGTGGTACTGGGATTTGAACCCCGGTCTTCTGCAAGAGCAGCCAGTCCTCTTAACCCCGGAGCCATCTCTCCAGCCCCTTAAGATTCCTTCTTGTTCTTTTTTATCTACCAAAGAAAATCTGGAAGCTGAAGAGATGGTTCCATGGTTAAGAGCACTAGCTGCTCTTGCAGAGGACCCAGGTTCAATACCCAGCACCTATATGGCGGCTAACAACCATCTGTAACTCCAATTCCAGAGGATTTGAGGCAGTCTTCTGACCTCCACAGACATTACATGACATGGGTACACATACACACATGCAATACACTCATACACATAGAATAAAAATAATAAATAAAATATTAGAAAAAAAGGAAAATCTGGACTTCCAATGGCAACTCAAGGCCTGTCTAAAACCTATCTTAATGGCTGCTGTAGCCTGAGTTCTATTGGGTCTCTGCAGTGCTTAGATGTGCACATGGCCTCTTGATTTCTCTGCTTTATGTGCCTGGCTCAGGCCTTCCTTCCTTCCTTCCTTCCTTCCTTCCTTCCTTCCTTCCTTCCTTCCTTCCTTCCTTCCTTCCTCTTCCTCCATTTCTCTCTCCATTCCTTTCTTCCTTCCTTTATTTTGAGGCAAGTTCTCATGTAGCCCTGGCTGGCCTTGAATTTACTATGTAACAGAGGATGACCTTGAATTCCTGGTCTTCTTGCTTCCGCCTCCCCCATGCTTGGCTCACAGACATGGGCCTACACACCAGGTTTATGCAGTGCTGGGGACTGAACCTAGGGCTTCATAAATGCTAGGCAAGTATTCTACCAGCTGAGCTATATCCCCAGCCCTGTCTCAGGCTTTTAACGCTCTTCCTACACCCCTGTCCCATAGTTGCAGATCGCTGTGACCTTTGAGAATTCACCTTCCTTCATTGTCCCAGGCAGTGGTTGCCACTTCTTCAGTCTCTGGGAGCAGTGATTCCCATGTGATAGGGGAGACTGAGGCACAGGAAGCTAGGGGTGATTTGCCCCAGTACTGCATCTGTGGGAATGGCTTAGGATCTGTCCTCCCTCAGGCCCTTTCAGTATACTTTCTATGGTGCATGTGCTGGGGTTGGGGTAAGGAGGGAAGCAGCCCCCTGACCCCCTCTCTACCTTGCCCCCAGGAGCGCTACTATGTGTTATATATCCGGCCTAGTTGCATCCACCGCCGTAAGTTTGATCCCAAGGGAAATGAAGTGGAACCCAACTTCAGCACCACCAGGAAGGTGAACACAGGCTTCCTCATGTCCTCCTACAGTAGGTATCCTCAGCCCTTCCTCCCTAAGAGCTTGCTATACCATGGCCTGCTGCCCCCCGAGACTCTTGATGGCCTGGAAAAGTGGCTTCTCAGCGTGGCTGGCCGTGACGCTTGTTCTGGCACCTGAGCCCCTCCTTTCCTCTCGCTACCCCTTCTTGCCCCCATCTTGCTCAGACATTCCCATTGCCCCACCTTCCTCCCAGAGCCAGGCTGCCCTTCCTTTCATTTTCTCAAGTCTGGCAGAATTGTCCACAAGCTTGGTTTTGTCTCTAACTATTCTTGTGTGAGGAGGCCAGGCCAGGCCCCAGAAGTCTCCAGATCAACTACCCAAATCTTTGTTTGTTTGAGGTTTTTGTTTGTTTTGTTTTTGGAGACAGGGTCTCCATGTAGCCCCAGATGGCCTGGAACTCACTTTGTAGACCTGGCTGGCTACAAAGAACTCTACAAATAGAACTCTACCTGCCTCTCTGCCTACAAAGTACTAGGATTAAAGGCATGTACCACTGCACTGGGCTGCTTCTTGGGTTTTTGTCAGTCCATTTGTGTTGTGTATTAGTTGCTTTTCTGTTGCTGTGACAAAATACCTGATAAACTGCAGCTTAAGGAAGTATCTGTTACTTTTCCCATTGCTGCCTTTTAGGGTCATCCTACCTCTACCAATATAATCAAGATAATCTTTCAGAGGCATGCCCAGAGGCTTGTCTCCTAGGCGTTTACAGATCCTGTCAAGGTATAGTAACCATGACGGGAAGGAAGAGCTTATTTTTTATTTGGCTTTAATCTGAGGGTATGGTCCATCATGGCAGGGAAGGTCCTAGCTGTGGAAGCAATACTTTGAATCAGCTGGTCACATTACATCTGTAGTCAGGAAATGAGAGAGAGAGAGAGAGAGAGAGAGAGAGAGAGAGAGAGAGAGAGAGAGAGGTGCTGATGCTCAGCTTGCTTCCTCCTTTTTCAGCACTTGGTATGGTGCTACTCAAATCAAGGTGAGTCTTCCTACCTCAGGTAAACCAGAAACACCCTCACAGACATACTCAGAGGTGTTTCTTCCAGATGATTCTAAATCCTCAAAAACTGATTAACCATAACATGATGTTATAATATATAAAATTACCTTGAGACCAGGTAATTGATAAACAAGAGGAATTTATTGCTTATAGTTCTGGAGGCTAGTACATCCAAGGTCAAGGTAGCAGTAGATTCCAGGTCTGGTGAGGGGTCTATCTCGGCCTCAGAGATGATGCCTTCTTATTGTCCTTATAAGGTGGAAAGGTAAACAAATCCTTTTCCGCCTTTTCATAAGGGCACTAACTCTCTTCACAAGGGCTCCATCCACATGACTTAATCACCTCTGAAAGACCCAACCTCTTAATACTGTCACAATGGCAACTGAGTTTCAATTTATGAATTTGTGGGGACTGATCCAGGTGAAGCTGTGCAGGGCGGGCAGCGGGAGGGGCATGAAGCAGCAGACTTTCACTTAAGGCTACAGGGGAACGCTTTAGTGAAGCATTCTGGGTAAATGAACAATTATATTAGACTTGTTTTTAAGATTGAGTAGATGAATACAAGGAAACTGTGCTGTCTCCACACCACAGGGACCTGCTGCACTTGTGACAGCGTGCAAAAGACCTGTGCAAAACTCCAGCGTGGAAGGGGGAGGTAGGCAGGAAGCTCCAGCCCTCGCTGAAGATCTGTTGGCAATTCATAACTGCTGGGAGAGGGAGAGGGAGAGGTGCCTGGTGGTTGACCAGACTCTAGGAGATGGACCCACACCCAAGAACGTTTGAGGAACACAAATTTGATTTGATTTGACAGGCTTTAAAAAAAGAAAAATAATAATTGAGGACATGAAGTCAGGAGGTCTGAATATGATCAAAATACATTGTGTGCAATTCTCAAAGAACCAATAAAAGTAATTTTTTGAGACAAGGTCTCACTATGTAGCCCTGGCTAGCCTGGAACTTGCTATATAGACTCTGCTGGCCTTGAAGTCACAGAGATCTGCCTGCCTCTGCCTCCTGAGTGCTGGAACTAAAGATGTAAGCCATTACAATCAGCCAAAAGTTGTTTGTTTTTATTTTTAAGTTAAAAAAAAAGCCCTGAGAAGGTGACTAGACTGGAGATGAGGAGGACCCCTTAGAAGGCTGCTAGGGTAGCTAGGATGGAGACAGAGGACCAGGACGAAGGACATGTCAGTGACAGACTGGCTATTAAGGGAGAAGTGGAAGCCAGGGAGATTCCAGGGGATAGACTTGGAAAAGCACAGGTACAGGGCAGCAGCTTAGAGAGAAGAGCTCTGCTGGGGCATTCTGAGTCAGAGCTGCTGCTTAAGCTTTGATGGGACTCAGAAATCAAGTTCTAGAGCTCAGGGAGAGGACAGGGCTAGTCGCACCTATGTGGGAGTAGTCTACACAGTGAGAAGCTGTAGAGAAGGAAGGCAGGCAGGTGCAGGAGGTTGTCCTGGGAGCAGCAAGGATAGAGATGGGGATAGGATCACTGGAGAGGTCTGAGGGGGACAGGAAGGTGAGAATACCACTGAAGCCCAGAGAAGCCAAAGTGAGCAGGGGCAAGGAGCTAGTAGTGGGGCCCCTGTGCAGCCCAAGTAAGACCAGGAACTTGGAGGACTGGCTGGATAACAGTGATAAGCTGTGTGACCCTAGAGCCAAGGGCAGGAGCAGAGAGTATCAAAGTATAATGCAGGAAGGCTTTGAGGAAGGATTGGGGCGGGGGGTGTCCTCAAGGAAGTGTGGTAGTGTGTCTGGAGGCAAGATAGTTGAGCTCAAGAGGAGTGACATCCTGTCCTTTGAGACAGGAAAGGACAGGTGTCTTATTGTAGGCGCTAAGTTGACAGGTAGAGGGTGTCAGGGGATAGAGGCCGCATCTGATGTCTTATCTTCCAGAGTCAATGAGATGCTTTGTCTGGAAGTAGTAATCATGGAATGGAGCTCAGGTGAGCAAGTTTCTAGAGCGTCCCCCAGGGTATTCCTGACAGCCTGGCCAAGATCATTACCCAGGGATGGAATGTGGTCAGGTGTTCTGGTGTCCAGCAGTGTGGCCGCTTAGGGGGTTGCTGTGCTGGGGGACAACTATACAATGCCTGTTGGAGGTCTTCAAATCTTCCAAATCTGACAAGATCCACTGCCCTGTGAGCCTCTCTTCCCACAGGTTTAACACTTGGATTCTTCCCTGAGCTCCTGAGCTCTGCCAGAGCCAGCCTGTGTAGGCCAGTGGAACATCCGGGAATCAGAAGTTTGCTCCTGGTTCTAGCACACCCCAGCCAGCCAGTAAGATCCTTAGAATCCAAGAGAAGAACCCTGCCTAGGGTCACAGAGTCTCAGGGGGAAGGCATAATTGTGCTCTGGGTGCTTGAATCCTGCCTCCTCCATTGTGTGGCTTTAAGCTAACTGGCCTCTCTAAGCCTCTGTGTGTATCAGATGGGAATAATGCTTTAACCCTGACTGAGGGCTTGTTCTGTTCCAGGCACTGTGCTAAATGCTCTACTTGCCTTATTTCCATTACACTCCATGTCAGTGCTTTTTTTTTTTTTTTTTTTTTAAATCCCTATTCTCCAGGGACACAGAAAAATCGTTTCCTCCAATTATAGTAGAGCTCAGATTTGCTCTAGGCAGCCTGGCTCCAGAGCCTAGGCCATAATACTTCTCCTGTGGAGTTCGCTAACCCTTCTGTTCACTGTTCATTGTGCTTTGCAGAGGTAGAAGCCAAGGGGGACACAGACAGGCTCACGGCCAGTGTGCTGAAGGGCCTGGTAAACAAGCCGGAGCTAATGGAGCTGACAGAGAGCCTCACTCCAGACCAGACGGTGGGGTTCTGGATGCCTGAGTCAGAGATGGAGGCAATGGAGCTTGAGCTGGGGACTGGGGTACGGCTGAAAACTCGGGGTGATGGCCCCTTCATAGGTGAGCAGTGTGACCTCACTTTGCCTGTTCCTATAGCCTGCAGGGGCGCCTGGTCTCCCTTCTGAGGCTCCCTGTCACTCTTGCTTAGAGCTCTGGGAGGAGACTAGGTCTATTACCCACAGGAACCTGACCTGCCACATCAGAGTTACTTACTCCTCAGTCCTTGCCTAAGAACCCTGGGGCCATTATCCTGGATGCTTCTATCCAATCTCATGGTTCCTGTGGCTGAACTAGTGCTTTGGGACTTCTACTAAGACCTCAGTGACCCACACCAGATAACAGAGTTGACCCAGACTTAGAGGATCCCTCAGAATGGATGAGCCCAGGTCCTAAGCTTTTCTGCTACAGGGAGAAAGGACATTTAACTTCTTTTCTTCTTTCAGATTCATTAGCTAAACTGGAACTGGGGACAGTGACCAAGTGTAATTTTGCTGGTGATAGACAGACAGGGGCATCCTGGACTGACAACATCATGGCCCAGAAGACTTCAGAGGGGACCACAGCAGAGATCCGAGAGCAAGGAGACGGGGCAGAGGATGAGGAATGGGTAGGTCAAGGAGATAGCTGTGGACCTGGCATTGTCGCTGTTGTGTCTCCTGGTGGGAGCTTTGTATATACAGCTGTGGCTGAGGTAGAAGGAGTAGAAGACAAGATAAATTCTGTGGAATTCCCGGGAGTGTACTAGCATCAGGGAGATTCCTTCAAGGAAATAATGAAGGGTGACGACCTGAGACATCACTTATTGGAGGATACAAACTATTCCTATGTACACCAAGCCCCAGAGATTTACAAAAGGAGAGGGTGGGAAGGAATCAGTGGTTGTCATTAGCTTTTAAAATGTTTCTCTTCAAGTGAATTAATTAGCCACTGAGAGGTCTTGGAGCCGGGAATATTCTTCCCGGCAGACGGTTGCTGAAGTGTTGGGAAGTATCAACACCTGTTCTCACTGTTGCTTGTGTTGAGGGTCAATACTCTAGCTGATCCCCAGCCTATATTTACAGTAGTTTTTCTGAACGTATTTGCCCTGAACATTTGAATTGATATCAAAAGCCTCCAAACAGAACATTTAGAGCAAGGAAGTCACAGAAAAATGGGGTCTTTATTTCGGTGATGAAGATGGAGATTTTCACCAAAGAAAACCAGGGAGGGCAGTGGAGAACCTAGACTCCCCTCTGTCTTAATAAAGCTAGCTGACAAACAGTGGAATTCTGGGCTGGCTCTGGGAACAACTCTAATGATGTGAGGCCAAGGCAATAGGTAAGGCTCCCATGGGTATCACATGATCAGACCCTTGCCTGTCTGAAGACTTATGAAATATGCTCTGGTCACATCTCTTGACTTGGCCCCTTTGCATGTCTCCAGGATGACTGAGATCCTCATCCCATCTGCATCTGCTATGGCATCGTTGAGAATTGTCCCCACCGACTTCCACCCTGGAAAGAACAGTCTGTCAAGCTGAATACCATTTAAAACACTGCACTGAAATCAAATCCAACACATATGTGTTCCTCTTTGGATACAAGTCTAGTCTTCCCAGACTTTTCCCGCAACACATGTTGCCCTGGGTGGCAGCTTTGTACCAGCTGAGCCCCCCTGAGGGACTCGTCTCAGTGCACAGCTGGGGAATGCTCCTCACCTGAGTGTAGAAGGGCCCTGAGGCTCCTTCTTCTGTTCTTGCCTTTTCCTCCTTTCCTTCCATTGTCTCTCCACCTGCCTTTGTGTTGTAGCCTCTGGTCTCTTGGTTCAAGGCTTCTTGTCTGGTCTTCCTCACCCCATACCCAAGTTACTGATTTTTTTTGTTTTTTTTTTTTACTTTTTTTGGGTCTTTTTGAGACCAAAAGGGGAGACCCTGTAGCCCCAGCTGGCCTGGAACTCACTATGTAGACCAGGCTGGCCTTGAATTCACATTGATTGATCTGCTTGCCTCTGCTTCTCAAGTGCTGGGACCAAAGGTATGTGCTACCATGCCTGGCTTGAGTTACTAATTCTTTATTCTTCTCCTGCTCCATTTCTTTCCTGGGATTTCTTGCCTTCAGATGTCCCTAGCTGTTCTCCTGGTTGATGCTATTCTCAGGGAGGCCAATAGCCCTCCCAGCTGTGCCTGGCTGGTCCATAGGTCCCAGGTTCATTACTCTGGGCCACACTTGTTTACAGTGCCTGGAATCAAATCACAACTTCATGATTGATTGCTAGGCAAGTTATCTACCACAGTCTAGACTCTTAACTCCCTGGGCCACATTTTCAGTATTATCTCTTTTGTTGCTGTTTTGAGAACTTTTTATGAATGAGTACATCTTTGAGAAAGAATTCCTCCACACTAACTGGGTTCTTGTCAGATGTTAATGGTCTCTCAGCTGAGCCACTTCCCTAGAAGACAAAGTTTTCAGTCTTTGGTCATGATAGTGCCTTGTTAGGTATGTGCCTACATTCAGCTCTGGAACAAGATCTGGAGAGGAAGTCTATGTGTCCTAGGTGTAATTCTACAGAGCCATGGCAGGTGACCTGGGGAAAAAGGATGGAGGGAGGTAGTAATTACAGTCTCTTTAATGTATCCGACACATGGCCAGCTGCTTCCCATGACCATGGACAATACTGAGTTCTTCCAGTTCTTGGAGTATCTTGTCACAATCTCATGAATATGATTGGCAGCCCCATTTTTTCACAGGAGATTGAAGCTCTGAGGATCTATGGGTGGTATATACTGTCAAAGAGAGGAATTTAAACTCAGGCAGGCAGTTTCACAACCCACATTTTGTTTTTTTTTTGAGACAGCATCTCACTGTGGAGACCAGCCTGGCCTTGAACTCACAGTGATCTACCTGCCTTTGCCTCCCAAGTACTAGGATTTATTAGATTAATAACCATGCCTGGCCCACTTTTTTTTTTTTTCAGCAAGGTCTCATGTATCTTAGGCTGGCTTTGAACTCATTATGTAGCCAAGGATAACCCTGACTTTCTGGTCTCCCACCTCCATCTTTCTAGTGTTAGTATGATAAGGGTGCACCACCTTACCTAATTTATATGGTGCTGGAGATCAAGCTCAAGCTTCATGTATGCTAGACAAACATTCTATTACCTGAGCTACATCCTCAGCCCTCAGAGGCCACATTCTTAATTACTGGACTTTTCTGCTTCTGCATGCAAATTACAGAGGAAGAAGAAGAGTTCAGAGAGGTCAAGCAACCCTCCCAGATCATAAGTAGCAGATTCAGGATTCAAATCCAGTGCTGCCAAAGGCAAATCTTAGGTCCCTTCCACTGTCCCCTGCTTCCTTGGCTTACAAAGGAGTTTGTAGTACAGGAGCCAGAGGATACAGTAAGCACCTCACTGGTGTCCTTTATCTGAGCTGGTGTAGTCAGGTGGTCATGCTGGGGCCTTAGCCTTGAGGGTGGTCAAGGAGGTGGTTGAGCATAAGAGGAGCTGGGACATTAGAGCTATCTTGCTGCCCAAAGCACTGTAATAAACTCCAAAGTAGGCCATCATTTCAAATGAGGCCCACCATGGCAATGTCCTGATGCAACAGAAAGGGCTCTGGGACTTGGAAGGATTTGAGAAAGGAAAGATCACTGTAGCTAGAGCTAAGAGGGTGGGACATGGCTTTTCCACTCTCATTAAAACAGAGTATTTTGTCTTCAATGCCTAGAGCTAGTGATCATGTGGAGATATGGATATATCTATCAAAGCTCACTTGGCTGAAGGAAAACAGGCCAGCGAGCCTGGCAGAGTCTGCTGCAACTGTCCAGGTCACAGGCTGGGTATGGTTTGGTCTACATCAGGGTCAGGAAAAATGGAGAGAAGGAAAGGGCTCAGGCTCAGGGGCATTTACAGGGCAGAATCAACAGGCTCCAGGAAAAAGGAAAGAGTCAAGAATGATGTCCAGACTCTGAGTGATTGGAGATGTTGGGGCGCATAAAGTTATGAGTGATCTGTCTAGTTTAGCAGGCACCTTGCCTGTTGCTAGGCTGAAACCAGTCTCCCAGGGGAGAGAAAACCAAGTATAGTGTGGATAAGAATAGGATTCCAAAGACAGACCTGGTGGCTCATACCTGTACCCCAGCACTTGGGAGGCAAAGGCAGGAGGCCTGCCAACAGTTTGAGGCTAGCCTGGGTCATCAAGCCTAAAGACTTGTCTTGGGGGTCTGGAGAGATGGCCCAATGGTTAAGAGCATTGACTGTTCTTGCAGAAGACAGGGGTTCGATTCTAGCACCCACATGGTGGCTAACAACCATTCGAAACTCCAGTTCCAAGGAATCCACTGCCTTCTTCTGACCTCTGGAGGCATTGCATGACACGATATGGGTGCACTTACACACATGCAGACGATACATTCATACATATAAAATAAAATAGTTAAAAAAAAAAGGACCTGAGTCAGATCTCTGGAACCACACTGTGGAAGGAGAGAATCAACTCCAGCAGGTTGTTCTCTGACTTTGACACTCACATGCACTGTGGCACACAGGGGGCCACACATACACACAATACATAAAAAAAACAAAGCATCTGAAGCTTAGAAGGTAGGGAAACAGAGACTAAACCCTCTTCATAGTGTGAAAGGAGAGGGTGGAGAGATGCTTGGCTCAGCTGTGTGTGGCTCATCTGGGTACCCACAATTTTACTCTGTCATGTTAATGATTTTTAGTATCTTGTTTTTTTAAATGTTTACAAGTAGAATTGGATGTTATTTTTTACCATTAATATTACATAATGGTTGTCAATACACATAATGTGCATCATTACAAAAAATTTATTTTGAAACAGGGTCTCCCTGCAGCCCCAGGTGGCCTGAAACTCACTATGTAGACCAGGCTGGCCTCTATCTCCCCAAGATCCAAGATCCACCTGCCTCTGCCTCCTTTGTGCTGGGATTAAAGGTATGCACCCCATGCCTGGCAATCTTCATCATTTTTAAGATTGATCGCTGTTCAACAGTTCTGTCATGGCCCAACTTGGGAATATTTAGGTTGATTACTATTTAACCAATATGACTTAAAAAATATCAAAAATCCTATGGTTCCCTCAACCCTCTCCCCCTCACTGAATTTTTTATTATTATTTAGGAACAGATGCCCAGGAGTCTGATTTCTAGGATTCTAGGAATCTTTTGTGAAATTCTTTTTAATTTTTGTTGGTTTGTTTGAAACAGGATATCCCTGTAGCTCCAGCTGGTCAGGGAACTAGCTATATGGATTAGGATGGCCTCAGTCTCACAGAGATCTGCCTGCTTCTGCCTCCTCAGTCCTGGGATTAAGGTATTTGCCACCATGCCTGGCTATGAAATTCTTGTTATATTACCAAATTGCTTCCCCGAAGAGTTACTCTAAAACTGTAATCTCACCGTTAATGTAGGGGAATTATTTTCATGCTACTTTTTGCCAGAACTGGGCATGAAAATGTTTTTAAAAATATTTGGTAAGGTGAAAATACAGATATTTTAATTTGTCTTTTCTCCCAATTGTAGTCAGATTAAATAGCTTTTCATCTTCTGCATCTATTTCTTATTTTAAAAGTTTTAGATTACATTTATTACCTTATGTGTGTGTGTGTTCACGTGTGTGTGCATGTGTAGAGTTTAGAGATTAACCTGTGGGAGTCAGTTTTCTCCTTCCACTATGTGGGTTCTGGGGATCTAACTCATGCCATCAGGATTCAGTAAGTGCCTTTACCTGCTGAGCCATCTTTTTGGCCCCTGCCTCTATTTCTTTTGCTATTTTGTTCCTTTCCGAACTTAATAAGGGTCTTACAATTTTCGCTTATCAGTTTTGTTTTAGATATGACCTCTTGCCACATTTAAACAATTTTTAAACTTATTATTTTTTTTATGTGTATGAGTGTATTGCCTGCATGTATGCAAACTCATGTTGTGCAGTGCCAGAGGAAGTCAGAAGAAGGCATTGGATCCCCTGGAACTGGAGTTAGGATGGCTATCAGCTGCCATGTGGACACTGGGAATCAAACGAGTCCTTTAGAAGAACAGCAAGTGTTCCCAACTTCTGAGCCATCTCTTTAGCCCCAAGTTTTTTCATTTAAAATAATTTTACATTTTTGTTTGTGTGGTTGTGTATGCCATGGCACATATGTGGAGATCAGAGAATGACTTGTGAGAGTTGGTTCTCTCCTTCCACCATGAGTTCTAGGAATCAAGCTCAGGTCTTCAGTTTTGACAGCAAGAACTTTTCCCTGCTGAGCCATCTCACTAGCCCATTTTTTCACTCACAATTATTTTTAGTTCAGTAGTAGAGTACCTACTTAGCACACACAAGGCCCTGAACTTAATCCCCAGTACTGCCAAAAAATAAAATTTTTGTATAGATAGAATGGTTAATTTTTGTGATTATTTTATGGCTTCCAAGCAAATATATTCAGTTTTTCAGATGCTAATATTCAATTCCATTTTCTTCTTTTTCTATAGTATGTATGTGCAGGCACATGCATGCCATGGAATGTATGTGGAGATCAGAAGACAACTTTGTGGAGTTGGTTTTCTCCTTCCACCTTTACTTGGGTTCTGGGGATCAAATGGAAGTTGTCAGGCCTGTGCAGCAAGCACTTTTACCCACTGAGCCATCTTGCCCAAACCTAACATTATTATTTTTTAATTTGTTCATTATTATTGTGTATGTGTCACATGTGCACACACACATGTGCCAGTGAGGGTGTGGAAGTTAAACGTTAGTTTTAGGGAGTTGGTTCTTTCCATCGTGGGATCTGGGGATCAAACTCAGTCTATCAGGCTTACCTGGCAAGAAAGTTTGCCTGTAGAGTCATCTTTCTGGCCCGTATTTTGTTGTTTGTTTTATTCTTTTTGAGCCCTAGCTGGCCTGGAACCTGCTATGTAGACCTGGCTAGCCAATTAGGCTAGCCCTGACCACACAGAGATCCACCTGCCTCTGTCTCCCAACATCCTGAATGCTGGGATTAACTCTCTCTCTCTTTCTCTCTCTCTCTCTCTTTCTCTCTCACACACACACATACACACACACACCTCTGTCTCTCTTTCTTGTGAGTCCCCTATGTAGCTTGACTGGCCTGGAACTCTCCATGTAGACCAGGGAGGTCTCAAACTTTTACTTAATTCTTTAAGGCACTGTGTCTTCAATTTATACTTAGGTATAAAATAATTAAACTGCTTGTTTTCTAATTGAAAGTGGGGGTAACTGCTATTTTCAAATTATTAATTAGTTATCTCAACAGCATTTATTGAATTCCTTTTTGCAGCCAGTCTGTGATGTCTTCATATCACATATTAAAATTATTTTATACATAAGCAATGTTAATAAGTCTTCCTTAAATTACAATTAGGGCTCATAAGATAGCTCAACAGGTACAGGCACTTGCCACCAAGCCTGATGACCCAAGTTGGAGCCTCAGACTCACATGGCATAAGGAGAGAACTGACTCCCAAAGTCGACCTCTGACCTCCACACATAAACCCTGGCATGTGAGTGCACCTCCCTTCCATGTAAACATATAAATGTAATTTTAAAAATTAATGCTGGGTACGATGGTGCATGCCTTTAATCTCAGCACTTAGGAGATAGAGGCAGGTGGTAGGTGAATCTCCAGGAGATTATGGCCATCCTGGTCTACATATCAAGTTCCAGGCCAGCTGGGGCTACAGGGAGACCCTGTCTTAAAAAAAAAAAAAAAAAAAGAAGAAGAAAAGAACAAAAGCCCAACCCCCCCACATCACAATTCAAATAATCTTAGCAAGTTTAATTAGTTGGTAAAGCTAGTTCCTTCCTATTAAATGTTTTAGAATTTTCTTTGATATTCCTGACCAACATTTGAATCATTTTGTAAAGTTCCAGTGCAATTACCTTTTGGTTTTTTATTTATTAAAAAACTGGCTATAAAAACTATGTTCACTGAAGAAAAACAATCTATATTCTCACTACCCAAAGATGTCTTTAAAATCACTTGTAATTCTCAGTTATGTGTTACGCACTGTTTGGACTTTTTCTTTTTAAAGCAACTGCCTGGGATTAAGTAGAATCATTTTCCATTTTTCTAGTTAAAGAAACTGATATTGTGCTTCTTCTACAAATAAGAATACGTGCCAAGGTGCCCAGGCAGTCAATCAAACCAGAATCTGAAACAGGACAATCGCACTCCAGGGTCCTGTTCTACACACATACAGTAATGGGGCCTTTCCAAAAGATACAATCATTATTCATAGTTCAGTGTGTTTACTTTCAATTTCGTTCAAAGTGAATTGTCCCTTAGCAGAGTAAACATAAACACTCTGTGTAAGGGACTGGAGAGAAGGCTTGGCCATGGTTAAGAGCTCTGGCTGCTCTTGCAGAGGACCCAGGTTTGGTTCCCAGTACCCACATGGCTAACAACCCTCCTGACTAGAATTCCAGAGCATTCAAGCCTACCATAGGCACTGCATGCATGGGAGCACTTACATGCAGGCAAAACACTCATATACATACAATAAAAATAAATGCATCAAATTATTAAATCTTTCATGGAATGAGATTTAACTATTTTGTATTTCTCAGCTACATGTGGGCCAATTCACTGACTCAGTTTTCTCTTTCCCCGGTTCCTTCCTCCTCCATCTCCACCCTCTCTTCCTTCCCTCTCCTCCTCCTTTATCCTCATCGTCCCCCACTCTGAGGTTTAACCATTGCCCAGGCTGCTCTCAAACTCCCAACAATCCTCTTGCCACAGCTACCCAAGTGCTGGGATTACAGGTAAGCCACCACGTCCACCTGTTTCTCATGTTGGAGTAATTTGTTTCCTATTTCCCGCTGTAGTAATTCTGATGGAGTGTACACTTCTGAGCCATAAGCACTTTATTATAAATTCTAGTGCTGGAATCTAGAGTCTAATGTTCTATGTGTCCTATAGTTAAAAGCTTTCATACACATTTCCCAGCAGTCCCTGGAATAAGTCTGCAGCTTTACCCACAGCTTCGTGTATACACGTACCGCTCACCTCGCCAAGATTAGATCGTTAAAAGAGAAAACTAAGGAGTGTTACCGGTTTAAGATCACCAGTTCCTTCTAAATGGGAACTGTTTGAAAGATCCCTTGATTCCACCGTTCACCAAGGAAAGACACACCATTTGCACAGGGAGACTTGCGTCTAATTCAGGGCAGCGTCATAATACTGAAAAATAAAAATGAACGCAGAGTTTGCTGGCCGAGGAGCCCCCCCAATTAACTGACTTCTCGGCACCGCGGAGCTTTAGGAGGATGGCGAAGGGGCGACGCAAGCTCCTGCGGTCTCCCGCAACCAGGCTCCGCTGCCGGCGGGACTTGCTGCCCGGGATCGGCGTAGCGGAGGCGACAGGCTCTGCGCAGGGCCGCGGATTGTGGGCTCAGAGATTGGCCTTGGTGAGATTCACGTCCTTGGCTAACCGAGGCCGGCCCGACTCCTCGGCGTCCACACTCGAGTCCTTGCAGACCAGTCCGCCGCCCTCTCCTGGGCGCCCGAGAGGCGGGAACCCTTAGTGCTCGGAACTGCGAACACCGAGGCTAAGTTTCTGGGAGCGGGATCCAGCACCTCACCAACCGGAAGTTTCAGTGTTGTGGCGGAAGGAGGTGCTTTCTGGGAGCAGCCGGAGTGACAGAAGTGGGGCCGGCAAGGATGATTCAGGCGATTCTGGTTTTCAACAACCATGGGAAACCGCGGCTGGTCCGCTTCTACCAGCGTTTCGTGAGTGCGGCCCGGCTCGCCACGTCCCTGCGGAGCGACCGCGTCTTTCCCCTCCCCTCGGCCCGCAGCAGCGCTCGCCAGCACCTCGGGCTCCGGCACCGTGCATGACTCGCAGCCACTCAGCGCCCTTTCCCGCACGCCCCGCTGCCCCCGCTCCTCTCACTCCTTTCTGGGTCCCTGCTTTTTTTGCTATTTGTGGCACTTCCCCTTGGGTCTCAGGGCCAGAAACGCTTTCCTCATAAAGAACTTGATGTTAGAAGTCACTTTAAGTGTTCGTGATTGATGAGCTTAGCTTCGTGAAGAGAGACGTTCTGTTCCTTGCAGTTTTTGTTCCCCGCAGGGCGTCCGGAAATGTTCTTTCCAGGAATTTCTTGCTTCAGTGTTTGCTGGGACTTCTCTGGAATGGGATACCCGCCACTCTGTAGGGTTATAGAAAGTCCCTTTTGAAAAAATGGGCTGGAGAGATGCTACTCTTGCAGAGGATCTGAGTTCGGTTCCTGACACCCTCTTCTGGGCTCGGCTGGCTTCTGCTCACACCTGGCACACGCACAGAGGCAACATATATAAAAATGATAAAAATAGGGGCCAGGAGAGATGGCTCAGCAGTTAAGACCACTAGCTGCTTCTACAGGGGACCTGGGTTCAAGCCCCAGCACCCATACCGTGGCTAACAACCGTCTGTAACTGCATTTCAAGGGGATCTATCGCCCTCTTTTGACCTCCACGGGCATTGCATGGCTCAAATACATTTACACACATGCAAGCAATACACTCATACATAAGATAAAAATAATAAAATATTTTTTAAATAATAAAAAATTTTAAAAATGAGAAAAAGTGAGAAATTACAAGTTCCCAGATGTGTTGGTCCATGCTTATAATCCCAACACTCAGGTTGTGGAGGCAGGAGGATCAGGAGTTCAGAATAGCCTAAACTACAGAGCTAGTTCAAAGTCAACTTCAGCTATGAGACCAGGTCTCAAGAAACTAAATAACAGATGCTACCAGGGGAGGGCTCAGTAGACCGTTAATGAGAAATTAAATTTTGGCAGAAACATTTCCTTTGTAAAACAAAATTACTTGCCTCCTGCGCGCCAACATTTTTTTCATGGCTGGATTTCAAAATGTATAACTGAGACTAGTTAAACCTGAGAAGGAATGGATTCAGGAAATATATTTGGGCTTCACCTCCATCATTACTGTTCTTGTGTGAATTGACAAGAAACTTCTTTCAGACTTTTTATTTCTTTTTTCATCGGAAATGAAAGAATAATTTGATTAAACTTTTTTTCATAAGATTTTCAAAGCCCAAGATTAAATTGAAGTAAAAATACTTAATATAACTTTGTGTGTGTATCTATTTTTCCTGTTTTTCTGTCATTGAGATATAAGTCACTGTACAGTTTGTGTGACGTAAAAGAATTTAGTGGCTTCTATCACAATTTTAGAACATTTTCATCATCCACCAAAGAAACTCATCTCTATTAGTAAACAACTCCCCTGGCCCTAGACAACCATTTATCTACTTTCTCTTTATATTTTTGGCCATTTTATGTAGAATCATAATTTATGATCTTTTGTATCCTTACCAAGACACTCAAGCTTCACTAGATTGCAGCAGGATCAAATTATGTAGCCCAGGTTGGCCTAGGACTTGAGGTCCTTCTTCTTAGCCATTTGTAATCCTAGCATTTGGGAAACTGAGACAGGACGATTGTGAGTTCAAGGTCAATCCGGGCTACTCAGTGAAGACTGCCAAAACAAAGCAAAGCAACAACAAAACCAGAAGACACCCTTTTACCACAGCCTCCTAGATGCTGGGATTACAAGCATGTGCCCTGGTCCTCTTGTTCGTTTCATATTTTTATTTTCTATCAACTGATAGGTCTACTTTTTGGCTCTTGTGAATAATGTTCATCTGTTGAATTTTAGTGTGGATATATGTTTTCATTTCTCTTGATTTTATATGAATGTTTAATTTTTTCCCCCCTGAATTGGGGAGTGAATCTAGGGTCTCATTTATTCTAGACAAGTGATCTACCACTGAGCTGTATAACCTGGCCCAATTGTTTTTAATTATAGGCATATTAGTGGGTGAAAAACAGATCTTTTAAAAGGTTTTGATTTCTGTTTCCGTAGTGACTACGGATGCTGAGCATCTGTCTTTTCTTGTGCTTATGTCTTTGGAGATGGCAGGATTGTTTAAGAATATCATGAGAGAAAGCCCCTTGAAAACTGCAGAGCACTAAAAG
The DNA here is from genome assembly GCA_035773235.1 of Eospalax fontanierii. Classification (NCBI taxonomy): domain Eukaryota; kingdom Metazoa; phylum Chordata; class Mammalia; order Rodentia; family Spalacidae; genus Eospalax; species Eospalax fontanierii. Next base: position 147,787,179 of record CM069524.1, on the reverse strand, counting down.
ATAAGAGGAGTTAAAATAACTGGGGCCTGGGCCAGGCGTGCTGGTGCATATCCTTACTCCTAGCATTTGGGAGACAGAGGCAGGTGTGTCTTTGTGAGTTGGAGGCCAGTTTGGTCAACATAGTGAGTTCTGGGCCAGCCAGGGCTACATAGTGAAACCTTGTTGAAAAAACAAATGAAAAACTGGAGCATTGGGCTGGAGTGATGATTCAGCAGTTAAGAACACTTGGCTGTTCTTGCAGAGTAGCTGGGTTCAGTTCCCAGCACCCATATGGTGGTTAATAGCTGTCTGTAACTCCAGTTCCAGGAAATCCACCACCTTCTTCTGACCTCCTCGGACATTGCATGACACCAGTGCACCTACCTACATGCATGCAATACACTTAAACACATTAAAAACAAAAAAACCTGGGGCATATAAGCAACTGGTAGTTTGCTGTTTTGATAACCTATAAATTAGTTGGCCTCACTGCTTCCTACCAGTCCCCATGTTTGCCCCTTCCCCTGTAGTTAGATAAAGGGCTTCAGTTCAACAAGTGCATATGTCAGTTTAGAAACATGTTGATGCTTTTCATGCTTTGTGTTTCTGAGTGTGCAGAGTAATCTTTGTCAACATCCTGGCATCTGTGAACTTGGTACGTTATTCACGTGGGAATCAGGAAGATACTAATTGATTTTCTTCAATTTGTAGATCATTGATTATACATTCAGTAGGTACTGAGAATGATTCCAGACCCACCCTGAGTCAGCCATTTCCTCTCAATGATTAGTTCCCTGAGCACCCCCTCCCCCACGCACTTTAGCTTTTAAAGAACTGGCCATTTTAAACCTAAGTCGGTGGTATAGAAAGAAAGAGATGAAAATTAATTGAACATATTTTCTAACTTAAGGAAAATTCAAGCTGAAAGTTTTCTTAAGCCGTGCTTCTCTAACTGTGGTCCCCTCACCTGCAGCATTGATATCACATGGGAACTTATTAGAACTGCAGTCTTTGGATCTAACCCAAACATGCTAAATTAGAATCTGCAGAGGATTCTTTGCTCATTAAGACTGATCTTGAATTTTTACCTACTGTCCATCTTATTTTTAATTTTATTTTATTGATTACTTTTATTTTTTATGTATGAGTATATTGCCTGCATGTATGTAAGTACACCCATGTCATGCAATGTCCTTTGAAGTCAGAAGAGGTGTTGGATCCCCTGGAACTGAAGTTACAGATGGTTGTTAGCCTCTGCATGGCTGCTGAGAACTGAACCTAGGTCCTTTGCAAGAGCAGTCAGTACTCTTAACCACTGAGCCATCTCTCTAGTCCCATCTTTAAATTTTTTTTAATCTCATGTAGACTAGGCTGTTCTCCAACTTGCTATATATCTTAGTCTGGCCTTAAACTCTCCCTGTATCCACCCCCCAAGTGCTGGGATTACAGACCCCACCATAACAGGTGTCCTTTCTCCTCTCCCCCCCTGTTGTGTTTTGTTGAGAGAGGGTCTCACTCTAGCTCAGGCTGGCCTGGAACTTGCCATATAGCCTAGGCTGTCCTTGAACTTGGCAATAATCCTCCTGCCTCAGCCTCTGGAGAGCTGAGATTATAGGAGTAAGCTATAAATAAGCCTTTTAAAGAAAAATTTATGCTGTACCTCTTATGGAACTCATATAAATAGAAATCAGATATGATTTTGATAATGGTTCATTTCACAGTTGAGCTTTTTCAAGATTATGGTAAGTGAATATTAAGTGAAAAAATTTATTTGTAGTTTTGCTCAGTTGTCCAAAATTCTAATCTGTAAATACAATATTTCTTTTTTTTCTCAGTCACCCGTTGTGGGTGAGTAGTAATGTAGCATTTTATATGTAGTACCTCTATCATAGTAAAAAGGTGACATTTAGTTTTTAGAGATATGCACATTACATCTTGACCTTCATAAAGTGTTGTAGCTGTTGAGATTTGTTATTTGCCAGGCATGGATGTTTCTCAGAAGAAATAGAAAATACTTGAGGATCAGATATTCTTTGACTTTGTGTGACAGTTTATTTCACCTTCCCTGTGTCAGTCTCAGCTTACCTGTAGAAGGATGGTTAGTGAGCAAGTTGTTGAAGTAAATATGACCTGTCTTATTTCCTCTTCCTGTACTTACCAGTTTGTCATTTCCAGTTGTTTCAGTTGGAGCCCCTCCGCTCTGTATTCATCCCCACCAATGGATGTACTCTTTCTGACTTGCCCACTGACTCCTCCTATTCTTGTCCCATAGCCAGAAGAAATTCAACAGCAAATTGTTCGAGAGACGTTCCATCTGGTTCTCAAGCGAGATGACAACATCTGTAACTTCTTGGAAGGTGGAAGGTAAATTTCAGCTTCAGCCTCCACCTCACCCCATCCCTCCACTGCCCCACCGTACCCCCAGCTCTGCTTTGGGTGACCTTTGTTGTTATTGCTTCTTCCTGTGCACTCAAGTGTCAGGCTACCAGATGCAGCAAGTTGACCTGATCTTAACCAGATCTGCTCTGGGAAACACCCACTTCTTTTTGGGAAGCATTTGTATTAGTAGGCCTCAGCTGTCACTCAGATGTTCAGCTGAGCGGTCAGGCAGGGTAGAAGGTGAAGTAAAGTGACTTTAAGTTCCTCTGCCAAACTTAGTTGCCATTCATGCAGTAGAACTGGCCTGCATTGAAGTGCTCAGTCTTCCTCTTCTCTGTTAGGCCCATTCTCGTTCCTTGATATAGGGGTTCTCTTTAATATGTTTAATTAAGATACAGACACTTAAATGTTTGCGGTCTTCCACAGTTTGATTGGTGGCTCTGACTACAAACTGATTTACCGGCACTATGCTACTCTCTACTTTGTATTTTGTGTGGATTCATCAGAGAGTGAGCTTGGAATCTTGGACCTCATCCAGGTATGTGTAGTCAGCAAATGATGGCAACAACGTTAGAGTTTGCTTGGGGGTTTTGAGGAACCAACCCTTGGCTCCTTTTTTTCAAGTCTCTTTGTTGACTTTGGTAAGAGTTGCCAGATGTCCACCAGATGGTGCTCTGAGAAAGTTCCTGAGCAACCCTCCAAGACTCCAAGACTCAGCTGTCACATATTGGTTTCTGCCCAGCCCCTTAGTTTTTGTTTTGAAATTTTTTTCAGGTCTCAAACCAAAAGACATTTAAATTTACACTTTGTGTGTATAGGATGTGTGTTCTTGTTTGTACATGTAGAAGCCTGAGGTTGACTTTGGGTGTCTTTTTTAATTGCTTTCTACCTTTTAAAATTTTATTTTATTCTTTTTAAATTAATTAATTTACTCACAGGGTCCTCTGTACCCCCAATTGAAACTGATTATGTAGACCAGGCTGACCTCACAGAGGTCTGCCTGCCTCTGCCCCTGTCATGCTGGGACTAAAAGTGTGCTCCACCACACCCAGCTTCTACCTTACTTTTTGAAATACAGTCTTTCTCAGAACCTGGAACTGCCGATTCAGCTAAACTGGTTGGCCAACAAGCCCTAGTAATCCTCTTGTTCCCACCTCCCCAATGTTGGAATTTGCTACACCAGGCTTATTTATGTAGGTTCTAGGGGATCAAATTTAGGCCCTCATATTTGCGTTTAAGCACTTTACCAATTGAGCTACCTCCCCATCCCTAAGCATTTATACCTTTTATTTTCACTTATAGATATAGCCATAAAACAAAACTTGGTATTTTAGTCTGTGTAATCTTGACATACATACATACATGTGATTTTTGTTAGACTTTCTGGAAATTAGAAGTTGTTTAGATTGTTTTCATTGCCTACACAGAAACTGAGATGTAGAGCCCTGTCTCAAAAAGACAAACAAACAAAACAAAATAAAAAAACTTTATAGCCTGCACATGTGTGCTCATGGATACATGTGTATCGTGATGTTCATGTGGAAGTCAGAAGACAACTTTCAGGACCTTTGTGGGTCCTGAGATCAAACTCAAGTCCTCAGGCTTGGCAACAAGTTCCTTAACCCTCTGAGCCAAACTGACAGCCCTAAATCCCTGGGTTTAATCCCTTTCTGTGGGTGGGCCTCCATCTCCAGCATGGCTGTTGTGCTCCAGCCATCCCAGAGAAAGGAGGATGATCAAACAGGCCCTCAGGTGGCTCAGCGTGTGACGGGATGAGTTCCTGGGATACTGTGTTGGTGGGCAGTTCCGTTATAAAAACCAAGGCAGGGGTTTATATAGGGAGGCCTTTCTGGCCATTACAGAAGGCGGGAAAGTTAAAGGTGGGGTCTTTAGGTAAAGGCAGAAAGGTTGTAGGGCTGACGTGGAAATTAGGAATGAGGAAATGAAACACCCAAACCTGGTTCTGGTCTGCTGTGATCTTTGTAGGGGGAAAAGATGAAGCAACTGCTGAGGCCTGTAGTGGCTTTTTGGGACCTAGGTTATCACATCAGGCAGAGCAGGCCAGACTCCTACCATCCCTTCAGGGTATCTGGGGTTGCTTGGCTTGCTTAGTACCTTTTACGATAGACCCAGAACCCACATCTCCCCCTTTGTTTTTTTATATAATGGAGAGGTATATAAGGACCCCAGTAAAGAGAGGAGCCAGGCCATGAGGGCATTGGCAAACCAGGGAGGGATAATGGGTTTTAAGTTCATTCTTGGGTTTATGAAAGGTCTTTTAACAGATAAATGAGAGAGTTTATAGTCTCTCTCAGTTAGCTATTTGTTTCTTAATGTTTCCCTTTGAAGAGGTAACCTTAAAATCTTTTAGGAATTAGATAAGAACTCCCAAAGACTTAGGACATATTTGGCCTTTGATATAGAGTAGGCTGCTAAAGGGACAGTTTTTGGTCTTTAGTCAGAAAAGAAACTGGCTACTTTTTCTTTGGGGTCTTTTTACCCTAAACTGTCCAGCCAAATTCTACCTCCTATTCTTATCACACCACCTTCTGAAGAGGTCACCCTAATTGCCAATAGGGAATTGGGGTACTGACCACTCTTGGCTTCTTAAAGCTGAACAGGGACGTAGGTTGTGGCAATTGGGGTACCCCTTCAGGGAATTGGGGTACTGACCACTCTTGGCTTCTTAAAGCTGAACAGGGACGTAGGTTGTGGCAATTGGGGTACCCCTTCAGTGAGTCTATCTAAAAGACCGCTGAATTGCATAACTGTTAGTTGTAGGGAGAAAAGAAAGTCCTTGACTGGTGCCTGCAAGATGAAGCAAAATAGAACAGGGAAGGATTTAAATGTCCAATTCAAAGTCCATTAGAATTTCTTTCTTAGGACTTTCAAAAGCATCCATCTTTTGGGTTCCTCTTTGTTTTTTTTTTTGACTGCCAAGGCTGAACTTGAGAGTCTTGAAGTCAGGATTTGTTTTCAGGTACCTTGATAGCTGGAGTGGCTAGAATCAGGGTGAGTTCCCTCCCAAATGGCTTCTAGACAGGGAGAGAAAAGAAATTAATCATTTGATTTTTGGGTTAGAACAATGGTGGGCTTGTCTTTCTTGGCTGCAGGTATGCACCATAGTGTTGAGGTAGGCCAAGAATTGAAGTCTTACATCTGAGTAGCATTTTCTTATTAAGAACAAAATCATTAGTGTTTATAGTCACTTGAACCTAATGTCTGGGAAGTATGATTCCTTGCAATCTTAAAGAAACATACTAATCACTTTCATTTTTCAGTTATACTTTCCTGTTGGGTGTTTAAGATCATACAATTTCATCCAAATAAACCAACTTAATTTTATTCTTAAGGTCAGTTGACTATCTGTTCCTCAGGGGGTCACATGGGCTTGAGAGGAGCCCCTGGCTCCATAGGCTTTTGTTTTACCAGTTCCACCTGTGTGAAGATAAGTCAGAAAGTCTTGCTGGACCATGGCTTCACTTGGAAGCAAGTCGAGGAAATGTTTTCCTGTGTTGACCCTCTTCTTCTTTGCAGGCTGGACACTGGCTTGAGTCATTCTAGTGGGGTCTTCATGACCTCCCTGAACAGGAGGACAGGTGACACATCACAGTTATAGGACATTTCGAGGGATGCCCCATAGTCCCCTGGAACTTAGTTGACCTTGGAGGGCAAGAGACAAAAAACTGTCCCTTTACGTCCCTCTGACCAGATTAGTATAGGCCTTTAAATATGGTTGTTAAACACCAACGAAGGCCGGTAGTGGTTTCCTGGGACCTAGGTTATCGAATCAGGCAGAGCAGGCCAGACTCCTACCGTCCCTTCAGTGTATCCAGGGTTGCTCGGCTTGCTCAATACCTTATGATAGACCCAGACCCCACACCTTTCATTGCATGAAATAGTTGTTGCTGAACACCTGTAATTCCAATACTCAGGAGGCAGAGGCAGAAGGATCAGAAGCTCTAGGTCATCATCTGCTAGATAACAAGTTCAAGGCCAGCATGGAATATATAAGATCCCATAGCAAAAAGAAAAAAAAGTATGCATAGATGTTTTTTCTTCTCCTACTTACTAATTATCTTAGAGCTTTTTCCATGTTCATATATTATTATTTTTTTTCTTTGAAGTAGTGTCAGCATGTAGCCCTGACTGGTCTCAAACTTGTAATCCTCTTGCCTCAGCCTCCTGAGTACTAGGTTTATAGGTAACTACCACCATGCATGGCTTCCCTTTCCAGTATTGCTGTTCCTCTTACCTTCCTTTTATGAGAAAACCTTTTATTGTCGTTGCCACTCAGTTTATTTTTCTGGATTGTATACCAAAAGCTAAATCTTCTAAAGAGCATATACATTTCTTTCATGCTTCAGGAGGTGGAAATAACTATACAGGTGCCTTAAATTACCTAAGTACAAAGACAGATACAAAAAATCCACCCACAAGGTCCCTGAGTATCTGTTAGGTTTACTGCCCACTTCTCTCATATCCTTCCCCCCTTTTTTTTTGTTTTGAAACAGGGTCTCCCTGTAGCCCCAGCTGGAACTCAATACGTAGACAAGGCTGGCCTTGAACTCGCAGAGATCTGCCTGCCTTGCCTCCAGGGTGCTGGGATTAAAGGCGTGCACCACCATGCCTGGCTATCATATCCTTTCTTTTGAGTCAGGTCCTTATTGTATAATCCATGCTGACTGGGAACTAATCCTCTTGCCTGAGCCTGGAAAGAGCAGGGATTACAACCATTTACCTCTGTGACAGCCATTCACCTTTCTCTTGTGCTTTGAATCACCTCTAGATTGTTTATAATGTTAAACAGTATAATGCTGTTTAAATAGTTGGTATACAATATTGTTTGGAGGATAATGCTAAAAGAAAATCTTTTCATGTTTAGCACAGATACTTTTTTCTCTTTTTAAAGACACTACTTTTTTCTCATTTTTCATCCATAGTTGGTTGAATTTGCTAATGCAGAATGTGTGGGTAGAGAAGGCTGGCTGTGTGACATTTTATCTTCTAGCTTTCATGTTAGAAAAGTAGAATTTATAAACTAAAACAATTGTCTTTTTATGGTTTGAGTTTAATGGAAGTAAGTTTAGCTTGATTACAATGCTAACGCTTGTATTATTATTCAGATATTTATGAACAAAATCCTATTTTTAAATCAATTCCATGCAAATGGGCATAAAGTTTCAGTTTTACCAGGTCAAGAGTTACAGACATGGATGGTAGTGGCAGTTGCTGGATGTTATGAATGCATTCACTTTCATTGTAGACTTAGAAGTGATTAAGTTGGTACATTATACATATGTTTTACCATAATTGAAAAAAAAAAAAAGAAAGACGAGCATGGCGGCTCATGTATTTAATTCTAGCACTTGGGAGTCAGAGGCAGGTGGATTTCTGTGAGATTCAAGACCAGCCTGATCTACATAGGGTGTTCCAGGCCAGCTGGGGCTACAGCTGTCTCAAAAAGACAAAAAAAGAAAAAAAAGATAGTGTGACCCCTGTACAAATTGGCTGTCAGTTCTTAGGCATATGAGGACCTATATCAGCACATGAATGGTGTTAGATCCAAAACTTTAAAAGTGTGATCTTTTGTGGGCTGGAGAGATGACTCCGTGGATAAGAGAACTGACGGCTTTTGCAGAGGACCCAGATTTGATTCCCAGCATCCACATGGCAGCTAACAACCGTTTGTAACTCCAGTTTCAGGGGGATCCAACACCCTGTTCTGACTTTCTCAGGCATTATACAACATAAGTACGCTTATGCACATGCAGGCAATGCACTCATACACATAAAATAAAATTAAAATAATAATAAATTTTTTAAAAGTGTGATCTTTTGCTGGGTGTAGCTCACACTTGCAATCCTAATACTCAGGAGACTAAGGCAGGAGGATTGTGGTAAGTTCCAGCTATATAGAGTTCCAGGATGGACTAGGCTACAGAACAAGACCCTATTTAAAAAACAAAAGTGTAATCTTTTACAAACTGCATCCTTTCCTCATAATGAGGACATGAGTCCAAATCCATTCCTCTTTGGCTGTGTGAGCTTGCCATTTTGTATCTAGCAGCAAGATTTCCAAGTACTTCTTCCTATTGCTTCAAAGTCTTCATCATCCGAGCCTCTTCCAACTGCATCTTCACTTCAAGTACTCATTAATTCTGTGTGCGTGTGCTAAATGCACATGCTTGTGTGCTAGTGTGTGTGCCCATTTTCATGCATGTAGAGGCCAGAGAAGGACATTAGGCATCTTCTCTATCAGTTTCCACCAGATTTTTTGAGACTGGACTTCTCACTCATTCATTTCTTTTAACTTTGTTTTTAAAGACTTATTTTATGTGTATGGGTGTTTGCATGTAAGTGCACCCATGTTGTGTATGACCATGGAGGCCAGAAGAGGGAGGCAGATCCCTTTAAACTGGAGTTACAGAATGTTGTTAACCACCATGTGGGTGCTGAATCCTGAATCTGGTTCTTTTGTAAGAGCCAGTGCTCTTAACTACTGAACCATCTCTCTAGCCTGTGAGCACACATTTCTATTTATATGATCTTAACCACTGAGCTTTCTCTCTAGCTCTTTTCACCCATTAATTTCTTACATATGTTTTATTTCTTGTTTTAAAAGTTCAGTCTATCTCCTAATTTGCATATTTCTGGCATTTGCTCACATTTTTCTTCTTTCTGAAGCTTTCCTTCTTTGCTTCTTCAGCCATTTCATTGGATCTACAGTGGTAGGTCAGGGTGTCTAGGTTTAGTCCCAGTCTCTGTGACTGTAGTGTTGCCATCTGAGCTGCTGTCATTGTCAAGCCAACTGGCAGCAGAAATGAAAACAGAATCTCCTGTAGCTTCAGCTGACGACACTGCAGACTCCGACAGGAGCGTAATAAACCCAACTTTGTAATGTGTGTTGGCTCCCAACCACTGAGAAAAAAACAAACAAACAGAAACAAAAATTTCCATTTCTTCTATTTTTCAATCATTTCCTTATTTTTTTTCTGTTCTTGTCATTTCTTTGCCTTTTCCTACTTCCCTAACTAAAGCTTCCTTGCATCCATTGCAGTGTTTTGCCTCTGAAGGGAAGCAAGTGGAAATCCCTCTCAAATGGTGGCTGAATCTCCCTGTTCTCAGCACTCCTCTTTCTACCTCAGCCTGTGCCTTGATCTTGAGCAAGAACAGACCCCATCTATGACTTCCTTCCTGCTCCTAGATTGTAGTTCTTCCCCTCTCTGCGTGTGGGCACAGACTTCTTCCAGTTATGACAGAGATGTCTTTCCCAAGACTGCTGAATCTAGATGACCACCTTTCTTTCTTTTCATTTGTTTGTGTCCTCACCATTTTAGGTAGATTTAATCTTTTCCTCAGAAGAATGTTCTTTGTCATAAGTTTATGTTTCCTGGGGTATTTTGAATTCATGTTTTCTTGCTTCATGCTATGGTTTGAATAAGTGTTCCCCAAAGTCCTTTGGGGTAAAGGCTTGCTTGCTACCCTGTGGTACTTGTAAAAGATGGCGGAGTTATTAGGAGGGAAGATTAATGGAAGGAGGTTAGGTCATTAGTGGCATGACCTTGGAGGAGGACCTGCCCTTCTCTTTCTCTTTGCTTCCTGGCTACCATAGATGAAGGCCTCTGTCATGTGCTCCCTGCTATAATATTCTGCCTTGTCACAGGTCCAAAGCAACAGGCTAAGTGGCCATGCTTTGAAACTATGAGCCAAAATAACCCTTTCCTCCTGTTGATTATTTCTGGCATTCTGCACACAGTGATGGAAAGCAGACTAGCACACCTTGTAAAGTAGGCTCATTATTTTCCTGTCTACTCTGAAGTGTTTTCATTTTAGCCTCTTCCCCCATTAGCCTGTTCTTGGTTCTAGTCCAGTTTCTGTGATTTCTTCCTTCATTACCTGACTTTTATTTTCCTTCTCCTTAAAAAAAAAGGATTAATTTTTTATATGTATGAGTGTTTTCCTGCATGTATGTAAGTGTACCCATTTGCATGCAGTGCTCATGGAGGCCAGAAGAGGGTGTCACATCCCCTGGAACTGGAGTTATGAACTGCTGTTAGCTGCCATGTGCATGCTGGGAACAGAATCCTGGTCCATTGCAAGAGCAGCCAGTGCTCTTACCCGCTGAGCTGTCTCTCCAGTCCCTATTTTCCATCTCTTGACCTTGATGGTTGAATAATATTTTGAGACTCTAGGAGAAACATACAACTGATGCCTCTTTCTGGAACTAGTTCATCTTGTTCTCTATCACCTATCAGAAAATCCAGGCTTGATTTATTAGCCCTCTGATGAGAACAGCTCCTCCGTGTAGTGATACTGCAAAAATAGCTCTGTTTCAGCATGCATTTGCCCTTAGTACCATGGTTCAGAGCCCAGCCTGCCAGGTCAGCCTTTACTTGTTACTTAACACCAGTACCAGCTATCCCAGAACTTCACCACAGACTACTGGTTTCTGTGAGACTTGGATGGCACATGAAGGCTCTGCTGTTTTTTTCTTAGTATTTTTTATATTGAGTTCATTAATATCTAATGTATTTTATGTCTGCATTAAGAAAGATAACTTTATTTTCTTCCCCCAAAGGATAACTCTTTGTCCAAACACTATCAGATAGTTGATTTCCCCACCAATTAAAAATAATGTATTTATCAAAATTTTAATTTTATTATAAATGTATATATTTTAATTTGTAGTCTGTCCCAATGATTTATACTTTTTTTTGCATCTTTTTGGGACAAGATCTTCCTGTAGCCCCAGCTGACCTGGAACTCACTTTGTAGACCAAGCCCTCAAATTCACAGAAATTCCCTACCTCTGCCTCCTGAGTGCTGAGGCTAAAGATGTGGGTCACCACACCTGGCAAGTATTACAGTATTGTAATTCCCAAAACTTAACAACAAATTTTGATAACTAGTAAGAAAACCATTCCTTGTTATTACCATTCTTCCAGATTTTCTTTCACATTTTATTTTCCAGGAAGAGTGATTAGGCATATATAAGTTAAGAAATTTCCAGTAAGATAATTTCATAAAATTGTTCAGTACTGAAGGACTTTAATTGTGAGTTTATTAGGGTTCACGAAGTAGCAGTTCATATCACTTAAAAGATAAAGAGTTTCCAGGACTTGAAAGGCAGAGGCTAGGAGATCTCTATGAGATCAAGGCCAGTCCTAGGCCAGCCAGGGCTATAGGGAGAACCTGTCTCAAAAAGAAAAGAAAAAGAAAGAAGAAAGAAAGAAAATGAAACAAAAACATATAAGGAGTTATGAACAGTGCTGCTGTGTTATTCTGTGTGACTTTTTGGCATACATTGTATGTATTTCTGTAAGGTACCCATCTGAGGAGTACAGTTGCTGGGTCATAGAGTATTAATACTTAATGGCCAATAGTTTTCTAGTGTTTAGTTTCTAGCAGAATACTGTGCACCAGTTCCCCAGGTCAGGACGTTAAACACTTCCGCCTTTTGCATCTTGGTATCAGTATCACTAAGGAAAACAGCATTTGACATTGGATGGAATAACAGTTTGCTAATGTAGAGAAGGGACAGATCAGCTCATCATGGATCTCCCCAGTAGCTATTGCAGGATTGTTTGCCCCTTTATAGTTATCTTGTGCCATAGTGTAAGGGTATGCCTGGTTTGCGGACTCCAACTAAGACCCATTTTAAAGCAGCATTAGTATTGGTGTCATTACTGACAAGAAGATTGTTGAAATGAAGTCCTTCTTTGAGGAAGAAATCAAAAAAGTAAGAATAAGGCCAGTAAGATGGCTTAGCAGGTAAAGGCACTTGCCACTAAGCAAGATGACCTGAGTTAGATCCCTGAGATCCACATGTTGTCCTCTGACTTCTTTATGGACACTGTGGGATGGCACATGTACACACACACACACACACACACACACACACACACACACACACTCACGCTATTTAAAAAATACAATACAAAAAAAAATCTTGAGGGGCTGGAAAGATGAGTCATCTGTGTTGGCTGCTCTTGTAGAAGACTCAGCTTTGAAACCTAGCACCCACATGTTGGCTAACTCTAGTTTCAGGGGATCCTGCACCCTCTTCTGACCTCTGCAGGCACTGAATGACACAAAGGCACTTACATATCTTGAGAAAGAATATCCAGGCATTGTGCCTGTGATCACAGATCATAGAAGGCTGAGACAGGAGGATTGTTGTTGAGTTCAAGGCCAGCTTAGGATACATAGCAAAACCCTGTCTCAACAAAACAAAAAAGCAAAAGAAATCTCAGGTAATCTGATAGCATTACGTGGTTTTCATCATCCTAAAAATTCATTGAGCTGTGTGTGCCCTTATTTGTACACTTTCAAGTTATGTTATACTAAAGTTGTAAATATGTGAATTAAGTAGATACATAGATGTTTTGAAGTTAATGCTAATTGAGATCAATTGATAAAACTGTTAAAACTGTAAGGAAAATTTTTAACATATGTGTACTTCAAGCTTGGGGAAATAACAATATAAGTAATTGGTATTTTATTCTTTCATGTAAATTAACATCTTATAAAGGGGGAAAGAAAACCTGTGTGTCTGCTAATTGAATTGCTATACTAAAAACAAGGCTTTCCTGTCTTAGATGGCCCTTTGGAATTGGGCTAAGTAGGATGTCAACTAAGGTTGGAAACAAAAGGCAGGGCTTACTGACTTGTTTTTGAGATTTATTTTAAGGTAAAGGGAAAGTGTCATGGCTTCACCTTTTACTTATTTATTTAACTTTAAAATATTTTTGAGACAGGGTTGCCCTAAGATGTCCAGAATGGCTTTGAACTTATTCTGTAGCCCAAACAGACCTTGAACGTGCAGTCTACCTGCTTCAGTCTCCTGAGTAGCTGGGATTACAGTCTGCATCTCTAATCTCAGCACTTTTTTAATTTTTAATGAGTTTGATGGCTTACTGTGGCTAGTCTGGTTTCAAACCTTTGGGCTCAAGCTACCTTCCCAGCACAGCTTCCAAGTAGGTGGAGCTACAGGTATGTACTAGGCATACTCCTTTTACTCTCATATGTGACATCTGTAAAGCTGCGAATCTGTTTTCTCATTTGCTTTTTATTTCCTAGGTTTTTGTGGAAACTCTGGATAAGTGTTTTGAAAATGTGTGTGAACTGGATTTGATCTTCCATATGGATAAGGTATGTTTTCTTCCAAACCAGGGATCTTATTAAACTAAGAGTTTAGCGCATCTCTAGCCTCCTGTACACCATCTTGTACTTTCTCTTATTTTTTTACACTGACTCAGTTCTAGAATTAATTTTAATTAACTAGCAAATTAGTTAGTGAGTTAATTTTCCAGTGCTGAGAGTTGAGCTCAGGGTTCCCTCACGCTAAGTAAGTACTCTACCACTGAGCAACATTAGAAGCCTGAACCTGTTTTATTAAATAAGTTTGATAGTTTTCTTTCCAGTTTATAAATATAAATTATTTTTTATTGATTTTTTTTCTGTATTTCATACAATACATATTGATCATATTTAGACCCCCTCCCCTATCTGCCCTCCCCAACCCTCCCACTGGTTTTCATGCATTCTGTCATGTATGTTAAGGCCTGTTGAGCCAAGTTTCTTTTTCCAAATGTCCCTTGGTGTGAGTTCATCCACTGGAGCCTGGTTAGCCTATCTAGTGTCACTCCCTTAAAGAAAACCAACTCTCCCTCTCCTAGTAGTCATCCTTTGCTGTGCTGGATAGATTTAGTTGTCAACTTGACATACCTAGGTAGAGGGATCCTCCATTGGACTGGCCTGTGATCTTGTCTACTAAGTGATGTGGGAGGCTCAGCTGGCGATGGTGCCACTCCTAGGCAGGTTGTTCTGTATGGTATAAGAAAGTAGACTGAGCATGATCTGGGAACGAAGTTAGTAAGCAGTATTTCTCTGTGGCCTGTGCTTCAGCTCCTGCCTCTAGGTTCCTGCCCTGAGTTCCTACCTTGGGCTTCCTAAGTGGTGAACTGTGACCTGGGAGATGTAAGCCCAAGAAACCCTTTCCTCCCCAAGTTGGTATTGGTCAGAGTGTTTTGTCACAGCAGTTGAAGGCAAACTAGAAGAGTTGCCAATAGTTTCTCAGCTAAGGTTGGGGCTTCTTACCCATTTCTCCCCTCTTCTATGCTGGATTTTTGTCTAATCTGAACTTGCATAGGTCTTGTGCATGCTGTCACCATTGCTGTAAATCGATATGAGTAACTTCCCAGCTGCCTAGAAAACTCTGTTTCCTTGTAGTCATCCACTACCCCTGGCTCTTAAAATCTTTCTGTCCCGTCTTCTGCAATGATCCCTGAGCCCTGGGTGACAGAGGTTTGATATAGGTATCCTACCGGATACATACTCTTCAGTCTCTTATTCTCTGCATTTTGACCAGTTGTGTTTTTCTGAGTTAATCACATCTGTTAAATGAGGAAACTTCACTGGTTAGCATTGAGAGATGCACTAATACTCTTTCTGCTTCTTGTTCTGCTATGTTCCCTGAGTCTTAGGTATAAAGGTTGCATTGTAGATGCAACTTAGGGCTGTGTCACTTAGGGCTGTGCTTTTTCTCATAGACACTACAGTTAATCTTTGCTTTTGACTCGTTGTAGAACTCTGAAATAGTCTCCATCTATTGCAAGAAAGTTTGATATTTTTGAGGGGCCAGCAAGATGGCTCAGTGAGTAAAGGCACTTGCTGTCAAACCTGATGACATGAGTTCTACCATTGGAACCCACATAGTAAAAGGAAAGAACTGACTCCACAAGTTGTCTTCTAATCTCCATGCATATGCCATGGAATATGCTTGCCCCACCCCCAAATGAATAGAATTAAATGGGTGCTGGGAATCGAACCTGCGTCCTCTGCAAGAGCATAGGCTAGGATTCTTAAGTGCTGAGCCATCTCTCCAGACCTCTTCACAGTATTTTTTTTTATTATTTAGGAATAGATGCCCAGAAGTAAGATTACTGGGAATCTAGGAACTTCTACAGGCATTGCACAGACAGTGCAATTATAGACATGCATGCAAAACACTCATACACTGAAATAAAAATAAATAAGGAAATAAAAAAAATTTTTAGAAGAAGACTTAAATGTTTAAAAAGAAATAGTTTTTAGCCCAGTGTGGTGGCTCATGCCTTTAATCCCAGTACTTGGAAGGCAGAAAGAGTGGATCTCTGTGAGTTTGAGGCCAGCCTGGTCTGTATATAGAGTTCCAGGCCAGCTAGGTCTATTTCATAGTGATACCCTGTTAAAAAAAAAGCTAGATGTGGTGTCATGCACCTTTAATCCTAGCACTTGGGAGGCAGAGCAGGCAGATCTCTATGAGTTTGAGGCCAGCCAGGTCTGCATATTGAGTTCCAGATCATCTGGGGCTACAAGAAGACAAAAAAAAAAAAAAAGAAAGAATGAGTTTTGACACAGTTTTAGCACAGAGGTTGTCACTGTGCCTATTTCCTGTTCTTCTGTTCATGGGCAGACTTCTTAGTATAGGGCAATGATGACAATAGAGTAAGTGGCCATACAGCCAATGCTGACATCCCTGCTTTTTACATTGGTTATGAAATGAGTTTCCTAAGCATAGGCTAGTAACAATAAAACTTCATCAGGATGCAGGAACTTTGATGTAGTACTTTTTACCTTTCCTCAGGAGTGTCATGGTGACTGATACCTTCATGACATCATTTGTGATTATATGGTACTCTTAGTAGACCACATTCAGGCAAAATTGAAATGGTTCCAAGAAATGTTCTTAGGCTTGTTTTGCAAGTATAACTGTGACATGGCCTATGACTTCATGTGCCAAGTTAAACATAGGAGACAGCTAGCAAGGGGATTGGAACATTAATTTATCTAGCTGGCACATGGTATCCTTAGTACTGCTCATTGGTGAATTAGCCAGTGTGCACACAGTGATACATGACATTTGGAGAGAGATTTTTTTTTTGGAGAAAATTGCCTATTGCTCTGCCATGATTTTTATTAGTTTGTTTTGATCATGAGAAAGCAGGCATTTTTAGACTCACTGCTGCTAGCATTACCATGCAGAGGACTCCTTGCCATTTTCCAGTGGCTTCTCTTTAGTCTCTGTCAATAGTATCCAAGGTTCACAGATTCTGTTTTCCAGATTGTACAGTCAGTGTATTCTTGTTTGAATGTTGGACAGGAATGTTGTTTCTCCTGAATATCCCTGGCCTGTCTCTGACTCCCATCAGCAGCCTGATTCAAGAGGATCACAGAACCCCTTCCTTAGAGAAGGTGTGAGACTCTGGCAGCCTCACTAGATATCCAGGGCTCACTGTCATCTGAAAGAATCTTCGAAGCTTCACATATCTCTTAGCCTTTTCTCTTTGTAAGCACTGGCATTGTTTGTTGTTTCTCATTTGTTAAGGATGCTGCTATCTCATGATTTACATCAGGAGAGGCATAGTTCAAATCTACTTAAGTACTATTGGGGGGACAAAAGGTTGATATTGAATCTTGGGAATGGAATTGTGTCCTCTGTAGGCCTTACTGTTATTATTTTTAAAGTTTTTTGCTGTTTTTGAGACTGGGTCTCTGTCACCTAGGCTAGAGTGGAACTTATTAAATAGCCTAGACTGGTTTTGAACTCCTGCCTCTGCCTCTTGAGTGTTGGGATTGCAAGCACGAGCCACCATTACTGGCTTAAAACATACTGTTTGTTTGCTTGTTTCTTCTAATCAGAGTCTCTTATAGCCCAGGCTGGTCTCAAACTCACTGTGTAATCAAAGATGATCTTGACTTGAATTTCCAGTTTTCCTGTTTCTACTCCAAGTGTTGGGATTACTCAGGTCATTAGGTTTGGTAGTAAGTAAACTATCTGCTAAACTGTCTTGCTGGCTCCCAAACCTCAAATTTTTTAAAGTTGTAAAATATAAGGTATTACTTTGGGGGTTACCTTACCATGTGATATGCAAAGTGGTTTCCTTTGTGGGTGCTACCTGCTGATTACCAGACCAGGAATTAATTTTTCAGTATATCAGAGCATAGATTAATGGATAGATTTTTTCTGGGAAAAGGAATTTTCCAAGTGAGAGAAGAAAAGGAACAGACTCTTCATTCTCCTGTTGTCTCCTTGGATAGGTGTGTAAAGGACAGACTCTGCTGGAGTGACCATCCTTACTTCTTCCCCCAGGGAACCCTGTAGCCCCATCAGGGAAGAGAAACACAAAGTGCTTGGACACTAGGCAATGTACATTTGAGTCCCAGATATTTCTAGACACTGTTTGGGAAGGCTGTCTGCCCAGTACCCAAAGACTCAGAGACCTGTCGGGTAAGACACCTGGAAGAGACAGTTGAAGATCTTATGAAAAGTAAAACAGTGAGGGAGAAGCTCTCCCTCATCCAAGTCCAAACTACTTCATGATTCATGCAGCATAGAGTATGCTTTTAAGGTAGATTTTGGAATCACAGCATGCTTCTTTCATTGTGTTGTAAGAATCATCCATTTTACTGTGAGTAGCTTTAGATTGTGTCATTTCTGATGCTGCCTAGGATTCCATTATATGAATGTACTGTAACTTACCCTTCTAGTGTAAGATTTAGATGGTTTTGAGTATGGGGCTTCTAGGAAATATGCTGCTGTGAATGCCATTGAGAATGTGTGCTGTTGCATGTTTTTACACATTTCTCTGTAACATCTGTTTCTCTTGATAGTAAGTTGATGGGTTTTGGGTCTCCCTGGGAAGAAGAGGCACGGAAAGCACCAAGCAGACAGCGCACTGGTAAAAGGCAAGTTTGGGGCCCAAAGCCTGCTCATAACTGTACGCTGCAGCATCTGCCACCTTATCATATATTTCCACATTTTTGTGGAGTGGTTGCTCCATATCTTCACCAAAAGTTGGTATTCTCCATGTGGCAATCATTAGTACTGTTAACTAAGTGTTTCTAGTTCCTTCCCCTTTGGGACACATGGTAGAATTATACTTCTACACAGTTGTGTAGCTGTGTGACTTATTTATGCCCATTAAATGGGAATTTAGCTAGTGAAGTATCAGTGGAAGTGACATATGTCACTTAGTGTGCAAATGTGCCTTTTTCTGCTTTGGTGACTTTGGAAGCGTAGACATAGCCTCTCTCATCCTCGGCCCTAAGCACAGGTGATGTGGAGCAGGCGCCCCCGGACAATTTCTGTCAGTCTAACTGGTGTGCAGTGGTATGTCACTGTGACTCTAGCTGTGTTTCTCTGATCATTCACAAAGATGAGCGTCTTTTCTTATGATTATTGGCTGTCATGAGGTTCTCTCTTTTCCCTCTTGCTATTAGAGACATCTCTCCAGCCCTCATTTTCTCTTTTTAATGAACAAACGTTTTTTTTGTTGTTGTTTTAGTTGCTTGTTTGTTTTGAGGCAAGGTCTCCTTGTGTAGCCCAGACTGGCTTTGAACTTGAGATCCTCCTGCCTTAACCTCTGAAGTGCTGGGATTATAGGCATGCCTGACTAAACAGAAGTTAATTTGAATTTGGGAAAATTATCAGTCTTTTCCTTTATAGTCAGGACTTTTAAAGAACGTTCTAGCCAGATGTGGTGATGCTAACCTCTATTCCCAGCACCAGGGAGGAAGAAACAGGAGGGTTGAATTTGAGGCTAACCTGGTCTATAAAGTGAGACCCTTGTCTTAAAAAAAATGGCTTTGCTGTTTTTGGTCTTTTCTGTTTAGAGTCAGCTTATAAATTACAGCGGCAAATACGTCTGTTAAGAATTTAACTGATAATTGGAGCTGGAGAGATGACTCAGCGGTTAAGAGCACTGGCTACTCTGGCAGAGGACCTGGGTTTGATTCCCAGCACCCATGTGGTGGCTAACAACTATCCCTAACTCCAGTTCCAGGGGCCCTAATGCCCTCTTCTTACCTTCTTGGGCATTGTATAAAACAGGTGTACTTACATGCATGAAGGCAGTACACTCATATACATAAAATTAAAAAATTAAAAAATTTAACTGGTCAGGAGGCAGAGGCAGGCAGATCTTCATGAGATCGAGGCCAGTCTGGTCCATGTAGCAAGTTCCAGGTCAGCTAGGGCTACATAGTAAGACCCTATCTGAAACAAGACAATAAAATAACAACAGCAATAGTAAAAACCCACTCATGTGTGCCAGGTCATAGTGATGCACACCTTTAATCCTAGCACTTGGAAGGTAGAGGCAGGTGGGTCTCTGTGAGATAGAGTTCAGCCTGGTTTACATAGTGAGTTCCAGGCCAGCTGGGGCTACAAGGAGACCCTGTTTCTCAAAAAAGACCAAAAAAAAAAAAGTAACTGGTAGCCGAATGTGGTGGCATATGCTTTTAATCCAAGTACTTGGGAGGCAGAGGTGGATTGATCTCTGTGAGTTTAAGACCAGCTAGGTGTGCATAATAAGTTTTAAGTCATTCAGGGCTACATAGTGAGATACTGTCTCAAAAACCAACAACAGATGCTGGAGAAATGGCTCAGTGGTGAAGAGTACTGGCTGACCTCCTTGGGCATCGCACAGCATGATTGGCATGCAGCCAATACACTCATAAACATAAAATCAAAACAATAAATAAAATTAAAAACCAAGAACAAAAAAAAAATTTAAGTGGAGGTTGGGGAGATGACTCAGTGGGTAAAGGTGCTACTGCCAAGCCCGACAACCTGAGTGTGATTCCTGGGACCCACATGGTAGAAGAAGGACTGACTTTTTCACAACTTGCCCTTCGATCTGCACTTGAAGGCTGTGGTACCTGTACACTCCCACATAAATAAATAAATAAGTAAGTAAGTAAAGATTTTAAAGATTTAATTGGATTTGCATCAAAGCAGTTAACTATTTGAAGATAATTTATATGTTTACAAATACAAATTTTGCCCATGGTATGATATATTTTCATTTCCTTTTTGAGGAAGGGCATTTGAGACAGCCTGGCCTGGAGCTCCCTATTATAACCTACTGGCCTTAGACCCATGTTAGTCTTCTTCCCTCAGCCTCCAAAGCTCTGGGATTACAGGTATAAGTTACCTGCCTGGCTTTTATTTTTCCATTTCTTTAGGTCTGTCAGTGAAAAGATAGTTTTTTTTCTGTAGAAGTTTGGCATTTTGTTAAGTTTTTTTCCTAGGTGTCTGATATGTATGTATTTGGAATCTTTATTTTTAATTTATTGCTGCTGTATAGAATTCACTTTATTTCTGTGTGTTGACACAAAAACCAGAGATTGTGTTAAACTCTTATTAATTCTCTTACATGTAGACTTTTTGTTCATGTCTTCGATGCTTTTGGTTTTTTTATGACCTCCTTCTCTCACTCTGCTGCTAGGATCTCCAGTATTGTGTTGACTACAAGTGGGATAAATGGATAAGAGGTCTTGGTTCCTGTTTCAAAGAGAGCTTTCATCCTGTTGCTATGAAGTATAGCATTTGCTACAGGTCTCTGGGCAAACATTCTTTATCAGGTTAAGGCGGTTTCTTCTCTGCTCGCCCAAGTGGCTAAGGATTTTTATTCATGAAAGGATGTTTTTCCTCATTGCTATCTTCCTATTGCTGTTTTTCAAACATCTGTGAGGATATCTGCGAAGGCAATGAAGTAACTCCAACTGTTTTATTGGGCATGGCTTTTACAATATAGTAAATGGCCATAAAAATACTGTTCTTTCTCGTATATCTTATCTTCAGATAAGTTCCATGAAGTATCTTGCTGCTGCAGCAAATTTCCTTTACAGTTTATATAATTGTTTATTTTTAGCTGTTGGTGTGGCACTAGGAAATGATTATTTGTATCTCTTGCAGTTGTTGAAATTGATGATGTAAGGAGTCAGAATCCTATTCTACTTACCTTCAGAATGTCTGAAAGTGTTTCCCAGCAGGCTGCTTCTCTTTCATTACATTTCAGGTTTATCTTCACCCTCACAAAGCATTTGCCAATCCAGGGATATCTTGAAGGTTGAACTGTTTTGTTTTTTTAACTTACAACAGCAAAAGACCCTTCCCAAGACAAAAGGAATGTCACTAAATTCTTCCTCTCTGATGGAAGAATCTTCCCATGTGAGGCTAGAGGCTCCAGGTCCCTAGGCCTTGTAGATCTGTATTAGCTGGTCCTTTAGTTTACTCTATGGGTCCCGTAGTAGGCTGTGTAGAAGACATATGACTGATTTTTTTACCGCTCTGGCAAGTTTCCAATCTTGAAGTTTCTTTTTTGTTTGCCTTGAGAGAGGATCTCATATAATCCAGGCTGGCCTTGAAACTTATATAGCTAAGGATGATCTGAACTCTTGATCCTTCTGCCTCTACCTGCTAAGTGCTTAGATTACTGGCATGTGCCATCCCACCTACCTTTAATTTTAGGATTTTATTTTCAGCTTTCTAAATTGTTTTTGTAAACTTCCTCTTTTTTATTGCTTCTGCCCTTACATCTCCTTTTTTCTTGCCTGTCTTAAAGGAAGGTCGTTTTGTTGTTGTTGTTTTGTGTGTGTGTGTGTGTGTGTGTGTGTGTGTGTGTGTGTGTGTGTTTTGACATGCACCATAATCTTCCTTTTTCAACTGGTTTTCAGAGTGTTTTTTTCTGTGGGGTAGGGATGGGGGTTGAGACAGGGTCTCCCCTCTAGTCCTAGTTGGCCTGGAACTCACTATGTAGACCAGGATGGCCTCAAACTCACAGAGATCTGCCTGCTTCTGCCTCCTGAGTACTGGGATTAAAGGCATATGCTACCATGCCTGTGCTTTCAGCAATCGTGAGTTGCATATTGGTATTAGGGTAAACCAAGTTTTGTTTGAAGAAAACTATGTGGATATCTTATCTGATCTATCAATGTCTCAACAGCAAAGCTAGAATTGGAATTCAATTGGGTCTTGAAGATTTAGTTATTAGAGCACAATTCAGTAGTTATGTCAAGGAGATAGATGGCAGTATCTGTCCTCTGTATATTTCAGTTTGCAGTGGGCTCTCAGTAGAGTTAGCACATGTGCTTCTGGATGGGTTTGAGCCTAAGAAAACCTCTTAATATTGAATTAAAGTTACTGCTATGTAGACTGCTAAGGTGGGAAAATGCTGAGTGTTCACAGTTGAACTTGTGAAGTCTAAGGTGACAGGATCATAAACAGTAATAATGGATTATGCTTGTCAAAGCCCTTCTGGGAACAGATCTAATAATAAAAAGGCTCATCAGCACCTACAGCACTTCAGTGACTTTGAAGCAGGTGTTCTGCTTGACTTGTTGGTCTCTAGAAATTGAGAGAAGAATAAGGATACCTATTTTGTGATGTTTGATGAAAGAGGGGGAGTTGTTTTGGCCTAGAAGACTTAAGAATACTGTTTGAGTTTTAGTTCTTACAGAGGTTGCCAGCTGGTGCACTTGACCTTCCCTGACCTCTGTTTCCCTTACCTGGATGTACCTGAGAGTTTGAGAAGGTTGTGAGCCACTCAGCAAATGTGCTGGGAACTGAACTCTGGTCCTCTGGAAGAAGAGTACACACCCTTAACTGCTGAGCTATCTCTCCAGCCCCTGGTTTGATTTTTTTGAGATAGGAGTTCAATGTGGCCCAGGCCATTGTATAAGTAAGGATGATCTTGAACTTCTGACCCTCCCTGCTTCCATCTCCCAGGTGCCAGAATGTACAGGTGTGTGCCTCCATGCCTGGCAGACCACCACTGTTTTTTCAAACTTGTTCTTTTCAAGGTAAAGCTGACGTTTTTCAGTAACACTTTATATTGTATATTACAAAACTAGAGGAATGTTCTTGCTGGAGGGAAACATGGTTGATTCTTAGGAAAAGGCATCTGATCTGTTAGCTTTTTTGAATTGCTAAGGTATATTTGGTTTAGCTTACATACTTGCTGTATGACTTTAAGGTGGCTTTGGAGATTAAATTCGGTAACAGATTCTGAAAGGCAGGTGCCTCCCTCCTTAGGAAAGCTTTGTTCAAATTACCTGACCTTTCTGGGACTTCTGACTTTGGGGAACTACTACTGTTACCTGTTGAAAATATTTTTGGTTTTTTGTCCTTTTTCCTCCTGATTATCAAATGAAAAGCATTTATTAAGCATTTACTATGAGAACATTTCTAAATATGGAGATACAAAGATTATGAAAATAAAGACAAAATTTGTTTTTAAACTAATTCCCTGCCCTTGAGAAGCTTATAGTCCACCTGGAAGAATGAATGGGTCACCAGAGCCATTGCTTGGAGCAGGCCACACTTTTACAAAAGTACTTTAAATTACATGTCACTTTCAGTGGACATGGTGCTGTTAATATGAGGGAGAATCCATTGTACATTGCTTTCTGTAAAGAAGTACCGCCTCCATCAAATGCATATGCATACCTGCATGTTGGATTTCACACAGCTAAAAGGCATGGCTCTTGTGCTGGCTATTCTCCCCAGGACTGACTTGCTCTGAGTCAAAAGGCTGGTGAGAAAATTCCCACAACGTGAGATAGAAGATCAGTGCCAAGTAGAAAGTAAAGGCTATATAAATTCCTGCCAGGGAAATCATTGAGGAAGAGGAATTGGGGAAGGGAATCAATATTGATAGGAGCAGCGCAGTGCTGGGATAGTGCTATGGAATTTATACCTCATTATCTTTTATGGGTGCAGTGTTGTTCTTCAGTAACAGATGACGAAACTGAGGCTTAGGCTAAAAGTGCCTGAAACTTAAACCCATTCTCTTGCTACATGAGTTTGTCATCGTCTTAAAGCATGACTATTATATATGTAAAAATGTATATTTGTCAATTTTTCTAAAACTAGAATTGTAAAAACAAAACAGTAGAACAAGCTGGGTGTGGTGGCACATACTTGTGATCCCATCATTCATGAGTGTGAGACAGGAGAATAAAAAGTTCAAGGCTAGCTCCAGCTACACAAAGATTCAGTATCTTTGGGCTGTGGGAGGGCATGTGTTAGGGATGAGGACCACAGGGGATTGGGAACGGTTTGTAAACTTCAGTTGAACCAAGAGTCCTCCAGTGCAGACATGGAAGGCCTTTTGAGAGTCAAAATTTTTCTTGATGTACTTAATATACTTGACTCCTTTTGCTAATAGCCAGTAGTGCTCCAGACCATTTCCAAAGGCAGTCTGGTTAGAAGCAATATTGCCTAGCCTAAGTGGTGATAGTGGTGTTGAAGTGCAGGGTGTGTAGGTGGGGATAGTTGGAGGGTTTGGAGGAGTAGATGAGACTGTGGAGAGCCTTGTTCTCATCATCTTAAAGCTTTCTTTGTTTCTGTGACACATTCACCTGTTATTTTTCTATCATTCTGGTCATTCCCTTTGACCTTCTGGACCTTTTACCTCTTCAATGTGTGCTCTTGCACTCCCTCTCTCTCTCTTTCAGATACTCCCTTCTCAGGAAATCTCTGGTCCCATGATTTCACTTAACTATCTGCTGGTGACTCCTCAGTTACCATCCAGGCTCACTGTACCTTATATTCAGCATGTTCAAAACAGCCTCTAGCCCTGTGCATCTCCAAACTGACAATTGTGACTCACCTTTTGAGGAAGTTAGTCCCCACAAAGTCTTTACTGGCACCCATTCTACTCACAGACTGAAGCAGGCTGCCTAGATGGTTCCCCCCAACTCTTGACTGCATTTGGAGTTGTATCTGTCAAAGTGTTTGTGCTTATTGGCATGTCAGGAGCTCATACTCAAGTCTGCATGACTGGCCTTGCATCCTGCGACTGCTATTCATGAACTCTGTGGCTTATGTCTTAGGTCCTAATAGTTACTATGAGTGTTAAATACTTGTAAGTGCTGAGAGCAGTGCCTACACAGAGCAGCTACTTACTTGTTTCCCCCACTAGATAGTATTATGAAAGTTGGGATCACACTGTCTCATTCAGTTATTTCCAGTTACACATAATGGTTGACACATATTAGTGAAACAATTACTGTGAGACTCATTTATCCACTGTTCTAAGGTTGGAGAAAGAGTTAATGAAGTATTCCTGTCCCCGAATCTTACATCTAGTAGAAGGACATAAAATAAAAAGTATGTTAAGTAGTGATAACTACAGAAAGAGGAGATCATACAGCAAGGTAGGCTTGGGTAGACACGCTTGATATTTTATATCGGGCAGTTAGAGAAGGTATCTGATAACATTCGAACAGAAGCTTGAAAGAAGAGAAATAAGAGCTCTGGAACTCACTGGTGCAGAATATTCCAGGCCCATGGAACAACATGTACAAGGACCTTAATACCTGAAGGAAGGCAGGAAAATCATTTTATGGCTGCATCACAGTGAGCAAGATGGAAAAGAATGAGAGATTAAGGGAGGGAGCTATAGAAGAATGGGGGGATCACACTGTAAGTCTTGGTGACAGATGAAATTGCAAAGGATCACTGCCTTCTAGGAGGGGGAACTGGATAAATACAGAGACCAGCTTTACCAGAAGGTACCTTATATACATATCTCCTTCCTATCACTTCGGGAACTTTAGGCCCTATGAGTGTGTGTGTAAACGTGGGTGACACACATCCCCGCCTTCCCTACATCCCCTCCTTCCATTTCTCCCTCTCCCTCTGTTGTCTACCACAGTAAACAGTGAAATCACACTGTACTGATATAAGGCAAAGTCTGAGCTTCAGGCCAGCCAGGCAAAATGATAGATTGTCTTGATTGTCCCTTCCTTAGCCTAGCAACTGTAATTAACGCCACAGCTTTTAGCAAGAGCCAAGGGAGTATGTGGCCAGTAAAGGGAATGGCCAGTGTATGTCTTAGGGCAAACTATTGAGTCTGAAAGTAGATGGATCTCTGTGCCAACTGAAAACTGCATACCTCATTTACATTTTGCTTACTGTTAAACCTTTGTTAACTTTGTATGTCTGTGATTTTAAGAGTTAAGGTTCATGGTCTGTAGAAAGTTCTTGAATCGGTTTCTGGTGTTAGCCAGAGCTAACAGAGAGATGCCCAGGCTGTCCTCTCTGGGCTTAACTATTGATGACACTAGAAGGAAGTATCCCATTGCTCGTGGGTTGTGCAAGATCATTACATAACTGTGTCTATTTTTCTGATTTTCGAATGTATACACCTGAAGTACACTATTGATATCATGTTGAATGTTGGTTACACAGGTGTCAGGAAAGGATTCTCTGCTTACCAGGCCCTACCTCTTGAGCTTTTCCACTTATAGAAGAAGTGGGAAGATGGGCATCCTCTTCATAGCTCTATCCCTGTTAGCCCTTCTCTTTAGGCATTCATTCTTGAGCACTGATCTACATTTACAGATGAATCACAAATCCATGCCACACTCTGACCCAGTGGAAAGGTGGTACTTTAGGAGTATGCACACTTCCCCATGATGTGCCACCTTTCACATTCAGCATATAGCAAACCATTTGGGTCTCCTGGGTCTCCTTTCCCACCCTTCTTCCACTTAGCTTGCACTCATTGTATTTTTTTATTGAATTTTTGTTCATTTAATACAAAACACCATAATCACCTCTATATCCCCTCCTCCACCCTTACCTCCCATCCCGCATAGCCCTTACCCTACTGGATTTCATACATTCTGTCATATATGTTAAGGTTTGTTAGTCAAGTTAGTGTGCCAAGATGTTCCTTGATGTGAATTCATTCATCCACTGGGGTCTTGTCAGCGTATTTAGAGTCACTACCTTAAAGAAGATCAGCTGTTTCTCCCCCAGAAGTAATATCAGCTGCCAATAGTTCTTCTGCTAAAGTTGGGGCCTACTGCCCATTTCCCCAGTTCTATGCTGGGGTTTTGTCTCCTTGAGTTTGCATGGGTCTTGTGTATGCTGTCACCATTGCTGTAAGTTCATATGAGCAAAATCTCAGGATCTTATAAGACTCTTGTTTCCTTATGGTCATGTGCCTCCTCCACTGGCTCCTACAATCTTTTTACCTCCTCTTCTGTAATAGTCCCTGAGCCTTGGGTGGATGAAATTTAATTAGGAGTCCTATTCAGGGATCCATACTCTGCCGACTCTCATTCTCAACACTTAGGCCATTTGTAGCCTTTTGTGTTCATAGCCCTCTGTTGCATGAGGAAGTTCAGTTGAGAGTTGAGAGATATATTAGTATTCTCTCTACCCTTTGTTCTACTATGTTCTCCAAGCCTTAGGTGTGTCACTTAAGGTTATGTATCTTACAGACACGTATTCTCTGTATGTAACCAGTTCCACAACTGTGTAATAGTTTCTCTTGAAAAAGGTACTTCTTTGATGAGTGGTGAGAGGTGTACTTGTCTGTAAATATAAGGATCCATATTTAGCATATAGTAAGAAATTACACTTGTCTAGGGATGTGACAGACTTAAGGTTATCTCTAAGATCTGTGACCTCTCCAGCCATGTGTATTTGGTTGTGTTTACAGTACCACACATGAGTTTCCTCCCAGAAGAGGGCATTAGATCAGATCCCCTGGAAATGGAGTTAAGAGAAGGTTGTGAGCTACCATACAGGTGCTGGCTCCTCTGGAAGAACAGTCAGTGCTCTTAACTGTTGAGCCATCTCTCCACTTCCTTTTTTTTGAGACAGGGTCTCATTCTGTAGTTCAGGCTGGTCTAGAACTTCCCAAGTACTGGTATGACAGGTATGCAACATTATACTTGACTTAAGTATGATAGATGTTCTCACTCTCGATCTCTCTTGCTCTCTGTCTCTCCTTTCCACCCCCTGTACTGGGGATTGAACCCAAGGTTCAAACATAGATAAGTGCTCTACCTTTGAGCTCCAGCTTCATAAAAAATTTTAAAACATTAATTTTATTTATTTGTGTGTACATGAATGTGTATACATGTGTCTCTCTCTGTGTCTGTGTCTGTGTGTGTTTGAACATGCATATGGCTGCATATACCTCTGCATGTGGAGGGATATAGGATCCCTTAGAACCAGAGTTATAAGTGTTTGTAGACACCCAATTATTACTTGGGTGCTGGGATCCCAACTCCAGTTCCCATGATTTCACAGCAAGCACTCTTAACCATTGCACAATCTCCCCAACTCTCTAGAACAGTTTTTCAGAAACAAATTAGGGAGTGTAGCTCAGAGGTAAACATTAACTGTCATGCACAAAACTCTTCATCTGATCTCCTGCACTGCAAACCAAAGCAACAAAATTTCAGAAACCCTAACTCATAATAGGAGTTTTCTTTAAGAAAGGAATAATAATGGGCAATCAGCATAGTTTGCTACAATTAAGTGTATGTGCTCAAAGAACCTAAACCATGAAGCCAGTGGATGATGATCCTTTCATTACAGAATTCCCAGAACATGAAGGAAAGCAAGTTGCTAGGTGATTTACCATAGCCATTTGATGGTTAATTTCGGGCCTCCCTCCCTGAGCTGACACAGCATTCTCTACTAGGGTCATGGCACTTATCTCAATCTCCTTTTATTATAGTTAATTCTGTACATGTTTTATCTTCCTTGATTTCTAGTGCTTGAGGACAGGGTCCATATCTTATCACTCTTCTTCCTAGCTCTTAACTTATTTGAAAGTAGATGTTGTAATAGATCATATTCTTCTGGTAAAGATTTGAACATAATATATTACCAGTAGGTCCAGGGGCTTATGACCAATAGCGCTCTGAGAATTCCCAAAGGCAGCAGTATAGTTCAATACATTAACTGAGTGTTTTGGGGGAGGGGTGTGTTCTAGTTTGCTTTCTTTTAAAAAATTTGTATTTTATTTTATGCATATAAGTGTTTTGCCTGCATGTATGTAAGCGCATTCATATCATGCAAACCCCGAGGATGTCAGAAGAGGGCATCAGATCTCCTGAAACTAAAGTTAATAGATAGTTGTTCGCCACCACGTAGCTGCTGGGAATCCAACCCCGATCCTCTGGAAGAGGAGCCATCTCTCCAGCTCCTAGTTTGCTTTCTATTTCTGTGATAAAACTCTGACCAAAACCAACTTGGGATAGAAGGGGTTATTGTATCTTACAATTACAGTCCAATATTAAAGAAAGTCAGGGCAGAACTCAAAGCAGGAACCTGGAAGCAGAACTGAAGCAGTGACCACAGAAGAATGCTGCTTACTGGCTTGCTCCCCTGGCTTGCTCAGTCACTTTTCTTATATATCCCAGGTCCACCTGCCCAGGGATGGCACTAACAGTGGGCTGGACCCTCCTACACCAACCAGCAATCAAAATACCCCACAGACAGGCCCACAGACTATTCTGCTGGAAGAAGCCATTCCTCAATTGAGACTTCCTCTTCCTAGGTGTGTGTCAGTTCTACAAAAAAACTAGCCAGCAAGGGGCCTGGGAAGTAACAAGCAAAAATAGACTGTTAAAGAAGTCATGGAAGTATGTAATGTGCTTCCAAAAGTTTCCATTAAAATAATGTAATGGTCAGGCATGATGGAACATGCCTTTATCCCAGAACTCAGAAAGGAAAGGCAGGTGAGTCTCTTTGAGATCAAGGCCAACCTGATCTACATAGTGAATTTTAGGCCAGCTGGGGCTACAGGGAGACTGTCTCAAAAAATAAAAAACAAACTAAGAATAAATAAATAACATAATAATGATTTAACTCTTTGTTTTTAAATTTTTTATTTATTAATTTTTATTTTCTGTGCATGACTGTTTTGCTTGTGTATTTAAATGCAGCCATGTGTGCAATGCCCATGGAAATCAGAAGGCATTGGATCTCCTGGAAGTGGAGTTAGACATGGTTGTTAACTGCCCTGTAGGTGTTGAGAACTGAACCTGGGTCTTCTGCAAGAGCAGCCAGTACTCTTAACCACTTAGCATCTCTCCAGCCCCAAGAAGTCAGCTCTTCCCTGCATTGTTTTATCTTCCTAGCTAGAAGATCACTTCCCCAGTGGAACAAGTGTGCCTGGTTCTCTGTCCTCCACGTTTCTCATTGCAGTAACTCCCATGTTGACATTCCTCCAACAGTGGTCCAGTCTGATTATCACATTTTCAGTTTTAGGTCCAGAGATGCAAGGCAAGCCATAGGCATGAGAACAGCTGTGCTTTGTATGTCTTAAGATGCTGGTGAAACCCTGGTTTCAGAACTAACAGGCAGAGAGAAAAAGGCATGTCCACCATGTCTCTAGAGGGTGTTTTTCTGTGTTTTTTTTTTGCTTTCCATTTCTCTCTAATATGGATATTATGGGAACTAGAAACCAGCCCTGAGCTAAGGTGACGCCTCCAGTGATTTCTCTTCCCCAGTCAGCATTCAGTCCACTCATCCTCTGCGTCTTTCTCAGAGTACACGCCCTGTAGCAGACAGGAAAATGATGATTCACCTCCTCTCCTGAGAATTTCTTCCCTATTTAATCTCTGAAGGCCTTTCACAGAAATTACTGAAGCAATCCAAGCCAAGAAGGCATAGAAAATGTTATCTGTACTTGCCCTTTCATATGTACTTGCCTTGTAAGTTTAGCTTTTTTTTAAGCAAGAGTGTTGTGAAGTTGACATCCTAATTTTCCAGTATAAGCAGGGTGATCATGTTTGTTTTAATACTCAGATAGCATTTTATTGTTTTCTGTGTTATGGTCAGGCAGTGGGAGTGTGCCCCTGCCCTTTGTCAGGCTTTGTCCTCTGATGTAAACATCAGGGAGCAGGAGGCTCTATTCTAGAGGTTTCTGTGGGTGTCAGTAAATTGGGATTGTGGTGTAGCCAATAGGCTGATCGTGTCCCAGATGTTACTTTCTTTCTATCAGGAGATCCCAACAGGTTAGATGGTCTTCTTTTCTTTTGTGTGGTACTGAGGGTCAAACCTAGGTCCTCAAAAACGCACACACTGTGCTACTGACACTCTGCAGCCCTAGAATCATTTAACTGTCTTCCAGTCTTTACGTTTTAAGAATTTTAAAATTTTAGGTGTACAATTGTTTTGCCTGCATGTATGTAAGTGCACCCTGTGTGTAGTGACTACAAAGGGTAGAGGAGGGTGTCAGATCCCCTGGGACTAGAGTTATGAAAAGTTGACTGCCACGTGGGTGCTGGGAACTGAACCCGGATCCTCTGCAAGAGCAGCCAGTGCTCCAGCCCCACTCTCTTCCATTCTTCTTTACTACCCATCTTTGCACATTTGTAGTGGAGCTCCTGATTTGGTCTTTTGTGACTGAAGAACCTATGATTTGTGCTCATCTGGAGTCACACCTTCCAGAAATCCCAACATTATCCCTAAGCACTGTTAGCATCCTCAGTTCATACCAGATAATGTTATTCCTGTTTCATCTATAAATGTACTGGGTCACAGAAGACATGGGTTCTGACTATTACAGCCCTGTTCTGGTTGAAACATTTGTATCACCTCTCAAGGATGTCTCAGATAACTTGAACTGTTTTCTAAAGACATTCTTACTGTAACTCAGGCTGTCCTTATATTTGTGATTCTCCTGCCTCAGCCTCTCAGCTGCTAGGATTATACATGTTTACTACCACACCCAGCTTCAAATAGGTAACTTCTTTTGTTTTGTTTTGTTTTTTTGAGACAGGGTCTCACTTTTGAGCACTGACTGGTCTGGAACTTAATGCGTAGACCAGGCTGGCCTCAAATTCAGAAATCTGACTGCCTCTGCCTCCCAGTGCTGGGATTAAAGGCATGTACCACTACATCTATCCCAAATGGGTAACTTCTATTGGAAGAAAGTAGTAAAGGAACTAAATCGGATGTCCAGGAGGTCCAGTGGTAGATGCAAGTGCCCTGAAAGAAGGATTCAACAGCTTCTTAGAAGAGAAAAACTGAAGGGCTGCAGATATCTAAGAGCGGGTGTGGATGGGAAGATAGGCGCATAGAGACCTAATAGAGCAGGTCACATTATCTGTTGAGGAACTGGCATTTTAGCTATTCTGAGGGATTTCAAGAAAAATTTTGGGGTTTGCTGTTGTTTTGTTTTGTCTTGCTGAGACAGAGTCTCCTTGTAGCTCCGGCTGGCCTGGAACTTACTATAGACCAGGCTTCCCTCAATCTCACAGAGATTCACCTCTACCTCTTGAGTACTAGGATTAAAGATGTATAGCACCATGCCCAACTTAGAGAAAAATTTAAAATACAGAACTATAAACACCAGCTTTCACTTATTAAAGTACAACTATAGATTTAAACATCTTGGTCCTGGGAAACCTCAGCTCTTACCTCATATTTTACAAAATGCTTAAGATTTCAGGTGCATTTCTTGCCCATATTTTTTCTCTCTTGTTTTCTATCAAGTTGTTCTATTGGTATCTTGGGGTTGTCTCAAATTTTTATTTCAGATAAAACTTTTCCTGGCTATGATTATTTCTAGGTCAGATTACCATTGGATTGGCAAAAACTAAAAGGTCACATTGCACTTTTTGTTTAACCTCCATTAAACACTTGTGAATAGTTTTGCTAGTGTCATTTTTATAGATGGTTGATGAGTTAACAAATACTCAATTATACTGATAGTGTATGTTTACACACTGTTTGGCTTGGTGTCAGGCTCTTGAAAACCTTTGTCTCATTTCTTCTAGTTCTGTCATTTTGAATTATTTACATGCCTCCCATGTCAGTCTTCTTTCCCCCCCAATTCTTAGTGTTCTTTCAGGTGTTCCCTAGATTGTTGCTGGCATCCTCCAGAGCAGCCCCTCAGCCATCTCCTGTTCTTGAACAGAACCCTTCTTTGTACTCTGACCATATCTTCAGTGTGTCAGATGTCTGAGTTCAGTTTCGATTCTTGGCTGTATGCTTTCCACACCCATGTTTGGCAGCTTTCTCCACTCAATAGTTAGCCACTCAGATAAGTTTTCCCTGCCTACTATTCAGGAGAGGTCCTGACTGACTTGCAAGGTTACTGTGAGCTGCTATTCACTCATCATATGATCACATACATCCATAGAGTCATGTGCCCATAGCTTGTTCTATATAACAAGTTCCAGGCCATCTGGGACTGTAGGGAGACCCTACCTCAAAAACCAAAAAAAAGAGAAATATTTAATTAAATGTATAGAGGCAAGCCAGGAGTAAGAAGAGAGACCATTGTGTAAAAATTAAAGTGAATCCTATGGAAGGAGAAGTTACTATAAAAGGAAGTTGACTTAGGTTTCGGCAAGACAGCTTCAAGATAAAGGTGGGGGTGGAAGGGATCTTAGGGAATTCTGTACTTACTACTTCATCATAGGTGCTGCACTTCTCCTTTTGCGGGGGGTAGGGAGTACTTTTTAATTTCACAATTTCATATATATTTGCAATCATACACTTTGATCATATTTACCCCTAATTATCCTCTCTTATCCCCTCCCACTCCCACTGGACCTCTTCTTCCCAACAAGCTGCCCAAAATAATACAAGGAGCACTTTTTGAGACAGGGTCTCACTATGTACCCAGGCTGGTTTGGAACTCAAAATCTTCTTGCCTTCTGTTCCAAGTGCTGGGGTTACAGGCATACATCATCATCCTTACAAGTTCCCCTTTAAAAATGAAATTATAGTTGATGCCTTCTGGCTTAGAACACTTTAAAAAATATTTTATGTGTGTGAGTGTATTGCCTGCATTTGTACAAGTGTACCTATGTTGTGCAAATGCCTATAGAGGTCAGATGAGGGCATCAAATCTCCTAGAACTGGAGTTATAGAATGGTTGTTAGCAGTCTTATAGGTGCTGAGAACTGAACCCAGGTCCTCTTCAAGAGCAGCCAGTGCTCTTAACTGCTGAGCCATCTCTCCAGCCCTGGGCTTAGAACTCTTAATGATCTTCACAGAAGATCTTCTTGGCCCTAACAGATGGCTCTTAAGGCTTGTTTGTATCAAATGATGGTAGGTTTGGACTTTGTGGGGGGACCTCATAGTAAAAATCATCATAACCTTATCTGGGGTTGTTAGCTTTACATACTGTCTATCAGCTGTTGAAGATGAGGAGACTGGTATTCTTGATCTCATCCCTCCATTTTCTTCCTAATTATTGCTAGTTGTCATTGTTGAGACATGGAGCATTGACACTTTGTTGTCACCTTTCAGTTTTAACCTTCCCAGTAAGTAGCTTCAGCACTCACAGCTGGTCTTTCCTTTATACCATAGTCTTTCTAGTTACTCCTTGGTTGTCATAAGTTTTCTAGGTTCCTCAAGAAGTATAAAATCCTTGAGTCACTCTTTGTGTCCTTGAGAATGTTATAGATAGTGCTCTTTTTCTGCTAGCTTTACATATTTGTGGGGTTGTTGTTTTTGTTGTGTTGTTTGAGGTAAGATCTCTAGCCCAGACTGGCCTCAAACTCCTATATAGTGAAGAATGAACTTCTGATCCTCTGGCTTCCACCTTCCAAATGCTGGAATCAGCCATGTTCCAGCACACCTGATTTGTGCAGTGCTAAGGATGGGACCAGGACCTTGTACATGCTAGACAAGAACTCTACTGACTAAGTTGCATTCCCAGCCTTCTCTTTCCTGTTCATTTGTTTGTTTCATTCTCTTTTCTCATTTCTTTCCATTTGTTTATATTATTTTTAGCAATGTCTCTAATATTACTTCTAGTTTCCTCTTCAATTCTGCAATCTTTTTTCCTTCCACTTTGTTACAGAGTTCCACTGCAGTACACTTTCTTGCCTCATCTTCCTACCCCTGCCACGATCTCTTTTGTTTCTACTTTGAGTTCTTCCTTCTTAGAGATAACTATTTCTCCTGCCTCACCCTCTCGACTAGCTGGGATTATAAGTGTATATCACCATCCTAGCAAAATACATTTACAATTTTTTGTTTTGTTTGCAGTACTGGAAATCAAATTGAGGGCCTTATACCCACTAAGCTCTATCTCGGCCCTGTCATTTCTTTTGTTTTTATTTTTGTTTTGCTTTTGAGACAGAGTTGAACTATGTAACCTAGCGGTCTGGAACTCACTGTGTAGATTAAGATTAAGATAGCCTCAAATTCACAGAGCTCCATCTGCCTCTGCCTCCTGAATGCTGGTATCAATGGGGCCACACCCAGCCATTTCTTTCTTCTTTTTCTTTTTAATAATTTTCAAAATGTTTTACTGCAATTTCAGCCGTTTCTCCATTATGTAGTCTTTTTGTCTACCATTTGATTTTCCTGTTTCCTAATTTTCTTTTTTATATCTTTGGATCCTGTGTAGACTCCCCTTTATGGTTATTTTTAAATAGGTTCATAGTTTAACCAGCTATTTTCAGAAATTTTGTTTGGAGAGGTGCCAAAACTGTGTTCAAGGCTGGATGTAGTTATTCCTATGATAGAGTTCTGGGTGAGTTCATGTGACCATGATTTCTAGCTAGCTAATAAAAATAGGCATCTGTGAACATTTTCACAGTGCAAAGACTTTCTTCTCTGCCGCCACAAAGACCACATCTGCAAGGCAGATACAGTTGGGTCCTGTGTTTTTCCCACAATTTTAAGTCCAAGAAAACATCTGTCCTCCACACTGAAGAACCTGTGTGTGCACGGCCTCTGGGAGGTATATTTCTGGCCTTCCTGAGGCCACCAGCTTCCACACCCTCCTCTCCTCATCTTTCCTCCCTTTCCTTCCATGAAGCAAAGGGAGCTTGGCCTGAGCTTCCTGTTTTTGACAGCTTTTCCACCTGTTTAGGGGCTAAAATTTGTATTTCCTTCTATTTTTGTTAAAAATGGATTTGCAATTTAATTTTTCCTTTCTACATTTAGAACACATTTGAATTGAATAGCTTTTGGAAATGCTGCCTTTATGATGCAGTGTTCAAATTAGAAATTTTAAAGTTTTTTTCTATTTTCTGATCCCCACAATATCATATATTAAGCCTTTTGCTATACCTTCTCCATAAAGCCTACACTAACATGCTGTCATTCATCTTCTAAGCCTCTAAAGCCACAAGAAATTTTCTACCCAGATGTGGGAAAGGCTTTTACCCATTCAGCATGCCTATTCTGCACTGGGTTTTGTTCTAGACCTTGGGGATGAGACATGGAAGAATTCACATTAGAGCTTTGTTTCACCAAAGGCAAGTCTTAACATGATCCCTATGCACTAGGAGTCATGGGTGAATATCGTGGTGGATTCAGAATACAGATCCACCAAAGCTACATTCAGCACTCAGTTCTAGTACTGATACATTTGGCATTTCAATAGTTTCATTGATTTTTTTCCTCATGTATAAAATGAATATTACCGTCCTATTTATGTTGCTGTGATAAAAT
Organism: Eospalax fontanierii; assembly: GCA_035773235.1. Taxonomy (NCBI): domain Eukaryota; kingdom Metazoa; phylum Chordata; class Mammalia; order Rodentia; family Spalacidae; genus Eospalax; species Eospalax fontanierii. Next base: position 147,750,809 of record CM069524.1, on the reverse strand, counting down.
ACCCTGACAAAAAGCAACTTAGGAGAGGAAAATGTTTCTTTGGCTTATAATTCTAGGTCACAGTCCATCATCTGGGGAAGTTACACTGGCAGGAGCCCAAGCAGCTAGTCACATCACAACACAGTCCACAGTCAAGACCAGAGAGAAAAGAACGCACTTGTGCTGTCTGCTTGTTTTCTTCTAGTCTTTTCTGTCTTAAATAGTTCAGGGCCCCCTCTATAAAGAATGGTGCCTTCCACAATGGGCTGGGTCCTCCTTCAGTTAAGAATGAAAACAATCCCCTCAGACATGCCCACAGACCAACCTATTAAAGACACTGACTCAGTTGAGACTCTCTTCCTAGGAGATTCTGAGGTGTGGCATGGTGACATTACATTTTCCAAACTAACCATTACAATTTCCAAATGTAGATGAATGTTCTAAAACTAAAATAAACTTCATGAAGGGCTTGTCACATGGTAGATACCCAACAAAAGAATTCCTCCAGTGAGAAGAAATTGGTTAAGCAAAGCAAATAAAACAGGAAGAGTACTAGTATGGAGGCCTATTTCTTTCTTTTTTAACATTTACAGTTTTCCATTTTTAGTTGGTCTGTGGCATTAAGTTGATCACATTCATATGTAGCCATCACCACCATCTGTCTCCAAAAACCTTCGTTCTGGGAAACTGAATATCTGTACACATTAAACAACAGCTCTCACCCACCCTCACCTCCTACAACTGCCATTCTGCTTTCTGTTTCTTTGTATTTAATCTCAGGTGCCTCATAGTGAAATGGATGTTTTTTGTAGATGACTTATTTTACTTAACACACTGTTGTCAGGGTTATTCGTGTTATACAAATATATACATGTATCAAAAGTTCCTTCCTTTTTAAGGTTGAATAATATATTTTGTTGTTTTTTTGGTTTTGTTTTGTAAAGTTGAATTCGGTTTTATGGATATACCACATTTTGTGTATCCATTTGGTAGACACTTGAGTTGTTGCCACCTGTTGCCTGTAGTGACCTTTGCTGATATGAGCATGGATGTGTAAATAGCTCTTTGAGTCCCTGCTTTCAGTCCTTGGGTATGTACTCAGAAGCAGAATTGTTAAGTCATACAGTAACTCTGTTCTTGCTTTCTGAGGAACCTCCATACAGTTCATACATTCAGAAGACTGCTTACTAGGGAAGTGTAAGCAGTGGAGTTCCCCCAGGGAACGACTTGAAAAGCAGTCTTCTCCAACATTTCATATATTACCTAAATATGAAACTTTTTCCATTAAATTTCATTGTCTCTATATATCCATGTATAACATGAGTAAATCATATCATACAGAACTTAGAAAAAAAGAATTCAGAGATGTGGTTAATAAGGCTTATTCAGTGAGTGTGTGTAGAGGTTTTTCCTTTATACACTCATTCCCCAAGGACATATTCCTAGTTATGAGTTAGTACATTTCCTCTGCTCACTGTGGGTAAAATTGAGAGGGCAGGTGTACTAGAGAACTTCTTGTCAAAATACACAAGTGCATCGTATGCAGACACATCTTTTTCCCAACTTCTCAGTGCCAAAGGGTAAATTAACACTTGACTAAAGACTTTAGTACCACTTGCTATGTAAGCATGAGGACCTGAGTTTGGATCCCAGCACCCACATAAAAAGTCAGGCATGGTCATATGTATCTACAACCCTAGCACTGGAGGGGTGTACAGAGAGAGGATCACTACCTGCCAGCCTACTTCCGGGTTCAGGAAAAGATCCTGTCTTAAGGAAATAAGGCAGAGAATGATAAAGCAGAACATTTAATGTCCTTTTCTGGCATATGTATATGCACACACTTGCACCTACACACACACATCCTCATAAAACACACACAATTCTCTCTCTCTCCCTCTCTCTCTCTCTCTCCCTCTCTCCTCTCCTTCCTCTCCCCCTCTCTTTCCCTCTCCCTCTCTCCCTGTACCTCTTCCCCTCCTTCTCTCTCTTCCTCTCCCTCTCCCTCTCAAAGAATCATCTCGGGTAGAAAATCCCAGTTACCTTGTCAGCCCTATCTTACTCTCCCACTTAAATAAAGCCACCATCCCAACCAGCCCCAGGAGCTCCACAAACCTGTCTAGCCTCTGGTGGAATTGCTTCTCTGAGGGTCTTCCATCTAGAAATCTGTTCCCGTTTCTCTGGTACCAGAGCTGAGTTATGGTTCTCCTGTATCTCTATGAAGCTTCTGGCTTCTCCACATTGTCTTCTTTTTCTGGCTTCCTGTAGGCTAGTCAAATAATTCTGCACTTATTTGACAATAGAAGGTAGTACCTGCTATCTTTCCAACTTGACTGAAAGTAGTTACATATAGGCCAATCTGATATGATTTGATTAAAAATATTAAGTACCAAGCTAAACCTGGTGGCACAGGCCTATAATTCAGTAGCTACTGGAGAGGCTGTGTCAAGAAGATTGTGAGTATAAGGCCAGCCTAGGCAGCTTAATGAGAATCTTTCTCAAAATAAAAAGTTAAGGGGCTGAGGATATAGCTCAGTTGGTAGTAGAATTCTTGCCTAGACTACATGAAGCCCTGTTTGGATTCCCACCCAGAACTGCACTTGGGAGGTGGAGGCAGGAGGATTAGAAGGTTATCTTTGGCTACATAACAAGTTTGAGATCAGCTTAAGATATGTGAGTCCTTGTCTCAAAAAAATAAGTTAAGAGTTAAAAGGGGGCTAGGAATTATAGCTCAGTAGTAGATTGCTTTTATACCATGCATGAGGCCCTAGGTTTGATTCCTAGTACTGCAAAGAGATAGGCCTCCATAGGCCCCAGTGAGCACCCTGACTTGACCTACCTAGAGCTTTTTGTGACAGCTTTTCTGTCACCCTGGTGTACAGTTGAGTCACTTCCTTTCTGTCCCAATAATAACCTAGGATTTAGTTTCGTTTAGAGAACTACTGGATGGCTGGAACCTGAGCCCAAACGTGAGCTTCATGGTGAGAAAAGAAACATCATTCTTATCCGAGCTGTAAGACATACAAATATGGGTATGCAGGGATAGTCTTGTTTGCTGTGGTCAATTTTCTCTCATAGAATACAGGCTCCAGAATCTGTCCTAAAGCAATTGGAAGACATTCCATTTCAGCAGCTTGGATAGGAATTGGTCCTCATTGCTGGACTTAATGCCAACCACTGTTGATGGTAGTCAAATCAGTAATTAAAAGCCATCTCTATTTGTGTAGAACCCAGCATATAAGGCATTAGTCAAAATAGTTTATGTCTAGTTTTTGATCTAGTTCTCTCATCCAGCCATTCTTATAGTCCTGGAGGGAAGGACGCTGAAAGCTTTGAAAGGATAATTTGCTCAAGGCCACTCAGACTAACAAAGCTAACAAATTGCAGGGCTGGAATTTAAAATGATCTGTCTGACTCAGAAACCTTGGCCGCCACCTCACTGCCTTGGGTGTACCAGACACCTCTGCCACTGCTCATAGAAGACCATGCTGCCATAGTGGTCTCAGTGCTGAGGTGGCTGTGGTAAGGGAGTGTAGGTGATTGAACTGTAGATCAGAACATATCAATCTGACCCCTCTGCTGCTGCTACCACCAAAGGAAACCACCTCACAGTGAACTGATCCTTCTTGTTTTCACTTTTCTTCTAGGTACACTACATCCTCCAGGAGGTTGTGATGGGCGGAATGGTGTTAGAAACAAACATGAATGAAATTGTGGCTCAGATTGAAGCTCAAAACAGACTAGAGAAATCAGAGGTGAGGAAGCAGCTGCACTCTGGCCCTGGTTGGATAGAGAAGACCCAAGGCGGGCGGGGTGCCTGTGTGGGTTTGTGTTGCTCTAGAGCTTTAGGGAGCAATTACTACTCTTCTTGCTTCCTTGAGTTCATCAAAACTGACTTGAAGGCCAGTCTAAACACAAAGCAGGTAAGGTGATTTGAGATCTCCGGCTTGAATGGAAAGGCACATGACAGAGAAGGGCGAACAGTTTCTGGCAGCTGGTTATGTCCCACATCTGTGGTTTGTAATTCTTCCTTTCCAAGCCACACACTCCCCAGGATGGTGCTGTATGCTTCTGATTTCCCAGTAGTCATATCTCATAGTATCTTTCAATCCTCAGAAATTCAGATTCCTTATTTCCAATGAGGCTTCTAAAAAAGCTACAGTAAAGTTGGTTTGAAACACTGTACCCATCCTACCCTCACCCAGCAGCAGGCTTAACAGAGGAGCTCATGGTAAAGCCAGTCTTATGACTCTGGGATTTTTTTCAGTCCCCCTTTTTTGCCTTACCAGTGAGCAGCAGTTAGAGGCACACCTTTCACACATGCAGGAATAGCAGAACAAATAAATCACTTCTTTAATTATCTGGGTATCTTCAGCAATTTCTTTGTTTTGTGTAATGGAACCTGGTCTTATGAAACCAGGAGTTCTTTCTGTGAGAACTGGTGTGCCTATTCGAGAAGCTTTTCCAGACCACAACTCTTGTGACTGTTAAGAGTTCTCTGAGAAATGTAAGTTGGGAAGCTTCCAGGCCTAGTGAGTCAGGCAAGGAAGGGATTTGGAAATAACAAACAGAGATATACTGGGGGAGAGTGGAATTTGAGTATCCTGAAAGTAGTCAGTCAGGGAGCAATGATTTTGAAAGTCTGTCACCTTCTCCCTCTAACACCAGGAATGAGTCTAGAGTATGGGTTTTGTTACCCATCCTTTTGTGACTGATATATCATCTAGCATGTCAGTGTCTCCAGCTTGTTGCTGAATGATATCTGTGGTTTTCCAGTTCACATTAGTTGGCAAGCAGTTGCCTTAAAGCTGTGACATTACTTTTCCTTTAAAGAATTTCCCTTTGACTTTGTACTTGTCTGTAAGATGGCCTTTTGAGGAAAGGGTTTTGTTTTGTTTTATTTCATAACCAATAGAGTACCCTTGATACTTCTTATGACCTAGGTAAACCATCTCAGAGTACTTCAGCAAGCATTTATTGAGCACCTACAATAGGCTACAGACACTTGTTAGGTGCCCGGCCTATGAAACTGCATAAGACACAGCCTGCCTTTGCAGATCTTGCAGTCTGATGGAAACAAAGGCTTAGGTCTCCATATCAAACTCCAGCTACCCTAAAGAATGTTTTGTTGGCCACTTTACAGAAAGGAGGAAAAATTTAAATTTCTGTGTGTGCTGCTTGGAATTCTTCAGATCTTCGTGTATTTTGTTTTTAAAGAATTAAGTAAGGTGGCACTGAGAAAGCATATCACACTTTTCATTTCTCTCAGGGTGGCCTTTCGGCAGCCCCTGCACGGGCTGTATCTGCTGTGAAGAACATCAACTTGCCTGAGATCCCGCGGAACATTAACATCGGCGATCTCAACATCAAAGTTCCCAACCTGTCCCAGTTTGTGTGAAGGTGGAGGACTGGGCTGAACTGGAGTCCCTAGGACGAGCAAAATCATTCAAAACCAGAGCCCATCCGAGCCTTCAGAGGAGTCATGCCTCAGGACCCTGAATCTCTCTGTCTGGGGAGACAGCTTGGCACAGAGTGGAAAGGGAGTCAGGTGCACACTGTTCAGGTGTGTTCAGATCTCCCTCAGGCTGCCCTGCCACTCTCTGATACACATGGCCATGGTAGACATTAGTGGGCCCTGCCTGCCTCAGAAAGGAATCAGCACACCCAAGCCACTTGTTCCTTTACCTCCCCCACACAGCTGCTCCCAAGGCTGGAGGCTAGAATAGGTCCCTTGCTTCCTGGGGCCCCGCCACTGGGACTGAACACATTTTCTGACTTCTTCCTTAGCACAACAGGCTTCTGAAGTCATGTAGTACTTACCTGTGGCAAGAGACCATAGGGCTAGCCTTTCAAATGTGAGAATGGGTCAGTGACAGGTGAGGGCAGGGTTTACACTGCCTCTACCAGGGTCTCTATCGCAGAATCCCTTTGTAGAGTCAAACTTTTTGGTCTCCACTTGCTACAGAGTACTTTCTCCCACTGGAATATTCACAGTTTTTGTTGTCACAGTTGTCTGTGTGCAGGACACAGTTTAAATAATACTCCGGGAACCACCACCCTTCTCCCCTCAGAGGGCACACCCCTTCCCTCTTGGAGGACCTTCTCCTGTAGGAAAGCCTATGTCTGTAGAATGTGAAGGCTGGATCCTCCCAGAGTTATAACTCTTCTTGAGTTTGAAATACACTGTCCTTCTGGAAACAGAAGGTTTGGTTGCTGAGTTATAAGTGATGAAGCACTTCCCCTTAGCCAGAAACCCCCTGGCCAGTCCCAGCTTCTGGAGCTGAGAGGCTGAAATGGGGTGCTGTGCAGGGCTGAGCTCACAGCATGCTGGCCTTGGTGCTACATATCCCCCTGAGTCCTGCTGTAGGTACATCATGCTCCCTCCGGTGACATTCTCCCAGGGCTTTGGAAGCCTGTAGTGTTTACATGTGCAAAGTCTTTTTTTCTATGGCTAATTTGGAGCCAGTATCACTGTAGGAAGCAGGGCCTCTTGCTCCACACTGTCGTTTGGATGTCAGGGATGGTGGTGAGGCAGCTGCTGCATCTTTGTGGGAAAGTCTCCTGGTCCAGGCACCTCTTCTGTCTGGGCACACAGTCTGTTTCCCATGGCCTCCTGTTTCTGATGATGGTCCTGTGGGGATGTGTCAGGACCGTAGCATTTTTCATTTTCTAGTAGTGCTCCCTATACTTTGTGCCCATTGCTTTCTGGAGCCTCTTGTCTTTACCCTTTCAGTCCTTGTCAAAACCTCAGTGATGGGCAGTTCACCAGAAGTAGGCCCCCTGGAAGCTGGGAAGAGGGGAGTTGAGGTGACTAGATCTGACACCAGACCCCTTGTGCCATCCTCTCCAATCCTTTGCATTTTTTCTTTTGTCATCTCACCACATTCACTCCCCTTTTACATTTGCTAAACATGAAATAGAATAAAGGAAGGAACCAGTGTTCATTTGCATGTACTGTAAGAGGGCCTGAGGAAGATCTTTAAATGAAATTTGCTGCTGAAGAAAGCAAGTTCAGGTTTGGTAACCTGCCTTTTGGTCACATAGGGCTAAGGTTTGAAACTTGCCTGCCTGACTCCAAAGTCCTATTTTCTCCTTCTTGCTTAAGGTGGCGTCTCTCAGTTTATCTTCTTTCCTTTATAAATTGAGTCTCAAAGGAAATTGAGTCTCAGAGGGATTAAGCTACTTCTTATAAACCTGATTTTTTTGAAAGCCTGATTTTTTAAGGTAGACAGTGACGTGTCACAGACTAAGAGCTGGAGGATCCTCTGTGCTCCTCTAGTTAACTTCCCAAGATGAAGCCTACCCTGAGTGTTAATTAAGTGTTGGCTTGAGGTCACAGAGCACTGTTCTCGAGTTCCTTTGCTTTGCTGCTGAATGTGCTGTTGGGTTGGAAGCACAGGGTATCCTGGGGTAGTCTCAATCTCAGAACTAGAAACCACAGGGTCCCCATAACTGTCTCCTGGTCCTGTAGATTACAAAGACAAGCATCCAGGCAACAACTCTCATCTTAAAGTCTGTTGTTTTAAATTTGGAAAACTCAATCCTTCAGGACAAGCCAGAGGAACTAATTAATTAATTAATTGCTAATGACTTAAGCTCATTAGGTCCAGCTAGTTTGTCTGCTATCAACAAATCCGTAGTCTGATATCTAGCCCTCTCTATTTTCACCCTTTGTGTTTTGAGACAGGGGCTCACTTTGTAACTCAGACTGTCCTCAAACTCTCAATCTTCCTGCCTCCATTCCTAAGTGCTGGGGTTGTAGGTGTGTACTATGGCACCATGTACTCTTCTATTGAATAGCTAAAGAAGAAATCCTTATTGGTCTTTTTGGAGAGGGGTGCCCCTTTTGCAACCAAGGACTGGGTTTGAGTTTGCTTTGGGAGTCCCTGGCCTGGGTAGTATATAACTAAGGCTTCTCTAGGGTGGTGTGGAATACTGAGTTTTCAGTACTCACTGCCACTAGTTAAAGTCTGGAATTTTCCTACTACTCAGCTTGTATGTAAGTGCCTGTTGAGGGATGAACCCAGTTCTAAACTTAAGATTTAGAGAGAGGCTTTGCTTCCCCAGTATCTTTAGGCTTCTCTGACTGAGTGCTCACATGGTTAGGACTTGGGGAGCCTGACAACCTGGAGCTGGGGAGGCCAGACTCACTGACTGCTGTGTGGAAGACTTAAAGAACAATAACCCATTTCCTACCCCTGACTCACAACATGTCTGCTGGGTGGGTGCTGGGCTGGGTGCTGAGTAGCTGACCTTTCTCTAAGGCTGACCATGGCTCCAGACATGCTACACTGAGGGTATCTTGGGACTCTCAGGTCCCTGCTTATTCAACCTCTGCCATATACAGAGCCACCACCCCTCCCACACTCACCTAGAGCCAGCTTAGTGATGCTCTCTCTGACCTCAGCTTCAGAAAAGAAACCAGGAGCTGGGCATGGTAGCACATCTTTAATCCCAGCACTCAGAAGACAGAAGCAGGCAGACAGTGAGTTCCAGGCCAGCTGTTGCTACAGGGAGATCCTGTCTCAAAAAAAAAAAAAAAATGTTCATACCAGAACTCTGCTTAAAAATGTGGCCTGGCCTTTAGTAGGGCTTTCCTTATGATCATGATAAATGAAAATAAAAATAAAGTTCAGGAGTGGGGCCTTGCCCAAGTTTACAACAGCCAGGATAGAGTACTGAGACCCACTCAGAGGACTCTGGGCTATTAGCAAACATCCTGAATATCCACTCCCTCCAGAGTGTGCTGACCACCCAGGGTGACCCAGCTTACTATGGGAACTTCCGGGGCGAGCGCTACAATGGCTCGAACACTGCCTAGGCTCACAGGGTGTTGAAGGGTGCTCTCAAGGTCAAGGCTTTTATATTCTGGGAAGTCCTGGAGTGCTCCCCAACTGCAGCATTCTGGCAGAAGTGGCTGATAAGGAAATAGCTTGGTGTGAATGATTAATCCTTTCCAAAATACAATTAAATTTCTTTTCCATTTCAGTTTTTCCTTTCCAAATAGGAAATATATTTGTGTAGTTCAAACTTTAAGAAAATCGAAACAAAAAACTGTTCAGCAGAAGACTCGTAGCCTGTGCCCAGCCCCTGAGCCCTGTCCCTCCTAGCAGCAAGGGTTTCTAATTTAAAGGACTAAGAAACCAGCCTCCTGGGTCTTCAGCACCAAAACTGAACACCTCAGCCCTGTACAATCCTGCCGTCCTCCAGAGACCTTGCAGAGCACACCCCACCCCATAAGAAGAGCGCCCCCAACCCTAGCACCACCTGCCTCGCTTGGCCTTCCCTTTCCTCATGCCACTTGGACACCATGTTTCTAAGTTGTCTCTCTTCTTCACAGGCCTAGGATGTAAGCCCCTCAAGGGCAGGGGTCAGTCTCTTGTCTAGTACTGTATCCCAGCTACTCGGAACAGTGCCTCGTTCATACTTCTCAATAAAGAGTGGTAGATGAGAGGATGGCTGGGAAAAGTAAAAATTCATCCTTGGAGGTCTTCGCAGTCTGCACTCACTAGGGCTGTGACTTGAGAGTGGAAAGCAGGGAAGCCCAGGTGATGGCCTGTAGGGGACCCGCGGATGTGGCTGGTGGAAGATGGCAAGTATGATGCGGCTAAGAAGAGCATGCAGGAGTGGGGTGGGGCCCACTGTTGGGATGTGGACATCATAAGCTGGAGTTGCCTGTGAGTATCTGGGGACAGGTGTCCATTAGCAACTGAGTGGGCAGGAGAAGACATGAGTCCATTCCCGAGATAAGATGGAGTAAGTTATGTGGCCAAGGGTTGAGAATGGAGAGCAGCTCATGGGCAGGGGAAGAGGAATGTCTGTACTGCAGCAAGTTCAGGTCAAGGGAGAATTTCTGATGGTGATGAGAATAGGAAATAGAAACTGGTCAGATAGGGCAGGGACCCAAGGTCAGCACTTCCGAGAATGTCCATGCTGGAGGACAGGAAAGCCAGAAGAGTTTTGGTTCCTAGTCCCCTGCCTGGAAGCTGAATGTGAGGACATGATCAAAACTGAAAAGAGATACCTGCATCCCTCCGCTGCGGGTGGCCTTGTCAGTAACCAGCTCATCCTCTTCCCTATGCATCACTGTAGGTTTTGTGCTAGTCCTTTAAAGCCCCTAGGCTAGCAGTTCAATGGAATCCCGCTTTGGGGGACCCACTCCTCCCTTACAGCTAAGCACTTGAGCTCCCCTCAGTGAGTAATCCATAATACAACTCTGAAATGGACCGCTTCGGGGTCCATGGGTTTCATTCTTCAAATTGGTAAGATAAGAACCTGGAAACCATGCCTAGGTGGCTTTGATGGCTATCAAGTTTTCCAGGACCCTGACCCTTCACCCCAAGCTAAGCTCACCAAGAATCAGGAAAGCTTTTCATGCTCAAAGACACCCCACTTTTCCCTTATTGGTGGGGAGGAGACTAAGCCCCCACCTGGGCCAGCAAAGCCAGCTCTTTGATGCAGTAGCTCCAGCTTGTGGGTGGACAGTCCTGATTAGGGTGACTGTGAGGACGGTGCAACCAGAACCTTCCAGGGATTGGTTTCCTCCATCAAATGAGGGCCTCTGTGATGTATCACCAGTGAACCACAAGTACTCCACAGACTTGCTGCCATTACTGGGAGGAGGGGGTTAAAGCCTCAGAACTTTGTGGTCTTGGGAAGGGGAGAGCCACAAGTGCTCATCCTGGCAGTGAGGAAAGCAGCAACCAGTGGGACCCAAAGGGCAGGACAGGCTCTGGGCCCCCCGGGAGGCCCCACGCCTTGTCCAGGGGAACTGTGGGGTAAAACTGAAGCAGGTGGCTGGGACCACAAAAGCGAAGCTTTTCAGAAGATGAGGGTGTGAAGGCAAAAGAGTGCAACCTGTGCTTGGTGGGACAAGAAATGGGTCAGAGGGAACAGAGCCCAGAACATTCCACAGGAGTCTCAGGTCAGGCACTCGCAGCGGGTGCAGTAGACCAGTGATAGGCTCTGGCCATGTAGACTCAGTGAGAGTTGAGGACCATTTAGAGACACTACCTTTAAGAAGTAAGAAAGAAAGCCCATTGGGTCTTCTCAAGAGCAAACCTTGTATTTTTGCACAGCTGTGCCATCTGAGCCACATCCTAGCAACCTGGAAGCACTTGGGATGAACAGGGACCCTGTCTTCCAGCAGGACAGACTAGAGGATGTCTTCTGCCTAACCAAGTGTGGGTGCGTCTCCATCTCCAGCACGGCTGTTGTGCTCCAGCCATGCCAGAGAATGGAGGATGATCGAACTGGACCTCAGGTGGCTCAGAGTGCGGCAGGAGGAGTTCCCTCCCGGGAGACTACGTTGGTGGGTAGTTCGGTTATTAGAGCCAATGCAGGGGTTTATATAAGGGAAGCCTCTCTGGCCATTACAGAAGGCGGGAAAGGTGGGGTGTTGGGGTAAAGGCGGGAAGGTTGTGGAAGTTCAGGAACGAGGAAATGAAACCCAAAAACCTGGTTCTGGTCTAGGGTGGGGGAAAGGAAGATTCATATCTACAGTAGCTTCCTGGGGCCAGGTTATCACACAGGCAGAGCAGGTCAGACACCTGCCATCCCTTTAGGGTATCAGAAGTTGCTTGCCTTGCTCAGTAACCAGATCCCCACAACCAAGGACAAAAAACCTTTGCAAGCCCCTAGAGGAAAGGTACATATAAAATATTGTGAGGGAGCTCCAGGTACAGTTGTCAAAGATGAGCACTCAAGTCCTCCAGACAGGGATGCTCAAGCTCGAGATGCTGCCAGACTTAAAATGGGGTTATATCCCTATGAGGCCCCCACCACCTGGAAATGCCCTTAGTTGAAAACATACTGAATACACCTATGTCACAGGTCAGTTTACTACAGCACAGTGGTCTGGGGATCCCTTGTGCTGAGGCTGCAACTGCTGCTGCCTGGCATCATGAGAAGATTGTACTACATGTCACTAGACCTGAAAAGAGACACTGCTAAAGGGCAGTTTCTATGGGACGTGTATTATTTTCATACCATCTGAATTTACCAACCAGCACAAATAGGGTACCAGTCAACCTCGGTGAAGGTACTGATTTGGGGATTGGAGGGCTACAGGTGGTACACTGGCCTTTCTTCCAGGATACCTGTCTCTCCAAGGTGACAGAGGAGAGACCCCCAGGTGGGTGCATCTGGGCTGCAGTTCAGTCCTTTGCTGTCTTGGACGAGGTAGAGAGAAGCTTCTCTGGCTTGGTGGGTCAGCGCTGTGGTGCTGGTGCATGGGTCAGAGAGAGCATCACCACAAGCGCCGTGGTGAGAGACTGTTGGGGTCCCTCCTCTCGGTTCCGGCTGGAGAGGGGGAGGCAGGTTCCCGGCTGTGGAAAGAGGGTGAGAGGCACCTAGTTAAGACACAAACTCTGGGAGCTGGGCGGAATGCATGTGGATGGCGAGCCACTTCCAGGAAGTGCAGGGGACTTTAATGAGTGGTTAGCCAACCCTCTGTGGGGTGGTTCCAAACTGGGGGCAAGAGTATTCTGCCTCCAGATGGATACAGGTCCTCTCCAGATGGAAGGGCCACTCCCTTAATCCTCATAGCAGGTAACCACAAGAAGAGACAAATGTCAGCCTGCAGTGAAGGTACTCTCCAGCCTCAGGTACAGGGTACTGGTCATGCACATGACACTCTCCCTTTCACCTATCTAACTGGAGGCTATCTGAGCCACAAAAACTTGTGGGCCTGTGGCTCAGATAGAGCAATGCTTTCCTCACAGAAGCAGCTAGCGTTTGAACTCTCTACTGTGAACCAGCTTTTCTGGATCTTGTATTCCAAGCTGAAAGTGTGACTAGACCCACCCCCACCACAATCACCCTGAGGGCCTCCCACCCCCTGTTTGATTCAGGTCTTTGGGGACATTTGCTATTGAGGAACTATTCTAACTCTGACTACCTTTCTACCCCTTGGGCCTGCCTTGCCCTGGGACCTGCAACCAGCCCAGTAGTTATTTAAAATACATGATGAATGTTACAGGATTTAAAGGAAATCCTAATAGGAATAATATATGAGAAAGAATTTTATCAACATAAAACTTTAAATAAACATAAATGTGGGATTAGCGAGATGGCTCAGTGGTTAAGCCTGCTCTCCCAGAGGACCCAAGTTTGGTTTCCAGCACTCACATGGAGTGGCTCACAACTGCCTGTAACTCCAGCTCCAAGAGATCCCAAAACGGTCTTCTGCCTTCCATGGGCACCTGCGCGCGCACACACACACATTCTCATTCTCTCTCTCTCTCTCTCTCTCTCTCTCTCTCTCTCTCTCTCTAATAAAATTAAATTATTTTAAATCATAAATGAGTGGCTCTGCTGCATCCAGATGTGTGACTTAGATACTATCCCTAAAGCTAATTAGGTTGCTGCTAAAATGGCGACACAGCTCCCAAAATTCTAAAATGGCAGGTCCGAGGTTAGCCGAGGCAAGCCCCTCTGCTTATTGGGAGACCAGCCAATCAGGTTAAACTGCCCAGCCTACGTCATGGAAAGTTCCCCAAGCCCCTAACTGCCCATAAATGCTGTCTAACTTCCCTTGCTGGCTGCTGTCTCTCTGATCTGGGAGGCAGTTTGTCCCCCAGTAAACTGCTGTCCCTGGTGGAGTGGTCTTGGTTGGTGGTCTTCGCTGTGCACTTCCTTACATTTGGGGCCGAGAACCCAGAAGGGACCAGGTCCCTCTCCCAAAAGACTGCTGACTGGACGCTCCTATGATATAGGCCATCTTGCCTCTGCCAGTCATCACATCTGGCCCAAGGTTTGTGAGTCCATCTTTTCGACTGCTTTCCTCTGTCCCGTTCACCCTCTGACAGAGTTCAGGTAAGTGCCCCACTCATGGCGTGACCAATCTATTTCTCTGCTTTCTTCCCTTTTCTCTCTCGCTCTTCCCGGTTCCTCTCTTCTCCATTCTCGTTCTCCCTTCTATCTCTACCTTTCTGCCTAGGGGCCTCTCTTCTCTTCGGAGGTGTGTGATGCCCAATTGACTTGAGATCCAACTTACAGTCCCCTCTCTTCCCACTGTTCTCTTTTAAAGAACCACAGTGGAGAAAAGAAGGAAAAAAAAAAAAAAAGAAGAAAAATTCCAGAAAAGAAATGGCTTTTAAAACATTTTTTTTCTCTTTTGTCTAAGAGGCAAGTGGTTTGCAGTTTCAAATGCTTCAAGGCAAGATAGCAAGATAGATAAAGGAGCTTACCTACTTAGGTGACAAATTCAGTACACCTATAGAAAACCTTCACATGGACACCAAATAAAGAAGTTATTAGAATTTTGGGTCTATTTGCGGTAGCCAAAAATGATACAGGGAGAAAAAGTGTACCCTAGAGGGTTCTCAGTCTCATTCATTAAAGAATTTGAGAATAGACCCAAACAGAAGCTTTAGGACAATCTCATTAGAATTAAAAAAAAAAATCCTCAGGATAGTCAGGTTGGGAATCTCAACAGCTGCCTTGAGGAGAGTAGAGGGAGAGGGAAAAAAGTCATGAAGCCATGCAGGTCTGGAGTCCCCTTGGAGGTCAGACATGTGAAAGAGAATGTCTTAGACAAAAAGTAATGTATAAGATGCTAGTGCAGCTCAAAGCATTAAAGAAAGCATGGTTAGAAAGGGGTGAAGAAGAAAGAAAAAGGAGAAATTATGCTTTTCTGAAGAACATAGAAAAGCGGGCAGACTTCCAGAGACCTTGTCTGTGGTCGGGACCAGAAGCAGAGCAAGGGGTGGGGCTGGGAGGTCAATTCTGCCTGTGCGGAGGCAGAAGTTGTTAGGATCTGTGAGAATTTGTCAAGTTTATATTAGGGCCATGCCATGTTGCAATAAAAATAAGGTGATGAGGCTTGATAGTGTCCCTGAGTCCATGAGGAGAGAGATTTCAGGAGGCAGGCAAAAGGAAAAGAGAGACTAGGAGGGAAGAGGCACAAGGGGAAGATTAAAAGACACGGTGCTTCAGAAGACAAGGGTCTGGTTAGAAACTGCCAGAGCTTCTGAACCTTCTTGATCCTTAGAGCGAGGAGAGACAGGGTGGAGAAACGTTCAAGTCCGAGGACAAGGGCTCAGCGAGAAGCCGCCAGAACTTCTGAGCCACCTTGATCCTCTCCACCCACCGGTGTGAATCTGTGACAGTGCTTTCCAAGCCCAGGGTGAGGAAGGGGAGGGTGAGGTATTCCCAGAGAAAGAGCCGTGAGAAATGTCTCTGTCATGATGCTGTTCTTGAGCGAACAAATGCCCAAGTTGCTTGCCAAGGCATCCTGAAGACGGGCGAGGGACACCCACAGCTGGGCATAGGAAGATGTTGGCTTACCCGTAAGACTGGAAACAGTCTTAGATCATGTGGTTCCAAGGCAGCTGCTTTTCTAATGAGATGTAAGATTTTAAATCTCAGTGAACAAGGAGTCACACTCCATGCTTGGGTGAGACATGTGCTCTCAGAGCAACAGCCCAAGGATGTGTGCCCTAGACACAGCTCCCCATTTTTTTTCTGCTGCCTTCACAAGTTTCTTTTCCAGTAACAGCTTGTATCTAGGAATGAAGAGATCCAGAGGCCATTGCTTCCCATTCACAGTTGCGATGGGTGGTGAGAGACATGGACTCCCTTTCTTGGTTTGAGACCATGAGTTCCTTTGCTTTGCTTTCATATTTGGGGCCTACATAACTGAGGGCACTTTCTCCTGCTATATCAGTATGACTAACTGGGTGCTCTCTAAAGGTAAAAAAGGGTTGCTGTCCACATTTAATCTGTGAGACACACGAATTCCTCAGGACTTGTATCCTGTTGGGACATGGGCTTATTTTATCATGGAGCTGAGTTCACTAAGGTAGCCATTTGGGTTGTTCACCATCATGGCTAGTGACCTCACCAAAAGGGAGGTAACCATGTGATCTGATCTCCATCTTGGTTGATGACATTTCATTATGGAGACAGTCACATGGTTTGGTTGTCATCTTTTCAAAATAGTGGTGACCTGTGTCACCTTGCCACCATTGTAATCCAACCACAAGTCATACTTTAAAATGATGACACCCAGGAATCTACCAGTACTACTAAACTCTTGGGGATCATGATGACCTGGGAATGACCTGGACTGCAGGCATTTAAGCATTTTATGCTTGTTTTTTTGTTTTTTTATCTTGTATTCTTGATGGGTTCATAGAAAAGCAGGAGATTCCAACACAGTCTCTTTTGCCTTGTAAGAAGGTCAATGCATTTTTATGTCCAACTAAGGAGGTAATATTAGACCTCCACAATGAGATTTAAAATTTTAACATTGTTTTGACATGTTTCTAAATGGGATTATTTTGAGTTTTAACTTCTTGTACATACTTACTGGTTCCTACAGGGCACTACTTTTGCATTTGGCATTGTTTGCATGACCTATTTACCTGTTTTAAGGGAATTATTTTGAATTTTGACATCTTTTATATGGTATATTGCTGATTTATCTAAGTGACTACTTCAGATTTTTACATTGTTTTGTGTAATATATTTGTCAGTTAGAAAGGAGTAGCCTACTTGGGTGGAAGACTTAAGACGTGGCCTCCACAGACCTTAATTCCTGCGCTTTCTGCACTGTGATCCAAGCCTGTTTTTCTCTGAGAGAGAACATTTCCCTCTCTGACACTCAGTTGCTCTGTGCTTGCTTTTGTCCCTATCCCATCATGCCCTGGGAATCTCTGTTTTTCACTTTCTAGTTACAATGTCATGGATAGACAAGGGAAAGAAGATTTTGACATCATCTCTTTCCAAATTCTTTTAGGTACCATTGTTTTCCATGTTCCTTCGTGAAAGGTTTTTAAATATTATTATGTTGTTATTATTTTAGAGTCACATTTTGTTCTGATCAGAATTTTCATCAAGGTGTCAAAGTTTTGTTTTGTTTTTTGAAACTTCTTCATCATAACACTGTCTAACCACAGTACTGTGACTATGTAGACAGGTTTATTACTAAGAAACAATTATTAAAAAAATAGTTTACTTGATATCAAATTGACTAATAAGTCAGTTCTCAAGTAAAGATAAAATTGTTAAATTACAACATGGTTCTTATTGCTTAAGGATATAAATTAATTTTAAAAGATGATTACTTCTGCCCCAGGGTGCAATTTATTTCTACTTTTAGATGTGTTGTATATAAAATAAACATTTTGCTATTATGGCCTCTTTAGAGCCAACAAAAATAAAGATATTTTAATATTTATAAATGAAAATTAAGATGACTGGATATTTCCAGAATAAAAGGGATAATGAGAACATTTAAATAAGATTATTGAAGGTCTGAGCCCAATTAAAGAGATACAGAGTTGTTGTTATAATAATAGTTCACCCAAAAAATTTCAGTCCATTCCTCTGACTACTACTGCACACCCAGTTATAGTCTTGGATTAAATGGATGCAGTCAAGTATTGGGTTACCCATGGCGACTGAAAGATGGCCTTTATGTTTCTGCAATGTATTACGTATTATGCAAGTCTTACTTTTGGTACTTTCTTTTGCCCATAACAAGGTAATTTGGCTCAAGAGGAATTAGGTTTTACCTCTTTGAACCAGATGTGTACAGTCCAGAAGGAAACAGTTTTGCTGAATCCTGATCACCTTATTTCCTGTCACATGTTATATGACCCCTCCCTTCCTTCTGAAAAAAGTAAATCAGGGTATGGGGAACTGGGAAAGGAAGGAGGCTGCTTCTGTTTGTAGAACAGCCTTCATTTGAGACAGACCTAAGAGAATTGTTTTAAATCCCTTTCCTGAGCTATGCCTACTTAACCTGTGATGCCAAATCTTTTTCAGTTATGGTTTATTCAAGAATATTTGGTTTCTCAGGCTTTATCTACACATTACACAGTAATTAAAGGTACCAGACTGGTGTACCTGACCTTTTTGGATGTTTGATGACTATGCTTAAGGCCTATACCAATCTAGTTAAAGGGATATAAAAGCACAGTTTTGTTCCTTGCCCTCCAAGGTCGACTATGTCCCAGGGGACTATGAGGCATCTCTTGAAATGTCATGTAACTGTGATGAGTCACCTGTTCTGTTCAAGGAGGTCATGGAGACCCCCTAGAAGGACTCAAATCAGTGTTCAGTCTACAAAAAGGAGGAAAGTTTCCTCCATGTTTCCACGTGAAGCCACGATCAAGCAGGACCTTCTAACTTCTCTTCACATAGATGGAACTGGTAAAGGAAAGGTCTAAAGGGGTCAGAGGCTCTTCCCAAGCCCATGTGACCCCTTAGGAGTAAAAATAAAATGGCTTATTTGGGCCAACTGCGTGGTCTTAAACTCCCAAAATGAAAGTATGACCAAAAATTTAAATGATTAGAATATTTCTTTAAGAGTCCAAAGATTGCACTTCCCAGACATTGGGCTTAAGTTCACATGAGATGTTATTTAGACAGTTTCTCACTAATTTTGTTCTTAATAAGAAAATGCTGCTCGGGTGTAGGACTCCAAATCTTGGCTTAATCAACTCCGCAGTACCTGCCTGCATCCAGAAGGTAAACCCACTATTGCTATTATCTGAAAATGAAATGATGGCTAAATTTCTTCTCTTTCCCTGTCTAGAGGCCATTTGGGAAAGAACGCACACTGTGATTCTAGTCACTCCAACAGCTATCAAAGTGCCTGAAAAGTAAATCCTTTTGGAAAGTCATGGCAGCCCAAAGAAAATGAGGAGAAAGCTAATAGTCGGATGCTTTTGGAAGCCCTCATCAAGAAACTCTGATTTGAATATTTAAAATTCACCTGCTCTGACTCCTGGTTCCCTGTCTGGAATCTATGCCCAGCTACTCTTGTTCACTTTTCCTCCTCGGCCCCTGATATTCACCCTCCTCATGGTGATGATCATTCCATGCCTTTTAAGTTTTTCAGGACAGAATCAAAGAGATGAGCCAATGGTCAGGGAACAAAATGCTCTTAACCAGATTCCTTCAGGGCTCCACTGCCTGCCCGCTTGACCCTGTGCTTCAGACAGGTGTTCCAGCCTCTTGAGACCACCCCTCTTTACTAGTCCAGTAGGAACTAACTAAAGAAAGACCACTGTGGCCCTTTATCAACAAGACTGGAATGTTAGGTTGCTGATAGACCCCTAAAATGGCAGTGCAGCTCCCAACATTCTAAAATGGCAGGTCTGAGCTTAGCTGGGACAAGTCCCTCTGCTTACTGGGAGACCAACCAATCCTGGGCTAAACTACCCAGCCGATGTCATGGAAAGTTACCCAAGCCCTTAAGTACCTATAAAAGCTGTCTGACTTCCCCTCATGGCTGTTGTCTCTCTGATTCTAGGAGGCAGTCCAGTGGTTTGTACCCCAGTAGACTGCTGTCCCTCACAGAGTGGTCGTGGTTGGTGGTCTTTGCTGCATGCTTTTCATATGCCCTGAACTTGTTTCCTCATCTGTGAAATGGGAACAAAACATCTGCCTTGCATGAGACAGCATCCTCACCACAAACAGTAGACCAATCCAGAAGTGGTATTTAGAAAAAATCATTCATTACATCTGTTTATTTGTGTGCGGGTGTTCATGTGCCACAGTGCATGTGTAAAGATCAGAGGACAACTTAAAGGAGTTGGTTCTCTCCCCTAACCATGTGAGTCCAGGGATCAAACTCCGGTCATAGCAAGCACCTTTATCCTCTGAGCCATCTCTCCAACCTCAGAAATGGCATTTATTAAAAGGAAGTGTACCAGATCACAGGTACAAAAACTCTAGAGCTGGAGGCTAGTATTGCCAGCACTGGACTTGAGGCCCACAGTAGGCACTTCTGGTTGGTGAAGCTTAGGTTATGGGCCAAGCCTCGTGGCCAGGAAGTAGAGAGAGATTGGTATCGAGTCTGCCCAGTGTGAAAGAGCCAGAAAGGCTGTCACTATGCCTGCAGAAGGTTGAAGATTCAGCTTTCATCCAGAATGCTTATGTTCAACTGATGGAGCCCACTGGAGTTGGCATGTGCCAACCCTGTGACTCAGGATGGACAAAGGAGTGCATATGCAGGGCAAAATGACAAGGGTATTTTGCATGCCCTTCTGTCTGGGACAGAGAACTGTATTCATTTCTGTTTCTGTGTCAAATACCTTTCCCAGAAATAACAGGGTAGGGAAGGATTTGACTCACACTGCCAGATCCATCACAGTCCAGCACTGGGGAAAGTCAAGGCAGGAACCCAAATGAGGAACCTGAAGCAGAAACCATGAAGGAACGCTTCTTACTAGTTTGCTCACAGGCTCATGCTTAGCTACCCTTCTGCAGCCTAGGGACAGTGCTGCCCAGGGTGTGCTGAGCCCACCTCCATCAGTTAACAAGACAGTCCCTCACAGACAAGCCCACAGGCCAATCTGATCTAGGAAATTCCTGATCAAGGCTTTCATCTCAGATGACTCTAGGCTCTGTCAGGTGGAG
Organism: Eospalax fontanierii; assembly: GCA_035773235.1. NCBI lineage: Eukaryota > Metazoa > Chordata > Mammalia > Rodentia > Spalacidae > Eospalax > Eospalax fontanierii. The sequence continues at coordinate 147,730,457 of CM069524.1, read as the reverse complement.
AGTTAAAAGCTAACTAGGGGGCTAGAGAGATCGCTCAACGGTTAAGATTCTGGCTGCTCTTGCAGAAGACCCAGGTTAGATCCCCAACACCCGTATGGTGTGCTAACAACCATCCAACTCCAGTTCTAGGGGATCTGATGCTCTCTTCTGACTTCTGTGGACATTTCACAAAACAGGTGCACTTATATACATGCAGGCGATACACTCACACATAAAATAAAAACCAATAAAAATATTTTTAAAAGCTAACTGGGACATACAGTCTCCACCCACAATGGAGTTGCAAAGGCTTGCTACCTGGCCATGAAAGGTGCAAGCCATAGCTGACCTCAGCAGCTTGTTGCTCAGTCCAACAAACAACACCAAGCCCAGGAAGCAGGTTCCCAGGCATGGAGAGACTTGGGAGAGACAATAACCAACTTTCCCTGGGACAGCCCTTCATTTATTTCTACCTCAAAGACTAGATGAATCTCTGGGACCAGTGTCACAGGAAGGAAGCTGACTCACTTAAGGGTGAATCAGCAGGGCACTGTGGGGCTCCAGTCGGGCAGAGGGCTCGTTTCCTCTGCAGGTTGGGTTCACTTGTGTACTCATGTTCTGAAGTTTCACTGAGTTCTCTACTTAGAATTTGTGTTTTGCCCTAGGCCTGCTATACTTCAGTTAAAAAGAAATGCCACAGCCAGGTTTGATGGTATACGACTGTGAAGCCCTGTACTCACAAGAGGCAGGGCAGAAGAATTGCTCCAAGTTTACAGCCAGCCTGGTCTATGCAGCAAGTTCCAGCAAGTCAGGGCTAGCTAGCTAGCTACATAGTGAGATCCTGTCCGAAGCATACCGGTCTATGGGGGAAAACACGAATCTGTAAGCAGTACCCAGGACAATAGCTGACTGGAGGCGTGCTCGAGCTGAAGAAACATTAGGCCACAGCTATCAGTGTCATTATTGTTTTTGTCCCCAGCTATTGTCTCTCCCACTCACCACCTGACTGCACCCTTCTTACAAGGTTAGAGGAGACTTGTGTTTTGGAATGCCTTGAGTACAAGGGGTTCCAGGTTCAAGGGATGGGGGTATTCTTCTGTTCGGGGAGGATAAAGGGAGATCTGAGGAAAGCACATTTCAAAAGATCCCTGAGGGTTTTTACCAGCCAATCCTGCAAAGGGGATGCGGAAAGGAGGAAAAGCACAGGGCCGGGAGCTGGAGGTAGGACCAAGAGCTCACAGACTGCCTTAACCCCTTTGTGCAATTGTAAGGGAATATCAGACCCGGTCATTTATAAAGAACAGGAATTTGGAATCCTGGCATTCTTTCTCTGTTTATGATCCATCAAGATATGAGCAAGCAACCTCCTACCACCACAGACAGGAGCTGGTCCCACCACAGGCCTTCCCCCTGCCCCGCGCCCTCTACCATGAAGAATGAACCGTGAGCACCCGCGCCCTCCACCATGAAGAATGAACCGTGAGCTAATACTCCTCTCTTCCCTTAAAGCAAACAAACAAAACAGATACTCAGTTCCCACGCTTCTGTGGGCTGGCAAGTTCTTTGTGTGGCATGATCCCTGGAGAAAGTGGAAGGGCAAACTGACTTTAGAACAAAACTTCTCTCTATAACCACAGCAATCCATTCCTGAATGCCCAGTGCGACATTCACCATAACACAGACTAGGGGTCCCCAAGAAGTGAGAGCAGGCTGGAGACTGTAAGGGAGGCCAGGACGAGAGGGAGAGCTGAGCCTGACTGAGGCCCCTAGAGCCTTGAACTCTAGTCCCAGCTGGCCTTGACCTTGTGGTAATCCTTTCTCAGGCTCCCTGGTACTAGAATTACAGGCATGAACTACCACACTCAACTCTCCATTTTCACACTTAAATATGGTCAAAGTGGATGAAAAGGGAAAGAAAATGTCTCAGAGCCTCACTAGATGATTGGTGGTAGCCTAGGCCAGGACAGAGTGGAACAGTGAGGACAGAGAGAAACAGACATAGCACATTCTAGAGATAGGGTTGGCAGTTTGAAGACTGTCATGGTATAGAGAGAAAGATAAGCAAGACCTTGGTGGCCTGTGGGTAACAGGGCCGTTCAGAGTCAGGCAGCATGGGAACAGCAGGATGAAGGTCATACTCTCAATGTGAAGACAGAGTAAGAGACTGAGATAGTTGTGGGTAGTCTGGGAGTCCTGAGAAGGAAATCCACACAAGGCTGATGAGGGCATCCAGGAAGCCAGGTCCAGGAAGAATGTAGCTCGGAAGAGGCAGCCTGAGGTAGGCAGCTAGCTCGGACAAGCTCAGGTTAGTACAGCGCGGGGGCCATCAGATGGAGTTTACTAGTGTTAGTGTGGAAATAGAGTTCTCCTTTTGGGTTCTTAGTCTTGTTAATAAAATAATTTTAAAATAGACTCAAGGTGACTGGAGAGATGATTCATGAGTAAAGAGTGATGGCTGCTGTTGCAGAGGACCTAGGTTTCAGTTTTCAGCACCCATATGACAGCTAATAACCTTTTGTAACTCCAGTTCCAGGAGATCCAATACCCTCTTCTGGCCTCCTCGGGCATTGCATACATGTAATGCATTTAGATTCATGCTGGTAAAACATTCATACACATAAAAATAAATCCAAAAAATTTTAAAAATAGACTCCAGGTTAGGCGTGGTGGCACACGCCCTTAGTACTAGCACTTAGGAGGCAGAGGCATGTGGATCTCTGAGTTTGAGACCAACCTGGTCTATATAGCAAGTTTTGGCAGCTGGAGCAAGAGGAAGGGAAAGCCATGCCTTTTGCAACGGAGGTTGGCAAGCAACCACAGTGTGTGTGGGGAAACAGCGGTAAGAAAAAGAGCGAAAAAGCCCAGAGTGCTAAGGAAAGCGCGATCAGGCTGTTATCTAGTATCTGACAGAAAAAAAGATAGAAGGAAAAGGAGAAGTTATACTTTTCTTAGTTAAGACTCAGGAAGGTAGACAGACTCCATGATGCTGCATGAGGAAGCCCAGCAAGCTACTGCCTGGGGAGGCTTTGTTAGGACAAGAGCATTGTTATCTCACCGAGGAGATCATGAGTTCTCCCCTCTCCCAGCATTTCTTCCACGAACCAGTTTTTCTAACGAGTGGACTCCTGGCCAGGAGATTGGCAGGCCCAGCTAGATAAACTCTTCAAAGTGGAAGAGAGTTGTAATGTTTTGGGTAACCTAGAATGTCAGGTCTCCACCCAGAGCCATAAGTAGTGCTTAGATTCTATTCTTTTGGCCAAGAGGAAGGACCAGGAAGAAGCAGTTTTACCTTAATGGGCCTCAACAAAGTCCAGATACCGCTACCTTTTCATAAGGTAATTTAAACTTAAAAAAAGATTTATTTTTATTATTTTTAATTATGTGGATGTGTGTGTGTGTTGATGTGTGGGTATGTGTATGCCCTTGGAAGCTAGAGGCATCAGACCCCTTAGTGCTGGAGTTACAGGTGGTTGTCAGTCACCTGATGGTTGCTGGAAACAAGACTCAGAAATCTGAAAGAGCAGATTTATTTTATTTTTATTTATATGTATATATGTGTGTGTGTGTGCTTGTGTGTGTGCCTGTGGAAGTCAGAGAGCATCGGATCCCCCAGAACTGCAGTTATAGGCAGTTGTTATGTGCTGGGAACTGAACTCTGGTCCTCTGCAAGAACAGCAAGTGTTCTTGAATGAACAAGCCATGTCTCCAGCCCCTCATACAGGCATTTAAATCCTAAGGAGGGGCTTCCCTTTCTAGTGTTAGCAGAGAAGCAGGAGAGAGGAGTACATCCTCAATGGCTACCAAGCCTACTAATACCTGTTTAGCTACCTAACATGAGGGGTCAGTGGGAAGACTGAGGGAAGAGATTGTGGACCTGAAAAATCCTGATTGACCAGGTGTTAGCAGAGAAGTTTGGCCACTGGGGAAGAGATAGCTCAGTCTGTTGTGAGACAGTTGGCACAGTGTATGATATCCAACTCAAGGACTCATGGCACTATGCCAGGAGTTCTACATGTCTGAGTTAATTCTAAAATAACTCATGAGTGAAACTAGCCAGACATCAAAGGCTATACATATGTGATTCTATTCTCAGAAAATTCTAGAAAATACTAACTAATCTCTAGTGACCAAAAAAAAATCAGTGTTTTCCTGGTGGGAAGAAGAGATCACCAAGGGGCCCAGTGATAGAGGATAGTCTTGCATTCCTGAACCTCCTGCCTCCCAAGTGCTGGGATTACAGGTATGTGTCCCCATACCTGGCTAGAATTCATATTCCTTTTTTACAGAAGAATGATTATCTTTAGGATTATAACACCTGCTAATAGTCACGCAGCCATTAACTGATAGATACCACATTAGTACCAAGTATGCCTAAATCAAACCCTGTGCTTTTTCACTTGGAATCAAACAGGATTTGTTGTTGTCAATGTTTGTTTGTTAGCCTTGGCAGGCCTAGACCTCACTATGTGGCCTAAGATGGCCTTGAACTCACACTACCCCCTGCCTCAGCCTTTCAAATGCTGAGATTACAGGCATGTGCTACTGCCCTGGCTTTAGAATGGGATTTGGCTGGCAGATGAGAGGTACCCAGGTGACAGAGGACATCCCAGAGACAGTCCCCAAATAAGCCTAGCATTCCAATAATCACACAGCGGGTGGGAGGAGCTTGTGCGTATGAAGATGGGCAGAAGTGCGTCCCTAGAGTTGTTAGAACAGCCGGGGAAAGAAGGACCCAACAAGGCATAGGGGGGTGCTAGGGCTAGTTTGTATGTACTTGGCACAGCCAATTGTTTAAATTTCCACACTTTGGGGGCTAGAGAGATGATGGCTCAGCAGTTAAGAGTACTGGCTGCTCTTGCAGAGGACCCAGGGTCACTTCTCAGCACCCACATGGTGGCTAACAGCTGATGGTGGTAACTCCAGTTCCAGAGGAATCCAATGCCCTTGTCATACCTCTGTTCACTCACACAACAGTACGCTCATACCCATGAAATAAAAATAATAAATATTTTTAAAAATTTCCACAATTTTCATGGCTCACACACCCTCACACACCCCTTGCTAGTTAACCATGTTTGCTGTCTAATCACTGACCCCTGGGGTCTTGGACTACCTGGAGTCAGGTCTGGAGCTGGGGGTGATAGACAGAGCCAGAGGTGCTGCCCAGGCTGTCTGTCATCTTCTTGTGTGTGTCCTACCACCTGACTGTGGGGTCTGGGTCTATCCTAAAATGTATTGTGCAAGCCAAGCAACCCCGGATACCCTGAAGGGACGGTAGCAGTCTGGCCTGCTCTGCCTGATGGGATAACCTAGGTACCGGGAAGCCACTGCAGGCCTCAGCAGTTGCTTCATCTTTTCCCCCCACAAAGATCACCCCAGACCAGAACCAGGTTTTGGGGTTTCGTTTCCTCGTTCCTAATTTCCACGTCAGCCCTATAACCTTAACACCTTCACCTAAAGACCCCACCTTTAACTTTCCCACCTTCTGTAATGGCCAGAAGGGCCTCCCTATATAAACCTCTGCCTTGGATTTTATAACTGAACTGCGCACCAATGCAGTATCCCAGGAACTCCTCCTGCCACACTCTGAGCCACCTGAGGCCCTGTTTGATCGTCCTCCATTCTCAGGGACCGCTGGAGCACAACAGCCATGCTGGAGATGGAGACCCACCCACACCTGACTAGATCTTTTTAAGTTTTTTTCTGTCTTTTTGAGACAGGATCTCCCTGTAGCTCCAGCTGTCCTAGAACTCAATATGTAGACCAGGTGGCTTTGATCTCACAGAGATCCGCCCACTTCAGCCTCCCAAGTGCTTGAATTAAAGGTGCTCCACCTGACTAGATTTTGAGGATGCACTCCTCACCACACGCCAGTGAGGTAAAGTGCGGTTAGCATCTGCAGATGAGGAAACTGAGGCACAGAGATATTACTTACACAATGTCACTCAGTTAACAGGTGTCCCAGTCGGGATCCAAAGCCCTTAACTGACAGACCTGAAGTGGACCTCATTATCCATCAGGCTCATGAGTCTGCTTCTGGGGGCTGTGCTGATGGAGCATTGTGGCCTCCTGAGGGGTCTGAGGAGGAGAAACTCCATTTATATCCATTTCCTGTCATCCTGTAATGAAATACCTGACGGAAGCAGCTTCTGGGAGAAAGGGTTTATTACAGGCCTCACCGTCATTCCGCCATGGTGGGGAAGGCACAGTGGAGTGAGGGGTGGGTCTCCTTATAGACAGGAAAGCAGAGAACTAGACCCCAACCCAGTGTGGGCCCAACCTTCAAGGCCTGCCCTAGTGACCCTCTAGCCCTATCCAGGACTCACATCCATCTCCAAGTTCCACAGCCTTCCAAACGACTACCACCAGCTGGGAACCAAGTGTTCGAACACCTGAGCTTGTTGGGGGACATTTCTCATGCAAACCGTATCATCATACTCTGGAACATAGTTGCTAAGGTCTCACATAGTTGTGAGACCCCACCAGCTAGACGTGTCTCAACTCTTCTATCCCGATAGCTAGTCAAGAGCCAGGCTCTGTGCCAAGCAGGTTGGCTCCTTTCCTCCTCAGGGAAAGGACCAGACTCAATTCAAGGTACCAGTCAGCCAGACCTTACCAGGGAAGAGAGGCAAGGATTAGCCTTCATGGTCCAGAGGGCGGCAGCCACACGGACAGGGACAGTAGGTAAGCAGGCGGGAGGGCATTGTGCTTGGGGTGTGGCTTGAGGTGGTACAGCTCTAAGGATGCTAAACAGGTGGGGGATGGGTCTGTAAGATCCACGCAGCTGGAAGTGGGGCAGAGATCATGCGGGCAGGAGGACCCTCAGGAGGCTAGAGGGGGACATGAGGAGCTGCTGAGGCCTCCCTTAAGATCATTGTCTGACTGTGGGGTGGCAGTTGCAGCACTGAGCACACCCAAGGCTGATTGAAGACCATTGCCTTGAAGTTGGTGGTAACGTACCTGCCGAAGATGAGGACTGATGGCAGCCAGCTCAGAGGCAGGATGGGGCAGTTCATCCGAACATCCTCAAGGTGATCAGAGAAGCTTGTTCAGGGGTTGGGTCTGTGCAGGATGTGCCAGGCTGTGAATGGAGACAGCGGGGAGTGGTATCCAGGAGCTGGTGAGCCCACGGAGGGGGCGGGACAGTCATGATAGTACGAGAGGGGACTCCACCCAGACAAGATGGGAAGGGGTGCTCTGGTGTTCATGACGGAGGGTGAGATGACAGAAGCTGGGTGGGAAGGCATTCAAGTGGTGACCTGCAAGACAAGCAGCATGGAGCAGAGGAAGAGGCTACAGCAGGCCTGGGGCTGATTAGGGAGGAGCAGGAGGAGTGGGAGAGAGAGCCTTTGGGCGAGGAGAGTGTTCTAGAAAAGGCCTTGGGCTACCCAAGGTAGAGTGGGATGGTCAGGTAGGGGAGGCAGGTTGGAGCAGGTCTCTCAGGTGTCATGAGGGTAGGGCCTTCCAAGGGCAGGTGGAAGGACAACTGGCAATAATTTCTTCCTGATCCTGGAGGGAGGGGGGTCTTCTATGAGGAGCAGGGGTTGTGTTCCAGCCACAGTCAGGGTGGGATGGGAACTGAGGAGGGTCCCAGGACAAGGCTGGAAATATTGGGCTGAAGGGTGGCACCAAAATATTACTTCCTGGTCTTAATTTTAATTGGAAAGTGTCACTGGTATAACTGAGTTCAAGATCTGGAAATGAGGTTATCATGGACTATCTGGGTAAGTGGTCCTACAAGAGACACAGAGAGACAATGTTACGCCAGGGGTGGAGATTGAAGCCCCAGAAGCTGGAGGAGTTCCTCACTGCAGGCTACTCTCCTGGAACCTCTTCAGGGAACCCCAACTTGCTGATCCCGGAATTACAGACTTTGGCCTCTAGTGGGGTTCCTGGTCACTGAAGACTAGGAACCCAATCCCTGGGGGTGTTAAAAGGGCATGTTACAGGGATTATTCTTCTAGCCCCTGGCGGGGAAGCAGGAATCTCAGACTGGCCCGAGAGGTCGAAACAGGGAGAACAGGAGCATGCTGTGGAGTAGACAGAAGCAAGGCTTATGGAGGGGTTAGGGAGAGAATGAGTAGGATATAAATGGAGGACTGGGAGAGGCTTCCAGGAAGGGCCCTGGGATGGTTAATCTCAATTGGCAGCTTCATTGGGTTAAGAAATACGTAGGAGATTAGTAAAACTCATTTCTGGATGTGTCTGTGTTTCTAGGGAGGATTAACTAAGGGTGGGGGGAGACGCCTCTCGAATGTGGGGACCAGGTCCTGAAGGAATAAAAGGAAAGCTGCTAGCTTAGGCATTTGTTCTCTCTGCTTCCTGACTGTCAGAATATGAGCTGCTCAGCCCCACCATGTCCTCCCCACAGACTGAACACTCTGAAACTGTGAGCAAGAGAAGTCCTTCCTCCCTTCTTTCCTCCGGGATCTGTCACAGCAGTGGGCAAAGGTCTAAAATAGATACCTTCAGGTGGGGCAGTTTCAGGGGTGGAACGTCCTTGGAAGTTCCCCAGACTGCAGGAGTGGTAGAGGAAACACTCAGGGACACTGACGAGCTGTGAATTCCTGGGCGTGAGGCTGCCATCTCCAGGGAAAGTATGTTTAGAGAGTTGATATGGTCAGTGCCAGCCTTGCTGGGTCGCTTATGACCTTGGGGGCCTCTGCTCTGCTGACTGAGCTCCTCTGAGAGTGCCGTGGGGCCTTGCGGGCAGCTCCGCCCCTCTGACACGTGTTGCTAGACCCACTCCCATCATTTGGTTTTGTTTTGAGTCATTCTCTTTTTTTAAATATTTTTTTATTGTATGTATTTGAATATATTGTCTACATGTATGTAAGTGCACCTGTGTCGTGCAATGCCCCCAGAAGTCAGAATTGGGCATCAGATCCCCTGACTGGAGTTAGGGGTGGTTGTTGGCCACCATGTGGGTTCTGGGAATGGAACCCAGTCCTTTGCAAGAGCAGCCAGTGCTCTTAACTACCGAGCAATCTCTCCAGCCCCTGAGTCAGTCTCTAGTAACCTAGGCTGGCCATTGTCTGGAGCTCATTGTGTAGCCAAGAATGACCTTGAATTCTTGATCCTTCTGCTTCCACATCCAAGGTCTGAGATTAGAGGTATGTGCTGCCCCACCTGGCAAACAGATCTCTATTCTGCACTCCATTGGCCTAGAGTCAGAATTTTTCTGGTCCAATGCTGCCTCTTCCAGAAACTCTCTCTGGGTCCCTGGGTACTTCCCTTCTAGGGAACTTGACCTTCCTTTTTGCCCTCAGCACTGCTCATATGGATGGTAAATGCCTAAGGCATCAGTCCTCAGGACTAGCTTTACACAGGGACAGTGCAAAATGAAAATATGAGGCCTCTTGTTCAGAAGTTATGAAGGGCTAGGTGTGGTGGCACAGGCCCATAACATCAATACTTGGGAGACTGAGGCAAAAGAATGATGGCTTCAAGACTGGTGTAGGCTACCCTGTGAGGTCAAGCCAGCCTGGGCTACTGAGACTATCTCAAGGAAAAAAAAAATCAAGAAGCTGAAGCGGGTCACAGCACAGTGTTAGAGCACAGAAGGGCATTCAAGAGAGTTGAGGTGTCATTGCTGCATTCGCTCCTCTCCCCTGGGAGCTTGGCAGCTTGGTTCTGCTGCAGTATTAGGATGGCTGAAGTCACCTATACAAGCACACCCTGTGTTGGAGAGTCCTGGGTCTGGGAAATGAGGGTTTTAGAATTATCACTGAGGTGGTGAGGTCAGCACCCGGGCCCCACCCAGTGACCTCAAGCAAGTCACTTGATGTCTGGGCTCTGTTCTTGACACGTGATAGATGATCTCCCATAGCCTCAGGATTTCGATTTGATCTCTGTGTCAGAGGCAAAAGGCAAAGAGAAATCCAGTCACATACTCTGACACTCCAGCAGTCTGGAGACCACCATCAAATTGTAACCCTCTGACACTCGCCTGTGAGCCTTCCATAGGGAACCAACATTGCAGCTTTAGGAAGTCACTGCAGGGACACTGCCCAGACACAAGCACCCTGTCTCCATCTGCAGCCTCCTGCAGAGTCTCCAGATATCCTGGAGGTATGATCCCTGTTCGGCTGATCAAAGACAGACTTTTTACTTGGGACAAGATCCACAGAGGTGTAATAACCTGGGGCTTTCCTCTAGACTGGAATTGCAAAACCTGGACACAATTCTCATTCTCACGACAGAACAATAGAGAGGGCCATCCCATTTTACAGAGGAGGAAGCTGGAGGCTGAGAGTGGGAAGTAACCACAGAAAGCCAGTTGCCCAGTTAATGTCAGACCCTGAAAGAGCCTGCCAAGCTCCTGCGGGACCCACTCAGTGTGGGGCCTCCAGCCATTGCTGAGGTAGATTGCTCAGAGGGTCTTCGGGGACCAGGGAGGGTGTTCAGGGCTCAGCTCAGCCTCGCTGCCTAAGCTGGCCTGGCGCCCCTCCCTAGTGCATCATTTTCGAGCCTCTGCACTTCCCACTGGGCTCCAAGTCCATTTGGCCTATCCTTATATCAGATAGCAGCAGACCCGTTCTACTTCCTGCCTCTCTGGAGAAAGTTCACTTTAAAAGCTCCTCTTGGCCTTTTAGTTTAGTTTTGTTTTCTTCTTCCAAAAAATGTGTTTTTAATCAATCTCATAATAAAACCCATACCAAACCCTTAAAAACAACAGCATTGAGAAATTATTTTTGAAAAATAGCACAGGAAGGCTGACTCCAGCTCTCTCCCCCTGGGCTAACAGCACCCTGCCTGCCTCTCCCAGTCACCTCACCATCCCTGTCACCAGCCTCTTGAAGTTGCTCCTAAATCCCCCCAAACTGTCACTCCTAACCTCTCCCTGTCATCATGCAACTTTTTGAGCCCCTGTCCTTCTCGGTGCCACCCCACCCCCATGGCCCCCAGGGGCCGTCTACAAGGCAGATCTGACATGCCCAGATCTTTCTTGCTCAGAATTCATCAGGGACTTAGCATCTCATCTCCTATGGACAGCAGAGCCTAGATCCTCCTGTCCTCCTGAGCCCACCAGGCAGCTGATCCCCCATCTGCACATATGCTGGGTCCTCTGCTCAGAGCAGAGGAAAAAGTCAGGGCAAGAAGAGGGCAGATGTGGACAAATCCGGATGACAGAGAGCAGCGCATCAGGGGCTTACAAATAGAAATGCGTACCAAGTAGAGGCAAGACGGAGGCTCCCAGCACCCCAAGACAGGAGGAAGAGTTGTATAGACTAAGTTAGACAAAGGAGGCCTGTAGCCAACCGGAACATACTCGACTTTCCCACAAATGAGCATTCTAATACCAGAAGAGACTGTCGGGGCATTAATGTTCAGTGTTGGGCACAAAACGCTCCACTGATAATCTTAAGGACTTTGTTTATATTGCAGGCTCAGGTCACTGGGTGGGTGTAATCATTAATCTTCATTGTCAGCTTGACTGAATTTAGAATCACAGTAGGAACACATCTTTAAGTAAGGGAGTTTCCAGAAAGGTTTAGCCCAGGTCCGAAGACCCACAATGTAGGCAGCATCATTTCTTGGCCTGGGGTCCTGGACTAAACAAAAAGGAGAAAGCAAGCTACCTGCTAGCATTCCTCTCTCTCTGCTTACTGACTGTGCCGGCTGACTCACACGCCTGCGCTCTAGGACTTCTCACACCAACATGGACTGCATCCTTTCCTAAAACACGAGCCAAGATAAATCCTTCTTTTCTTCAGTTGCTTTTGCCACAGCAATGAGAAAACTTACTAATACAGCAGACAAGATGGCGCCCATGACCCAGATGGCTACAGGTAGGTCAAGCTCTAACCCTCCAGACATCCTTTCTCTTCCTTCTATCTAGAAAGTACAACTCAGTCCACAAGACCCCACCCGAATAAGTCCTGCATCTGCTGACCTGGTGATTCACTGTTGTGATGGTAGTATGGAACTTGGTTCATTCACCTGACACATGGGAGCATATGGACGGAATCCTGCACCCTCTGGCTAGCTGTACTTGCTGTTATTGCCTGGGTGGACCTGGGTGACCCCTGAGGACAGAGTCCTGCAGAACACTGTAGGTAGCACGCGCTTCTCCAATGCTCCAGAAAGTGACTAATAAAGGGAGACCTCTGTAAACCCTAACCATAAAGCAATTCTTACCCTGCAAACAAGTCTGTCAGAATTCCCATGAACCCCAACCATAAAGCGATCTCTGTTCTGCAAACCCTTCCGAGACCCTCATCAAAAAATGCAGGCCCCAGGCAAGTAAATGTCCCTAACCAAACTCTACTGACACAAACTGCTTAAATTCCCCTGCTGTTTGACCAGTGTGGTGCTGCGGACTCCTGCTGGTCAGTAGTCACTGCCCATTGACTAATAAAGGTCAATCTGGACTGTTGAGATTGGTCGCTTTCGTTTTCTGCCTGTGTCTCTTTCCACTCCTTTTTCTTTTCTTTTTTGAGACAGGGTCTCCCTGTAGCCTCAGCTGACCTGGAACTTGCTATGTACAAGACCAGGCTGACCTTGAACTCACAGAGATTCACCTGCCTCTGCCTCCAAAGTGCTGGGATTAAAGTCAACTCCAGTTCTTAACGTTTTGCTGTTGACATCTGAGCGAGTTCTCAGCTTAAAACTCCTACCTAAAAGTAGTGCTGTTATGAAGTTCACACTGGTGAACTTCTTCCTCGATGACACCTGGGCCTGACCAAGGCCTCCACTGGCCTCAGGGTTAAATCACCAGCACAAGGTGGGTATTCAGGCCTAGGACAGGAACATCTGATTCTCTTAGGCAAGGGAGGCTTGTGTAGGCAAGGTACAGGGTGGACTCAAGGCCCTCGCATTTGAGGGAACCCAACATGAAGATCTGTCCCTTGTTCTTGCCGCCCTGGAGAAGCTTTGGGGGACGCTCCCTCATCGAGTTGCACTTGTACTGGTCCCTGCCAGTACTGGAGGGAGGCATCCAGTACTCCCTCCCAGGGCTCTGCCCAGCATGACAGAGCATCATGATACCCAGGATCAAAGTGGCACCAAGAGGTCCCACACAAGGCATCCTTTCCAGGCCGGCTCTGTCCCGCCCTGCCTGCTCTGGTCCAGGCCCTGCTCATCCCCCTCCCCCAATGCTTTTGTCTCCCTTTCTCTCTCCCTCCATCTTGGGAGTTAAACTGAGGGTCTTGAACATGCTAAATGTAAGCTCCACCCTGGTCCATTCCACAGCCCTTCTTAAAGCAGCATTTGGATGGCTTGGATGATAGGTAATTGATTCAAAACTAGCATGCTTGTTCTAACATTTCAAAGAACAGACTACAGAACTCCTCCCTGTCCCCTCCAGCAGCACTGGGCACCAAGCTGAAATACAGAAGAGAGGGGCCCACAGTTTGACAAGCCTCACTCCCATTATGTCAGCAATCACAGGCAGCCAGGCATGAGTTAATGTGCCCAGGAAGAGTTCTTTTTGTGTGTGTGAAGATATGTCATATGCGTGTCACACGGGAACTTTAAAAATATTTTTTTTATTTCTTTATTTTCATTTGATGTGTATGAGTGTATTGCCTGCATGTGTGTAAGTTCACCCCTGTTGTGCAATGCCTGTGGAGGTCAGAAGAGAGTGTCGAACATTGGATTCCCCTGGAACTGCAGTTATGGACTGTTGTTAGCTACTATGTGGGTACCTGGAATTGACCCCGCGTCCTCTGCAACAGCAGTCAGTGCTCTTAACTCCTGAGCCATCTCTCCAGCCCCATGGGAACTTGAAACTTTTTTTTTTTTATTGAATTTGTGTGTATTTCATACTGAACATCTTAATCAACTTTATACCCCATTGGCTCCCCCACAGCCCCCCCCCACTGGATATCATACAGTCTGCCATTTATATTAAGATCTAACATGTCAAGTTAGTGTCCCTCAGAGCAAGTTCATCCACTGAGGTCTAGTCAGCCTATCTAGAGTTCTTCCCTTTAAGAAGATCAGCTCTTTCTCACCCATCGGCAATCAGTTCTTTTAAACTTAAAAATATATTGTGGCTCTCAGGCCTGGTGTTACATGCCTGTTATCCCAGCACTTGGGAAATAGAGGCAGGGAGCTAAGGAACTGGCTAAGGCCAGTTAAGTTCAGCCACTGTATAATTCCTGTGGACTGTAACCTCAAGTAGGCTGATCAGATACTAGTGGTTAATATTCACTGTCAGCCTGACTGGATTTGGAGCCACAGAGGTGACATAGCTATGACCATTTCAGAGTGTTTCCAGAGAGGTTTAACTGAAGAGAGAAACATCCTGAATGTGTGGATTGGGGTCCTAGGATGAATAAAAATCGAGAAAGAGAAAGCAAGCCGAGCATCAGCTCTGTCTCCTGACCACGGATTCAACGTGACCAGCCGCCTGCTGCTCCTGCCCACCAAGCTTTCCCCATCAAGCTGGGCAGTGTCCCCTCTCCAACCGAGAGCCAAAATTAACCCTTCCTTCCTTCTTTAAGTTGCTCTTGTCAGGTGTTTTGGTCACAACAACCAGAAGTGACTAACATAGGCATCTTGTAACAAGGAACACTGGCAAGAAGTTTTATTCTGCATCGTCTATGAATCCTGGTTCCTCCCACCTGCTCCATGTTTAAGATAAATGCTCCAAAACAGAGCCACTGAATCAAAATGTGCATGCATTTAATACATCTTGCCATCTTCCTTTCTCAATAGAGCAATTCACAAGTTCCCTTGGAATGTGAGTGTCCCCACAGCCAGGTAAACTCTAAATGTTTTCATTTGGTCTAAACCTTTGCCAAGCTAATGTGCAGAAGCACATTGTTTTTGGAATGGCTTCCTGAGTGCAGTCAAGGTTGAATGCTTTTTCTGGTGTCAACTGGCCTTTTCTATTTCCTCTTCTGAGAACTTTCGGATCTAATTCTTTGCCCAGTTTTCAATTGTGTTGCTTTTATTTTTTTTTAAAATACATTGTAAGGCCTTTTGGACATTGTTGGTAGTTAATCTCGTTGTGTTACAATTACTTGGGGAGGCGTGCTGGGGATCCAGTTCAGAGCGTCGGATGCTAAGCACTTGCCCTACGCTCATCCTCAGCTCTATTGCAGATATTACTATTCAGTTTGACATCTGTCTCCTGCCATAAGGAAATTTATATATGTAGCGTGTACTTTTTTTTTTTTTTTTTTTACTTTGTATTGAAAATTTTCACAGCATACTCTAATCAGAGCAGTATGCTGGCGCTGGAGAGATGACTTAGCAGTGAAGATTCAACACTGCTCTTGCAGAGGACCTGAGTTTGGATCCCATCATCTACATGGGATGTCTCACAATCCCTTATAACTCCAGGAATCTAATACCTCCTTCTGGCCTCCAAGAGCATCTGCACTCACATACACAAACCCACACATTCATACGCATAATTTTTAAAAACTGCTTTTCTTTTTAAAGAAGAGCATGACAAACCTATAACATACCTATCTCTGAACTTCCACAATTACCAGCGTATGGCTAATTCTCCCCACACCAGCAAATATTTCTTTTGATTTGCTTATGATTAGCTTTTTTGTTTTCTTCTTTTCTTTCTTTTTCTTTTTTTTTCAAACAGGGATCTCATGTATCCCAGTCTGTCCTCAGACTTGGTATGTAGCTAAGGGTGACCTTGAATTTATGATCCTCCTTCATCTTCCTCCTGAGTGCTGAGATTATAGATGTGCCTCCATACCGAGTTAATGTTACAGTGGGATGGAACACCGGAACTCAGGGCTTTCTGCCCATTACATTGTACCAACTGAGTTGTCTCCCCTCCCCTCCCCACTTTGAGACAGGACATTGCTACATAGCTCATTGCCTTGAACTTGAGGCAATTCTCCTGCCTCAGCCTCTAAAGTATTATGGTCACAGCAATTCCCATAATACACGACCATGCTCAGCTCTTGTGATAGATTGCGAAATGGAAATATTTTTGCTTTTAACTACTCAGATGTGTCAGTCTATCCTTTTGTAGCTTAGAGATTCTGTATAAGACTTAAAAAGGTCTTCCCACTCCACAATTAATGGCAAAGTAAAACAAAAGTATTTGTTTAGTACCTCTAAAATGTGATCTATTACTATTTCATTTTCGTAGTGAGAACCATAATTTATTTAGCCAAACCCTCTATTAGTGAGCATTAGGTTGGTTCTGGTTTTCACCTATTTTAAATCATTTCATAGTACACATCCCAGTTTTTCAGTCCCCATCTGGATTCATGTCAAAGCAAATCCCAGGCATCAAATCACTTCACGCATAAATATAAAACCTTGAACTTGGGCCGGGACTGCAGCTCAGTTGGTAGAGTGCTTGCCTAGGATGCATCATATAAGCTGGGCATGGGCGCACACCTGTGACCCAGCACTTGGGAGGTGGAGACAGGAGGATCAGGAGTTCAAGATCATTATTGGGTACTTACTGAGTTCAAGACCAAACTGGGCTGCATGAGACACCATCTCAAGAAAAAAAAGCGTTTAACTTTCGTATTGCTACTCTTCAGGTCTTTTTATCTGTCTTGACTCTTGATTTGATTGATTTACATTTGAATGAATAATGTGTTCATATGGTTCAACACTCAAAAGAACTTGTAAGATGATAGAGCTGTCAAGATGGCATTTGCTGCTGAAGCTGATGACCTGAGTCTCTCGGACTCTTGTGGTAGAAGACAACTAAATAAATATGATGAAAAAGAGAGAGGGAGGGAGAGATAGAGAGGGAGGGAAGGAGGGAGGGAGACTGTAGAAGTATACATGAGAAAATTTCTTTCTGATTTTGTGCACTGTTCCCCTGGGAAATAACCCAGTGGTATCAGTTTCTTGTGCATCTTTTGAGCCATTACACCCACATATGAAGGCAGAGTCTGTGTCTATGTGCTTTCCCCCTCTTAATACAAGAACTGAGTGTGGTGGCACACCTGTGATCCCAGAACTCTGGATGCTGAGGCAGGAAGATCGTTATGAGTTCAGGGCCAACCTGAGCTACATAGTAAATTCTGAACTACAAAATGAAACCATGTACCCAAACACAAACACATACATACACTACAGCTGCTGCTGCCACCACCAAGAGAGAGTGGGGAGGGGGAGAAAAATATAATATGATGAAGTAAAATAGATACACCGTGCTCTGTATCTGGCTCTTGTTACTTCACGCATCTCAGAGTTTGTTCTGTGAAGAGCATCAGGACTGTTGTTACGGCTGTGTTCTATCAAACGGACAAGCAATAAATAACCCACTGATCTTCTTTCTCTCTCTGATGGATATTTAGGCTATTTCTAGCTGCAAACAATATTGCACTGAAAAACCTTACAAGTTTCCTGTCTCACTTGTGTGTATTCTACAGGATAGGTTTCCAGAAGTGCTGAGTCAAAGGAAGATGTGTTTTTATGTGCAATAAACATTGCCAAACTGCCTCTGCGGATGCTGAGACAGTTGTGGGCCCACCAGCTAAGCAGAAGGGGCTTGCTTCCCCCGTCCTAGGAAACAGCACTGCTAAATGTTATCAGATAACAATACTATCTTTTCTTCCTCTCCTCTTTCTCCCTCCCTCCTATCTTTACCTCTCTCTCTCTAACTCCTCCCTTCATCCCTCCCTCCTCCCTCCCTTCTTCCTTCCCTCTTGTTATTTTGAGACAAAATTTTCCTATGTAGCCCAGGCTAGAGATCCTTGAACCAGCGATCCTCTTGCTTCAGGTGGGATTATAAGTATATAACACCTCACCTAGTTCAAGAATAGCCCTCTCTCTCTCTCTTCCTCCTTCACTGTTCTTCCTTCTTCTCTGGGGTTTGAACCCCTGTGTTCTAGGTAAACATCCTGCCACTGAGCTTTATACCCAGGTTCCCAAAAGAGTGTCTTGCAATTAATTGAGTATCTTGCCAGGCATGGTGGCAAATGCCTATAATCTCAGTACTTGGGAGGTAGAGGCAGGAGTATCAAGAGTTCAAGGCCAGCCACAACTACATAGAAGATTTCAGGACCAGCCTGGGCTACATGAAACTCTTGTCTCAAAAAAACAAGATGATTGGGGCTGGAGAGATGGCTCAGTAGTTAAGAGCATTGGCTGCTCTTGCAGAGGACCCAGGTTCGGTTTCCAGCACCCCCATGGCAGCTAATAACCATTTGTAACTCAAGTTCCAAGAGATCTGACACCCGATTTGGCTTCCATGAGCACTGTACACACATGGTGCAGGCAAAACACTCAAACACACAAAATATAAATAATAAATAAAATTTTTTTTAAAGCAATGTGGAGAGTACAGATGACTCAGTGAGCGGAGATATTTGGCTGACCTCTACACAGGCACCACGGCACATACATCCACACCACCCCACACATGCAATAATAACTTTAAATTTTAAAAGTGAGGCTGGCAAGAAGACTCGTCAGGTGCCACCAAGCCTGATGACCTGAGTTCAGTTCCCTGGACCCACATGGCTGGAAGGAGAGAACCAACTCTGACATTCACACAGACTATAGCACCTGTGTGCCCACACATACACACACTAGATAAATGAACAAATGTAAAGAGACTAAACAGATGGCAAAATGAGTCATTGAGCGTCTCTTCCCATCTTCGGGGACACCTTAGATTTCCTTTTTCCATTAGCTGAGTCTTCACGTCCTTTGCCCTTTTGAATCATTGTTGGTTCTGTTTTTAATGATGTATGGAAACTCTTTATACATCAGAGAAATTGTCCCTGACTTGTGTTATGGGATGTAATCCACTTGCTGCCTTCAGTTTAAAGTATATATATATATATAAAGCATATATATATTTAATGTGAATGACTGCATTGCCTGCATGTATGTAAGTCACAAAATGCCCTCAGGGGTCACAAGAGGGCATTGGATGCCCTGGAAGTGGAGTCATGGTCAGTTGTTAGCGCCTATGTAAGTGGTGGGAACTGAACCCAGGTTGTCTGTAAGAGCAGTTAATCCTCCTTGCTACTGAGTTATCTCTCCAGTCCCTAAAAATTTTTTGTTGTTGTTGTTGTTTTTGGCTTTGCTTAGAGTGGTTGTTTTTGTTGGTTGATTTTTTTTTGCATTTTCTTTTCTTTCTTTTTTTTTGGAGACAAGGCTTCACTGTGCAGCTCTGGTTGTCCTGGAACTTGCTATGTAGACCCCCCAAGCTGACCTTGAACTCACAGAGATTCCCCTGCCTCTGCTTCTAGAGTGCTGGGACTAAAGGCGTGCACCACCATACCCAACCTAGAGTAGTTTTTGCAGTTCAGAAATGTGTGTGTGTGTGTGTGTGTGTGTGTGTGTGTGTGCCCGCCCACACAGGAAAGGTGCTTTGTAAGCCTGCATGCTTGTAGAGGCCGGCAGAGGCTGCTGGGTGTTCTCTATCAGGTCCACCCTATTCTCTTGAGAGGGAACCTGGGCTTACCGTTTTCTCAGTTGGGTGGCTGGTCAACAAGTCCCACTGATCCTCTTGTCTTTCCCTAGTCACTGGGGTTACAGGCCATGCCTGCCGTTTACATGGGAGCTGGGGATCTGAATCCAGGTCTTCATGCCTGACAGCAATCACTCTGACTCGCAGAGTCATCTGTCCAGCTTACAATACTGAAATTTTAATTCTTTTTAAAAATTTATTATTTTTATTTTATGTGTATGTATGTGTTGCCTGCATGTGTGTGAGTACACTCATATCGTGCAATGCCCGAGGAAGTCAGGAGAGGGCATCAGATCTCCTGAAACTGAAGTTACAGACAGTTGTTAGCTGACATGTGGTGCTGGGATTCGAATCCAGGTCTTCTGCAAGGGCAGTTAGTGTTTTTAACCACTGAGCCATCTCTCTAGCCCTAATGAAATTTTGATTCTTTTTTAAAATTAAAAAAAAATTTGTTTTGAGACAGGGTCTCACCATGTAGCCCTAGCATGGAGCGAGGAACAAGGCTGTCAGGCAGGTCTCAGGAATGGGTGGGAAGAGTTGACTCGACTAGTTACAACACCTCTAAATCTGAGATCCTGGAAGTCATTTGACTATTGTGGTAAGCATGAATCTCCCCACAGACACCAAGACATGGAGAAAATGCAATGCCCCCTGGCATAGGAGAATTATCTCAATAATCTCCACTTAGAAAGGGAGATTATTCTGGATTATCTGGGCAGATCCTATACAAGAGGCATAAAGTCGAGTCTGAATGACGAAGGTGAAAGAGGGAGTGCCATACTCCTGGCTTCAAAGACAGAGAGGGGCCACAAGCCAAGGAATGTGAGTGCCTCCAGCCACTGGATAAAGCAAAGATGCTCCCTTAGGACTTCCAGAAGAAAGGCTTCCCACCAACACAAAGTTTCTGGCAGTGATTTATAGAATGGTAAAAGAATAAATGTGTGTCTTTTAAAAATATATTATTTTATTTTCTTATGTGTATGAATGTTTTGCCTACATGAATGTACGTGTACCAAATGTGTGCCTAGTGCTTACAGAGGTCAGAAGAGTGTGTTGGAAACTCTTGGGCTGGAGTTATAGATGGTTGTTCACTGCCAATGGGTGCTGGGAAATGAACCCAGATCCCCTGAAAAAGCAAGTGCTCTTAACTGCTGAGCCATCTCTCCAGCCCCACCTTGACTTCCGCGTGATGACCTAGGTGTCAAGAGTTAGCCAGAGCTGGGCCTGATGATCCACATCTGTAAGCCCAGCTACTCAGCGGCTGAGGCAGGAAAATCAAAAGTACAAGACCAGTCTGGGCTACAGTGAGTTTAAGGCAAGCCTGGATGATTAGTGAGATCCTGCCTCAAAATAAAAAATAACAAAGGGCTGGGTATGCAGTTGATGGCTTGTCTAGGACGTATGGGACCCTGGGTTCAATCCTCAGTATTGGAAAGAAAAAAGGAAGAAGGAAGGGAGGGAGGGAGAAAAATGAAATAAATAAAAGACACAGAAAAAAGATTTAGCTGAGAGCGATGGTCAGTCCCAGCACTTAGGAAGGTGAAAGAAAGATTACTACAAGTTTGAGATTGATCAGCCTGGGCTATAATGTAAGTTCCTGGCCAGCCTGGGCTGTATCGTGTAAGGTCCTGTTGGAAGAGTCGGGAGGAAGGGAGTTAACTGGTGAAATTCAGTTATCTGGAAAGTCGTCCAGGACTGTGAGGGTTCTCTGCACACGGAGGGCGGCTCGGAGCTTCTCCTCCAAAGGCATATGTCTCCCAGATGTGGCAGGCGGGGCCCTGGGACAGCAATGAGGGCTCGGGTCGGCGCCGGCGGGAGGGGATCTGGAGCGCTGGACCGCGCCGTCGGGGGAGAGGTTCCCCGCGGCCCGCAGGGTGGAGCCAGGCGGAGCCCGGGCTGATCCGGGCGGAGCGGTGGTCTGCTCGGGTTACTTCCCTTTAGCCGGACCCGCCAGGCAAGCAGGCTAGGAGGGCGGCAGCGAGGCGGGCGCCGGCCAGGAGCTGCTCGGAGCAGACGCGTGGCCCCAGGCGAGTGCGGGCGCGGTGGCTGCGGGCTGCGGGCGGTCTCGGGGCGCGGCACCGGGTACCCAGCTCAGCACTTGGGGCGCGGGAGCAGTCGGCCGCTGGCTCAGAAGGGTAAACTGAGGGCCTGGAGCTGCCGAGGCTGCGGGTCCCTGAGGGTGGCAGCGGCTCACAGCCCCTGGGGAGCTGCGGGGCAAGGCGGAAGGTCCGGGTCTCGGTGACAAGGGGATTGGGCCTGGAGGACAGGGGTAGCTGCAGCCCGCGAAACAGGGTGACTGGGGTCGGGGGCGAGAGGGGGTGTCCAGAATGCGAGAACACAGGGTGGCCGGGGCCGAGGGATACACAAAGTGGTCGAGGCTCCGTGGACCGGGGCTGGCGCAAGTGGACAGGGAGTACCAGCTGGCCGGAGAACTGCAGAGCAAAAGTCACAGCTCTGGGCTCTGCAGTCCCACCCAGCAGGGTTGCAAGCGGTGGCTCCGGCTGTCGGAAGCCTCCCCCGCCCCTCGAGTTCCCTCCTCCACCCACCCCGCTCACACCGCCCTCAGCCTCTGCACAGGGGAGGCAACTGAACTTTAACCCCCTCTTGGCTACACGGTCCTCCTGGCGCCCACCCCAGAGCATCCATGGGCGTCCCTCCTGGATGCACAGGAGGTCAGGGGTCTCAGATTCCCCTGCCGTGCTCTCCTGCGGAGCAGTGCAGGTTGCAACCTGTGCTTGTTCTTTGTAAAGGTCTTCCCAAGCAGGACACCTTCAATTCCCTAGCTCTACCCCACAGCTGCGTGGGCTGTGCTTTGGAGTTTTGAATTCCCACCCTCTCTGAGGATATCAGTGAGGTGTGTGGTTGAGGGATTTAGGGCAATGACGCAGCTCTGTGACCGACAGACCTGAGGTCTAGGGGTGGTAGTCCTGGAGCCTAGAAGGACCTTGGTCAGTTACTTATGAAAGTGGAGCTTGGAACAGGTGACTTCCCACCTGCATCAGGGTGAGTGGCCAGTTCAAGGGAGATGGGTTTCCACTGCACAAGAGAACTGGCCACAATTCCTCGGGGTTGGGAGGTGGAGGTGGGGGGTGGGGTGGAGTTGACCTTGTTCCTATGTAAGTGGGGCCCATATACAGCGTCTGGGGCTGTGGCTCTAGTGGAAGATGGGATCCCTGACCAAAAAGCTATGTAGCCCATGATGACCTGGAGATCTTGGCTGGGCCCCTGCCTCAGCCTCTGGATTTGATGGATTTAATTGTGGGCGTATTATTTTCTATTTATTTTATTTTTATTGTTTGTATATGACTGTTTTGCCTAAATGTACATTGTGTACTCCTGTGTACAATGCCTGTGGAGGTCAGAAGAGGATATACAATCCCCTAAAACTGGAATTACAGACGATTGTGAGCCACCATGTGGGTGTTGGGAACTGAATGAACCCTGGTGTTCTGCAAGAGCAGCAAGTACTCTTAACCACTGAACCATCTCTCCAGCCCAGGGATTTTTTTTTTTTAACTTTTTAATATTTTTGCTGCTACTGGGGTTTGAACCTAGGACCACATGCATGCTAGCCCTGCAGAATCCCAGAGGAGCAGCTGCTAGCTGTTCACCCTGGGCCCTCATTTGCTGGCAACAGTTCTGGAGATCTGTCAGCAGAGGCCCTATGGTGGCCTCAGATACACCTGTGGAGGCAGGGCCTTGTGGCAACTTCTGACAGTCTCTAGCTTACAAGTATGACTTCCCAGAACAGCCCACCTCCTGGTCATGGTCTGACTGAATGAATCTGTGTCCCATGTGGTCTTTAGGGCTACTTCCTCCAAAGCAACGGTAGAACTACAGGCCTTGTGCACTGTGCTTACCCTTCAGCGGTCCACTCCCCATGGGGTCTACTGCAGTTCCCACAGGATGGACAGTGTCCAGGGCTTCCAGAGGAAGCACCCTGGGGGCTAGCAGTCATTCCCAATGGAGTTGTGACATAGGCTTCCTGGGAGTAGACCTGGTATCACCCTTGCCCCACTCACAGCTACTTCAGAGTGGTCAAGGGGACCACAGGTTGTTCTTAGTTCCCTCTTTCTTGGCTTCACATTGCCCAGGCCAGAACTTTGGACGAGAGCTGAAGATAGGGACCCATGAGTTCAGGATGTGGGATGGAGCCCAGATCACCAGCAGCCAGTAGTTTACCAAATGACGGCCGCATGCTTGGACAGAAGGTGTTCCTCCACCTGAGACCAAGCAGTCCTTGCCAACGGCATCTCCTGCTGGGTGGTCCTGAGTATGCATCATGTAGCATCCCTTTGTCAGCTTTAATGGATTTTGTTTGTTTCTGTTTGTTTTAAGTTTAGAATAACTTGTCTTCTAGACTAAAACATTGGCAAGGCAGAATATGTACACCCTTACTGGGGGTGTAGCTCAGTGGTAGACTGCTTGCCTTGTGCTAAGGTCCTGGCCTGAAAAGAAAAGGTATGTGGTAGCCTCATACCTTCCGGTACTCAGGAGGCTGAGGCAGGAGGATCACAGAGAACTCAGGCCAACCTGGGCCACAATGGAGAGATCAAGTCTCAAAAAGAAGCCCTGGAAAGGCTGCTCTGGTTGAGGCTGGCTCAGAGTGAAGTCAGGACTCCCACCGCAGCAGGAGGAAGCAGCAGAGGGGTTGCAAAATCCTTGCTCCCTCTCAGGAAGGACCTGTCCGTGACAGCCTGTGATGATGATATCCCTAAATTAGGCAGAATGGAATGGTGGTTCCCTAAGTGCAAGCAGCTGTGTCGGGTAGTCTCCGGCTGCCCCACTTACCGGTTCTTACTTAGGGTGTGAGGTAAACTATGTATTGGGAAAAAATGTACCTTAACACATCCAGCCATGACATCATGTTCCTTATTGCTCAAGAGGTCACGTGAATTGGTTTAAAGAAAAAATATTAAGTAAGTGACAAGCCAAAGGATTACAAAAGAATGGCTTACATGCATAGCCTCGGAATCCAGGATGCAGTGTGCAGTGTGGAGAGCCAAAACTATTCCCATTATTGAGGGTCTGAACTTTGCTGAACTCTGCCTTGAGCTTTATCTACCTGCTTTGTGTGGGTGCTAGCCTGGTGTGGAGGCTGATGCAATGAAGGGCTCTTTTATTTGGTCTTTTTAAGACAGGGTCTTTTTGGCCTAGAACTTACCATGTAGACCAGGCTGGCCTCAGTCTCACAGAGATCTGCCTGCTTCTGTTTCCCAAGTGCTGGGATTAAATACATATGCCACCATGCCCAGCAATGATGGGATTTTCATAAGTGATGTCACAGAGTTGTGATCTGGAAGTGCTGTGGCATATGAGGCAGTGACATTTGTGCTCTGCTTTGAAGGGCGCATACTAGCTTGACAGGAGGAAGAGGAAAGGCATTCCTGGCTGACCAGACAGACAGAACAAAGGAACAGAGAGACAGGGAGAGGCAAAAGGACTGGGGCAATGCTGGCCTCTGGAGCCATGGTGGGAAGTGTCAAAGAGGAACGGCTAAGGGTCAAGTTCATGGACAGTCTTGAGATTCAAGCCAGCGATGCAGTCTCACTTGGAAGGCAGTGAAGAGCCGGGCGCTGGGTTTGAGTGGGAGAGCCTTGCCCACACTCCCATGAAGATCCCTCTGCTGAGTATGCTGGTGTGGCTGGGTGATGGGAGGCCCTGTGGCCACCACTGCTTGCTGGAGCATGAGGGTGACCAGGCCTGCACAGGAAGGGGCT
Source organism: Eospalax fontanierii (assembly GCA_035773235.1). Lineage (NCBI taxonomy): Eukaryota > Metazoa > Chordata > Mammalia > Rodentia > Spalacidae > Eospalax > Eospalax fontanierii. Next base: position 147,705,389 of record CM069524.1, on the reverse strand, counting down.
ATGAAGAAGGACTTTTCTCAGCACACCCCCCAAGCTGGGGGCTGCAGAACCACCCTGTGCACTCCCAGCCTGGACCAGTGCCATGTCTAGCTCTGAGCCAACACCAGAGACCAGGGCCCCTTTGCAGAGGAGCCCAGATTCCAGCCAGCTGGCCCATGGTTCATGTCCAAAGCAAACAGGAAGAGACCACAGCAGGCCAGGCAGGGTTTAGCTCTTTGTTTGGAGATGGGATTAGCCAACTGAACTTACAGGTCTGCCTACTGCATGGGTAGGAGGGGGTTACAGGCCCAGTCAAGGGTGTGATGCAGGGCTGGGAGCGGGGCACAAGGCCTCCGGGATCCTAGTCTGCTGACTCTGGCAAGGTGGCCCCTGATTTAAGAAGCCCAGGGCCTGTGAACAGCCCTTGGGGGCCCCAACCCCTGTCACTGTAAGCTGGGGCTAGTCATCATGTGCCTCCCCTGCACCAGGATTCCTTCTGGTGCCCCTTGGCCTTCAGCCCAGGCCTGATGGGCCCAGCTGGCCTCTGTTGTAGTAATGTCTACCTTGGCTCCAGACTGAAGGCCCAGGGCTAACCTCTAGAGGGTGGGGGACTACAAAAGGCTTTTCAATCTGAATCAAGAGTCCCTGGACCCTGTGTACAGACTCCGGCATGGTCACCCAGAGTAGAGGGCAGTTACTTACTCCAACCTGCAGGCCTGAATGAGTTAGCCTGCATTCCTCCATTATGCATTCACTCAATACACCTCCATGTAGGAGACTGGATAATAGGTGAATAAGGTCCTGGAGGAGCAACTGGGCCGGAAGAGGGCCCAAAGGATGGGTGACCATTCTTCTGAGATGCCTTTTGGTCAGAGACAGGATGGAGATGGAGCAGGAAGACTTCAGGAAGTGGTTTCTCTGAAAATGACCCATTCGTTCACCCATGGGCATCCACCCAACAAATACATATCAAGCACCTACTACGTACCAGGCATGGTGCCAAGTCTGGTGGCAGAAACAGTCCAGGCCTTAGAGGCCCAAAGTCTGCAACTCATGTACTGAAGTACATGGCTCTGAAAAGGGGCTCCATGGTGCTAGCCCAGTCACAGTGTCCGGGCTTGGATAAGGAGGACAGGCAGATTCTCTAAGAAGGACTTGAAGGATGAATTGGAATTGACTAAGGAAAGAGGGAAGAAAAGTCCTAGTGAACAGTAGCGCAGCATGTGCAAAGGCCTTGAGGTAGAGAGGCCAGATAAAGGTTGGAGTACTGCACGGCAGTGTGCTGGGGTGAAGGTGGGACGTGGACAGGCTGACTACTCTGTGATGGTGGATCTCTCAGGAAGATGGGATCTAGGTTCTATGGAACAAAAGAAAGTTTAAAACAATAGCATGTAATGGCTTGGTGTGTGATGAATAGGCTTGAGGGGCCCTGGCAGAATCAGGGAGTCCATGAGGGTAAAGCAATCTGCTAAAGGCCCTGGGCAGATGGGAGTGAGATGGATGTTGGGGTGAGTGTCCGTGTGGGGTCTGAGGAGACAGACAGATGGAGGCGAATGTTCATATGGAGTTGATAAGCAATGTGTTCATTTCCACCCGGGATGGAAAGGAAGGTGTGTTGCTCTCTGGGAGGGAAGGAAATGGCTGAAAGGTTCTACTATGGGATGTTTCATTTATCTTCTTAAATCTGGTGGACAAACCTGAGTGGGAAATACTGTTACTTATTCATGAAGGGAAAACTTTTGGCAGGTAGAGTCACCTGCTCTGTCTCTACAAGTTTACAAAAAGCAAGTGAAATGAACCCTGGAGGAAGGAGGGCTCTAGGAGTCTTCTGGGGACCCAAACTAAAGGTGGAACCAGCATGCTTTTGGTGGTGTGCTGGGAACTCCCTTCACTCTGCTCTGTGCCTGTCCTATATCTTGCATCTAGAGAGTCCTTTCCAGAATCTAACCTCAGTCCGACTGTTACTGTTCCCACCATCTCTGCTTGCAGGTAAATCAGTGCCACCTGGCCTCTTCTCCTGTCTACTGGGTGTCCAGTCTGCAGCCTGCCCTTCAGCCTTGGCTCAACCTGGTTCTCAGGCCACCTGCAGCCTGTAACCAGACACCGTTTGCTCCCATCAGGCACCGTGAACCAGCCCTGTACATTGCTTCTGGATCTCTCTAGAGTCTGGGCAGATAGTGTCCCTGTGCAGGCCAGTGACCTTTGCTTGAGTCCTAGTTAATGTTTGCCCAGTCCAAAGGCATTGGTACTCCACCCCGTGAGATATAAACTGGCCCTAGTCTGCTCTGTTTGCCGCCTGGCCTGAGCCACTCTGAGCTCCCTGCTCACCGGCACCATGGCCAAGGGCTTCTACATTTCCAAGACCCTGGGCATCCTGGCCATCCTGCTAGGTGTGGCAGCTGTGGCCACCATCATTGCCCTATCAGTGGTGTATGCCCAGGAGAAGAACAGGAATGCAGAGAACTCTGCCACAGCCCCCATGCTTCCTGACGCCACCTCAGCCACCACCTCAGCCACCACCTCAGCCACCACCTCAGCCACCACCTCAAACCCTGTAGATGAAAGCAAACCTTGGAACCAGTATCGCCTGCCCAGGTCCCTGATACCTGACTCCTACAAAGTGACCCTGAGACCCTACCTCACCCCCAACGATCAAGGCTTATACATCTTCACAGGCTCCAGCACTGTCCGCTTCACCTGCAACCAGACTACGAATGTCATCATCATCCACAGCAAAAAGCTCAACTACACGGAGAAGCAAGGCCACAAGGTGGTGTTGCGGGCCCTGGGTAACACCCAGACACCTGGCATCCTCAGTACTGAGCTGGTAGAGCGCACCGAGTACCTGGTAGTTCACCTGCAGGGCTCTCTGGTGGAGGGCGCTCAGTATGAAATGGATAGTGAGTTCCAGGGGGAGCTGGCTGATGACCTGGCCGGCTTCTACCGCAGCGAGTACACAGAGGGCACTGAAAAGAAGTAAGTTCCAGAAGCGTGGGCACAAGCTGACGCAGGGCTGAATCTCTGGGTCCTGGGAGGGGGCTTTGGACCTTCAGGAGACCTCAGTTAAACCTTTGCTAATCCGAGGGGTGGGGAGCAGCTACTGGGGGCACTGCCTGCCCTATCCTAGGGATGTAGGATAGAAGGGTCTCTTGAATGGACAGGAATATTAAGGCTTAGAGGAGAGAAAATTGCCTGAGGTCCCCTAGCTCACACAGGTATAAAGTCTGCTGGGATTTAGATGAGTTTGAAAGCCCTTGTGTTCTGCAGCAGCTTGCTTGGGTGAAGGGCACAGAGCAGACTGGGACAGCTTTCCACGCACCTCTTCCTCTGTACCCTGTGCCTAAAGCCCTGCTCCCAGCACCCCCTCTAACAAACTACTTTGTGCAGACTGGTGGCCACAACACAGATGCAGGCTGCAGATGCCCGGAAATCCTTCCCCTGCTTTGATGAGCCGGCCATGAAGGCCGTGTTCAACATCACACTCATCTACCCCAAGGACTACGTAGCCCTGTCTAACATGCCTCCCAAGGGTAAGCAGGGCATCCCTAGGTTTGCCCTGGACTCGGGTACAGGGCAAGAGCCCTACACATTTGTGTGCTTGGTGTCCAGGTCCCGCCACAACCTATCCAGATGATTCTGCCTGGTTCGTCATTGAGTTCCAACCTACACCCAAGATGTCCACGTACCTGCTGGCCTACATTGTGAGCGAGTTCAAGAGTGTGGAATCGACATCACCCAGTGGTGTCCAGGTATGGACGTGGGTCTGTGTGCCCTGAACTCTGGCTTGAGGGAGCTTCCTAGATCTTGCTCCTGGTTACAAGCTTCTGAACTGTTAGGCTGCTGAGTGATCCCAGTTTTGAGTGACCCCAGGCTCTCCGAAGCACTCTGAACTTCCTTGTCTATGTTCGGAGCACAGAAGTTACTATTTCTCTTCATGAAGGAAGGCCTGACCATGGGTGACAGACAGCTGACTGTTGCTATTTTTGTTTTTTTCTGCTCTACTGAGGATCAAACCCAGGCCCTTGTGCATGCTACACAAACACTCTACCACTGAGCTACGTCTTAATCCTTTTCTTTTTAAAACCTATTTTAAATTTTGAGATAGGATCTCGCTAAGGTGCCCAGGCTTGGTTTGAATCCTATCTCAACCTCCTGAGTGCCAGGTTTGCAGGCATGTGACGCCATGCCCAGTTTTCTGTTTAATCTAGCTGTCCCCAGCACTGGCCCACCAGGGACTCCAGTGTATTGAATCCTGGGACTCTACCCACCCTCCCAAGGGACCCAGAGCCTGACCCCTTCTGTCCAATTTGCAGATCCGGATTTGGGCTCGGCCTAGTGCCATTGATGAAGGCCATGGTGCTTATGCCCTGAGTGTGACAGGCCCCATCCTAAGCTTCTTTGCCGATCATTATAATACACCCTACCCTCTGGAAAAGTCTGGTGAGTAAAGGGCCTTGACTAGGAGATGGTGATAGGGTCTCCACCTCACCCCTCCCCCTGACACCCAGGTCCCCTCCACAGACCAGATTGGCCTGCCTGATTTCAATGCTGGTGCCATGGAGAACTGGGGGCTGGTGACCTACCGAGAGAGTTCCCTACTCTATGACCCTAACTCCTCCTCCATTGGCAACAAGGAGCGGGTAGTCACTGTGATTGCTCATGAGCTGGCCCACCAGGTAGGTAGCTGTGGGAGGACTGAGAAGGAATGAAGACCCTGGGGTGTCAAGTCCCTACCTGACCTCTGCCGGGCAGGTGGCCAGGACCTGGTGATGTGCCATTAGTGATGGAGGGCTCCTGAGGTTCACTGGACTGATCTGCTTCCTCTGTAGTGGTTTGGCAACCTGGTGACAGTGGAGTGGTGGAATGACCTGTGGCTGAATGAAGGCTTTGCTTCCTATGTGGAATTCCTGGGTGCTGACTATGCTGAGCCCAGCTGGAATCTGGTGAGCTGTGGTCTTGGGTCATGGGGGTGGCACCTACTCCCAGGCTAGGCTCTTGACACCACTTGGGGCTTTGCAGAAAGACCTCATTGTGACGAATGATGTGTATCGTGTGATGGCTGTGGACGCACTCGTCTCCTCCCACCCTCTGTCCAGCCCTGCCGACGAGGTCAACACGCCAGCCCAGATCAGTGAGCTGTTTGATACCATCACCTACAGCAAGGTGCTGTCTGGCTTTTCAGGGGCCCAGGGAGCCTCGGGGTGCCGGGGAAGGATGTACCTGCAGGGAGGCTCACCACAGCTGCAGATATGGGGACAGCTGTCTCTAGAACGTAGCTCGGTGCCTTCTGAACCCTTCTCATCCCACCACAGGGAGCCGCAGTCATTAGGATGCTGTCTAGCTTCCTGACAGAAAACCTCTTCAAGCAGGGCCTTGCGGTGAGTCCAGCCCTCCCCCACATGCCTCCCTTTCCACGGTGGCTTTCCGAAGCCCCACCTTCCACAGCCCTGAGTACCATCAGGCACTCACCAAAGCCTGTCTCCCCACAGTCTTATCTCCATGCGTTTGAATACTCGAACACCATCTACCTGGACCTGTGGGAGCACCTGCAAAGTGTAGGTAACAAGGCTTCTCTGTTAAGGTCCTGACATGGCTGAAGTCTCTGGGGACAGCATGTGTGAGAATGTGTCCAGCCGTCCCAGGCAGGCTGCTGGGAGCTAGTGGCTCATCTTTTAAATGGGTGTAAAGATCACTTCCTAAAGTAGATGGGTGAGACTTGTTCACAGCCCACTTTAAGCTCTCACTAGCAAGCACCTTAGTGGGCACTATGAGATCATTTGGTGAGAAAATGGGCCTTAAAGGCTCACAAGCCCAAATTACTACCCTTTCTACTCGTCCACCTCCTCGTCCCCCCGCCCCATTCCCTCCGTTTCTTTTTCCTTCTCCTCTGCCAGCACCTTGGAACTAGTCATCCAAGCGACTCTGCACTCCCAGCTGCCCTGTGCCCTGTGGCCTCCCTGCCTGGCTCATCCTTGCACACACCAACACCCTGGGCCTAAACTCTGACCCTCTGTCCCACCCTGCCTCACATTCCATCCTCCAGCTGCCAAGCCCAGAGGCCCCTCTCCTTCCTGTTTCTCCTGGGGCTGGAGTCCAACCTCCCTGCGAGCGCCCAACCCAACCTCCCGGCGAGCGCCCACCGCTTTGCCTCCTCCCTCCACGCTGCAATCCACTTTTCTCTGTAGACTTTGCCCGCTCCTCCTCTGGCCCCACTCGCTGCCCCCTGTTAGCGTTCCCTCCAGAATCCTGGGGCCCTCCTCAGTGTCTCCTGGTCCAGCTGCTCCTCCACTGCTGCCATCTTCTGGGCCCCATGGCTGTCTCGCTGGGGAGGAATACCCAAGGTCTTGCCATCGAGCCACAGCTAGGCAGGCTCCAGTTCCCTCTTGGTTAGTCTGCAACCCCAGCCTGTCCACCTGCGGACCCTGACTGCCAGCTGACCGGATGGCTCAGTGGGAGCCCCTTCCTCCACTTGCCTTCCTCCTTCCCTCTCCTGCTCCCCTCCCTCCTCAGCCCCAGCTTTCTCCCCTGCCAGCTTTTCCCTCTAACAGCCTCTCTTCTCTCCAGTTCTCAGAGGCTCCGTGGTTTTAGTTATTAGCAGGTAGTTTGCTGTGATTGCAAAAGCAATGTCCATGCATTGAAAAAGATGAAAAGAGACTCAAGAAGAAGTAATAAGGACCCTAACACTCTATTCCCTTTTGGGGTACATGCCCTCCACACCCCTTAGCCCCGTCCTTGGCTCCTGCCTATGACATTGGGTAGTGCTTTGGCTCATTTCTGTTTCTTCTCAAAAGGTGTCATGGGGGTCCCAGGCATGGGCCACATGAAGATGTATCATTGATGCAGGATGAGCTAGAGCTGAGAGGTCCTCCGACTTGCCCAGTACTGGATGGGCAAGGAGAGGCAGGACTGGATGGGATCCGCAGTTCCTGTCCTCCTGCACTGCATAGGCAGCATCATCTGCAGGGTCACCTGTGTGGTGGACACCGGAGGATGGCGGTACTCTGATGTCCACACTATGCCCCTTGCCCACAGGCAGTGAACAGCCAGACAGATATCAAGCTCCCAGACTCTGTGCGCAACATCATGGACCGCTGGATCCTGCAGATGGGCTTCCCTGTCATCACCGTGAACACCGACACAGGGGACATTTCCCAGGAGCACTTCCTCCTCGACCCACAGTCCACCGTCACCCGTCCCTCAGAGTTTAAGTGAGAAATGGGGTCACCGAGGCTTGGGTCACAGGGAAGGATGAGGTGGGCCACAAGGAGGGCCATTGTGTGGGGCCAGAAGCATGGAGACACTTCCTACTGGGGTTGGGTGGTCACTGCACACCCGGGAGGGTGCCATAGGCCGTTGTGTCCAGGACTGCTCGCCGTCCTCACTGGCCGGGTCGTCCTCACTGGCCGGGTCGTCCTCACTGGCTGGGTCTCCCTCCACAGCTACCTCTGGATTGTGCCAATCTCTTCTCTCAGAAATGGAGTACTGCAGAATAACTACTGGCTGGAGGGCACCCAGAAAAGTAATTCAACCCACTCTGTCCTCTAGCTCCTGGCACTTGTTCTGGGGATTGTGGGTGGGCTCAGGGAGAGTTCTCTTCATCATTTCATTGAACAAATAAGGCTGCCTTTGGTTCCAATTTTCACTTTGTGACTTCTCAGCTGTGTGACCTTGAGCAAGTACCAGCCATCTCTGGTCTCATTTTCTTCTCTATCAAGTGGAACTAAGGATTCTATCTACTCCATGGAATTGTGTGAGAATTAAATGAGGGAACTCATATAAAATGCTTAGGACATTGTTCTGCAGGTGCTATGAGCTGACTTAGGTGGCCAGGCACTAAAGAAGCAGAGGTGAAGACCAGGCACTCACAGGCGAGGGAAGGAAGACATTTAGAAACATTCCGGAAGTGCTCTGAATGTAGGGTCTAGGGTGGCCTGGGCACTGAGTGGGAATGAGGGAGTTGGCTCTGTGCAAAGGCTCCAGAGCATGAGCTGTTCACAGAGGATGAATGGAAATTGGCTAGACAGGATGGGTGCAGAGGAGAGGCTCAGGGGTCCCTCGTGGCCTTTTGAGTACACCCCACCGAGCTCTGCCTCTCCCCTGCACCACAGACCAGAGTGACTTATTCAAAGCAACTGCCGATGAGTGGGTCCTGCTGAACATCAATGTGACCGGCTACTACCAGGTGAACTACGATGAAGGCAACTGGAAGAGGATTCAGGATCAGCTGCAGAGAGACCTGTCAGTGGGTACCCCTCCGCTCCCTGTCCCCTGCTCCAGGCTGGGCCACCAGACTGCACGGCCTGCCTCGACTGTCAGCACAAAGTCACACAGTTTCCCCTTCTAGGTCATTCCTGTTATCAACCGAGCACAGATTATCTATGACTCTTTCAACCTGGCCAGGTGAGTGTGCTCCTGGCTCAGTGCAGAAGACTGTGATTGATGGTGATATGACCCATGTTCCCACGTCCTCCGTGCCCACGAGGTGCTGTCCGCAGGGTCTCCCAGAGCGGGCTCTCACATGCCCAAGTCACGGATGAGGACTCTACTAGAACACCTTGTTCAAGGTTTCATGATAGCCACACATGGGCCTGTCCTGCTCTTCAGCCCACTTCCCACCCACATCCCAGCTTTTCCCAAGGGATGAATTTATGCCAGCTCTGTGCTTGGTGTTCAAAAAATCTGGGATGGAAAGGACAGGAGAGACAGAGCTCAGACAAACTGACACCGAGCGAACTACTGTGTTCATGGTGAGATGTTGAGCTCTTTGACATAAGTGATGTCCCCCAGAGACATCTGTGGACCAAAAGCCCACAGATACCCGAGCCAGAGGTTGGAAGAGCTGAGCACAGAGGTCTGGGGAGATGACTCAGTAAAGGGCTTGCACACAGCTCCTCTGAGCCCATAAAAATTAGGCACAGCAGCATGCTGTCACTCTAGCACTGGTTGAATCAATGAGTTCCAGATTCGGTGAGAGACTTTGTTTCAAAAAAGAAAATGGAGAGGGGCTAGAGAGAGGGAGAAGTCATTAGAACACCGGCTGCTCTTTCAAAAGACTGGAGTTCATCCCTCAGCACCCACGTGGCAGCTTATAACCCTCTGTAACTCCAGTTCTAAGGGATCAATGCCCTCTTCTGGCCTCCTCAGGCATTGCATGCATACGTTCAAGTACAACACTCACAGACATAAAATTAAAATAAATCTTTTTTTTTTAAAGGAGAGCAATTGAGGAAGTCACCCAGCATCAGCCTAGATACACACACACACACACACACACACACACACACACACTTGCAAGCACACGTGCGCATCCACATGAACACACTTAGGTCATATGCACACAAATAAATGACTAAATGAATAAATACATAAAAACTCAGCAGAGGTGAGTGTGTGGAGCTCTGAGCTGTCTCTTTGGAGCTGTGTGGCATTGGGGAGTCACGTTACTTCTCTGGGCCTCAGCCACTTCGTCTGTAAAATGGGGGTCATAAACTAGGTGTGACGATGCACACTTGTAATTCAGTGTTGGGGAGGCCAAGCGAAAAAGATTGCCTTGAGTTTGAGCTGCATAGTGAGTTCCAGGTCAGTCTGGGCTACAGTGCACCACCCCGTCCCCCAAAATCAAAATCGTTATACAAAAAAATGAAACAAAATAACAACATAAGGATAACCCAGCATGATTGGCAGTGGGTCGGGGTGAGACCCAATTGGTGGCTCCACAGAGCACCCACTCCTTCCCTTATGGCAAATATGGAGGGAACGAGGGACTCAGAATTAAGTGCATACTTGAGAGCCTCGGCTGGAGTCACCAGGGTGCAGCTGGGCTGAGTCAGTGCTTACTTGGGTTCTGTGTTTGTCTCCAGTGCCCAAAAGATTCCTGTCACTCTCGCGCTGAACAACACCCTCTTCCTGTCTAAAGAAATGGAGTACATGCCCTGGCAGGCTGCCCTGAGCAGTCTGAACTACTTCAAGCTCATGTTCGACCGCTCCGAGGTCTATGGCCCCATGAGGGTAAGAGTTACTGGCAGGATCAAAGCCAGTCCACCCCAGCATTGGAAGTTACTAGGTGCATTACCCAGCCAATCTCTTTTATAAGAACAGGCTTGGGAGGGGTGACAGAGCAGGAAGGATCTAGAAGGAGCAGGCATGGAGCAGGCATGGAGAAGGCAAGAAGGGTTTGTACTCACTGGGTATCGCCCTTAAAAAGACAAGATTTCTAGCAAAGTCTGCCTATTGGAAATATGGGAATTAATACTTTGGGACAACATAGAGGAGCATTGGCACTAGAAGGCCAAAGGCCTGCCTTCTACCTATATGCCTTGGGCAGCTAGTCCCCAGCACCCATCTCCTCTGTGGAAGGAGTAGGCTCCTGCTTTCACAGCAAGCCCTCCTAGACTGGGAAGGAGATTTGACACATTTGTAGTGCAGCCCAGGTCTGTGAGGTTCCCATTCCAGAGAGCAGAGGGAAGCAGAAGCTTCTTTGGATGAAGGCACACCCATGGAAGCTCACTGCAGTGTTCCTAAAACAGCACATAGCAGCAAAGACAGCTGATGTCTGAGACAGGCAGAGCCATACTGGAATGTTCGTTTGATGGACCGTTCTGTAGCCTGTACACTGTAATTGAAGAGATTTTTGTTGCTGTCATTGTTGGGGGTTCTCTTTAAATGTTTTTGTGTGTACATGTTTATGCATATGAGAAGGCAAGAGGTTGATATAGAATGTTTTCCTTCATCACTCTTCTCCTCGAGTTTTTGGGCAGGGTCTGTCAACTGAATCTAGAGCTTGCCATTTTGACTAGTCTGGCTGGCCAGCACCTGCCTCTGCTCATCCTAGCACTGGGGTTACAGGCATGTGCCATCACGCCAGGCTTTTATGTGACCAAGCCTAGATTTCATGTGAGTGCTAGGGATTTGAACTTGGGTTCTCATTCTTGGACAGCAAACACTTTAGCCATTGAACCATCTCTTTACTTTTTTTAGACTGAGTGTCTCACTGAGCTGGAGCTCACCATTTCAGCAAGCCTCAGGGATCCTCCCGTGCCCACCTCCTCAGAATATCTAAGGTCTTGATCTGTTGACATCAGGCTTCTCATGTTACTACTGAAAAGCCTAGAGCTTTCCTCATTTCTGGTGCTTGGGATGTGACCAGTTTTCCCTCCTCTAGGCTCTTGTGGCAATCCTGGTGGGCCAGTTTGGGTCTTTTCTCTCCCTTCCATCTTTTTTAGTTTGGACACTGATGCATCTCAGAACCTCTGTCCTTTTGTGTTCCAGTTATGTTTTTCTGGAAGCCTGAGTAACCTACTTCCTTCTTTCTTCTCGGCCTGGCCTTCATGTCCCTCCTGATTTCCAGCATGATGACTCTCGCTGTCCCCAAGAAGGGGTTCCTCAGCATTAGTCCCCTCTTCTCCAGGCTCTTTCTGTTCTTCCCTTTGTTTCTAGTCCCAGAATTCTGTGCGCTGTTTTCTCTTCTCTATTGCACGGCATTTGAAGTTTCCTTTTTCTTCTGTTGACTTGTTTCCTCTAAGGTTTCTGTTTGTTTTGGTTTTCTGTCAAGTAGGAGGCTGAGTGGCCTCTTTGGATTTGAGAATGAATCAATAAACAGTGACTGGAAGCCATACCTGAAGTGGAACGAAACAGATTAGCATGGCCCTGCAGGATGGCTCGAGGAACTGTGAAGCACCCCACATTTAAAAAACCAAAAGGAGTTGGAAGCTCCATGGGAGAGCAGAGTTTGTCATCTGGGGACTCTCACTGTGGCCAAATAATTTATCAGGGACCCTCAAAAGCTCAAGAGCTGGCAGAGTTGGGGATGTGGATCAGTTTCTAGAGTGCTTGCCTAGGATGCATGAAGACCTGGGTTGGATCCCCAGCAATACATAAAGCAGGTGTGTTGGAGTACATCTGTAATCCTAGCCCTCTGGAGGTGGAGGCAGGAGAATCAGAAGTATGGCTATGTAAAAGTTTGAGGCCAGTCTGGGCTATGTCAGATCCTATACAAGTAAGTAAACAAATAAATAAATAATAAAAATTAAGGGACTGGGAATGTAGCTTAGTGAGAAAGCATGTACTTAGTGTGTCCAAAGCCTTGGATTTGATCCCTAGCACAAAAAAGAAAGAAAGAAAAAAAGACTAAAATTCATTATATATTTATATCAAACTGTCAAAGAATAAAAACTAAAAAATAAAACAAAGAGTAAGGAAGGAAAGAACAAAGAAAAGGGGGAAAGTGAATATCCGCAGGTCCTTGGATGCTTTCTCGAGACCACTCAGCATCTCTGGCATGGGTCCTTGTTGTATGTGATGAGATTGGCAGTGCCCACTCTTGGGGGTCAAAGTAGGAAAGACAACTGTGGTCTCACCCTCCAGTATGGAAGCCTCTGCCTCTGATCCTTTGTTCTCTGGTCTAGCCTCTCCCATGAATAAAGGAAATGAAGGCGAGCTATCACAGGCCACTGGGACTAGGCTGGAGATAGGATGGTTCTTACAGATTTTGATTCCATCTTCTGCTCACAGTTCCATCTGCACTCTCCCTGAATTCTGGGCCGCCTTATCACAGCAAATCCCCTTCTAGGTAGACACTAGGTAGTAGATTCTCCCTTCGACCAGGCTGGGTCCATCGTCTTCCCCACGTCCCAGCTGCCTGCTGTGCAGCTGTCACGGGATGGCCATCCCGTTCTCTTTGTTCTTGGGGGTCAGTCTCTTTTACCTTTGGATATGGCTTCAGCTGTATCAGGAGTCAGTCTGCCACACTGAACCAGAGTCTGCAAAGGGTTTTAATAACATGGTACGGGGAGACATTACAAGCTTAGGAATAAAAGCAGCACACAGAATTAGAGACACAGTAAGGAAAGAATGCAGGGCTGAGGAGGGATAAACTCGCCAGTTTGGAAATCAGAGCTTTCGTCCATCTTCCATATATACTTTTCTGTGTTTTACTAAATTTCTCATAATAAGCATGGGATTCTTAGAACCACTTTCAAAGAAGGTTAGAACTGACTCTGGCTTTGAGGACAAAGAATGCCATCTCTGTCATCTCAAATCTAGACTTGGCACTGGCCTTAGGCAGACCAGGACCTCTCCATCCAGGCCCACAGAGGTCTGCTGGCCCAGGCAAATCAACTCGGGTTCTTGAAGCTACCCCTCCGTTCTCTCCCCAGGACTACCTGAGGAAGCAAGTCACGCCTCTCTACTCTTACTTCAAAGCCCAAACCAACAACTGGACTAACCGCCCACCGACACTGACAGAACAGTAAGTGTGACTTTTGAGTGTTTGGAGGTTCTGGGTAAGCTGGGAACTGACAACACCTGATAGTGTTCTCCTCCGGAGCTCCCCCCATGACTGGTCCAGGGTCACCAGGCAGACAGTGACCCCACCTAGGATTAGTGTCCTGCCTTGAGGATCCATCTCAAGGTCCTGTAGGCCCATCTGATTTCTTAGGGGGTTTGTAGTATTCTTTATCACAAGGTCTTACTGTGTAGCCCAGGCTGGCCTGGAACTTTTGACCCTCTTGCCTCAGCCTCCTAAGTGAGGGGATTACAGGTGTGCGTTACCAAACTCAGTCTATGTGGCACTTAGAATCAGACCCAAGGCTTCCTGAATGTTAGGCAAACATTCTACAAACAGAGATGCATCCCCAGCCCTGGCTTTGTTATAGAAAAACTCAAGCTGAAACTCTGGGGTTGCTTTGGGAGCTAAGAAAACTCAGACCCAAGGCAGGAAGCAAACAGGAAAAGCTCCAGAGGGCCACAGAGTCCCAGACAGGCCCCTAGCTGTGTCCGGAGGTGAGTCTTGGTATACTAACCACATGTCACCCCTGGGGCAGGTACAATGAGGTTAACGCTATCGACACCGCCTGCTCCAGTGGTCTCAAAGAATGTACAGAGATGGTTTCTAAGCTCTTTGACGATTGGATGAATAACTCCAGTACTAACCCGTGAGTGTCCCCACGCGCCTGCCCTTGCCTGCCTGTTCCCACCTGCCCGTCGGGATGCACCGAATCCCCAGTTCTGCCCTTGGCAACCCCTTGTTCTTACTCCGCACTGCTGCTCTGCCCCTGACACTCCCGACCCACACCAGGATCCACCCTAACCTGAGGTCCACTGTCTACTGTAATGCCATTGCCCAGGGTGGTGAAGATGAGTGGAACTTTGCCTGGGAACAGTTTCAGAAAGCCACCCTGGTGAACGAGGCAGATAAACTCCGGTCAGCCCTGGCCTGCAGCAACCAGGTGTGGATTTTGAACAGGTGAGGACCATGGCCCCACCCAGAGTCTCAGTCTAGCCTTCACACTCCTCTTCATGCCAGCCCTGTGCTGGTGAGCACGTCGAGACTCAGAGGCAAAGCGACTTACCCAAACGCCACAGGCTTAGGAAGTGATTGAGCCAAGACTTGAACCCAAAGCTCTTTTATGATCCATAGACAGTGCCTCAGGATAGGGTTCCCTGTTCCTTGGGTGAAGTCTCTCCCTCCTTGGTGGTCCTACTGTGGGCCAGACCTGGAGATTTCCAGAGAACACTGCCAAGGATTGCTCCTGACTGCCCAGGACACCTGTGACCTCCAAACCCACAAGAATCACACTCCTTGCTCCATCAGGGTTAGTGAACGAACCTGGGTTAGTGCAGTTGAGTCTCCTTCAACATCAAAGTCAGGAGCAGCCGGCCGCCTTACCTAGTCCCAGGGCTTGGGAGGCTGGTATTCCTCCCCCTTATATCCGTTGTTAGACAGTTCCATGCCAGGAGACACTCGCATGGCCATTGACATTGCCACCCTGTGTAGGTGACTCAGTTTCCCACCTGCAGAGAGAGGTAGTACTAAGGGGTTCCTCAGCTCTTCACACACAGAAAAGGGATGCTGAGCAATGCAAGAGACCATGATGTGCGTGACACATAGGCTCCCATGCCTGCATCCTAGAACTGTGGTCCTCAAGTGGTCCCTAACCCTGCTTTGTGTCCACAGGTACCTGAGCTACACCCTGAACCCTAACTTCATCCGGAGGCAGGATGCCACCTCCACCATTATCAGCATTGCCAGCAACGTGGTGGGACAATCTCTGGTCTGGGACTTTGTCCGGAGCAACTGGAAAAAGCTCTTCGAGGAGTGAGTTTGTGGAGGAGGAGGCTCTGGGGTGTCGAGCGCAGAGGCTGTGAGTGCTAAGGTTTGGGGGCCCTGCGTAAGCATGGCCAAACAGTGAGTTTGTGGTCAAGGGATGGGCAAGCATGAAAAAACAAGGCAGAGTTTCAGCTCCCCACTTTCTCACTTGAAGAGAAAAATGTGACCAGTGGGAGAATCTTCTCCAAGGATGGGGAGTCAGGGATCTGCAGCCAGACCTGTGTTCAAGTCTCTCGCGTATCCTGTAGGGATCTCTTTGGAGTGTCCTTTTGTCAAGTTGTCTCATGCCTTCTTCATAAAGCAGTTATAGAGGTTCCTGTCAACCACAGGCAACGTCCCTTAGCTCCCTGCCCCTCTCCCCACGGCTCGTTCCCATCCCTCTCTCTACCTTGCAGTTACGGTGGAGGCTCCTTCTCCTTTGCCAACCTCATTCAGGGAGTGACCCGGCGCTTCTCCACAGAGTTTGAGTTGCAGCAGGTAAGAATCCAGACTCTCCCAACCCTGGACTCTGTCCACCCTTCCCATTCTAAAGTGGTGGCCTACACTCAAGGAGCACGGGCTGAGTAGAGAGACTCTGTAAATAAATGTTGTTGATTTCATTAAAAAATGAATCTTGCTGGCCTGGTGGTGCACACCATCAATCCTAGCGCGCTGGAGGCAGAGGTGGCTGGGTCTCTGTGCACTCAGGACCAGCCTGATCTATCTAGGAAGTTACCAGCCAGTCAGTGCTGCATACTGAGACCCTGTCTCAAAAAACAAACAACAGCAACAAAATAAAACTTGGAATTTAAAAACTATTTCTTCATTGATTGATTGATTGAGTCAGGACCTCTCTGTGTCACCTAGGCTGGCCCTGAACTCCAGCATTTCCCCTGCTGACTTAGTCTCTTGAGTAATTAGGACTGTGCACCTAGATTCCTTTACCTAAAAATTGAGTTATAATTGATGTACCATAAAACTTAGCATTTTAAGTGCTTTTTAGCATATTTGAAAGATTGTATAATTGTTGCCACTAACTCCAAAGCATTTTTATTCCTAAAAGAAACCCTGTGGTACTGTGGTGACATACACCTCTAATCCCAGTGCTTGGGAGGCAGAGGAAGGCAGATCCCCGTGAGTTTCAAGGTCAGCCTGGTCTACATAGGGAGTTCCAGGCCAGCTGGGGCTATAGGGAGACGCTGTCTCAAAAGACCAAAAAAAAAAAAAAAAAAAAAAAAAAAGGAAAGAAAGAAACCCTGTAGCCACTCCATGTTCCTGCCAAACCCCTCTAGCTCTAATAACACTAACCTACGTTCTATCTTTGGATTTATCTATGCTGAGCATTTCATAAAAAAGAATCACAAAATATGTGACCTTGAAATGGAATCATGTCATATGTGACTTTTTTGTATGTCTGGCTCCTTTCACTTAGCATAAGGTTTAAAAGATTTGTGCCTGTTTCATTATGCATGGTTCCTTCCTACAGTTAAGCAATATTCCATTGCATAAATATACCATATTTTGTTTATCCATTCATCAGCTGATGGACATTTCAGTTGTTCCCATTGGGGGGATATTATGAATCATGCTGCTGTCAACATTTATGCACAAATTTTTGTACAAATGTGTGTTTTTATTTCTCGTAAGTAAAAAACGAGGAGCTGGTCTTGTGTCTAATCCATGTTTAAATTTTTTTTTTAAACTGCCACAATGTTTTGCAGAGCAAATTTGCAACATTCTCACTGGTAGTATATGACATTTCCAGTTTCTCTGTGTCCTTGGGCATTGTTACAGCTTTTTCTTAATGGTTAATAATGGGAGCTTATTCAACATTTCTGTGTCTTTGGAGTAATATCTATTTAAATCCTTTGCCCATTTGAAAATTGGGTTGCTGGGTTTTTCATTGTGTTTGTCAGCCCACCGGGCTATACTCTCTAGCTTTGCTATAGCTTTGTCCAGAATTTTGAACTCAGGAACTACGTGTTCTTTTTTAAAATTAGTTATTCCAGTCGGGCGTGGTGGCACATGCTTTTAAAAAAAGAAAGACTGGCTGTTCCAATCCTGGCCTTTTGTGTAATTATATGAATTCTAGGGTCAGCTTGTCAGTTTCTGCAAAAGAGCAGTTGAAATTTTGATCAAGATTGCACTGAATCACCAGAACAGTTTAGGGACCATTGCCACCTTAACAGCAACTTTAGCAATAAATAAGTACTTAATTTTTGGTGCTACGAAAAATGAAAATTTTTTCTCAGGTTTTGGGTTTTTCTCTGCTGTTGTATAAGAATGCAGTTGAGCTTTGTATATTGGTCTTATGTTATGCAACCTTGCTGAATTCATTAGCCCCTGGAGATATTTTATTTTGTTTTGTTTTTCTAGTCTGGGGAGTAGAAGCCAGAGGCTTGTACATGTTAGGCAAAACTGCCCCACTGAGCTAGATCTCACTCCTAGTTCCAACAGCGTGCTCACAGATTCCTTAAGATTTTATGTGCACAAAGTCATGTTATCTGTGAATCATGACAGTCAATAGGCTTCTTTCTGTGTGTATTTTACCCCACACAGTGGAGATGTTTATGTTTTCAGTGCTGAGGCTGGGAATCAGGGCCTCGTCCATGCTTGGCAAGGGGTCTACCCTTGAGCTACACCCCCAGTGATCCGTTTTTAAAAGCCGCTTATAAAGTAAAGCAATTGGATCATTTGGGCTCGGAAATTACTGCATTTTAGAGTTGGCTGTTGCTCGCATGTGGCATATGTTTAATTTGCTGCTCTTCACTGGGTTGAGATTGTATACTTCAATTGGACACTCAGGGCCAACTCAATAAAATATTGTGCAACAAAGCCAGATATCTTCCTGAGCAGATTCTGCCTAGGGATATGGGTTTTTGACCTCTGGGTAGATGAGAACTGATACCAGAGAGAAGTGAAGGATTAGACCCTCCATCCGGGGGAGCAAGACATAGCCCCCATCCCCAGGAACCTGTGAGTGGGTGAGAGTTAAAGGACTGGGAAGCCTCCTCTTCTCCTCAAGACCCAGCCCAGACCTGAGACTTTGTTTTCCCAACAGCTGGAGCAGTTCAAGGCCGAGAATATGGAGACAGGCTTCGGCTCAGGCACCCGGGCTCTGGAACAAGCCCTGGAGAAGACGAAAGCCAACATCAACTGGGTGAAGGAGAACAAGGAGGTGGTGCTCAAGTGGTTCGAACAAAACAGGCAGTAGTCCCTGGTCCTGTGTGACACCCATGGCTATGTGTTTTGGCAGCCTGTCCAGGGCCTCCATCCTCAGAGCCTCAGACACCAGCGTCCTACTCTCAAGGACAATATCTAACCTATGGAGCCAGTCTACTTTCTAATGGCCAGGATGCCAGGCACCTCCTAGCCCTTACCCTTCATGCCAAACCTGCCCCAGATCCAGCAGGGCACTCATCACCAAGGGCTCTGGGGCTGATCTCAGGGAAGCCCAGCTCTGGGACCAGATAAACTAAAGTCCTTGCTGGGCAAAGAGTGGCTTGGAGGCAGTCACCCTGTCCACCTGACTTTCCCCTCTAGACCAGAAGCCAGGAATCAACAGGGCTCCCGATCTATATTTGTTTTTCTAAGAGAAAATGTAAATAAACAATTTCTAAAACAAGCTTTGAGATTTGTTACTCAGTGAGAGCAGATTAGCACACCAGCTAGAGACTGAGAGTGAAGCTGTGTGTGTGTGTGCGTGTGTGTGTGTGTGTGTGTGTGTGTGTGTGTGTGTGTGCGTGTGTGTGTAGGGCTGGGAGAGTGGAGGAAGGCAGATGCCAGTCCACAGCCCTCTGCTGTGTAGTGTCTTCCTGCAGGTTCACTGCAGCCCAATTTCCAGAGCAGGTTAGCAGGTTGCAGCCCAGGAGGTGGAAGGAGGCTACCAGAGCACCCATCTTACCATAAAGCAAGGAAGCAGGGTGCTGTCTGTACCTGTCTTCCTGAGCTACAGCAGCACCTGGCACATCTGAGACGTCGGGGAAGGGACAGCAGAGGTCAAAAGTCGGAGGTCTGAGCACAGCCAAAGACATGTTCCCACACGCCAGGTTCCAAGGCGGGTTTTCCAGGGTAACACAGAAAGGTTGAGTTGAGGGTTAGAGACAAGCAAGCCACTGGCAAGGAGAGCTCAGACATGCTTGGGAAATGAGGGCAGCTGGTAGTCTGTGTTGAGCACAGCCTCTGCCTCCATGTACATATCTGACCTTGGAGACGGCATATGGTGGTATCACCAGAATTGTATGGCAAAACTCCGTAGTTCTGGCAGTCCCAACTGACTAGGCTGGGCTGTCCATCCCAATTCATCAATTAGAGATGAGAAAGCTGGGCACAGTGGCACACTTGTAATCCTAACAGACAGGGGCAAGAGGACCAGGATCAGGAGTTTGAGACCAGTCTGGAGAAAAGAGAGAGAGAGGAGAGAGAAAGAGAGAGAGAGAGAGAGAGAGAGAGAGAGAGAGAGAGAGAGAGAGAGAGAGAATTTTTAATCAATATAGACTCATTGGGAAGTACAGATAAAGCCACCAACTCCCAAGGCCCTTACGTGAGCTTTAGGCGTAAAGAATTGGGGCAGCAGACAGGAAGTAGACATAATTAAGCAGTCTTGGTCAAGGTCTGGGAATCATTGTGTCATTTGGGTTCTGCAAGGTGGTCCAAGAAGTCCTCATTGCTTGAGAAGAGCAAATTGATTCTCACGAAACGATCACTTCTTCATGAGAGCTGATCACCTCATGGGCTGATATGGCCAGTGACAGCTGGTTTAGGACAGTAACTGGATACTATCAGGTGCCTTCTTGGGAGATCTGGAGCAGGACATTATAAAACGCTGACAGTGAGATATCTCTGTTACACTTATCCTTGTGACAGATGAGATAGCAAAGTTCAGTAATCTGACCGAAAGTTTCCTTTTAAAATGTATTTTTTTTAATTTTCGGAGCAGGTACACGGACCATGCTGCATGTTTGGAGGTCAGAGAATAACTCTGTGGAGTCAGTTCTTTCCTTCCGTCTTTACTGGGGACCAAACAGCAAGGACCTTTACCTGTTGAGCCATCTTGTTGTCCCTCTAACTCTTTTATTTGTGTGTATGGTGTACATGTGTGTATATGTGTGTGCACACGCACATGTCTGTGAAGGCCAGAGGTCAACACTGGGTGTCTTCGTCTGTCACTATCCACTTTATTTATTACTGTTATTATTTGTGTATGTGTTATTATTTGTGTATTGAGCTCACCATTGAACCCCACGGATCCTCCTGTCTCTACCTCCCAGAGCTGGGATTATAGATGGAAGTGTACATAGGTGCTGAGACTCTGAACTCGGGTCCTCATGTTTAAGTAGCAAGCTCTTAATTGACTGAGCCATTTTTCCAGCTCTTTTCCCAGAGTTTTAAGAAAAAGGAGACCGATTCAGAAGGCAGCCAAGGATACTAGGTTTTTATCCTGCTTTGTTATGGTGTGAACCCAAGTGAGGAGCCAGTGCTTTTCAGAAAGCAGTGACAGAGCTGGACTGTAGGAGGTGCATTCAAATTCAGCCCTACCAGGCTCTGACTAGCCTCGGGATGGTGAGAAGGAAAGGAGGTGACTGACAGTTCTTGGTCACTATGGTACCCATAGAGCACTCCCTAACCCTGGCTGAAATCTCCCCTCCCTTCCTCTCCCCTACCTTCTTCCCTCCCTTCCTCTCTCTCTCCCTTTTTCTTTTCTCCCCCCCACCCCCACCCCAGGGTCTTACTATGTAACCCTGACTGGAACTCCCTATATAGGCCAAGCTGGTCTCCTGCCTCTGCCTCCTGAGTAAAGGGATTAAAGGTGTTTGCCACCATGCCAGTCCCAACTGGAATTTTTTTTTGTTACGCGCGCGTGTGTGTGTGTAAAATACACATATGTATGTATACGTGCTCATACATATGTGTGTGGAGGCCAGAAGTCAACATGAGTGTCTTCCTCAATTGTTCTCCACCTTATTTTAAGGAGCTTTGAACTCGGATCCTCACACTTAAAGCAGCAGACAATATCCCCCGACCAATCCCCCCTGCCCTCTTGTTTATTTTTAGACAGGGTCTCATGTCATAGCAGGCTGGCCCCAGCTTGCTGTGTAGCCAAGAATAACCTTGAAGGCCTGATCCTCCTTCCACCTCCAGGGCCAGTCAGCTCAGCTGCTGTGTCTAGGGCAGGTCATCTCAACTCTCAGGCCTCAGTTTCCTCACCCCACCATACGGGCAGCACTGGAGCCTGTGGGGCTGACGTATGAACTTAGGAAAGTCCACATATTTAGCACCTGGCCTGATCGTTCAGCGGCAAGTAGCCCCACCTCCTGAGTCCAGCCTGTAGGAGCCTCCGTCCAAGCCCTCCTCTCCAAGTGAGAAGGAGGCGGTTCCATACGGATGCCAGGAAGGCTCCTGTATCTGCATATCAAAGAGCAAGGCGGGGCAAGGTCCTGAGGCCAGCCCAGGTGAAGGGGTCCTGCCGAGAGGCTTCCCGGGCTGCCCAAGATTAAATCTCCGGACTTCACCACTCTGAGATAGCCCTTCCTGTCGCCAATACCCAGCAGCCATGGCTGGCACTTGATCTTCTGGCATCTAGCTGGGGGAAGGGCTAGGCTCACCATTTTGGGTCCCTGGTGGGTTGTGGGCTCCAGAAACATCACAAGGGAGAATTGACCCGATAGGATTCTACCTGGACTCTCTCTCTTTGTGTGCGTGACACATTAGCTGATGCTAAATGAAGACTGTCTATCTCCAATTTTTAAAATTAAGTTATTCATTTATTTAATTTTTGCGACACTGGAGATCAAATTCAGTGTTTGCTAGGCACTTGCTCTACCACGAACTACACAGCCAGACCTGTCTCAGTTTTATAGGTAAGGAAATTGAGGTACAGAAGTTTAAGTCATGACTCAGTGGCAGAGGACCTGGCCTCTAGAGTTGTAAGCTGGTGGTAGCCTGTCCATTATTTGGAACTGGGTCAGGGTCTGTGATCTCCACATTTACAAGCGCCTATCATCTGTCACCTTAAAATGCTGGCATTCATGAGGCTCTGTGTGGCTGGAAGTTGACAGTCCCCTGGGATGCACTGAAGATACCTAAAGCAAAGGCCTGCCTGCAGAAACTTGGTCCAGGTCACAGAGCAGAGGTTGGAGAGATGGTCCAGCCGTTAAAAGCAATTGCTGCTCTTGCAGAGAATCTCAAGTCGTTCCACTTTGGATAGTTCACAACTCTCTGGGTCCAAAAGGATCCAATGCCTCTGGCCTCCATGGGTACCTGCACTCATGTACACAGACATACAGACACAATTTAAGAGTAACAAAAATAAATTTTAATATATATTAACATTATATATATAATATTACAAAAATTATATATATATATAAATAATATATATATATTATAAAGCTAACTAGAATGCAGGCTTCCAACTACCTGACTGGGCCAAAGAGTCCCATGGGCAGGATCTTGGAAACCAAGTCATATTCTAAGTGGGACACTGGGTTCAGATGGCTCAATACCCAGCCCAGTTTGGGAGCCACCTCAATAGGTCGTCTCTTAGGTATTATGACTGAGTGCTTACTGTGTACCAAGTATAGGAACCCTGAGAGGCAGGTGGGCCCTGTTACCATCTGTTTCCATTGCAAGGTTGGAGAACAGACTCAGAGGAATTTCAGAGCTCACTCAAGTTACACAGCAAGAAACAGCCAAATACACAATGCACTGAGGTTGGCTGTTTGTGTGTGTGTGTGTGTGTGTGTGTCTGTCTGTCTGTCTGTCTATCTGTCTGCTATAACTTTGTGTGGACTTTTCTCATCCTTCCAGGACACTGACAGCCCTTAGGGGAATTAGACCACTTCCATCAGATTAAGGAAAGAAGGGACCTTAGTAATTACCTAAGCCAGTCCTTTTAGGAGAGGGGGAAATTGAAACTCAGAGGAGTACCTTGTCTGATGACACATAGTATCAGGCTCCACAGATGGGTGACCCAGTGAGACACCAAGAGATTGACCAGAGAATCACTAGCTTCCTCCCTCCTCTCTCCCTGGCCTGTTTTGGTGGCCTTCCTGCCTGGCTTCTTTTAAGTTCTTTTTGAGATAGGGTCGAATGAATCCCAGGCTGACCTTGAACTTGATATGTAGCTGAGGATGATCTTACTGCTTCTACCTCCCAAGTGCTGGAACTACAGGTATGCTCCAAGCTTATACGATGTTTGGGATGAGATCCAGGGCCTCCTGCCTATGAAGCAAGCTCTCTACCAAATGAGCTACATCTTCGGTCTCAATGGCTACTTCTTCTTATTCCTTAATGAAGTAGTAAAAGGGCCCAAGAGCCTGCTGGACTTCCTGAATATGCCCAATTCAAGGCAGCAGGACCGATGGGCCAATAACTGGAGAATGAAATGGTCTCTAAGTCTCCATACAAACCTCATCCTTGTATTTGGCATTTAAGACATAGACACAGATCATGGGTTTCCTATTAATTCACCTTATTTGTTGGGGAGCAATTTTTCATTAGCACTTACTATCAGAACTGACTTTGGTCCCCCTAAAATTAATGTTGAAACCCTGCTATAGTTTAGGTTTTGTATGTCCCCTCACAGGTCCATGTATAGAAGGCTTGGTGCCCAGGATGGTGCTAATGGGAGAAGGGGGCTTTGCAGGAGGACCTGAGGTTATTGGAATCATACCCACAAAAGGGGATTTTCTTCTAGGGTCCTGGAGTGAGGGCTCTGCTCTGCCATGCATTCTTATAATGACCTCTGCCCTCACCAGAGGTCAAAAGTAACAGGACAAATTAATCTAAACTGGAACTTCCAGAATTGCCAAAATAAAAATTTTCTCTTTTTAATTTAATTACCTCAGGTATTTTGTTATAGTGATAGAAAGTTAAAACGAGGTTTAACATCCAGTAGCTCTGAATGTGACTGAATTTGGAGACAGATATTGCAAGAGGGGGTTAAGATTCCTTGGGAGGTGGTAGGAAATGGCTCAATGGGTAAGACTGCTTGTTCTGCAAGTCTAAGGACTTGAGTTTGAATTCCCCCATATACCTGTGAAAAGCTGAGCATGGCTGGTGTGCTTGTAACCCCAGCAGGGTGAATCAGAAAGCTTGCTGGACAGCCAGTGGTGAGCTTCTGGTTCTGTGAAAGAGTCCTGTCTCAAGGCAATAAAGCAGAGAGTAGAGAGAAAGATACCCAAGTTCTTCTCTGGCCTCCATATGTGCATGCAGGTGCATACACACCCATACACTCATGCACATGGATCACTACACATGCACATGTGCACACACACACACACAACACAAATGAGTTTTTCACTTAGTATGACTGGTAAGAGACAGGGACACAATCAAAATGAGGAGGCTGCTTGCAAGCCATGAAAGAGGCATCAGTAAGCAGCCAAGACAGTCTATAACTTGATCTTGGGCTTCTAACCTCCAGAGCTGAGAATGTAAGTCTCTGTCCCTCAAGGCACTCCCTCAATGGCATTTCATCATGGCAGCCAACCAACTAAAAGTGGATTTAGTCCAGATGGGCCACTTAGAATCCTTTGAAAAACACTTCTTTTAATTGTGAAAGCCCATGCCACATCCCCCCTCACACACATCCTAGGGTCTGGGCCTCTAGCATCCCCATTTCCAGCCTTAGTTGTCCATGATTACACACACCCACACTGAAGGTCTACCCACCGGGCACTGCAGACCTCTGGCCCCTGCACCTGAGCACCGCCAAACTGACAAGCGAGGGTTCATGTCAACCTTGGCAAGCCTGGATTGGAGAAGAGGGGGAGTGGCAGGCTTGTATCCCCACATAAGGGAAACATTCTTCTTCTCTCCAGAAGGAAGAAAAATGTAGATTGATAAAAGAAAATCAGAACAAAACGGTTGGTTTTCTTTTTCCTTTTTAATTATAAAACAAGCATATAGGATGGCCAGGTGTCACCAGCAAGATCATGGAGCTGTCCCTGCCTCTTCCCCTGCCAGGACCAGCCCACCCCATTCTCAGAGCAGCTCAGTGGATGCTCTATAGAGCACCGAACCTTGTAAGGGGTGCCTAGCAGTGGAAGCACTGCCACAGCTCCCTTCCAGCCTGGGAAGGTGCCCACTATCTATCTGTTCCGACACAAAGGCATCCACAAAAGGCACTGCTTGGGGAAAAAGATTCTTGGCTAAGAAAGCTCAAAATCCCACAGAAGAGGAAAATGAAGAGAACATTCTCAGGACAGGTGCAACTCCAGGCTGAAAGGGTGCAGGCAAAGCCATTAGAAGAAGATATTCAGTGGGGGTCCTTCCAGATCTTCTTGCCAAAGTTCCTGGCAGCCACTGAGCCGCAGGCCTGAGCTGGGGAGGGGGCTGGCTGCAGAGAGCTGGAAGGTGGGGCCAGAACCCTGGTTGTCAGAGCTGGAGAGCACCTCTGCATTGTGACCCCAGCACCCCCACTGAGGTTCAGGCTGGAGCCTCTGGCAAGAAGGGCCGGGCAGGAGGGCTGGGCTTCCCTGGGAAAGGCAGGATTCCGGAGACACAGAGAGACTCTGCAAAAGAGACAAGAGAAGCTTGTTAGCAGGCCACTAAGAGATCTCAATCTGGCCATTTCCCCTGGATGGCCCCAGGGCCATGGTGCAGTGCAGCCGAGAGTACTGATTCTGGAGATGCACTGCCAACCTTCAAATCCCAGCTCTCCTACTCACTAGCTATGAGAAGGTTTTTCATCTCTGTTTTCCCACCTGTAAAATGGGGATGCTTATAAGATTGCATTATAGGGTTGAATTCATGGACACAGGTAAAGTACAAAGATTAGTATAAGGGAGATAGTCAGTGTTCAGTAAAACTTTGTTATTTATTAATATGATCTTTTATGAACCACAAGTCATTTATAAAGAAAACATGAAGGACACCAGGCCTACCTATTCAAGAAATGCTGTCTTTATCCCTGGGCCTCCCTCTTGCATTGAGCCCTTAACACAGGACTTAGAATTTCCTGATAGTGGGGGTGGGCCCTCACCTTCCATCCTGGCCTGTGTGCAAGACCCAAGGCTAGCCTCTTTTCCCCAGACTGTGAAGACTGCTGCATAACAGTGATTTGCAATTGTGATGGTGGCTTGAACTGCCCAGAGCCTCATCTCTTCCCCCACAGGTATTAAGGCTCCTTCCATCCTCCCCTCCATTGGATAACCTAGGACCTGAAAAGTAGTGAGGCCTTGTGCAGACTAGAGGCTACCCACCCACTCCATTTACAACTGAAGTCTGGGGACTACCCAAATAGGAAGTGGAAAAGGCCCTGGGACCTACCTGGTACATTTCAGCCAGATCTGCAGGTGCAGCGGGTGGTGTCCAGAGTCCAGCCTTGTTCTCAGCTTCTAGGGATATCTGCGTCCCAGGACAGACTTGGGGTGGTGTCCAGGGAGATGTGTCGGGGGCTTTCCCTAAGGACTGGTGCAAGGGTGACTGTATTTGGGGATAAGAGGGTGTCACCCAGGAATCCACGTCACAGATCCTGTTCCCCAGGTTGTCAGGTGAGACTCGGGGTCCATGGCAAGCAGGTGGGGATCCCCAGGGCGCCGCACTGCAGGCAACTGATCCCAGGCCAGGGCCTAGCATCTGTGCCTGTGCAGGACCGCCGTCGGGGCACAGTGGGCAGCCACGAGGGGACCCCGCATCCGCGCTCCGCCGATGCCGGCGCCGCAGGCTGTCCTCGCTGAGGCCCAGCACGGCCGACAGGTGGCTGATGTAGCGGATGGCCAGGCGCAGCGTCTCGATCTTGGTAAGGCTCTGTCCGGCCGGCGCCACGGAGGGCGGCAGAAAGCGGCGCAGCTCGTGCAGCGCCCGGGCAAGCGTGCGCATGCGCAGCTTCTCGCGCTCGCTAGCGCTCTGCCGCTGCCCTCCTGCCGGCGCGGGCCTTGCCCGTCGAGGCGCCGTCGGAGCGACCTGGGAGGCCCGCGCGCTGCAAGCCGGGGCCCTGGCCTGAGACGGGCCGCGGGAGCCGTCGCAGGGACAAGAACTGGATGAATCCGAGGAGGAGGCCGGGGACGTGGAGTCTGAGTGGCCCTGCCAGCCCCAGCCCTGGGAGAACACCCAGTGGTCGAGGCCCAAGAGGCTCTGCGGAGGAGGAGGAGGTGGCGACTGGGCCATGGCCGGGTGTGACTCTGGGAAGCTGGACTGGTCACCTCCAGACTTTAGCTTTTATCTGAACCAAAGGTGCGAGGTGGCCCCCCACCAGGTTGCAGAGAGGTGTCAAAACCCACAGAGCCCAAGGAAGGTCTGGGCAGGGGGGCCCTGGGAAAGCGGGCCCATTTGCGAAGGTGTGGATTCTGACTCCTTGAAGGCTCTAATGGAGGCCCCTGTGGCCCAGGAAGTGTGGGAAAGACAATTCGCATCTGGATGGAGCTGCTAAGCTTCTCACTGAGCCCCACCCCCAACCCCTCCACCGCAGGGTGAGTGCCCAGAAGCCAACCACCACCATGGCCTGCTGGGTGCCTGGCTGCCCCTCACATGCCTCATTGGTCCTCTTTGAGGAGTGGCTGCCTCTCATCATTGGCCTTTGGCAGGCTGTGCCCAGTAACTTTCACCTAGGGCTTACAGGTGATCTGGATAGGACTGGCTGGAAGACAGGCCCAGGAGAAACCTGCCCACAGTGACAGGCATGTGTTGCATGCACCTACAGAGTGATCTTTCGGGAGTCCCCCAGACCCAGCACTTACTAATTTGCTGGCTGCAAGACACTT
Organism: Eospalax fontanierii; assembly: GCA_035773235.1. Classification (NCBI taxonomy): domain Eukaryota; kingdom Metazoa; phylum Chordata; class Mammalia; order Rodentia; family Spalacidae; genus Eospalax; species Eospalax fontanierii. The sequence goes on along the minus strand of CM069524.1, from coordinate 147,677,618 downwards.
AGAAATTCATCTCATTGGCCACAGTCTATTTCTTCCCCTTGGAAGAGAATGATGGGGTCCAATCGGGATGGAAATGGTAGAAGGTAGGCACCCACTTCAGCTTCTTTATGGTTTGTGTGGTCTTGGGCAAGTCACCTAATTTTGCTGAGCCTCAGGTTTCTTCCTCATTCCAGTAATTGCTGCCTAGAGTGGCTGTTGGCCCTGGCAGAAATGACCCCCTCCCTGGAAACAAATATAATGGGCCTTGTTTGCTACTGTCACTTTATAAAGAAGGGACTGACATAGCTAGGTGTGGCAGCATATGCCTCTAATTTAGCACTTGGAGGACTGAGGCAGGAAGATTGGGGGTTTGAGGTTAGCCTGGGTCACCTCCTAAAACCTTGTCTCAGAAAAGAAACAAAACAAAAACCCAGATACTGCCACCAGGGGAGATAGCTCATGTCTGTAATCCAGGAGCTCAGGAGGAGAGGAGAGAGAGTCAGGAGTTCAAGGCCATCCTTTATTATATGGCAAGTGTGAGGCCAGCCTGGGCTTCATGATAGCCTATCTCAAAAAACAAAAGCAAACAGACAAAACCTAGGTACTAACACATTGAGGCACTTAGAGGCATTCATTTGCTCTTGTGCAGGGCTCTTAACCGGCCTTAGCTTGACCATCTGCTCAATAAAACAGGAATAATAATTATAGTATCTACTCTCAGGACTGTTGTGAGAAATAATTGAGGTAATAAAACTTACTAAGTAAACGTTCCCCTTAGCAACAGTTACAGTTTAAAGGAGGTATCCATGCCCTTCATGATCTCCAAGGAAAGAGCTGAAGTTGGAAGGCAAGAACCAAATGGGGGTCAGGGACAGTTGGGCTTCAGCCACAGAGGCTTGGCAGTCACAACTGGGCCTCAGACCATGAGCAGGATTTGAGTAGGGAGAGGGGACAGAAAAAGAAGAAGGTGTGGCTGTGGGACTCCGGGATGCTACTAGGGTGATGATGTGAGGGCCCAGTGCACATCCTGTCTGGCGCCAGGACAAGGAGTTGGTCTTTATTCTCAAAGCCATGTGGAGCCTTAGGGACTTTTGAACAGACGGGTAGCATAATTTAAAGTATTAGTAATCATAAGTAAAGGTCAATGTAATAGGAATGTTCAAGAATCAGTTAGCTGGCACAGCCTGAAGTAGATAGTGGCCTTGTAAATGTTTCCATGGCTCTTTTTAAAAATTAACTTTTCATTACATAACCAAACATTTCACTGTGAAATGGAAACCTGATAGATAAAGCCAAAGTTCCCCGAGATGCCCTGGAACTCTCTGAGGTGACAGTATTGGATGGTTGAGTCTAGTTTTCTAGTCCTATCAGTGCCTTTATGTGGACTTGTGAACTCAAGTGTTCTTAGGATGTACACAGTACTTACCGGGGTTTGGGTAAGTCTATGGAATGCCTATGTTGGAAATAGTCCCCAGCTCAGTAGTATAGAAAGTGGGACCTTTGGAAAGTGACTGGGCTGTGTGGGCTCTCCTGTGTGGGCCAGAAATGAATCTGGCTTTGTTACAAAATGTGCTCTCTATAACACTTGCTCTGTCTCACCATGGGATGGTTTCTGCCATGTTATGATGAGGCTCTCACTGGATATGGGTACTGTACTCTGGGATGTCCCAGCCTCCAGAAGTGGAAGACAGGAATTTTTTTTCTTTATAAGTCACCCATTCTGTGATACTCAGTTACAGTAACAGCAAAATGGGTCAAGACAGTCTTCATCAGGTTATGTTATGCACAGAGAACATTATATATGCCTCCCTGTAATTTGCTCAGTGGGGTCCCACTCCCTGATTAAGCAGCATGTCATAGCTGTTAGGACATGTTTACTTCAATCCTTTTTAAAAATTTTTTAATTTTTAAAATTTTGTGTGTATGTATGAGTGTATTGCCTGCATGTGTGTAAGTGCGCCCATGTCTTGCAGTGCCCAAAGAGGTCAGAAGAGGGCGTTGCATCTTCTGGAACTGGAGTTAAGGATGGTCGTTAGCCACCATGTGGGTGCTGGGAATCAAACCCAGATCCTCTGCAGGAGCAGTCAGTGCTCTTAACTGCTGAGCCATCTCTCTAGTCCCCTTCACTCCTTTTTTTTTTTTTTTTTTTTAAATAATAGATCAAAGTTGGGTGTGGTGACTGGCACATGCTTATAATCAGCACTTCTGAGGAAGAAGACCAGTTTGGGCTATGTGAGACTCCATGTCAAAACAACAACAAAAGGGTCAAATTTTCACTGTCTGGATACAGATTTAAATTGTGGATTATATAGAAAACAAAGTCCTAATCAGGTGTGGTGCTGCAAGCCAGCTCTCAGGATGCAGAGGCAGGAAATTGCTGCAAGTCCAAGGCCAGCCTGATCTACAGAATGAGACCTTGTCTCAAAGAACAACAAACCAAAACAAAGCTCCGATCATAATCAGTAATAGATCATAAATATTCATCTATTTAAATGATTTTAAGTTCCAAAAGAGGCAGAATGTACAGAAAAACTAAGTAACAAAATTGTATCATTTTTTTCTCAGAATTTATTATTTATTAAGTTATTTTATTTTATGTGTATATAAGTGGTTTGCCTACATGTATATACCCAGGTCATGCAATGCTGGTGGAGGCCAGAAGAGGGTGTGAGAACCTCTGGAACCGATATTACAGATGCTTGTTAGCCATCATGTGGGTACTGGGAACTGAACTCGGATCCTCTGCAAGAGCACCCAGTATTCTTAATCACTGAGCCATCTCTCCAGCCTCCAACTCAGAATTTATTTTAAAGAAAATAGAGACTAGAAATCTAGTTTAGTTGATAGAGTGCTTGCCTAGCATGCACAAGGCCCTGATTCAATCCCCAGTACTGCACAAACCAGGCATGAGGGCACATACCTGTCATCAAAGTATCTGGAGGTGGAGGCAGGAGGATCAAAAGGTCAAAGTCACCCTTGGCTACACAGTGAATTCAAGGCCAGTCTGGACTACAGGAGACCCTGCCTCAGAAACCAAACCCCCTGTGTCATAGCGAAATCAGTGATGCGGAGTGGCACTGATGGTAGGACTGCTTCGTGTTTGAGGTCACCTGGCTCATAGCTAGATCCTGTCCCCAAATTTAAAAACAGAATATTGGCAAGTTTATGCTAAGCAAATACTCTACCAACTGAACTATATTTCTTGGCTCAAGAGGAGAAATTTTTACACATTCCTAACATGAAAAGAAGATAGAATCAATTTGGAGCATGCTCTTCTAGGAAGAGCAGTCAGTCTTGCAGTTTTTCGGGACTGCTACGGCCTGGATGTGTCCCAAAAGGTTCCTGAGCTGGAATTTTGGCTCTCAGTATGGCAGTGTGACGAGGTGGAAGCTGATCTGCTGGCACATATTTGTCATGCCAGCACTCAGGAGGATGAGGCAGGAGATTAATCTCAAATTTAAGGTCTTTACACTCAGGTAGTAAGACCTTTAAGAGGTGGGGTCTAGTGAGAGGTGGCAGGGTTGCCCTTAGTAGGATCAGTGCAGTTCTCAAAAGGCCCTGTTCAGTTTCCACCAGAGATGTTATAAAAAGAGTGAAGCTGGCCCTCCAGGTTTCTGACTTCTTGTCTTGCTGTGTGTGCTGTAGTTGTATTGCTCTCTGCTATGAAGCCCTCCACAGAGCTAAGAGGACAGTGCCATGCTCCTGGGCTTCCACTATGAATAAAGTAAATCAGCTTCAGGTATTTTGCTATAGTCATAGAAAATGAACTATGACTTAAAAACCATTTAAACCAAGCTACTAAAAACAAACAAGCAAACAAGCCTCTTTTCTTCTAGATACGGTGGCACACAACTGTAATCCCAGCACTGGGGAGGCAGAAGGGAGAAGATTGTGGGTTTCAGGAAGGCCTGGCTACAGAGCAAGGTCCTGTCTCAAAAACAAACAGGCTAGACAGATGGCTCAGCAGTTAAGAGCACAAGCTGCTCTTGTAGTAGACTGAGTTCGGTTCCAGCACCCAGGACAGGTGACTCACAACTACCTCTATCTCCAGCTCCAGAGGACCTGATGCCCTCTTTTTAATAGAGGTGGGGACTTAGAAAGCAATCTAGACTTTTTAGGTGTCTAGACAAATATAAGTATGTCATTTATTCACTTATGACCACACAGCACTATAAAGCTCTTGACACACTATCAGGGAACTTACATATATGTACTTATTGGATAAATTTAAGGGACCCTGCAATATCAATACATTAAACCATGTATAATAACCATCATGGTAACTGGCATATCCATCCCATCAAACATTGATCATTTCTTTGTGGGGGAACAATAAGTCCCCCTCCCTCTGTTTGTGTGTGTGTGTGTGTGTGTTATGTGCATGTTCATGAGTGGGGGTTCACATGCATGAGCACACATATGGAGGCCAGAGGACAACTTTGGTGTCATTCTTTAGCTGCTGTTTATTTTGTTTTCTTTTTAAAAATATTTTTTAAAATTTCACATGCATGAACGTATTGACTGTATGTAAGTTCACCTGTGCTGTGCAATGCCCTCAGGGGTCAGAGCAGGGTGTGGGATTCTCTGGAACTGGAGTTAGGGATGGTTTTAACTGCTGAACCATCTCTCCAGCCCTTCTTTTTTTTAAACAAGGTGTCTTGGGGCTGGAGAGATAGCTCAGCAGTTATGAACACTGGCTGCTCTTGCAGAGGACCAGGGTTCGATTCCCAGCATCCACATGGCAGCTAACAACTATCCTAGGGATATCCCTATTCCAAGGGATCTGACCCCCTCTTCTGACCTCCTTGGGCATTGCACGACATGGGTGCACTTACATACATGCAGGCAATACACTCATACACATACAATTTAAAAATGTACATATAAACAAGGTTTCTTGTTAGTTTGGGACTCACCAAGTAGACGGGGCTGAGCTGGCCGGTGTTCCCGGGGTCTGCCTCTCTCTGACCTGCCAGCACTAGGGTTACAATTGTACACCACTAGGCCCAGTTTCTTTTTTTACTTTTGAACATAAGTTCTAAGGATTGAACTCAGGTCTTCATGCTTACGACTACCCAACAGCTCTCTCCTGAGCCCCCTCTCCATTTTGTGAGACAGACAGAGCCTCAGTCACCCCAGGCTTGAACTCATGGAACTTAGGCTGACCTTGAACTCCTGACTTTCCTGTCTTCACTTCCTACATGTTGGGATTACAGACATGTGAAACAGTACCCATCTCTCTCTGATTTTCTCGAGATCTCACTCTTAGCCCAGGCTGGCCATGAACTCATGACAATACTCCTGAAACAGGAGTACAAGGATTACAAGTGTGAGCCATCTCTCTTTTCTGTTAGCTATTTGCAAATAAACAATTATCACCAACCATAGCTACCTTGCTGTTAAATATGTTAGATGTTGTCGGGTTCGCCAGCAGGTAGGGCGGTGGAGAAGCCGGTCCAGCCGGCCTCCTCTGGGGACTGAGCCGGACGGTGTCAGTGGTCCAGACCCTCTCCACTCCGGAGAAACACCACTGTCAAAGCAGGATCTCACTTTATTGCATCAAGGACAGTCTTATATAGGGTAGGGGTTGGGGCTAAAAACGTGGGAAGTGAAGGACCAATCATTTTTCACCACGTAGGCTGTATCCAGGTAGAGGCCATTTTTGTTACGCCTTGCTGAGTCACTCCTATGTGGAAGTAGAGTGTCAGAGACAGGCCGCAAAGCTCGAATGAGGCTCAGAAAGTTACACCAGGCCACATGTCTGGGCCCATGAGGCCCAACAAAATGTACTTAACATATATGTTAAATATTACTGTACCCATCCAGCTGTTTCCCTTTATGTAAGTATCTTGATCTGCATCTTAGACAAGAGAACTGGGGATGTAGCTCAGTGGTAAAGCATTGACCTTCCATGGTCAAAGCCCCAGGTTCAATCCCCAGTACTGCAAAGAAGTCACTTGAAGTTTCTAATTCATACCTCTTTCTGCATTTATTTATTTATTTATTTGTGTGTGTGTGTGTGTGCTGTCTAGTGTATGAACAGCTGAATATGCGGTTGTAAAATGGCTTTATAATCTCCATAAAGTTCCAAATTTCCAGAATTACCTCACCTACTCCCCATCTGTACAGCCAGACTAATGGAATGTCCTGTGAAAATATTTGGTGAATAATGAGAATCTACCAGCAGCATAGTGCCCTGAACATAGTATTTTTTCCCTCTCTGAGCTAGCTTGGCTCTCTTCTACTGTGGTTTGGGCTAGCCCCAAAGCCCAGGCCCTAGACTGACTGTGGGATTTCAGAGTACACAATCTAGAAGATGAGGCTCCAGCTCTTTACTGGGCCCAGCAGACTCTTGAGAGCACAGAGCACACTTTTCATGCCAGCCTCACTTGCCAGGAGGGAGACAAAAGTCCATCCTCTAGCAGCCTCCACTTGCTGCAGAGACCATGTGAGTCAGCGATTAGCACTAAGTTAGGGTGCCAGGCTTGGATTAGTCTCCGCTGCACCCTTTCCAGCAGGAAGAACTTAGGCCAATGATTCAGCTTTAGTTCTTCCTTCTATACAGTGGGGATTCTGATCTCAAGGAGATCACTGGGGTAAAGTAAGATAGTCTATGCCCCAATATTTAGCACAGAGCTGATGTTATTACTTAGCAAGTTCAGGGGCAAAGAACAGACTGGACCTTGAGGATGCTGATATCGTCTGTCCCGGCCCTCATGGAAGGATTGGGTCCTTCTCTGGGATTCTCAGCACTGCACTCCCAGCCCTTCTGTGCCCAGATTTTCTCCTCTGTGAAGCGAGCATGGGGCCATCCTCAGCATGCACACTGTCCTACAGCAAGGGCCACCTGAGCTGCATGTAGAGCAGTAGATGCTGCTCACTCAGACCAGACCAGAAATAGAGACTCAGAACCAGTTCCTGATGGGACCTAGGTCCTGGTTCCCATGTCAGAGCCATTTGCTGCTTCCCTGAAGCCATGGGACCATCACATACTCTCCCGTGTAGATGTGTATAAGCCAGATATTTACTGTTTTAGAGTCTGCCCCAAGAGTCAGCAATCAAGTTATGCCTGGATCCTGCCTTCCAGGCTTTCACACTTCCCTCAATCATTTGACTTGATATGTGCTGCAAGCAGGGAGGTTGGGTTCTGGGCCTCAGCATTGTGGTAGCATAGGCTGTCTTCTTCCAGAGATGGGAGCAGGAAGCTGACTCGGTCAGGCCAAGTGGTCAGTAGAATGTATACAGACTTCAGGGGGTGTGGTCCGCCTTGTTCATTACCCACCCTGCCTTTGTTCCAACCTCTGTTTCCTGTTCTCCTTAATAACTAGACCTGGGCTGTTGTGGGTGGTAGTGGGCCCTGCTGAAAGCCTGGTCTCTCCGGCACATGGGAAGCCCAGTGAGTTGGTAGAAGGTGTCTTTGGTTAAGTTTTATGGGGGAGCTTTAAAAAAACAAAGCAAAACGGGAATCTTACTGTGTTATCTAGGCTGGATTCAAACTCGTGATTCTCCTGCCTCAGGTTCCTGACTAGCTGGGGTTGCAGGTGCACCTGTCACATCAAGCTTGAGAAAGCTCTCTGAGGCTCCGAAGTTCAGTCCTACAGGTCTGTCTACTTCCTCCCCCTTTTATCCTTACCTGAAAATTATGCAGTGGCTGGAACTTCCGCTTCCTTCTTATCCCCCTGAGGCAATCTCAAGGGCAGAATCACACACTGAGGAGGTGAAGCCAGAAGAAGCCCCTTGTCATTGATGACAGCTTGCGGTACTCTACTGGCTCTGGACTGTCCACCCCTGAATTCTTTTAATGTGAAAGAGATGGAATCTCCGTCTTAAGCTGTCATTTTGAGTATGTGCTATGAGCCATTGTACAAAGCCCATCACCGTGGGGAGGAAGTTTCTAGGCTTTCTTCATCTACAGAGAGGACCAGGTGATCTGAGTGGCAGCTCCATCGGGTGAATTCACAACAGAGTCAGTGTTCTAGAAGATGAACAGGTACGTGTTCACCTGGAACAGCTCTCTAGCCATGTGCCACAGGCTCTTTTTCCAGCCTAGACATGGACATTGTTAGGATCTTGAGTGAAGATATGGACTGATGTCATTTAGAGTAAGACCTGAACCCAGGAAGTGATGGCTATTGATTGGAACCTAAAACCATCATGACAGGCCAACTAGTCAGCCCATCAGCTCTAATAAGATGCACAAAACCACCAGGCGTGGTGGCACATGCCTTTCATTTCAGCACTAGGGAGGCAGAGGCAAGGGATCTCTGAGACTGAGGTCAGCCTGGTCTACATAGAGAGTTCCAGACCAGCTGGGGCTACAGAGAGACCCTGTCTCAAACAGACCAAACGAAAAGCACAAAAGTACATTCATCCTTGAGTGAAGTTCAGGTTCACCGAGGCATCAGGTACACAGCAGCACATGTGGGAAGGATGTGATGATTGTTGCCTTCTAGGTGTCAAGGGCATGAAAAGCAAACCCTGAGCTGTACCTGAACTGGCAAGAAGCAGGTGCCTTCAACCAGAAGGTGTAGCTTCTGCTGCCTATGCAGTAAATGGCAAAGCCGGAGACCACAACTGCTGAACCTTAGAGACAAGCCCTAGCTTGGGGAGGGGAGGATGGTAAGGAGGCTTGAAGCTGGGACGCCAGAGAAACAGCTGAAGAAAAAGCATGGTGACTTATACCTGTAATCCCAGCACTTAGGGGCTGGAGTAGAGGGCTGCTACAGTTTTGAGGCCAGCCTGGGCTATGTACTAAGTTCCAGGCCAACCTGAGCTCCAGAGTAAGATCCTATTTCTGTAAACAAAACAAAACCCAAACAAACAAAAACCTTAAAGAATGTGACTGTTGCCTACAGAGGCCCAGGCCGGGAGGAACATACCAGCAGGAGTCTAAAGAACTTTCTAGGCCCTTTTCTAGAGCTTCCTGATCATAAGGTGATAGAGAAGAAAATAGAGTGGGCAGATGACTGTTCTGGCCCCTGACAAGCTCCACACAATAGAGTAGTGGGCTCGGAAGCTTTTCAGCATCCTCCAGAGAAGAGGCCCAGAATCAGAGAAAGGACACTGGGCAGTGCCGGGTGGGTATGTGCAGAAGGAGACAACCCAGCACTTCCAGCTACTTCCTACTCCACCCTGACCTCACTATGTCTAGAACTTGTGGCCCAGCTGGGCCTGCTGTCAGGCTGGAGCCATAAGACCACTGCAACCTTTGTCCATGTGCCTCAGGCAAGCTTGGTGCTGTGAGGCCGGAGACCCAGATCAGGACCCCATCAGTAAGGGAGATTGAGACCCCTGGCCCACCACCTGCTAGCCTCTCAGTCCTGTCTCACCCTGATGTGTTTATTCAGTCCTGGCCCTGCTCAGGGTACTCTGGACAGTGAATTCCCTGTCAAGTTTGCTATTGATGACGGAGCATCCCTGGAAATAGATTCAGGCAGCTGAAGCCCTACTAAGGCCTGGCCCTGACTGCAGGTCTTCCCCATCTTCCCCAGGAGTCTTCTCCATGAGCCTTCTGGCCCAGGGTGTCAGGCTGTGGGAAGATGGGGTTGGGGGGATGGGAGGGTAAGAGGGCACAGCATGGGCAGGTGGGTAGGGTCTGCAGGGCCGGGTGGTATTCTCATTACTGGCCAGTGGAGAGAGCCAGCCGGACCTCCCTCTGGGCCAGGCCACTGGCCACCTTCACACCTTCTGTCTGCCTGTTGACACAAAGCCTGCCTCCCTCAGGGCAGAAGGTGTTAACTTGGGAACAGGAGTGTGCAGGGGCCTCCAAAACAGCGGGCAGGGGTCTCCCAAATTCCCAGAGAACACTTGGGGACATGAAGCCAGAGTAAGGGCAGACTCTGAATCAGCCTCTCCTGGTCCCGGGACTCATGTGTGACCCTGGGCACAGCTACAGACACTTGACAAGTCTTTGTCTGGCAGAGCATGCCAGAATTGGGAGGCCCAGAGACTGACAGCCACCAGGACAATGTTACAGAGCAGTCCTTGGGTCTGGGATTCAGATCAGACGGGCCTGACTTAACACTTCTGAGTTCCAATTCCATGGCACATTGTGCAGATTTGTCCTTGCCCAGAGAGGTACCATTCCTCACCTAAGGCCCCCAGAGCCAGATTCCAATCCACTGGCATCTGGCTTTGAGTCAAAGGTCATTTATTAGACTGGGGCCTGGGCCGAAGGGCAAATGGCTTGCTCTAGAGTCAAAAGAGGAAGAAAAAGACTGATAGTTCTGCTCTGAGTCTGGGGGTGACCTGGTATGCTGGGAGCCCCTAGAAATCATTGAAGGCAGTCAGGATAGGTCCCCAGGAAGAGAGAGCCTGAAATAGTAGATTTTCTCCACATGGAGGGGTTGCTAGTAAGGGAAAAGGTATAAGACCAGCCTGGAAATCTAGGGCTGGATGGGCAGGGCTGCACAGGGATGGGGCGGGAAGAGGCGGGAGATGGCAGGAGATGGCGTGGTTAAGCTGAGACCTGGGGAAGCAGTGCGTTCCATAGGGGTTCTGAGAAGGCGAGGAGTTGGGAGGGAAAGAGCAGGAAGCTGTAGACTGTGCTTACACATCAAGCTGACTGAAGACTCAGGGCAGGGTGAAGAGACAGCCAGAGACCAGAGTGCGGAGGGTGGGGCCAGTGCGGATGGGAGTGCCGTCGGCTGGGGAAGCAGGGAGCGCTGGGGTCATAGCTGTTGCAGGAGATATCCCGAAGGGTCGGGCATGAAGCCCACCTTCTGCCTTCCTCTAGCCAGAAGGCTAAGCCCCAGAGGTTCCAGGGCAAAAAAGCCTGTGGAGGCAGGGCCAACAGGAGTCTGCAGCATCTGTGAAATGGGCATCTGACTGGAGGAGCAGGAGCCTATGCTCAGCACCGGCTAGTGCTGCAGATGCCCTTCAGGGAGAAGGATGGGGGAGCCACCCAGTTGGCTGGCAAGGACGCTGCAGTGTTCTCTCCTCCCCTCCCCTCCTTTTCCCTCCCTTCCTTTCACTAAAATCATCCATGAACTGTACAGAAAAGAAAATACTGACAAATAAAGAAGGGACATTAAAACACCCCCAGTTCCATCTACCCCGGGAAAATCCCTGGGACATCATCTCTGTGTCCTAACAAATACCAGGTTCACCTCTCCTGGGGAAATGTACCAGCACCTGACCATAGGCGTGGAGGCTCCGAGAGACTGCATGGCCCTTCCTTAGGTGGTTTCTGTTGGTTGATTAGTTGGTTTCTTGAGAGAGTATTTTGTGTAGTCTATATGGATTCTGAACTCCTGAGCCTCTTCTTTCCACCTCACAACTGCAGGGATGACAGGTGGTACCACTATGTCCAGCTGATTTTTTGTTTGTTTTTACAACAAGGTTTTGCTGGTTGGTTTTTATTGTCAACTTGACACAACCTTGAGTCATTTGGGAAAGGAGACTTCAATTGAAAAACTGCCTCAATCATATTGGCCTGTGGGCATGTCTGTGAGAGACTGTCTTGATTGATGATTGTCTGTAGGAAGGTTCAGGCCACTGTGGGTAGCACCATCTCCAGGCAGTTAGGCCTGGGCTGTGTCAGAAAGCTTGCTGAAGGTAAGCCAGAGACAGCCAGTAGGCAGCATTCCTTCAAGGTTCCTGCCACCAGGTCCCTCCCTAGAGTTCCTACCCTGCCTTATCTCAGTGATGGCTAGTGACCTGGAAGAGTAAGCCAAAGAAACTCTTTCTTCTCCCAACCAAAAGTTGCTTTTGGTCAGAGTGCTTTATTACAGTAATGAAAACAAACAGAAAACTAGAATGAAGGTCTCTTATGGCCCAGGTTGGCCTCAAACTCTCTACACAGCTGAGAATGACCTTGAACTTCTAATCCTCCTGCCTCCACCCCAGGTACTAGGATTACAGACATTCACCACCATACCTGGTCTTGTGTGTGAGTGTGTGTGTGTGTGTGTGTGTGTGTGTGTGTAGGGCAGAGGCTGACACTGTCTTCCTCAGTGACTGTCCACCTTATTTTGGGGGACAGGGTCCCTCACTGAACCTAAACTCACTGATCCGGCTAGACGGGCCAGCAAGGGCCAGGGGTCCTCCTGTTTCTACCCACCCGACACTGAGGTAACAGGTGTGGGCTGATGGGCCTGGTTTTCAAATGTGTGCTGGGAATCCAAACTTGAGTACATATGCTTGCACAAGAAGCACTGTGATGACTGAGCTATCTTTCCAGCCTGTAGCTGTCTTCTCCTCCTCCTCCTCTTCTTCCTCTTCCTCCTCCTCTTCTTCCTCCTCCTCCTCTTCCTCTTCTTCTTAAGGATTGCAAAATATCCCTTTTTTAAAAAATTGCATTACGTTTATTATGTGTATGTGTGCACACTTATGTCACAGCATGTTTGTGGAGGTCAGAGGACAGCTTTCAAGAACTGCTTTGCTCCTTTTACCATGTGCGCCCTGGGTATCAAACTCAAGTTGTCAGGCTTGGTGTCAAGCACTTTTACCCCCTGGTTCATCTCACCAGCCCTATATTTTCCCTTTCAAAGATAACTCATTAGGATTGAATCTACAATTTGAAATTTTATATATTACATTTTGATTTTTTTTAATGCAAATATATAACCTAAAATTGTCCAAGCCTACCATTGCCATGCATGGCTATAATCCCAGCACTGAGGCAGGAGCATTGACATGAATTTGAGGCCAGCCTGGTCTACAGAGTGAGACCCTCTCTACAAACACATACACACACACACTTTTTTCTGTCTTTGCGTTACGTATGGTGCTGGAGATGCAGCTCCGTGTCTCACACACACTAGGAAAGTCCTCTATGCTGAGCTATACCCCAGTCCTCCACTTATCTTCTCTTTTGCGGGAGGTTTGTTTTTGCTGTTTTCCAGTGTTGGGAATCCAAGCCAGGGCCTCACTCCTATGAGTCAAACCTCTACCTCTGAGCAGCAGCCTGGCCCATTGGAACCGTGCCTGAGTGGGTGACACAGGGCCATTGACTAGACTCACGATGATGTGTAGCTGCCACTGCTATTTCTAAAACGTTTTTGTCACCTCAGATTGGAACCCGGTCCACACTAAGCCACAGACAGCACCCCACTACCCCTCAGCCCTCCCTTCACAGCCTCTCATCTGCTTCCCTCTAGTGCCGTCCCTGCTTTGGGTTCCTGTCAGGGGAATCTCACAGCCTTTGTCCTTGGTTCAGGCTCATTTCACTCAGCATGTTTCTGTTCATCCAAGTTATAGCATGTACACTTTATTCCTTTATATAGTTGAGTAGTATTCCATGATATGTTTAGAGCACACTTCTATCCCTTCATTTGTCAAGGGTCACTGAACTTCTGATTCTCCTGCCTTCACATCCCCAGTGCTGGGATCACGATGAGTCACCACACCCAGTTTATGTGGCGCCAGGCATGGAACTTCATGCATACTATGTAAAGTATTCTGCCATTGAGCTACATCCCCAGACCTAAACATTATTATTATTATTATTGAACATATATCCAGGCATGGTAGCATCACCTATAATCCTGACATTTGGGTGACAGAGGCAGAATCAGGGCTTCAAGGTCATCTTTGGTGAGTTCAAAGCCAGCCTGAGCTGCATGAGACCCTGTTTCAGAAAACAGCAGTGGGGCTGGCAAATGACTCAGCAGGTAAGGCACCTGCCACCAACTCTGACCAACTGAGTTTGATCCCTAGATCCATATGGTGAAAGCAGAGAACTGACTCCCTCAAGTTGCCCTCTGACCTCCACACATATCACGGGATGTGTGCCTACCTATATTATACACAAACACAATAAATCAATGAAATATAATAGAAAAATTGTGAGCAAAAATTGCATATGTAAAAAAATACCCCTTTATAAAATCCTAAAACTGTCCATCAATATATGGATATAGATATGGGTAGAATCTCCTTGTGAAAACTGGAAGCATTACAGTTAACAAGTATCTCTTGAGATCTGAACCCAGACCGCCTTCCTAGTATACTATTATGCACAGTTCTGCACCACATGGTGACAACACAGCCCATAGTACGTATGATTGTGGCCCCCTCAGAGCACATGGTCTGGTGAAGCTGTGGCCGCCTCAGTGTGTGCAACTGCACTTTGTCTACATTTGACAGTACTTCCTCATGCCACATCCTACAGCCTAAGGAACACGTGGTTGCACCTGGTAAGCACCTTGAGAGCTTTGTGCATTTACACACGTGTACACAGGAGCCCTTGTAAAATACACAGAATGTATGACTGACAGCTTTCTGCATAGCACTGTTTTTCAGGTTTGGGATTTCTTGGCTTTCCCTCTATCACATCTGGGTTTGTCACTCAGCATGTCCATACTTGTACCTCTGTTCTTTTCTAATCAGAGCAGGTTCCCATTGGGGACAGCTGAGCAAGATGCATGGGCGGGGGGCTGTTCTGAAGCCTTGAGCCAACACTTTAAAGCCCTAGAGAGGGATGTCTGAGGCCAGCAGCTCCTGCCACCTTTGGGGAGTCTCACCCAGGCTCCTGGCCACCCTGTGTACTCCCAGGGACTGGGATGAGGCAAACCCTCTGGGGTGAGGAATTCTTCCTGGGTCAGGCCCAATCCCAGCTTTGGACTTGTCTTGGAGAGGAACCGTGGGAACACATGGTTAAGTTCGTATGGTCCTTGACTTTTTGCACAAAGTGCTAACCCCACGAAGCCCCTCTCCTTTTTGTTCATCATCTGGCCAGTCTACACTCCAGCCCCTTCCTCTGCTTGTCCTCCAGCCTGTCCCTGCCCACTGTTCTCTCCTCCACCAAGCCTGGCTTGGGCCTTCCAGTTCAGTCCTGGGAGCCCTCCCTCTCTCCTGGGTCTAATCAGTCTAATCAGGTACCTGTATCCTCGGGACAGGGCATTGGAACTAGCTGAGGGCTTTGGCCACCTGAAACTTGCTGTAGGATCCCCACTTCCTGCTCTCCTCACCTGGTGCCTCACTGCTCTAGTGAGGATCAATGTGTAATTAGGAGGGGCTGGAGTTTCCAGAACCTTCCACCCCATCCTGGCAGCTGGTGCAGGAGCCTTGCAGGCTCATTCTCCACACTGGTAGTGGAACTTGACCTGAGATCTTCACCTCAGAATTGGCAAAGCCAAGGAGCCCCAGGCAGCCCAGGATTAGAGCTTCAGCTTTTGGCCTGAATTTTCACTGTTTATTTAGAGGCAGGGTCTTGTGTGGTCTAGGCTAGTCTCAAATTCACTATGTAACAGAGGATGACCTTTGACTCCTGATCCCCATGCTTCTGCCTTCCAAGTGCGGGATGGCAGGCATGTACTACCAAGCTTGGCTCTTTCTTTGCTTTAGCTGAACACAGAAGTGTGCTTTGCTCTCTGCATGTCAATACATTTTTCCTGGTGGGCAGATGAATAAACAGGCTCACATGGCCCATCCTACAGGCACCAGCATCTATAGTGTTTATAATATCTCATACTACCATACCACCTTAAACCATAACCTTAGTTATGGCTCCAGCCCCAGAAAAAAAGCTAATGGTTAGAGGAAGGTCTGCCTGGCCCAGGTTTAAGGCTTTCATAGTGTTGCATGTCTGTAATCCTAGCATTCAGGAGGCTAGAACAGGACAATTGCCCAGAGTTTGAGGCCAGCACAGGTTACTTGGTGAGTTTGAGGCTATTCTGGCCTTGCAGGGAGAGGGAAATCAGAACAAAACACAAAAATAGCTCTCAGGCGGCTGGGCATCACCCTCTGTTGGTGGTGTCTGGCAATCTGAGGAAGCGGGAAAGCCTAGGGGTCAGCCCTAGCCTGAGAAACAGGCTTGTCCCAGGGAGGGATGTCTCATCTGTGATCCATTTACAGTTGGAGGAATGAGGTACAATGTTTCTTGTATCCACATGTGTGTGTCTTTGCTTTGGGCTGGTTAGCTGGACTCCATAATCCCTTTATACCTCGGTTTCTCCTCTTTTCATGGTAAGGCTCAGACCCACCCCCACTTACCTAGTTGAGACCAAAGTTCATATAAATGTGACACCCCCCAAAAGAGAGAGGTCCTACCTACACCATCAGCATTATCATCAGAGACCCATGGGGCTTCTGGCACTTCCTTTTGAGCCTTTCCGGAATCCGCCAAATCTCTCTCTCTGTTCCCACCCCCTCCCTCCTCATCACCCCTCTGCTGCCTGTGACAGCCACTGGCTGAGCATCCAACTGGCCCAAGGCCAGATAATCAGATTATCCTGGGTCCAGAATAATCTATTCCATATGGTGTGCCAGCTCAGTGGCTCCAAGAGCTAAAGGTGTGAGGAGAGGTGCAGATGGGGACCTGGTTGGAAGGGCTCCCCTGGGAGCAGGGAGGAGGCCGATGGAGAAGGAGCTGTGGGCAGGGGAGCCTTGGGGCCTGTGCTGCTGGGCCTGGTGAGTATATTAATACTGTGTGCATGAGTGCAGGTGTCACGTGCTTATGAAGACAGACTCAGGCCACCTGGCTGGCAGTGCTTTTTTTTAACGCATGCAGCCATCTCACCAGCCTGAGATTTTACTTTTGAAACCCAGATTCTCAGGTTTCATCCTGCAGGGATTCCAGCCCACAAGGTCCAGGATGGGGCCTGGAGATTTTTTTCTTTCCACGCCCACTTGGGACTCTGGGAAGTGAAGTAAGTCTGTTGGGGTCTTGGGGGTTCCAGAGGTCCCTCTCAAGGCATCCCTCCAGGGTGAAAGGAGTCAGTCACATCTTCCAAAGAAGATGGAGAAGTGGGAGGGAGGCAGAACCCAGGCTGTGGCCACAACAGAGCACTGTAACAGGCCCCTGCTCTGGCCTTAGTAGCTTTGTGACATGGGACAGCCTCTCTGAGCCTCCATTTCATCACCTATGTCACGTCATCACAGGATGTCACGAACAGGAGCTGAAGCCCAGCCAAACCCTAGCACAGTGACAGAGCGAAAGGACAAGAGCGCAGAGCGCACGTCCCCGCGTGACGCGCGCAGTAAGACTGACCCTCGCCCCACGGCTTAGAGGCAGAGCTGAAGCCCCGAGCTGGGGGAAGGGGCATCCAAGTGGCACGGGCAGTGAGGGGCAGGGCAAGGACTCTAACCCAACTGGCCACACTCTAGCCAGGAGGCCCAAGCTATCTGAAGGCGGGAGCTAGTGACCACCTCACCCCAGAGGGCTGTGCAAAGGTAGCAGTCTGGTTGCCTGGGACACCCAAATTAGGCATATCCACTAATGCTAATCAGGCTATCGTGGAAGAACAGCTTCCTTTTCCTGGGACCTCCTGGGAGCTGCAAGGGAGTTCTGCATAGTGCTTCTGATTAGCATTCTTACGTCAAAGGGGCTGACCTGGAAGGAGGGCACTGAGTCTGAAGGATGGGTGTGAATGCAGTGCCCAGGACCAGAGTGATGGACCCAGAACCTAGGAGGGAGGCTCCCTGTCCTGCCTGCCCACTACACAGCTGAGGCTTGAACTCTCACCTCTGTTTTGGTGGGGTGGCTGCAAGGCTCCATTTCCCAGCCTTACACATTGACAGCCAAAGGAGGTTCTGGCCAGGGAGCAGAAGCCACTGGCTCTGGCACTTGTCAAAACATAGGCTCCAAAAGTGTGAAAGCCTCTGCCCAGCGGGAGGGTGTATGGGTCCTGTAGCCTGGAGAACTCATTAACTAGAAGAAGCTCCCAAATGAACCCACTGAAACGACTGGCCAGATAAGGAGATCAAAGGGACTGAGGGAAGCGGGAGGCTAGCTCTAGGAGGCTGCCCTTGCACCAGCTGGGTTCCTGAGGCAGTTTCCCAGAGACCACAGGGCAACTGGAGGGGAGGGAGGGACTCCACGTGGCACTTCCAATTTGTTAACTTTAGGACTCAAGACTGCAGGGAGGGGATCCTTCGCCTCTTCACTGTCATCGTGCCATTTAAACCTTTCCTCATCTCTAACACCAGACTTCTTATCCTGTTCTACTCACTGTGTCCCTAGCCTGGTCTAAATCTTTCCGTGACTCTCACATGATCGCTCAATCAATGCCAACAAATTAAATTTCAGGCCTGAGACTTCTTAGTCATGGTGCTTTCAGCAAAGGGCTCCATCTTCCCTGCCCCCAGCCTGCCCGCCCACAAAGTCCCTTGTCCAAACATGTCTGGCTAACTTTGTACTTAATAAAGTACAAATTTACTTCAAAGCACTGTTTAAAAAAAGCAAGCCGTGCCAGTTTTCCCTGGAGCAGGTAAGTGGAGGCCTCAGAAGGAGGCTCATCAGAGGATTGGCTATGCCCTCTGGACCTAGATACCTGTTTGATTTTAAACTGTGTGCACTTACTATATTTTCAAAATAAAACATATCAACAACCCACAAGGTTTTATCACTGAATTTTCTAAGTTTTTGGCTATAACATGAAATCATGACCATCTGGGAAGTGGAGGGTGTTTTGGACACTCAGAAAGTGTTCCCTGAGATACTACCCTTCTGCCAGTGGGCCTACTGTGTGCACTTCCACCCTCCACCCTGCCACATGTGCACGACACAGAACCAGTTCCCAACTGCTTATTTTAACTAGCAATAATCAAGAGGCCCAATCCCCAAGCTGGAATGCCAGGCTCTTGACTCAGAACTGGAGCCCCAGGAAGGCATCCATGAGCCACAGTCTAGAAGGGGTAGACCCCGTGGACAGCTGCAGGCTGAGGAGGGCCCCCTTGCCAAGCGCTCAGGTCACAGGGAATGGGCTCCTTTCCTCCCCACCCCAGCAGAGGTGAGTACTGCTTCCTTGGTGTGGCAGTAGGCATGGACCATCTATTCCAGGCTGCAGAGGAAAGGATGTACCACTGTTAGTTTGAGAAGGCCAAAGACAGTAGGAGATAAAGGACAGGCCAGGGGATGGTAGTGGCAAAGATGTCCAAAGAATCAGGTACCAATCCATGTTACCTTTGTTCACCCATCAGTTTCATGGGGCTAAAACCAGAGGGGATGCAAAATCTCAGTCCCCTGGCATTGGGAGATCCAAGGTGCCATTTCTCTTGAAAAAGAAAAGATAAAGATGGTCTAGTTGAAGAAGAGTCAGCAGACATAAAGTACTCATTAGGTCAAGGGCAGGCAAGCAGATCCTTTACATCATGCATTCTAAGCAAGTGCTATACCACTGACTTACTTTTCTTTTTCTTTTTTGAGACAGCGTATTTACTCCGTTATCCATGCTGGCCTTGAACTCTTCTCTGCAGCCTACGCAGGCCTTAACTTGTGATTCTGCCTTCATCTCACAAATAAATTATAAATTTTATATAAATCTGTTATAAATTATAAATCTGTTCCACCAGGTTCAGTTTTTTGTTTTGTTTTAGATATGGCTTCAAATTCACTAAGCAGTTGAGAATGAACTTGAATTTCTGATCCTGTCTCCATCTCTTCAGTGCTGGAATTACATGCCTGTGCTACCTGTGCCTGGACCTCGAGAGTGAACCCAGGATTTCATGCACGCTAGGCAAGCACTCTATCAACTGAGCCATAACCTTAGCTCTCTAAGGATACTTCTTTTAAGACAGTGTCATGTAGCCCAAGCTGGCCTCAAACTCAGTTTGCAGTCAAGGATGGCCTAAACAGATTATTTGGCCTTCATCTCTGAAGTACCACACATCCATACTTCCTTGAGAGTCTCCATATGAATAAGCAGGCTACATGAAAGTAGGGATAATTGCTCACACTTGCAATTCCAGCACTCAGAAAACTGTTGCAGGAAGATCAGGAGTAGGCTACACAGCAAGTTCAATGCCAACCTGGGCTACATGAAAGCCTGTGCAGAAAACAAGCAAAAAAACAAAAAACGGTATCCACAAAGACCTAACAAGTAGCAATATACCAAAAAGTGAAAGATTGCAACAAGACAGATAAGGATGTCTGCTTTGGGTTCACTTCCTTTTTTGTTTTTGTTTTGTTTTGCCTTGAACTTGTTGTGTAGCCAAGACTTGACCTTGAACTCCTGATTCTCCTGCCTCAGCCTCCCAAGTGTTAGGGTTTCAAGAATGTACCATCACATCCAGCTTAGAGCTGCTGAGTTTTGTAAAATGCTTTTCCATACCTGTTTCAGTTCTCATCTGTTACAAGTCCCCAAGACGGCACAAGATTAATGACAGCAGAGTTGGGGCAATACATGGAGCTCCCCGTCTTGCCAAAGCCAGGGGTGACATGTCAGGGGCAGCTGGCTCACCTCTTCCCCTGTTCAGATAACCCAGCAACCTTACTAGTTGTGGCCAGCTTGGATTTGCTGAGATGGCTTCTTCATCGAGCCTCCCATACCCCTGCCAGCAGGGAAGGGCCCAAGCCTCACCAGCCAGTTTCTGAGGAAGAACGGGTTACAGTTCTCCTCATGTCTAGAAAGAACAGGAGCTCCATTTCTGGTTCCTACTCTATTCTACAGACTTCTAATGCAACCCGGGAGACTCCAATTATACAAGTCGGAAACTAAAGTGCAAAAAAAGTAAGAATTTGCATAAGGTCCCCAAGAGATGATGAAGGTGGACCCCGAACCTAGAGCTGGACTTCCAGTTATCAGACTGTGCTTTCCTTTCATTTGCAGGGCTGATACAATACCCTGGGCACCCAAGGCCACTAGGTGCAGGTCTCCAGGAGGTTCAAGCTATGGCCTAGGAGGGGCAGATGGAGGGGCCACCACCTTAGCACCCGTGCTCTTGGTTCAAAGGGTCAGACCCTGCCCCCTTCTGGCCTCTGAGCCTGCTTTGATGTGCTGATGCGGCTTGGAAGGGGCCACTTCACACCTTGGGCTCGGATAAAGCTGCCGCCCCGGGCCCTGGACGCGCCTCCACCATCATGGCTCAGCAGCTGTGCGAGCCGCTCGCCGAGTCCTGGATCCTGGGTCCAGCTCGGCAACCGCCGCCGCTGCCCTCTGATAGAGACGGCATCTGCTCCCCTATCTGGTCCCCGAACTCATGGGGCAGCGCCCGGGCCGGCAGCCCTCGGGCCCGGCGCGCAGGCACTCCCGGGCGGCGCGGGGCGCAAGCCGGCCGTCTGGGCAGCGTCCAGCGGCAGAGCGCCAGCGAGCGCGAGAAGCTGCGCATGCGCACGCTCGCCGGAGCGCTGCACGACCTGCGCCGCTTTCTGCCGCCGTCAGTGGCTCCGGTAGGCCAGAGCCTCACTAAGATCGAGACGCTGCGCCAGGCCATCCGCTACATCAGCCACCTGTCGGCCGTGCTGGGCCTCAGCGAGGACAGCCTGCGGCGCCGGCGGAACGCAGACCTGGCGTCCCCTCCTCGCTGCCCCCTGTGCCCCGACGGCGGTCCCGCGCAGGCGCAGTCGCTGGGCCCCGGCCTGAGTCCGGTGGCCTGCAGCGGGGCGTCGAGGGGATCCCCGTCCGCCTGCCCTAGATCCGGAGTAGCGCCGGAGCCCTGCGACCCGTCGTTGCTGTACACCGAGATCGCGTCTCCGGAAAGGCCGGCGATGGAGCCGAGCCCCTCGTCTCCGGTTAGTAGCTCCTTCCCCGCCCTGATGCCGCTGTTGGGGTGACGGCCCCTGCTGCCCAGGCCCGGACGCACAGCCCCACGGCCAGGACCACCCTCCTGGCCACACCCGGAGACTACACTGGCCTCACCTGATTGCTGTTGAGAGCATTCCCCTGGGCACGCAAGCAGTGAGGGGAAGTCCACGCAGGGGTCAGGGACCCTTGCTCGCTTGAGGTACCCAAAGTGTGAAGCAGATGAAAAAACTGCAGATACTAAGGGCTGCACTGTTGTCTCTCCCTGCAGCTCTTCACCAGCGACGTGCGGGCCCTGCTGGAGACCTGGATCCCTTTCTCACCCCAGGAGTGGCCACCAGCCTGAAACGTCGAAGGGACAACGGATGACAGGCGCCCAGTCTGAGCACAGAGGCGTTCCGCCTCAGGATCTTGGAAGCGAATCGTCTTCTGTCGAAGAGGCACCACGGATACTGGTGTGGACATTTCAGGGTGGGAGCTGGTCCTCACCTAGGCAGTGGTACCTTCCCAGCCATTTTAAGAAGGAGGAACCCCTCGGGTGGTTGATCTGTGGCAGACAGGAAGCTCTGCCTGGTGGGTACTTATTTATTTGTGAATAAACATTTTCTGTTGTTGTCACTTGGCAGTGTTTTTCTCCCTCCTTCTCCCTCCCTGGCTCCAGGGTTTAATACTGTACAACCCAGGCTGGCGCTGGGATTCTAGGCACAGGCCTTTATCTGGCAGGGAAGCTTACATGGGATTGGGAGTGTCTTGTAATACTCAGCCTCAAAACACAGGCCTCAGAGCCCTTCCTACTAGCCCCATCCTGGTCAACATCTGTTCTGCATGTAACAGCCTGGAAGGGATGGGGTGAGGGCTTCCTGTGAGGCCATGGCAGGAAGTAGTCCCTTCATCTTTCTGAACCTGTTAAGTAGCTAGATAAGGGCTGTAGAAAATACAATTCTATTATTGTGTATTGTGCATCAGTTACCTTTACATGTATTTTATCAGAAGGAAGAAGGTCAAGACTCAAGTCCATGTAGGACATGGAGTACTCAGTCAATGAGAGCATACTGCCAGATCTGTTCATTCTGGGGCACTGAGATGTACCAAAATCTGAGCCTCCCTGTACTAAAGCCTCCAATTCTTAGATACGGGAGTCTTCCCATCCACAGTCTCCTGGCTTCCCTTGATGTGTCTTGGGGACACAAAAATACCAGTGTGAGAGTTCTGAGTTTCTGTGACAATGGTTTCTGGGGGCCTGGCTAGAGTGGAATGAAGGGCCTGTTCATTGCTGACCTAGGCTGGTGAAATTCAGATCAGGAGGGTGTGGTGGAGAAGAGGGGAGCCTGGAGGTCAAAGACTGGCATCAGCTGATCAGGGACTCCAGAGAATGAGGGTGGGCATCTTAGCCTCCCTAAGGGCTTACGAAGGGGACATCAGTTCTTCTTCCTCTCCTTCATGTGCCTGAAAGGCCTTGGTGTTTGTTTTCCTTTCTTTTTTTTAAAATAAGCATTTTATTGAGATATTCATGCCACAAACCTCAGGCTTTATTTTGGTTTTTGGAGATAGTGTCTCATGTTGTTCAAGTCCTGATCTTGCCCTCACTTCATGAAAGTGCTGGGATCACAGTTGTGTGCCACCACAGGTGGCACATGTTGTATTTCAAAGAGCATAACTCAGTGATTTTGGTATTTTCATAGAGTTGTGTAACCTTAATATTAGAATATTTTATCACCTCCAAAGGAAGCCACCCATTAGCCTCACTCTTCATGAGCCAACCTCCTGCAAAGGTACTTTTTATCTCCAATGAAATTTATCTGTTCCGAACATTTCCTATAAAAGGAAACCATGTGGTAGTGTGTGTCTGGCTTTTTCTGATCATTATTTCAAGGTTCACCCACATTGGCTCATGTATCAGAACTTCATTCCTTTTTATTGCCCAATCCTGCACCCTTCACAGGATTTCTCCACAGTTTATCCATTGACATCACCTCAGGGGATCATTTCCAGCACTCTGGCTCAGACCAGGAGAGGCTGTTGTGCAGAATGGGATCAGGGTCCTGCTCTGTCGGAACCAGGCCTGAGTAGGCCTTATAGCTGGTGTTTGGCTGCCGAGAGAGTGATGGCAAATGAGATTCGTAGCTTGTGGAACCTCACACCTTTGCTGTTCACCTCCTTTCCCAGTACCTGGACCAACATCTGACACTCTCCTCCCAGTACTCTAACTGATTCTGGGTGAGAAGTCTTCCTGACCCTGGAACCAATCCAGTGAAGAAAATCTATTTGCATGGTAAAGGCCCAGTGTTTTAGGATGAGGAATTAAAGTTATTAGCAAGTCTTTTCACAGATAAGTGGAGCTTATTGGCCAGCCCCCTTCCCTGCCGAGGGCCTCTCTGCTGAGCCTCGGGAGCAGCTCATTGTTTATTAGCACCTGGGTGTGAATTTTCATTAACAGTTCCCTGCTAATAGCGGCTGAGACCCAGGATTGGCTATAGAAAAGGGTCACCTCCCACTGCTCTCAGACCCCATCCCTGCTTCCTGACTCAATCCCCACCTGGAGGAAACCTGTATGCCAGTTCAAGGTGAGGACAACAGTAGGCACACCATGCCAGCTGGTTGGGGAGCATCTTACCACAGTTCCCAGCCAATCTATTAGGTACCTCAATTATGGCCCCATCTTAAGGATGGGGATCATAGGCCCTATAGATGCCAAGTGGCAGTGTTAGGGTTGAGTCTGGAGCCTGTGTGCTTGACTCCTAGGAGCACTATCTGTGCTCATCACCCATGTCATACGGGTGCTGGGCAGCACCTCAACTCCTCTGAGTCAGGAGTGCTCAGAGCTTAGACCTTTTAGAAGCTGGGCATGAGTACAATTGCATGGGCACTGGATCAGGGCCAGAGCCAGCCCACTCTGCTCCCTGCTGGCGAGTGGCTGCCTTCTTTCCTGTGAGGGGCTGCTCTCTCCATCTGACCTCGTCAGAACCTGAGTGAATGGCAGAGGAGAAACCAGCAGTTACAGAGCAGCTGCTACAAGTCAGGCTGCATACTGAGGGCTCTGAACCATCTGATTTCAAGTCACTATGCATGAAATGAGAGTGTAGAACACAGGTCTTAAACTCCCTAGCCAGCAGTATGAGCAGCAGCAAGGGCTGACTTCAGGCTGAGACAGCTGTACTAGTACAGATGCTGATGCACTACCAGTGTTTTAAGAAGTGGGCAGTGGCAGTTAAGCTAATGCTTTATCTGAGATACTGCTTTTTCTGAGGACAATCCAAAGGATTCCATCTGAAGGCAGAGGCAGGAGCAGGGTGGTGGTCATCACTGTCCTCACCAGCAGGCTGGAGAGCTTGGCTCAGCCTCAGGTGGAGGAGGAGTGGGGTAAGTGGGGCACTTAGAAGTGGCCAAGCTCAGACCAACCACATTTGGGCTGGTCCATGAGTTTTCTGGCCACATGTGGTTAGTAAAGCCCATCAGAGGGAGTCAAAGGTACACTGATTCTGAAACCTGGAGAACTGGAGCAGTACAGGGCTGTGGAGCAAAGGTTGTCCCATATAGCCACAAAGCCTTTGCTTGTTGGGGGCCATGCCAGAGCCACTCTGTCATCTTCATCTTCCCTGAGTGCTGGCCACACAGAGCGAATACTGCCTTAAGATTTTTGTGCTTGGGCACTGTGTGCCTCACCCTGGTCCTGCTCTCCAACCCTGAGAAGACAGGGCACTTGTTTCTTGGGGTTCTGCACCCAGGGGAAGAATTTCTTGGGACTACTAGCTCAGTCTCCTCAGCAGATGGTGCATTGACCCCTAGAGTGACCGGTACCCTGGCAGCCTGGATCAGGCTTTGCCAGGCCTGGCTCCTTCTCTCTGGTCACTGTTATGGATGGCACACCTAAGGCACCTTGGAATGCCAACCAGCTCCTTTTCACACATGAAAGAGAGAGAGAGAGAGAGAGAGAGAGAGAGAGAGATGAAGAAGAAGTGAGAAGGGTCTATGTTGGCACACATGACAGAGAGACTGGAGCTGGCAGAGTACCTCTACTGCCTTTCTCTGCTCAGGACCCCTGCCATATAGTTCTCCCCTTGGCAGTTCTGTTTGGGGCCATGGCCTCTACTGCCCCTCCAGGGACAGGCATGGGCCACAGGCCTGCACCATGAGCATCACCATGTGTCTACATGCAGGTGAGGGTAGAGCAGGCTTGGCACTCTGGCAGAGCCATGAGAAAAAGGACACAGAAAAATGTGCACTGTTTGTGCCATGTGTGCCCTGGGTACAGTGGGTGCAGTGGGCACTGTGTGTATGCCCTGGGTATATGTGTGCCTTAGGTGCGGTGGATGACATGAATTCAGTGGCATGTGCACTTACTCAGGCTGTTTGTACGCTGGGAGCTGTTTGTGTGGTGGATACTCACCCTAGTTGAGGGCCCAGATGAATGAGGCTAGGGCTGAGGGAGATGGGGAGACACATGCTCCCTCCGCACCCGCGGAAGCAGACACTGGAAGTGATACTCCTGGTTGGTCGCCCCCTCGGTCAACCAAACCCCTTAGGCTGAAGTAGTAGAGCTTGGTTTCTGGCTTATGGAAAGATTTGTCAGGGCTGTTCCAGGCCTGTAAGTCTGGGACAGGGATGAGAGCTGTGGTACACAGGTTTCTGAGGACTGCAGTATGAACATGAAGCACGTCCCACATGAGCCCTGGCTCTGAGCATTCAGGTTCTGTGCCAGACCTTCCACTTCATCTCAAGGGGACACGGCCAGGGCACCTGCCCCACAGAGGAAGAAAGGGGCTGGAGAGAGCTGCCTTGTGCTGGGGTCTCACTTTCATAAGGGAAAAGGATAAAACACAGCATTGTCTGGGGACATTCAGCCAGTAGGTATCATCAGTGCCAGCTGAGGGTATGGCATATGACCTAGGGAAGGAGGTGAAAGGGGACACCACAGAAGCCATGGCCACCAGCCTTCTGGGCAGTTGACCATACAGAAGGGAGCCTGGAAACCAACAACCAGGCTGAGAGGTAACCTCCTACACTTCTCAACAGGACCTCATTGTGTCCTCAGAGACAGACATTCCCGTGGGCTGCTGAGAAGTGACTAGCTTTCCCAGGAAGAACAGTTTCTAGATAAGAACAAGGTGCCTCTCGATCCTGTTATCAGTTCCTCAGGATCCCCGGCTTCCTCTAGCCGACCAGCTCCTGTCAGACCCTTCTCTGGGACCTTGCTTCTCATAACTATGTGGCCTCAGGGTGCCATTCTTCCACTCGCCTCCACCCTCCTTCCCTTTCTTCTTCTAGGGCACCTCACCCAGGGCCTTAGTCATGCTAAGCACACACTTTGCCACTGAGCTACACCCTGGCCCTTCAAAGCACTTGTGTGAGGTCAGGAACTGCCAGAGTAGAAGCATGTGGAGGCAAAGGGGCCGCACGGCAGCCTATGGGCTGGCATGCTTGCTCACTTAAGGGCAGTGGCTCTCCTGGAGCAAGTGTCCTCACCAGACCTGGGGAGCCACAGGCTGGGCCCTGCTGGGACCAGGAACAATAGGCCACACCCATAGTAGCTCTCAGTCTGTTTATTTGAATGATATATCTAACTTCCCTAAATGCTTGTTGGTCCTTAAAATACCTTGCCTCTTGCTGACTCTGTGGAGGTCTCAGGCCGTAGGTCCAGGGCCACTGAGCACAGCTTTGTCTCCATGTCTTTTTGCCTCACAGTGTCCTGGAGAGGGGCTTTCTAGGTGGAAACTTCTTCAGAGTCTCCGGGTGGTCACCTCTTTACGTTTTCTTCTGGAGAAGCACAGAGCACCTCCGTAGCCGGGTCCACTGCTCCTCCTC
Organism: Eospalax fontanierii; assembly: GCA_035773235.1. Classification (NCBI taxonomy): domain Eukaryota; kingdom Metazoa; phylum Chordata; class Mammalia; order Rodentia; family Spalacidae; genus Eospalax; species Eospalax fontanierii. Next base: position 147,650,433 of record CM069524.1, on the reverse strand, counting down.
CTTGACCTGGGTCTTCACCAGCTTCTGGAAGCTGTGGGCGACACAGCCAGCGATGAGAGGTGTCTCCCGAGCCATCAGGCCTTCCTCGTCCCCTGGCAGACCTCGAGCACCTTGTGCTCCGGTAGGAAACTCTGACACACCAGCTTCATCTCCGTGTCTCCTGGCCTCAATCTGGCATACAGCAGGCATCTGGAATGGCAGGCCTGGTGCAGTACAGCAGGGCACAGTGAAGATGGGTAGAAACTGAGGACTGAAACGTCCATGTACAAACAAAAAAATTACAACGGACTCACTCATCCTTATAACAGAAGGAAATCCCCATACAGCCATGGCATAAATGAACCTTGACGACCCTCTGCTGAGAGAGAAGCCCACAGAGACTGTGGCTCACATCTGCAGAGTTTGAAGCCAGTCTTTTAAAACTAAGAGCTTTAAGGAAATGCCAAGGACTGGGGATTTCAGCTCAGTAGCAGAGCACCTGCAGAGCAAGCCCAGGGCCCTTGGTTCCATTCCCATCAAAACAAAAAATGAAAGACTTGTTTGTGCACACCTGCCATCCTAGTACTCAGAAGGCTGGGGCAGAAGCAACGTGGGCTCACAGCCAACCTGGGTTACTTAGCAAAAAATTAAACCAATCCCCTCCCCGAGCTTTTAAAATATATCAAGCAAGCACGTATGCTCTGCACACCAAGTTCATGCTCTCAGCAGGGAGAGGCCTGGCAGTGGTTTGCAGTTGTTTGAGGGGTTATAGGTTGCCACCCAGTTTTCCACCCTGAGTGACAGAGTAAAGAGGGTCACTTTTAAGGTTATAGGTCTGAATTTGTGTATATGGGACCAAGGAAGTTCACATTTTAAAAAGTAATCTACAAATTGCTTTCTTAAAAAACAAAACAAAACAGTAAAACCCACAATACAAGAGAAGGTAGGCAAAGACCCTCACACCCGACTTTTGACTTTCTGTTCCTGAAGCAGCTGTATTCAATGGTACCTTGCCATTTCGCATTTAGCTAAATGCCTTTAGCATTTGCACACCCACATAACACAAATGGAAATTTGTGGCACTATGGTATTTCCCGCTTTTTTCACTTAGAATCTATCCCATAAGTCAGCCAGGTGCAGTAGTACATGCCTGTAATCCTAGGACTGGGTGGCTGCGGTGGGAGGATTTGAGGGTTCAAGGCCAACCTGGGCTACACAGCAAATAAGAAGACAGACTGAGCAACATAGGAAGACTATGTCTCAAACAAACAAACAAACAAACAAAAACAAAAACAAAACAAAAAACAAGAAAACTAAGAGAAATGTACAAACAAAATCTCTCCCAGAAGTCATCCTGGGCAGCAATCACAGACTTGCCTAGATTCTTTCCTCAACTGATAACATGCAGGGGTCCAGTCTCTTGCACACTGAGCATCCTGTATCAGGGCTGCAGTATGTGATTTGGTACTAGCCCATCTTTGCCCTGTGGGAGGAGATGGTAAGGCTAGAAACTTAGATTTAGACTCAAGCTGCTTGAGATCAAGCCCCACACCTTCCCTTACAGCTGGTAACCTGGCCCTGGTGATGAGCTAAATGAGCCTCAGCTTTCTCCCTGTGCAGGGAAGACAGTAACAGCGAAGGGAGGGTAAGAAACATTACGCCCAGAACGTGCTTCCCGGGTACCCGGCACATACAGGGATCCAATAAATGTTAATTGTAATAATAGATTTGTCACTGCAGCTCACTACGTGGAAATGAGTTTTCTGGGCTGAGTGGTCAGAGTAACAGGGCATCAGTGAATGATCACACAGGAGGCAGCTGAACAGATGGAATCAGAACAAGTTTCAAAAAGAAGACCAAGTGGGGCTACAAAGATGGCTCAGTACTTAGAGTGCTTACTGCTCTTGCAGAAGACCCAGATCCGGTTTCCAACACTCATATCAGCTCCCAATCACCCATAACCCAAGTTCCAGGAGATCCAACACCTTCTAGCCTCCATGGGTACCTGCACGCATGTGGTGCACATAAATTCGTGCAGGCACACACACAGTCACATAAATAAAAATAATAAACAAAACTTTTAAAAAAGAAGACCAAGGGGCTAGGGAGGATCTGAGTTCAAATCTCCAGAAATCATGTAAGACTCAGGTGTGGTAGCATGTGCCTGGAATCCTAGTGTTTCTATGGTGAGATGGGAAACAGGAGACCACCTGGAAGCTTGAAGGTCAGGGAGCCTGTGTATGTAGAGACAAACACCAAGGAGAACCTGTTTCAAACAAGGTGGAAGGTGAAAACCGATAGCCAAAGTTGTTCTCTGGCTTCCCCACACTCACACCCATACATACATTATACAATATATAGGATATACATTATACATATTACACACACACTCATACACATGATTAAAAAAAGAAGACCGAAAAACAACTGTCAGAGGCAGGGAAGTAGCCCAACACTGCCAGGAGCCAGAGGAGCCTCCTATCCCCTTCAGGGACCTCCACACTGTTAAAAGTGGGTCCTTGAATTTCAAGACAAGTCAGAATGGAGCGATCAGAGTTTATTAAGTAGAGATAAGGAAGAGTATATGTTTCACATTTAATCATGTGGGCACTATGATAGAGATGCTTAGGAGAAGGACAGTATTCACCCAAGACATGGGTGCAGGTTTTAAGAAAGAGAGTCATACTTAGGTTATCTTTATGATGGCTAAATGCATATGGTTCAGTGGATTTCTAAGTTATTTCAAGCAAAGGATGAAATTTACCACAAAGAGGTTTTTTTGTTGTTGTTATTTTGTTTGGGTTTGTGGATTTTTTGAAATAGGATCTCGCTATGCAGCCCTGGTTAGCTTGGAACTTACTACGTAGACTAGGCTGGCCTCAACCTCACAGATCCACCTACTTTTACCTCTTAAGTGTTGGGCATTAAAGTCATTTGGCACCGTGCCTGGCACAACAAAGTTTAAAGATTAAGCAAAGTTTAAAATCTAAGTAAAGTTTTAAAATCAAGTAAAAAATGAAAGAACTGATCTACTTAGTTCTATTATATTAAAGCATTTCCTTTTTACAAATAGAAGATGGTTTATGGGGTACATTGTTTGTATTTAGAAATGAAAGAGGATTTGCTACCACAGTCATAAACACTCTGCCCAAGTAATCATAGTTTGTTATTTTGAATATCCTTACTTGAGGTATCTTTAGGAAATGAACATTATCTTATATTTTCAGGCTTTTCTTTTTTAAAGAGTATTTCATGTATCCCAGGCTGCTTTTGAGTTTGCTATCTGGCTGTGGCTGGCCCTAAACTCCTGCTCTTCTTGCCTTCATTTCCCAAGTACTGGGATTATAGGTATGTGTCACCATGTCTGGCTAATGTTCTATAGGCAATTTTTGATTTTATTAGTCATGTTGAAGTTTCTTGATGCTCAGCCAGAAGGAAAAACAAATTAGCTTGCAGGGTGAGGGGCACTCTCCCTGCCCATGTCCTTCGTTTTCTCTGTCTTACCAGCCTGCCTTAAAACTGTGTGGGCTCACAAGATGGCCTAGAGGGAAAAGGCACTTGCTGCTAAGCCTGACTACCTGAGTTTAATCCATAGGACCCACATGATGGAAGGATAGGACCTTCCTACCAGTTGTTCTTTGACCACCTCATGCACACTGTGGCACATGCATATACACTCTACCCTCCCAACACACAAACAAAATAAAGAAATAAATGTAATAAAGAATTCCTATTAAAAAATAACATTAACGTTCTAAAAAAGAACACAGTGACTTCTAAGTATATTGCTGGTGTGCAGGGACTTTCTCTATGGACCTAGCAACAAATAGTGGCTGTCTTTAGTGAGTGCAAAGTCATGTGAGGGCTAGGCCCTTTTTTTCAAAGGTCACTGAGGTTTGCCTCAGTCACCATTAGGGGGTGCCAGAGTCACGCTCCTTCCTCATTCCAAAACTTGCCCTGACACTAACACTCTTTGCCAAGGCCACATGCCAAGCACAGTGGACAGAAAGGACAAGTCTAGCCATATAACACTTAGAACTTCTGTTTGGTGAACAAGCAATCAAAATCAGTCCAATCTAAAGACACAACAGGAAAAATTACATGTTGACAAAGAATGCTTAAAATTGAAAGCAAAATAAAAAGATGCAGGGCAAACTGTAGAACAAGACAGAGTTTGCATACTGGATACATAACAGCATGATTATGTGTCACTCCTCACTTTCCAGATTAAGTATTAGTCTATGGACTTCTGACCTTCCTTCTGTAGTCTGTGTAGTAAAGGGCAAGGAAAGGAGGGTGAGTAGGGACCATCATCACTTAGATGTGCCTGTCCCCAAACCCTAAGTCTACCTCCAAGAATCCAGCCTGCAGGAATGCTGGAGCACTTTGCTAAGCAGCTATGAGGATGCTCTGCAGTATGTGGGCTACACTCCTCAATGGGTTCTGGTTCTGGAGCTAAGAGGGCACTTGCTTGTTTGTCTGCTGTTTGCCCGAGGGAATGTAGACAAGCCTGTGGACAGCAGGAGGCTGCCACCTAGATGGAAGAGAAACAAGCCTGGGGAAGGGGATGCTCTGGGGCCCCAAATCCAGAAGCAAACCTTAGCCTTGGACATGAGCCCAGGCCATATCTCTGAGACAGAAGTCGGGCAGAATAGAGGGCTGGGGATAGCCAGAGAAGACAGCAAGGGACAGGCCAGGGCAGAGGCTGCTGCCTAGAGTGGGTAGAGGCAATTGGGCCTGCCCAGGGAGCTCCTGGCCACCTACGTGTGACTCAGAGGGGGAGCAGGCTGGTTCATCCAAGGGTGGTACTGCCTGGTAAAATAATCATCTAAAACCTCTGGGGCTGGAAAGATGACTCAGCAGTTAAGAGCACTGGCTGCTCTTGCAGAGGGCCTGGATTTGGTTCCCAGCACCAACATGGTACCTAACAATCATCTTTAACTCTAGTTCTAGGGAATCTGACACCCCCTTCTGGCCTCCATGGGTAATGCATGTACATGGAACACTTAAATACATGCAGGCAGAACACTCATATACATAAAATAAAGAGAGAGAGAGAGGGAGGGAGGGAGGGAGGGAGGGAGGGAGGGAGGGAGGGAGGAAGGAAGGAAGGAAGGAAGGAAGGAAGGAAGGAAGGAAGGAAGGAAGGAAGGAAAGGAAAGGAAAGGAGAGAGGAAGGGAGGAACAAAGGAATGAAGGAAGGCTCTTCAGGGGGTGTGATACATTTTCCTGTCACCAGAACACAGGCTCTCCTTCCCATGATGGCAAAGGATCTGCATGTTAAAGGTTTGGTCACTTACGTGTTGCTGTCAGAAGGTGGGACCTAGTGAGAGTTCCCATTGTTTGGGGGGAAGATACTGACAAGGTCTGTGCATGCATGTGGCTTAGATATGAAGTGCCCCGCAAAGGCTCATATGTTGAAGGCTTGGTTCTCACCTAGTGGTGCTATTGCAAGGTGCTAACCTCATTGGTGAGTTAAACCCAAATGAGCTTGAGGCTGAAGAGATTATTAGGAGATGAAGACTGCTGGGCCATCCATAAGACCAGCTCTGTCAACAAGCCAATGGCAGAGTCTGGGTCTTCCTGGGCCTGGTATTCCTTAGGAAAGACGAGGAATTTTGTGTTCTGCCTGGTTCCCAGCACTCTCAAAGTTCACTAAAAGTTTGGTCCAGATAGAGTTGGTGCCATTGAAACAGATAGGGAATCCAGGTGAGTGAAATGGTACCCTGGATGCCTGCTGGGAAGGCAGCGTACCCTGGCCTTCTTGCCAAGCCTAGAGGTAGGCTGTGATCATGTGGGCTATTTACAGAAGTCCCTGTGTAGATTTTGTGAAAAGAATTTGGACAGACTATTGCAAGTTTGGGACTTTTAATGTATTACCACGTGGGCCCTCACTGTTTCACCTAGTTTTAGAGTAAATGAAAATGACTTCAGACACCAGGAATAAACAGAAAACAGAGATAAATGGGAAGCAAAAGCTCTGGTTCTCTCTCTCTCTCTCTCTCTCTCTCTCTCTCTCTCTCTCTTTCCCTGTGATAGAAGTGAGCCAATAGCTAGTGACAGTATGTAGGTGTGAGCATGTGCCCATGCAGAATGCTTCCTCAAAGGCACAGCAAAGGAATTCTGTTGTAAAGTCAGGAGGGTGGGGTTAACTCTCTGGGAAGCCCCAGACATTATGCCTCTGAGCAGGCAAAACAGGCAAGGCTTTCAATTCAGCCTTTTCTAACTTGTCTCTGGGACCCAAACCAGAAAAAGGGTTGGCCTAAGCATGTGACTCAGATACTATGACCAGGGCCCAGAAAATGGTCCTACAAGTCTGATGTTGAGATACCTAAGAAGTCAGGTGGCCCCACCACACAGCGAGTCCCCACAGCTCCTGTAGCATTTCCATTCCCTGAGGCTCTTACTGCTGTTAGGCCCAAGCCTCTGACCCACAATGCCATGTTTCTTAGCACCACTGACTCCAGCCCCCTTCTCTGTAAAAGGTCCTTGGGGAGGTAGTTCTTTGTCTTCCTGCCAGCTGCTGTGGGCCTTTCCAGGGAAGGGATGGAGACCCAGGAGCTAACTGTGTTGAAAGGGAAACAGACCGGAGTGGGGAGGTAGAAGAGTCCCTTCCACTCCCTGCTGGGTTCCAGAATAGGCCTCAGTGGGAAGCTGGGGAAGTCAGGGTAGAAACAATGTTTTCCTTGTTGAAGCAGTCCAATCATAGAGGCCTGAAATAAATTAGAGACATCTTTCTCATGGAATATTACATACTTGTAATACATACAAATGCTGTAACTTAGATATTGAATATCCCATAAGGATCTGCATGTTAAAGGTTTGGTCACTTACGTGTTGCTGTCAGAAGGTGGGACCTAGTGAGAGTTTAGATCACTGGGGACGCTATCTCAAAGGGGACTGTAGAGCCCCAGTACTTTTCTCATTCTGTTTTCGCTTCCAGGTCATGGGGTTCAGTCTTGTTCTGCTACATACATACAAACATCATGATATGCTGCCTTAGCACAAACCTAAAGCAAGAGGGCCCAGCAGTCATGGACTGAAACCTACAAAACTGTGAGCCAAAATAAGCCCATTCCATTTACAAGTTAATGATCTCAGGTATTTTGTATAGAGCCAAGAAGCTAATACAACAAAGACGAATTTCTCAAAATTAAAGTTATGTTTTAGGGGCTGGGGAGGTAGCTCAGTCTGTAAAGTGCTTGCTGTGTATGTTTGAGTCCTCAGAACCCATTTATAATCTCAGAGTTAGGGAGGTAGAGACAAGTGGACCCCAGGGCTCACTGGCCAGCCAGCTTAGCCTAGGCAATTCCTAGGCCAGTGACTTGTCTCAATAAACACCCAAGGTGGATGATGCCTGAGGAGTGAGGAGGAATGATGCGTGAGGTTGTCCTCCAGTCTCAATAGGCACACACACACACGTGCAGATACATCCTCACACATGTGTACTTGCACACACATACATATACTTGTACACACATACAAAAAGCTATATTCTGGAGTGATATAAAGTCAGATGAAAGAGTGGAGATGAAACATGATCTTAAATTGGTGGAAATACCAAAAGGAATGAACAGGAAGAAAATGTTAGTGGTGATGCTGACTTTTGGTGGTAAGATTATGGGTTAAATTTCCTTTTTTGAATTTTCCTGTTTTCCAAATTTCTACAAATGAACATATATATATATATATATATATATATATATCTTATATTATAGAAGAAATAAATGCTTATTTTTCTTTTATTTATTTATTTATTTTTATTTTATGTGTATGAGTGTTTTTGCCTGCATGTATGTAGATGCACCCATGTCATGCATTACCCATGGAAACCAGAAGAGGGCATCATATTGCTGGAACTGGTGTTATCGACAGTTGTTAATTGCCATGTGCTAGGAACCATACTCAGGTTCTCTGTAAGAGCAGTGCTCTTAACTGCTGAGTCATCTCTCCAACCCCTAGTTCTTTTTGAAACAATGTTTCTATGTAGCCTAGGCTAGTCTAGAACTCTCCATATCCCAGAATGCTGGGATTACAGGCATGTACCTCCATGCCTGGTTCCTAAATACATCTTTTAAAATGAAAGTGGGAAATCACTCTATTAAGGCGGTTCTACCCTTACTTTCCTGGGCTGAAGTTGGGCTCAGCAGGTGTCTGCAACTAGGTCAAGTTGGTTAAGGGTGAGAAATGTCAGTCTGTGGCTAGAGGAAGGTGAGGCGCCCAGAGCAGCAGCCCAGAGCAGCAACCAGGATCCTTGGTCTATTCCCACAGATAGGTGGCCTGCTGACTTTTGGGTAAAGTGGGAACTATCACCCTTTTCAGATCAGTCGAAAGAGGTTGACTGAGAATAGACAAAAATGGAAGGAAGCAAGACCATTAAACTGGAGCTCTCAGGGGAAGTAGAAGAAGACTCCAGGCCATGACCCCGGGGAGAACACCTGCTCACAGTGGCCTGACATATGCTCCTGACCTATTTTTACCCTTTAGTTTCAGTGCTTTTGTAGAAAATTGTAGCTAGAGAAAACAACTGCACCTGCTCCACTTGCCACTGTAACCAATGCTCCTGCTGCTGCACATGGTTTCTAGGACTGTACTGTCAATCATATTTTATAGTTCTCCCTATCTTTCCATTTTGAATTTTTCAAATCCATTAAAAAGGTACAACTAGTACACTGACCCTTCACCCAGATTCACTGTAATGTTTTATCTCCTTTCCTCTCTCCAGAAACATTTCACTAGATTTCACCATCTGTTACTATTTTTACTTTCTGTCTCTATAAATACTTTTTTGAGTCACTTGAAGGTACATGTGGACATCACAGCACTTTCCCCTAAATTCCCCTGCCTTGTCTTAGAACAGGTCTCCAGGGTTCAGAATGAGAGAGCTCCTGCATTGCTGCTGAACCTCTGAGAGCCACGTCAACAGAACAGCTCCTTCTTCACCATGCTTTTCCCTCCAAAATCCATGAGATGGGATTTCTCCTGATCAAGGGGCACAATTCCCTCCATGAGATATTGAGAGCACTGAAGTCACCCAGCATAACATAGGAAGATCTTGAATGTAGCAGCTAAGAGGCTAGGGTAGGTGTAGGATGCTCAGTGTTCGAAAGTAGCCTAGCAAGCACACGGCCCTCTCCAGGAAATAAAGAGGAAGGAAGGAAGGAAGGAAGGAAGGAAGGAAGGAAGGAAGGAAGGAAGGGAGGGAGGGAGGGAGGGAGGGAGGGAGGGAGGGAGGGAGGGAGGGAGGGAGGGAGGGAAGGAAGGAAGGAAGGAAGGAAGGAAGGAAGAAAGAAAGAAAGAAAGAAAGAAAGAAAGAAAGAAAGAAAGAAAGAAGGAAAAAGAAAGGTGGCAGGAAAGCATAATAGAAAGGGAAGCCATGTTACCACCTAGTGGCCATGTCTAGGATTTCATCATAATTCTGATTTTAACAGAGGGACCCAAGATACCTGCTATTTATTTATTTATTTAATATATTTTACTTATTTTGATATATTCCTATTTTGTGTGTATGAGTGTTTTGCCTTTATGTATGTAAGCACACCCGTGTCATGCAATGCCTGCAGAGGCCAGAAGAGGGTGTCAGATCCCTAAAATTGGAGTTTTGGATTGTTGTTAGCTGCCATTTGGGTGCTGTGAACCAAACTTGGGTCCCCTGCAAGAGCAGCCAGTCCTCTTAACTGCTGAGCCATCTCTCCAGCCCCATACATACTATTTATTGAGGAACCACCCTATGCCTGGACTTTTGCACATATTATCTCACCTAGCACCTACAAGCCCTGGAAGTTAGGCCTCATCAGAATACCCACAACACAGCTTAGCCTAGCGCACCACAGGCACTTTATGCCTGCATTTTGAGGAAGTTGGAAATGGGCTCTGAAAGGCCAGCACACCCCGGGTCTCAGAGCTAGTAAATAAAATGGTAGAGGCAGAATTCAAACCCTGGCTGGTCTTTCATTCTACTTCCTTCTTCAGAGAAAAGTATAAATAAAGGAAGGGGAGATGATCATGCTGAGTGAAAAGACCACAGAAGCTCAGCAGTCACATTATATAAGCACACAGAGGTCCTGGGAGGGAATAAACTCAGCTCTGGAGTGTCAGGCTTAGGATGAAGTTCCAGAGCCTCATAGATGACCTTATCTCACTCCAAATGAGTGTCTAGGCCATGGCAGGAAATAGCAAGAATTTGTAGATCCCCAGAAATGTAGTATGAGATAGATTAGAAGAGATTCCTATTCCTCCGGGAGACTCAGTGCTGGTCATCTGGGGTTTTCCAGCAGAAAGGAATGCAAGCGAAGCATTGAGGAAAATGGAAAAAAGTGAAAGAGGAGAAACTCACCCACAGCAACCATCTATGATGGAGAAAAGATAGAGTTGCAGGTCACTGGGAGACAAACATTTCCTCTACATGGTCAGGCAGTAAATACTTTGGGCTTTGAGAGTCATGTGATTTCCACTGCAACTATTTACCTCTGCTGTGATAGCACACAAGCAGCCACAGATGATCTGCAAATAAATGAGCATGGCTGTATTCCACTAAAACTTTATTTAAAAGGAGGTGGGTCCTACACAGAGGGATAATGCTCCTGCCAGAAGCCATAGGTTACTAAACAAAAATCCCAGTGCCAGAGAGAGGTAACCTCCTTTTGAGCTGGTAGTCAAGGTATTTATTCCCTGAGGCCCTCAAAACAATACAGGCTATTTCCACTACTCTTGGTTGCCCACAAGAACTTGATGGCAAGACCCTATTACTGAAGACATTATATACTTTGGTCATAAGATATAGAAAAATCAAGATGGTACTGAACTGGAAGTTTCCTCCGTGCAGTCTAGCTTTCATAATGTCAGAAGGTTCTACGTAGTAGGCTGGGAAAGAAAATTTATCAATAGTCTTACCTAGTTGTGAACCTTGTGAATTACAATACTGACAAGTCTGGCAGGATATACTCCTTGGTGCAATAGTGGCACAAATGTGATGGGGGTAATCAATCACTTCTAAAAATTAGATTTATGACCTACTTTACAGGGGGCACTCGTGGCTTGTACTGTGAAGCTGGCTAGGAACCCATTACTGGGGAGGTTATAAGCCTAAGAAAGTGAATCCACTATTATTTTCCTAAATGGACATAGTATCAAATTGCCTTTTAAATACTTTATGCCCATAGATTATAGGAACCTTCCATCCTTATTAGATAAGGTTCTTTTGCAGCAGAGACTCACAACTAATTAAAGTTCAGAGAATAAGTAAGTGTGGAGCACTCAGCCCTAAGTGGACATCTATATAACCCCTTTTCCCTTAAGGCTCAGAGAACATTGGAGGTGAAAAGTTTTTAAGTGCCAGAAGTGGGGAGGACTGCTGTGAATCAATGTCTTCTAGGAATGACAGGGCCATTGTACTCATGAACCCACAGTAGCTGTGGTTACCTGCACAAGATCTACACAAGATCAAGCCAGTCAATGTTCTAGTGTGGATGGGGGAGGGGCTCACAAGGCCCTACTCCTAGCTGAGGAGTTATTGGCAGTTGATGGTTCCTGGCAAGGATTGAGGGGAAGAGACATTTTTCTTCGGTGTGGCCCCTGATAGTTGCACATGCTCCAGTGGAAGGCCCCACACCTATGCACATAAGGGCAGTACTAATTGGAATCAGTGGGCTTAAAAACACAGTACATAGACTGGAGAGATGGCTCAGTGGTTAAGAACACTGACTGTTCTTGAGGGGACCTGGGTTCTATTCCCAGAACCCACATGGTGGCTAAGAACTGTCCATAACTCCAGTTCCAGGGGAGTCTGATGCCCTCTTCTGACCTCCATAACACTGCATGATATGGGTGTACTCAGATACATGCAGGCAAAATACATTCATACACATTAAATAAAAACAATAAACTTTTTAAATTAAAAAAAACAGTTCATGAAGTTGGGAGGGGATGTGTTGGGTGGGATAGCCTGGAAGGAATTGGAGGGTGGATATGATCAAAATACATTGTATACATCTATAAAATTCTCAAAGAATAAATTTAAAAATATTATAGTAAAAAGGTGGGAGGGGCTGGAGAGATGACTTGGTGGTTTAAGAGCACTGGCTGCTCTTGCATAAAACTCAGGTTCAGTTCAGTTCAGGGGATCTAATACTCTCTTCTGGTCCATGTGTATTGGTGACATGTTGTATACTTACATACATGCAGGCAAATCACTCATTCACATGAAATAAAAATAAATTTAAAAAATGTTAAGGAGGTAGGAGTGTGGCTTAGTGGTAGAGGACTTGATTAGTATATACCTTACTGGTATACTCATTGGTGTAACAGTGGCATTAATGCTAAGGGGGCAACCAACCACTTTAAAAACTTAGATTTAAAACCTACTCCACAGAAAGGAAACAACAAAAAAACTTCATTTTCAAAATCAAGAAGTGTGCCACACTTGCTAAACCTGTTCTAAGAGTATCTAATAATCAATATATGTTTTTAAAAAAGGAAGTGAGAAAGTAAAAGATAGTCACAACAGGACACAAGCATGCCATCAGTCTTCCTTTTGTATAGCATGAATGAATTCATCCTTTTCCCTTTTCTGTCTGTTTCTTTTCTTTTTGTGTGGGTACAGGTATGGGCATGTATTCATGTGGGTGCACATGTGTGGATGCACGTACATGTGTGGGTACAGGTATGGGCATGTATTCATGTGGGTGCACATGTGTAGATGCATGTACATGTGTGGGTACAGGTATGGGCATGTATTCATGTGGGTGCTATGTGTGGATGCACGTACATGTGTGGGTACAGGTATGGGCACGTATTCATGTGGGTGCTATGTGTGGATGCATGTACATGTGTGGGTACAGGTATGGGCATGTATTCATGTGGGTGCTATGTGTGGATGCACGTACATGTGTGGGTACAGGCATAGGCATGTATTCGTGTGGGTGCTATGTGTGGATGCACATACATGTGTGGGTACAGGTATGGGCATGTATTCATGTGGGTGCTATGTATGGATGCACGTACATGTGTGGGTACAGGTATGGGCATGTATTCGTGTGGGTGCACATGTGTGGATGCATGTACATGTGTGTCAGTGATGGTCAGAAGACGATCTCAGGTGGTGTTTCAGGAACCATCCATCTTGGTTTTTTTGAGGCAGGGTCTCTCACTGGCCTGGAGCTCTCAGAGTAGGCTGGCTGGCCAGGGAGCCCCAGGGATCGACCAGTCTCCACCTCCCAGCATCGGGATTAGATGCACGCACTACCACGCACGGCTTGAATTCTTCCCTTTCTAGCAGCTGGAATGGGACTTACAGGGTGTGAGCATCTAAACACAGTGAGGCTCTCACTACAACCAAACTCCACGATGGCTCACCCAGATACAGCCCACATACCAGGAGGGGGTCTTACCTCTCCTGGAGGAAGTGTTCACATCTTTTCTCCACTGGCAATACCTGGGGGAAGGTCATGTTGGCTGCCAAGTCCTTTTGAGGGATGGTACAATTTTGGGAGAGATCTTCCAGAAGTGGGTAGGCCTCAAAATTAAATAAGAAAATAGAATTTGGGGTGTCCTCAGTATCACTGGTAGATTTAGTTTTATCATCTGGATGGTCTCCTGTAAAAAAAGGAGACCACCATGATCAGTGGAACTGCTTTTTCCATGGGTTCTAGGGGCCCTGGGATGTGGGGCTTCTCTGAGAAGGGCTATTTAGCCATGCAGAATAAAGATCTTGTCAGCATTTTATCAAAGAGCCTTGTGGGGACCAGGCTGCAGCATTGTTTGGCCTAGGGTGTCATCATACTTTAGGAGAGGTCAGGGAAAGTCTGGGAAGAGAGTAGGAGGTCCTAGAGCTGGGCAGCTCTTCTCTTGTTCCCTTCCATACCATGGAGCAGAAAACATGGATGGTGTGCAGACACAACAAACAGTGGCTTCCAGGGGACCTCCAGCTGATGACACATGGGGGCAGCAAAGGCACAGATGATTTTAGCCTTAGCCACATCCATGAGGCTCACAGAGTAGTTCCTGGAAAAGATCAGCACCTGGGAAAGAAAGGAATGGTGAGTGAGGACTTCTCTGGGATGTGGCTGCCACAGAAAAGCAGAGAACAGAGGCCACCTCCAGAGCCTGCTCCAAGGCCTGTCACCTTCTCCCATCTCCTGCTCTTTGTCTCACTTTGGACACTTGTTACCACAAGGAAGAGCTGGGTTCTCAGAGCAACCACTGCTCTCATTCCCTTAAACTGTTTCCCCGAGCTTGCATGGTCCCTTCTGCATGTCCCCAAGGTCCCTCTCTGTCACTTTGTGAGCTCATTCTTCTTGTCCTGTACATAATGGCGGTACCCACAGGGAGTCTCTTTCATACCTACTTACCTCCTGGGGACTGCAGGGACCTGCTAGTACACTAGCTTTAACCACTGCTCACTAACTGCTGGTAGACACAGAATGGATATTTGTAGCCTTAGGCATTCTCAGAGCCTCCCCTAGAGGTCCTACAGGGTCTCACCCTCTGCAGGTGCCTCTGCCTCACTCCAGGAATCACAAACTTTCTGGCTTATGTCCTCATCATAGGCCCTGAAAGGAAGGAATCAGTTCTGCATGACAGGATAAGCTACGATGCCTTCCTCTCCTTCAGCCACAGCTACAGCAGCCAAGCATGCAGAGTCCCAGCCTCCCTTGTAAGATGTTGCTCCCTGCTCCCACCTCTCCATCTGCAGGCCTTATTCCATAGGAGACGCATCTGTATCCTTTCCCAGCACACAGTCTTGCAAGGCTGGTGCCTCTCTACTGCACCCCCACTCCGACCTCCTCCCTCTTCCCTTTCACATACCTGAACTTCTAGCAGTACCAGGACACACCTAGATCCCCTGCCTCTTGGTGTGTCTCAACTCCCTGGTCTCAGTTGTCACACTCCCCTCCCCAACTTCTACAGGTCATTAAGTGATCTCCATTTTGTTCCATGCATTCATTGCAAAATCATGTCACATTTTTTGTGCTCTGGGGTACCTTCTTGGTGACTTGTCTGTCTCTCAGTAACATCCATAAGGGCAGGGACTTCCTCTTTAATTTTTTAAATTTATTATTTAGTTGATGGTAGGGATTGAATCCAGGGCCTTGTACTGGTCCATGCTAAGCATTTGCTCTACCACTGAGAAATACCCCCAGCCCTAAAGTCTCTATATCTGTATATTCCAAAGCTGGTCCAATACCTAACACATAGGCTGTCAAAAAATATTTGTGGAAGGGATGATGAACTCACTCACATAACAGGAATGTGGGCCTGGGAACCTACCATGCCAGGCAAAGCTGGGACTGGAGCCACTGAACAGATGGCTTCTTCTGGGTGCTTCACAGGCCTACAGGGCACAAAACAAATGGACATTTTCCTACTGTAAGGCTTTTAGATTCACTGTTTTTCTCCTAGGTATCTATCCTGGGGGAACTCTTGATACACATCAGGAGGTATGTGAAGAGATATTTAAAACTAGGAACAGTGTAGATGCCCACCAGCAGGACGCTGCTTGAATAATATTACAATGCAGCAATGAAAAGGGAACTGGAGTTATATGCACCAACATGTGTAACTCTCATAGTTGGGGTTGCCATGCAAGTTAGAGGGTTCATAAAATATGGTCATATTCGTAAGTTTCCTAAATATGAACAACTTAACAATATATTAGAAGTAAAATCATACATATATCATAATTCTTAAAAGAAATCAAAGGAATAATGAGTTTAGGAAAATAATGTGGCAGATTGAGAAAACACAATATTTAGCAGGGAGTATCATCAAAATGTGAGTCTATCTTCTCATTATCTGAATGTGGGCGGTGCTCAGGGGATATACTTTGCCTAGTAGGACATGAGCAAATGTCACATAAACAGGGGCAGGAGAAGCATTTGTGCTTTGTGACTGCCCTATCTTGCTGTATATGAGGAAGCCTCAGCCAGCCAGCAGGGAAGGCCAGGAGGAAGGAAACAAGGTTTCCCGATCAATAACATGCTCACTTCCATGAGTAAGAGGACAGCCACACAAGGCCCTGGTCCTTGGCTGAGCCACTAGCCGCCTGCCAGCACTCATGCAAGCTAGGCAGAGTCAGTATACACCTGACATAGCTGATTACAGACCCAGGGATAACATGTAGGGACTGCTTTCTGAAAGCATTAAAACTGGGGAGCAGTGTTTGGCAGTCCGTAGTTAACATCTTTCTAGGAGTTGGAAGTAGGATGTGATCTGGAAGCAACACTCAGAGGGGCTTAGGGAACTGGAGACCACTGGTTTCTGCTGGGCATAGGGAGTTTATGTCACAAAGACATACTCTATACCACCCCTACTTACATACTTTCTGTATAGATTCATTTGCATGCATACAATATTAAAAAAATTTTTTGAGACAGCTATGTATCCCTGACTGGTCTGGAACTCGCTATGTAAACTAGACTGGCCTTGAACTCTCAGAGATCTGCCTGCCTCTACAAGAGCTGGAATTAAAGGGGTGCACCACCATGCCAGGCCTTACTTAAAAAACATTTTTTGAAGCCAGGTGAGTGTGGTGGCATATGTCTTTAATATCAGCACTCGGGAGGCAAATGGATCTCTGTGAGATTGAGGCCAGCCTGGTCTACACAGCAAGTTCCAGGCCAGCTGGGGCTATAGAAAGACCCTGTCTCAAAAAGACCAAAGACAGGACTCGATCTCACAGAGATCCACCTGCCTCTGCCAAGATTTAAAAAAAAATTTTAAATCCTTGAGGAAACTGATGAAAGGTTATTTTGACAGAAACAAGTATCTTCATGGTCGTGTGAAAGATATCCTTTATGCTACTATAGGGTTTTGTTAGAACATGTGTCATGCCCACCAGGAGAGTAGAGACATGGACAATGGCCTCTAACCAGAAGTGGTAGTCTTTATTATGAAACAGCATCATCTGTCTAGCAGATTATCATCTTGTCCTGCTCCGCAGGCCACTGACCTTTCAACAAGCACCCTAATGGTGGGTCCTTTGGTCCCACTGGCTGTCACTAGATGGAGGGAAGCATTAGTGCACAGCACCACACACATCATTTGGGATTTCACATAGACTTCTGGATACATGTTCCGTCCTTGGTGTTCCAGAAAGAATCTTAGGAAGTGAATGCTTTCGCAGAAACACCCCTCAGGCAGAGCAATGACCCCAAAGGGGAATCCTGGGGAAAGAAATCATACCAGCTGGTCAGAAAAAGTGGAGTCACAGCCAGGTGTTGGTCCTGTGACCAGCAAGCATGTGAGGGGCATGTGCAATGTAAGGGTCAAGTAAAGTGGTAAGTACCCTGTGCAAAGAGTAAACCAGTGCCCAGCTGGGGAGAATAACTCCTCTCAGAGCCTTGAGTCTGAAGAGGAGCTGGGAGGCGGAGCACCAAGGCCAAGGAAGAAGGGGGAGCAGGGAGAGCAACAGCATGGGGTAGCGACAGCCCAATCTGGCTGACCTACATCTGCCCATGATATGCCCGATGTACAGCGGACGATGTGGTTTTAGAAAGTGTGTGTGTTACCAAACAAGAATTTATCACTATCCTCCCAAATGAAAATGAGCTATTGGCTAAAGGCCTGTGAATGCCTGCTGGACTCATGGACCCTCATTGAAGTCTGGCTGGAGGAGCCTCCCCGTAAGGACTGACACACACAGAAGTGACCAGCCACTACCACTATTTCTATACCTGCAAAGCCAGACCAGGGGCCTGTGCCCCCACCACGGCACTGTCCACTTAGGGCAGCTTCTGGTCTTATTTTGATCACTTTCCAGTTCTCTTAGCAGGTGGACTGTGAACACCAGGCAACCGAAGCTCCTGGAGTCTCATTAATAAGCCCCATCAAGTGCTTAGTTCAAGGGTGGGATGGGGGACTCACCTTGGACCAGGTTCCACAGAATAAGTACACCATCCTCACAGGCCAGTGCCAAGTAGGAGGCGGAGCCACTGATCTGAGACACTGCAATAGGTGCAGCACAGGGCCATACATTCTCACAGTCTAGAAGGAAGGAAACTACCCATCAAGCTCTCTGCAGACCCTACCCCTACCCAACACCTCCACAAGACAATATGAGCCCAGACTGGTCCTACCCCAGGGTGCAGCACGAGGAGCCCTTGTCTGGACTCGAGGCCTCTCCTGTCTACAGTGTTGCTTTTCCAGTTAACATTTAGTGTTTGCTTCTGGGTGCTCCTTGGACATTGTTAGGTACATAGCAGGTAGCATTCCATTTAACTTTCAAAAGGGTTCTATAAAGTAAGCCCTTTTAAAACCTCCTTTTTAGGGGCTGTAGAGATGGCTCAGTGGCTAAGAGCACTTACTGTTCTTGCAGAGGACCCAGGTTTGGTTCCCAGCACCCACATGGTGGCTCACAACCTTCCTACACTCCAGTTCCAGGAAATCTGCTTCCCTCTTCTGACCTCCACACATACATGCATGCAGGCAAAACTCATACACATCAAATTTAAAAATTTAAAAACCTTAAAAAAATTTACTAATGAGGAGACTGAGGCAGAAGAACAAATGACTCAAGCAAGGCCGTAGCCTGTCTGTAGAGAAGTGGAGATTAGAAGTCAAGCTGTATGGGAGAGAAGCCCATCTGTAGAGAAGTGGAGATTAGAAGTCAAGCTGTATGGGGGAGTAGCCCGTCTGTAGAGAAGTGGAGATTAGAAGTCAAGCTGTATGGGAGAGAAGCCCGTCTGTAGAGAAGTGGAGATTAGAAGTCAAGCTGTATGGGAGAGAAGCCCGTCTGTAGAGAAGTGGAGATTAGAAGTCAAGCTGTATGGGAGAGAAGCCCATCTGTAGAGAAGTGGAGATTAGAAGTCAAGCTGTATGGGGGAGTAGCCTGTCTCTAGAGAAGTGGAGATTAGAAGTCAAGCTGTATGGGGGAGGGCTGAAGGAAAAACAAAATGCCTTCTTTAAGTATATTTAACCTGACCTCTGAAGCATAACACAGTGTAAGGCCTTATGGGGTCTGTGTGTGAACAGCCTTTGTAGATATGTTTAAGAATCACCTCCTTTATTTCCATAGCATCTTTCAATTTCAAAGGGCTTCCACATATTGAAACTCTGGATTTTGCTATTTACAGCCAATGAAGACAGCACAGAGTGATGTATAATGACTTAGCTGTGTTTCAGAGAAAACAGATTGGGGAATGAAGTGACTGGTCTGAAATCACGTAGTCCGCAGGCACTGGGCCAGGTTTAGCATGGCCTTCTGAAGCAAAGCCATCTTTTCACCTGTCCTTCTATGGGGCCCTGTGCATTTGACTATGGGCACTCCTCCTACTGATTTGTCATCTTTCAGAAACATGACAGCTCAGGGACAGACCCTGAGGTCATATTATAACCACTGAGCACCCCATTTCTACTTATATAGCTCTAGGTCCCCCGTGCCACACTCTCTTAGCTCAGCTGGAGACAGGCATATTCTCAGAGTCCTGAGCTTAGGCAACTCCTGTCTCTCTGCCTTGGCAGTTAAAGTACCAATTTTATCCTTCAGAGTTTTGCTCAGTGCATAGAGGTAGAAATTGTGACTTCCAGTCCAGTGTAAGCCAAGGACACAGGCCATTCCTGAGGGAAAAAGAGAGGAAAAGGGACATTATTAGATATCTGGGTGGCCTTTGGTTTGTGGGTAACATATTGCCTGTGAAGTCTGAAGTAGCCTGTTCTAGGGAGTGTTCCCTCAGCAGAAAGGTGGGCTTCCCAAGTTCGAGGAGCTGGGCACCCAGGGAGGCCGTTTCTGGAGCACAGTGGGGCTGCCCTTTGGCTGCTTTTACATCTTTTAGAAACAGTATATCCACTTGCCTGCCAAGGTTTGGGCTGACTGTTGCTGTAAGGTGAGTTCATACCTAGAAGCAACATAGCAGGTATATACTCACACCCCTTTTTTAGGGCAGCCCTTCCCTGAAGTCTAGTGGCCTCCATTTTCGGAAATCTGAGCTCAGGGACACAAATCCAAACAGAAACTGCTAAGCTATGACTCGCAGTTTGATTTCCACTTTCATTCCCCACAACCATGCTAAGTTTCTCATGCAGCACATCTCCCGGAGGCCCCCTTGCCCAAACAGTCACCCTTATTCACCTGAGGAGCTCTTGATATCCATTGGTGTTGTGGTTATGCAGCTAGTAAGGAAGAAGTGGAATGTGGCCATGCTGGGAAAGATAGACACCAGTCAGACCCCTTGGCAAGGAGAGATTTGGCTCAGCTTTGGAACTTAGACCAAAAGTGACTACTTAGGATGGGACTTTCTGGGGCTGTGATGTGAATCACATTCTAGCTGTTGCTACTGGTGGGCCATGCAGACTTCAGATGTTGATGAAGACTGTGCCTATAAAGTGTGGGGTCATTCACAAGCTAGCATGGCACAGGGCAGAGGCCCAGCCAGAGGAGACTCCCCTTTAGAGGGCCACTTCTGTCCTCAGAAAAGATCCCCTAAAGGTCAGATATGGATGACCTTCACAAATGCTTTGTCATCCTGGGACATACAACCCAACTTATGTTGATAAACTGGCTCTTATTTGGAGTGTTTGCCGATTTCCAGTGCAAACAGTTCCACAATGGATAATTAATGTATAACAATAGGCTTATAAAGTCCCTAAATATCTACTGGACCCTAGGAGTGACTAGAGTACCACTGAACCAGGCTCGGGTTCCAGTTCACAAAAAGGGCTGTCATTAGGGCTGAGCCTTCAGACTTTATGTCCTGAGGTGAGGACATCTGAGGTCCACTTGATAGCAAGGTGAGAGATCTTCTTTCCCATGTGAACACAAGAACATTCTAGAAACCCATGCAGCCATAAGAGGGGCTGGTATAAAAAACAGATGTTTCAGACACTGGGCTCAGTTCTCAGCATCAGAACACAGACTAATGGGCCTACCTGCTGACTGAGGTGCTACTCCTAAAGTATTGTGATAATTATAGATGTATATTATATACATTTAGAAAGACAAGAAGGAGGGCCTGGAGATGGAGCCTCCATAGCAATTACAAAGTCCTGGGTTAAATCCCAGCATTGCAGAAGAGCAAGAAAGAAATGTTAATGATGGTGTGACTTATTTCCTTCTTTAGTATCTTTTGATTTTTTTTCTTCTTGAAGCTCAGAGAAAAAAATAAAGAGATGTCACACATGAAACTAAAGACAACTCTACTCATCTCTCTAAGTATGTATATCTGTTTCTTTTTCTTCTTGAACCCAGGGTTTTGGACATACTAGACAGTATTCAGTTGAGCCATATGGTTATATCCTCTTTAAAAATCCAAGTTATCAGCCTTTTTTCTAACTACAAATAAACAATCTCCATACAACATTTTAAAATAATCTGCCAAAGTTCTCTAAAATTCCTCCCAAATTATTTAGAGCTGTTAGAAGAAGATTAATCAAGGATCCTTGCTTGAGTCCTAGGAGTGTGGAGCCAGCAGCAGGTCTAGGGCTCTGTGCACTGCTGGCTGGCCTCCTCCCTCCAGCTCACCTGATTGGCTCCTCTTCCCACTCCCCGTCCAGGTACTTCTTGTAGGATATGTTGAAAATCTCCTTATGCTGCTCCCACTGAGTGTCCCTGATGAAGTGATTCTGCCCAGAACCCAGTCCACAGCAGTCTTCTACCTTCGAAAAGACTTCCAGGGGGTTTTTAAATGTGGTGCCTTGGTTGAAAAGATTTGAAGATTTAATGAAATCACCTGCTTCCTGCAGAAGCCTCACCTCAGAAATCCATTCTTGCTCTACAGTGGGTCTGTGAGCCAGGGGTTCAGCCCTGGCCAGCTTCCTCCTTTATCACACAGCCTTATAGAGTCCAGGCAGAGGGCAGGAACTCTCCCTGTCTGCATCTCCAACCCAGCATTCCAACTTCTCCACAAAAGGGCCAAGTAAATGATCATGGTGTGCTAGACACTTACGATAATGTTATCTCTCCAGCAAAGTAAAGCCCAAACCTGCCAACAGCCACTGCTTCCCAGTTGCTGCTGAAGACCCTCTCTTCTTTGCAGTATCTGTTGCTTCCTAGGCTGATGTTTAGCCTCTCACTTCCCTTCACAGCACTTCTGTTCTGTCAGTCATTTTTCCCATCATTCCTTTTCCCAATAACCTTCCGTTTTCCAAATCCACAGCTCCTCCTGCCTTTCTATTGCCAGGAATCAAACCTAGATCCTCATGCATGGTAGGCAGACATATCCCCAGCCCATTACTGACACTGTGCATGGTAGGGGCACTATGTACTTTCAAGTGTAGATGTATGTGGACACCAGAGGTAAATGTCACATATCTTTCCTCGATTGCTCTCCATATTTATTTTTTGAGATAGGATCACTCACAGAATCCGAATCTCATCATTTCATTTTAGCTGGCTGGCCAATTAGCTTCATGGATCTATCTATCTCCCACCACTTCCTCCAAGCGCTGGAGTTACAGGCATGCATCACCATACCAGGCTTTTTACATGAGTTCTGGGGATCTGAACTCAGGTTCTCAGGCTTATCCAGCAGGCACTTTACTGATTGAGCCATCTCCACAGGCTACTACTGCCATTCATATACATGTCTCTTGGTTCACATTTGCTTACAACTCGATAGGTCTATATCTATTGAAAGTATATAACTCAAACTGGTTTGCTCTAAAGTTTCCTAGTTTTAGGAATGAAAATTCCACATCCCAGGAAATTCCTCAGTTCTTTAGCTAAGCAAACTGACATGACTGGTCACATCATGTAGGAGTGTAAATGCGGGATCACAAGCTGTGCAAGCACTCTACCAACTGAGCCATACATATCTCTAGTCTCTCTTTCATGCTCTTAATGATACTGCTGGATGATGAGACGCTCTCTGGGTTTTCTGTTGCTGTTCTGTTGTTCAGATAGGGTCTTGTTATGTCACCCAGGCTGGCAGTGAATTCAATATGTAGCCTAGTCTATCTTAAAGTGTATTACAACCTAGGTTACAGCACTATCAGGGCCAACTTACAAGTTCTTATTTTATTGTAATCAAACATTTCCAGCTCTCCCTTTATTGCATTTTTTTGTGTCTTTGAAAAGGCTTTCCCTAGGGCTGGAAAGATGGCTCAGCAGTTAAGAGTGCTTATTGCTTTGAGGACCCAAGCTCAGTTCCCAGTGCCCACATTGGGTGGCTCTAACTCCAACTCCAGGGGATCCAGCATCCTCTTCTGGACTCTGTGGGCACCTGCACTCACACTTGCACAAGCCCACATATATATAGACACACACACATACATGCAATTAAAAATAAATCTTTAAAATGTCTTTCCCTAAAATTTTCTAAAAGGTTTGTTTTGTCTTTCATATTTACTTCTGAAATTAATCTGAATTTAGTTTTGTGTTTGGTCTGAGGCAGGACTCAAGGTTTGTCGGGAGACACACAACCAGCACAACGTATTGAAATGACAGTCCTTATAATGTCACTTCTAATGATGTCCATGGATATGTGGGTTCATTTATTTATACCGAGGTATTCTCATTCCATTTCTTTCACATATTTCTCTGGTTATTCTAGTCTATCTATCTCTGTTTCTATATTTCACTGATATTTTTGTTATTCATTCATCTTTTGTTTTTGTTTTAAATTTTATTTATTTTTATTTTATGAGTGTTTTGCCTGCATCTATGTAAGTACACCACATGTATGCTGGTATTGTAGATACATGTTTCTCTCTGAGATTTTTTTTTTTACTATTGGTTCATTCAGCGGCAAGTCCTGCCCTCTGACCAATAAGGGGGCAGAAAGTGGGGGGAGAGAAAAAAACATGGTGCAGAGAGGGGCACTGAGAATACTCAAAGCCACGCGGAAGGAAAGTGCCATGGCACCAGGTTCATGGAAGGCCAAGACTCAGATGGCAGTGTTCCAAGCCCCTGCAGTCCTGAGAATCGCATGAGTGGAAACTGAATTCACACAGGGACAGGACAGAAGCCGTGCTGCCTGCCAGACTTTGCCAAAGAAATGGCAGCCAGTGGTGTGCCAGATGTTTGAACAATAACTTTGTGAGTTGCCCTAAATAAATCTCTCTAAATGGAAGATCAGTTTCCATTTTATTCTGCTGGATTGACCAGATCCTCCCGCTAAGGTGTGGAAAATAAATTTCACGAGACAATGCTGGAAGCCAGAAGGTATGGGATCCCCAGGAATTGGAGTTATAGGTGAGTTTTAGTCACCATGTAGGTGATGGGAAATAAACCCAGGTCTTTTGGAAGAACAGTAAGTACTCTTAACCACTGAGTGGAGACATCTTTTGGTTTTTTGAGACAGGGTAGCTCAGGCTGTTCTCAAACTTACTATATAACAGAAAATGACCCTGAACTCCTGATACTCCTGGCTCTGCCTCCCTGAGTGCTGGGATTATAGATTCATCTTTTCTTACAATAGCTTTGTAATAAATGTTGAAAGCAATCCTGTCATTAATATTACTTTACAAAAAAATAAATGGCTATTCTTGGCCCTTTGCATTTCTTTTTTTTGTTATTTTGTTGGTTTGGTTTGGTTTGGTTTGGTTTGGTTTGGTTTGGGGGTTTTGAGACAGGGTCTCTCTGTAGCCACAGTGAACCTGGAACTTGCTATGTAGATGAGGCTGGCTTGGATCTCACAGAGATCCTCCTGCCTCTGTCTCCCAAGACCTGGGATTAAAGGTATACACCACCATGCCTGGCCCTCTTTGTTTTTAATGGCTGTAAACTATTGCTTTGTATGAATATACTAGATTTTATCTAACCAGTTGTTGCCCTTGTAAATAATGCTGTATAGCCCATGAACTAGGTAAACATTTTGTTGGTACGACTTTGAGATAAGTGAGCTCTGAAATACTCTATATTCTGTGTTTATAATACCTAACTGCTCTCTTCCTCTTGACCAACTCTTACTTCCTCTAAACTTTTCCCTTAAAGTCCTTTCTTTTGATAAAGGCTTTGTCTACTCCCTGGGCAGAGATGGTTTTTGATGTTCCCTTACGTGTACTTAAAATATCCTCCTGTGCTTTCCTCCGTTCTCCCTCGGTAGACCTTCAGCTTCTAGAATTCAGGAGATATGTCCTGATTTTCATGCTTCATGCATTATGGCACTTAGCAAATAATCGTGACTGACACAGGAGTATGGGAACAAATGTATTCTGCCAAGCAATCAGAAATGATGTTTCTCTTTTCTGATCTTCTAATTCTGCTAACTGAATTCTTATAATATTTGTGTTTTCTTTTGGTTTTAGGTCCTAAAGCCCATGAGTTAAATTCTTCTTCAGAACTATTGCTGCTATTAAATGAGAAAATAGGAAATGTGAAGAAAGGCCAACAAGTGGAAAATGGAGAATTCAATAGCAAAAGGAAGATGATTATTACCTGTTATGGGTTTAGGTGGTTTGATCTTCATTATATAAACTGGAAGACTCAGCTTAATATCACTTCTAAAACAAATGTTCAAATCCTAAAATAAGCAAAAGGCACAGTCAATAAGCCAACAAAGGAGATGATATGGAATCATTTTAAAAAACATCCATTCTTAAATATGTTAGGAAAAAGGGGGAAAGAAGAAAAACAGACAGAACAAGTAGAAAGCAAATAGTAAGACAGTAGATTTAAATTCAAACATACCAATAATGAAATTAAGCATATATGATCTAAATACTACAGTTAAATGGCAGAGGCATCATTTCTGACTGCCAAGTGTGTTATTTATCACCAATATTTGCTGAGTTAAAATATCAAAACTGTTATATATTCACTCAAAATAACCTAAAGGAAATTGGGACAGCTATATTAATATATGACTTAGAAGATTTCAGTCGAAGAAAGACTACTACCAGGGACCAAAAAGTTGTTTAAATAATGTTAAAAATGGCCAGTTCATCAGAAAGCACAGCTTTTCAAAGTGTTATGCATCTAATAACAGGTCTTCAAAATACACCAAGCAAAAACTCATAAAGTAAGAGAACAAATAGTTAAATCTACAATCTTAGCATCTCCTCTTCCAAAAGATGACAGAAATTTTGGTAAGATATAGAACAAAAAGCAATGAGGATACAGAAGACTTGAATAAGCCAACCACCAACAGTAGAATTTATAGTCTTTTCAAGTGTTTTTAACAATGTAAATCATATTTGGGGCATCAAATAAGTCTAAATAAGTTTGAAAGGATTCTCATCACATGAAGTATGCTAGTGGAATTAAATTAGAAACCAATAAAAGAAAGATATCTGTACTACACACTAAATAACTCACTACTCAGGGGAAAGAAATCAAGACAACTTAAGAATTGTTTCAAGCTGAATGAAAATGAAAATATGTCAGTATTTAAAGGATACAGCTGAAGCAGTGTGGTCATCTTCACTATCCAAAGGGGCTAGTTCTAGGACCTCTAGGATACAAAAATCTGTGGGTACTCAAGTCCTTATATAAGATGATATATCTTTTGTCTACTTTAAATTATCTCTAGGTTACTTATAATACCCAAAGCAATGTAAGTGCTCCGAGAGTAGCTGTTACATTTAGGTCTATTCCTACTCTACACAGATAAATTTTTCCCAATATGATGGAAAGTTGGTTAAATATAAACTGTATAACCTGCATTTACAAAGGCCAGCATTGAATTTACAGCATTATCAGAAAAGAAGAAATATATGGGGCTGGAGAGAGCACTGACTGTTCTTGAAGAAAATCTGGGGGTGCGATTCCCAGCACCCATATGGTGGCTAACAACCATCCATAACTCTAGATCCAGGGGATTCAACACCCTTTTCTGTTCTCCATGGGTACTGCATGACATGGGTGCACTTACGTACATGCAGGCAATATGCTCATACACATAAAATTTAAAAAAGAAGAAATATCTAGAATCACTGGTTTGAGCTTTTAACTTAAGAAATTAAAACACTGGGTGTGGGGGGTACACACCTGTAATCTCAGCACTTGGGAAGCAGAGGCAGAATGAGCTCCAAACTAGTCTGAACTACTTGACAAGAAAAAACAAATAAGTAAACAGGCACCTCAAACAAACAAAACCCAGAAAAAAAATGAAATTAAATTTTTGTTCTTTAAAAAAATTGTTCTGGTAGGTGTGGTGGCACATACCTTTAATTCCAGCCCTCAGGAGGCAAAGGGGGTGGATCTTTGTGAGACAGAGGCCAGCCTGGTCTACATAGTGAGTTCTAGGCCAGCTGAACTCCCCAGGGAGACTCTGTCTCAAAAAGAACCCCCCCAAAAGTGTTCTTTGTGAATTAATAAAATGGGCAAAACTTTAGAGAAGTTAAGATAAAAGACAGAGAAATCACAAATTTTCAGAATTGATCCAGAATAAGAGACATGATATTACAGTGGATTTATAGATAGCAAACAGGGGAATAGAGAATAAGGGAACTTATGAATATTTGAAGACATTAAAATTTTCAACTTAGATAAAGTGGACAAATTTCTTAAAAGATAAAATATAAAAGCTTGCTCAAGAAGAAATAGGTAAGAAACTAGTACTGATGGCTTTAGCATGTAATAATTTTCTGTATTCTTTTTCATGCTAAAAAGAAAAAGATAGCCCTTTATCTATTAAAGAAACTGAATTTGTAATTACACAAAGGAAATTCCACAGTTGTCCTAGTTTGCCATAATTACTGTGCTAAAACACTCTGACCAATACCAACTTGAGGAGGAAAAGGTTTATTTCACTTATATCTTCTAGATCACAAAGTTCATCAGGAAGTCCAAGGTAGGAACTCAGCGCAGGAACCTGGAGGCAGGAGCTGGAGCACAGGCCATGGAGGACCACTGCTTACTGGATTGCTCCCCTGGCCCATGCTCAGCCTTCTTTCTTGTACAACACAGAACAGCCTGCCCTGGGGTGGCGCTGCCCACAGTGGGGCACATCACTCAACAATCAAGAAAATACCCCAGAGACATGGTCACAGGCCAGTCCCATGGAGGAAATTCCCCAATTGAGGCTCCTTCAACTCAGTTGTGTCCAATTCACACTAAAGCCATCCAGTACAAGAGCCAAATGATCTTGTTAGTAAATTCAATTCTACCAAGCATTTCAGGAAGAAATGAGGGTAGTTCTACACATTCTTCCAGGAAAGAGAAGAGGGCGAGAACACGCCCCACCCTGTTCCATAAGGCTAGAAGTCCCTGACAACCAATCAAAGTTGTCCCAAGAAACAAAT
Source organism: Eospalax fontanierii (assembly GCA_035773235.1). Lineage (NCBI taxonomy): Eukaryota > Metazoa > Chordata > Mammalia > Rodentia > Spalacidae > Eospalax > Eospalax fontanierii. The sequence goes on along the minus strand of CM069524.1, from coordinate 147,622,338 downwards.
TGTACACCTCGCTCATGAATGCAGATGCAAAAAAATTCAAACAAAATATTATCAAACTGGAATCAGTAAGTAAGATCTATAATGAGTTTATTTTAAAAGCAGAATGGCACAGGGCTGGGAGTATAACTCAGTGACAATGCATTTACCTGGTATATGAAAGGGCCTGTACTTGATCCCCAGGTCTAAAAAAAGGTACAAATAAATAAATAGCATTACAAACAAGAAAGATAAATAAGAGGCAAAAGAAAAAAATTGTATGACAAAGGAAACATTTACATGCATATCCTAATAAATCACAATATCTAAATAAAATGAATTATCACTGAAACTGGCTGAAAACAGTTTTTTTAAATGGACCATCATCACAGATGCTGAATACAATAAAAATTTTTGCTGCTAAGTAAGACCTCAAGACTTACTCCAACATAGGAAAAAAAAGATACTGAATTTACAAGTCTAGTGTACACTGATACCAAAAGTAGGATCTTAAGAAGCTTAATATACAGAGATGGAAAACAAAAGGAAGGACTCAAGCATAAGACTTTCACTTCAGATATCCATGGCTACACTGCTGAGATTCCAAGCCCATGAGAATTAAACCTCAGGAAAAGGATGCACTCCATGACTCCAAGAGACAAGAAGTGTCCTTAAAGGCACTCCAAGAGGAAAATGCACCTCATAGGTCACTTGTCTTGGCGAACTACACTGTTATTTTGGGAGGAGGAATGCCAGGTTTCATGGAGTCCTCCTTAAGGAAAAGAACAAAAACAGGGCATGGTGGAACCTGTCTGTAATCTAATCCCAGCACTGAGGAGTTAGAAGCTAGAAGATTGCTAGTCCAAGGCCAGTATGGGTTATATGGTGACCCTGTCTCAAACAAACACTCATAAAATTATGGACACAAAAATGCCCATGGTTATTCTAATAACATTCAATATGAATGAAATTTCAACAGAGCAAAGTTAGAGTTAACATTGTGGCTTTGAATGAGTATGATTAAAGTACATTATTTTTGCAGTTTTTAAAAATGTATGTCTATGAATGTTTTGCCGGCATGTTTGTAAGTACGTCACATCATGCAATGCACATGGAGGTCAGAAGAGGCCATCAGATCGCATCCCTTGGAATTGGAGTTAAGGAGAGTTGTTAGCCTCGATATGGGTACTGGGAACCAAATCCAAGTTCTCTGTAAGAGCAGCCAGTACTCTTAACTGCTGCACTATCTTCTAGTCCCTAAAATTCTTTTGGTTTTATTTTGTTTTTGTTTTTTGTTTCTTTGAGACATGGTCTCCCTTTAGCTCCAGCTGGCCTATAACTTAATATGTAGAATAGGATAGCCTGGATACTCATAGAGATCCTCTGTGATTAAAGGCCTATGCCATCATGCCCAGCTCATTTTTGCAATTTTTACAAAAATAGAAAACAATGTAACTATCTTGCTAGGCCCTCTGCTAGGAACTGGAAGGGGCTGTGTATGTGGGAGACATGAAACTTAAGCTCTCTAAGTTTTAGGTAAACCCACATCAAGGCAAATTATTTGAGGCCATTTTCAATGGCTATAAGACACAAGATTACAAGACAGAAAATCTGGTGTGCTGGTAGACATTTTACTAGTGTAATTGATAGTCATGGTATTTTTCTTCTTTTTTTTTAACAGAAAACTCCTATAATGACCAATTTTATTTTAGAATTGAAATCTAACAAGTTTGGGTGAAAATATACTCTTTTTTTTCTTCCAAGAATGAAATGTATAGTAACTAAGGAAAAGTTTCTCAATTATCAAAAACACAGAAGGCAATATAAAATGTTAAAGGCAATCTAGTAAAAGATTCTTGAACCATAGAGTTGTTCCTTATATAAAAAATATATTATTGTAAGATTGTATAGAGCCATGTCTTCCTTCAAACATAAAGCAAGAATCTTTAAAATGTAATTTAAGTCTCCCTGGAGACTTCCCAAAGATGCTTACCATTTCTACATTTTCTGGCATAGCAGTATCAAGAGTGTTCTGAGGAGGAAAAAAGAGAAATAAATTCACTGTAACTTTGATACGTGTCCTTCCTTCCCCAGTTGTCTTCTGAGATGCTTCTTCTTCCCCTGACCTGCTTCTTCATATGAGAAGAGAATTCTTGAAGTACTCATGGAGGACCAATACTTGGGTAGTAGTCCTCTGCCTGCCCTTTAAGACATGATCCCTCTTGTTCAAGACCTTAAAATGTAGTTGGAGAAAGAACACTGACTAACAATGAAGGAGAATACAAATGGCAGCAGTGGGCAGATCAGTTAGGACATTACAAAAATAGAACTTGAAGTGGGTACTTCTTTTCTTTTTTTAAACTGGCACATTCATATAACACCATGCAATGTTCCTATACATGAATACACTGTGTTGTGTTCATGAAGTGAATATATTTGATTGAGGAAATATAATAATGATGTTGACAATTTATATCTAAGTAAGTCTTATATGATCTATAGTAAAAAAAAATCCTACCACTGTGACACATTGAGTCTGTGTATGAAAAACAAGTGAACCTAGGAGCAAAGACATGCCTAGACTCCCAGCACTTGGGAGGCTGAGGCAAGAGGATTTGGAGTTCAAGTTCAGCTTGTAGGATACATCATAACACCTTGTCTCAAAAAACCAACCAACACACACACACACACACACACACACACACACACACACACACACAAATGATGAGTTATAATGAGAGAACACTCCCAGTCCAGTGTGCTCTTTCTACTTGGTTATAAATTAGTCAAGTCATCCAAAAATATATTGGTTGGGAACTGACTATGATATATGGAATTGGTTGATTTAACAGCTGTGCCAGCCCTCCATCCCAGAACTGGTTGATTTAAAAGAAGCAGAAGGGTCTGGAGAGATGGCTCAGGAGTTAAGAGCATTGGCTGCTCCTGCAGAGTACCCAGGTTCTCTTTCCAGCACCCACATAGTGGCTAACAACCATACATAACTCGAGTTCCAGGGGATTCAACATCCTCTCTGTCCTCCAGGGCACTGCATGATATGGGTGCACTTACATATATGTAGGCAATACACTCATACATATAAAATAAAAATGATAAAATATTTTTAAAAAATAAAAGAAAAATAAAAAGCAGAAGATTATATATGGCCTTAATCAAGAAATCTGTCATCCAATTAATAGAAAACAACTTCCACACCTATCAGGATACAGGAATGGGAAGTATCAGAAAAGAGGGTCAATTAGTAAATGCTTTCAGTGTATAGAGAAGGAAGCCCTGTACTCTGAAGACATCCTCTGAACAGAAAGGTGTTTACTGAAGACTGCTCAGAGAGCTCAGCAATGAGGGTCCTTTCAGCTTTTGTCTCCTACACTAATAAGACCAAGGTTTTTTTTTTTTTTTTTCAGTGCTTGACACAATATGTTTTTATGTGTGGTACTAGTGATTGAATCGAGAGCTTCACTTATGCCAAGCTAATATTTGATCACTGAGCTCTACCTGGAGCCCAGAACACCTTATACAATATGTTTTAAAGGGGTGTTTAATAAGAAAATTATTAAGTGCATAAATAAGTGTATAAATAAGTAAAAAAAATCTTAATGTTTACTATCTTGAATCTTTCATTGTGAATCTTTACTATCTTTAATCTCTACTATCTTGAAGACATGGCCATTAAACTGAAATGTCACAGTCACTGCTTACTACGAAAAACAAAAAGAATTATACATATTCCTGTATATTAAGAACATCCCCTTTATAATGTAGTCTTGGAAGTTCAGTGAAATTCAAAGCACGAAAGGATTGTTTCATATCAGGCTAGGGTGGGGAGTTACCTATGGGACAGGAATCAGAACAAAGACCTTCCTCCAATCCAGAGAAATGTCTGGGTACGGTTTTACAGAGAGGAAACTCCCAGACAAGAGAGATACTACACTTCTAGCTACTTATGACATCCCTGTTTTTATTTTATTTTTTCTCACTTGATGTGTATGAGTGTTCCGTGTTCATGTACTTCAATGCACACATGTGCGCAAAACCCACAGAAGCCAGAAGAGGGCATTGAGTTCCCTGGAACTGGAGTTAAGGAAGGTTGTTTGCTGCTGGTTGCTAAGAATGGTGCTAGGTATTGAACCTGCATCTCTGCAAGAGCAGCAAGGGTTCTTAACTGCTGATCCATCTCTCTAGTCCCTACTTAATATTTTATCTGAAGTAAATCAGTTTTAGAGACACAGGGCACTGTCCCCACTGTCTTCTCTTAAAGCCTCCAAGTGGCCTCACTGGTCCTGAAATTTCACAGAGGATTTAGACTAAATATAGGTTATGGGTAGAGAGAAATATATTGGTTAAAAGAAGATGTTTCCTACCAGTTGAAACTGTTTGACTTTTTTCTTTGCATTTAGAGCAAACTGGGGGTGCTCCACCTCCTTGAGCCAAGTGTCCTTGGGCAATTTATATACTTCCAGCCAAATATCTCCAGCTCCTGTATTGGGAAACATAACAAGCATTGAGTAACTGCTAGCAGGCGACAAGTTTCTGCTGAAAAATGGCCTGTCTTCTCAGAACTGTTGGCCAGAGACCCAGGCCCTCTGCAATAAACACCCAGGAATAGAGACTTGGACAAAGTGAAGGGGATGTCATTGAGCAATGGTTACTGCAAGCCATTACTTATCAAGTAACTTGCAAGGAGAGCTGTTCCCCCCACCATCGTTATCTAAGGGAATCAGGGGATTCTCACACAACACTGATAGAATTGTGTTTTTAATCAAATTGTCTTGTTAAGTCCCCATGCTTTCTATGTTGCAAATAGTTCTCCTGACATTTTGCCCAAGAGATGTACCTGTCTTGGGAGGAAGGAGGCACAGAAAGAGGGGTTTAGATCAAAGAAGAATTGGAATTGGAACAGGCCCCAAAGAATTCTTCTGACCAGTTATTTGTTTGGGTTTGTGTTTAGTTTCAGAGACAGGGTCTCATACTGTAACCTAAAACTCGCGATCCTCCTGCCTCATCCTCCCAAGTGAGATTACAGGGATGTACCACCACGCCTGGTTAAATCTAGAATTATTTCTAAATAAAAGGTCTACAATGAAAGTTATTTGGAAGAGATACAAATCTGAGCCCTCCTCACAGTCTTTGAATGGCCTTGCCTTGGAGGAGGAAGGCTGCAAAATCTCCGCTTTGAGAGATTTCCATCTTTACACAGGTGCTTTGCTTGCTGGCATCATCCTGTAAAGAAGAGAGACACCAATAGAGTTAGGTGAAGCCTGTGAACTGGGAAGAGTATATGTCAGGGGCTCCTGTGGTTCTTACCAGTACAGAGGTCTTTTGGAAGCTTGGGATATGGTGAAATGCTTCACATTACTTCCCATCACTGTACAGGAATTTGACATGATGGAATGTAAAGAGATAAGACTTGCTTCACATTTTGCTCCTGGTGAGTCATTGTCCTACTTTGCTTTCTGTTACAGTGATAAAGCATCAGGACCAATGCAACTTATAGAAGGAAGAATTTATTTGGACTTATGGTTCAGAGAGATGAGTGTCCATCATGGCAGGGGAGGCACAGCAGGAGGCAGCTGTAGCAGAAAGCTGAGAGCTCACATCTTCAAGCAACTCTCAGGAAGCAGGAAGAGTGAGCAAGCTGGAAGTAGATCGAGGCTATGAAACCGCAAAGTCTGCCCCCCAGTGACATGCTTCTTCCGGCAAGGCAGTACCTCTGAAGCCTCCACAAACAGCGCCACCAACTGGAGCAAGCATTCAAATATGTGAGCTTATGGGAGATATTTCTCATTCCAACCACCACAAAGAAAAAAGGGTTATTTCATCTCCCAGGTTACAGCCAATCACTGAGGGAAGTCGGGGCAGGAATCATGCTTACTGGCTCACTCCCAGGCTCCCATTCAGTATACAGTTCAGGCCTGCATGCTGGGGGATAGCATTGCCCACAGCTTGGTGGGTTCTCTTACATCAATTAACAATGAAGAAAATGTCCCTTGCTTGTTGTGGTGGCACAGTTGCAGCACTTGAGAGGCAGTTCTCCATGAGTACAAGACCAGCCTGGTCTACATAGGGAGCTCCAGATCAGCCAGAGCTGCAGAGTGAGACATGGTCTCAAAAAAAAAAAAAAAAAAGGAAAGAAAGAAACAAACAAACAATGCCCTCCACATGCCCAACAAGCTAATCTAATGAGGAAATGCCTTAACTGAAGTTCATTCTTCTTATGTGTGTCAAGATGACACCCAAGATTAGACATCAAAATCATAAAAATGTTATCAGATCTGGCTTATAAACCCAAAAGTCTATGCTGCAACCAATTATTCAGTTGTGTCAAAATGAATTCTGTATGACACAGAAAACTCTTGTGGTGTAGAAAAAAAAAAAACTCTATCTAGACTATATTAGAAGCCGGATACAACCCTAGAATAGAAGCTGTCAGATCAGGAGCCAGTTGAGAGAAGCTCTGTAGAGTTATGCTATACCTTTAAGGATCTTAAAAACTACTAGCAAAACAAGGTAGTTAGACTAGTTACATTGATAATAAGCTCTTTAATTTGTTTAAAGAGAACTAGTAAACATTTTTTATTTATACATCTTATCAATTTCCTATAGAAAACTTCAAATATGCAAAAAGATAGAAAACTACATACTCAATCCGCCATATATCATAATATTCCAATATACCATTTTAGTACTCTACTGTGCCGTAACATGGCTCAATTTTGGCATCACAGGGCAGCATTGTTACCTCAAAATGCTGCATTGTACCAATACAGTGCTCCATGGTGCCACCACTATACTACATTGTGATGCCACAGTTCTCCATTTTGCAATCTTAATGTTGCCTTATGAAGTCACAATACTTCGGTGTGTCACCATAATACTGTTGTGATAAGATAATGCTCCATTGTGTCATCAGAATGTGGCAATGAGACATCACAGAGCTCCATTGTTCCATCACAGAGCTGTTCTGTGGCATCATAATGCTCCATTATAACATATTAATACTGCTTTGTGAGGGCACAATGATCCATTGTGCAGAGCTCACAGTGCTTTACTGTGTCATCACAATGCTCAATTTTGCTATCACAATGCTTCATTGTGACTTTGCAGTGCTTCATAGTGACATCACATTGCTCAATCATGCCGTCACAATGTTGCATTGGGTCAGGACAATTTTCAATTGTGTCACTAAAATGCTGCACAATACCATCACAATGCTCCTTTGAGCCATCACACTATTTCATTGGGTCATCACAATGCCGCACTATGCCATCATAATGCTCCATTGTGACCTTGCTATTCTGTATTGTAACATAACAGTACTCCATTGTTCCATCACACTACTACATTATGACTCCACAAATCTCTAATTTTGCCTATGCAATGCTACATTGTGACATCACAGGTCCATTGTGACAGGAAGTTTCATTCTATAATCACAATGATACATTGCGACATCACATTATGACACTGTACCATCACAATGATGCATTATAATGTGTCATCAGAATGAATCATTGTAACATTGTACTGCAACACTATGACATCACAGTGCTAGTTACTTCCCAAAGTCAATAAATTGCTCATTTTTATTTAAGTTTAAAGTGATTCCTGGAGACTGAAGAAATGGCTCCTGCACGTGGTCCAGGTTCAGTTCCCAGCACCCACAAGGCAGCTAACAACTGTTCACAACTCCAGTTCCAGGGGATCAATGTCCAGGGGATCAATGCCCTCTTCTGACCTCTATGGGCACTGCATGACATGTGTGCACTTACATACATGCAGGTAAAACATTCATAACCATATAAAATAAAAATAAATATTAAAAAATTAATTCTTGAATAGTAGCAAATAATATCTAGTCTGTTTTTCAGTTTCCTCAGTTGTTTTCATGATTTGTGTTTTCAGATCACAAAAAAAACTTTATCACATCAGGAGACTAGTAGGTTTCTAATGATGTTTTCAAAAATATCTTGTTTAATATTTTTTATTTTATGTGTATGAGTGTATTACCTGCATGTAGGTAGGTGTTGTGCAATGCCTGTGGAGGTCAGAAGAGGGCGTTGGATTCTTCTAGAACTGGAGTTATGGACAGTTGTTAGCTGCCATGTGAGTGCTGGCAATTGAACCCAGGTCCTCTACAAGAACAGTTAGTGCTTTTAACTACTGAGTCATCTTTCCACCTTCTCTAATGATGTTTTAAGGTTGGTAACTGAAAATAGGTATTGTTATCCTGACTCATCATCAATAAAGTTCCCATAAGCCACTGGTGGTCACAGTCACTTATCAAAATGGCTATAAAATTAAGAGCTCAATTCTATCTAACATTCATTCTGCATTTATTAAAATCCTATAAAGATTTACATCAATTATTTGGCCCTGAAATATAATCCATAGTCAGGTGAGATGACTCAACAGATAAAGGTACTTGCCCAATAAAACTAATGACCTGAATTTGATACTTAGGACTCATGAAAAGGTGGAAGTTCAGAACAGACTCTACAAAATTAATCTCTGATCTTCACATGTGCCCCCAAACATATCAAACACATAATAATTTTAACTTAAATACAGTCCATTCAGAGAAATAAAAATAAAATCTTAACTCTTTATTTTTTTCCAGAATACCAAGTTTGTGCCCTAGCAACCTACACAGGTAACAGTGAAGTTTTCAAATTACAGGTGGTTGTGGATGTAGCTCAGAGATCGAGTGCTAGTCTATCACGCACTAGGATTGAATTCTGAGCACCAAGTTTTTTTTATTTAAAATACATATTTAAATTTAGGAATTTATTTAGATAAATTTAGACATTTTAGTGAGTTTTCTTTTGGTTCTAACTCACTGATTTTCATAATATTTTGAGAATTTCATTCAGTGTGTTTTGATCATATTCATGCCCCTTCTCCCATCTCCTTTCAGATCTACCCCAACCTTCCTAATCAACTTTGTGTCCTCTTTTTTAAAAAAATATTTTATTTGAAGCCTGAAGAGATGGCTCAGCAGTTAAGAGCACTGACTGCTCTTGCAGAGGACCTGGGTTCGATTACCAGCACCCAGATGGTGGCTAAGAACCATCCTTAACTCCAGTTCCAGGGGATCCAATTCCCTCTTTTGACCTCTGTGGCATGCACGACACAGGTACATTCACATACATACAGGCAATACACTCACTCACATAAAATAAAAATAATAAAATATATTTTAATTTTTAAATTTATTCTTGTTTTATTCTTATGTGTGTGAGTGTATTGCTTGCATGTAAGTGCACCTGTGTCATGCAATGTCTGTGAAGGTTAGAAGAGGGCACTGAATTCCCTGGAACTGGAGTTACAGGCAGCTGTTAGCCACCATGTGGGTGCTGGAAACTGAACCCAGGTAATTGGCTGCAAGAGCATCCAGTGCTCTTAACTGCTGAGCCATTTCTCTAGGCTACTCTTTTCTTTTAAAGTTCATTATTGCCAATTTGTGTTGTTCAAACACTCTTTGGTATAGGTCCATCCTCTGGAGCCTTGTTGCCCTATCAGCAGACATACCCTTAAGGAAAACTGACTCTCTCTCTCTCAGCAGTTATCAATTGTCAACAGCTCCTCAGGTAGGGGTGGGACTCTGTGCCCACCCCCTCTCCATGCTGGGATTTTGTCTGGCTTGCCTTTGTGCATACTGTCACAATTGCTGTAAGTACATAAGTGGCCTGTTGTGTCTAGAGAACTCTGTTTTGCAGAGTCTCACTATGTAGCCCTGGCTGGCCTGGAACCTACTATTTAGACCAGGCTGGAACTCATGGAGATCCACCTGTCTATGTTTTTACTGTGTTTGAACCCATTAACCATACATTTTGGTAATGTCTTTGCCCAGTTTAGATAATTAATAGTTAAATGCTAGTCTTATGAAATGAGTTTCTTCTCTATTTTTTTTTCTTGAGAGCCTTGTAAAAGATAAATTAATATGTAAAGATAGAAATGTTCAATACATTACTTGATGCACTTTGACATTATATAACTCATTTATGGTACAGTATCATTAATCTGAAAAATCACCTCATGCCAATTTCACTAAATTTCATACCCATACAACCAATTTTCTGATATTCATCACTAATGTATATTAATATTTCCTGTGTTTTTAAAATTTTTAGTTTATGTGTATGAATGTATTGCCTGCATGTATGCAAGTGCACCCACGTCATGCAATGTCCATGTAGGTCAGAAGATGGTGATGGATTCCCTTGGAACTGGAGTTAGAAATGGTTGTCATCCCGTGGGTGCTAGGATTAGAACCCAGGTCTTCTGTGACAGCAGCCAGTGCTCTTAATCACTGAGCCATCTCTCCAGGCCCCAACTTCTCTTTCTGAACCTTGACATGGTTCCACTATACCCATCTGGATGGTTCATGAAGATATGCTTTCTTCATCCCATTCTGAGGCATTCTTGTCTACTCCCAGAATCTTCTAATAATCTTTCTGCCGCTCTTCTTCCATTCTAGATGTGCATTTTTAAGGTATTATGTTTGTTTGTTTCTTTATTTATTTAAAATTTATGTCTATGTGTCTATAAGAGTGTCCCATGTAGATGTGGGTGCCCAAGGGGACTAAAAGAGAGTGCTGGATCCCTTGGAGCTGGAGTTATAGGAGGCTGTCAGATACCTGATAGGAGTGCTGGGAACTGAACCCGGGTCCTCTGTAAGAGCAGCACAGTCTTAACCACTAAGCCATCCTCCAGCCCCTGTCAGCATTCTTCAATTTCTGTTTTGCCTGGGCATTTTAATGGTCCCATTCTAAGACTGTCTGGAAACATTCCCTAGTGAGAGATACACTTGCCTTCTGAGAGATGTCTTCAGACAAAACTTAAATCCAGTCTCACTGACTGTATCTTAAGGAGCATCACAGAACTGTCTAAGCATCATTGATGTGACTGCTCAATTACCATTAATAGCATTTTAAAGTCACATATCTTTATTGCACTTACATAATAGTTACAGCATCACTATAGTCTTTCTTGGTATAGTATGCATTTCCTTGTTCTTTGATAGACTTTGTTTCCCTCTTTGCTTCTTCATCCTCATTATGTCATTGCACTCTGTGGCAGTGCCATCTTACCACCAGGACCAGATAGACAGGTGAGAAGAGGGTATTTCTTTTCAATCTAAGACAGTCATTATTAAAAGTAAATTTAATTTGCTACAGTTTTATGTACTCTGGATACAAGTCTTTTAGCAGGTGTATGCTTTGTAATGACTACAACTTGATGTTTCCAGCTAAAGGTAAAATAACAAGAACTCACCGTTTCATTGATGGTTTTGATTAGGAAAAGACTGTCCTTATAAAAGTAAAACAATCTAACGATACCTGGAACAGAAAAATAAGTGAGAATGTGAGACTAGGAAGCCAAGAGGAGTTGGGGCTTTGTGTCTGACTCTCTGAACTCATCATCCTGAGCCCATGTATTCATAGCCTCCACATGGTCTGAACTGCTCTTAGTCTCCCAGCCTTCCTCCGCTCTATTTTAAAATATTCAGGTTGTTCCCTCTTCTGGTCTCCTCTCATCTACCCAGTATTATCCACATTTCTTGGAAGTCTCTTGTAAGCATATCAGCGACACAGTCTGTTCCTTGACTCTCAGATACCTGTTTTGGCACATGACTGCTTCAAACTGTTACCCCACTTTCCTATGAAAGTGATGGGTTCCTTGAAGGATTCATAGATCCTTTGAGAGAAAGTATCACCCTTCACTGTTCCATGTGCCTCAACTCCCATGCTCCTCAGGTAGTAAATTCTGTTGAATAAATAACTAATTCAGCATGTGACTGTCACTTACTAGGACTTCTTACTTTAAATGCCTCCCTGTCTTTGTACTCATGATATAGACAGATCACATAAAGGTACCTGACCCACTGTGGGTGAAAGTTTAATAAAGATTCATGGGATATCTGCTCCATGATACTGAATATGCAAGGGACACCAAGGCAGTGTGCCTTCAAATTCATCATATAGAGGGTTACACAATCCTGAAATCACTTGTATAATGGAGCACATGGAACAACATTCTTCCTTTAGCCAAACTCCTCCTGAGTATCCCACACAGATATCCTCTGGTGCCTCAGATCTTGTACTTCAACTCATGCCCTGAACACCCTATTCTCTTGTCACTGTCATCAGTGAGTGGCACTGCCATCCACCCTGATATCTAATGCACAGAGGCATCATCATCATCTGCACTGCCCCCAGCATACCTTCCCATTCCCAATATGTTTCATCACTAAGTCTTTTTATGAGGAAAGGATACTGAGACAATGTCTCAAGTAACCAGTCTAGACTCAAGCCACTATGTAGCTGAGGATGACTTTGAATTCCTGATCTTCTTGCTTCCACCTCAAGTGCTAAGATTACAAGCATGTGTTAGCACTCATCACTAAGTCTTCCTATTATACTTTTCTTTTTTACTTTTAAAACATTATTGCATCTTATTTATGTCAGGGGAGAACTGCATGCCATAGCGTACATATGTTATGGTCACAGGGCAATTTGAAGGAGTCTGTTCTCCACTTCTACCATGTGGGTTCTGAGGATCAAATTCAGGTCATCTGACATGACAGCAAGCACCTTACCCACTGAGCCATCTCCCTGGTCTTCCCTTTTCATTTTTAAGCTTTTTGTTTTGAACTGATTTTATACTTGGATAAAAGGTACAAAAATAGTACAGAAATTCCCTCTGTATCGTTCCCCTATGTTGGCATATACATCACCACAGTACAGTTTTCTTCTCATTTTAACAGCCCCTGCCTAGCTTAGACCTTTGTGATTTCTCTCCTAAATGAAAGTAGCAGTGTTTTCTGGCCTCTCTGGTTTTGACTTCTTCAACCAAGCTCCTGCCTGAGGGTACTTCGTGCCTGTGTTGGTCAAGCACAGTCAGCTGGGAAGCAGGATCTTTCTGCGCCACTTGTCCCTGCTCCCTCTCTGACTTCCTGGCCAGTGCTGATGCTTGCCTTCTCATCCTAACAGAGTAGGGACAGTTTCAGCATGTCACTGAAACAAGAGCGGCAGGAGGGAGCCCAGGCCTTTGGGCTTTCGCAGCAGTTCACCCATCCAGGACACTGTCTACAATCGCATTCCTTTTCCTCCAGCCCATCTCTAGCTGAGGGAGAAAAGTCAGAATGATTTATATGACTGACAAGACTGAATATCGGAAGGGTGTGGACTTTGGAGCTACACTGCCTGGTTTGAAATCTTGTGCCGATTACTTCTGTTACCTCAAGGAAGTTCTTCAACCTCCACACCTTAGCTGCCTCTTCTGAATAGGGATGATGATAAATTGTTCTTCTCTTAGACAGACGTAACCACTAAATAACATATGAGAAATGTTGTAATTGCTCTGCAGATACCAATTACTACTATTTGACCAGGGACAACTCTCCATGTCTGACCCTACTCATGCTTGGAAGGAGATTAAACTGAACAACAGTACTATAGGTACCTGTAAACTAATCTTAAAAGAGGAATATGAAGAACAAATACCCATTTCATCCACAGGAGCAATAAGTACTTCATTCCCCAAGTCTGTGGCCCAGATGGAAGTGACATCAACTCTAAGCTTCTCCCAAACATATATTCTTTTAGCATTGTATAGGCTATATATTGAGAATCCTTTGACTCCTCCAACAAACAGATAGTCTTGGGTAATGGCGATACCACCAGGCATTTTGTTGAGCTGGGAAAACACACATGCAAAGACAAAACTAATTACTTTCAGCTGTCGATGTCTTCAAGCATTATGAGCTACTTTTTCAAAGGGAGGGTAGGGCTCATCCTAGACCTATCATTCCCAAACACAGTGCCTCTATAAAATTCTTGCCCTAAGCATTTCACTTTTAGGGGAAAGAGGCCAGAGAAAACAAAGGAGTTGAGAATAGATATATATTTGGAACATGAGCACAACCACAGGTCCTGTGCTTTATTCAGTCTAGTGCATTATGGGAAGAGCAACACATGAGGTACTGGCAATTCTCAACAGTCAAGCATTTAAAAAGAGAGAGTGGATTGATAAATTAAGAAAGTTTTCAGGTTGAGCATGGTAGTGGATGCCACTTAAGGAGGCAAGAGGCAAGAGTATCTCTGCAAGTTCAAAGCCAGCCTCATCTACATAGTGAGTTCCAGGTCAGCTAGGCTAGGGAAAGACCCTATCTCAAAAAGACTAAATAAATAAATAAATAAAGTTTTCAATGTTAATAGCAATATAAAAGGCCTTTGTGTAATCTTCACCTAACCAGAATTCCCCAATTCCCCAGGCAATTCACCAGATAGATCTTTTGATCAACAGCAGCATGCCTACAGTCTTCCAGGAATGCATTTGTGCTGTCGAATGGGAGGGTTCTGGTAGGAATTCCTTCCTTCCTTTGATCAGATGTTTTCATTTATTAACACTTAAATAAGAAACAGGAACTCTTGTTTATACCTGGATTTCTGCAGCTGGTGGGTAGATAGTAGGTAGGATCCGCTTGGTTTCAACCTCTCTCATTGCCTCTCTCTCTTCAATAACTTCCCATGACCAGTCAAACAGAAGGTTCACCAGCTTGTTGATCATTCGATAAGGCTGAGGCAGGGAATCCAGCCCCTCATCCATGGCCCAGAAGACATAATCCTTTTCATCATCCTTAGGCCAGTCCACCTCTGTTGGGGATGGAATCTCCAAAGGTCCTTTTCCAGCAAACGCAGGCACCCTCATCGTCTGAGTTCGACCTCCTTTGGAGGATGACATTACTGAAGGTGGCACTGAGAATTTCTGGAGAATTCTGAAAAGCTGAGAAGCAAAGTGAGCAAGAACATTTTGAGAAAAAGATAAAGAAGAAGCTAGCCACCATCCTTCTCTAGTACAATGTCCTATGTAGACCATTTATCTCAGAGACTGGCCCTCCTTACTTAGCACAGGATTGTTACCACATTCCTAGGATATGGTCTTCATATTCATGAGCATATTGGAAGGGACAGGTGTCTTACACATGCCAACCCAAAATGATGTGCACTGTAATGGAAGAAGGAATTTGGCATCATGTTCACCTCCTGAAAGGACAACAGCTACCCTTTGTTACTAATACCTTCCCCAAGGTTTTCTGCCTTTGTAAACGGCTCCTGTTCAAGCTAGAATTCTCCCTTTTTCCCCTCCCTCAGGCCCAATCAGACAGAGTTCACCACTTCTAACCTTTGTTGTGCAATTTGATACCTTTTCACTTTCTCACTGGTGACACCACAGGAGTTCTGTAGGCATGGGGCCTGTGAGAGTCTTCAAGGGTCTATGGAAAGGTCTGAGACATGGAAAAAATACTAAAAAGCCTATAAAATTGGGATAAATATTTCTAAAATATTTATGACTTATCAGTGTTACTCTGTATATGTATATGAGTCTATAGGAAGAAAAATAAACTGTTCTTCAAAAAACCTCAAAATTGGGGGCTGGAGAGATATCTCCAGCAGTTACAAACATGGCTGCTCTTGCAGGTTTGGTTCCCAGTGCCCACCTAACAGCTAACAACCATCCATAACTCCAGTTCCAAGGGATCCGAAGCCCTCTTCAGGCCTCTACAGGCATTGCACAACATATGTGTAGGTAAAATACTCATACACAGAAAACATAAAAATCACGAAAAATTTTAAAAGCAAAACAAGGAGGAGGAAGAATAAGAAGAGAAGAAGAAAGGGAGATGAGGAGGAGGAGGATTGAAGAAGAAAGGAGGAAGAAGAGGAGGAAGAGGAGGAGGAAGAAGAGGAGGAAGAGAAGTTGTAGAATAAGATGCTTAAGAAAAAGAAAAGATACAACATAAACTACTCAAAACTAGTGATAGAAAAACACTTAAAAACCATTTAAAAACCAGCCCAAAGTGAAAGGATATATAGAGCAAAAAATAAAGGATAGCAACAGGTTTCTTGAAGGAAGCCATTCAAATGATAAGACAGTGGGGCAACATCTTGAAAGTACAGCAAGAAAACATTGCACTGGAATCCTATACTCAGGAAACATATCTTTCATTAAATGAAGGTGAAATAAAGGATTTTTTTAGATATACAAAGTTTAAGTCTGGGCAAGGTAGTTTACATCTTTAATCCCAGCCACAAGTTCAAGGTCAGCCTGGTCTATGTGGCAAGCACCAAGTCTGGACTACAGAATGGGACCCTGTCTCAAAAAAGGGTTGGGGTGGGGCTGGAGAGATGACTCAGTTGTTAAGAGTACTGGTTGCTTTTGCAGGGAACCTGGGTTTGGTTCCCAGCACCCTCCTGGAGGCTAACAACCTCCATAACTCCTATTATTTATATCTTTAACAAATAGCAAAATGTATAAACAGGGGCTAGAGATGAGTCAGTGGTTAAGAGTACTTACTGTTCTTGTAAAGAACTGGAGTTCAGTTCCCAGCACCCATGTCAGGTGGCTTAAAACCACCTGTAACTCCAGCTTCAGGGACTCCAATGCCCTCTTCTGGCCTCTGCAAGCACATGCACACATGTGCACATACAAACACACCCACCCACATATACACACATACATAAAAATAAAATAAATTTTAAAAACCAAAAGGCTAGAGGGATTGTTCAGTGGTTAATAACACTTACTGCTCTTGTAGAGGACCTGGTTCTATTCCCAGCACCTACATGGTTGTTCACAACCATCTGTAACTCCAGTTCCAGAGATTCTCATGCCCTCTTCTGGCCTCCCTGAACACTGCACACACATGGTAGGCAAAACAGTCATACACATAAAAAATAGAAATAAAAAAATCTTTAAATAATCTGTATGTGGTGATGAACACCTTTAATTCCAGCACTTAGGAGGCAGAGGCAGATGGATCTCTGTGAGATCAAGGTCAGTCTGATCTCCACAGTGAGTTCCAGGTCAGCTGGGGCTATAGGGAGAACCTGTCTCTAAATAAATATATTAATTAATTAATTAATTTAATTAAATATACGAATAAATAAATAATTTAATGTTTGAAAAAATAATAATCCAAGTGTGGTGATACATGCCTATAATTCTAGCTTGTGAGACTGAGACAGGAGAACCATGAGTTTGAGGCCAGCCTGGGCTACAGATAAAGTTAGAAGTCAGCCTGTACTACATAGACTCTGACTCAAACAACAGCAATTAAATGTAGTGAGGGGTTAGTAACACAGGTAGAAAAAATATAACAATAATCATACAAAGTCTAAGACAAGATAAACAGAAGTATACTACTGTCACTTATGGTTGACTATGAACCATGAAAATAGCAAAGCAAAATTATAGTTAAAAAACTAACAAAGGAGATAAATATACTCACAAAAAGAATTGTTAAAAAAAAATAAGGAGAAGAAAAATGGGGCATGGTGGGTGGGTGCACACCTTTAATCCCAGCACTCAGGAGGCAGAGGCAGGTGGATCTCTATGAAGTCAAGGCCAGTCATGTCTATAATGGCAAGTTCCAGGCCAGCAAGGGCTACGGGGAGACCCCGTCTCAAAAGGACGATGAAAGGAAGAAAGAAAGAAGAAAGAAAGAAAGAAAGAAAGAAAGAAAGAAAGAAAGAAAGAAAGAAAGAAAGAGAAAGAGAAGGAGGGAGGGAGGGACAAATGGCAAAGCCTAACTATATCAGTAATCATATCAAATGTAAACACTTAAACCAAATATTAGAGAACAATGCTCAATACATGCTGTATATTTTAAGCACTTAAGTATAAAGATACATATAGTTTAAAACTAAAGGATGGAAATATTATGCTAACACTATCATAAGAAAGAGAAGCTATGTGAATATCAAACATGGGGCATTTCAGTGCAAAGAATAGGACCTGGTATTAAAATATTCATTCAGGAGGACATGAGAGTCCTAAATGTTAGGTAAGCATTCTACCACGGAAGCTTTTTGTGGCGCTGAGAATTGCACATCATTCGCAAGCATTCTATCACTGAGCTCTGTCCTGATCCTATTCCAAATGTTTGGGCACTGTTATGGATTAGATGTAAAGTACCTACACATGCTCACATGTTTGTACACTTGAACCCAGCTGGTGGGGCTGTTTTGAGAGGCTGTGGAACCTTTGGAACATCTGCCCTAACCAACAAAAGAAGGTCACTGAGGTTGAGCCTTGATTAGTGTGTCCACTTTTGTTTCCAGGTTCACTGACTGCCATGTGAAGCCACTACTTCTCTCTCCCTCAACAAGAACTGAGCTGTTCCTGCTGCTGTACCTTCCCATCATGAAACTATGAGCCAAAAGAAACCTTTCCACCCTTATGTCAGATATTTTGTCACACAGATGAGAAAAATATCTAAAACATATACCTAATAACAGAGAGCTTCAAAATTCTTAAACAAAAGCTGACACAATTTCATTTAAAAATAGACAAATCTGAAATGGCAAGATAAAGGTATTTGCCACAAAAGCCTGATAATCTTTATGTATTTTATGATAAACTTTATGTATTTTTGTGTATCTGTGTGGAAGGATATGCACATGAGGTCTAAGAGCACATCAGATCTGGAGCTGGAGTTACAGGGAGTTGTAGCCTCCTGAAATGAGTGTTAGGAACCAAACTCAGGTCTTCTGCAAGAACAGCAGGTTCTCTTAACCACTGAGCCATCTCTACAGCCCAATAAATAATTTTTTAAAAGTAGATAAATTATAGCCAGGCATGGTGGTGCATGCAGTGAGACCTTGTTGTTTTTTTAAGTAGACAAATCCACAATTATAGTCAAAGATTTCAATACATTCTGTTCTATTTATAGAACATATAGATAGAAAAATTAATGATACAATACCACTAGCAAATTTGATCAGCTTAACAATTACAGAACTCCTTCAATAACAGCAAATTATAATACAAATTCTTTTTAAGTATACATGAATATTTATCAAGATAAACTACATCCTAGGCCATAAAGCCAATTCTTAATAATTTGAAAAGAACTTAAGTTATAAAAAAATACATTCTCTGAACATAGCTGTTCTTAGAAATCAGTAACAGAAAGACATTTAGAAATATATAAAAAATCAAAATATTAGAAAGTGAACTAACATACTTCTTAGTACGCATCACTACTGTATACATACTAGAATGGCTAAAATAAAAAGGATGGGTAGAGAAGTAGAGTCACCAGACACTTGTATTCTATTGTTGAGAGAACAAAATAGTTCTTCACTCAGGAAAGGACTTGACAATGTCTTACATAGTTAAGCATTCACACATCATATCAACAATCTCACTCTTGGGTATCTAGCTTACAAGTAAAAAAAAACCTATATTCCTACAAAAGCCCATGTATAAATATTTATAACTCTGTACCTTACTTTTTTAATATTTGCTTTTAGCTGTGTCTGTGTGGGTATACGCACTCAAGTGCTGGTGCCAGTGGAGGCCAAAAGAGAGTGTAATAGCCTTTGGAGCTGGACTTATAGTCAGTTGTGAGTCACCTGACATGGATGCTGAGAATTGAACTCTGGTCCTCTGGAAGAACAGCAAGGATTCTTATTTGATGAGACATCTCTCCAGGCCTTCTATTTAAAACTTTTAAATATGGAAAATAGTTTGAATGTTCTTCAACAGCTAAATGGATAAATAAATTATGATATATATCCACACAATGGAACACCATTTAGGAATGGGTGGGAAGGGACTGTTGTCACATATGATATGAAATAATATCACAACTTCAATTACTTTAGTTCTTACTATTTTCCTGTCTCCATTGCTCTGTCCACATGATTATACTTGTATTTAAGATATAGCACTTTGGCTTCTGGCAGCAAACAGGCAACAGCTACTTGCCAGCTTGAGTTTCTCTAGAGGGATATCAGTATTGGAGAAAATCACCTTTCACTTTTGTTCAAGGAAACAGATGGAATGTATGGGTTTTGTTGTTGTTGCTCATGATTGAGATTCTGGCTGGCTTTCCTTTTTTTTTTCTTTTTTTTTTTTTTTGGTAACTGCAGCTTATGGAAGGAAACCAAAGCTCCAGGCTCATGTGAGCATACCACAGCTCCAGCTCATGAGAGGGGATCACAGCTCCAAGTTCATCTTCCTCCCTGGCCAGAAGAAGCTAGTGATGATGCATCTTCTTAATTGGAGTCCCATTTTGCCAAGAGTCTCTATCTTGGCTCTTCATTTTCTTTCTTGATTGCCAAGTCCTTTCTCACCTGCACCCAGCTTGTCACCTGGATAATTATGGCCAGGGGTGCGCGACTCAGTGGTTGTCCAGCCACTGCGCCTGGCAAGAGAGGTGCCGGGGGGCACAGTCTAGTCGGGTGCTCCTGGATGCGCCCACCACATAAGCCACCACACCCTGAGCTCCCAGCTAGCATTTTTAAAAGAAATGAGAAAGTAGTTTTATGGGGTTGGAGTGATGTCTTCGGAGCTAAGAGCTCTTGCTGCTCTTGCAGAAATCCAGGTTCAGTTCCCAACACCCACACTGGGTGGTTCACAACACCCTGTAACTCCAGTTCCAGGAGATCCAGCACCTCTTCTGACCTCCACAGGCATCTGCATGTGCATGGCACACATATATACACTCAGGCATACACACATAAAATAAACAATTTAAATCTTTTAAAATAATTTTATAATTCATATGGAATAACTAAAACTCATATGGGAAAAACTTAAAGTGAATCATTGACCTAAATGTTAAACTTCTACAAGAAAGGAGAAAACCTTTGCAATCTTCAGTTAAAAATTTCTTAGATTTCACATTAATACACAATCTAAAGCAGAACAAAACATCAACTGGTTATTTAAACCTTTCAAAGATAAATTTGTACTTTTCAGAAAAATTATTAAGAGAATAAAAGAAAGCCAGTGTGGTGGTGCAAACCTATAATCTCTGCACTTGGGAGGCTGAGGCAGAAGGGTCATGAGTTAAAGGCCAGCCTAGACTGCACAGAGAAACCCTGTCCAATTCAAAAAAAATGTACACAGACAGAAATATTTTCAGGTCATATATTTGATAAAGTAGTTTTGCCTTGACTGTTGGAAAAACTCAAAACTCTAATCCATTATTTTCCTAAGTAACAAAAGATTATACAGACACCTCACCAAAGAAATATATACATATACAAATAAGCACAGAAGATGATCAGTAATAAATGCATTAATGATATGAAAATTATAATCACAAGATACAACTACACAAATAACAGAATACCTAAAAGTTAACAACATAGGCCACAATAGCTACTGTTAAGAATGCAGAGTAACAGTGGGCACTGCATGCATGTGGTGTACTCGAATACATGTAGGCAAATCATGCATACACATAAAAATATAAGTCAAAAAGATTTAATGGGGCTGGAAAGATGGCTCAGCTGTTGAGAAGACTTAATACTCTCGCAGAAGACCTGGGTTCAGTTCCCAGTACACACATGACAGCTAACAACTGTCTATAACTCCAGTTCCTGTAGATCTGAGGCCCTTTTCTGGCCTCTGTGAGCACTGAACGCATAGGTGCACTTACATGCATGCAGGAAAAATAAACCCATAAAATAAAAATAAGCAAATAATTTTTAAAAGACTGTGGAAGAACTGGAAATTCTCATACATTGCTGTTTATAAAGCAAAGTAGTATAACTAGTCTGGAAAAGAATTTAGCAGCTAGCTATATATCTAACAGAGGATTAGTGTTGAGAATACATAAAGAACTAAAAAAGATAAACAAGAAAACAAATCACCCAATTAAAAAAATGGGTTCTGGAATTGGGCAGAGTTCTATTTTTATATTTTTAATATTTGTTCTTTGAGAATCCCATATATACGTACAAAGCATTCAATCATATTCCCTTCCTACTCCCCCTTCCAACTCAACTCCTATTAGATCCCTGCAATTCTGCTCCCAACTTCATGTCATGTTTTGTTTTGTTTTTAATAATCCATTGAGTCCAATTATTGCTGTCCATACACGCATGAGGTCATCCACTGGAGCATGGTGAACCCATCAGGGACCACACCCTAAAGAAAACTGACTTACCCTCCCTTAGTAGCCATCTGCTGTCAACAGTTCTCAGCTAGAGGTTGGGGTTCCTGTGCCCCTCCCCCATCCACTCTGGAATGTTGACAGGCAAGCTGCACAAGCTTGCTGTGAGTTCATGTGTATAGCAATTCAGAAGACACTGTTTAGCCCCAGTCCTTCCTGACCTCCGGTTCTTACAATCGGTCCGTTCCCTCTTCTGTGATTAACAGAGAGTTCTTAAAGAAGAAATACAAATGAATAGCAAACACTTTTTTAAAAAATTGTTCAATATCGTTAGCCATGAGGCAGATGCATATTAAAACCACTTTAAGACCCCACCACACCTCACTAAGAATGGTCATGATCAGAAATACAAATGACAACAAATTCTGGCATGGATGTAGGGGAAAGGCACCTTACACACTGTTAGTGAAAATGTAAACAAGTACGGCCACTTTAGAAGTCAGTTTGGAGGTTTCTCAAAAAAGTAGAAATAGGGATTTGAGAGATGACTCAGCAGTTAGGAAACTTGCTGTTCTTCTAGAGGCTCTGAATTCAGTTCCCAGCATCCACACCAGGTGGCTCACAACCACCTATAACTCCAGCTCCATGGGATCTAATATCCTTTTCTGACTCTGTGGGCACCAGAATGCACATGGTATACATGCACATGGATACACACACACACACACACACACACACACACACACACACACACACAAATAAAAATAAACTCTTAAAGAAAAAAATAGAAATACCATATGACCCAGCTATCCCACTCCTGGGCATATATTCCAGGGAATCTAAATCCTACTACAGAGTTACTTGCACATTCACATTCACTGATGCTCTATTCACAATATCTAGGAAACAGAATCAGCCTAGATGCCCATCAATCAATGAATGGATATGAAAACATGGTACCTAAACACATTGGAATTTTAGTCATCTGTAAAGAAAAATGAAATTTGCAGGAATGGAACTGGAAAATATACTGAGTGAAGTAATCTTGACCCAGAAAGTCAAATATCACATATCCTTTCCCCTATGTAGACCAAGGCTTTGAAGTTCCAGATTTGTTGGCTTAACCTGGAATATCTGTAGAGAACTAGAAGATACAAAGGGAGGGAGTGGAAGGGGAGAGGTCTTAATGGGGGTGAGGATGGTAGAAGACTTGTGATAGAAAATAGAGAGAAGGAATACAGAGGGTGACGAGGGTTAAACAGGGATGGGGAGAAGATGAAGTGCAGGAGAGGATTAACCAAAACTAAGACTATACGAAGAAAGTCGCATGCAACCTAATACTTGTATAAGAGTTGTACATAATTTGAAGAAGATTTTTACAGGATTGGAGAGATGGTTCAGTGGTTAAGAGCACTGGGTACTCTTCCAGAGGACCCAGGTTTGGTTCCAGCATCCACACAGAGGCTAACAATGTTCCATAATTCCATTTCCAAGGGATTTGAGGCCTGCTTCTGGCCTCTTATTGCATGGGTGCACTTACATGCATACAGGTAAAACACTCATACACATAAAAATAAAGAATAAAGAAATTTTAAAGATTTTGAACCAGCGTGAGTGATGGATAATGCTGATCCAAGATGCTCTGGATTATTAGATGAAAATTCCAATGCCAGGTATTGTTAAGCCCCAGAAAATTAACTGGGATAGACTAAACAATCTCCAGTGTCTCTACTGAGAAAATCCACCTTTCCAGTTTCACTAGTCAATCATTTGGTCACAGGACCACCTCTAGGGAGGCAGGTTCATCTTATGCTAAATAGATGGACAGAATAACTACTGTGTTGGGTAGAGAGCTTTTCCTGCCTGCAATCCCACCTCTTAGTGCTGTGCTTTCAGCCCAGAGTGTGTAGTCACTGGCCCAGTTAAATAAATTTTCTTTTGGTGTGCCTGTAATCACTGGTGCAAAAATGGGAGGAAGGCCCACTTGGCTAAAACCCCACTTGGTTGTATGTTGAAACATTTCCAGCAAAGATTCCACAAGGAAGTAAAATATGGGGTGAAATCATGTAGCTGCCGATAAGCCACTCGTCTGACCTCCATGCAGATTCTAAGCCTGCATGGCCTCATGGCTTTTGTTCTTCTCCCCTCCATTTTTGCCTCAGGGCATTTGAAACTACAAACCACTTGTCTATTGGAAAAAAGGAAAAAGGTTTTAAAAGCCATTTCTTTTCAGGACTTATTTCACAGACTTTTGGGTTTGTTTTTTTTCCCCCCACTGTGATAGAATGTGTAAATTGTAGAAGAGCTATAAGATCCATTAGAGGAGGCCATAAAAAGTCATAAATTCCTTAAAATAATCAACAAGCAAGCCTTATCAATTGGTCACTTGCTGGAGTAAGAAAAACTGTTTATGGAGTCAACCTGTTCCCTTTAGCACCTTGATATATTTGCTTGATCTTAGTCAGCTGTACTTAACAGCTTTCATATAAAAAACCAAGGCCTGTGATGACCATCTTGAAACTCAGCCACAATTTATTCCCAGCTCAAGACTGGAAAACAGTTTCTAGGAGGTCTGACTCCTTTTCTTTTTCCAGAAGTCTGCAGCTGAAACCCCCTCTGCAATCTTTTATTTGTTCAAAATCCTTAAACACAGAGTTAAGTAAAAATTGATATATGACTAATTGTTGCTCTTGGCTTTTGTGACCAGCTTGCTCTAGGGCACACTGACATGTATTCACAGTGCAGCTCAGGCAAGATGTGTGCTCTCAGAGCAACAGCCCAAGGATATGTGCACTGGACATAGCTTCCCAGTTTTTCTACTGTTTCTAGAGTTTCTTTTCCAGCAACAGCTTGTATACCTGTTTTAAGGAGACATTATTTTGGATTTTGACATCTTTTATATGGCATATTTGCTAATTTCTAAAAGTGACTGTTTTGAATTCTTACATTGTTTTACATAATATGTTTGTCAGTTTCTAAAGCTTTTCTAGCCATATGCCTTCAATACTAGCCAGGTACAAAGCGAGCTGGCACTTTGTGATGGCCAGACCTGGGAAATTCATAAGAATTTGCAGTACTCCAGGGCCAAACCTTACAAAAAACAAGCTGTTACCAGGACATAACTACAACAATGGGAGTTAAAAAGGAATAGCTTTTGAGACTGTTGTAAATGCCTTACCTCTTGGAAAAAAGGAAAAAAAAAGTTTTCAAAGTCATTTCTTTCCTGGGGGTTTTCTCCATCATGGTTCTGTTCATGGGTGAGGGAAAGAATAGTCAGAGGGGCCTGGAATTTGGACCCCAATCACCACTGGGCACCAAGCAAACAATGCTTAGGGAATGTGGTCCCAAGACAGCTGCTTTTCTAACTAGATCTAAGCATTTTAAATCTCAGTAAGCATGGAGAGTCACAGACTATGCCTGGATGAGATGTACGCTCTCAGAACGACAGTTCAATGCTGTATGCACTGGGCAGAGCTCCCCCCATTTTTTCTGCTGTTTTTGCAAGTTTCTTTTCCAGCAACAGCTTGTATCCAGGAATGAAGAGATCCAGAGGACATTGCTTCATATTTGCTGTTGGAATGGCTGGTCAGATACATGGATTCCCTTCCTTGGTTTGAGACCATGAATTCCTTTGCTTTGCTTTTTTGTTTGGGGCCTACGTAGCTGAGGGGCTTGTATCCTGGTAGGGGATGGGCTCAATTTTATCATGGGGTTCATTTTACCATGTGGCTTGGTCACTATTATGACTGGTGACCTCACCAAGAGGGAGGTAACAATGTGATCTGGTCTCCATCTTGGGTGATGACATCATTGATATGGGGACAGTAAATGACTTGTTTGCCATCTTGAAGAGCAACATTTTTAAAATGTTAGTGACCTCTTTGACCTTGCCACCAGCTTAATAAATCCAACCTCATGGCATAATTCAAAATGATGACACCCAGGAACTTACCAGTACTGCTGAACTCTAGGGGATCATGATAACCTGGGAATTCTCTGAACTGCAGGCATTTAATCATATGCACTAAGTAAGAGCGAATAATTCCAAACATACTCCCCCTTCACTAGTAAAGAAGTAGAGGATACAGATACACAAGCCTACTCTGATGATGAGGGATAGTGACTAAGTCAGTAGAGTCACTTTTTGTCATGGTCACTCATGAAAAAGGATAAGAGACTCTCCAGAGACTATTCTGGGGAAGAAAGCAAAGATATTTTGGGGAGATGTTCCAGAGTATCTTCTGTCTTACAGATGGGTAGTTGATTGTCTTTAGCAAAGGCTCACTTTGGCTGTATCCTTACCCATTTGGATCTCCCTTATCCACAGACCTTAAGAAAGAAAAACTGATGTTTTTCTGCACTCAGACCTGGTCTAGATATACAGTGGAAGACAAAATTTGGCCTGTAATGGAAAGTATAAAGGAGGGAAGGTATTTATTAAATCTTTCAGGTTGTCATCACCCTGGGTAGATATAAACTAAATGATTACGGGTATAAGTTTTCATGCATCTGATCACCTCAAATACAGCCAGAGAGGATCTCAGGTTTGACATTGGTAAGGACAGAAACTTCTGCCAGCCTGATCCTACTCACTGCCAAGTACCCATGACCTCATAAAGTTTAGGAATGTCAAGTGAAGTGACCTCCTAAAACCAAATGTTCTCTTTCTTGTCCATCCCTGTTCCCAATAAAGGACCCAGCAGTTGAGAAGACTTGCCTAGACAAATGTATACAGGTTATAAGAAGGAGAGATGGTTTCAGTACTGCTTGGAGTCACTGGACTTAATAGCTCCTCTCCTGTACAATGTAAACCACTGAGTTAAATTCTAATGAGAAACAAATGCCTTATGTATAAATCATATTGGTAAACTGTCAAGTGCTGTTTGAGCTCACTGAGAAGCTGACTCTGGAGATGGAATTGGCCCTCCCATTTCAGACTCAAGCCTATAATCTCAATATTTTCTCCAAGACTCTTGTCCAGGTTCAGGCTGGCTCCTGACCCTTGACAAGGAAAAAGGAGAACAAAACAGTCTAAGAGTAAAGGCACTGTGCTACTTATAATAACTAAGAGATAAACTAATGTCAACAGAGATTATTGTTATTTTCCTCATGGTATAAAATGTCTATAGCAAAAGAAGCTAATGAGATTCTCTATTTTGTCACAACAATGAGGAAAGTCACTAACACAGACTACAGACTAATGCAAATGTATAATAAATACAAAGATATATTTAACTACTTAATGAAAGAACCAACAGGATAGATTTTTTTAAAAGGACAATTCACAATCCACAGAGAAGATAGACAGCACCCTCTGCCCAAACTTCTTCAGTCAGTAACTAAAGCATCAGTTTTCCTTAAGTGATTATGCTGGAGTTTGTAAACTTCAGTTTGATGTTTTGTTATGTATCAGTTGCTTCTCTCTACCTTGTGTTTACACTCCTTCAAAACCTAAAGCAAGGTTTTGGTAGACCACTCACTGAACTACATAAATTAAAATGATTTTAACTGTTTTGTGTTTTCTATAAGGTTTACCTGGGAACTTATAAAGTACAGTGTGTACACAGGTAATTAATTTGTTACATTATCTTATATATTTGCATTCCATGTTCTTTTATTAAGATGATGCTGCACAGCACTCTTCTGAGCCAAATAACTGCTATCTCTATGACTTCAGCTTTACTTATTTGTAAATGATCATCACAATTGGGTTGCTGTTCCTTCATTAAAGGAGGGCTAAGCAGGGTCATTGGACCCTCACCTGAGTATCTAGTCACTCTTTCCAGTTAACTGTGTGTAATTCTGTCTTAATCACAAATTGTCTCCTGGATTTGGGAAGGAAATCTGGGGAAGACTAGGAAGAGAGGACTTGACCCGTGAAGTTACAGAAAAGACAACCTTCTGGCTGGATAAAGACTTTGTAGTGCAACTACTCTTAGGTCATCCTATCAGTAACATCTCACACATCTCTATGAGTAAAGTCATTTGTTCCTCAGGGAGAACTTTAATCAAACTTTGGTTTGACACCAGAACCTTAGAAAGGGGATAAACATTGCTTAGAACCCCAAGAAGAGAATTCTCACAACAGAAGGAAAATGTATTTCTTAATATTATTATGCCCTATGGTATTAAGAAAGAAAATGAGGTGAAAAAGAAAATGAAAATTTTTATTAAGAAGGATTTATGTATGAATATTATGACAGCTGGATATTTCCAGAAAAAAAATGAAAGTCTATGCAAGTGATTAAAGGTCTAAGTCAATATGGTATATGAAAGATGAGACAAAATTATGTATAGATAATCTTAAAATTTCTAAACTAATAGCTTAGTCAGGTAGTTTGAGGAACAAAATATATGTTTAGTCAAGGTTTATTCAAGAATGCTTTGTTTTTGCCCAAGCTTTATCTGCATAGCACATGGTAATTAAAAGAACTAGATTGGTGTAACTAACCTTCTTGGGTGTTTAACAACCATACTTAGAGACCTATACTAATCTGTTCAGAGGGATTTGAAATGACAATTTTTGTCTCTTGCCCTCAAAAGTCAACTAAGTCCCAGGGAACTATGGTGCATCTCTTGAAATGTCCTGTAACTGTGATGAGACACCTGTCCTGTTCAGAAAGGTCATGGAGACCCCACTAGAAGGACTCAAACCAGTGTCCAGTCTGCAAATAGGAGAGTCAGCACAGGAAAATGTTTCCTCAATGCTTCCAAGAGAAGCCAGGGTTGAGCAGGACCTCTGACTTGTTCTCACATAGATGGAACTGGTAAAAGGCCTAAAAAGCCCATATGACCCCTGAGGACCAGCTCCTCAACCGACCTTAAGAGTAAAACTAAATTGTTTTTTTGGACCAACTGCATGGTCTTAAACACCCAATATGAAAGTATATCCAAAGATTAACGTAATTGGTAAGCTCCTTTAAGAGTACAAAGAATTGTACTTCCCAAACATTAGGTTTAAGTTCATATAAGATGTTATTTACACAATTTCTCACTAACGATTTTGTTCTTAACAAGAAAATGCTGTTCAGATGTAAGACTTCAAATTTTGGCCTAATTCAACATTGCAGTATGTACCTACAGCCAAGAAAGATAAGCCCATTATAACTTAAAAATTAAATGACAGCTAATTTCTTTTCTCTCCCGGTCTAGAAGCCATTTAAGAGGGAACTTACACTCACTCATTCTATCCACTACAACAAGCTATCAAAGTGCCTGAAAACAAATCCTGACCTCAAGACTTTCAAGTCCAGCATTGGTGGCCAAACAAAAACAAAGAGGAACCCAATAGATAGATGCCCTTAGAAGCCCTCACCAAGAAATTCTAATGGACTTTAAATTAGATGTTTGAAATTTTCCCTGTTCTGACTTTTTCTAGTTTTCTGTCTAGAATGTATAATGCTAACTATTCTTACCTTTACTTCTTTATATCTCCCAGGCACCAGTCAAGGACTTTAGAGCTAAAAGTTATATAGTTTGGGGGCCTTTTAGACAGACTTACTGAAGGGGTACCCCAGTAGCCACAACCTGTGCCCCTATTCAGCATGGAAGAAGCCAGATTGGTCAGCACCCCAATTCCCTATTGACAATTAGGGTGACCTCTTCAGAAGATGCTGTGATAAGAATAGGAGTTAGAAATGGTCTAGGCAGCTTAGGCTAAAAAGACCCCAAAGAAAAGTAGCCAGTTTGGCTAAAAGCCAAAACATCCTTGTGCCTTTTAGCAGCCTACTCTGGACCGAAGGCCAGAAATGTCCAAAACTATTTGGGAGTTCTTATCTAATTCCTAAAAGAATTAGGTAACCCTAATTCCTAGGGTTATCTTTTCAGAGGGGGAAATGTTAGATAGCAAATAGCCCCATAAGATTTACTGGTAGAGACTATAAAATCTGTAATCTATCTGTTGGAAGACCCACCTTTCCAGTCTCACTGGTTTATCATCTGATCATGGGACCACCCCTAGGAAGGCAGGTCCACCTTAGGCTATGCTAAATAGATGGGCAGAATATCTAGTGTGTTAATGAGAGTGAACTTCTCCTGCCTGGAATCCCACCTCCCAGTGCAATGCTTCTGAACCCAGCCACAGACATGTAGCTCTCCTTTGTAAGTCTGCCCAATTTTCTGAACTTCTGCATAACTTTTAGCTCTAGGGAAAAAAGTCCTTGACCTCCTTCCTATTCTAAATTCTTCAGAAAAGCATAAAAGTGTAATCTCTCCTTTTCTTCTTCATATCCCTTTCTAAACCTACTTTTTAAAAACATTTTGGGCTGTCCCAACTTCTTGTATTTTTTACTTTTTCTCTAAACCTTCCTTCTCCCAGCCATGAGGTAGCCAGTCAGCCATGTGTCTGACCTCCATGCAGGCTCTAGACTTGCATGGCTTCTTGGCTTCTTTCTTTCTCCCTCCAGTTTCTTCCCCAAGGCAGTTGCTGAGATTCCCAGCTTACCTTCCCTGAGGATTTTTCTTTAAATTCTAATAATATTATCCTAAAGCTTCCATTTGGTCCATTCTTAATTCTTTTATGAATGAGAAAGAACCCTCTAGGGGATGCTCTTTCTCCCCATTTCACATATACCTGTCAGCAACACCTCACCCATCTCTATGAGTAAAATTATTGGTTCCACAGGGTGAACTTTAATGTAATCAAACATTGGTTTGAAACTAGAACCTTAGAAGTTGGATAAACATTGCTTAGTGCTACCAGGAAGAGAATTCTCACAACAGATGGGAATTTTATTTCTTAATGTTATTATGTCTCCTGGTATTAAGAAAGAAAATGGAAAGGAGAAAAATGATTTTAGAAGGATATGGGAATGGAAATATTTTAATAAGGATCTAGGCTGTGTGCTTTTCAACAGCCTACTCTGTGCCAAAGGCCAAAAATGCCAAAAGTATTTGGGAGCTCTTATCTAATCCCTAAGATATTTTAGGGATACCTCTTCAGAGGGGAGAACGTTAGAGTGGCAAATAGCCCCAGGAAATTAATTGGGATAGATTAAACAATCTCTAGTGTATCTGTTTAGAAAATCTACCTTTCCACTTTCACTAATCAATCATTTGGTCATGGGACCACCCCTACCAAGGCAGGTTCATCTTAAGTTATGCTAAATAGATGGGCAGAATACCCATCTATTAATAAGGTAGTGATTTTTTTCCTGCCTGCAATCCCACCTCTTGGTGATGTGCTCTCTAATTCTCGGTCCAGAAAGTGCAGTCATTGATCCAGTTAAATAAACTTGGCTGATTTGGAACATCTGAGTCTGAGTGGTGCTTCCTAGGGGCCTTGGCACCATAACAGTTTAGGCCACCTTCCTAGGAATTACTGGCCAGGAAGATCCTAGTGGTCCCCAAAACTATACAGGTTATAGCCAGTGCTCTTGGTTTACCACTAGAAGTGGATGGTAAGATCCTACTTTTGAAGATACCACCCACCTTCATTGAAGAATACAGAGAAACTATGTTGGAAGCAAGCTGCAACCTTCCTTCCTGTTGACTAGCCTTCAGTGTTGGATATTGCTATGCAGGCAGCTTTGGATGAAAAGTGAGCAATGGTCTTTCTCACCTTTGGACCCCGCATGCTACTATACCAACTTGTCAGGCAAAAGTGCTTACTGGTGTAACAGTGGCACAATTTTAAGGAGTAGTCAAGTGATTTCTCATTGGGTCTGAGGCCTGCTCTGTATGAGGGAGTTCATGTTCAGCACTCTGAATGTGGTCAAAGGCCCATGACTGGGGAAGTCAGAGGCACTAGCTGTGAACCTACTACTCTTTGTTTTATTAAATGAACATGTTGTTCAACTGCCTCCTAAATATTTACGTTTATATGCGGGGATGACTGCTGTCCTCAGCCTTGACTTAAAAAGCTTCTCTCCACAGAGAACTGTGTTAATGCTGAGATTCATGGCTGGTCAAGGTGTTAAAAACAAGTGACTGTTGAGTGCTCAGCCTTAAACAGGGTACCTATATCACACCCTCCCACCCCCACCAAGGCTCAGGGAGTATAGTGGAAGAGGAAGTGGAAAGACTATAAGAGCCAGGTATTGAGAAAGAGTGCCATTAAATTCTGTCTAAGGGGCCTGCTTGAACTCACAGCAGCTGCAGTCACCTGCATAGGGCCTGCACCAGACTGAATCCATAAACACTCAGTCATAAATGAGGAATGGGCTCATAGGGCCCCTTCCCATCCAGGGGAATTAATGGCAGTCCAGGCCTGCTCCAGGAGAGGAATCACTGTCTTCAGTGATGTAGCTGCTGGCACGTTACTAATGCTCCAGTGGGCAGATGTCCTCCCACCCACACCCACAGTGGGTGGTCCTGGTTAAACCAGTGGGTTTAATAAAGCAAAAAAAAAAAAAAAAAAAGACACCAATGTGAGATAGGGACTTGTTGAGAGGGGGAAAGGGACTTGTACGGGTGGGGAGAAGGCTAAGAGAGGGTGGAGCGATGAGTGTAACGAGAATGTATTACATACATGTATGCAATTTCCAAAGAGTAAATTCATAATATAAAGAGTTTGGAAGCTTCTTAAAAAGTTAAACATATTCTTAGCTTAATTCCCAGTCATTCCATTCCTAGAAGTGAAGCAGAGGAAAGGAAAACTCATGCAAGCCTTTCAATGGTTACAGCATCGAAGTAGAAGTAATTCAATGTTTTACCAAAAGGCATATAAATACTATTTTTTCAGTAAGAAAATAACCCAGCCATTTTAGAACACGAGTTGGTAGTTTCTTATAAATCTAAACCCTCCAGAAAAAGTTGTGGGATTCCTTTGAACTGGAGTTACAGAGAGTTGTAAGCAGCCTAATTTGAGTTCTGGGATCAGAACTCATGTCCCAGCTCTGGCACTGCTGACCCACCTCTCCAGCCCCTGTCCTTCTTCATTATCTCTTTCTCTTTTAGATACTGACCAATTTCCACTGGAAATATCAGTCTTCCCTGCTCCTCTTCTTCATCTCCCTATTCCACGTAGCTGCTGAGATTTAGTTTGTTGCCCTGTTGTTTTTCTCTTAAACTCTTGATAAAATCATTCTCCATCCTCCTTCCGAGTCAGTTTCTAAATTTTTGTATTAACAAGAGAAGGAACCCATGAAATGAAACTTGGATTTCCCCAGTAACAAGAGGAACTTGGGAAAGGGTGCCAGGCAAGAGGGACTCCTGGGCCACGGTACAGAGGAGGTAGCCCAGGTCCCTGCAGGGGTCAGGGGTGTAGCACAGCTGGACAGAGTAGCACAGCTGAGTGGTCCTGGCAGAGGCTTACAGAGAAGCACAGGGCTTCATATGTTGCCCCATCCTTAGAAAGGCACCTCTGAAGGATCCCTCAAGAAGAGAGGGTGGCAAGATGGAGGTTGTGTTTCATCAGGATATTTTCACCCTGGCCAATCAAAGTCCCTGCTGGAAAATAACATAAGGGAAGGAAAAAAGATGAGACGAGCAGACAGACTGTTAAGAAGCGGGCAGAAAGGAAGAAGGAAGCAAGTGTGGAAAAGATTAGTTACAAAATGAGTGGGGCTCCATCTTCAAGCTCCACAAAACAAACGTTCAAGTAGTACAATTTGGCTGTAATATCCTTTGCCTGTACTTTTTTAAATGTTGAGCCTTTTAAGATTTCCCCGGGAAGTAACCTTTCCGTGTTCAACAATGCTCATAGCAAATTCTCTCACTTTACCCTGCTCTCTGCTAGGAACACGCTCCAGGATAGAGTTGGCTTATCTCCGCTCTATTTCCTCCAGCAGGCCTGCCGCTGGGAAACGCTGCGGTCTCCAAGCGACTGAGGGGTTCTTGGCCTGATGAGACCACTCGGGATGCCAGCCAGGGATCCTGGGCACCCCAGAAGGCCTGAGGCTGGGGAGCCGGTTCGATCAGGGCCTCCACTTAGAGACCCAACGGACAATCGACAATCGGGAGCCTCCGACTCTAAGGTGTGAGAAGCACCTTTACATACCGGGCCTTGCAGCTATGCGTTGCCTTAGTAAACACTACTTCCGGCCACAACCGGAAGCCCGTCAAGCCAGGCTTCCGAAGGCGTATCCGCCAACACGTGGGCGTAGAGACTCGGCCCCGCCCACCCCGCCGTTCCCGGGACCCGGACCCTCCCCTGGGACTAGCGGCACCCAGAGGACCCAAGGGTGAGCCTGGCGTGGCGCGTGGTCGTGAACTGATCACCATGGACGCCTTCATCCGCTTCGCCAATCAGAGCCAGGGCCGGGACCGACTTTACAGGTGAGTCAGGTGCCGGCGGCCTCCAGCGCTGTCCGGTTCTGACCCGGTACTTCCCCTTGATGTTTGAAGCAGGTAATAGCAGGGATGTTGCCAGCTCCCGCTGAGGGAGCTTGGGACCAGAGCCTGTCTGCACCCTAAGTTCAATGGGGCTGGGCGCCCCAGCCGCCTCAGTGCCTCTGGCTGTGTGACAGCAGCCTGAGAACCCTCCCTGTCTCCTAACTTTCCCGAGAAAGGGAGACTGAATTCTTGCCTTCCAACATCCAAGACATTTCTTTTAGCGAGAAGCTTCGGGTTGGCTTTTGGGACGGGAAACAAAACACTTAACTGTGGTTTTGAATACCCTCCTTGAAGTGTTCCTAGAGAAAGTTTTACCTTCTCTAAAAAGTTTTATTTATTTTTATTTTATGTGTAGGAGTGTATTGCCTGCTTGTGTGTAAGTGTACTTGTGTTGTGCAGTGCCTATGGAGGTCAGAAAGAGTGTCAGAATCCCTGAAACTGGAATTAAGGACGATTGATAGCCTCCATGCCGGGGCTGGGAATCGAACTGGGGTCCTCTGCAAGAGCCACCAGTGCTCTTAACCCCAGAGCCTTGTCTCCAACCCCAAATTTTATCTTCTTTATCGTCGATTGTTGCCTAATCTATGTCCTTGAGATACTATGAAATAAAGGGTTTTTGTAAACTGTAAAAAACACAGTGTAGAAAACCTTAGACCTATATCTCCAGGGTACACGCTGTGCTATTGAAAGTGCCAGTGAGTGTTTAATATTTACTAATCCTCCTTCATGATGTGCCCCGCGCCCATCCAGGGATTTGACAAAGTCTTGCTCCCGTAATCATTTAGAAAAAAAAAATTTAAAACACAACGTAATTATTGTTGCAATTTTATTGACCAGCTCTTCTGGGTTTTTAAAGGGTCAAATGCTAATATAAACACACTAGTAAGAAAAGTCCTAATGATGATATTTTGAGAGACCAACTGTACAATGTTTTGCATCTATTATTTAACCTTCATCACAACCCTATGGAGGAGATACTTCAAATATCCTAGTTTCACAGATGGAGAAACTGAAGCAGAAAGAAGTTAAGAAGAACTAAGGTGGCAGAGTAGAAAGACAACTCCACACAGTTGATGCCAGCAACCACATCTTAGCCATTTAGCCATACTGCCTTTCTGATTGATTTGATAGATTTTTCAAAATGGTTACATTTCCCAGCCTTCTTAAGAATCTGTAAACAGGCTGGAGAGATGACTCAGTGGTTAAGAGCACTGCAGCCACTGCTGCCCTTGCAGAGGACTCCAGTTCATTTCCCAGCATCCACATGGCAGCTAACAGCCATCCATAACTCCAGTTCCAGGGGATCAGGCGCCCTCTTCTGAATGTACTTACCTACATGCAGGCAATACACTCATGCACATAAAATAAGGATAGTAAATAAAATATTTGTAAAGGAATTCTTTATAATCATGAACAAAGGGGCATTCCTAAAATAATGCCCTGTTTTCAGACCCAGTCCTATTCTTAGACCACATCTGTGAAAGGAAGGTGTGTGGACATGAGCAGCTTGAGCCTTCCAGCCATGGTCGTAATTGGAGAGATGGTCCTGTCCTCTTCTCCCCATACATCCCTCCTACCCTCTCTCTTTTTTTCTCACTATATAGCCCTGGCTGGCCTAGAGCTCACAGAAATCCTCCTGTCTCTGCCTCTGAATGCTGGGATTAAAGGTGTGAACCACAATGCCCAGCTTTCTTGCATCTCTTATTACATCATTCCCCCAAACTAGGTCACTATTTTGGAAAATGTATACTTTTAGGAAGATTTATTTATTTACTTACTTGTTTTTGAGAGGGAGTCTTACTCTGTTGCCTAGCCTGGTACCACAGTACTCTTGTCCCAGTTTCCCAAATGCTGGGATTATAGACATGAGCCACCATATCCACTCTGTGCCACATTTTTACTGAAAAGAATATTTCTATTATAAAGGGATTCAAATGCAGTTATGGGACAGTAGGAACCAGCACTTGTATTAAGTAGACTGCAGGTGAATTTGGGTGTTTGTGATATCATATTTTTTATTAAATTTATCACTAAGCCATTGTTATTTGCTGGCATGATGACAATCACTTTGTTGAATGTATAGTATTATTAAGTAGTGTTCTATGTATATTTTATGTAAAATACTTACTGGTTTTGAAAGACAAATATAAAATGCATTTGCTAATTTGTATTCTGATGTATATTTGGTCCTTTAGTTTTGAAAAATTAATATTCAGGACTGTGTGCTTTTCATTTCATTCTTGAGTTTGTTTCCTGTCACATAAGTATTCAGTTAAAACTATGTAGTTGAAGGGCTGGAGAGCTGGCTCAGCAGTTAAGAGCACTGGCTGCACTTGCAGAGGATCCAGTTCATTTCCCATGCCCA
The DNA here is from genome assembly GCA_035773235.1 of Eospalax fontanierii. Lineage (NCBI taxonomy): Eukaryota > Metazoa > Chordata > Mammalia > Rodentia > Spalacidae > Eospalax > Eospalax fontanierii. Next base: position 147,585,793 of record CM069524.1, on the reverse strand, counting down.
CTGGCAGCTAACAACCATCCATAACTCCAATTCCAGGGGTTCCAACACCCTCTTCTGGCCTCTGCAGGCATTGCATACACCTGTGCACTTACATACATGCAGACAAAACACTCGTAAAATGAAAATAAATAAATGAATTTTAAAACTATGTAGTAGAAAAGTTCATTTTAGAAATCTGAAAATCATTCTACCTTGGGGCAAATAGCAAGTGTGGATCTTTGTGGAACTGAGAGACATTGCTGTGCAATTTCCCACTTTCACTGTATCCATTTTTCTCTGGAGCTGTGAACTGCCTAACTGCAGTCTTTTACCTAACCTTTGTGTTGTATTGCCATTGCATGCTCTACCCTTTGGCCCTCCTGCAGAATAACTATTGCAGAATTTTGCTTTTGTGAGAGCTACTACATGGCAACTCTCAGAAAGTCTGCCTCAGCAAGATGCTTCTTTTTACCTTTAGAACATATGTTTCTTTTCCTTTTGCTTCATGAATCAACTTTTATTTGGTTTATAAATCATTTTCCTCATTTTTTTCCATTTCAGAGCCACTCAACACGCATGCATGTTGCTTAGATATTTGTTAGAGTCTAAAGGTGGCAAAGAGGAGGTGGTAATGAAGCTCAAGAAACTGGAGTCCAGTGTGAGCACTGGCCGTAAATGTAAGTACTCTGTCTCTTGAGGGACAGTGGCTGCTGGTTTAGAATCCTTGGCCTCGCTTCCTGTAATGTACAATATGCTTTCAAGGTTTTAATATCCACTCAACCAAGCTTACTTTCTTGCCTTATAACAAGAAAGGTTAAATGTTTTGCTGCAGGCCATGGACAGATATCCTTCTGTGTTCAGATTTGATGCCATACCGTATCCTTCTGCTTAATCATAACACAGTGTGCTAGATCATTTCCATTCTCAGACTGTCTTAGTAATCTCCACCATGAGTTTCTGGTTTGCATGAGCCCTTTGGTTCTATAGAAGAACAAACTAGCTAAATCCTAGACCCGTGCCTTTTCCTCTTCTTCTCTTTAAAACTATTGGAGGATCTGAATGGATACTTTTTTAAAACCATTTTTATAAGGTGGTTTCATGTGAAAGGCAAAACGTGAAGTCAGGGGTTTTCACTGACTAAAACATTTTCATAATTAATCATCCTGGGACTTCCCATGCTTTTAATAAATACATGCCTGACTCCATTGTTTGATGACCAGATGTGATAGTAGTCCATTGTTTTTGACTACCTATTTCATAAAGGAGCATTTCTTAGGTGTATGGGAGAAATAATATCATCTGCTATAAATAATAGTACCAAATATTGTAGCTATAGTAAAAGAAAAGGTATTTTGAAGGAGCTAGGATGTGAGGTGTGGTTAGAGAGACAGAAAGAGTATTGTGGAAGGAAGATTTCCTCTAGCAAAGGTTCAGGATTGTTACGAGTAAACCATTGTATTGGAGGATCAGTGTCAAACTAAGAAATGAGTTTGACAGATTAAGACTCACCTTGTCATATAGAGGGTGGTGAAGGATTGAGTAAGCATTTCTGGATGGCTTTGAAGGCCAAGATTAGAAACTCTATCTTCAGAATGTCATTGCTGAAATGTCCTTTAGTGTTTCACTGCTCTTGAAAGTCTAAAAGATACTTATTGAATATCATTCAACCAGCTGGTACAAGAGCTGGAATGAGACCCAGACCTCAGGTATAAGCAGCCATTGCATATAGTGCTCTATATTAGTGCCACCTGAGATAATATAAAGTACTCTGAGGGTGTTTGGAGAGAAGCTCCTTCTGGGCAGTTATTGTGTCATATAACCCATTCTTTTGGTGCCCAGTAAACACTTGTGAACGGATGATCTTTGATTAAATTGCGTGCTTTCATAAGGAGATGCTATTGCAGTGGTTGATTAATTCAACTAGAAGCTCCATGTGACAATATTAATTGCTCTATCCACCACATCCTACCATTGCTGCTTTGTCATCTTCGGTAGTTACCAGAGGAGGGCTGGATCAGAATAATAGCAAAATGATAATGGTATCTCTTTTTGTTTTTTCTTTTGTTTTTCTTTGTCTTTTGGGGTCTCCCTGTAGCCTCTGCTGTCCTGGAGATAATGGTATCTCTAAAATGGCAGTCTTTTACTGGGAATTAAATGTATAAGTTTGTTGAATCTGGAGTTCATGTTATGCTAGCTCTTCCTTCTGAAGAAGTGTAGCTGATAATATTCAAATGTAACAATCCACACTCATGATTAACCTTATCTGGAATATGCTAGAAGTCAGTGTTAAGGCCCTCGCTGGCATGGAGGTGATAAACTTTAAAAGTCATTATCTTTTGTGCCTTGAAGAATCATTGTATGGGTGTTTGACATGCTGTAAAGTCCTTTACTGAGCTACGACTGAGCCTTTAATAATCATCAGCTGTTAAGATCCAGTGCTGGCTCCTTAACTTGTTGCAGAGCTTCTACCTTCCCACTAAGTACAAACGAAGCTAAGCACTGACTGTGGGTTCTTCTTACAGGGTTCAGATTAGGCAACGTGGTCCATGCCATCCAGGCAACCGAACAGAGCATCCAAGTCACTGATCTTGTGCCCCGCTTATGCCTCACATTAGCCAACCTGAACCGTGTGGTTTATTACATCTGTGACACTGTCCTCTGGGTGAAGAGCGTGGGTCTCACCTCTGGAATCAACAGAGAGAAATGGCAAATGTGGGCGGCCCGCCACTATTATTGTTTTCTCCTCCTGAGCCTGGTCAGGGATCTGTATGAAATCTCCCTGGAGATGGGACGGGCTGCACATGAGAGAGCTAAGAGAGAGAAGTCAGCTTCCCAGGACTCTCTTGGGTACTGCGTGACTGATGAAGTAGCGGAATGGCTCCAGTCCTTGCTCCTACTTTTATTTCGATCTCTGAAGCGGCATCCTCCCTTGCTGCTAGACACAGTGAAGAACTTCTGTGACATCCTTATCCCTTTGAACCAGCTTGGGATCTATAAATCCAATCCTGGTATCGTTGGACTTGGAGGTCTTGTGTCTTCTGTAGCCGGCCTTGTCACTGTGGTGTATCCTCAGATGAAGCTGAAGACCCGCTAGAGTGTTTGGAGGCTTTAAAACTGATATCTTAGTGGAACTGACATTTGTGTTAGTCACAAACAATGTCTTACTGTACTTAAGTTTTTAATCATCTGAATGTCATGAACCTGTGATGTGAGCAGAAATGGGGCCAAGAACAGAGCATGAAGATTAATAAGGCTTTGAAATGCTACAGTAACTTCTGAATTTTTGATTATTTTCCTTTTGATTAACATCACAGAGCATCTTTACTATACATAGTAAGAGATTAGTGTTTGCTGAATTAATGAAATTAAAAGGAAAAATTTGGAAAAGATCCAATCAGACTAGTAGTGTGGGTTGGGTTATATAGGTCTTTGGTTTCACACAGGGCTAGTGCACAGCACTCTAAGCTCTGGTAAAGGCCTTCTTTTCCTTCTGTCAGTTATTAGCTCTCATCCCCAGAGATGTCCCTAGCAGGATGGAGGGGAGCTGGCCTTTGGGCCTTTGGGCTGTTGGCCCTGGTTATCGTTGCATTTGTGTCTTTGCTGTGTTCAGACACAGAAAAGCATTGATACTTTCAGGGTATAGACTGTGTCTATGGGTAGAAGGCTTTTTGTAATGCTATGAGTAAGCAAAAATGAAGTGGAAGAGACCTGAGGTGAAAGCATGTGGAAGGTCACAATAGTGCCAATTATACAGACGTTGACAGATAAGGAAATTGACAGTGGAAAACAAACAGAACTGAAGTCGGTGGTTCATTCTGATTCCCTTCCCAGGATGCCCAGATTCTTATGGCATCTCATGACCTTCAGCAGCAGTGCAGACTCAGAGCCCTTTGCTTTCACCTCTTACCTCCCCAGGCTTGGAGCTTTAATTAGTAGTCTCTAGTCTATCCTATGAAAGTTAAAACAATCTCGACTTATCACTCAGATTGTTTTTATTTAAAACCACATAAAAGTTTGGGCAATTCCCCATTAATTTTCAACAAAATTGATGGAGTTAAGAATTTCCTGTTTGTGAATATAGGAATGCCACAGCTTTCTGTGATGCATCACATTTATTCATAGGACAACTGGAAGGAATGGGAAAGATCAGTAAGAACCAGCGAGGGGGACACTGAGATACTGAGTCAGTGGCAATTGCCCATGCTGTCTTCCCATCTCAGAGTTCTTATTTTGAGCTCCATTGGTGTAAGGAGTATAAAGTAAGGAGACCAGGCTAGTGCTCCAATAAAGCCATGTCATTTATTGAAATGGACATGAGAAATACACTCTGAATAATCACATCCCATAAATGTGACGGAGATGCTTGAAAAGTAGACTGGGGTCTGTGCCCTCTGTTTTTAAAGTAATTGATCAAAATAAGTGATTTGAAAATTAAAGCTGCTAAACCAAGACAAATTAGTTTAAATAACTATTTGTACTGTAACAGATTGATTTTGTCCAATAAATTTCTAGACAAAATTGACTCATGTATCTGTGAATGTACCAAGATTGGAAGAGAATTTAAAGGGGCAGGAGGTGAACAACGATCAGTGGGGAGTCGGGGCAAGCAGTTGTGGACTGGGAGGAGGGTGCAGGGAGACTCCCTAATGGAGGCTCTGGGTTGAGAGGTTCCCTTATAGATCTGTCTAGACTGCTCAACTGCCTTGAGTTCATGGTATTTTATTTATTTTTTTCAATATCTCTTGTTATACTTTGAGTCTTACAAGTTGGGGAGGGTGATGGCAAGGGGGGAAAATGCCAGTCCTCTGGAGTTTGTACAAAGCTTATTGGAACCCTGCTACCTTATCCTGCCTATTTTTTTCCTCCCAGTCCGAATCCCCTACTCTGCCCATTGGCCAAAGTGAGTTTTCTTAAGGCTTTGCTAACTTAGCCTCCTGCAAGACGAGCAGGCCGGGTCCTCCCCAGCAGATGGAACCCTGCCACAGGGATTCACCTAGAGCCAAACAGAGCTGAACAGATGAGTTAGGCCTAGGGAATCTGTACCCAATCCTCGCCACCCTGAGCTTCCACATTGATGAGGAAACAAAACAAAAATGTCCCTCAGATGCATAGGCCAGCACATTCACAAATAAATGCTACTGAGCATTTATTCAACAAATGTCTTGAATGCCATGCTTGGCTTGGGGAACCCACTAGTGCACAGGGCCAAGATCCCTGCTCTCCTGTGGTGGTGGAGGGGAGGAGCAGCGTGGGAGAAGATAAGTAGCTCCACACCCAACCAGCGTTGCTGGAGAACGGACTCTTTCCTCTTCCCTTGGGATTTGCCCAGTCCTTTCACTTCTTACCTCTCACCCACATTCTAGAATCTCAGCAGAAGCGGCCAAAGGACCAGCTTTGTCAGCAGAGCTCTTAGGCATAGAGCCCTATACCCCCTCTGGCCCAAAGCCATGGCTCTAAAGAAAGCAGACTGCCCTTTAGCCTGGGTTGTATCCAGACACAGCCTCCGAGATCATCTGTCCTGAACTTTGAAGTGAGGGCAGAGGCCACTTTGTACACTTCCCTTCTCCACTGCTCCCTTGCATCCTAAAAGCCGAGTCAGATTAACACATATTACATGCATTACATATTTGTTGCTTCTTTTGGAAGCTCCTTCTCTATTCTCTTCCCTTTCCTGATTTGTTTTTCTGCTTTATTATGCCTCAGGTAAGGTTTATTACCAAGGATCTGTTTCTTCCCACTCAGTGCCTCTTTACATTTTTATTACATTTTATTTATTTATTTGTTTGTGTGTGTGTGTGTGTGTGTGTGTGTGTGTGTGTGCATGCACATGCACTCAAATACCACAGTGTGGGTGCAGAAATCAGAGGACATCTCAGTTCTGTCCATCTGGTGGGTCCCAGAAATCGAACTCAGATCATGAGGCTTAGAAGCCTTTACCTGCTGAGCTGTCTTGCTGGTCCTACCACCCTGTTTCTCAAACTAACAGAGTCAACAAAATGTAAGTCTACTAACAATAAGGAACTAATATTAGTGCCGTCCTCTTACTCATTTCTTTAAAAGTTTTTAAGATTTTTTTTAATATGAATGTGTGCATTCATGAGTTTATGTTCACCAAGTGTGAGCAGGTGCCCAAAGAGGCCTGAGGCTGTCAGATTTTGATGTGGATTCTGGGGACTCAATCCCAGTCCTTTGCAAGAGTTATAATTGCTCTCAACCACTGAGCCACCTCTCCAGTCCCTCATATATTTTAATTAAGGAGCCCTTCTGAAGGGCGTAGTGACGCACACCTTGGATCCCAACGCTGGGGAGGCAGGGACAGGCAGATCTCTATGAGATTGGTACCAGCCTGGTCTACCAGACCAGCTGGGGCTACGGGGAGATCTCCTCTCAAAAAAAGAGGAGGAGGAGGAAGAGGAGGAAGAAGACCTTCCTAGTAAAGACACTGGCTTGCACCACCACACTCCACCAACTTTGAACTAGAGACTGGACTGGGGCTTAATCCCTGTTGAGGAAAGAATGACAGGTGGTTTCTGAGTGCTATTGGTTGGCAAAATAACCTTGTCGACACTGTCACCCTTCTAGTCTTAGGAGAACAAAACCCAGTTCTGCCTGTTCCAGTGGCATCTCAGGCTGGGTGACGTTTAATCTTTCTCTTTCTCCTTCCCTCCTCGGTGGTGGAGACCAAACTCAGGCCCTGAACGTACTCGGCAAGGGTTCCCCTGCTGAGCGGCAAGGGTTCTGCTGCTGAGCTGCGTTCTCACCTCTCGTTTTTTTGAGACTGGATCTCAAAAATGAAAAAAAAAAAAAAAAAAAAAAAGAAACACTGGATCCCTGACAGCCCTGGATCTCACTATGTAGACCAGGCTAGCCTTGACCTCAAATTCTTGATCCTTCTGCCTTAGCCTCCTGAGTACTGGGATTACTGGCATGTACCCACCACAACCAGCTTCAAAACATTTTCTTGAGTTCTTGGATTTTACAGAGGTTGAAGTTGTTTCCTCAAAGCCCAGAGTGCTAGGGACTGTCTTGTCTTCTGTGAGAGCAGTGAACCCTGTCTCCATGTGGGTTTAAATCATGCTGTTTAACAGTCAGCCCTGTTAGCAAATGAGAAAGGATGGGAGAAGTGTTTGAATACTGACTCATGGAACCTTCGGGGGGAAGACCAAACATTACAGAATTACATGGAACTTCAGAGCTTAGGAGATATGACAGATACCTCAATGCCTTATGGAAATGAATTTTTGGCAATTGGGGGCCAGAAATATTATGGAACTAATGTTTCATGACTCTGGCACATAAATCTTCTGAGCCTGGACCTCCTTCAGTTCTATGAATCAACACTTCATTGTGTAAGCATCCCCCATAGAAGTTAGGATGAGCCCAGGGGACACCATTGGTCAGATAACCATGGCAACTGGCTGACACAGCTTTCTCTTCCTCTTTGCCCCCGTCTATCTGGGAGGCCTGGGAGGCATTGCCCAAGACTCCCTGGAATAGCTGGAGGTGTTTCTGTGGAGGAGACCTTCTGCAGACTGGACTCTCTGAGACTGAAGCGACCATCAGTTGCAGTGAGTGTGGGGTCTTGGGGTGTCCACCTTATCTGGCTTCTTTATGGGTGCTAAAGGGAAGGAGCTGAGGGAAAGGGCTTTTGGGGAATATTTCTGAGGATGCAGAGACCTACAGAGAAACAACTGAGGAAAAGATGCAGGGTGAAAGTAAAATATCTGGGGCCACTGGCTTACTCAGAATACAGCTAGTTTTCTTGAGTATCTACTTACCTGACTGAGCATAGATTGATGCAGAAGAATGAACTAGAGTTTTTTCATTACAAAAAAACTACTACCTGAAACTCATGGCTTTAATCTCTTTTGGGCCTCATTTAAGAGCCCTGGACTTCATTCCAAAACTTTTGCCTCTTTGTCTCATTACCTGTAGTTTCATTTGTCTTGAACTCTTATAAGAAACATTACTTTTGACCAGAAGACTGTAGAGTAGTTCGTTGCTTTGGGACTCTAACAAGTGGCCTCGTGTGTGACATTCATCCTCCAACCCTCTGCTCTCTGCTAGGACAGCTGAGCACCCAGGCAGCTAGTGGGTAGCTGTGAGAGGTAGGGAAGGACCCCTAGTGTGCAAGCCTGTAGGCTTCTGATGGACCTGGGATTCTGCTTTGCAGCGTGAAGAGTGAGGATGGCAGTGAACAAGGGCCCAACCCTGCTGGATGGAGACCTCCCGGTAAGTAACCTGGACTCACATGAGGTGGCGAGTAGGGAAGCAAAGTAGGAGGAAGGAGCAGGGAGGGAGGGTCAGGAGACTTCAAGCAGGACATGTCTACATTACAGTCCTACTGCATTGACTAGTCTCCATTATTCCTGTCTTTGTCACATTTTGCAGGAGACTTTTGGGGAAAAGTCTATGAAAGTCTGACTTTAAGAAAAGGACAAGGCTAAGGAAGAACAGAAGAGAAGGGAACTATTATGTCCAAATGCCTGAGGCAAAAGTTCCCATTCTGTCCACCACCCAGAGCAGTGTATATGCTGTGCAGAGCCCAGGCATTCTATGACTCTGGTATCATTCAGCACCTCTGATGCATAGTCTGAGCTGTCATACATGGGAATGAACTGGACTTTTGGTGTGTCTGGTGTTTATCTCTAGCCTTGTTTTCATTGTCATTTCAAGCGCTTTTGATACTTTTCTGTGTCCTTGATACTTTTTCCAAAGCCTCTCTGATTTGCACACAGTTCAGATAGTGAAAACTTCAGAGGTATGAACCCATAGGAGACCCATCTCATTCCAAATTATGCTTTAACTAAGCTCTGCACTAGGAACTGCTGTGTTGTTTTGTACTAATTCATAAAACAGAGAGGTATAAAATGGTCTCAAGAAAAGTTAATCCTTAACAGTTGTGCTTTCTTCTTTTCCCAGTGTTTTCTTCTTTATCTTTATTTGCAACAACCCTTGAAGACACTGTGCAAAATGTTAAAGAAAATGTATCTTTATATGCAGTCACACTCCTTTCGTTGTTGTTAGGATATCCAACTTGCCTTCAGGATGAAAAGCTAAACTATCATGACTACTCTGTCCAGTGACCAAGTGAGTCTTCCTAATGGCTCTTCTAACTTAGCCTCCTGCAAGCAGGGCAGACTGGGTTCTCATCAGCCACAGGGGTACACTTAGAGCCAAACAGAGCTGGACTAGATCAGTCCTGGGGCATTTGTTCATGTTACTTTTTATATGAACAATTCTTAACATTCACAAAACTGGGCAAAAGAACATAAGGCCCCAGGTGGTTTTGACAATGAACCCATGGCCAATCTGCCTCATTCTAACCCTATCAGTGCCCAGTCTTGGGTTATTTGGAAGCAAATCTCAGATAAGCAATTTCAAACCTGACTTGTAATCAGTCCAACATGGTGGCACATGGCTATAATCTCAGCACTTGAGAAGTGGTTAGCCTTGGTTACATAGTGAGTTCAAAGCCAGTCTGAGATAAATTTTGAGAGATCCTCTCTCAAAACTACAACACTAAAATCAAACCTGGCTGTCCTGGCTCTGCTACTGTGTGATCTTGGGCAACTCACTTCTCATTTCTGAATCTCAGATGCTTCAGCAGCAAACTGTTGATAGAATTAAGTGAGGTCAAGGTATCTAGACCAATGCCTGGGGCATCGTGACACCTAGCAAATGCTGCTTCCTGATGCATGACCAGAATCATTCTTTTACCCAGAGACTTGGTTATTCTACTTTCTAAAGTCTAATTGTGTGATTATTGACAAAGTAAAATGCTTCGACAAGAGCACAGCACCTGATAAGAAGAGATGGTCCCACTACACCCCACAGACTCAAGCTGACCTGGAGCACAGGCTTAAAGTCTGAGTGCTATTTTTAAGAAAGGCCATGCCAAACAAGACCGGCGTATAAACCAGTTATAAAGTAAGGTAGGAACTGTAGCTATTTCCTATGGAGAAAGGACCTACCTCTACAAGGACACATATTTAACTTGATGCATACGACAGACTTCATCCCTGGGAACAGAGACTGGGAGCTCTCCAGAGTCTGGAGATGGCCAGGAAGGCATGGCAGGCTGGCTCTCATTCCCCTGAGGACTCCCCTCTGCTCCCATGACTGGGCTATCTGAAGACACCTTGCTTCTTTCCAGCTCACTTAAGATTTGAACTAGTCTCACCAATGGCATTCCTGACTCTGTGGTCACCTTCCAGGAAGATCAAGTGGGGGCAGGAGAGGCTTGAACATGTTTCTTTGCTTACAGGAACAGGAGAATGTGCTGCAGCGAGTCCTGCAGTTGCCTGTGGTGAGCGGCACCTGTGAATGCTTCCAGAAGACCTACACCAGCACCAAGGAAGCCCACCCCCTGGTGGCCTCTGTGTGCAATGCCTACGAGAAGGGTGTACAAGGTGCTAGCAGCTTGGCTGCCTGGAGCATGGAGCCCGTGGTCCGCAGGCTGTCCACTCAGTGTGAGTCCTCACAGCACCCAGTGGTGACCCATCCGTACACTGATGCTCACTGCCTGTCTGCCAGTCTGTGTGCTGGTCAGTCTGTTCAGTCACCTGAGGACTTGCTTGTCTAGCCGCCTGACTACCTCCCTCGCTGTCCATATCCTGTCTCCCAGTCTTCTCGTCTGCAGAGATAGAGGGTTACATTCAGATTTCTTTGTGTCTGTGCATGTCTCAGCTACAGCTCAGCCCAGGCCAACAATGGTGGCCAGAGAACTTGCAGGGGAAAAGATGAACAGATCTATGTGTGTAGTGGTGTCCTGCAGAAGCAGCAGTTGCAAGAACAAGCAGAGTAGGGCATGAAAGCTGGCCTGGCAGTGCAGAGGGCACTCAGGGAAAAGGAAGTCCCACTAACCCAGCTGCTGCTGATACTGGCTCCTGACAGGTGGAAGCATCAGATGGCTACCAGACAGGGGAACACAAGGGTCCAGGTGAGCCTTAGCAGGCTTGCCCTGTCTCCACTGTTCTGCCTCCATATGAAAGTATGGTCTCCAAGACATGGCTCTTGATAGCAGGACTGAGACTTCTAGCATCTTGTACCATCCTAGCAGGGACATGTAGGTATGTGAGAATTCTACCCAGCAAACAGACATAAGGACTCCATTGGATAGTTCCAAACCTATGGTCACATAGACAGCTCTGGTGAAATTTGGTAGTTACAAAACAAAATCAAAAGATACTGGGCGTGGTGGGCATGCCTCTAATCCCAGCACTTGGGAGGCAGAGGCAGGCGAATCTCTGTAAGTTCAAGGCCTGGTCTACATAATGGCGTTCCAGGCCAGCTAGGGCTACAGGGAGACCCTGTCTCAAAAAGACAAACAAATAACCCAAAAGTCACGAACGTGAGAAAGAGATCTCTAGAGAGGAGAGAGGGAGTGATGGGTGGGAGATAGTGAGAGTCCAGGGTAGAAGGGACCAGCATGTGTCACAGACATGTACGAAATTTTCAAAGAAAAATTCAGTTAACAAATAATTTTAGAAAAAGATTTTGCAGGCCATAAAGTAGCTTCCCTCCTGTAAACTCTTACTCTGTCCAGTCAGAAGACAGCCAAATTATCTGGCTCTTTGCTACTTACAACTATGAAGAGTTACTGGGTGTGGTGGTACATGTCTTTAATTCCAGCGCTTGGAAGGCAAAAACAGATCTCTATGACTTTGAGGCCAGCCTGGTTGACATAGTAGCTCCAGGTCATCCAGGCTCTACATAGTAAGACCTTGTCTTTTAAAAAAAAGTATTAAATATATATGAAATATGGAACATATAAATACCCTTTAAACCGGTGACTTCCATGACGTTGACCAAAGAGCTGTGTTGTCTGCCAAAAGCACTTGTATCCTCTGCGGCTTGCCCTCTCTTGGGGAAACTCCTTTCTCTTACCTGAGACTCCCTTCAACTGTCAGCCACTTTGGAACTTTGAGATTAAAAGCCAGAGCTAGGGGAAATCTAGAGCTATTCCAGCTGTTGACTGGGAGTTCATCACCTCCAGGACTAAGCAGGCCTAAGCCTGGCTCCATGGAGGCCAATGAGGCCCTGGTGAGACCTGCCTCACCCCCACCTGGGTTCTCCCACTTCCTCACACTCTTCCAGAGCCCTGATCAGAAAGAGGGTGAGAGTGAGAAAACAGTGTTTGGTAGTGATTCACTTAGCTGCTATTGCCTCCCACTACAATTTTACAAAGCAGACACCATAAATTCACACTTTTCAAATGCAGAGGCTGATAATTACACTCCTGACAGGTGGGGGCAACAGAGAGTTGCTACCCAGAGCCCTGGAGATGAACAAGGGTTCGTGTGAGCCTTACAAGGTGTTCAGACAGGTAGGACTTGCTGAAGCCACGTACTGCATAGATGTGGGAACAGTGCTGTGAGTGTAGGTCTCACAGACCCAGAAATGGTCCAGATCTCAAGGAGTACATGGGTAAATACAGTAAATACCCTGGGAGACAGTAGGGCTGGGCATCTGTGGGCTCCAACGTACCTTTTTTGGCACAGAGACCCTTTACTAGTTCCTCAAGAAAGGGTTAGGGTTCACCCCAACATGACCCTTCCTTTCCAGTCACAGCTGCCAATGAACTAGCCTGCAGAGGCCTGGACCACCTGGAAGAAAAGATCCCTGCCCTTCAGTACCCCCCAGAAAAAGTGAGTCCTCCCTCTTTCCTAGTGCTTCCTTACACTACGCGACCTCCTCTTAGGACGGACAGCAGTCTATGCAACGGCTGCGTGTCTCTCTGTGTTCGTGGGTGAACGCCCTCCTCTACAGATGGACACTCCTCGTCCTCATCCTGTGGAGCTAGGAAGAGGCAGAGTATCTGGGGCAGTAGGCATATGTAGCCGGGACGAGCTCAGACAGAAGCTTTTCATGGTGCTCACGGGGATGGTAGGACTCACCCCAACGTGCCCCTTCCGTGACTGCACTTCCACTTGATATCCAGGCCCCTGGGATCTGGTCTCTGAGGGCCTGCACCAGACAACTTAGTGACAACTGCTACCTAAGATCTTGGTTTGCATTCACTGGGATCCCAGGATCACAAGCTTATGCCCTTGAGATCCAACCCTTTATGGCTCATGAGCCTGAAAAAGTCCCTTCCCCTGGCCACATCTTTATCTACCATTATCTAGTTGTGGCGTCCATTAGACCCGTGACATCTATTTTACTGACTCTCAGTCCCACAAATCACCTCTAAAACCTGCCCTAGCCAATGGCCATGACATGAATTTCATGGAGCCTTCTCAGCTCATCGTTCATGATGGGCCTTGTTACCCTCGTTGTACAGATGAGAAAACACAACCTGAAGTGGAGACTACAGGTAAGCAGGCCTATTTGTCTCTTCCTCCCCAGTGTTCGAGACAAAGCAGCACAAAGCTTTATCACAAAGGAATTCCCAGGCTCTCAGGAGAAAAAAGGCAAATTATACCAGTATAGAACTTGTAGGAAGACCAACCATATCTATTGATCAATATAAATGAAAAGGCAAGTGTGAGCAGGGTGCTAAGGGAAGGACAGAGGAAACAGGACAGGAATTTGAAAGAGGGGATGCCTCCTGTGTGGGACGGCATGGGGACAGGTGCCACCCAGTGGAGGCACTGGGGCTATTCTCTGGATCTTAACAGGTAGTGAAAAGTGTGAAGAGGCCAGGAGACCCAGTTGCCTACCACAGCAAGCCCTTTCTTTCCTATATATTCCTGCTGGTCTCCTGGGCCACTTATTTTTTAAATTATTATTTATTTTACTTTAAATTAGTATTTATTTTATGTGTATGGTTGTTTTGCCTACATATATGTAAGGGCCTCAAGTGCATCCAATACCTGTGGAGGCCTGAAGAGGGCATTGGATATACTGGAACTGGAGTACAGATGATTGTTTAGATGCCATGTGGGTGCAGGAAACTGAACCCAGGTCCTCTGCAAGAGTAGCCCATACTCTTAACCACTGAATCATCTCTCCAGTCCCTATTTTAATTTTAGGTTCTCACACTGTAGCCCATGCTGGTCTAGAACTCACTATATAACCAAAGCAGGCCTCAAACTTATGGTAATCCTTCTGTCTCAGCTTCCAGAGTCCTGAGATTACAAATGTGTGCCACCATGCCCGGCCTCTGGGCCTTTAAGTGAGGCCTTCCTGGGAGCCAGGCGTGGGGCCTGTAAGGAAACTTACATAGCTAACTGTTCCCCAACACTCCCCAGATTGCCTCTGAGCTGAAGGGCACCATCTCTACCCGCCTCCGCAGTGCCAGGAACAGCATCAGTGTGCCCATCGTCAGCACTTCCGACAAGGTCCTTGGGGCCACTCTGGCTGGCTGTGAGCTTGCTTTAGGAGTGGCCAAAGAGACTGTAGAATATGCTGCCAACACCCGAGTTGGTCGACTGGCCTCTGGAGGAGCTGATCTGGCCCTGGGCAGCATTGAAAAGGTGGTAGAGTTCCTCCTCCCACCAGCCAAGGAGGAGTCAGGTACCTGCTACTGAGGCTGGCTGGCTTCCCTGGGAACCAACTGGCCACTCGGCCCCTGAGGATTAGTGGGAGGCTGCAAGGCTCACTGGCCCTGCTCTGGGATAGGGAAGCTCTTTTGGATCTTCAGAGGGATCAATAACCCTTCCATGCCCTCACCATAGCTGTAAGGAGTGGGATAGAGAATTGGCAATGGCTATCACTAGTGGGTTCACAAAAGAAAAACTACTGTTTTCTAGCCACCGAACAACCCAGTGTCCTCGGCCCCTTTCTCACCTGTTCTCCCACGTCTTTATCTAGCCTCTGCTCCTGGACGCCAGCGGCCCCAGAAGGCTCCCAAGGCCAAGCCGAGCCTGGTGAGCAGGGTGGGCACCCTGGCCAACACCCTCTCTCGACACACCATGCAGACCACAGCCTGGGCACTGAAGAAGGGCCATTCCCTGGCCATGTGGATTCCAGGTGTGGCACCACTGGTGAGTGTCTGCTCTGATCTCTGCCTGCCTGCTCTGTGGGCTTTCTGGTCCCCTCTGTCCTGGGGACATTCTCTCTTCCAGGCTGGGTTGAAACTTTAGGTCTAAAGACTAGGACCTTAAGAGGGTGGCGGGCTAGTTATCCAGGCACAGGAGAAGAGAAAGGGCAAGACATGAGTTGAGGGTAGTCCTGTCTCACCATTCTCTTCTGTCTCCTCCATTCCCCCTCTGAGTCTCCCTGATCCTCAGTCTTTATGTCCCCAAGTGGACCTCTAACTGTAGGCCTTCCCGCCCCCATTTGTTATCAAGGCAGTAGAAGTACCATTCATAAATATGCAGATCACAAAGTCTGCATGGGTGAGAGTCCAGCCAGCCTTCATCTCTAACTGCACACAGGTTTCTGGTTCCCTTCTAGCAGCTTCTGACTTCCTCTCCTACTATACCAGGAGCTGTTTCTCCATGCATCTCACATCATACATGCATCATACAGTTAGGCTTGATTTTTTTCTTAAGGAATTTAGCAAGAAAACAAGATCAGGGAGGCGGGAGCGTGGGAGGGAGGAAGGGGGGGAAGGAAAGGGAAGGAAGGAAGGAAGGAAGGAAGGAAGGAAGGAAGGAAGGAAGGAAGGAAGGAAGGAAGGAAGGAAAGAAGGAAGGAAAAAGAAAGCACTAAAGGCAGATGTTGTGATACATACCTGTTATCTTAGCATTTTGGAAGCAGAGGCAACTTTGCTTCAAGTGTAAGACCAGCCTGGACTATATAGCAAGTTCCAGACTAGTCAAGGCTATGTGGTGAGACCGTATTTCAAAAGTCAACAACAGAGGCTAGAGAGAGGGCTCAGTGAAGAGCATTGGCTGCTCTTGCAGAAGACCCAGGTTCGATTCCCAGCACCCATATGACGACTAGCAACTATCTGTAACTCTAGTTCGAGGGGTATCTGATACCCTCTCTGACCTCTGAAGGCATTGCATGACACAGGTGCACTTACACACATGCAGATAATATACTCATAGACATAAAACAAAAATAATAAATAAGATATTTTTAAAAGTCAACAATCACCAAAGCCCCCAAACAAATTAACAAACAGAAAACCTAAAACATCAAAACATGAAGGTTGAAACTGAGCTGAAACCGTAGCTCAGTGGTAGAGAGCTTACCTAACATATATGAGGTCACATATCCACAGCACTGCACAAAAAAATTAAAATCTGAAAGTTAGAGTTAGCAAAAGACTTAAGTCGTCATGTGAGTGGTCTGTTTCTTATTATTTTAATCGATTAACTTGGGTTTTTCTGAGATAGGGTCTCATTCTGTAGCCAAGTTGGCCTTGAAGTTGTAGCTATCCTCCTGCCTCAGCCTCCCAAGTGCTGGAATTACAGATGTGTCTCACCGCCTAGTTGTAAGTGATACTTTTATTTGTTATTACTTTGTATATTCTCTTTCTGTCTCTGTCTGTTTCTCTATGTTTTGTCCGTCTCTCTCCTATGTGTGTGTGTGTGTGTGTGGTGGATGGATGGGTGCATGCATGCTACAGTGCATATACAGAAGTCAAAGATAACTCTCAGCAACTGGTTCTCTTGAGAAGGCCAGCCTGGTCTACATAGTGAGTTCCAGCCAGGTAAGAACAGCTACATATGAGGCCCTGTCTCATAAAACCCGCACACAAGGAAACGAAAGAATGGGAACAATGTGGATGTCCACCTCCGGTAGAGTGAATGGTAGTTAGTTCCCACGAGGGAACGTTATACAGAGATGAAAAAGAAGCAGTTCATCAGAGAAGATGACTCTCATGCCGTCATGCTGAACTAAAAATAGCTACTCATAAGTCCATACTCATTGCATGATCCATTTGTATGAACTTTAAAAACAGGCACAGGGGTTGGAGATACATAGTTTGGTGAAGGAGCGTATGCTTTGCATGGCAGAGACTGTGGGTTCCATTCTAGCACTGAAAAGAAAAAGTATAGCCAAAATGAATGTGTGGTGAAGAAGTCAGGGTGAAGAAGTCAGGGTGAAGAAGTCAGGGTGGTGGTCATTCTCTGGGGAATGACCCTCTGAAGGGGTGCCAGAAGCTCTCCCTGATGTTTCTGTCTTGATCTGTTATAGTTGCATAGACTGTACTGACAAAAACTCACAGAGTTCTCTGTTAACAATGTGTGCCCTTCAATGATAAGCTGTTAGTTTAAAATGCCCAAGGGGCCAGGCCCTGCTCACCACTCCTGCCCCGACCCCTGCCTGCTCCTGTGCCAAGGTGCTCACAGTTTAAAGTAGGCCTGCTGAGCCAGCTTTGATTACCCTGACCCCCTCAGAGCAGCCTGGCCCAGTGGGGTGCATCAGCAGCCATGCAGGTGGTGTCCCGGCGGCAGAGTGAAGTGCGGGTGCCCTGGCTGCACAACCTGGCAGCCCCCCAGGAGGAGAACCATGATGACCAGACGGACACAGAGGGAGAGGAGATGGAGGAAGAGGAGGAGGACGAGGATGAAGAATCTGAGGCTGAGGAGAGCACACTCAGTGAGGTGCGGGAGAGCGCAGGAGCTCGAGGCCTTACGGCCTGTGGGGGGGTTGAGAGGGTGGAATAAAGGTCTCTGTCCCCAGCTCACCCCCAAATCTATAGCCAATAAAATACTTCCATGTCACTCTCACCTGACTCCACAATACCCATAAAATAGGGCAAGGATTATCATCCCATTTTTCAGATGAAGAGACTGGGGTCCAGAGAGGGAGTGGCTTGCCCAAGATGACAGATCCAGGCCTAAAGTTTTGGGGATTTTTTTTTTTTTTGCATTTTTTTTTTCAGTTTTGTGTCCACATGCCTTCCCCTCCAGCTCTGGGGCTGGTGGTGAGGGGAAGAGTTGGGGAATTATGGCAGGAGGGGTTGATGGTTCTCTGGCCCACAGGTAGCAGCCCTGCCCAGCCCAAGAGGCCTCCTGGGTGGTGTGGCACACACCATGCAGAAGACCCTCCGGAGCACCATCTCAGCAGTGACATGGGTACCTGCAACTGTGCTGGGCACAGTGGGAAGGATCCTGCACCTCACACCAGCCCCACCTGTTTCCCCCACCAAGGGAAGGGCCATGTCCCTATCTGACGCCCTGAAGGGTGTTACTGACAACGTGGTGGACACGGTGGTACACTATGTGCCGGTGAGTCCCATCCCGGGGTAACCTTCCTTCTCCCATGCAGGCCAGGCCAGGCCAGATGAGGTAGATTTGACTGAAGGAGGTGTTGTAATACATTTCCCCAGCTGCTGGAGACCTTTCTCCAGTTCTCAGTGCCCAGAACTGACACACTGGAGTACAGTGATCACAACTCTGGGAAGCCTGCATTCTGCCTCCCACTTATTGGCAGAGTACCGTTGGTTTGGGGATCCCAGGTTGCTCAGTTCTCTCCCCCCTCAACACTGGCAGGTTTGCATGCCACTGCCTGGTAGGTTTCCAGGGCACCTTGAGCAGAGGGTTGTACATTCTAGAGACAGCAACTGGCCGTGTCAATTCTGTCGCCAGTGGGAAAAATTCAAGCAACATCAATACCACCATTTTGGGAGTCTCTGCAGCCCTCCAAAATGGAAGCTACAGGTTGAGCAGACTGAAAGAGGGCTGGTCGGAACAGAAAGCAGTCCCAGGGATGACCAGGGGGAGGGTTGCTCCATCACTGGCACCAAGAGACATGCCAAGGGGCTTGGCAGCCAGGCTGTTCACCTTGGGACCCTAGCATGACCAGATAGGGGTACCCTGGTTTCTTCAATGCATGGGTCTCAGCCTACAGCTCCAGCCCAAGGAAGGGTTAGGACAGCCACTGGTCTCCACTTGCCTGTGCCCCTGAGGAAGGGTCAGCTGTTCCTAGGGCCAGAAGGGGTGGTGAGTCTAGGCAAGAGATGAGGGCCTAGTGGGAGTCCTAATGCAGATGTCGACTTTCAGCTTCCCAGGCTGTCGCTGATGGAACCCGAGAGCGAATTCCGAGACATCGACAACCCGCCAGCAGAGGTCGAGCGCAAGGGGTCCGGGGTGCCGCTCTCCAGCCCCGAACCCGCACCGCGCCCCGGGCAGCCCCGCGCGGGCCTGCGTAATGTGCGGGGTCTCAGCGTGCCCTCCTGCCCTGGTCTAGACGACAAGGCAGAGGCGTCTGCACGCCCCGGCTTCCTGGCCATGCCCCGCGAGAAGCCAATGCGCAGGGTCAGCGACAGCTTCTTCCGGCCCAGTGTCATGGAGCCCATCCTGGGCCGAGTGCAGTACAACCAGCTGCGCAAGAAGAGTTGAGCCACGGCGCCCACGCCCCTGCCCTGCCCGGTGCCACCCCACGGGCCGTGGTCGGTGTCACCCTAAGGATATAGAAGCCACGCTTCCCAGAAGGCTGCAACTTCAGAGTGACACCTCTGGAGCCCGCGGCACATCCCCACGATGCTGTCAGTGCACACACTTCTAAAGCATCCTTTGGGGGCTTGACCTTCAGAGTCAGTTTTTAAGGGGCGACAGAGCTGCAGCTGGCTCTCATTTTATGGCTTATTTTTTCCTAAAAGAATAATTGCTTAATTTGACTTCTCACTTCTTTAACCAAACCGGTGGCCAAATGACATTTGACTGGTTCCAAAATTAGATCCTTTCCCTGAGGACCCATATTTATTGTGAAAGAGTAGTTGGCCGCTCGACAGTTTTTTTCTGTCTCTCTCCTCCCTGACTCCCCCAGTCCCCACCCCTACCTCCTGCTCTCCTTCCCTCCCTTCTTTCCTTCTTCCTATCTTCTTTCTTTTTACTTTCTTCTCGATTCCTTCCCACCTCCCTCTGTCTCATTTCTTCCCTTCTTTCTTTCAACAAGGTCTTTTCTTTGTAGCCTAGGCTGTCCCTCTCTCTAGTGTTAGGAAATCCAATCTCTGGCCAGCTCCCTTCCCTTGTCAGGAATTCTTTATGCATTTTTATCGCTGAGCTCAGAGATCCTCTGATAATCTAGCTCTCCGCACACTACTCTTAAGGGGCAACAATCAGGTGTCAAAGCCTCTGTGTGTTTATTTAAAATGATGGTTCCGTGTTTGAGCCTCTCTCCCTTCTATAGATGGAGTCCCAGGCCTGTCCCCTGTGGTGCCAGCTTTTATCACAGCCACATTTCCATCACAGTCACTCCTACCTTCACTCTTTTGAATGCTGACAATGGCCATCTTTGCTCAATGTGGTATATATTATGCAGACAATACACACATACTCTATAGCCACTGTTCATTCCAAATGCTATTTTTGGAAATGTTAATATTTAGTCAATCTAGGAAATGCATAAATATAATTTTTAAGTTCATATGTTACAAAGTGTGTTTTCCTCTCTGGAGTCCACGGTTGAGTCTCTCACAGATCCTTCCTTTATAGGCTATCCTTGGGCTAGCACATGTATATAGATCCTATTATTTACATAAGCCCTGGATATTCTCACTTAACAATACATCTTATCCATCTTTTTGCACCAGTATCATAAGCCCTATCTGCTCTTTGTTTTTTTAAAATATTTTATTTATATTTTATTTCATGTGTGTGAGTGTTTTGCCTGCATGTAAGTGCACCTATGTAGTGCAGTGCCCAAGGAGGTTAGAAGAGGGCATCGGATCTCCTGGAAGTGGAATTACTGACGATTGTTAACAACCATGTGGGTGCTGGGAATTGACGGCTGTCCTCTGCAAAAGCAGCCAGTGCTCTTAACTGCTGATACATCTCTCCAGCTCCCTCTACCTGCTTTTGTAATGGTAAATAATAATATAGATGTGCTGTGTTTGATGTAACTATTTTCCTAATGATGAACTTTTAGGCTGTTTTTTTTTTTTTTCCTATTGTAAAAAGTAAGGGTCAGTGTCCACAGAGCATGTGCTTAGCTTATACAAAGCCCTAGGTTTGATCCCCAACACCAAACAGACACACATACATGCACACACACAATCTTTGTACATAGGTGGATATATCTGTGGACAAATTGTAATTTGTAACCACAACACATTAGGTGAAATGATATGAGCATCTTAAATATTGATAATGCCAGGTAGCTTTAAATGAAACCTTTTTTCAGTGATTTTCATCTTCAGAAACGTATACAGACATTATGAGTCATCTGTCATTCCTTTTAGACATCTATACATGTGCCATCTCCTAGAGGAATTCCTCAGACCCATGCATATCTTCTTGGCCCCTGCTTTATTACACACTATAGAGCACAGCTCCCTGAAATCGACCCTGGACCCTTGGCAAATCTTTGTTGTATTAAGTTACGTACTTCTTGATCTATTGTTTTAAAGTGTGGGGGTGGCAAGAATGGGGATGTGGGAGTAGACAGTGGACATGCACACGTGAGCATGACTACTCACCCATTCTAAGTGTACACCCAGAAATGTATGAAAGTTCGGGGGTGTGGACCTGGGAAGTGGGGCCCCTAGTAGCTGATATGGCAGGGCTATGAAGGCAGAACCCAATCTGTCTGTGGCAGGGCTCCATGGACAGCTGCTGAAAAAGTGATACTAGGACTGGATGTGCAGAGGAGTGATGTGTGAACTCATGGCCTTCACACCCATCCTGGGCCTCTCCCACGATTCCAGCCCACCCTCACCTGTCCTGGGCCTCCCCATTGATCTGGGTCTCCCCATCCATCCTAGGCCATCCTCACCCATTCTGGGCCTCCACACCCATCGTGGAGAATAGAGCAGCCCGGCAAACAAACACCATGAATTAAAATAAAAGTCCTATTTTGGTGCTTTGAGTCTGCTCTTCACCATTTAAAGACACATTTTGACAAATTAGCTCTTTTAAGTGGTAGAACTTTGCTTCCTTGACTCTAAGTTTGATGGGTGACTTGTCTCTGTTCTGGGAGGCATCACCTTGGTGACGAATGTCCTTGGTCAAGAACACTCACACTCAGGGCTTATAAAATCCTTTAGAACAAACTCAAAGTACAGAAAAGGACTTTTATAATTCCTGGTGTCTGTTTCCTGGGCTGCCCTATTCTACGTACTGCCTCCCCGACCCACCAATCTTTGCACTGGGTAGAGAATATATGTCTGGCCAACAGATCTGTGGACTGTACATCCTTGTCCAGATCCCATCTCTGAGGGGACAAATTCTCAGATTACTAAGGTGTGGTCTCACCAAAGGTTTCCAAACTCTGGAAAAGTGGACAGTTAGTATGGGAATGACTTCTGGGACACTGACTTCTAGGCCTTGGGTTTCTCTTGCAACCAAAACATATTGTTTTAATCCTTCATGACCAGTCCTTGCCCCTGACACAGAATAATGTATGTGAGCGTGTATGTATGTGTGTTGTGAAAATATCAAATGCTGAAAGTAGCTAATATAATTGAAAGCAACAAATTATCCTGTTTGTGTTGCAAACAACAGGTAGGATAAGATTGATAACATCTCTTTGTGGTTTTGTATGCTGTTTGGGGTCAGTAGAGGCCAGAAAGGGAAAAAAAGTTCCACTTTTCCTTTCCCATTTTATGTTGGATGTACTGTTTGAGAAGTTATGGGAGAGATGAGAAGGAACAAGTTCACAGACTCTATCGGCCTCACTTTTGGCTTTAATGGATGCTACAATTCAGGCTGTCTTTGCCCAGGCACTGCTGTAATGTAGCATCTTTGTGCACAGAAGAGATATGTAGAACTAAGCAGTCTTGGTCAAGAGTAGTCCTGTTGATCAGTGACCCACTGTTGCCTCCACTTTAGTTTCTCCCGAAAGGTGTTCTAACAGGTCCCTTCTCTGGGAGACAAATTCTTCCTCTGGCTGCCCCTAGAGCCTTAGCCTTTCTTTCTCATAGCCTGAGGTTCCCTGGGGAGATTTCGTTTTTGAAGGGATGCATTGCTTTGATAGTCTGCTAGCCAAATGGAAGAGCACATCTTTAGCCAGTCTTCATCTCTGCCAGGATAGTTACAATGCTTTCTGGCAATAAATACTGCTGAGTTTCTTAGGAGACAAGAGTAAGCACAGAGCTCCAAAATCATAATATAATATAACAAGATGGTGACAAAATTTTCTTCAAAGCAGCTGTTCTGATTTGCATTTTTCACCACAATATATAAACCTTGTGTATTCAACATCCTTTGCCAGTATTTAATAGTGTTTAATTTTACATTTTGTAAATCTGATGAACATAAACCGATCTCTCATTGTAGATCTAATTTTCTGATTAGCAGTGATGTTGAACAATATTTATTATGTTTATTGGGCTGGAGATAAAGCTCAATAGTAGAATGCTTGCCTAGCAAGTACAAGGCCTTGAGGTTCTATCCATGGCAGCTGCAACAAAATGAAACAAAGCAAAACAAATATCAAAACCTCTTGTATTGTGTTTACTGAACATTCGTATTTCCCCTTCTGTGAAGTATCTGTCAAAACTTTTGAGCCTTTTTCTATTGTTAGCTTTTTTTCTTCATTGAGTCTTCAAAGTTCTTTACATTTCTCCAGACACCTAATCACTCATTAGCTATATATGTCATTTGTATCTTCTCCCAACTTATAATTTATCTGACAATTATCATTTAATTGTTTCTTTCTCTCTCTTTTTTTGTGGTATTTTTTTGAGACAGGGTCTCCCTGTAGCCTCAGCAGCCTGGAAATCTCTATATACTCTATGTAGACAGGGTGACCTTGAATCCACCTCCTGCCTGGCTCTGCCCCCCAAGTGCTGGGATTAAAGGCATGTACGACCAGGCCCAGTTTTTTTAAATCTTGTCATGGTTCTTTTAATGAACAGAAATTCTTTTGAAAATTTTTTGTTTTATCTTAATTTTTTATTATTTTTATGTTATGTGTATGAATGCATTGCCTGTATGCGTGTAAGTGCACCTATGTCATGCAATGCCCATGGAGGTCAGAAAAGGGTGTCAGATTTCCCTGGAACTGAAGTTATAAGCAGTTGTTAACCATCATGTGGGTGATGGGAACTGAACTCAGATCCTCTGCAAGAGCAGTCAGTGCTTTTAACCACTAAGCCATCTCTTCAGCCCCTTATTTTAATTATATATATATTGTGTGTGTGTGTGTGTGTGTGTGTGTGTGTATGTGTGTGTGTGTGTAAGTGTGAGGGTTCTGTACATGATACAATGCCCTTGGAAACCAGAAAGAGGGCTTTAAATCCTTCTAGGACATCCTGAAACTGGAGTTACAGTGGTTGTGAGCCTCCTGGCTGGGTGCTGGGAACCAAAGCAGGGTCATCTGCAAGAGCAGTATGTGTTTCTAACTGCTGAGCCGTCCCTCCAACCCCTGAACAGAAGTTTTTGATTTACATTTAGACAAATGATCGTTTCTTTTTCCCTTATAGTTTGAAAACTTTAGTTATGTTTTTAAAATTACTCTTGAGGCTGGAGAGATGGCTCAGTGTTAAGAGCACTGATTCTTTTGCAGAGGACCCTAGTTTGATTCACAGCACCCAAGTTACCAAGGGTTGGTAACTCCAGGTCCAGGGGATCACATTAACTCTTCTGACCTCTTCCGTCACTGCACAACATGGATGCACCTGCCTCCATGCAGGCGATACACTTGTACACATAAAATAAAAATAATAAATATGAAAAACTACTCCTTCCATGAAGTTATTCTAATATTACCATCTAACATCTTCATAGCTTTGTTTTCTACTTTTTGATTTTTATATGATTTTAGCAGGGATTCAACTTTTCCATCCATGTGGAGAACTGATTGGAGAACTACATATTTCCTGGTTGCTTCACACTTAACTGAATACTACAGGAGATTTAAGAGATGTTTGGAAATTATTAGGAAGTTTCTGACCGATTATTTGAAGCTTAGTTGGAGTCAACAGACTAGGTTCTGCTTGATGTCTCTGGCAGCCAGACTTCCTGCCACTGATCAGCATCCTGTCGTAAGCCTAGCTTCCAAACATGCATTTTACTAGTCTACTCCTGCGGCATTAACAGGGTGTCTGAATTACAATAGCTCTAGATAGGTTTCATATCTGCTTGGGCACCCCCACACTGCCCATTTGTAAGAGTGTCTTTGCTGTTTCTGGCACTTTGCTTCTCTGTGTAAGTAATGAAATCAGCTTGCCAGACTCGGGGTCTTCTAAACCCATGACAGCTTTTAAAGCATCTGAATTTTCCCTCCCCTCTCCCTCCTTTGTCTCCTTTCCTTCTCCCTCCTCTCTCCCTTCCCCCACGCTTCCTGTCCCTCTTCCCCCTCCTTTCCCTTTCTTTCATTTCTTACCTTTTCTCTTTCTTCCTCCCTCTGCCTCTCCTTCTTTCTTTTCTTTCTTTCTTCCTTCCTTCCTTCCTTCCTTTCTTTCTTTCTTTCTTTCTTTCTTTCTTTCTTTCTTTCTTTCTTTCTTTCTTTCTTTCTTTCTTTCTTTTCAGGGCCTGTCCTTCCTCTCCAGCCTCCCTCCCCTCCTTCCTACAGTCTCACGTTGCCCAGGATAGCCTCAAACTTGCTGTGTGGTTGAGGTTGCCCTCAAACTCCTGATCCTGCCTCCACCTCCCCAGTTCTGGGATGACAGGCATGAACCACCCCACCTGGCAGTATCTGAATTTACTGACCATAAAAATTGTTTCACGGGGCTGGAAAGATGGCTCAGTCATTAGGAGCATTAACTGCTCTTGCAGACAACCCAGATTCGATTCCCAGCACCCACACGGCAGCTAACAACCATCCGTAACTCCAGTTCCCGGCAAATCTGAAACCCTCTACTTACCTCAGGCATTGCACGACGCAGGTGCACTCACACACATGCAAGCAATACACTCATATTTAAAAATTTATTTCAGTTCTTGACTTAATATGTGAAATCATTTACTTTGAATTGAGAACAGTGATAAAGACCAAAATTTGGATACTGGGATACCATACTAGATTGTTCTGTGTGTGTATTGACAGTAGACATGAAATCATTACCTATTGTCTAGTAAGGGCTGGGAAAACGATACTTCTTCGTAAAGTCATGAATTCACTTTGATGATCCCAATGAACTCTAGCACAACAAAATTCTTTTAAAAGTGTACTGTAACGTTAACAGCTTTAATTTTACTTTCTCTATAACTTAATTACTATAATTGTTATTATAATTACAATCATAACTCCTCTGAAATGTGATGTTTCATCAACCACTATCACCTTTTGTTATGATTATGCAGGTTTAGCGTCTGGCTTCTTTACAGTCTGAGTCTAAGTGAATCTCTTAGGTTGTCCTGCCAAGTAGGTTGCTCTGTGCCACTCGTGTTCAGTCTTCCAACTCATTTAGAATGTTTGGGACCAACAGTGCAAGCCCATGACATGTCAGAGAACACTCAAGTTGCATCTGTATTTCCCATTTGCTTGCATTTTTAACTTCTTCATTGAACTGTGTATTATGGGAAGTACCACCGCTTCCGGCAGCTCCTGCACTTCTAACAGAGAACTGCTTGACACATGATGATCCTTTATCATACACAAGTCAGCTGGCCACCTGCTTCTAACTGGAAATTCCAGGATGTGGCTGTGGATGGCTTCTCACTAGCCATGCCGTCTCCTGAGGCCCACAAGCCAATCTTAGGAGTGCCATCACCTTGCAGGTAATTCGCTCAGGGATGAACAGACCTAGTCATGTGACATATGTGAAGTAAGCAGAACATAGGGACAGATCTTTCAATCTGAAGAGTACTCCGCATCATATGGTGCTCCCTTCTTCTTCTGGGTGACTCAGGGCTGTAGCTAATAACAGAGTGGAGGTGAAAGAGCAGGTCCTTGGTACTGTTGCCCCTAAACACCAACCAGTGACCCCTCTTCTCCTCTACTCATCTTAAGTGTGAGACAACATGTGGTCTTGTTCTCATCATTTCAGGCTGTGTTCTATTACTGGAGGCCGAAGATTTCCTAATATAGATCTATCTTTAGAGAGGTGACAATTTCTGTAGCCTTTCATAAAGCTGTCTGTTTGTAACATGTGATCATCTATATACATACTAAATTAAATTCTGCTGCTATATTAGTGTTTCTCTAATGGTGTTTTAAGCGACCCAAGGTGATGGTGACTGTGGTACTTGGGGTGGAACCCTGGATCTCCCTCACTTTAGGCAAGTGCTCTACCAGTGAGCTACATCCCCACTTGGGTTTCCAAATTTTTGTTTTTGTGTTTGTTTTGAGACGAGGTCTTACTCTGTAGCCTAGGGTGGCTTTGAACTCACTGCTGTCTTCCTGCCTCAGGTTCCCGAGTGCTGTATTGCAGGTATGTGCAACCATCCCTGGCTCTAGCTTCAGACTGTCAATCATGCATGGTTTTCCCAGTGGAAATAATCTCCTGGAGTCACGGAGCTGGACACCTCCATATTACCTCTCCTGCTGACAGTTTTTCTTGGTAGCGACTCTAAAATTCAAATTAATATCAGAAATCCCAAGCTATGACAAAGCTAGTCCTAGAATTGAAGGACTATATATATATACATTTTTTTTTTTTAATGTGGGGAGTTGGGAGCATCTGTGCCTTCCCCCGCCCTCGCCCCAAAGAGGATGACTTGGCACTGGAAGTACCAAGCAGAAGTGGGCCTTTGAGTGGAGGACAGATGTCCATTGTCCACTCTGAAGACTTCTGGGACCCGGGGAGATGCCACTGCGGAGACTCCAGGCCCGCCCCCTCGGGCACAGGCCGCCCTCTCCAGAGCGCTGAGGTCCCGTCCCACCCGGTCTGCGGGCCGACTCCCCGGCGCCGCCAGGCTCCCGCCTCCGCCCCCGAGCGCCCGGCAGGCGGAGTTGCGGGTGAAGGGAGGGACGTCTGGGGGGCGGGGGTCCCGATGACGGCATCCGATCGCGCCGCGCTGCCGGGGTGCGGAGCCGGACTGCACTGTCCCGACTGCATTCTCTCGCTGGCAGGTAGGTCGGGGCCCGGCGCAACTGGAGGGCAGGGAGGAGCGCCCGGGGTAGGCGCCCTGAGCAGCCCCTCCCCCGCATGGGTGCTCCCCAGTCTGCTGGGAGCTCCTCCCCGGGCGGGCCTGGCCTGGAGGAGCAGCCAGCGAGGATCCTTTCCACGTTTGTAAACGCTTCTGCAAAGTTTCCGGGTGGGCCTGTCCTGGGTTCCGCCGCCCCCAACACCCGGTCTCGGGGTAGTGGAGTTGTCAGGGAGCCTGTGGGGCTCCGAGCGCTGATCAAGGTGATGGAGACGCCTGCACGGGGCTCTAGAGGCTACCTTGGGAATTGGAGGACTCTGCAGAGGACCCCTCAATATTGCTAGGCAAAGTTGCCGCTGTGTGCTCAGGGTCCGGCTCCTAACAGGGACCGAATGAATGAGCGGTTACCTAGAGAGTTAGCTAAACAGTAAATACTAAAATGCTATTGTGTATGCGACTGCCGACTGAGGAATGTGATGAGGAGGGAGGAGGGGGCTTGAACGGTCTTCACTGTTTACTGACTGGTTAGTATTGTACCTTATGCTGGGCACTGGTATTAGAATTGAAAGTGGACAAAAGGGTCCTTGCCTTCCAACTTCGGAGTCTGGAAGGTGAATCTGGCAACTGCGTGGTTAGTGGCTAAAGGGGCAGCACACGGGGCTGCTGGTGGTGGTGGTGGTGGTGGAGATGGTGATGAAGACTAGGATAACATCTTAATAGTATTTGCATTTTTTGAAAGATGCCCCATAGCTACCAGATTGGAGAGGGCAGGGAGACTGCGACCCAGAGAGAAGACTGGCAAAAGTCATCCTTTCAAGATGTCACTAGCAAGACTGGCTGTGGCAACAGGATAGGGAACAGCAGATGATCTCCAGAGACATTTAGGAGATGGAATTGGCAGAACTTAGTGGTGGGATTTGTTGGCTTTTTTTTTTTAGAAAATGGTGGGTAATTTCAGTGCTAGGCAATGCAGATACTGAGCCTAGTGGATGAAGGGGAAGCAGTTCCCTGGTGTGCTCCCCTGTGTGGGTTCTAGATGAGTCGGGGTAGCTGGAACAAGAAGCCTGGGGAATCGGGCCTTCTTTGCTAGGGGTGGGAGTCAAGTGGTGTTACTGTGCAAAATGATATCCTGATTTGGGCAGCAGTTGGGCATCAGGCTGGGCAGATGCTCTGAACTTTGACTTTCCCCGAATCCCTCCAAGGTTAAGAGTTGTATGTTCTGGCTCCCTGTCACCCTCAGGGTAAGCCTGGCCCCTTTAGTACAGGTACTGATGAAGGGCTTTTCCTTTTTTTCTCAGATCCTGGAGCTGCCCACCTTCAATATGGGGCTGGAGGCCCAGAGGCTGCCAGGGGCTGAGGAGGCCCCAGTAAAGGTGGCCCTGCGAGTCCGCCCACTGCTGCCCAAAGAGCTGTTGCATGGACATCAGAGCTGCCTGCACGTGGAGCCAGAGCGTGGTCAAGTCACCCTGGGCCGGGACCGCCAATTCAGCTTCCATGTGGTGCTAGGAGAGGACACCGGCCAGGAGACCGTGTACCAGACCTGCGTGCAGCCCCTCCTGGAGGCTTTCTTTGAGGGCTTCAACGCCACTGTCTTTGCCTATGGTCAGACAGGCTCTGGGAAGACACACACCATGGGGGAAGCCAGTGTGGGTGAGTGACCCTGCTTTTGGTCCTCTGCCCACTTTGAGGGACAGCTCAATGTCTTTCTGAATTTCTGCACCTGCCATTCCTGTTGAAGGGGAGGATGCTGAGGAGAGAATGCAGATTTCCTAGAGATCTGCAGACCAACAGGGGACCAACCCTGTCAGGTGGCTGGGAAAGGCAAGAAGGAAGTTGTTGTGGGTGTGTGATTTTCTCAAGATGAGACAAGATAGGCCTCGGTGCCTGGTTTTGGAACCAGAGCAGAGAAAGGCCAAAGCAAGTTAGCATGTCTCAGGTTTGTCAGGATGTTACCCAGGACCAGGAATCTGTTTTCCAGTTGGAGCATCTCTGTGGGGAAGACTCTTCTTGCAAATACCAATGGAAGGAATTGCCCTTTTTAAATAACATGATTTTTTTTCTTTTTGTCACTGTTTGAGTGCATTAGCACTGCTATAACAGAACACTGTACCAGGTAGGTTTTAAGCAGAAATTGATTTCTCAGCACTGTAGAGACTTTGAAGTCCAAGATCAAGGCGAGGGCAATAGATACTTTCCAACTAACCTTAGATAATGTCACTTTTGGTTTGTTTTTGTGGCAGGTCTTGCATCTTAGGCTGACCTAGAATTCACTGTGTAGTCCTGGATGACCTCAAACTTTCCATTCTCTGTCTCAGGTTTCCTGAGTAGTGGGATTACAGACATGCACCACCATGCCTTGTTCAGGCTGTTTTTTGTTGTTGTTGTTTTTAGAGCACTAACTCCATTCATGAGAGCTTTGACTTGAACCTATGATCTACTCCCCAATGCTATCATAGTAGGGGTAAGGATTTTAACACACAGGTTTTGTAGAAACATACACAGACCATAGCAATTACAAGGCATACTTGTTTATTGTCAAAAATTAAGAAAATGCAGAAAAATACATTCACAAATGTGTTTGATAATTGCCTTTCAGAAATCATTCACTCTGTGAACACACCTGTTTCTCTGTAAAAATGGTTAGACTTTAAAAATAAAATTATTGCTGGGTCTGGTAGCACATGCCTTTAATCCCAGCACTCGAGAGGCAGAGGCTGGCAGATCTCTGTGAGATCAAGGCCAGCCTGGTTTACATATTAAGTTCCAGACCAGCTGGGTCTACTGGAAGACCCTGTCTCAAAACAAAAAAATAAAATTATTTTATATTCATTTTTTATGCTGCTTCATTTTTAAAATGTCATAGGGCTGGGGGATTTTGATCCTTAATACCATGTATACACACACACACACACACACACACACACACACTCACACACATTCACATATATGATGAACATTTATCATTAAATATTTTTGTCTAGCGTGTGTGTATTGAAACTCAGGGTCTCACACATACTAGGCAAGTATTCTAGCATTAAGCAACCCCCCCTAGCCCTAATCTGCTTTTTATTTAGTAACTGCATTCTGCTGTGAATATGTTTATCCAGACCTCCTACTGAATCTTAGGATGAACACTTTGATTCAGTTTCCTTGAAGTAAATTTAGGAGGCCCTTCAGTTAGCTGTGCATGGATCATGGTAGTGAATTAATCATCTCAGGGAGTAATCAACCAAGGGTATCTGATAATCTGTTGGGAATGTAGTGGAGGAGGTGTTTACATATCCTTAAACCATGAGATGTTGCTTCCAAATCTCGAATTCTTTAATTCTGCTTGACCATCCTGGAGCATGGCCTTCTCAGACTGCCCCTCCCTTCCTAGCCTCTGCCATTGTCTCCTCCATGCTGGAGCCCCATTCTCCAGCTGCTGGTGGGGGCCTAGAGTCCAGCTGGAGGCATGAACAGGAGACTCTGTGGTGTCTTCCCAGCCTCCCTGCATGAGGATGAGCAAGGCATCATCCCGAGAGCTATGGCTGAGGCCTTCAAGCTCATTGATGAACATGACCTACTGGACTGCCTGGTGCATGTGTCCTACCTGGAAGTGTACAAAGAAGAGTTCCGAGACCTGCTAGAAGTGGGCACTGCCAGTCGGGACATCCAGCTTCGGGAAGATGATCGTGGGAATGTTGGTGAGGAATCTTGGGGTCCTCTACTGCCTGGGAGTGAAGCCTCAGGCGTGGAGAGTCTTATTGCTATGAGGATGGGGTGGCTTGCTTGTCTGGGAGAGACACTCCTGGGCAAATCCAGGCCCTGGAATACTTTGTTTCCTGTCTTCAAAGTATACCCTATACTTCCCTGTCCAGAATGAGATGCATTAAGGTGGATGTGGGGAAGCTGGAACCTTGGGCATTAGTGGGTGCCTCTAGTTGAGGAAGAGCAGGTAAGGGGCTTGACTGTTTTGCTTGACGTCTGGCTGGTCAGTACCAGGCTGTCTGTCTGTAGCAGGGGAACTCACAGTCTTTTGTGCCCACAGTGCTGTGTGGCGTGAAAGAGGTGGACGTGGAGGGTCTGGACGAGGTGCTCAGCCTTCTGGAGATGGGCAACGCGGCACGGCACACGGGCGCCACGCATTTCAACCGCCTCTCAAGCCGCTCACACACGGTCTTCACGGTGACCCTGGAGCAGCGGGGACGGGCACCAAGCCGCCAGCCCCGACCTGTCCCCGGCCACCTGCTGGTCTCCAAGTTCCACTTTGTGGACTTGGCAGGCTCCGAGAGGGTCCTCAAGACAGGCAGCACGGGCGAACGGCTCAAGGAGAGCATCCAGATTAACAGCAGCCTGCTGGCGCTGGGGAATGTCATCAGTGCGCTGGGGGACCCCCAGCGCCGTTGCAGCCACATCCCCTACCGCGACTCCAAGATCACCCGGTGAGCTGGCCCTCTCTTGGGAAGGATGGAAGGGTGGCTTTGCCCTCGGGCTTGCAGGATCCTGGATTATCACTCACAGAGCCACGCCCAGGAGCACTCTGGCCCGCGGGCTCTGGTTCCTGATGCTTGTTACCCTCGTGCCGGCAGGATCCTCAAAGACTCGCTGGGAGGGAATGCCAAGACTGTGATGATCGCCTGTGTCAGCCCCTCTTCCTCTGACTTTGACGAGACCCTCAACACCCTCAACTACGCCAGCCGCGCCCAGAACATCCGCAACCGCGCCACGGTCAACTGGCGGCCGGAGGCCGAGCGCGCGCCCGAGGAGACGGCGGCGGCCACGCGCGGGCCACCGCGGCACCGTTCGGAGACGCGCATCATCCACCGCGGCCGGCGTGCTCCGGGCCCCGCCGCGGCTGCTGCCCGCTTGGGCGCTGAGTGCGCGCGGTGTCGGGCACGTACCAGCGCCGCCTACAGCCTCCTGCGAGAACTTCAGGCCGAGCCGGGTCTGGCGGGAGCCGCGGCCCGCAAGGTGCGGGACTGGCTGTGCGCGGTGGAGGGCGAACGCAGCGCTCTGAGCTCCGCCTCCGGGCCCGACAGCGGCATCGAGAGCGCCTCCGCTGAGGACCAGGCGGCACAGGGGACCGGCGGGAGAAAGGTGGCCCTGGGGTGGGCCCCGGGGTAGGGGTGGGGGAAGAGAGCCTTCAGCCAGTCAGCTTTGCCACTGCTTCCGGTTAGCAGAATGTATTTGGAATTCGGAGTCACTTCTGATAACTGCAGCTACTTTCTTAACTTCGATGACCTGGATCTTTACAATAGGGATATTATAAGGTCGGAAGATGTAACAGGTGCCAAGCACACCAGCAAAGGCCAGGTTGTTCTTAATAGCAATCACAATAAAAACAGGATTTCTGGGAGTGGAGTTTACAAATTCAAGGGCTCTGAAAATGGAGACAGGAAGATCATGAGTTCCAGTTTAGTCTGACCTGCACAGTGAGACACTGGATCAAAACTAAAATAATAATGACAAAAGTTTTAAAGCATTATTAATAATGACAGGTGATGGCCCAAGTGGTTTGCATTAGGAACCCAAGGCGAGGTGGGGCCAGTAGCACCCACTGCAAGGCAGACCTTGGAACAGATTAGGGAGCAGGGCTGGGCGAGCTGGTGGCAGGGCAGAGAAAGTTTGGTTGTCCCAGTGCCTTGCCAGCCCCCACCTCTAAAGTCTTTCTCTTTGTCCCATAGGAAGATGAGGGGGCTCAGCAGCTGCTGAACCTGCAGAGCCAGGTGGCCCGGCTGGAGGAGGAAAACCGAGACTTTTTGGCGGCATTGGAGGACGCAATGGAGCAGTACAAACTGCAGGTGGGACCTCCCCTTCTGAAGAGCAGGAAGGCTTCCTGGAGGAGGAAAGGGGAAGTCTGAGCTGAGTTTCCTGGGATGGAAGAGAGATAGCTAAAATGGGGAACTGGGGCCAGGATGACTGGTGGAGGGCAGTGTAGAGATGTGAGGTGCACAGTCTGAATAGAGATGTGGAGATGATGGATAGAACAGCAGTGAGCGCGTGTGTAATGACAGCCAAGGAAGGCACTTTTGCTTTTTGCTTGAGCGTTCGAATGGAGCTGGATCCTGAAGGCAGCAGGATGTCTCCTGGGAGCTGGGGCTGTTGACCAGGTCAGCATCACCTGGCATCCTCTGGTGGCAGCAGGTTGGGAGCGGCATACTCTCATGGCGGGGATATGATGAATGAGTGTTGGCCAGGATAGGACGAGAGCGGGAGTCAGAACCAGTGCAGTGTGTTGGGAGGACAGGGAGGGACCTAGAGACGTCCTGAACCTCCTCAGTTTCAGCCTAGAAGATGGGATGTTCTCCGATCTATTCTTCAGTTTCTTGTGCTGATGCTGGTCAGTGAACATCCCTGTCCTTGGCATCAATGCCCTCATCAGCACCTGGACCTTGTCTTGCAGAGTGACCGGCTGCGGGAGCAGCAGGAAGAGATGGTGGAGCTGCGGCTTCGGCTAGAACTGGCGGGGCCTGGCTGGGGGGCTCCGGAACTCCTGCAGGGCCTGCCTCCCGGATCTTTTGTGCCTCGACCCCACACAGCCCCCCTGGGGGGTTCCCACACTCATATGCTGGGCATGGTACCCCCTGCCTGCTTTCCTGGAGATGAAGTTGCCTCTGAGCAGGTGAGATGGTGAGGCTTGGAGCAGGGTCGGGCCAGGCTAGTATGTGTCCCTCCTTGTGTTGGCTCATTGGGACTAGCTGTAAGATATAAGGTGCCTATTTCAGGTGTCCCTAGAGAAAGGGCTAAGATATGTGTGATTGTGGGGCCTCAGAAAGGCAAGGGGGCATTGTAAGGCACCTAGTGATACTTGGAGTGAGAATATTAGAGATGACCAGATGGTAAGCTTGCATACCCCCGAAGACAGAGAGCTTACCATTCTCTTTATTTTTTGAGGCTCCCTTTGCAAGTTCATTCTTCTTCAAGCTGATTTGCCTCCCTTGAGGCTTGGTTTCCTGCCCGTAGTTTTGCCATGTGGGGCCTTTTGGACAAAGTTGACTCCTGTACTGGTCCAACGCTCTAGGTCATCTCAGCTCTAAGGTCCTGGAGGACTGGGGTTGCAAGGCAGTACATTGTGTACTCATTGCTCTGGCAAGGTGTTGGTGGTGAGAAAAGACTTAGGTGCATGTGAACTGCCTACTAAAAAGGGCAAATTGTCATCTGAGGGGAGCCAGGTGCCATAGGAGCTGGAAGTGTGAGCTCACATCCTACCTTGAGTGTGAGAATACTTCCCAGCATGTCCCTTGATAGATCTCAAGGGTGATGCTAGGCTGGAGGAGGTAAGGGTGAGGAGGTGTGCAAGGCAGGCAGGACATACTCTAGGAACAGCCTCAGGTGGGAAACAGCTCTTGCTTTGCAAGCATTCTTGTCCAGTATCCCTGATGTTCCCCTAGCAAGTGACCGATGACAGGGAAGCCAGGGGTGAGGTGCTGACCCAAGTGGACAGGCTGGGAAGTGGCTCTTCCACTGCATCAGAGGAGGAGGAAGAGGAAGAGGAGGAAGAAGAGGAGGAGGAAGAGGAGGAGGAACCACCCAGGCATGCCTTACACTTGCGCAGGTGAGTAGGACTCATGCCTGGATTGACAGGATCAGCTCATGGCTGCTCTAGGCTGTAAGAGACTCTTGTTCATCCTCCAAGCAGCAGTGTGGAGACTTCTTGGATCTCAGGGTATCCTGGCCTGTCTCATACTCACCAACCCTTGGGATGCTGTGGGCTCTGAATGGAAAGGTTTCTCCAGGGTGACTGTGATATCCTGGTATTCAGCTTCCAAGGTGGTCTTTGGTACCTCCAGCTTCTTGGGAGCTCCTGAGATCTATTTCTGGCCTCTGGATTCTGCCTCACCTCTGTCCTGGGTCAGGTTGACCTTGGGGCCTTGTAGACCCAGAGGCCTCTCTTCTTCCTCCAGGCCTAAGAGGTGGGTGGGTTAGGTCAGTATAGACTCCTGCTCTGCCCTCTAGAAATGGGATCAGCAACTGGAACCAGAAAGCTGGGGTACGCCTAGGGAGCCCCACCGACAGGAAGGGCCCAGAGCTCTGCCTACAAGAGCCAGCCACTACCATGCCAGCACCCCAAGGTAAGCGGAGTGGCATGCAGGGAAGACCCTCTCCCCTAACCCCTTCACTCCACTCCTGCCTTCTCCATGTGCAGTCAGGGTGGTGACCTTGATAGTCTGCCTATTATAGCAGTTGGTGGCAGCAAGACCCCGGTTCAGACCCGCCAGGCCCCAGCTGCCATGGCCTCTGAGTGGCGACTGGCACAGGCCCAACAGAAGATTAGGGAACTGGCCATCAATATCCGCATGAAGGAAGAACTCATCGGTGAGCTGGTCCGTACAGGTGAGTGGTGTCATTGGGGTGGGCTCCTCCTGAGGATGGTTTCCTGCTTGTCATTCCCCCTACCCTGCTTTAGAGAGGCTTCAGTAGTGTGCTGACACCGGTTACAGGACCCAGGTCTGAGACCCAGCTCAGTCTCTTCTAGCTGTGTGACCTTCAGTAAGTGCCACAACTCCCCTCTACCTCTGTTTTCTCAAGTCAAAATGAGGATTTGTGCCTGTTTCATAGGATGGTTGTGAAGGTGAAATGAATTTCAGATGACACACTTAGAATAACTTTCAGTAAACAGTACTTCTTATTTATGAACTCTGCTATATTTGAGGTATTGTGCTAGGCGTGGTCACTCTCGGTCATAGCACACAGTGTAAATGAAGACCTCATATCCCCAGATTGTACCACTTCTGATACTGGTAATATAGACAGAACTGGGGACAGTTTTAAGTGGTGACCATTGAAACTTAAAAAACGATTTTAAGGGGCTGGAGAGATGGCTCAACAGTTAAGAGCACTGACTGCTCTTCAAGAGACCCAGATTTGATTCCCAGAACCCACATGGCAGCTGAAAACCAGTAACTACAGTTCCAAGGGAATCTGACACCCTCTTCTGACCTCTGCAGCATTGCATAACATGAGTGTACCTACCTACATGCAGGCAATACATTCATACACATAAAATACAAATAATACATAAAATATTTAATTTAAAAAATTTAATTACATTTAAAAAATTGTATGTCTGTGTATGTGTGTGTGTATGTGTATGTGTATGTGTGTGTATGTGTATGTGTGTGTATGTATGTGTGTATGTGTATGTGTGTATGTATGTGTATATGTGTGTATGTGTGTGTATATGTGTGTGTATGTGTGTATGTGTGTGTATGTGTGTGTGTATGTGTGTATGTGTATGTGTGTATGTGTATGTGAGTGTGTATGTGCATGTCTGTGTGTCTGTGTGTGTATATGTGTATATGTATTTGTATATGTGTGTATATGTATTTGTATGTGTGTGTATGTGTATGTGTGTATGTGTGTGTATGTGTGTATATGTGTGTGTATGTGTGTATGTATGTGTGTGTATGTGTGTGTATGTGTTGTATGTGTGTGTATGTGTGTATGTGTATGTGTGTGTAAGTGTGTGTGTATGTGTGTGTAAGTGTGTGTGTAAGT
The DNA here is from genome assembly GCA_035773235.1 of Eospalax fontanierii. Lineage (NCBI taxonomy): Eukaryota > Metazoa > Chordata > Mammalia > Rodentia > Spalacidae > Eospalax > Eospalax fontanierii. Next base: position 147,548,576 of record CM069524.1, on the reverse strand, counting down.
GTGTGTGTGTGTATGTGTGTGTGTATACATGCATGCATCAGCATAGCACAAGTGGAGAGATAACTTGTAGGAATTAGTTTTCTCCTTCCACTATGTGGTTCCCAGGGATCAAATTCAGGTCATCAGGCTTTACCCCCTGAACCATCTCACCTGCCCATTTGAACTTGTTTAAAGTTGTGAATTTATTACAAATACATTTTGCAAATTTTCAAATGGATGACTAATAAAAAGATATAGTGCAGTTGAGCCCATCGAGCCACTGTCCAGAATTACCTGGGAGTGCCCACCTTGACCTGCTCTGTGCCCTTTTCTTTTTGCTGATGTGTTATTTTGTTTTGTTTTGAGACAAGATCTCTCTGTCACCTCAGCAGGCCTGGAACTCCCTATGTAGATCAGACTGTCCTCAGTCTCACAGATATCAGTCTGCCTCTGTCTTTTCTAGGTAGGATCAAAGCACTTGATTACTGGGGCATTTTGAAGCAACTCCTAACTACCATCTTTTGCTTTTCTACTTCTAATTACTTCTCTTAAAAACTTGGACTAAGGCTGGAGAGATGGCTCACTGGTTAAGAGAGCTTACTGCTTTTGCAAAGGACCTGAGTTTGGCTCCTAGCACCCACATGGCAGTTCATAACTGCCTGTAACTCTAGCTCCAAGGGATTCAACACCCTCTTGCGGCTTCTGAGGACTATACACAAGGCGCATATACATATTACTTAAGCACGTGTGCGCGTGCACACACAAAATAAAGTAACTATTTAAAATCTTGGACCTTTTATTGTTTTATTGCCCAGTCATAATGCTGTGTCCTTGTTTTTGTTTTCTTTTTTTTTTGTCTTTTCTTGATTTTGTTTGTTTACCTGTTTGTTTAAGATGATTTCCTGTAGCCCAGTCTGGCCTCAAACTTGCTATGTAGCCAACACTGGCCCTGAACTCCTGATCCTTCTGCCGCCACAAGCCAAATGCAGCAGCAGCATGCCTGGATTGTTTCATTTTGTGTGGTGTTGGCAATGGAACCGTAAACTGTCCTCTGGTGGTAGAAACTCATGTCCTCTTAGTGCTCAGAGCCTAGAGCACTGTACCTTATTTCTTATATTTCTCATTACTGGGGACTCAGTAATGTTGTTTTGCCTCATTGACTTGAGATCAGCCTCCAAACCTGGTCCCTGCACACAGTCAGTTGGCTTTGTAAGCCTCTGAGGTCTCTCTTCCCTCAGCTCCTCAGTCATCCCACCAGGGTTTGTCTGTTTACATCCTTACAGTGTCATATAACTTGCCCCTCAGCCCTTCATATTTCTTGTAGATTGAAGCTAGTTATAGAGAGTTAATGTATGCAGTTTCAAAAAATATATTGATTTTAGCATGTATTAGGGTAAAGATAAAACTTGCTAATTTGGGTCACTGATCTGGGAAAAACTCATTCAAAAATGAGTCAGCGTTTGTGGGGAAAGCATGACCACCAGAGTTTGATCTCTGGAACCTGTGTAGGTGGAAGGAGAGAACCAACTCCACAAAGTTATCCTCTGACCTCTATGCATGTGCACTGTGGCATGAGTGAGTCCCCACATGCATATATATACATATGATAATAATAAATAAAATAAAATGTTTAAGCAGTGAGTGAATGTAAGAAAAGACAGATGGTGAGGGCTTCGTAAAACCCATGCAATGTTCCAGACCCACAGGGCCTAGAGAAACAATCCCAGGGTAGGAACAGTGACCTTCATCTGGGCGAGGGTCTGCCTGTGCCGACGTGGCCCTACTTTCTTCCAGGGAAAGCAGCTCAGGCCCTTAACCGCCAACACAGCCAGCGCATCCGGGAGCTGGAACAGGAGGCTGAGCGTGTACGGGCAGAGCTAAGTGAAGGCCAGAGACAGCTACGGGAGCTGGAAGGCAGGGAGCCCCAGGATGCCAGTGAACGGTCCCGGCTCCAAGAATTCCGAAAGAGGGTGGCTGCAGCCCAGAGCCAGGTGCAGGTCGGTGCTGGGGCTCCTAGGCTTGGGTCCCTGGGACCAGAGCATATGAGTCTCTATGGGTTCTGTGTACTCAGGTCCTCCTGTCCAGTCTCTGACTGATGACACTGACTCCGCCTGGCTTCTTAGCTGGAGCTGGTGTCATAGATAAGCTGGAGTCAGCTCAGCTTTCAACACAGCAGAAGTAGATAGATGGGTCCTGTCTGCAGACCAGTAGGAAGCCAAGAGGGTGTGGAGGTGGACATCTGAAGAATAGCTTCAACACAGCCCTCCTCCATGGCCTCTCTCCCTCCACCCAGTTTGTTCTTCACTTACTCTTTGTTAGCTTTATTTGTTTGGTTTTGGTGTTGGGGATGAAACCTAGGGTTTTGAACATGTGACACAAGTGCTTAGAGTAAGCCCCATCCCTAAGCCCTGGTTTAGCCTCCTGTCAGGTGATCATTCGCTTACTCATGTGTTCGACCGCCCTTCCGCTCCCTTTATCTGTTCACCCATTGTTTGTATTAGTTTGTTATAGCAGTTTCACAGGTGGTGGGCCAGTGGGGCGGGGATGGGGGGTAGGATGGGTAGGGAGGGGAGCGCCTCTACAGAAGAACGTGTTTCTCACACTCCGGAGGCGGGACCCAAGCTCAGGATGTCCACAGGTCTGCCTTCTCTTGATGCCTCTCTCCTGGGCCTGTGGACAGCCATCCTCTTCCTGGGTGCTTCCTGCCGTTTTTCTTCCCCTGCGTTCCTGGCGTCTCTGCCCTCTCTATGTGCAGGTTATGCTAGGCTAGGGCTACCTTTAGGACCTCATCTAGCTCCAATGACCCTTTTTAAAGGTCCCATCTCTAACTACAGTCATGTTCTCAGTGCTGGGAGTCAGGAATGTGGAGGACACAATTCAGCCTACAGTGAATTCTTACTTAGTTCTAGTTCTTAGTTCTTACTTCTGTATGACTGAAACCTACCTCTCTGTCTGTCTGCTCACCTACCCTCTATCCACCCATCTGCCCTTTCTTTCTCAGTTAGGTCTAAGAGATAATCTGGTAGAGTGGTCAAGAATATGGGCTCTGGGATGCTAGAGAGATGGCTCAGTTGTTAAGAACACTTACTGCTCTTCCAGTGGACCTAGATTCAGTTCCCAGCACCCACATGGCAGATAATACCATCTGGAACTCCAGTTTCAGAGGGATCTGACACCCTTCTCTGGCCTCTGTGGGAACCAGGCACACACATGGTGCAATTATATATATGAAGGCAAAATACTCATCACAAAAATTAAAAATAAATAAAATCTTACAAAACAAAGGAAAGGGGGCTCTGGAACCTGACTGTTGGGATTTAAAACTCAGCTCTTCTACATTTTAGCTGTGGGTTCTTGACTAAGTTCCTCATCCTCTCTGTGCCTCAGTTTCCTGATCTATAAAGTAGGGATAATAATAGTCATACTTCTTGACAGGTGTGTTAGATTGTTTAACATACAGAGCACCTAGCATAGTGCCCAGGGAACAGAATGTCAGAGTAGCTACTGTTATTGGTATTCTGTTGTTAGTCCATCACTCTCACCCACTTTTTCTTCTTTCTGTCCCCCAACCCCGTTCATCCATCTGGTGAGTGCCAGGCACTGTGATCCTTATAAAATTCCCTGTCACCCTTGTGCATAATCCAGTACCCAGTGGATGCTTTGTGGGTCCTAGGTGCTGAAGGAGAAGAAGCAGGCGACAGAGCAGCTGGTGTCACTGTCAGCCCAGAGCGAGAAAAGGCTGCAGGAGCTGGAGAGGAACGTGCGACTCATGCGACAGCAGCAGGGGCAGCTGCAGAGGCGACTCCGTGAGGAGACCGAGCAGAAGCGGCGCCTGGAGACGGAGATGAACAAGCGACAGCACCGCGTCAAGGTCAGACTCCGCCGACTGAACGCCTCTGTCCCGGCTGAGGGGGCGCTCACCAAGGGTCTGTCCTGTCCTGCCGCACACAGCTGCGGGATCTTAGAAACAAGTTACTACCACAGGGTTTCTGACAGTGCTTTGCCCTCCAGCTATCAAGAGCATATAGGAAACTTGAAGCTATGGAAACACTCCACAGCCACGAGGCCTTCTCCCACCACACTTCTTCCCTCCTCTACTGGCTCTCCTCCCCCAGGAGCTGGAGCTGAAGCACGAGCAGCAGCAAAAGATCCTGAAGATCAAGACAGAAGAGATCGCAGCCTTCCAGAGGAAGAGGCGCAGTGGTAGCAATGGCTCCGTGGTCAGCCTGGAGCAGCAGCAGGTGAGGCTGGGCTGAACCGAACCTCTGTCCTCGTGCGCTCTGCCGCCGGGTGATCCTGCTTGTCACTGGGGCCCACCGGGGATTTGCTCTTGGATCTGCTGTTCTTTAGACCATCAGACCTTGGGTAGGAGTCCCCAGCAGAGGTGAGTATTGAGGCCCTTCCCTGCCTTCCTACTCTCCCTCAGAAGATTGAGGAGCAGAAGAAGTGGCTGGACCAGGAGATGGAGAAGGTGCTACAGCAGCGGCGGGCGCTGGAGGAGCTGGGGGAGGAGCTCCACAAGCGGGAGGTCATCCTGGCCAAGAAGGAGGCCCTGATGCAGGAGAAAACGGGACTGGAGAGCAAACGCTTGCGGTCCAGCCAGGTAAGGCTCTGCCACATGGGTTCTGGCCAGGTGAGGCACTGCCAGTTCTAAGTAGGTGAGGATTTTTGGAAGTGATGTCCTTGCCAGGCATGTTCCAGACAGGGGAAGCTGCCCTTTGGATGATCTATGGATCCAGAACTCCAGGGCTTTAGGCTGTTAATGACACAGGAACTAATTGATGTGTGGGCACCAGTACCCATCCTAGCGTCCATTTGCACCTCTTTGGGGCCTACCTACATGGGCGGATCCAGGAGGAACAGGTGTAGGGAGCGGTCTGGCCAACTGGAAGAGTCCAGCTTTGGAGGCAGGCAGGCTGTACCTGGTATGGTTACTTTCTCTTAAATAGGAAGCTCAGCTGCTGAGCGAGTTTGCTCTTCTGTCAGATGGGACCAGAATGTGGCCAGGAGCATTAGTGAGACTATGGTCACATCTGGGACTTTTCCACTCCAGGTGCTTGGGCCAGATTCCTCAAGGGTTGTAGACACACAGACCAGGAGCCCTATCACTACCATCACAGCACAAGAGGTCTTAAAGACTAGGGATCTCTGGGGTGACCTGTAATTTCCCCTGGCCATAAACACACTCGCTTCCTCCCACATCAACCTTCTGGAAGGGCCAGGAATTTCCCATGGCCTCCTGCCAAATCACCTCACTGACAGTCTCCCTCCCGCCATCTCTGCTTTTGTTTTCTGTAGTCTCTTACAGCATCAGGGCCTCTTCCCTCTGCTCGCACATATCGCCCTCTGGGCCCTCTCCTCCACAGATGGTTGGCCCACCGCTGAGCAGGGAATGACCCATGTCCTCTTTAGCATCTAGTGAGCAGGCTGGGCCTCTTCTGTACCCTCTGTGAGGGCAGTGTGTGCTCCTCTAATTGCTGATGGTGCTGCCCCAGGCCCTGAACGAGGACATTGTGCGCGTGTCCAGCCGCCTGGAACACCTAGAGAAAGAGCTCTCTGAGAAGAGTGGGCAGCTGCGGCAGAGCAGCGCCCAGAACCAGCAGCAGATCCGCGGGGAGATAGACACCCTGCGTCAGGAAAAGGACTCACTGCTAAAGCAGCGCCTAGAGATTGACAACAAGCTGAGGCAGGGCAGCCTGCTGTCACCTGAGGTACGTCCAGGGGATGGCCACCCTTTGCCCCCTTCCCTGACTCTGTCAGAGCTGTCTTTGCTGCTTTAGGATGTAGGTGCCCTGCGTGTTAACCCCTGCAAAGTAGAGTGGGACTGTGGGACTATGGAGGCCTGGCCCTTCATGGGTGTGGGCTGGGCCTTGTGGACTTCTCAGCTCCTTTCCAATGGAACAGGAACGTTTGTGTTGAGCTGTATTAAACCACACATCTCACCCTGTATGTTGGACCTAGTTTCAGGAACCTGCTGTTAATGCCGTGTAGTCCCCATAAGCTCACTTCCTCTGAACAGTCTGCTCTACACAAACTTACCCCAGGCCTCTGGGATCTCAGGCAATCCTAACCCTGTTCTCCAGGGGACCAAGTGTCCAGAGCTCCCCAAATGAAGCTCCCTGGAAGTGGTTGGCACTTGAAAACCCAGCCTCATTGCTGTGCTACCTTTATGTTGGTTCAGGCTGTGACTGAGTGTCCCTGTTACTGCTTCAGAGAGGGGTCCTGTTGTGTTCTGGACAGTCTCAGGTCGAGGGATGCTGAAAGCTCAGTTGTTGGCCATTGTCTGCCCAGATGTGTGCCTCTGTTCCTGCAGGAGGAGAGGACCCTGTTCCAGCTGGATGAGGCCATTGAGGCCCTGGATGCTGCCATTGAGTACAAGAATGAGGCCATCACATGCCGCCAGCGGGTACTGCGAGCCTCGGCTTCCTTGCTGTCCCAGTGTGAAATGAACCTCATGGCCAAGCTTAGCTACCTCTCATCCTCAGAGACCAGAGCCCTGCTCTGCAAGTATTTTGACAAGGTAGGTTACAGCATGAACTTTGTCTCTATCTTCTTTAGTTTGAGGGTCTGCTGGTAGCTCCAGTAAGTATATCTCTTCCACACAACGGGACAGGGTCAGGACCACCTCTAGTCTCTTTGAAACTATCTTAATGAAGCTAAGATTCAGTCTCTCTCCTCTCCTGTCTGGTCTAAAGGATCTGGCCACATGACCAAGTCTTCAGGGGGTGGTTTTGCCCCTAGGGACATGTGTGGAGGTACTTTTGGTTGCCATTGTGGTAAGGATAGAAGCCAGTGATGCTGCTAAATGTCTTATAATGCACAGACAGGTCCCACAACTGAGAATCACTATCCCAAATGCCTCATGCAGAGGTTGAGATCCTGGCCTGGGTGCAGTTCTGTAGCTCTAGGGTCTACCCAGAAGCTCAGTAGTATGTGGTTGGGAAGGGGTTTGTGACCAGGGCAATGGTAAGTTCCATCTGGAGAACCAGCTCCCAACAGATTGTTGGGAGCTCAATCTTGAACACTGCTGAGGTATCCAAGGCAGGAAAGATTTCAGTGGTTCCTAGTGACACCTGCTGTAGCATGACTTGCCAACTGGCTAGGGAATACTTGGGGAAAGGCAGTTGTGCTGGGGCTGAGCCTGCTGGTCTTGGGACAGGTGGTGACACTCCGAGAGGAGCAACACCAGCAGCAGATTGCGTTCTCAGAGCTGGAGATGCAGCTGGAGGAGCAGCAGCGCCTGGTATATTGGCTAGAGGTGGCGCTGGAGCGGCAGCGGCTGGAGATGGACCGCCAGCTGACCCTGCAGCAAAAGGAACACGAGCAGCATGTGCAGCTGCTGCTCCAGCAGGGTCGAGGTGAGTGGAGGACACTGGTGGCCCCAGGCGCTGCTGTTCATAGCCCTAGCTGCCCCAAGTGGCAGTGCTGTCTGCCTCAGCCCCTAACCATTCTGTCTTTCCACACCAGACCACCTCGGCGAGGGGTTAGCAGACAGCAAGAGGCAATACGAGGCCCGGATTCAAGCTCTGGAGAAGGAACTGGGCCGACACATGTGGATAAACCAGGAGCTGAAACAGAAGCTCAGTGCAGGAAATGCCTCAGGCCAGAGCCGGGGTAATTTGTGGCACCCAGTTTGGGACTGCCCTACTGGCAAGTCAAGGGCATTTCTTTGGTGGGAGGAACACTTAGAAGATACTCTGACTTGGGCTTTTTTTCAAGTCAAATTTTTTAATGTGGCATTGGGGATTGAACCCAGGCCTTGAAAATGCTAAGCAAATACTCTACCACTGAGCCATCTCTCAAGCCCAAATGTGCATGTGTGTGTATTGCGGGGAGGGGTCTTCAAGACATGGTCTCATGTAGGCCAGGCTGACCTCAAATTTGTTATACAGCTAAGGATGACCTTGAGCTTCTGATCTTGTGCTCACAGGACTGCATCTCCACACCCACCTAACTGTCTCACATTTGCTTTTACTGGCTTATTTCTCAAGTTGTTTATTGTACTGTGTCCACTTTCATGTCTGACATATTTCCTGTGATAGGTGGTGAGAGGAGAAGCCTCTGCGTAGAGAACAGACAAGGTCTTGGAAATGAAGATGGGCTCTACCCAGCAGCTCCTGAGCCTCTCTGGCAGTCCTCCCTTCAGGAGGGGGCACCCCGTGTCCGGGATGAGAACCGGGACTTGGTCCATGCCCCACTACCCCTGACATGGAAACGCTCAAGCCTATGCAATGAGGAACAGGGCTCCTCTGAGGAGCTAAAGGCCCGGGAAGCATTTGAGCCCCTAGTGGGGCGGGTGCTACCTGTTGGTGAAGTGGGCCTATCCTGGAACTTTGGACCATTGCCCAAGCCCCGGTGGGAACCCCGAAGAGTCAGTCCAGGAATGATTGATGTCAGGAAAAACCCTTTGTAGGCCTCAGGGCAGTTGCTGCCTTAAGAGACTCTTATCCTGCTGAAAGGAGAAGCTGCCTGTTTTGCTTGTGAAGGACAATTCTTACCTCACCTGGAATCCAGAGCTTCACCTTTATACCAATTGGAATCAGCCAAACTGGGCCACAGCAGTAACTAGACTTCCCCCTTATGGCACTGGGGACCAAACCCAGGGTCTTATCAGCACTGAGCTCTACCCCTAGCACTCATATATATTTTTTTTAATATGCAAATTCCTACTACCCACTTTCTTCAAGCTGCAGTACCTGATTGCTGCCTTTTTATTTGTAGGACATTTCTGGTTTTAAGAAAAGGCTTGTGTTCTGGGTTCAACTAAGGCTCATCACAAGATGGTCAGTAACAAGGCTGTGGTTTTTTGGTCTTATGTAGATGGAAGAACTGGGAGTTATTGGCATTTTTAGAATTTTTAAAAATACTCAGAATAAAACAAGAATAATCTCATTTTGGTTCATACCTTAAATTTTTCCCAGGGATTCATGTGAAGGTTAGTCTCCAGCTGATGGTGCTGCTGGAGATAGTGAAGCCTTTTGGGGTAGGGGATCTAGTGGGAAGTTGGGTTATTGGGAGTGTCCTTGAAGGTAATATTGGGAGTCCTGCCTTCCTCTCTGCTTCCTAGGGTCTCTCTGTCTGTGCATGGGCCCCAAGACAGGGCCAAATGGCCATGATACCCATGAAACCAACTTGAAGTCTTTTTCCCTGTCGTGCATGCTAGGTAAGCACAGTGCCACTGACCTCTATCTCCATGCCTGCACTTTCCTCCTTTTGGTTGTTTACCTCAATCACAAAAAGGTAACGTATCTCTGAAGAGAGAAACGGGAGTTTTCACTTAGAATTTGGTAACAGGAAGAATGAATGAGATCTAGGAACACAGCAGGCTGAGACTGAGAGCCAGCAAAAGACTCCACAGCTAACATACTCCTGGTGTAAGCACATGCCAGGTATAGTATCCTCAGACATAGGCTTGGTCTGTGCCATGAGCTGGCTGGCTCTCAGGGCAGACCTTGCAACGTCGTCACTTGGACCAAGGTCATTTATTCCCAGGCAGGAATATTAAGCAGAAAAGCACTGAAAGCTAAGTGGTCAGAGATAATTTTATTAACTAGCTGCCTGTAACAGTCTTTCATGTATGAGGCTTAGTTTATGAAGCAGTGCTCATGTCACAAAACCCAGACTTACAGAAGCTCCTTAAAGGACTATCAAGGGTTCCTTTTTCCAGTTCACAAGAGAGGCGGTGGCCCTCTGAATTGCCAAGGATATGGCATGGAGGGACTGGAATGGGCTCCTTGCTTGATTCAAGAGTCCCAAGCTACCCACCCCATTCCTGACCTCACCAAAAAGGGGTAGAGACTGGCCTCAGTTGGAATCTATGAGAGGATAACCCTGAACTCCTGATCTTCTTGCCTCTTCCTCCCAAGAGCTGGGATTTCAGGCATGTGTCACTATGCCCAGCAAAGTACCCCCAATATTTTTAAGCCCACAGGGGACCTGGCTGCCTTTGCTTTCACTTTGGAACTTTCTTAGTCCCATTAAGTCCTGGCCACTCCTGTTCTGGGCACACTGCTGGCATTGATGGTACAAGTCTGGTATTGCTACCACATCCAGAGAAAGCCACTGTGGAACATCTCTCCAGGAATGCAGATCTGGCCAGGCTTGTAATGTTCATAGTTCCGAGTCCTCCAGCCACATTCCATCAGGACTAGCTAATGAGCTTCTTCCTCGTATAAGTCCTGAAGGGCCGCCTCCGGGGGAAGGCCTGGCTGAAAGGAGACTCCTCAGTAGTGGAGGGAAATACATCCACATCCTCATCTAGGAAAAGGAAGAGAAGTGATGAGCACTGAGCAAAAGAAAGCAGGCTCTTCAGATCACACAAGAGTGAACTTGGGAAAACCAGCGCTGTGAGGTGTGTTCTGTCCGGCAGGAACACCATTTACACTGGTGATAAGGCCCTCTACTCTTAAAGGCTATGCATGTGCTGACAGGGGTAGCACATAATGCACATCCAAAGTATTAAGTGCTCCCACATAATGCTTTTTCCCTTCTTCAGACTCAGATCTGTGGGGTTTATGTTATTTTGCATGGCTGACATGGTTTTGAAGGACAGGGAAACCTAGGGCCTGCCAGCTGATTGATGATACCAGTCAGAACTTTTTGGTGCTGAATGGAAGGAGCTGTGGATATAAATCCACTATGGGGAAATGGCTGGCTCTGAACATACCACGTGTCACTTGTGCTGCCCAAGCCTGAGACTACAAACAAGCAGTGGCCAGTGTGCATACCACTTCCACAATTTCAAGACTGAATTAGTTTAGCAGGATCTTGCAGGAGGTTCTGTTCAGATGCCTGTATGTTCAACAGTAGCCTCTTTGGAAAGGGCACATGATACTGCAGGTTCAAAACTATATCCCCATACTCCAAACCCTCAAGTCTGCATGATACCCACAGGAGAGAGCTAGGCCGGGGTAAGTGTCTGGAACCTTTAGCAGGCACATTACCTCCGGTGTCCTTGCACTGAGAGGAAGGCGTCCTTCCCTGGAACAGCAGTGGAGACTGGGTCAGGGCCTGTAGACTACTGGTAGAAAGGCAGCTCCGTATCATACAGCCAGAGGGTGGGGTAGAGCCTAAAGAGATGCCACATGGGAAGATTTAAGAGCAGCCCACAGGACTCCAGGCCTCCCAGAGCTCCAAAGCCTCCTCACCCAACACTCTGCCCAATATAAACTATATAGCATGTGGATTTAGAAAACAAACTCACCAGAGATAAAGACTTCATCATCCCCTACAGAGGGGAGCGGTGGCACATTCCATTGGGGAGACCTCTCTTCATGCTTGCTAGCTTCGGAGTCTTCGCTCAGGGAATCACAGACCCTTTTGACTTTGTAGTCAGCTTCTCCCTTGGCAGATAGGAGTCTCTTCCTGGATCCTAACCCACACTGTCCCCAAGAGAAGGGCTCCTCAGCCTTAGACACACTGTCCTTGGGAGGTGACTGGTCTGGCAACTGACATACTCCCTCGAGCTCAAAATCCTCTAAGATAAGAGTCTTATGGAGGTCATGTTCAAGGCTTTGTTCTTTTCCCTCTGGCTCAGGCTCAGGCTCAGGCAGTGACAAGGCCCCTAGAAAGTCTGTACAGGCCTCGCCTCTCCCAGCAGAGGGCCCAACACTACAGTCCACCGCCCTCTTCCTACGGGGCCAGTCTTTGATAATATCAGGAGTGGTCTTCCCACTCTGCTTTGGGGATGGTGTCCAAGGAACCCCAACATCTGCTTGGAATGGAGAGGGGGTACTGGATGGGCAGTGGGACGGGGTGCAGGACTGGCAGATGTAGGTTTGACCCCCATTCTTGCCAGGCGTGCTATGTGATGGGTGGAGGCAGGGGGGTGACAAGTAGGTGTGCTCAGCTTTGCTGGAAGATCTGCTGGCCTTGGGTATGCTGACAGCAGCCAGGGAGCTCCCCTCTTCCAAGGGGCTCTCTTTGTTTAGGGCCTCAGCTTCCAAAAGATTTTCAAGGTCTGTTTCTTTAATTTGGAGCCTGGGAAGGCCAGACGATTGCATCTCCAGCTCGGCTTCATAGGTCTGAGGGCTGCAAGCAGCCTCTGAAGCTTGCAGGCTGTCTGGCTGTATGGCCTGGGTCTGCCTTCTGTCTGCAGAACAGATCAGGGTATAAGGTACCCTAGGAGGGCTGGATACAGAGGAGGAAGCAGGTGGAAGAACCTCAGAGTCAGACATAGGCTCATGGGCTACAGTGGTTTTTGGCACTTCACCTTCCTCCCCTGGCAAGATGCCTCTTTGCACCTCATCAAAGCCAGAGTCTTTGGCTTCATCAAGCAGAGTAAGGTATTCTGTGTCACTTGCAATGAGCATGAAAGAAGATGTGGGCCAGTCACTCCTGAAACTAGTACCCAGGTAATTCTGTCCTGCAGAAGATTGAGATTGACTCTCTTCAGAGCCTGTGATGGCCACTGAGCCAGAGGCTGTATCTGGCCCTGGCACAACAGAGGGTCCAGGCTGGCAATCCGGGAAGCCTTGTGGAGGACTAGAGTTCTTTCTATACCGTCTGCCAAGCTTAGATGGTGGAGAAGGTGGAACGGGATTGGAGGTCACTCTCTGTGAGGCTCTGGGAGGAGTTGAAGGAACAGAACAGGAGACAGATGTAACTATGCTGGGTGATATCCGGGACTCTTTCCAATCCAGTTCTCCAAGGGAAGGAGACGCTGACAACGACTTTTTAAGCTGACTCTGAGAAACATCACACACTAGCAAAGTAAACTGTTGCTTTGGAGAAAGAGGTGTGGAAGAAGTAATTGCATTCTTTGGTTTCTTTGGGGTTTTGACAGCTTTCTCCTGTAGTTTCTGTGCCTGAAAAGCCCTAGAGAAATGGAGCTGTTGGTGCTTCTGATTCTCAGGTGTGCCTGTGATGGCTGCTGTCCTTGGAGGTGTTCGGAAGGAGTATCTGCTGGGACTCAGATACTCACTCCTGGGTTGAGTGGTCAAGGGAGCTGAGGATGTTGGACAGCAGGGGCTTTCTGGACTGGAATTCACTGAGTGTAGCCATGCAGAATTTGATAAAAACCCAGGTGGCTGAGTACCTGGTCTCCTGGGAGTTCTGGGTAGCTCTGTGAGAAGAGAGACCCCTTCTTTTGCAGGGCTGGCTCCCTTCTGAAAAGTGACTTTTGATGCCAATGGTGAGCCATAATTGGGTAAGGAGGAGATTTTTAAGGATGCCTCAGAAATGGCCTGTTCAGTTGGTATCATTTCGGCAGGTGAGTTTTGTGGTCTTTCTGGAGTGTACAGTGGGTTCTGTGGTGTATGAGGGAAACTTCTTGGTGTAGTTTTAGGAAAGCTTGGAGATTTCTGGTATCTCTTTTTAGGAGTCTGAAAAGAAAAATGCTTATTTCACTGCTTGAATACTATAATCCACATTTTCTAAAGAATGTCTTAGTAATCTCTAAGATGATTACAAACTAACCAGGTGATTTAAAGTAAGTCAAAAGAATGATCTTAGGTTGGAAATTTGAAACAGTGACCTGTTTTCCTCCTCCAAACATTACTCAAATTTTACTCTTTTTCTTTTCCTTTCCTTTTTTTAGGACTAAGCACTTTGTGCATGCATGAGAAGAAGAAGGTGAAGGAAGGAGGGGGCATGGGATATACAAATACATTAGGCATAGCAACAATGACCAATCAGAAAAGTCAGTCCCAACAAAAAATGTCCTTCCTTCTTGTAACAATGTAGCTAAAAACTCCAAGTGAGAAGGTCAAACACTCATCTGTCTATAATCTTAGTGGACTGTCAAGGGCAGCCCATGTTCAATGAGGTAGAGCAGGGACATGTCAAAAGCAATAAGGAGGCTGTGTAACTCAGCTGGAGGACAAGAAGGAGTGACTAATGAGTTATATATTCAAGAATGGGCGCCCAAGCTGACAAGATGGCTCAACAGGTAAAGGGTCAATCAACAGGTTACAAGCCTGGTAGCCTGACTTCAATCCCTAGATCTCACATAAAGGTAGAAGGAATGAATTGAATCCACTGAGCTATCCTGCTCCACATATGCACCATGGCATGGCATGCCCACATATACACATCATATACACATCCACTAATAAATAAGTAAATAATAATAATAGAATGAGTATCTTCAAGGGAAGGCAGAGAGGACTTGACATATAGAAAAAAATATAAGCAAAAGCAGAAAGGTGAAAAACAGTAGCTGTGTGGATGCTGCTGAGCAAAAGCATCAAACAAGCAGTGAGGGCAGAGGCCAGCCAGGAGGCACCGTGAGCCCATAGTGACCATGGAGGACTTTGCTTGTCCTAGGGAGGAGACTGACCATGGTCATGTAGATTTGTGGTTTTCAGAACTTTCCCCAGAGATGTGTCCTACTCCAGCCACTAAGCAATTTCACTGGTTTTCAAACCAACATTACAATTTCTAAACACAAGGACTACATTTGAGGAAGTTAGGAAACTTTGCTTTAGCAAAGCCAGATGGACACTTGAGAAAGGTCACTTTGACTGAAGTGGAGGATGGATTTGAGAGAGGAATGATGGATGAAATGTTCCAGATAGAACTGAATAGGGTTAGAACTGCAGGAATGGACAGATGAGGACAAAAGTCTGTAAACAAGACAGGTAGGACTTGGCTGAGTGGTTTTTTCCAAGAGAGAAGCGAAGGACTCCCAGGTACTGAACACAGTGATGGGTAGTCTAGTAGGACTGGATGAAAGAAGATACAAACTGCAGAAAGACCTCTAGTGATAATGCACATGGTAGACAGAGCCAAGAGTGCAATGAAGATATCCTCTACCTCCTCACTGTCATGGCTTCACCCAGACCTACTACTTTCAGCTCTTACGTGCCCAGCAACCACTCATGTGTTAATGCAGCCACCTCACACATCTTACTTTCTATAAATCATCTGCTTCCTCAGCCTATTTCTATGTCCCCAAGAATGCACCATTTTAAACATTAGAGGAATTTTATACCTGGTAAGCTGTAGGTATCTCAGAACACAACATGTTTCTTGAGGACCTTCTAATTCGGGCTGAACCCTTCTCTGAAGGACTGATCTTAGACAGTGCCCCAAAAAGAAGCGTTTTAGGAGACTGAACACTTTGAACTGGAGAATTTGCTCTTTGGTCTGCAAGTCAAAAACAACATTTAATTCTTTCTCAATTCTCTCCCAAGACTATTAAAACAAGAAAGACAATAATATTTTAAAACACTGGGGGAGGAGGGATCCCGCCTAATTCTGGGTACAGCTGCAGGGATTGCTGCTGTCCTGATTCATGAGACTGCAATGAGACATATGACCTAGGTCCTATGTTAGAAAATGTAGGCAATTGAGCTAATTTAATTTTAGGTGTAAATACAGTATATGTACTTTTTTAGTATAAATGTAAAATATATCTATTAGCCAAGCTATATTATGGCTAAAAGAATTACTATACAAACAGGAATCATCCACCTTCTATGTGGGATACTTGTGTCTGGGACTGAATGAGCTACCCACAACAACAGTGTGGATGACCAGGCGTAGCAATTAAAGGGATAACTGATTAGAGACTAAGATTGTTTAGTTAATCATCACCGTGAATGTTCATTATTCATACTTAGTATTCTTCTCAAATATCAAGGGTGCTGGAGAGATGGCTTAGCGGTTAAGACCACTTGCAGAGGACCCAGGTTTGGTTTCCAACACCCTCATGGTGGCTAACAACTGTCCGCAACTCTAATTCCAGGGGATCCAACTTCCTGTTCTGACCTCCCTGAACTCTGCACGACACAGGTGCACTTACACACATACAGGCAATACACTCATACACTTAAAATTTTAAAATTAAAAAAAAAAAAAAATCAGGAAAATGTCAAATTGCATGCTTCTTTTCCCAAAAACACTTCTAAGTCAACACAGACTTGTACATAACAAATGAACCCCGCATTACCTGACTTCTGCTGGAATGAGTGAACTCTTTGCACACTTCGAGACTTTGGCTGAGATAGAGAATAGAAGGAACCAGAATTTGTTCTGCTAAATGACAACTGCTTGATTCGAGGACTTCGTCTCAAGCTTATTTCTGCAAAACCAGAACCATTGCTAGTAACCAGAAAGAACTTCAGACTTAACATTTCCCCATGTTGTTGTAAGTGAGCAAAATTTATATAATACTATTTATGACAAAAATTCAACAATGGTTTTTGGAAATATTTGAAGTTGGTTTTGTTGTGTTTTATTTTACTTTGTTTTTCAGACAGGATCTCACTATACAGCCCTAGCTAGCCTGAAACTCAGAGATTCCTCTGCCTCTGGTGTCTTTTTAAGAAGTTTTTCTGGGGGCTGGAGAGATGGCTCGGCAGTTGAGTATTGGCTGGTCTTGCAAAGGACCCAGGTTCGATTCTCAATAACCACACGGCTAACAACCATCTCTGCAGTTCCAGAGGATCTGATGCCTTCTGACTTCCACAGGCACTGCACAACACAGGTGTACTGTATCCACATATATGCAGGCAATGTACCCATACACATAAATTGCCTCCTTTAAGTATGAGACAGGATGAACAATATATAGAGAGAGATAAATATATAGCGTGTGATTTTTGTACAAAACAAGAAAACTAGATTTCATATGTACAATATTATGTATATTTGTGTAGAAAAGGTACTAGAAAGAACGTGTGCTAAAACATTAACAGTATTTCCAAGTTCTGAGATTATCAAGTAATTAAAAAAATTTTCCCGAGATTCCAATTTTTCTACAATAATCATGAGCTACTGAATAAAAGAGTACTTTTTGAAAACTTCCTTAACGATATACTTTTAAAAATAAGCTACAACACTTTGTATAACATGGAGGTTGAATCCTCACACTAAGTCCCATTTTCTATCATGTAAAAATATTTCTTCTCCAGAAATCCTCTCAATACATCCTGTGTAAAGCAGCATTCACATATGAATACTGAGCTATGCTGGACTCAGAGCCATCCCAATTTCTGTAAATGATCTGGGGGCATGTCAAGTGACAAGTGCAGAAAGGCTTTTGTAGAAGCTAGTAGAATGCTAAAGAAGTAAGTAATACTGACCATCCTCTTTTTCAGGAGACTCTTCAACAACATGAATGTCAGGACCAGGATCAGAGGACCTTGAAGAGCAAGCAGCACAAGGATTCAGTAGCATTCTTGATTAATACATTAAACACAGGGATTGGCAAGCTGGTTCAGTAGGTAAAAGTGCTTGCTGCCAGGCCGGTTGACCTGAATTCTGTCCCTGGAACCCACATGGTAGAAGGAGAGGACCAACTCGTGCAAATTTGTGTTCTAACCTCTACATGCACTCAGTGATATATGCATGTATACATGCATGCATATATACAAACATAGACACACAAATAAATAAATAGAATGTAAAAACGGTAACAAAAACACACACAGACTAATACAGTAACAAAGGTCACAGGGCTTTATAACAGTGGGGTTGGAAAGCTGTTATCATTGCTTTTGTGTGTGCTGGGGACTGAACCAAGGGTCTTGCATTTGCTAAGCACATAAACTATGTGCTATGCTCCCAGCCCCAAATATAATTATTATTGAGTGAAATGGTTAGAATTGCTTTTTTGTGTAAAACATTTTGCAACATCAAAATTAGCTTTAAAATAGATGACTGCTTTAAATTCTATTAATGTATTAAAATTTATAGCTAAATATCATCTGGTCACAGTAATGAGTAGAAATGTTCAGGTTTCTCTTCAAGAGCTTTAATTTCTGCCAGCTTGTCAAGGACTTTTGATCTGCTGTTCTCACTTCTCACAATTTATCCTGTAACTTTCACAAGTGTGTAAAGTCTGTATTCAGACAAAGGTCCAGATGGAGTTGTGACAAGATGAAGTGCATTTGCCCATATTCTTGAAAGCACAGATAAAAACCTTCCTCACATTCAGAAGATGACTCTGAAAGGTAGAAAGGCAGTTCTACCAGGGACCTGAAGAAAGAGGGGCAGTGAGCTCCCTGGATTTTCTTTTTGTTGCTTTTGTCTCAGACTGGATGGTAGAGAAGCTGACAACACAAATATGTCAAAAGGTGCAGAAAGAATTTACTCCCAGGAGAAGTAGTTCTCTAGAGTCAAAGAGCCAGGAAAGGGATAAGACAAAACACTTTCAGACAGTAATTACCCCAGTCCAAGTAGTTACTACAGAAGAACCACAGTCCTAACTCATACCTCCATCAGCAAAGGTCAAATAAGACCTCTAGCCTTGCCTGGCAGGAAAAAAGACCTACCCTTTCCCACGTCAACAAGTGAATGCAGAATATTCATTGAGTGGAATATTACTCAACCACAAAAGGGGATGAACTGATAGAAGCAACATGTGTAAATGTATAGATCTCAAAAAACTTCTACTAAATAAACAAATAAATCTATTCAAGAGGCCAGGAGTAGTCTATAGTGTTCTGCTGCCACTACAATAAACAATAGGGTTAAGAGTTGGTCAAGAAGGTCAAGGAAGGCAAAGAGCTGCCCAGGAGATGGTGATGAAGGGGTCTGGATGAGGCTGTCACTCACCTGCCCTTGATTTGTCTATGGAGCAGCCTCTTGGAGACTTGCTTGTGGACTGGGGTCTCGGCCACACTCTTAGTCAGCAGTTTGTGATAACCTAAAATGCAAAAAGTTTCAACTATAAATGTCATTAACCTTCTGAGGCAGCAGCAGAGTAAAAGGAGCAGTTTGAACTTCTTTGTGGCTTATCACCTAGCTAGAATGGATCACAAACTCTTGAGCTAAATTCTGTGCTAACAGAATACAGAACAAAATTTCTCAACACTGATTAAAAATGACATGTCTATGTAAAATTACAGAATTATTTCTCTAATAAGCAAACATGAGAAAATACAAAGTGTCTACTTGTGAAGACTAACACATCTATCTAACCAGTTGGTAACTCTCCTATTTATGAAATAAAATATGTGAAAATGATGACAAGCCAAGTAACCATTAAACAGCAAGTTGAATCTAGTTGGCACATTTCTTAGAAGCAGATAGCTATGCTATTCATGAGAGGACTGGCTTAAAGTTAAACATGAGCAGGGTCTGGAGGAGAGATATGCTCCAAGTACATTATACACTTGCATGAAAGTAGGCTTATGTATAACAGCCCAGTTTAACAATTTTTTTTTTAATTTAGAAAGAAAGGCTAGCAGTTGGAGAGATAGCTCAGCAATTAAGAGCACTGGCTCCTCTTGCAGAGGACCCAGGTTCAATTCCTAGCACCCAGATGGCAACTAACAACTGTCTGTAACTCCAGTTCCAGGGGAATCCAATCCCCTCTTCTGACCTCTGTGGCAATGCATGAGAGGTGGTACACTTATACACAGGCAGGCAACACACGTCTTACACATAAAAATAACAAAACTTTTTTTAAAGGCTAGAAAGAGTAACAGTGCCAACAGATATGGTAGGATTAAGAACCTCCAAAAAAACCCTCCTCCATAAAAGGAGCAAGAACACTGGCAAAAATGGAAAATCAGTCTGTTCTAGTTTAGGTATGCACCCATCCAGGGAGTATTTATTCAAGAAAAACAGCTGAGACAGGGGAAGGTAGCACATATCTGTAATCCCAGCACTTAGGAGGCTGAGGCAGAAAGATCTTGAGTTAGGGGCTAGCCTGGATTACATGGTCAACTTTGTGTCAACAGAGAATGAGAAAAGAAATGGCTGGCTCTCAAATACAATATACTTTGTGGAACTCTAACCTGCTCTAGAATTGGTACACGATTTCTAGCCCATGGTCAATTAGAAAAACATAGCTAGCAATCTCTAGACAGAGCAGAAAGTAAGAGATTCTCCAAGACCTTACTCTTAGAAAACTGCCATCATTTGACAGGTCGGGCAGTTCTCTAGGAAATCTTACTCACAAGGCTTATCTCTATGACCAGACTCAGAACTCACCCCATACAACATTTTTCCATGAGAGTACTTGTTAAAATTGTTAAATATCATAGCACCTGAAGTGACAATAACAGTTCGGGAAGAGGACTGGAGACATGGCTCAGCAGTTAAGAGCACTCACTGGCTGCTCTTGTAGAGGACCCAGGTTCAATTCTCAACACCCACTACTCAAACAACCATCCAAAACTCCAGTTCCAGGAAATATGACATCCTTTTCTAGCCTCCAGGGGCATCAGATTTTTTTTTGTATGCGTAGGCAAAATTCACTTTTTTTTTTTTTAAGTTAACTGTAACACCCAGGGGACCTAAAGTCATGCAAAATGGTGGAAAAATGAGAATCACCTGCTTTTTAACTCAAGAACTTGTCTGGCACTTCTCACAAACAAGGAAGAACTTGATGAGGAGAGATTTGATTTTCAGTAAAGAGTGATGACATGCACATGAACTAGTTACCATCCCCATTTCCTTGGCCCAGCTGTGGGAATAGCAGCCCCTTGGGGCAGAGGGCTGGTGGTAGGGCAGACAGTAGAGACCTTGACCCTGAAAAATATGGCATGCTTTGGTGAGCCAAGGAATCCCTCTGACTGCTAAGATGCTGACCCAGTTTCTGCCCTCTCGGACAGTTGTGGCTTTCCTCGATATCATCTCTCAGAAGATGTAAAACAGCAGGGACACTTTTTTCCATTCCTTTTTTTGGAGTCAAATGTTTACGAAAATCTTTGTTAAGCCACTGCCTGGACACAGAAGATAAAGGTACCATACACAAAGAATATTTTACAAAAAAAAAAAGTTGGAACAAACACAAATGGATAGCTACAGCCCTCAATGGCAAAGACGAACAATCCATAAGGGGTTGGAAAAACTGATTTTCATGGCTATTATATAATAATTTGTTTAAGATCTAGCTCTTAACAACAAAAATAAAAAAGCATGCAAAGAAATAGGAAAGTATAACCCATTCATAGGAAAAAAGAACTTGTCAGAAATCATTCCTAAAGTAGTCTAGACCCCAAAATTACTAGTAAGAGATGTTAAAACAATATGTTCAAACATGCTCAATGAACTCATGAAACCACTAAGTTACAAAATTAAAGGAAGCCAGGCATGGTAGCTCATGCCTGTAATTTCAATACTTGGAAGTCTAAGGCAAGATCACTGAAGACCAGCCCACACTACAAAACAAAATTGCTTTTAAAAAAATTAAAGGAAAATAGTAAATAAATAATATGTATGTAGCTAGAACTAGGCTATATGAAACCTTGTCTCAAAAATAATTTTTAAAATATAAATGTAATAAAAAATTTACTACAGAGATTGAACCAGATTGAAAATTCAGGAATAATACTGAATTTGAAAATTTAAGACATCCAAAAAACAGTAAGAAAAATGAAGAGAGTCTGAGGCACTGTAGGACACCATCAAGTAAACACTAGAAACATCCTAGAAAGCCGGGAAGGTGAAAAGACAGGAAGCAGAAAACTTTTTTTTTTTTTAATTGACATTTTTATTATATGTATATGAGCGTTTTGCCTGCATGTATGTAAGCATACCTCATGTTGTACAGTGCCTACAGAGGCCAGAAAAGAACACTGGATCCCCTGGAACTAGAGTGAAAACAGCTGTGAGCTGCCATGTGGGTGCTGGGAACGGAACCTGGGTCCTCTGCAAGAGCAACCAGTGCTCTTAAATGCTGAAACATCTCTCCAGCCCCAGAAAATCTTTTAAAGAGAAAATTCTTAAAAACCCCCTAAATCAGATGAAAGACATGAACCTAAACCTCCAAGAAGTTTAATGAACTCCAAGAAAAACAAACTCAAAGAGATCCATAGTGAGACACCTTATTGTCTAAATTCTACATACCAATACCCTTTACCAAACCAAAACAAGTAAGAAAACCTAAAAAGTAAAAAGGAGGAGAAAGAGGAAGGAGGGAGAGGAAGAGGAGGGAGAGGGGAGAGAGGAGGAGGCCAGAAACCAAAGGGATTAAAGGGAAGGAAACTGAGATTAGAACATCAATGGAGAGAAGTTCAAGTTTCTTGAAAAGATGAATAGAACTAGCAAACCTTTAGCTAAACTGATCAAGAAAAAAGTAGGAAGGTTCACATGAGGAATGTGGGAATAAAAGAGGGAGAATGGCCACCAGCAAAGCTATAAAATCCTCATTTGTGGTTACCCTGAAATGTAGTGCTTTTGGTCTTCTTGAAGTTGTCTCGTTTGTGGTGCACACAGTCCATGGCTGATACAGAATGGCTTCTAGGCAGCCCTCGCTTTTGTGATCTCTTTGAAGGAGAAAGCATTTCCTGGTTAAAGAGATTTCTTCGAACTTTGGTCACCTCTAAAAGCATTGGGGGAGAGAGGGATGGGGAGATACAGAGCCCTATGTTAGTATCAATAAACTAAAGAAGCTAGTACCCTAAACACAGAGGCTGCTTAAGGAAGCTACTCTATATTCACATTTATTAAAGTGATTCCTTTAGAGAGCAAATTCCCACGGTACCTCAAAACTAGTTACCTTACATACAGATTCCAAAATTACTTTGGATAATTTTGTATGCAGTAGTAGTCTAATATTCTTCTGCACATAGAGATACAGTTATCTCAGCATCATTTGTTCCTGGTAATTTATTCCTCAATGAACTTAGTATCCCAGTTAAATAATCAACTGAACATAATAAAAGTTAGAGCGTTAAATTATTTTTAAATGTTAGGTAGAATTCAACAGTGGAGCCATCTAGCTCTGGATATTCCTTTGTGGGACATTTTTAGTCTTTTTCAAAATAATGAATTCAGGGCTAGAGAGATGGCTTAGTGGTTAAGAGCCCTGGTTGCCTTTGTAAAGGACCCAGGTTCCATTCCCAGCATGCACATGGCAGCCAACATCTGTCCCCATCTCCACTTCCAGGGGATCTTCCAAGATGCCCTCTTCTGACCTAAAACTGGCTTTGCATGACACAAGTGCACTTACATACATGCAAGTAATACACTCATACATACACATATAAAATATTTTGAAAACAGTGAATTCAATATTTTTATTTGTTTATTAAAATTTTCTATATCTTGAGTCTTTGAAGGCTGAAAAATACTTTGTATCCTATGAATTTGTCCAATTAACCTAGTTTAACTATTTTGTTGGTATACAACTGTTCACAATATTCCAGTACACATTTGATTTAAATTTAACTTTTCAAGAACATAAGAAAAAAACCACATTTGTTTTTACATTAAATTAGAAAATTTACTCACTGTAAAACAGACATAATTCTTAAAAGAATGGCCAATACAGGCCATGGTCCTATTAGCATATTCCAATGTTATGATTAGTCTCATGTTAGAAAACTTTTTTGCTTTCATATTCAGCTCAGCTTTTAGTATAGAAACTGTTCTTTAGAGTGCCACAGACTTCATTCTCTTTTGACTGCTTTATAAACTTTCTAGATCATTTTAATATTCTTCCTGCCTAATTCCAGAACAGTAGAGTTCTGATCATCTAAAGTGAAAGTTTAGAAAGCAGCTATTGAGGACTACTTGACGAAACTAACAAAATGAAACAGGATGGTGGAGGCAACTCAAAAATTCACCACAGATAATTCTTGAAAGAGCAGTTCATTTAAATTAAACCTAAAAATTCAAGATTCCCAAACTAGAATCTGCCTTTGTGCTCATCCATCAACAATGTAAACAATAGTGCTAAGGGAACCAATACTATACATCAAAACTTCAAAGACAATTCTCTATTCCATCATAATCATCCCTGTTACTGAATAAGACTATCTGTGAAACTGATTTATGTTCTGAAAGTCAAATCTGGTTTATTTTCTAATTTCCAATGTTTAAAAAAATTATTACCTACAGAAAATTTCAAACAATAATGTAATAAATATATACCTATCACTAAAATTCACTGCTAATATTTTTCCCTCTTCCCTCTTCTACTTAGCATATATATACAAGTTTTCCCTCTGAACCTTGTAGAATTAAGTTTTTGGACTTGAAAATTCTTTACTTTCCTATATTTCAACACATTCTTCTAAGTGCAGGACAATCTCTGTTATAACCATAATTCTATTATTATACTTGATATATTATCTAGCATATCATGCTTCATCAAATTTCTCTAATTATCTCAGTGATAAATTTTATAGCTTTAAAAAAATATTATACCAGACATGGTGGTCCATGTCTTTTATCTCAGTACTCGGGAGGTGTCTGAGGCCAGCCTGGTCTACATAGTGAATCCCAGACCAAATGGGGCTACAGGGAGACCCTGTCCTGTCGCAAAACAAAACAACCCCAAAATTATTAGGGAACTGGAGAAATGGCTCAATGATTAAGAGCACTGGTCGGTCTTGCAGAGGACCCAGGTTTGGTTTCCAGCACCCACATAAATGGTGCTAAAAACTACCCATAGCTCCAATTCCAGGGGATCCAACATCCACCTATGGCCTCCATGGACACTGCACACACAGGTGTACTTACATATATGTAAGCAAAACACTCATATACATAAAAGATAAAAATAAATAAAAAATAATTTATTAGATGAGTTGTGGCAGTACATTCATTTAATCCCATTTGAGGCCAGCCTAGTTTCAAATACATAATGAGCTCTAGGCCAGCCAGGGCTGCATAGTAAGACCCTAAATAATAAAAATTAAAAAAAAAAAAAAACAATAAATATAACCAACATGTTTAAACTCCTTTCCTCTAAAAAGGTTCCCCTCAGCATCATTTGCTTTTTCCTGGTAATTTATTCCTCGATGAATTTATTATCTCAGTTAATTAATCAACTGAACATAATAAAAGTTAGAGTGTTAAATTAGTTTTATCTCTCATCTTTTTTCTTTCTCCCTTCATTTTATTTTTTTACTTTGGATTTCATGATAATGACATTTTAAAACATTTTAGGCCAGTCATTTTCATATTATATGAACGATCTTATTCTCCTAAAACATGACATTTGGACATATGTTCTTAACTAATATTGATATGAAGCTATAATTTATATTAAATACACATAGTCAAAATAAGCCTGTCAATCCAGTGAATAATGTGTTGAGAAAACAAAGCATACCTTGTACTGTGTCTTTCACTGGGAGCAGAGGTTGTGCAGGAGCAGGGTGAGAGCGCTCCTAAAAATGAGAAACAAAATCTACATGAGTGTTCCTTCAAATAAGCAAATAAAATTTTACCTAAAACCCTTTGATCTTTGAAATTCACTCCGAGCAATCTATAACAGAAATAGTAAAATGCACTAAAGTACTTGTTCCAAAGTTGTTCATGCTACATTGAAGTTATACAAAGAAAGAAGCACCATAAATTTGCACATTAAAACTGAAATAGTTCAATTTTATATCTATTCAATACAGGCATTAAAAGAATAGGGAAGGCAGACTTATGCATACTCCCAGAGAGATCTGTGATGGGGAAGGTTTTAGAAAAATCAGAATAGGACCAGTGAGATGGCTCAGAGGCACTTATCTCCAAGCCTGATGACCTAAGTTTGATCCCTGAAACCCACATGGTAGAGGAGAGAACCAATTCTAATAAACTGATCTCAAACCACCAAAAGTGCACTGTGGCATTTGTACAATGCCTCCCCAGCCCAAAATACAAAGTTTTTTAAAAAATCAGAATAGGTAGCGTAGGTTAAGTCATTTGTTCTTGCTGCTGTTTTATTTATATTTTTAAGAATGAGTCTTACTATGTAGCCCAGGCCGGCTATATACCAATCTTCCTGCTTCAGCCTTCAGTTTTATAGGAATATGCCTCATGCTTAGCCTAGATCAAATCATTTTGAATGTTCATGTATATGCTGGTATATTATAAATAAGCATAAACAGGGTCTATTTACAGTATATGCAGAAAAAAGTCTAGGATTATATACAACAAATTATAATTGGTATAACTTCTGAAGATCTAATCTTTGAGAATATATGCAAATAAATTAATATACACTGTGATTTATATATATATATATAAAAATAACATTGTGTTACACATATACTATAAGATCACTGTGTCTAAGCTTAACTACATATTCCCAAAGACTCAAATTTCTTCCACAGACACTTAACATCTGATTCTTTAAGCTCAGCTGTCATCATCTATGGTACTCAATGACTTGACAAACATTCTTTAATCAATATCAAATCCTTATCTCCACAAGTCATGTGTGAAATAAGCCTTGGCCAATCTAAAACAAAAGTTTCAAATAATGCTAGAAAGTGCAACGCACTGTAAAACCTAGTAAGAACAGAGGTCTCCCAACTTCTATTCAGCCACTTCCAGATCTCATGTTCTTTTGTCATGACTGCAATCTCTGTAAGATTTGCATCTTACAGGTAGAGGTATGGTAGGAAAGTGAATATTACTAAGAGAAATCCCATCTCCCCTGCCAAAGGATAGTTCTAGAAATGGAGAACAACCACCTCTGCAAGGAGGAATGATTCTGAAGCCAGCTCCCACAGGCTTTAACTCCTCAAACAGCTCATGTTCAAAGTTTTGTTGCATTTTTAGTCCTTCTTTCCTAAGTCAATTCCAGGTAGGTTTGGGTTGTTTTATTACAACCAAGAAAAATTTCAACTCTTTATATGTGTATGCTGCTACAGAAAAAATAGGGCTGGATTACAAGTGTTCATTGCCACATCTGGCATTTTGTAAGTGGGTTCTGGGGATTAAACTCAGGCCTTCCATGCCTGCATGGCCAGTACTTTAACAACAGCTATTTTTCCAATCCCCAGCTTTTATTTTATTTTAAACATGGTTTAGAGGCCAAATTCAGGTTCTCATGCTTTTAAGGTGATTCATCAACATCAACT
Organism: Eospalax fontanierii; assembly: GCA_035773235.1. NCBI lineage: Eukaryota > Metazoa > Chordata > Mammalia > Rodentia > Spalacidae > Eospalax > Eospalax fontanierii. The sequence continues at coordinate 147,521,892 of CM069524.1, read as the reverse complement.
AAGCTATCTCCCCAGCTCTAGCTCCCTACCACTATAGCTTTTTTAAACATGGCTTCTAGGGACTGAACTCAGGTTGTAAGTACTTAATCACTAAACTATCTTCTCAGCCCCTAACTATCATAGTCTTGAGTAAAATAGTTCCTCTCTTAAATTTATATTTCTTCTTTAGATTGTATATTTCTTTATTCCTTTGGTTATAGTTGTATACATTTTCATATAAATATTTAATGGTTAAACATATCTAATCCAAATGTCCAAAATCTAACTGCTTTGAAATCCAAAGTTTTTCTGATTGTCAACATGGGATGCAAATACTTTAAAATTCAAAAGCTCTGAAATGTTAAACACATCTGCTCTCAAGCATTTCAGATAAGAGATGCTCAACCTGTACATGTCTGTATCCTCCAAAGTTCATTTCCAAAAGTGGAGACACTGCCTGTCAGCCTTCTTGTGTCAACTCCAGATGCCAGAAATAACCAGCATTCCTTGTTTACTGGAGATTACTCACATTTTTCACAGCTTTCTTGGACACTTTGGGAATTTCAATTTGCCGAAGATTCTGTGAAACCTCTGCAATGCTTTTATGTCTTACTAGTGTATTTCTCCTTGCAAAAATAGAGAGGAAACAGTCAAACCATGCCAGACATACATAATATAGTTAAATTTGAATGAAATCAAAGTCTAAAATACACTATTTAAATAAATAATGCCAGTTATCTAAACTGAGGTCAGCCTAGATTTACAAGTATAAATTTACCAAAACTAGCTACTATAAATTCCACTACTTAGTAACCATGAAAAACATCAAGGGGAAAAGGAAAGAATTCAGCCAGGTGTGGTGGCACACGCCTTTGATCCCAGCTTTGAGGAGGCAGAGCCAGGCAGGTCTCTGTAAGATCCAAGTCAGTCTGCTCTACACAGTGAGTTCTAGGACAGCTGGGGCAACAGGGAGACCCTGCCTCAAAAAGAACCCCTGCCCCCAAAGAAGGATCAAGGGAAATTTTTAAATAATTGGGAAACCTGATCTTAATTCATCCAAGATACCCCATGTGGACAGTAAAGAAGAGCATTGTATGTCAAAATAAACATCACATATTCTCTGAGTAACATAAAGTGTCAGATGCTACTTGGAAGGAACTCCTGATAGTTTCTTTCTATGATTCAGACGCAAGGACAACTGTCAAATTGGTACATGAGTTAGACAAAGTTAAGAGTGTCTTTAAATCCATCCTTTCTCTGAACCTTAACAACTGCTTGTATACCTTGAGCTCCTACCTTCTCTTCTTGGCTGATCTGGTTCGTAGCTCCTCCAACTGGTCAGACTCAGTGATGCCGGGCACTGATCTGTAAGTACTTGACGAAACAGGTGGTGACTTGCTCTCCTGTGTCATTGAGTCATCACTGAAAAATTCTGGAGGAAGAACACTGGCCAGCTTCTGAGGAATCATAAACCCCAGGCTGTGGTAAAGTTTTCCAATTGTCATTGGGATGGAGTCAATATAGCTGTGGAGTAGATTGGTTAAATGTAGAACAGAATTATCATCTCATCCCCTTTATTTCCTCCTTTACTCTGCATGAAAAACAAACACAAAACAAAATAACAACAAAATAACCAAAAAACACCCTTACGATTCTATGATTCTAAGACAATACCACATATAGGTCTCTTAAAAAAAATTTTTTTAATGTATTGCTTGCATGCATGCAAGTGCACCCTGTGTTGTGTAACACCCATGGAGGTTAGAAGAGGGTGACAGATCCATCCCCTGGAACTGGAGTTAATGGATGGTTGTTAGCCGCCACACGGGTGCTGGGAACTGAACCCAGATCTAGCTAACTGCTCTTAATCACTGAGTCATCTCTCCAGCCTTCCATGTGTAGTTCTTGGTAAAACAATTTAAAATAAAGTCAGTAGCCATTAAACTTACAATCTCAAAATCTCCTCCAGAAACTCTGATGGGTGTGCTGAGTCCTCAGTGAGAAACATCATGCGCAGCAAAGATGTCACCTGAGGGGAATTATAGAAAATTATCATAGGCCTCTTTTGGGCAGCTGAAAGCAGGAGGGCATGTTCTCAGAGCAGTAGCTAGGTACTTGCCTCCTCCACTACCTGCTCCTCTTCATCTGTACGTTCCAGCATTGAAGGGCACTGCAGACACATCTCCAGACGAAGAAACACTTGAAGCTGGCACCTTGAGAAAACAAAATGCTTCATCATATATATTTTGACTGACAGTTACTGAAAATTCATTATTTCAGCAGAGATCTAGTTATATAAGAAATAGAGAAGCACCTGCCTTGCATGTACAAAGCCCTGGATTCAATCTCCAGTACTGGAAATAGATAAGGGAGGGAGAAGAGGCAGAGGGGCAGGGATGTAACTCAATTAGTTAAGTGCTTGCCCAGCATATCCCACACCTTGCATTCAATTTCCAGCACCATATAAACTGGGTGTGGTGACGCACACCTGTGATCTCAACACTGGGGAGGTGAAGACAAGAGGATCAGGAGTTTAAGGACAGCCTCAGTCACAGACCAAGTGTGAGATCAATCTGGACTACATGAGACCCTACCTCAAAAAAAAAAAGAGAGAAATGAAGTAAAGAGAGAAGGAAAGGAGGAAGAGAGGGAGGGACAGAGAGAGAAGAATGGAGGGACAGATCAGTTAAAAGAACTATTGCTTTCTCTAACACTGATGTGCTTATTAAGTAAACAGGTGACTCAAACTGTATATCAGAACATCACAAAGAATCATGTACAAAAGCATGTTGGCAATTTTAACCTCAGAGCTTTGTTTTGGAGTAATGGTAAAATTACATAAGCAGCATGGTTGCTTACTCTCTGACTTTGACGTCTCTATCCAGTTTTTCCCAGAGATTCTGTCGAAGAGTTTTGCTGTTTTTTAAGAGATTACTTCTTACATGATTCAGGCAGGTTACCTGCAAATACAAAATTATTACATAGGAGAATACTAAGTTACTTATTTCTACTTTCACAGTTGACTAATTGCTATAAGGGAATTATATTATTTTATACATTTTCGTATTCTTTTACTTGAATGAAAAACACTAAAATGAGTATTTTTTTCTTTATAAAGAGAATGTGGACTAAAAACCAGTATTTGTGATCAAGTGGACATAGAAAAACTGATCATTTGAATTGTTAAAAGGAAGGTTCCACAAAGCTGTGTTAGACAAGTCTAGTATAAACAACCCCTTCTGTTGAGAGGCCTGCTTTGGTTAGTAAACATGAAAAATAGCATAAGATGGTCTAAAACAGTGGTTTGCTACACTGTTATTATCTAAGAGTTATATAAGGCATTTTTTAGAACTAGTAGATGCCAATGCCCTAGCACTAAGAGATCTGGAATTATTTTGTCAATCTGGAAGGACCAGGCACTAGCATTTAAATTGAAAAAAAAAACAACACCAACAACAAAAAAAACCCCAAACTAATTCTAAAGGGCAGCTAGGGCAAAAAAAATTTGGTTTGGTTCATGAAGCTAACATGTAGGACAAGTGACAGCACTTTCAGAAGTCACTTGCCCCATTTCTTTGATTTCTGCCCCATCAATTCACCTTATCCACCTTCTAAAATCTACAATTGCATTCACTCCTTTGCTCATTTTTGAATCACGTATTGCATAATGGAAACTTCTCTAGATACATGAACCAAACCCACCAAACACATACTACATCATGACAACTATGACAACGTTATCTGGACTTTCTTACTTCCAATTCTTTGGTGTCTTTTGACTTGAAGAACGCCTTTATGGTTGAGACCATACTCTGTGCACATGAATACAATGTGATTTTTCCTGAGGCCACCGTCTTTTGATAATTTTCATGCATGTAAGATAGTAGTTCCTCTTCAGTTTTAAAATCTGTGAGGGGGAAAAAGGCCATTTTATCATATTCAGATTAATTCTTTATATCATTTAAAGGCTTTCCAACTTGTAAGATTTTTGTCTTTCAGGAGAAACCTAACTATGTATGGACTACCATGACAGTGTTAGGGATTACTAGCATATAGTGTATAGATACTTAGGGTGATGTTAAACATCCTGTAGTGTCTAGCACAGGCCACACAAGAAAGGAGTATCTGGTCTAAATTGTCAATAGTACCAAGATTGAGAAACAATAAGAGATAAATGATTAGTTTTGCAAGTATACATACTCAAAGTTTAAGGTTAAGAATAAAATAAACTGTCTTTGTTCATAGAAGACATGATTTTCTATCTAAAAAATCTGTAAGAATTAACAAGAAAGCTCTCTGAATTAATGAGGAATTATAACAAAGTTGTATGAAACAAAGTTAATCTATAAAAGACTATTCCTTCCACATGTAATAGCAATGTACAAGTACAATTTGAAACTAAAACCACATTATCAGGGGCTGGAGAGATGGTTCAGTGGTTAAGAGTACTGGCTACTGAGGTTCAGTTCCCAACACCTACATGGTAGCTCACAACAGCCTGTAACTCCAGTTCCTGGGGATCCAATGACATTAATATAAATACACACTGATATGCATAAAATTAAATAAATACTTAAAAAAAAACCCACATTACCAATTACTTCAGCACTTGCAAAAGATGAAGTACTTGGAAATTAAATCTAACAAAATGTTTAATATTTAATATTTATATAAGGAAAACTATGAAACTGTGAAAGAAACCAAACAACCAAATAAATGGAAGTATCCCATGTTATTCTGTGAATATTGGCAAAATGATTTTAAAATTTATATAGAGAGGCTAAAGATGCTAAAGGCCAACTCAATATTGAGAGATAAATAAAATCCAACTTTAAGACTTACAATGAGGATACAGTGTGGTACTAGCAAAACAAAACACAAACAATATAACAGAATAGAGTTCAGAATTAGATCCACTGCATAATCACCTAACCTCTGACAAAGAACAAAAGCAATATAATGGATACAAGACAGTCTCTCAACAAATGGAACTAGAACTAAGTTTCCAAACATGAAATATTAAGTCTAAATACCAAACTTTTATTCTCTAAGAAAATAATTCAAAATGAGTTCATAGTCAACAATGCGAAGAAATGTCTAAAATTGCTAGATGCCAACAAAGGAGAAAATCCAGATGGCCTTGGGTAAAGTGATTGTTTTTAAAAACAAAACTAAGTAGTCATCACCAAAAGCATAATCCATGAAAGAAGTAATTGGTAAGGTGGACTTCAATAAAAATTAAATACTTCTGCAAGGTGTGGTAATGCTCCTTTGTAATCTTAGCACTTACGAGAAAGGAGGATCAAGAGTTGAAGGAAAGTCTCAGCTACATAGTGGGGTTCTAGGCCAGCATGTGCTAAATGAGACCTTGTCTCAAAAAAACCAAACAAACGAACAAAACCTAAATACTAGTGCTCTATCAACACAGTGGCAAAAGAGTAAAAGACAAGCCAGAGATTCAGAAAAAATATTTCTAAGATATCTGATAAAGGCTCATTATCCAGAATACACAAAGGCATCTTAAACTCAACAAAAACAGCCCAGAGAGATGGTTCAGCTTGTAAGAGTGCTTTCTACCAAGCCTGATGGCCTAAGTTTGATCTCTGCAACCCACATGATAGAAGCAGAGAACCAATTCCAGCAAGCTGTCTTCTAACCTTATACATATACCATGGCACACACATGCAAGAGAGCACACACTAAATAAAAATGTTTATTTACTTGGGGTTCACTAGTTAGCCAGCATAGACTACTTGCTCGGCAAGTGCCAGGTCAGTGAAAGATGCTATTTTTAAAAACAAGGTTTTAAAACCACAGTGGCAAATGCCCATAATCCCAGCACTTAGGAGGTGGAGACAGGAGGATTGAGAGTTAAAGGTCAGCCTCAGCTACATAGGAAGGTTTTTTAAATATATATTTTATTTTATGTGTATGAGTATATATTGCCTGCATAGGTGTCAGAAGAGGGCATCAGCTCCCCTGGAACTGGAGTTAGACAGTTGTTAGCCACCAGATGGATGGTGGGAATCAAACCCAGGTCCTCTGCAAGAATAGCCAGTGCGCTTAGCTGCTGAGTCATCTCTCCAGTCCCTACATAGGAAGTTTGAAACTAGCTAAGCTATATGAGATCCTCTTTCAAAATAAATAATGAATGAATGAAAAAAAAACAAAGTTGTGGCTCCTAAAGAATGACAGCCCAAACTATCCTCTGGCATAAGAATATACACAAGAACAAATCCTAGTCTGGTCTTTACTTCCCCAAGTAAAGTATTTCTTCTGTTCTGATGGTTTGTGTATGCTTGCTCTTCTCTATATATATTTCATTTTGTTTATTTATTTATACAAGATTTCATACATCTCAGCTGGCTTCAAATTCATTATGTAGTTGAGAATGACACTGAATTTCTGATCACCCTGCCTCACATTCCCAGAGCCCAGACTAAAGGTCTGTACTATCGCACAAAGCTTTATTATTATTTATTTATTTATTTTGGTTTTTTGACATAGGGTCTCCCCGTAGCCTCAGTTGGCCTGGAACTCACTATGTAGACCAGGATGGCCTTGAGCTCAGAGATTCACCTGCCTCTGTCTCCAGAAGTGCTGGGATTAAAGATGTGCCCTGCCCACCTGGCTTTGCACCCAGTTTTATGTAATGTTGGAGATCAAAGGCTTTCCTGAACTCAAGTACTCTATCAACTGGGCTACATCCCCATTTTCTAACACTCATATATTAACACAGACACCAATGAATACCTTTAAGTTTGGAACTTCTTAATGTTCTTCCTCTGTCGTCCAACTTATCTGCTATTCTTCCACTAGTTGTCTTTTGGAGTCCTTTCTCCACAACCACTTCTGGACTATCATCTGTATGTAACTTCTGAGCCTTTACATTTAACCTCGCCACATTCAACATCTTTAAGGAACGGGACATGGTATTCATCTTCTGTCTCACTGGAGTACGAGGGACACCACCTACCAAAATGTCAGCATGGGAAGAAAAATCAACTTTGACTTCTGTGGAATCAAGAACTGTATTACTTCAAATATGAAAGATAGTGATGTTTTCAGTTTTTATCATTGTAAATAATATGACAGTATATATCATACATATACTTTAAGGATTTCCATTGCAGCCTTTCCATTGCATCAGTTTCCAAGAATAAGTTATTGTGAGATATATATATGGAGTTCTTAGATTTGCTTCTAACTACAATACAGGGTCAAAATACAGGGTCAATAGTCTCTTTCTAACTAAAGTTCAGGAACTAAATATCTCAAGGCCTTCACATAAAGCAAATACCAAACACACCCATTTTGGTGTTCCCAACCAGCCACAGAGATGATGAGATTTTTTTAGAGTGCTGAGGACAGATCCCAGAACTTGTGCATGCTAGGCAAGTATACGCTTTTTCTGAAATACAATTTAGTACTTTGCATCAAGACCCAATTTTCAAACTCTTGAATACAATAACTTACTCTTAGAAACTGCTGCAATGGAAATCCACAAAGTACATGCATGATATATACCGTCGTATTATTTACAATGATAAAAACTGAAAACAATCTACTTGTTCAACAACAGGAATAAAGTAGAATAATTAAAATGGCAAAGATGGAGCTGGAGAGATAGCTCCATGGTTTAGCGCACAGGCTGTTCTTAAAAAGGACTCAGGTTCAATTCCCAGCACTTATACAGCAGCTAACAGCCACCTGTAACTTCAGTTCTAGAGAATCTGACACCCTCTTCTGGTCCCTCAGGGCATTGCACATAATACAGGTACACTTATATATGTAGGCAATACACTCGTTCACATAAAATAAAAATGATACATAAAATATTTTTAAAATAAGTAAATAAAATAAAATGAGAAAGATGAGCAGAATATATAGCTCTGTGGCAGAGCACTTGCTTAGCATGCCTGATGCTCTGGACAGTGGAGTGGGTTCAATGAACAACTATTTATAAGCAGAATATAGTTATATTCAATTTTCCATTATAATAAAAAGTGAAGATGCTGTTTTCACTAGGAAGAATGTAAGTTATTTAATCATATTGAATTAACGTAATTATTTTCAAATTTAAAATACAAAATTTGCCTTTAGTTATCATTTCAACCTCAGACAACCTTTTTTAAAGAAAACAACCATCTTTTGAAATATACAGTCTAAAAAAAAAAAAGAAAGAAAAGATAAAGACTGCTTTAAGAAACAGCCTTCTGGGCTGGAGGGATGACTCAGCAGCTAAAAGCACTGACTGCTTTTGCAGAGAACCCAGGTTCAATTCCCAGCACCTACATGGCGGCTAACAACTGTCCATAACTCCAGCTCCAGGGGATCGAATGCCTTCTTATGACCTGCACAGGCATTGCATGACTCAGGAGCATTTATACACATGCAGGCAATACACTCATACACATAAAATAAAAATAGATAAAATTATTAAAAAAAAATAAAAGAATAAGCATATTTAAAAAAAGAAACATCCTCTCCATGGGCATACGTTTCTTTCTGCTGCGTTCTTGATGAGCTATGGTAGAGTCTTCATGGGATTTTCTCTGGTAGAGCTCAGAGAGGCAACGTGTTAATTCACTTTCAGTTTTGGAGGACTCTTCCACATTAGGTGAAGCAGCCTGTAATAACCTATAAAGACAAGATATATAGTAAAAAGCCAAATTCTCGTTGGCATGCGACAAAGGTGGCATGGTGAACTAGCAGGGAATGTTTTAAAAACAAATACTTTAAAACAAATAAAATGCCTTAAAATCCTTTAAAAACAAAATAGCAGCAAAAAACTCATAATCCTCTTAAAAGCTAAAGATGCCCCCAAAAGATGTCATCAAAAATGTATTTTTAAAGATTTAAAAAATTTTTAGATTATGTATATGTGTCTGTGTGTGGACACGTGCACATGAGTACAGGTGCCCAGCGTCAGGTCCCCTGGAACTGGAGTTACAGATGACTATGAGCTGTGCAGTGTGGATGCAAATGAACTGGAGCCCTTCGCAAAACAGCAAGCACTCTTAACTGCTGAGTCATCTCTCCAGTCCTTTCCCCCCCCCCCCACATTTTTTAACCTATTGAAAAGTTATTATTGTATATCCTGTGAGAAGGAAATCTAAATTTTAATCTTTTTTCTTATGGATAGTCAATTGTCACATTACCACTTTCTAAACTGAATCTATCTTCCCTGCTAGTTCACAATGCCACCTTTGTCCTATGCCACATTTTCATACATATAGGAATCATTTTCCGAGCGTTCTACTCTTTTCCACTGATCTTGTTCTATTTGAGCACCAATAACACATTGCCTTATTTACTGTACTGTTATGGCAAATCTCTATCTCACAAGAGGAAATACCTTTGTTTTGATCTTGGACCTTTATTCTTTATGGTTTTTGTTTTGATTTGTCTTGTTTTTTGAGACAGAGTCACTATGTATCCTGAGGCTGGCCTAGAAGTAACTTGCCAGCCTCAAATTTACAGAGATCCACCTGCCTCTGTTTCCCAAATGCTAGAATAGGATTAAAGCAGTATGCCACCATGCCCAACAGACCTTTATTCTTATCCATCTTTTCTTACATTCATTCTTTTTTGTTTCGTCAAGTGCTAGGGATCAAAGTCAGAGCAAGGCACTTTACCTATTCTTAAAGCCCTCTTAACGGTCTGTTAACATAAATATCCTTTCTGGTAAATTATAGTTTCTAAGACTATACTTCAAGGATTATTTTGATAGTTTGCAAATTATAACTTCTGTTTGCTCTGGGCATACTATTAACTTCATACACTGATTCTGTATGCAGCAACAGCTGGTTCTCTTATTAATCATTTTCTTGTAGAGTCTGTTGGCTAGTCTTTGAAGAGAATTATACATGAATATATTTAAATAACTTCATACAGAATACATTTTTCCACTGAAAAGTACAAGCCACTGAGGAAAACAAAAGATCTAAACAAAAGGAGGGATGTGCCAAGTTTACAGACAAAAAGACTCAACATTGTTAAGACATCAGCCCTACCCAAATTTAGTTAGGATTCTATGTACTCCTAGTCAAAATTCCAAACAGGCTTTTTGTGGACATTAACAGGCAGATTGTGTCTGTGTGGTGTCTGGTGTGAAACCATGTGTATAGAAACCATGTGGGCAAACGATGATGCCAGATTTTTTCCTTTATTGCTCTCCATCTTATTTTTTTGAGACAGTCTTAATGAACTAGAAGTTCACCAATTCAGCTAGACTGGCTGGCCAGCAAGCTTCTGGGATCTATCTGTCTCTATCCTCCAACACTAGAGTTACACATGTGGCCACGCCCAGCCTTTACAAAGGTACTAGGGATTTGAACTCAGGCCATCTTGCTTTCATAGCAAGTGCTCTTAACCACTGAGCCATCTACCTGGCCTCAAGAGATAAATTCTAAACTTAAATGGACATGCAAGAAATCTAGAATAATCAAGGCAATTGAAAAACAAAGTTGAGAAGATTACTCTGATTTAACAAATTAAACTATAAAGCTACAGTATGTGGTACTGATGTAATAATGCAATATTAACATAGTTTGTCTGGAAAAATGGTCTGTTCAATGGTGGTCAACTGACAAAAAGTCAATAGGAAAATAATTCTTTTAGCAAATGGTATTGGAACAACTGGATACTACGTGGAAGGAGGGAAAAAAAGCTCTCAATCCTAATCTCTTAATAACAATTTGAATTTCTACTTATCTTCTACATTTCTCATATGATTTCTGTTCATTTTATTTTTTAATTACCCAGATACAGCTTATCTTATGTTGACTGTTATTTCTAACTCAGGTTATCAGGTCTCTGTGGCAAGCACCTAACACATTGAGCCTTCTCTCCAGTCTCCTTGCTTGACTTTTCAAAGAGCCACCTTTAGTCTCTTTCATATCTGTTCTTATCCTTATTACTGCCTTTCTGCGTCTGGGAGGAGGTAGCTTCAATTCTTTGTCTTATCTTTTTTTGTTGTTATTTTCGGTCTTCTTGAGACAGGGTCTACCTGTAGCTCAAGCTGGCCTGGAACTCACTATAAACCAGACTGGCCTTGAACTCAAGGTTCTTCATGCTTCTGCTGGGATTAAAGGAATGCACATGTTTGTTTGTTTGTTTGTTTTAATTTTTGTTGTTGCTGACTTATTTTTATATGTATGAGTGTTTTGTCTGCATGTATGTAAGTGCTCCCATGGATGCAGTGATAGAAAAGGTTAAAAGACGGTACTGGATCCCCTGGAACTGGAGTTACAGTGGTTGTTAGCCACTATATGGGTGCTGGGAACTGAACCTGGGTTCTCTGTAAGAGCAGTCAGTGCTTTTAACCACATAGTCATCTCTCCAGCCCCAATTATTTTTCTTTTTTAGACAAGTTCTACTAGGCAGCCTAGGCTGGTTTTCAACTCTTCATCTTCCCAAGGGATTATAGGAAAGCACCATTATTTATGCCTGGCTCTTTTCCTTTCTTGTGTTGAATTCTTATGTTGAAAAACTGGTTTTTAACTTTTCTTTACAGAGAAAAGCAGTGAAGTCTATAAATATTCCTTTCAGTACAAATTAACCTGCATTACACAAATTTGCCTTCTTTTTTTCTTAACATTTATTTACTTATTTATATGTGTACACACACATTCACGTGCCACAGTGTGTTTGTGGTGGTAGAGAACAACTTTCTGGAGTGAATCCTCTCCTTCCACCAAGTGGGTTCCAGGGATCAAACTCAAATCTCAGGTATGGTGACAAGTACTTTTACCTGCTGAGCCAACTCACCAACCCAAGTTTGCTTATTTTCTACTTTCATTACTTAGTTCTAAATGTTTTCTGATACTCAGTTCTAAATGTTTTCTGACTTCCATATTACATATACAGGAGTGTTTATATTTGATTTTTTTTATCTAAAGTTTTTTAAAATATGGGATGCTTCATGAATTTGTATGTCATCCTTGACTAGGGAACATGCTAATCTCTTTATTGTTCTCATTTTAGTAGATGTGCTGCTGAAGCAAGCACAATTTGACAAACTTATTGGACGTTTCTAAATCACATTCAGATAACTGAGAACTGATTTTAATAATCAATATACAGAGAGATATTAAAAAGCTTTACCAAAATGATTCCATCAAGTTTGAACTGGCACCACTGATGTTAGAGAAAGAAAACCACTTTTCCACAATAGCTGGACTCCAGGGGATGGTACAGTTAAGTTCCTGCTGGGCCCACTGTGGAACAGGGGGAGCTAAAGGAACACAGGGACAGAGGAAAGGAAGCATCAGAACCAAAGCAGAGATTCCAAGTCCCTGCTCTTTCCCTGGAGTGACTCCTCCCTCCAAAGGACAAACAAATGTTTAACATTAACAATATCTGCTCTTCTGCATCACCATCTCCTACAGGTCTATCTTGTCTATGAAAAGTGCAAACACAATCTGAAATTTCTTGTTCTTAATGGCAGCAATTCATCTTATTTTTGAAATATTCCTCTAAATATGTTTAGAATTAGGCTATTTTTCTATTCTTAGAAATGTACTCCCTTTTAAAAAAATGGCTTTTAGGACAAGAATAAATAATGCAGTAACATAAGAGCAGCCTAAAACTGCAGAGCAGAACAACTGTGCTGCATCAAGGAAGTACATTTGAAATGGTAAGATATGGCAGTTTCAGAAAGGTAGGCTCTCTCAGAACAAGCCTGTTAGAGCAGGTGGTCAGAACATTAGCAAAAACTCGGACAGAGTGTGGTGAGGAGCCTGGATGGTAAGTTATCACACTGATTTATAATCTCCAAGAAACTGTGAGGTAGGCTGGAGCATTGAATACTGGTAAAATATACAGAATACTGTTTTACAGTATTCTAAAATAATGTAAGACTTTATAAACAATTGCTATGATCTGTTCCACTGCAATACAAATATTCTGTAATACAAATAGTCCCCATATGATTAACAAATAAGACAATGACATAAACATAAAACAATATATGTTCTGATTAAAATGTGATTATTACTAATATGCTAATACTTTATACTACCAAGTAGCAACAGCTGAATTTGAAGTAGACTAACACAACCAGGCAGAAGACCTCAGCACCATCCATCACTCTCTCTCAACCCATACTTTTCCCTGTTTGGCCACATGCTTTTCCTTATCTATAATACCAGTCTCAGTTCTATCTCTTACTCCCATTAAACCATCTTCACCTTTTGTTTAAAGGATGAAGTATATTACAGAGTTTTCTTATTATGAATTTATTGTACCTTAATTTTTTTTCCTGTTATTACTGCATGTGTGCATGATCTGTATGTGGGTACATGTGCCACAGTGCACATATGGAGGTCAGAAGACAACTTTGTCCAGTCGATTCTCTCCTTTCACCTTTATGTGGGCTCCCAAGATAGGTCCTCAGGAGGCTTGACAGCAAGCATTTTTACTCTCTGAGCCATCTCACTGGCCCTGAAGTGTCTTTTATTTCAAAGAATAATTCTGGGCCATCAAGATGGCTCAGCAGGTTAATGACACTTGTCTTCAAACTGTACAATCTATATTTGAGCCCCAGGATCACATGAAAAGTAGAAGAATCACTAATTTTACATAGTCTTGATTTTTTTTTTTTTTTTTTTTCAAAGTCAAGGTCTCCTTTTGTAGCCCCAGCTGGCCTGGAACATTATGTGGACCAGGCTGGCCTCAATCTCAGAGATCTGCCTGCCTCGGCTTCCCAAATGCTGGGATTAAAGGCATGCACCACCACACCTAGCTTATTTTATTTTTAAATTTTAAAATTAATTTCTTAACATACAAAATAATGGTTTTATTGTATTTTTTGATTTTAAATTTCCATTATGACACTTTTATACATTTATCATTGTGCCTGCTCAGAGCTCCCCTATCCTTATCTGTCCTCCACTCTCTTCCTTGGCTGGTCCCTTTCCCACCCTCAAATTATTCTTCTGCTTTCATGTCATACATATGTATATGTATGCATGTACACAGACAGATTGCACAAGAGAGAAATATGGGTTATTTTGTCTTTCTTTCCCATTAGACTGTCATTACCAGCTCTCATCCCTTTGAACCTCTTCTTCCACTTTATAGTCTCCCTTCTACTTTCATGTCTTATATGTATATCTATCTACATATATACATAAATATATTTATATACAGTTTTCATTAAATATATCAAAATCCAGGTTTCATCTTATGACTGATTTCAAACTGTTCCACAGTGCCTTCAACTTCCTAAGAACTTCAGGACTCTAAGAACAGTGATTTAAACTGCCTGAAGTACTGTAGCTTGTTTTTATCTGTCTTACTGGGGTTCTACTAAATGCATGATGAAAAAAGTTATCACACTGGAAAAGACTGCCCACCACCCAACACTATATTAATTATTGTCTGAAAAACTTACCAGAAGAAGCAGGATCTTCAAATGAGTTATGAACCTGGTTCAGTACACTATCTACAACATCTGAGAAAAGGGAAGCTGTTTTCTGGGGACCTTCAGCCACAACTGTCTGGAGAAAATGTCTTTGAAATTCAGCCTCCTTGGCTTGGAATACAGTGAGAATCATAGCATTGGCAGAGAGTGGGGAAATAATTCCTGTGATGGGGGGCCAGCCTTCACCAGGGTCCACACTGGCAACCTACAAAAAAATGTGAATTAGTTGAAATTATTATTGCCAACATGGGCAAAATATGTAGCCTAATGAAAGACAGAATAGTTGGCCATTAGTAGCAGAATGGAATTTACTAATTATATGGTCCTAAAGTTTCAAGTTATAAGAAAAACTTTACATTGCCAGTAATACTTGCTATACACTGTCTCGGCATCTTTCTGATTTTATTTATTTCATTTCCTTTTATTTTAGTAATGAAAAGCAGAAAAAGGAGATTTCTTCAACTGGGAAAAGAAACAAAGAGATCCAAGTTCTTCTGCCTCCAATTTTAGTATATGTGCAGCTGAAGCAAGCACAGCTACATACCATGTAGTCATTGAATCGCCACAACCACAGGGTTAAAAATGATCATTGTTTTCATTTGATAGAGAAAAGATTGAGGTTGAGAGAAAAGTAACCTGTTCAAGGCCACCTTGTTAGTGTAGGAAGAAGCTACATATATCAAAACCCATGTACTTGACTATGGGGAAATACTATATCACTGAAGCAATTTATCCAGAACACATGGTGGGCAGCAGAGCTGAGACCTAATCTCCAGGTGGCCTGACTCCCTAACCTTGTCTACTTGTATAATCAAAGTTTGAATCATGTTAGTAACAATGTATTGCAGTGCTCTTTTCACTGGAGCATGCAACTTGCAGAACAGCATCTGCTTATAGAGACAAAATCTAGAATCTTTCATCAGAGGATTCAGAATAAAGATGCTTCCTGTGCCAGATATGATAGGGTACACTGTTAATCCCAACATATGAGGCAGAGGCAGGTGGATCACTGCAAGATGGAGACCAGCCTGGTCTACATAGTGAGTTCCAGGATAGCTGGGGCTACAGGAAGACCCTGTCTCAAAAAAGACAAACAGACAGACAGGAAAAAAGAGAAAAGATGCTTCCTGTGGTTACAGTTGCCAAGAAAAGTAAGGAATTTGCTGGTAATTAGAGTCATGATTTTAAAGTCAAATCTGGGTACATTTGTGTTCCTTTTCAGAAGACATTTCTAAGTTTGAACAGCTAGTCTAATACTTATTTTATAGTGTAGTAAGTTTTTCTTAAATATACTAAAACCAAAGTATATACTAGAATATTTAACAAATAAGGAGAAATCACCTACCACTACATAGTCTAATCCAACCATTCAAATAGGCCAACCATCTGTTCTCTCACATAAATTCAAAGTGTTCAACCTAGTTGGATTTGAGGTACATGCAATTTTATAAATCGTTTCTTTATTAATGAGCATTGTTTTCTTGATGCTAAGGTGCAGATAATACTATCTGTAAAAGCACCACCAGTTTTACAAAGGTTATAATAGGTAGGGCAATCCTTGGCACTTTATAAATACATTTATCTCTTATCAGCAGTATGCTATTCGACAACAGTCACTAGCATATGGAGGACACCTACCAGATACAACTTTTCAGCAGTCAGCCTGCTTATCAGCTCCTGAAATAACAGCCTCTGAGTTGATTTTTGCTCTTCTGAACTTTGTAGCATCCAGCTGTCAGTGCCAAAAGTACTGCTCATTGGTAGAGACCACTGGGCCACTGAACCTTTTAGAAAAACTCTGACTGGTTTCTGAAAATGTCTCTGATGCATGGCTAAGGGCTCTAGGGAAATTTTCCATGTTTCTTGAATCTCTTTGCCTGTTAGAAATAAAGAACATTAACATTCTAATATATGAAATAGTTTCTAAAAAAAGAACTTCATAAAAAGAATGAAAAAGATTTCCAGTTGAGGTAGTGGGTATTATCACTTAATTCACATTTTGACCCTTATTCTATTGTCTGCAAGCTAATAGAGCAAGTTCATTTGGATCTGTAGAAAAAACTGTATAAAAATAAATGGTATCAGAACTTCTTAATAATTAGGATTGGGGCCAGGTGTGGTGGTGCATACTTGGGAGGCAGAGGCCAGCTGATCTCTGTGAATTCAAGGTCAGCCTGGTCTACGTAGTGAGTTCCGGGCCAGTTAGGGGTATAGGGAGACCCTATCTCAACCAATCTATCTATCCATCCAACCATCCATCTATCTAAATTATAACCATCCATCCATTCATCCATCCATCCAAATATCCATCTATCTAAATTATAACCTTGCTGGATATGGTGGCATAATTCTATAATCTCAGCACTCAGGGGGCTAAGAGAATAGTTCCAGGCCAAATGGGTTATAGTTCAAGGTCCTGTCTCAGAAAATACCAAAGAACAAAAATGAAAAAGATTTACTTTGGTAAGCTGAGGGTATGGTTCAGTGATAGAATGCCTGTGTAGCACACAGACCCTGGGTTCAATCCCCTTGGCTTCAGGCAAAAAAAAAAAAAAAAGACCTCCCTATAAATACAATATAAGAATGCTTTAGAATGCCTTAAATTGGCTAACTGTGGGATCACACTACAGTCCACCTCAAAAGTTCAAGCCCAGGCTAAGCTACATAGCAAGCTTGAGGATAGCCTGGGTTATATGAAACTTTGTCTCAAAAACTAAAAACAGGGACTGTAGATATGGCTCAGTAGTTAAGAGAACTGCTGTTCTTGCAGAGGACCCGGGTTTGATTCTCAGCAGTCATATGGTAGCTAACCACTGTCTGTAACTCCAGTTCCAGGGGCATTCAACACCCTCTTCTGACCTCCTCTGGATCTGCATGACATGGGCTCACTTACATACATGCAGGCAATATACTCATACACATAAAATAAAAACAATAAGTTAAAAAAAAATCTAAAATCAAAAAATCCTTCAGCTGTACATAACTGTAATATAATCTAATTTACATAGCTCCATGCAGAATTTGTGTGAATACATACTGTATTCAGGAACAAGATTCACCATGTAGCAAATTATATGGGAAGCAAATATGTGAAGATGGTGACTTTTCCTAATAGCAAGCATCATTCAGGGGGTCTATAATTTTTATTTCCTTTTTAATCAAACACTTTCTATCTGTTTTCTAACTTATCATTTTTTTCTGAAGCAAAAAAAATCTTAATATCCATGTGCTTGCACATCTGAACAATATTATTCTTCTTTCAGAATATCTGGAGAACTCTTTAATAATCATTCACTTGTTTTCTCACATGTGCACCAGCAGTTGTATTCCAAGTTCAAACCTTCCTGTGATATGTCTCATTTTGCTTATGCATTTTTCAATAACAAGCATTGAGTATCTAGGCTATAGGAAATAACTAAAGAAATCCAAAGCATGGAACTGTCTTGAACAAACAAATGTAACAAAGATTTTTGTAAAGTTATTTGCTTACCTTTAACAGGAAGAAATAATGTTCCTTCCATCTGTGGAAATGAGGCTTCATACTCAAGAGAATTACAGAGCAAACAGTTTAAAGTGGCATCAGTTGGCAGAGCTGAAATCCATGGGGAGAGGCAAGGCTTGCAGGACAGCTTGCCTTCACCCCCCAGCATTGTTTCCCCAGTTTTAGTAAAACTCCGGTTCAAAGTTTCAGATGGCAAGACAGTGCCTCCTCTATGGTGGAGCAGCTCACAAACTGTCCAGTACCCAATGTGATCTGCTGATTCCCATAGCTAAAATATGACACAAAGAAGCTTGGGTTAGTAAGTTTGTGAATTAGGCACTTAGGAATAAACTAGAAGAAATCAGGAAAAAGTTGATAACAGTATTAAAGAATCAAATTTATTAATTAAGAAATTTGTTGAAACATGCATATAATGACTAGTATCTATTAGGATATAATTCAAGAACACAATTACCACACAATATGCCCTCTTCTTGCCTCCATGGGCAAGGTACACACGTGGTATTCTTAAGTTCATGCAGGCAAACCACCATATACATAAAAATAAATAATTTTTAAAGTATTTATAGTACTGGGGAGATGACTGTCAATAAAGTGTTTGCCTTGTAGGCACAAAATTTCACTGAAAAAAAAAAAAAAAAGAATGAAACTGGACATGGTGTCACACCTCTTTAGTCCCAGCACTCTAAAGGCAGAAGCACGTGAATCTCTGTGAGATGGAGGCCAGTCTGGTCTACATAAAGACTACCAGGCCAGTTGGAGCTACTGGGAGACTCTGTATCAAAAAACAAAAACAAAAAAGTGACATATGAGCATAATTTTGGAAAAACATGTTTTTTCACTTTTATGCATGTAAGGTGGCAGACATGTCCTAGTAGCAGTTCAGATTTTTAATGGTTTGTAAATGTTCAGTGGACCATAACCTCCAAGAGTAGAGACTACATCTATTTTGTTCCCTAACAGTAAATTGGCCCCTAGCATACCTAGCAGGTAAGTTTCAAGTATGTGCTGAGTCAAGTAAAATATATGTCAGGAGTCTCCCTCCACTCTATCCCATATTTGGGCATGACTTGTGTGCTTTGATCTCTCTGCTTCTCATTTGATTCCAGGTTCTGTTTCTCTCAGTTCTTCCTGCCTGTAAGCTCCCCAAGACTAGAGCCTGCTTAAGTCTCCCTTTGGCCTTCAGGGTGTAGTTGAGGGTTCCAAGATGGGACAGAGAGAGCTTCAGGAAAAAAAAAAAAAAAAAAAAAAAAAATATATATATATATATATATATATATACACACATATATATGAATTTGAGGAACATTTAAAGACATTTCCTGTAAGAAACAGTTAAATTTGAAAAGGAAAGCCTCAGAGAAAACCTATGGCCTTGAGATCTCATTTCAGCCTAGTTATTTTAATGCCACTCCAGAAAAATAAGAATCTCCAAGCCCAATCTGCTAAGACTTATAGTCAGTTCTTGACATAATATAATTTGAGAAGTCTTTGATAGGATTGACATCAATCACCTCAAGTCAAGCACTTATGTCATATTCTGTGTCTAACACTTAATTTTTTGACTTGACAAAATTTAATTCTACACTCTTGGTTGGTCTGTGTCTGGCATCTATACCCTCAATGATTGCTCATTTTCACCCACTCTGGATTTCTAAAGAAATATGAAAAGCATCTTTGGAAAAAAAAAAAGTTAATTTGCAAGATTCTATTTTCCAGAGGTAGAGATGGCTCAGTGTTAAGAATGCTTACTGTTGTTTTGTAGAGGACCCAGGTTCAGTTCCCAGCACCCATAGAGCAGCTCACAACTATCTATTTCTAGAGTTCTAAAGGATCTGGCACCTTCTTTTGGCCTCCCCAGGCACACAATGCACATACATACATACATGCAGGCCATCATATACTTCGAATTTTAAAAAGATTCCACTCGTCCCATCGTTCACCATCTCCTGAACCACTTTTTGTCCTTTCCTTTATCTTCTTTGACAAACAATGGTTGCCTTATTTTGAAATTCATCAAAACTTTTGGGACTTCTCATGTGAGAAAGCACCGTGGAATTCTTTGTTTTGTTTGGAGACAAAGTCTCTTGTAGCTCAGGCTGGCCTTGAACTCACTCTGTAGCCCAGGATGACCTTAAACAACTTCTCTTCCTGTCTCTACTTCCCAAGTGCTCCACCACACCCAGCTTACAATGGAAACTCTTTTAAAATATATACCCTTATTAATTATTTGAGAACTTCTTAAATGTATTTGATCATATTTACAACCTATTAAACCCCCTAACTCCTCCCAGATCCACCATTCTCATCTGAAATCTTAACATGCTGTATCATAATTGGTTTTAAAAGCCTGTAATCTTGCAATTTAGCCCACTCCTGGTTTAGTGGTATTTCTATAATGTGGAAACACATCTTTCACCTGTTTAAACCACTCTATAAAACCTCACTGATCAAAACAAAATCAATGCATGGACTGGCCACTCCTTTCACTCATCAGGGCTGTGTTCCTAGTCTTTTGGTTTTTAAGCTCATATCCTTAAGCCTGATCTTTATTGTTTAGATATTATTGTTCTTTCCCAGTCTTCACACCAATTCTCTGCTCAGAAGACCTTCCCTACGACCACCCCTATCTACAGTAGTCGCTTACCTCTCCTTCCTCTCTCTCAGCTTTTTTCTTCAGAGCAGGATTCAAACTCAAATATCATTTATTTGCTCGTCTGCTTAACATATCTTCCATACTAGAAAGTAAAATCTATTTTCACCTCATCTACAATAGCCAAAACAGGGTATGTGCTCAATGCAGTGACTTACCAATGAATATCTGCTAACTATATGATGTAATATGAGAACAACACATTTTATAAAGTAAAAAAAATTTTTTTGAATAAAAATCAAACACATGCATATTCATGTAAGGTAAAAGCAAGAGACCAGGAGTAAGTTCAAGGTCATCCTAAAATACACAGAGTACCAGGCCAGACTGGGCTACAACCTGGGCTACATACATTAGCTTGCTTCAAACTAACAATGTATCTATGTCTATACAGATATATAATGTATGCACGCACATATTTATCATGATACATACAGGAGCAAGGGACTTAACTGGCTCAACAAAAATCCAAATTAGCAATTTAAGAATAAGTTTGTTAAAAGTGATTCATTTCATAGCAACACCCACAATGTTCAATGCACAAGTGTGAATACTAAGATGTCAAGACCTGGTACCTGCCTCTGAGATTTTTGTTTTGTTATGTTTTTTGATACAAGCTCTTACTATGAAGTCCTGACTGCCCTGGTACTCACTAGGCAGCCCAGGCTGGCTTTGAACTGGTGGCAGTCCGCCTGCCTCAGCCTCCTGTGGGTCAACGTTTAAGTATTTTTAGAAAAGATGGAAAGTGACAGGCACGGCAATTCAGTCTGACCCATCTAGTTGTCATCTGGGCAAGGCCTTGGGTTGAGACAGGTTTCCATTGACTTAGAAGGGGCACTAGAAGTCCAGGCCGAACGAGCAGCACCGGACAAGGCAAGCGATCAGGACCTGTGGACTGGTTTAGACTGGGTTTCCATTGATTGGAATACACATGCTGTGCTGGAAAAGAAAGTATGCAAAGGTATCCAGGGCCTTCCACGCTTTTATTTGGTAGGCATCCAGGGCCTTCCCACTCTGTGGGGAAAATTGTCTCTTTCCTTGTGACTGCAGGGCTCTCCTTGGGAAGGGACACTGGGGCTGTGGCGCTCTGTCAAGTTCTAGCAGGCGGGGAGGACCGTGCCCGGGATCCCCGGCTGCTCTCGCCTTACCGTGGGCCATTCGGTGGTGTCCACCCAATACAAAGTGATGTTTCGGGCGATCATGACTTCCTGGACTCTCTTGGGTAACAACTTCTCCATCACCTGCTTGGAAGAGAGCGGCAAGAGCTGAGCCTGGGCCTCACACCCAGACACGAACTGCAGCAGTTCCCTCTGCGAGTGTGGACAGGGCGCCAGGAGGAAGACCGCGTTCCCAAAGCCCCCGAGCGCCGTCTCGGCCTCCTGGGCCTCGCTGTCGGCGTCCAGCAGTCTCCTCCCGCTGCTCCGCAGGACCGGCTTCGTGGGCGACGTGATCTCGGGCCGGTCCCACTGGTAGTCTAGCAGCGTCTCCATCAGGGCGCCGTGCGTGTGGGTGGCCCTGGGCGCCGGGCCGGGCAGGTGGGCTCCGGGAGCACGATCCCCGAGCCTGGCCTCCAGCTCCTCCTCGAAGTCCTCCCAGGAGCGGGTCCCCAGTTCTCGGAAGTCAGACACCCGCGAGGGCCGGCTGCGCGCCCCTTGGGAGTCAAAGAACTTGAAGGTCCAATGGACCCTGGCCAGGCCGAAGCGGCAACTCAGGTACGTGAGGAGGCGCAGGGCGGCCCGCCGGACCGGACCGTGGCGAGCGGCGTCGCCCACGGTGTCCACCAGCAGCATCACTTTGTGACAGCTGGCCATCTCGGCCTCCCCGGGTGGCCGCCCGAGCGCGGGCGGCCCTGGCCTGGCCTTCTCTTCAGAGAAGCAGCGCCATTCCCTGCTTCCCTCAGGCCAGGCTCGAAAGGCTCCCGCGCTCTCCGTCAGCCGCTGCTATTGGAAGAGCGGGTTCCCAAGCTCGGCTCTTATTGGCTGCTGAGTGTACGTATGCTACGTGAGCACTTCCACTTTTGATGCTCACTGGAAGGGCGGTGTGGAAAGCCGCGGTTTGATTGGTGGAGGTTGTAACTGTGGGCGGAGCGCCGGGTTCCGGGCGAAACTTGGCATTCATTGGCCGGAGACTTGGTTTTAAAATTTAAAGAGGCGGTTCTTTGGGGGCGTGTCAAGCCTCTTGATGGAAGAGGAGGATGGCGTTTGGGCGGCTGTGCGCAGGCGTGCGGGAGTGCCCGAGGAGGGGCATGTTTACCAACACCCTGAAACCTAGGTGGTGCGTGGGGGAGGGCACCTGGATGAATGTATTACGGGCTGTGTGTAAGTACACCCGTGTCGGCAAGGCCCGTGGAGGTCAGAAAAAGGCGTTGGATCCCCTGGAACTGGAATTAAAGGTTGTTAGCCATCATGTTGGTGCTGGAATTCGAACCCAGGTCCCTTGCAAGAGCAATCAGTGCTCTTAACCGCTGAGCCCTCTCTCCACCTTCTCAAACTAATTTTAAACCACTCCTTAGCCTTTTAGGGAGCAGAATCCAAGATCGAGGGTTTAGTTTTTCTGTAAAAGGAAAGAAATTTAAATTTTCATAATCTCAACATTTCTGAGGCAAAGGATTGCGGGTTCGAGGCCAGCCTGGGCTACTTAGCAAGGCCACGGGAGCCAGGAGCACAGTTGGAGGGCCCTCGATGTTCTATTGAAGCCAGGAAGCCAGGGACGAGCTCTGGGCTCTAGGTGGAAAATTTAACATAAAAGGACAAAAATGGAAGCAGGGCGCTCCACCAAGAGTCTGCAGCACATCTAATGAAGGCTCTTACAAAGTAAGGAATTAACACACAAGAAGCCAGTTCATTGGATGGAGAAAGAAAATATTTGTATCCCCCCTGTCTGCCTTCTAAAAGAAGGGAGCTGGAGAAATGGCTCTGGCTGCTCTTGCAGGAGACCTGGGTTCGAATCACCCAAACGGTGGCTAACCATGTCTGGAACTCCATCTTCTCTCCTCTGTGGGCATGACACAACTTAAGTAGTGTTTTTTGGCACACGGAGTGGTTTTTTTTGTTGTTGTTGTTTTTTCCCAGATCTTATGTATCCTAGGCTAGCTCCAAATTGCATATGTAGTTGAGGATGACCTTGAGCTTCTGATCCTCCTTTATCTATCTTTCAAGTTGGGGGATTATAGGCACGCACAGTTTATGACGTGTTGGGGATCAAACCCAGCGCTTCATGAATGCAAGATGTTCAAGCACTCTACTAACATCCTCAACACCCATTTGTGTTTCTGATTAAGTGGATTTGGGGTTATCTGATGAGTTTTAATTAAAGTGACTCAAAAAATGGACAAGTGGCTTTACATAATCTCTATTCTGAAGACACATTATTATAAGGTTACTAATATAGTCACAAGTCAACTTATAAAATATTTTTATGTTGAATATATCACTATTCCTAGAATGAGATCTTTGTCAGTCATAACTTGAAATAAAAAGACGTTACACTAAGTTGTCCAGATAGAATTTGTGATTTCTCTAGAATGGACAGTGTTGCTCACAAGCCCCCACCCCTAACTGAGGAACTATGGGCAGTGGATGGCTTCTGGGAGGGTGGGGGGAATCAGTTTTCTTTAAGGGTATAGCCCCTGGTAGGTCAGCCTCTCTAGTGAATGGCCTGGCATTCATGAGAAGTGTGTGGGCAGCACAAATTGGACTGGGTAGATTATTGAAAGCAAGAAAGTCACCAAGTTGATTAAATTGGGCTGGGGTTGGGGAAGTGGGGAGATGGGGATCAGGCTGGAGGACTTAGGGAGAGGAGCAGGGGGTATGATCAAAATATAGTATAAGGAATTCTCAAAGAATTAATAGAAATACTACATTTTAAAGCTTAGGAATTTATGAGGCTATTCGATTTTCGTTGTCACTAATGTTTTGGTTTTCTGATACAGACCTTAATATATAGCCCAGATTGACCTAGGGTTCTCCTCGATCCTCCTGCCTCAGCCTTCAGAATGTTGGGATTACAGTTGTGTACCACACCAGGCAAGGCTATCCAAAACAGGGATTTTTTTCTTATCCTTAACCAAAGTGTATGTTGTACCCTGAAGTGTTACCTTAAGTGGTAATATGAAAGCTGGCTGTGTTGGCTTTTCCTGTAATCCCAGCATTTAGGAGCCTGAGGCAGGAGGATCCAGAATTCCAAGTCAGCTTGAACTACATTTCGAAGCTTCTATCTCAAAAACAAAACAAATAAAAAAACAGAATCACTCACAATTAGTAAGGTATTTTTAAAAATGTATTACTTGTTTATGTTATTGTTTCTAAGTTTCTATTTTATGCTTTATAATACATATAAGTAGTAGAAAGGCGTGGTGGCACATGCCTTTAATCCCAGCCCTCGGGAGGCAGAGGCATGTTGATTTCTGTGAGTTCAAGACCTGGTCTACATAGCAAGTTCCAGAACAACTGGAACTACAATGAGACACTGTCTCAAAAAAAAAAAAAAAAGTATCTACATATAACTTGCCAATAAATATACATATATTTAGGTATTAAGATATAGCTTCAACCTCTTTCTATATGTATTTCAAATTATATAAAATATAGTTGTGTGTTCTATTTACTGTTTTTATTTTATGTGTCTGAGCGTTTTGCCTCCATGTATGTGTCATGCCCATGAAGTCAGAGGAGGGTGTCAGATCCCCTGGAACCAGAGTTATAGATTGTTCTTGGCCACCATGTGGGTGCTGGGAATCAAACCTGGGTCCTCTGCAAGATCAGTCAGTGCTCTTAACCGCTGAGCCATCTCTCCAGCCCGCAAATGAGGTTAATTTTTTTGTTTGTTTTGTTTTGGGTCTTTTTGAGACAAGGCCTCCCTGTAGCCCCAGCTGGTCTGGAACTCACAGAAATCAGCCTGCCTCTGCCTCATGAGTACTGACAAGTGCCACTACACCTGGCCCTAGTTCTGTGTTCTTAACGGGAAACATCTAGTAAATGTGGAGACCACCAGTCTACACTTTATGCCAATGGTTTTGGGCCAGGATGCACATGGTAGGGATGGTTAGCCCTGATTGTATTGAGGATATATTTTGGATGTAGAGATAACAGAACTTTCCAGTAGGTTACAGGATAGAATGATAACTTCTGAGATCAGAAGCCTGAAAGTTGAACGAAAAGCAGAAAAGGCTCAGTGAAGAAACTATGGTGGCTGGGTGTGACTGATGCACACCTTTAATCCCAGCACCCGTGAAGCAGAGGCAGGTGAATCTCCGTGAGGTCAAGGCCAGCCCGGTCTACAGGAAGACCCTGTCTCAAAAAGACCTAAAAAAAAAAAAAAAAAGAGCAGCAGCAGCAATGGTGAGAAGGGAGCAAAATATCAAAGCCTGTAGCTAAGCAACGTTAGGTTTAAGATGTCAACTGGATCCCTGTGATGGTTAGCTTTGTCAATTTGACACAACCTAGAATGACCTGGGAAGAGACTGTTCTTATCTACACTGATTGGCCTGTGGGCCTGTCTGTGGGGGATTGTCTTAATAAATTAATTGATGTGGGATGTCACTGCAGGGGGTCTTGAACTGAGTCATATGCACCCTAGTCTAAGCTTCAAAGGCCCACCCACAGTGACCAAATTGGCCAGTCATGACTCTGACCCTAAAGGTTCCACAACATTCAAAAAATGATACTGGAGACCAAATAGTCAAACACATGAGCCTGTAGGGGACATTTAATATTGAAACCATCAGAGTCTTTCTCTTTGTGTCATTAGAGCCTAGCAGAATACATATTCAATAAGTTGCTTTTTAAATTGAATTTAAAATATGACCAAGCACTTACTGCTCTGGTTAGAAATTTATGCAGCTACCATAAAGTACCACCAGAGGGCAGAGGCCCTGACTTCTGCATTTCCCAGAACTGCTTGTCCTTAGCCTGAGGAAAGCAGAGCGGGGATTTATTGAAGTTATTCCCACCCCTCTGATAAAAAGAAGGCTGCACCTGGGACATGTAAGTCCTCTTCTTTTGGAGAAATATGCTACCTTTTCTCCCTCATAAATAGAAAAGAAATCACTGATTTTCAGTACCTGGTGGGACAGTCAGGATACTGAACACGCCTCTTTGTAATTCTGCAAAGCAGGTGCTGTCTCTTTCCTTTTACAAATGAGAAAACTGAGGCTCAGATGAATTCTCACAGATAGCAAGAGAAACCCAGGCCTAGCTGATTCTAGTCTCTGCTAAAGTCCTTATGAAATGTGAAGACAGCCTCCCCTCAACCCTCCTCTGTCTCCCCCGCCACACACACCAGCATTAGGGTGGACTTTCAGTACTCCAGGGGTTTGGAGGGCTTGGCAGTGGATAGGGCCAGGAAAGCTGTGCCTCATCCCCTCTGACTTACATCTAGCAAGACTGTGAGCCCAAGGTGTGCCTCCACTTTTCCTTACCAGGAACATATTCCACTCAGAGTTTAAGAGCTGGGTGGTCTAAGGCCAGAACCAGCTATGCAACTGTCAGGCTTTATGCAAGTGAAATCCAGAGCCCATTTTCAAAAAATTAAGGATTTCAGCTGGGTGTTAGATTACACTTGTAAACCAGGTTGAGGCTGTGAAACTGAGAAAGGAAGATCACTATGAGTGTGAGACCAATCTGTGGTTACCTAGTGAATTCCAAGCCAGCCTGTGCTATAGTGAGACCCTGTATCAACAAACAAACATCCCCCCAAAATACCAAATTAAGGCTGTTGAGATGGCCCCTGAGTAAAGGTACCTGTCTCCAAGCCTACCCACTCACTGACTTTGATCCCCAGGACCCATATGGTAGGAGGGAAACAACTCCCTAAAATTGTCCTCTGACTTCCACATGTGCCATGGTACACACACACACACACACACACACACACAATAAATTCATGTAAATTTTTAAACACCAAATTAATTAAAAGGGATTTCAAGCCAGGCATCAAGGATACACCCATAATCCAAGTATACAGGAGACTGAGGCAAGAGGATTGCCACCTTTGATACAAGCCTGGACTACAGAGTGAGACCTGTCTCAAAACCACTCAAATAATAACTCAAATAAAAATCAAGAATTTCAGAATGGCACCATCAGATTATTCAACTGAGCCCAGGGCCCTTCTAAGCACGCAGTCTAGATCTGTTTTTATCTCTATAAGAGGAGGCTGGATTAACGGAAGTTCTTAATCCTGGTGACATGGTAGGAAGAAGTCACAAGGACATGAAACAAGTGTTCAAAGCGGCCCCACGCCCTCAGATTCCAACCTAATTGGATTGGGTGATGTCTGGGTGAGAACATTACCCTTCATTCTGAGACTCAGGTTTCTACATGACTGACTAGGATGAAATGTCCCCTTCTGAAAAAGCCACTCAGGTGGGGTGTTTCCACATAGGGGACTCCAGCTGTAAGGACCCCCCAGAAATGGAAAATGAAGGCTACAGCAAATCTGACTCCATCTTGTTAGAAAAAGCCTCAGTCACATAAGCTTGGCTTCCTGGCTTCAGAAACTCTTTCCCACCCGCCTAGTTAAACATTTGCAAGGACGTGGCCTTCAGATATCAGGTGGTTTTGTCATGGCTTAAAGGGAAAGCATAGAATCTGGTCAGGATGACCAAGACATGAATCAGAAACCCAAATAAGCCCAAGACCTTGAAGCATACTCTGGTAAGCACATTCCATGGGCCCTGTTACCTTAATATGAGTAAGATGCTTTTTCGTGCCAAGTGGGCTTCCTTAACCAATCCCAACCCTTGTCCCTCCTCTCTTTGTTTTAACCCTATAAAACATCACCTCACCCTCCACTCATGGCCACTGTCTTATCACCCACTGCGGCGGTGTGTCAGACTGTGGACCGAGCTCGAGCTTGTAAATAAAGACCCTTTGTTCTTGCATCAGATTTGACCTCCATGGTGGTCTTTTGAGAGGATTCTATAACCTGGGCATAACACAGCTAGTTCTGGGAGTCTTGAGGTCTCCCATGTGAGTTCAACTGGCAGAAACAAACAGTAAGTGTCCTGGAAAGGGGCAGGTCCTCTAAGGATATCTTCACCTCTACAGCAGCCACTAGCACAAGTGTCCATTTGACCCAGGGTCTCAGTACTACAGCATTGCCTGGTCGTAGGGAAGCCATCATTTGTGACATGTTTCTGGGTGTGAAGAGACAAGAGTCGCTTGCCCAGCCCTCTTCTAACTTGCCTGATCTGAGCAATGATCGTAAGCTCTTACAGAGAAGAAAGCAAAAAGATGAACAGTGTTTAATGAACACTTTCTGAATGCTTAACATCAAGTATAGGAGCATTCATATTTAATCTATAAGGCCCTGAGGATTTTTTAAAATTCCCATTTGTACAGCTCAGAAAGGTTAAGTAGGTTGCTAAATACACAGAGCTGACTGAATGGCTTCGCATGTCCTGGTGTGTGTGTGTGTCTATGTCAAGACTGTGGTTCAGGGATGCTGTGCTATGAAGGGTGGAGTGGAATACCTCCCTCCTAGCTGGAGGCCTGAGACCCAGCCTTCTTCCTCAACGCCACCCCTCACCCTCCAGCAGGACTCACTGGAAAAAACCTGTCCAAGGGTTAGCACGGTGTCAAGCCTCTGTGAGCCTGGCCTTCCCTTTTCTGGCCAGGGGAGCAAACCGTGACTGAAGGCAGCAAAGCATAGCTCAGTCCTGCCTTATCAGGATGGAACAGAGCCCAAAACCCCCTCACATCAGGTGCTCTGGACATGGCATCCATTCACAGATGTGGGAATTCAAGAGCTAAACCTAAGTGCGGACATGTTGCTCAGGGCCTGGGGAAGTGCTGAGTAAAGCTGGCATCCAGATGTGGCACTGAGGTCCCACTCCCTGGGAATCCACACCTCCCCTTCAGGAGTTCAGTCCTGCAGTTTCCCACCCTCGAGCAGGGCCCAGCCAGTGAGGGCTGAACCAGACCATAGGGCCATAAGACCTGATTTTTCCAGTGCACCCTGAATGCCAGGGCTATCAGCTGGTTTGGGAGCAGAGGCTGGACAATCTCATTTAAGTTCATTCTTCAAAAGTATAGAACACCGACTGCTCTTGCAGAAGACCCAGTTTGAATCCCAGTACCTACATGGTGGCTAACAACTGTCTGTCTCTAGTTCCAGGGGAATTTGACACTATCTTCTGACCTCCACAGGCATTGTACAACACAGGTACACTTACATACATGCAGGCAATATACTCATACACATAAAATAAAAATAATAAATAAAGCACAGATAGGGCTGAAGAGATGGCTCAGTGATAAAGAGTACTGGCTGCTCTTGCAGAGAACCTGGGTTCAGTTCCCACACCCTCACAGTGTCTAACAGTCATCAGTAACTCCAGTTCCGGGGGATCTGATGCCTTCTTCTGACCTTCACAGGCATTGCACAACAAAGGTACACTCGCATACATGCAGGGAAAATGCTCATACACATAAAATAAAAATACATTTTAAAAATTTCTAAAGTATAGATAGAGCAGACTGGGACTGTAACTCAGTTTATAGTGCCTAGCTTACAAGAAAGCCCTGGGTCAATCCCCAGCATACTGTAACTTCTTAAATCAAGTGTGATGGGACACTTGGAAAGTGGGATCAGGAGTTCAAGGCCATTCTTGGCTATACAGTAAGTTCAAGGCCAGCCTGAACCCCCCAAATTGATATATATTTACATTACTGTGCAGTCACCAACCCATCCATCTCCAGAATTGCTTCAGCATTCTATATCAGTTTCATCTTCTAAACTATGTGTTTTACAGAGACAAATACACACAAAATCACACAAATATTTATAAGATGAAACTATAATACAGAATGCTAAATCAGTTCTACAGACAGGGTGGTGGCTGCACAACAGTGTGACTACTTAGTGTCACTGAAGCAAAAGATACCCTTAAAAAATGGTTGAGTATAAATTTTGTCTTAAATTTCTTACTACAGCTTACAAAGGTACGACATTGGTGGTATTTCTCAGTACTGGAGCTCGAGCCTGAGGCCGTGGGTGTGAGTCCTCGAAATCAGAACAAAAGGAAAGAGGACAGAAGAGAGGAGAGAGATGGGGTGAGGAGGAGGAGGGAAGGAGGGAAGAAAGGAAGGAAGGAGGGAGAGAGAGAAAGAAGGAGAACATCCAGGGCATACAATATTACGGGGAGAGAAATGGGCTAAAATGGAAACTGACAGTCTTGGGGGAGTTGGTGGGGATCCCCAAAAACCTCAGAAGGGGAAATATGAGAAAAGATGCTTCCAGAGCAAGGGGTGCTAAGAGCAGAATGTAGGCTCTGGCCAGGTCTAGATGCAGACTCCTGGGGTGTGGAAGATTGTCCTTCTCCAAGGCCCTGGCTATGTATCCTTTTCCTCTTCCTTCTCCAGCTTGTATAATTAATGGTTCATAGACATACAAATAAGGAAATAAGGGAGCTGACGAGATGGGCTCAGTGGCTCAAAGCACTTGCTGCTCTGGCAGAGGACCCAGGTTCAGATCCCAGCACCCGCATGGCAGCTAACAATCATCTGTAACTCCGGTTCCAGGGGATCTGACACCCTCTTCTGACCTCCATGGCTCTACACAAACATAGTGTACT
The DNA here is from genome assembly GCA_035773235.1 of Eospalax fontanierii. Lineage (NCBI taxonomy): Eukaryota > Metazoa > Chordata > Mammalia > Rodentia > Spalacidae > Eospalax > Eospalax fontanierii. The sequence continues at coordinate 147,490,754 of CM069524.1, read as the reverse complement.
TACTTGCAGATAAAATACTCATATATGTAAGATAAAAATAAATTATAAAATTTAATTTAAAATACATCTAAAACCTAAGGAAGTAAACTTTATACAGAAATGAAGGTCTGTAACAGTTATGTTGTTAGAAGCATTCATTAATAAAAAATTACATCAATATGAAACTAATTCAACTTTTTTATTTTTAATACTTTATGATTTTTATTTTATGTGTATGAGTGTCTCCATGTATGTCAATGCACCTGTGCAGTGTCTGGGAGGACCAGAAGAGGGTGTCAGGTCTTCCAGAAATGGAGTTACAGACCATTGTTAGCTGCCATGTGAGTGCTGGGAACCAAACCTGGATTCTCCGCAAGAGAAGCCAGTGCTTTTAACTGCTGAGCCATCTCTCCAGCCCCTATTTCAACATTTTTATTTGAATTCAAATTACAGGTTATTTTTGCTATTGTCCAACTGAAGACAGCATACCAAAGACTAGTTTAAGTGAGGTTTTGTGACAGGAAAGTCATTTTAACATCTCTTTGGTTGTTTCAAAATGCCAGTCACTTTTAAAGAAATGTTATTACTTAAATTTTCAGATATTAGAGTTACAGATGAAATAAAATAGCATCTGTAATTCTACCATTGACATTTTGATATATACATCTGTATATATAGCTATTTTCATTTTTAAAAAATCATAATATGCATATTACTTTATAATTTAATTTTTTAATTTAAAAATTATATTATGAGGTGGAGTGTGGTGGTGCCATATGGTCTACATAGCAAGTTCTGGGCCAATCAAGGTTACATAATGAAACCCTGTCCCAAATAAATATAAATAAATAAATTAAATTAAAATTATATTATGATCCCAGCAGAATGGCTCATACCTGTAACCCTAGCACTTGGGAGGCAGAGACAGAGGCAGAGGCAGGTGGATCTCTGTGAGTCTGAGGCCAGTCTGCTCTTCATAGTGAGCTCTAAGCCAGCCAGGGTATATAGTGAGATCCTATCTAAAAAAAAAAAACAAAATCATTGCACAACATGGGTGGGTGCACTTACCTATGTGCAGGCAATGCATTCATACACATAAAAAAATACATTAATAAATAAATTTTAAAAATCAAAATCATTTGATGTGAAATTGGGCTTAGTGGTTCATGTGTGTAATCCTAGCATACAGGAGGCTAAGGCAGGAGGATTGCTATGAGTTACAAATCAGGCCAGTCTGGACTACAATGTGACCCTGTCTCAAATCAAAATAAAAGAAATCGGGGTCTGGAAAGATGGTTCAGCAGTTAAGAGCAGAGGGCCTGGGTTCAGTTCTCAGCACCCACATGGTAGCTAACAACTATCCCTAACTCTAGTTCCAGGCCTCCATGGGCATTGCATGCAGGCAAAACACACACAAACTTGAATATAAATAAATCAAAAAAGTGTTCAGTTATTTTATGGGTAATTTTACATACCAATAAATAGTTCCACACTATCATGCTTTTTCAAGGAAGGAAGGAAGGAAGGGAGGGAGGGAGGGAGGAAGGAAAAAAGAAAGGAAGGAAGGGAAGAGAAGAGGACAAGAGATAAATTCCTCCAGGTTCAAAACCAAGTAGCTGGACTCAGCGGGACTGTCTCAGGCTGCCTTGGGGTTACCACCCCTGGGCCTCACCTTCTTTTCCTTTCCACCCTGCCTGACCCACTCAACCAGCCTTTGGGTACTTCTGATAACTCAGAGTTGCCAAGAATCTTGGCTAGCCTTTCCATCCTTACAAAATCAGAATCTGACATAACTAAACATCTGCAGTGGCTTTTCTCAACTGGAGATCATTTTTCTCTCAGAGGATGAAGTCAGAAGGAAGGTGGTCCAGGGTGAAACAGCACAGCCCTGGCGACCTCAGTGCTCCAGGGCCCTGAGCATTGGCTTACTCTCAGAGAGGTCACAAAGTGACTGCCCCACCTCTAGCCTCCAGTCTGGGCCTGCTTTCTCCCAAAGGCAAAAGGAAGGAGGAAGTGGTGGCAACTGTATTAAGAAAGCAAAACCAGCTGGGTGTGGTAGCACAGGCCTTTAATCCCAGCATTCAGAGGTAGAGGATCTCTGGGAGAAAGCGGCCAGCCTGGTCTACATAGCAAGTTCTAGGCCAACAGGGGCAACAGGGAGACCCTGTCTCAAAAACAAACAGGAAGGTAAGAAGGGGGGAAGGGGAGAGGAAGGAAGGAAGAAAGGAAGGAAGCAAAACAGGCCAGAAATGTCTAGAGCATATTTGTTTAGCCCTCATGTGGGCAAACTTTGTCTCATGGCTACCCCTAGTTGCAAGATAGTCTAGGAAGATATTTTAGCTGGCTAGGCTACATTGTCACTTTTTTTTTTTTTTTTTTTGGTCTTTTTGAGACAGGGCCTCCTAGCATACACCAGGCCCTGGGTTCAATCTTCAACACTGGGGGTCGGGGAGGGAGAGGATTAGCACATTCTGGATTTTTTAAAAAATGTTTTTTGAGAGAGGGTCTCATGTAGCTCAGGCTGGCTTCAAATTCCCTCTGTATCCGAGGCTGCTCTCTGACTCCTGATCCTGCTGCTTTAGGAAACCTCTCAATACAGGGATTATAGGTGTGCACCACAACACCCAGCTAACACATTCTAGTAAATTCCTAATTGTCTGAGCATCCCTCAGTCTCTGCCTTTCCCAGCAGGCTAACTCCGGAGTGTTCCAGCCCTATCGTTTCCTAACAAACCAACTCAGCATTCAGTGGCTTCAAGCTGCCCACTAACTAGTTTTGCTGACGGATCTTCTACCTGGCCAGATCTCAGGGAGGCTGGGGCTTATTTCTGCTGCACAGGGCATCAGCTTGGCCTTAGCCACAGGCTCCTTATGGTGATACACTGATTTTTTTTTTTTTTTTTTTTTTTTTCCTTTTTGAGACAGGGTGTTCCTGTAGCCCCAGCTGGAACTCCCTATATAAATCAGCTTGGTTTCAATCTTACAGGAATCTACCTGCCTCTGCCTCCTGAGTGCTGGGATTAAAGGAATGCACCACCATGCCTGGCAAAAGTGGTCTGGCTCTTTTTCGTGTCTACTTGGTCTACACAGAGATGGAAATACTGAGTAACAGCAAGTGTGCATCTCTCCCCAGCTCCATGTTCAGTGATATGCACCTGAAAGTTTAACATCAGCCCTGGCGGCAGCAGTCACAGCAAATGCTACGTAAGCAAAGGCTTGGTTTATTGTTTTATTGATTGGCTAGACTAGAGTAATAGAAAAATGTTAATCACCCAAATTAAATTTTAAATCGTGCTGTGTCTGTAGTGGTAACATTGTGAATAGCAATATATATGTGAAATATTCTTCCAGGGCTTGAAAATTATTCTCTGATTCAGCGAAGGTGTGTCTTACATTATCGGCTAATGAACTTCCAACATATCTTATTGTTTCATTTCCTCTTTCTCCCAAGCATAAAATTGCCAACCAACATTTATATTTTACTAAGATGATATGGCATTTACAATGAGGAATACTATATAATTTATTATTTGTCAAAGGCATATTACTTTTATTTTTTATCTGTAAGATTTATGTGTATATGTAGATGTATATTTTTCCCCATGTCACTGAGTAGTCCCAAAGACTTATACCCATCACCCCAAGTTAGCCTTCAAAGTGAAAGTTCAAGATCTCCAGTATCCTGTAAAATCCTCAGATGGTTAGCTGGATTGGGGGCTCCCTTGCTCTGACTTGAGATTAGTGGATGACTATGTTATGTCAGTTCCGGGTACATTTGAATTATATCTATAGGCACACTTTTCAAGGATGTAGAGATGGCTCCGTAGTTAAGAGCACTTCTTGTACTTCCAGAGGACCAGAGTTTGATTCCACACTGAGTGGCTCACAACCTCCTGGGTGTAACTCCAGCAGGGAATCTTATACCCTTTTCTGACTTTTGCAGGTGCTATACTCATATCACTCATATGACTTCACACACACACACACACACAAAAGAGTCTTTAAATATATACATATATATACTTTGATTAATATTTATTCAGCATTTAGCTCTTTTATCAGGAGTTCATATATTGCTCATGTTTTCCATGAACCACCAGCTACAAGGTGCTTGATTAAATTTTGAGGGTCAGGGATTTACTTATTAATTATACATGTTTACAGGGATACAGACTCACCATGCCAGTATATGCAGCAAGCTAGTGGATGGTACCTGTTGTACAACTATCTTCTCATGAGATATGTTTAGACCGAGGGTGTGAGGTTTGGGGTGGTTCCATTATTCTGAGTATCTTTTATTATGTTTTCATTTTGCGAATGTTGCCAGTAGCTTTGTGTTTGAATAACAGTAATTACTATGATGATGATGATTCTGGTTATCCCTTAGTCCTAGTTGGTTTGGGCAGAACAATCCACAGAAGGGATTCATTCGTTTAGTCAACATCCTTGGCTGATCACTAAGGAGTTGGGTCCTAGTCTCGGTCTGTTCCAATGACCATAATAAAATACCACTGATTAGGTGGCTTAAATGACAGTCATGTGTTTCTTATAGGTGTACAGGCTGGAATTCAAGATCAAGGTTTCAGCTAACCCAATTCCTTGGTGAAGGCTCTCCTCCTGCCTTCCAGAGAGCCTCCTACAGTGGAGGAAGACAGCCAGTTCTCTGGTGTCTCCTCTTATAAGGACACCAAATCAGAACTTCATCCTTATGACCTCATTTAGCTTTAATGACTTTCTTACTCTAAATGCAGCCTTACTTGTTTAGAGTTCCAATATTACAAATTCCATGGACATTAAAGTTCAGACCCCTTGATTTATACCACTATCCCCATCTCCTGGTCCTCAGCACCCAGCCCTGGTCTTCCTACTCCATTTCTGGTTGATGACAGTAGTTGGGTGGGAAGCCTTTACCTTGCTGGTTACACCCAGGAGTGGATGGATGGACCAGGGATTCTATCCTTGCTGACCGCCTCCTTGATCCTGGCTTCTGACCATCAAATCCAGCCCAGAGAACAAGCTAAGCAGTCATCTTCCACCTCAGCCAGGAGCTTCCCAGGAGGAGGAATTCCTGCCTTATTTCAGACTTAGAACCTTCCCCTCTCTGGGTATCCTCAACAATTTGAGAGGGTCCCAGTGATGCTCTGGGGAATCTGATTTGCACATACTTCAGATAACAGATCCTTTCTCTCTCTTTGACCTCTGGTCTCTTCATCTCCACATTCTCCTCTCTCAGTTTCCTCTTTATGTGTTTTGTCAGTATTCTTTGTAAGTGGAAAGTAAAGGCAGCAGTGTGCAGACAGGTGATTGCTTGTTTTCTCTTTCAGGCTCCTCCAGTAGAACCAGAACCCAGATGCTATGGTTCCAAATGTCCTAGAAAAATTTATCTTTTGAAATCTTCACTCCATTGTGATCTTATATGGAGGTGGGGCCTTTAGGAGGTGACTAGGACATGAGGGTAGAATCCTCACGAATAAGATTAGCACCCTTATAACAGAGGACTGAGGGAACTGGGTCATCCCTACTGTCATACAAGGGGCAGCATGAAGAGCTCTCACCAAACACTACATCTAATCTTGGAGTTCTCAGCATCTAGAACTGTTGTTTATAACCTACTATGTCTCAGGTATATTTGTTATATATTTGTATATGTGTTATGGAACAGACTAAGATACCAGGTGAGGAGTGTAGGGCCTAGAAGACCATTGGTAAACTCAGGGCCTTGGGGACTGCTACTTTTAGAAGCCCTACTGTACATTATATAGACCATATTAAAATGCCTCCATTTTCTATTAACTGTAAATTTGCTATAAAATAATTTGGGGGCATTTTTCTTCCTAAAACAACAAAAACAGTTGAGTTTTGTCACAACCTTTTTTTTTATGTGTATGTTCCTGTATTGCCTGCATGTATGTAAGTGCACCCATGTTGTACAATGCCCTCAGAGGACCAAAGAGGGCATCAGATCCCTTGGAAATGGAGTTATAGACACTTATTAGCTGCCAGGTAGGTGCTGGAATTCAAACCCAGGTCTTCTGCAAGAGCAACCAGAGTTCTTAAACGATGAGCCATCTCTCTAGTCCCTTGCCACAACCTTTTCGCATGCAGTAAAAGACAAAGAATAGTATAATAAACCCACAGGATTCACCACCTAGTTCAGGAATGAACTGTTATCCAAAGAGTCGAAACAGCCTGTGCACATTTTCTGGTCATTTCCCTTTGCTGCAGAAGTAATGACCATCCTGATTTGGAAGATATTGCCCCCATTCATTTCCTTAAGCTTTGTAGATGTCACTAAAACATACCTAAAATTTTTCTCACTATGACTTGCTAAAATTTTGTCATTTTGCATTTGACATTATTGCTTACAAGTTAATTCAATCATTTAAAGTCTCAAAGACTAAAAAAAAAAGATTAATCTACAAATCGATCTCAAAGGTTATTAAATGTTTCTGAACGCAATTAAGATAGTATGTTTTGTGGACACAAGAAGATTGTGATTTTTATTTTGCAGTTTTCCTTTTATATTTTGAAGGCAGTTCTTCCCCTCAGGTTTTAAGCGTTCCTGGGAATGAGGAAACCAACTAGGTTCTAACCCTGTGTCTGGAGTTCCCAAGGAGTTCAACAGAGTCCCTTGGGGGAGGTCACAGCAGAGCAGTGAGGCTATTAGGAAACCAAGGTGACACTTGGGAGCTCCCTCTGGGCCTGGTTCCTGTCTTAAACTACCACAGTCTTTTTAAGTCCTACCAGCTAGGTGCTGCCACAACCCATGTTCCAGAAGGAAGAAGTACGAGGACACTGCAAGATGGAGGAGCTGGAGCTAGAATGGAAGCAGAGCAGCAAATCGCTAGAATCTTGTTTTATAGGGGAGGAAGCGGGTCCAGAGAGGCTCAGCAATGCACTGGGGTCACGCAGTTGAAAATGGCAGTGCCACTCAGCGTGAGTTCAAAGGCTACTGGGTATTTCTTGACACACACCCCCAACTCCCCACTGGCCATGCCCTCCCTTTTGGCCTTATAGCCCTCCCCCCGCCCCGCCCGCCTCCCCTCTCACCTCCACCGTCTGCCCTGGACAGGAGCAAGCCCGCAGACTGTTTTTCAGATGCGATAGTCTCAGCTGGCTGCCTCTGGCCCGCAGAGCTTACCTTATCATGATCCATCAGAACCTCTCCTGCCATCTGGGCCCCAGCTCAAGGTCACTTTCAGTGGGTTCCTTGCCTATTATACAAGCCTCCTGCCACCTGACTGGAACCAGGACTCTGGTGCTGGGACAATTAAAAAGCCTGGTTCTTGCTTGGAGCCCCCGCAGAGCCTAGCTGGGAAATGAGGGAGATCAGAGGGACTGCAAGTGTGAGCCTGAAGACCTAGTATGGACTAGTCATTTCCTCTTTCTAAGCCTCAGTTTCCCCAACCCAAAGAGCTGTGGCAGGAACAGATGCTCTCTAAAATCATTCTAGGAGTGGGTGGCATGTCCACTGCCCAGCAGCATTAGGTGTGTGACAAGTGTGTGGTATATATTATATTTAATATATAAATATAAATAATGTATAATATATAAAATTATTTGTAATTTATATTACATAGTATATATTACATAGTAAATATAAACTATAAAGATATAGCATATGATTTTACATGTAATTTTATATAATTTATAATTATACATAATTATATAGTCTACAGTCATATAGAATATACAACTATATATTTTATATGTTTTTATCTAATTAGAAAATTACATATTTTTAATAAAAATCTTATGTAAACTTCTATATTATGTATAATTTCTTGCTTTAATTAGAAGGACTCTGAGGACACAGATTTATAACCGTAGTTACTGGGGAGAATCAGGCAGGAGGATTGAAAGTTCAAGACAACAGAGGACCACTGTTTACTGGCTTACGCCCCTGGCCTGTGTTCAGCTTGTTTTCTTATACAACTATAGACCACCTGCTCAGGGGTGGGACCCACAGTGGGCTGAGACCCCTCATATCACTCAACAATCAAGAAAATGCCTCACAGACATGCTGGCAGGCCAATCCGGTAGAGGAAATTCCCACCTCCCGGAAATATCAATTTGACAACTGAAGCTATCCAACACAGAGAGGAGTCCACATTTACTGTCGGAGCTGCACACTAGAATAGCCCAGCTTTGCAAAAGTGAGGCATCTGTACTCTACTGCAGATGAATTGAATCAGAACTTCTAGATGTGGACATGGTGAATGTGCATCTCGGTGTTTCCAGGTTCAGATGAATCTGCTGTGCACTGAGAGTTGAGAACCATCCTTTGAAAGCAGTGACTCTCAATCTGCAGTGTCCCTGAGTCCCCTGAAGGGCTGGTGCTGGTCCCCATTGCGGACTCCCCATGTTGTAACAGTAGGATGGGACCTGTGCATTTCCCAGGGCTCCTTTAACAAATCACCACTAATTTTTTGGCACAGCATAAATCTGTGCTATTTTTAGGGTTCAAAATTAGTCTGGCTGGGCTCGAATCATTGAGTGGGGCTATGCTACCTCCAGAGGTTCCAGGGAAGAACCGTGTTTCTTGTCTACCATTCTCAGTGAAAATCTTGAGTGTCCATCTCAAGGACTTCAAACAATGACAGTGTAATGTGCTTGCTTTGGTGTGGGCCCCTGATTTGGACTGGGCTCAGCTGGCTGATTCTTCTGGACTCATCTGCATGGCTTCCGTGAGTGGAGTGGTTGGGCTGGATGGTGGTGGCCTCGCCCCCAGCTCTGGCAGTTGAGTGGGCTTGTTGGTCATCCTGGGGGCTTCCAACAGGCTGGCCTGAGTCGCTTCTCTCGGCTAAAATGTTCCCAGAGGGCAAGCCCAATGCACATGGGGCTTTCAGTCTTGCTGATATTCTACTGGCTCAAGCAAATCACATGGGCAGTCCAGAGACCTGATGGGAGGAAACGTCACAAGGGTATAAGTGTGGAAGGCATGCTCAGTCAGACATATGGTAACAATCTGTTGGGACTACCCAGCACTAACTCCCTGCCAGAAAAAGTACACTACCTCTCCTTTGGAGAATCCCCCACTGTATAGGAACATATTCCAACTTCCCACTAGGAAAGCAAAAGGTCCTAATGGCTCCTGCACTCAGAGCAGGGATGTGAGTAAAAGGAAGGGGAACAGAAATACTGTCCAAGCTACATTCCAGGTGTTTCTGCTGTCACCTGGCCTCTAGGCCAGGAGTAACAGACCCTCAGAGAAGGGCCTGATATTCACAGCCCCAAAATGGTGATGGTTTGGATCAGTGGGTATCACCAGTGAAAGGCACTTGGAACTAGAGTTGTGTGGAGCTTGGTAGGTCACTTGTACTCAAACAGGTAGGAACGGGACACATGGGACCTCTGTTTATGCATACACAGTTACAGATGAGGACAGAGGCCAACTATGGAGCACCCAGTTCTGAGTACCCAAAAGACCCTGGAAAGGCAAGACCCTCAGGCTACCCCAGTACTCATTCCTTACCCAGATATAGAGGGTAATGACAAGTTCTTGGGTCCCTTAAGTCAGAAGGCTACAGAGAGGCTTTTCTGGAGGACAAATGGGTGACAGCCAGATGTCATGCTAGGGTGACTATATGGCCCGTTCACCTGGGGCAGCTCTGTTTGCATCTGCTATCTAGGTATAATTATTAACAGTGCCCCTTTGCCATCTGGTTTGGATGTTACAGATGAAGAGTACCCTAGTTAAAGACCATGTTTATCCCAGATGACAAGAAGGTGACTGGGAAAGCTCAGCTGTGGCAGGAGCTCTTGTCTTGCTGCTGACAAACCAGGGGACTTGGGCATGTCTGTTTTTCTCTCTGGGGGCAGTATCTTCTTGTCTGACTTGAAGGTTTATGTCAGATAGCCCATCCTAGCTGTACAGTGAGTGAATATGAGATGCTGTCCTGTGGGCGGAGGAGGGAAGTTCTACTCAACCCTGACGTTGATGAGCCTTTGACTCACTGTCCTCTAGAAACCCACCACATTCTGCTGTTTCTCTCCCTGCCTCCATCTCTCTGTGCTACAGCTTGTCCATGTCTCTCAGTCTCTGTCTCAGGGCTCTAGGCCAACTGAGATCTGTCCACCTGCCTTTCCTCCTATACCATGTGCCAGTCAGACCTTTCTTGACCCTGCACTTCCTAGTTGCGTGTAGTTTGGGACATGAAGTTTAATCTCCAGTGACTTTATACATCACGCAGAGTGATGGTATGAACCTTGCTGGATTTAAGGCATGTGAAGTACGAGGCTGATGTTGAAATGCTCCATGATATTAGAACACTTCCTTCTCCATCTTAATATTAAGCACCTGGCGGGCCCAACCCAGGTTCTCACAGGGTCATCTGAGAACTAAAGAGAGTGACTGGCCAATATGAAGGTCTCTGAAGTTTTCTCTCTGGAATACTCTGTTACCAGAATTTTCTGTGAAAGCTCATTGCTTAGTTCCACCTCACAGAGTCCATGTTCCACCTTTCACTTGACTAATTAATGCACAGGGTGAAGCAATATGAACACTTTGATCCCTTTAAAATGACCACGTAGCTCCCTCTGAAGAGGTTTATCCTAGCAAGAACAAGCTGTTAAGCTGAGTGTCCTTCCCTAGTTCCTAACCCCCTCCCCGAGTCTTGCTTTGGAGTTTGGTTTGAGCAAAGCATCAGAGAACATCAGCTCTGCGGTCTGACCTTCAGCCAGTCGCTGCCTTGTACCCTCTGAACCCTGATGCCCTCTTTTTGACAAAGGAATAGTTGTCTTTCACGCACAGACTCTGAAGGGTTTTATAAGACAGCATGTGGAAAGGCTCAGTGCTGTGATACATGTAGATTTCTACATCTCAGTACATGTAGATTTCTTTGCCCTTTATCCTATTCTTTTCCTGATAGCTAAAAATATACAATTTTCAGTGGGACAAGATAAGTAAGTAAGCAAAATTTTTAAATTTCTTTGTGTATAACAAATGACTCCAAGTGATGTAGCTTAGTTGATAGCATATTCATCTAGCCTGCGTGAAACCCTGGGTTCAATCCTAGCACTGCATAAACCAGGCATGGTGACATCTATCTGCAATCTCAACACTCAAGAGGTAGAAGCAGGAGAATCCAGAGTTCAATGTCATCCCTTGCTATATAGTGAGTTTGAGGATAACCGGGATACCTGTCTCAAAAATACCAATGTCAAATGCCTTCACATCTAGCTGCTAAGAGCAACCATGCTTTTGCTCATGATTTCATGTATCAGAAACTTGAAAGGGACCCCAGGGCAGTGCTTCCCGAGGTCTCTATGCAGTTGTAATCAAGTGTTGGGCTGTCATCACCTTTGAAGGCTCAACTGGTGTGGATGTGCAGGATAACTCACTCACCTGAAAGCAGTTGGTGCAGGCTGTTGTCCGCAGCTCCATCTGGGACTGTAATTCAGACACTTACATGTGCCTCTCTAGCAGGACTGTCTTTTGGTAGCTGGATTTCTTGCAGGGAGGGCAACTTGCCCCTAGAGCAAGCATGTCAAGGGGACCAGGCAAAAGATGCATGGGTTATTTTAATCAAAAGTCACATACCATCACTTCCTCCATGTTTTATTTGTAGGCAATGACCCAGGGATTCAAGAGGCCTGGTCTGGTGATCCTGTAATCTCATCCATTCGGGAGGCAGAGGCAGGATGGAAAATTCAAGGCCTGTATGGACTATAGTGTGAGAGCAAGACCTGTGCAATTTAGTGAGATCTTGTCTCAAAATAGAATGTACAGAGGGAGGACAGTGAATGACTCTAAAGCACTTGTCGTGTAAGCCTGATGACCCAAGATGATCACTGGAGCCTATGTGAGGGTGGAAGGAGAGAACCACAAAGTTGTCCTTTGTCCTCCGCATGCGGTGACCTGCACACACACACACACACACACACACACACACACACACACACGGGGGGGGGGGGATTTTCTTTTTATTATTTTTAGTTATGTGAATGTATGTGGGTAAGGGCATGTGAGAGCAGCGCAGGTGCCTGAGGAGGCCAGAGAAGTCAGATCCTCCCGGAACTGGAGTCACATTTTGATTAATAGAAGGAATGGATAAACAAAGTGTGGCATACATATACAATGGAATATAAATCTGTAAAAGTGAAGGAAATTCTGACACATACTACAACATGGATGAAGCTTGAAGGCACTGTGCTCAGTAAAGTAAGCTATTTCAAAAGGCAAACAGTACAATTCCATTATATGAGATACACAGAGTCATCAAATTCATGGAGCCATAACGCAAAATGTGGTTACTGGGGGTTGAGGAAGGAGGGCATGGGGAGTTATTGTTTGATACGGAAAGAGCCTCCCGTTTGCAAGATGAAAAAGCTCTGGAGGTGTGTGGCAGTGATGATGAACAACAATGTCCATGAACTTCATGCCATTTTACTGTCAGTCACCAAGTGGCTAGAGGGGAGGCTGATGGAGCAGCTGGGCTGTGGAGTGCTTGCCTGACATGCTTGAGGAGGCCTTAGGTTGTATCCCCAGCTCTGAAAAAAAAAAAGAGGTTTTACAATTTTCAACATAAAGTTTAAAAAGAACCCACTCATACCAATAAAAGAAAAAACTTCAAAAGGAAAAACATGAGTGGGAACATGTCCAAGGCACTAAGATCACTGTGGGGAGATGGGAACTAAATGAGTGGGGGGCTAGGGAACAGAAGTGGGAGCAGGACTCTCACTGTGTTCCTTTTAATATTTTTTCAATGACTGCATTGCCTAATAAAACATTAAAAATATAATTACAAAATTTAAAAATAGTTCTTCCTGATACCAGTCCCCCTACTCCAAATCTGTCTTATCACCATGAAGCGCAGGTCAAATTCTTCAAAGCTCCAGGCATTTAACATCTCACAATTTTTTGCTGCAGCCGATGTTGTCTGAACCTACAAGCTGTCTGGGGGACACTGTGGTTTGGAAATTTCTCCCAGTCCCTCAAGGCGCCTCATCTCTCCTCTGGAGAATCTCCCACTGTGCATAGGTCTCCATAGCCCACAGAGCTTTGAAGAAGAGGTTCTTTTGGTGCTTTCCTCTGGCCACACTTGTCTAGTCAGGACACAGTATGTCACTCAGCTAATCAGCTCACCCTTCCTAGGCTTCAGTCTTCATGGAGTACTGCCTGGGCCCTGGAGATCCTATTTATTATCTGACCAGCAGTACCCCATGGTACTGAATTGTTTGAGACTGAATAGTTCTTGAGCTTTCTTCTTTATGGGGCTACCTGCAGCCTTGTAGGACCCATCACAGATCAATCAAGTGTTTTAGGTACTTGTTTCATTAACCTCTAATGGTTCCCCACCCTTTTTGGTCAGTCATGACTACTATTGTTTGTTTGTAATATACATTTTTTTAAATTTTTTATGTGTATGAGTGTATTGCTTGCATGTGTGTAAGTACACACATGTCATACAATGCCCTCAGAGGTCAGTTGTTAGTCAGTGTTTTTAACTGCTAAGCTTTTGTTCCAGGCCCTATTTGTTTGGTTTTTTGAGACAGGGTCTCATGTAGCCTAGACTGGCCTTGAATTCACTATGTGGTCAGTGATTACTCTGAACCTCTGAACCTCTTTCCTCTACCTCCCAAATGCTGGAATTACTATCCTGTGCCACCATGCCTGGTTTATGTGATACCGGGGATTCAACCCATGGCTTCATGCTTGCTAGGAGAACACGGTATCAAATGAGCTACACCCCCAGCCCACACTAACAGCATTTTAAGAAAATCAACGCTAGAGAGATGGCTTAGTAGTTAAGATTACTAGCTGCTCTTGCAGAGGACCGGGGTTCAGTTCCCATCACCCATACGCAGCTAACAACCATCCATAACTCCAGTTCCAGGTGACCTGGTGCCCTCTTGTGACCTCCGTGGGCATTGCAGGAGGTCACATACATGCAGGTAATATATAATAAAATAAAAATAATTAATAAAATATATTTTTTAAAAGAATCCAGGCTGAAAGTCAGGTCGGTATACACCTTTAGTCCCAGCACTAGGGAGGCAGAGCAAGTTCAAGGCTAGCCTAGTTTACATAGTGAGTTCCAGGCTAGCTGAGCTACAGGGAGACCCTGTCTTAAGAAGACCAAACAACAACAAAAACATCCATGTCAGTAGTTTGTACAGTGTTCCTCGGTTGGCGTCTATGGCTTCTGCATGCATGATGGTTTCCAGGGCTTGTTCTTGAGTGGGATCAGCACAGAGATGAAGTTGTTTTTCTCCTCCAAGCAGTGGTCAGCAAGCATGCCATGTCCAGCCTCCGATGGTTGATGTGCTTACCTTTGATGCTGCATGTTGCCACAGAGAAGAGAGCACTGCAGAGGGCCTGTGCTCTCTCCCTCACACCACCAGCTGCCCACACTGCAATGGGAAGTGTGGGGAGGGGACACTTCCTGTTTCTTCAAGGGGTTATGGGGTAGAGATAAGGCTAGAGCTGCTTCCCAGCCTGGAGTCACAGGGCAGGTTCTCCTGCGCCCACCCACTTTGGTCAACTTTTCGAGAGTTCCAGAGGAGAATGTTGCTGTCCACCCATAAAAGCCTCCTCTAATTATATCCGAGGTAATTCTCAACTTGCAAAGGATTTCCTATTCCTTTCAGGTCAGACATAACAGGAGCCACTGCTTCAAGCATGTACTCTCAGGGTCTGTGTTAAACTCATCACATGTGTCTCACTTCTGCCACTCCTGCCACTCTTATTATATGAATGGGGAAAGAGAGGCTCAGCAGCTTGCCAGCCAGAAGCCACCGAGCTAGGATGTGGCAGGGCTGGAACTCCTGCCCTGGCCACTTTGAGTCTCTGAGTCAGTGTTGAGTGCATGCCGTGTAGCTTTGCTGGAGCTGTGTAAATCAGACAGAGGATGAGACCAGGGAAGCTTCATATTCTGATCAGTTGTAAGACAGATGACGAGCCTGAGAGCATCTGACTCTTGGCATAGTGCTCTTGCACAACCTCAAACTGCTTTTAGGACCCTAGCCAAAGATGTGAGAGTGCCGATGGTGACCTGCCAAGAGGGAAAAGCCACAGTGGTAACCAGTACTGGACCACTCCCCAGCACAGTCACACCTTAGAAGAAACCAAAGGAACCACCTCCTGCCTCCTCCCTCCTATCTGCCAGTATGGTGCTCCACCCTGCCCCTTCTTGGTTGTGGAAGGAATCATCCTGTCTGGACTGTCAGCACTGGTCATCAAGGAATGCCCATTTTCAGAAGAAGTTACTAGTTTCTCAGGTAAAGTCCTGACAGACTTGAGCAATGGATTCCTTGAACCCTAGTATCTGAGGACAAGCCCAAAGTTCCAGCCTTCAGGTAGTTAGTGAAGTCCTAGGGTAGGGAAGGGCATGGGGAAGGAGGTTTGGAATCATCTGCCAAGGGTGCATGAGACAAGAAAAGCCAGGCACTTATTACTCATCCTGCTAATCCCACATCAAAGTTCACTTCTTCCATTAAACCCACTCTGAACTCTCTGTAAGCTCTCTCTTTTCTATTGGGAAAAGGCTTATTCTGCTCTATCCATTGGGAAACTCATGTCTCCTCTTGATGGGGGACATCTTTGTTAAAGATATTTGGATCTAATAATGAGTTATATATGTGTTGGTTGCTCAGTACCTACTTTGATTAGGTAAACAACCTGAAAGAATTCATTCATTCATTCATTCATTTTCTCAGAAAAACAATTCATAAACAACTACCTAGAGTTAGTCTCTGTCTCTCTCTCCCTCTCTCTTTCTCATGTGTGGTATATGCATGTGTACATTTTTGTGTGTGTGCACATGTTTGAATGTGCATATGAAGAACAGAAGTCCACATAAGGTGTCTTCTTTGATCATCCTTCACCTTGTTTTTTGAGGCAGTCTCTCACTGAACTGACTAGCATGTTCCACAGATCCTCCTGTCTCTGCCTCCCCAGCAATGGGATTACAGTCTACACCACCATACCTGACTTTTTATGTGACTACTGGGGATCCAAACTCAGGTCCTCATGCTTATACAGCCTTAACAACTGATATCTCTCTCTCTCTCTCTCTCTCTCTCTCTCTCTCTGACAGTGTCATGTATCCCATGCTACTCTCACACTCCACAAGTAGCCAAGGATGACCTTGAACTCCTGATCCTCCTGTCTCCACAGGCATGTGCTACCGGGCTGTCATATGGCTGGGCTCTCTTCTAGGTACCTTTCTCCTTAGGGCTGATTTTCTAGTGCTGGGAGATGGATAAATAAACATGTAAGATGATCCCATAGCACAAGGAGAAAGAGTGAATGATGTGGAGACTGGGGACAGGAGAAAGTAGAGACAGGGCCGGGCTGAGAGCCTGTCCTCCTGTCAGCCCTGAGTCCTCTGACTCGAGCCCCCTTCCCCCGTGAGGTAAGGCATTCTAGTGAACTTGGTGTCACCTGGGGTGACCGCTGGCTGGCCTGGCCTTTTGCTAGCTGGAAAGAGAATGTTCTGGCAGGTAACAGTGTTCCTAGGTTTCTGGGATAATGGCCATTTTTTTTCTTCCAGGAGTATCAGAACTATTGGCAAGAACTATTGGAGAAACTGAGAGCCTGGCTGACCACAAAGACTGGGAGCAGCCAAGGAAGGGTGTTGAGAGAAGGATAATATTCTCAAAACGCAGCAGGTGGGACCAGCAGCAGAGCCTTGGGGAACAGGAGTGAAGACCTAGCAAAAGGCCGAGTCTTCCCTCCCTGCAGCCTTCTCCGGCCACGCTGCTCACACTGAAATCCACCTTCCCTTCTCCCTCTAGAGCGATCAGCACCCTTCACAGGCTCCCCACTCTATGCTCCAGATACTCCTCAGATGTCTGAAGCCACACATGGTACCAAACACAACGTATATTATATTTTTCCTATATATACATGTTTCTGATAAAGTTTACTGGGCACAGTAAAGGATGAACAATAATAATAATAAAATGGAATGATCGTGACAATGTGTTCTAATAAAAGTCATTTCACATTTATGAATTGTTTATTTCTGGAAGTTTTCAATGAATATTTTAGGATCCCAGCTGACCCCGGTTAACTTAAATGGAAAGAGATAATGCAGATAGGAAGGTGACTCAACTTGCCTACATGTTCTGGTCAGCTTCACTGTCTCTGGAACGCTTGTTCTAAGAACAAGGAGTTTCACCTCTTTTGCTCACTGCTGCACCACAGGGCTTAGAACAGTGCCTGACACACAGTAGATATTCAGAGAATATTACTCCTGTCCTCCTTCACCTTCCTGAAGCATTCTCAGGTACTTGCTCTGTGACCACCCTGTGCTGTAGATGGGGAGACTTTCAGTACGACGCCTGGGAGATTGCGACTGGAGAAATGGCTCAGTAGTTACAAGTATGACCTGCTCTTCCATAGAACCCCAGTTTAGTTCCCAGCACCCACACTGAGCAGCTCACAACCACCTATGATTCTAGCTCCAGAGGATTTGATGCCTTCTTCTAGCCTCCAAGGATAGCTACACACACACACACACACACACACACACACACACACACACGTGCGTGTACACATTATCACCTCCATCTTAAGGAGCCCATGACCCCACATATACTTGTGTTCTTCCCCCTCTCACCCCAAAAGTCGCTGACCTATCTACCTGCAACCTTGGGCCTTGGCGCCTGCAGCGTTGCTGTTATAGTTGCTGTCTGTGGCCTCATCCTGTCATACTGTTCAGGGTACTGAGAGGACGCCACTGACGTGTCCAGCCCCTCAACCGGAAGACGCAGAATGCGGAGAAGAGAAAGGAGAATGTGGGCAAGAGAAGGGCCTCTCTGTTTTCTGTGGCTGTAACTGAACACCACAAACAGAGCAATTTGTAAACACTAGAAGCTTATTCAGCTCATGATTTTGGAGACTGGGAAGTCCAAGGAACAGAAGCACATTTGGTGAGGACCTTCTTGCTAGCGAGGAATCCACAAGAAACAGACATGTACAAAAGGCAGTTAAGCTGGCTTTCTTTCTTTCCTTGTTTCTTTCTCTCTCTTTTTTTCTTTTTTTCAAGACAGGGTCTCCCTGTAGCCCCAGCTGCCCTGGAATTCATCATGTAGACCAGGCTGGCTTCGATCTCACAGAGATCCACTTGCTTCTGCCTCCTGAGTGCTGGGAATAGAGGCATGTGCCACCATACCTGGCCTCCAAGCTGGCTTTCTTAATAGCCACTTCAGATCACCATGGAGTCATGAACAGACTAATTCAGTGTCTTCTGGCCCAGTCACTTCTGAGAGGTAACCCCTGATTCTACCTATTAATACTTTACAGTAGGGACTATATTTCAACAGGAGTTTTGGTGGTGACATTCAGACCATAGCAGAGGAATTCTGGGAGGAGAGGTCAAAAAAACAGAAAACAGCTGCAGATGCCACACAGGCTACAGCCTGTAGGTGGAGGTGAAGTCACTCCAGGGTTGAAGGTGAATTAGGATGGGGGTCAAGGCTGCAGGTAAGTATGCAGTGATACCCAACCAGAGAGAAGACTTCATGTGCATAGGGAAAACAGAGGCAGGCACACTGTGAATCAAGTGGCCTCCTTGAGCAGGGAGCCCTTTGCCCCCAGAAATGGCTTTGGAGATGCCTATTCATATCGCTCATTTTCAAGTGAGTCCCTCAAGCTCAGAGAGGCTAAGAACTTTCCTCAGGTTACCCAGCAAGGGTGTGACACTGGGTCCAGAGGTGATTTCCACTTCTTTCCGGAGTCCACACTGACAGGCCTCGACTCCTCAGACTCAGGGCATTATTATTCCCATTTTATAGATGAGTAGAAGTATGGGGAGGTGACTCTTTGCTCAGGAGAACCCAGGTGCTTAAGAAACTTACATGAGGGTTGAGGCTGTAGTTCAGTGGTAGAGGGCTTGCCTCATATGCATGTGGCCCGAGGTTCAATCCCCAATACTAAAAACAAAACAAAACAAAAAAGCAGCTGAAGTGGAAGCAGTGACTTCAAATGTGTATTTCCCCCTCAACAGTCCGTGTATGTTGGATGCTAGACTGTGGAGACCCTTCAGGCCACAGAGACTTTCTGACAGGTGGTAATGCAACAAAGAAGAGGTAAAAAGTAGACGGTGGGATATAGCTTGATGACAGAGTGTTTGCCTAGCATGCCCGAAGCCCTGAATCCCAGCACTTACAACCATAAAGGGTTAAGCACTGTGATATGTTAATATGTTAAATAAATGGCTTTGGTATCCAGAAAGTTAATGCAACATAACCATACTTGCCATTCACAAGGTGACAGGGTTGTTTTTCAATATTAATTCATGGGGACTCATCAGTTGAATGGCCCAGAAATGTGACCCAGGAAAAAAAGCCCTCTGATGAGAGTGTCTCCCTTCAACCTTGGATCTCCCATAGTCTGAACCCCCTCATTTGCTTCCCTAGCCTATCATAGGTGGACCCTCTATGAGGGTCAAGGTCAAAGGATTTCATGTGCTACCTGTGAAGGACCATGCTGGACTGTGACTGAGGTCTGTTCCACTGAGTTCCTCTAAGGATCCTGGTCAGCATCTCAATCTTGGATCTGTGTCACACACTTCTGGGTCCACCAAGGAGCCCTCAAGTGGGGTCAAGATTCCAGCCCACAGGGGTGTGAGGCTAGGAGATTCTGGAAGAGGTGTGGGTCAGCCAGGTGAGGAAGACAGCTGTTTGCGTGAGTGTGAATACCTATTTTCTTGCTAACTTTAAGGTGGCCATCTTGCTAAGCAGGCTTCTCACTGTCCCCCTATCCCTGCTCTAGAAACTGTGCCGCCCGTTGCCTCTTCTCCCATAGGTGACTGACTGTTCCTCTGTGGAGCCTAGAGGCCTACAGATCTACACAGAGCAGCCTTCCTGCGGTCCACTTCCTCCCATTGCCACATGCCTAGGTGTCCCCTCCAGTAAGAAAGTGCTTGCCCTAAATCAAGCCTCTTCTACCTCTAGCGAGGAACGACCAGTGCCATGGTAAGGAGGGAAGATGACACCCTTTGACATCAGACAGCCCAGGGTTTGAGTCTCTAGAAGGTTCTTGTCAGTTTGAGAACTCAGCTTTCACCTGTAGCATGTGGCTATGAGATCCACCTTGTAAGAAGCTGAGAAGTTCAAGATGAGAGGAGAGTCTTCCCGTAGCTACCTTGCTTCCTTCCTGTTTGTTTGTTTGTTTGTTTTTTTCTTTTGCTAAGGCAGGAGCTCACTACATAACCCTGGCTGACTTGGAGCTCACTATGTAGACTGAGCTTATCTCTAACTTGTAGAGATCTGCCTATGGGATTAAAAGCATGTGCCACCACACCTGGGCAATGGATCTTTAAATTTTTTCTTTTACATTTATCCACTTATTTGTGTGTGTGTGTGTGTGTGTGTGTGTGTGTGTGTGTGTGTGCACGTGCTACTGCACACATGTGGAAGCCAGAGGACAATTTGCAAGAGTAGGTTCTCCTCTTCATGTCGGTTTCTGGAGATCCAACGCAGACCATCAGCTTGGTAGTAAGCACCTTAACTCATTGAATCATCTCACAGCTCCAAGGCTCTTAAAAATAATGCTCTCTAGAGTTGGCGAGTCTTCTGTGGAGTCTGACTATCTTCAAATAGGACGATCCTCTGCTGAGGACTGGGATCCTTAGTGCCCCATGCTGATGTGGTGAAGCCCCTCAAAATCCAAGCACCCTGACCAATAAAGCTCAGCCTTATATGTTACATATAGATAGCATCAGTGGTTTTCACAAGTCTACGATTCCAATTGGTGGAGTCTGTTGTAAACCTGGTATCGATGTGGCCACGTGGGAAAGCACTCACCCCTGACACATGGATGATATGCTTTGCTTGGTGGGAACTTCCTAGGGGAAATCTGTTGAGACATGAAAATAATCCCATGCTTAGGAATTCATGGAAATGTATAAAGACCTGTGTACCTTAAATGTTCATTACAGCAGTATTTATGATACCAGCCTCAATGTCTAGCACTAGGTATTGGCTAGATGATGCTTTTAAAAACTGTTTCGTTTTAATCATTTATTTATTTATTTTTATTTTATGAGTATGAGTGTTTTGCCTCCATATATATATATAAGTGCACCTGTATCATGCAATGCCCGATTGTCAGAAGAGATTGTCAGATTCCCCTGGAACTGGAGTTGAGGATGATTGTTAGCTGCCATGTGCAGCCAGTGCTCTTAACCCCTGAGCTGTCTCTCTAGCCTCCCTATCTTCCTTTGAAAAAGGATCTTGGGACTGGCAAGATAACTGAGCAGGTAAACGTGCCTGCCACAAAGCCTGAAGACCTGAGTTAGACCCTTGACCTATATGACAGAGAGAACTGCCTCCTGCAAGTTGTCCTCTGACTTCCACATGCTGTGGCATGAGCGTGCCCCCACCTCCAACACAAAATCCATACATAAATATTTAAAGAGTTTATTATTGTAATTATATGTATATCTGTATGTGTCTTTTAGGGGGTATGTGCATGTGAGTAAAGGTGTCCACAGAGCCCGAGGCATTAGATCCTCCTGGAGTTGGAGTCATAAGAGCTGTGGGCCACCTAACATGAGTGCTGGAATGAACTTGGGTCCTCTGGGAAAAGTACATGCTCTTAACCGCTGAGTCATCTCTTCGGCCATGAAAAAAATTTAAGTATTTTATTATTTTTTTTATGTGTATGAGTGTATTGCCTACATGTATAGAAGTGCACCCATGCAGTGCAGTGCCCATGGAGGTCAGAAGAGGGTGTTGGATTCCCCTGGAACTTGAGTTAGGGATTGTTGTTAGCTGCCATGTAGGGGTTGGGATCCAAATCCAGGTCCTCAGCATGAGCAGTAACTGTTCTTAACCACTGAGCCATCTCTCCGATCATTTTAAATTGAAAAATGTTTCAAAAATAAATAGGAAGTTTCAAGCTAGGCTTGGTGGAACACTCCTGTAATCTTAGCATCTGAGGCTAAAAGGCCACAAAATGAGATCCTGTCTCAAAAAAACAGAAACATAAACAAAACAACAAAAAAACTCAGATATGGTAGCAAATGCTTATAATCCCAGCGCTTTGGAGGCAGAGAGAAGAATCACTGTAAGTTCAGACTGATCGAGTCTATGGAGGGAATCCCAAGCCAGCCTGGACTACATAGACTCTGTTTTTAAATTTTTTTTTAATATGTTGTAGAAGATATGGAAAGATGTTTATTTATGAACTATTTAGTTAATGCAAGCCACATATCAGTGTTACAGTAAAATACTCTCCCCTAAACCCCTGTGCCCCTCTCTAAGCATAAAAGACATACACCAGAATTCCAGTGTTGCTTCTGGATGGTGGAGTACAGACGTTTTTCAATTTCTTCTTTGTGCTTTACTGATATTTTCCAAAATTCCTACTACATAAGAAAAAATTAGAAATCATATTTATTTTGACAAAATACAGAGATTTATCTTAGGTATGGTCAAGGTGAGTGAAGGTAACATGAAGATCACACATGTTAATCAAAAGATAATTCCTGATCATTAATTAGTGAACTTTTGAAAAATCTAACTATACTGACAAACCAAAAATTTTTTTCCTACCCTTATCAGTTGTGGATACTTTTAGATTTATAGAAAAGTTGTAAAAACGGTACAGAGTTCCCACCCACTTGATCCTGATGTTAACCTCTTAGGCAACATGGTTAATTTGTCTCAAATAAGAAATCGACATGGCTGCTTCATTATGAACTAAACTTCCTGTTTTGAGTCTCAGTATTCTCCATTAGCAAACCCTGTTCCAGGATCAGTCCAGAGCACCAAGTCTTCCAGCTTCTCTTGTCTAGACAGTTTCTCATTCTTCCGTTGGTTTTCATTCAAGTACACCATTTGAATTTTGTAAGGTAACAAAGGTTTGTGATGGTGGTGGCTCACATCTGTAATCCCACCACTCGGGAATGTGAGGCAGGAGGACTGACAAGGGTTCGGGACCAGCCTGGGCCACAGAGTGACGGTGTGGTGGTGGTGATTTAAATCTGGGAATTTAATCTGGGAATTAAATCTGAGAGCTTCGAGGAGCGCTGAGCTCGGGGCCGCCCCGCGGGCCCCTCGCCGGTTGGGCAGCTCACTGAGCGCGTGGGCGGCACCCGGGTCAGCTGTTCCGCGGCCCCCAGCGGCCACCCCGCCCTGTGCCCGGATCCTATAAGCGTCGCCCTGGCCTCGGAGCCAGCGTGCTGAGTGGAGTGGCCGGTGGCGCGGCGCCCAGCATGGCCCGAAGCACAAACCTCCGCTGGCGGCTGCCGCTCACCTGCCTGATCCTGCAGGTGGCCCTGGTGGTTCTCTTTGGCGTGTTCGTGCGCTACGACTTCCAGGCGGATGCTCACTGGTGGTTGGAGAAGAAACGCAGGAACATCTCCAGTGACGTGGAGAACGAATTCTACTACCGCTATCCAAGTAAGTCCCATGCCCTGCAGGCTCCTCCTGAAGCCTCCCCAGGTGGTCTCTACCTGGCTGGGTGACCTCCTGGCTGCACTCAGAATTCTGCCTGCAACTGGCTCCTAACCAGGGTGGAGACTCGGAATGCTGCCCCAAGGTCCCCCAGGGTAGACTCTGCATCAGCCTGCCTCTGCCAGTCACACTGGAAAAATGGTCAGATGTGCATACACAGTTTCCTGTGAAAGGCTGGCAAGGAACCCTCCTGGGAAAAGTGGGTTATTTTTGTTGTTTGCTCTTTCAATCTCTTGGCCATCAAATACCTCCTAGGTCCCAGTCCTACTTGGTGTCCTCAAAAGCAGAGTTCCATCTCCTTCACCCAACCACCAGGTGTCAAGGGCCAAAAGGGTGGCATGATGGCATTCCCATTGTGCTGTGAGGGCAGGCGTGTGGGACCAGAGGTAGTGTTGGGCTAGGAGGTTGGAACACCTACTCTGGGCTTGGAGAGGGCCACTGAGAACCCACGCCGAATTTCTGTGTCCACGACTGTGATCAAGAATATGGCCCTGGAACTACAGATCTAACATTACTATGATGCTGTAGGGAGGGTGGTCTCAGGCAGATATCAACCTTGCTGAATCCTAATTTCCTCCACTACTGAATAGGGTTGATGGTTGGACCATCTCACAGGGGAGCAGTGAGGCTGCAGCTGACAGCATCCGAGGTTCAGTATTAGGACTGTAATCCTCGCTCTATAATAGAGCGATCACGACAAGAGCACTGCGCACGGGTGGCTAACAAGGGCTCCCCAGGCATCTCCGAGAACTGAAAGAACTAGCACAAGGTCACTCTGTGAAGCTTAACCTTTGGGCTTCTGGCCCAGGATTCTTTCAGTGTCCTTGTGCTTTCTGAATTTCCACTCCATTTACCAGCATCCAAGGACAATTCTTCTAACAGTTGGTGCTCATGTGGGCATGGGCCATTGGTTTTAGAAGGGACCCCGAACCTTATCTCTAACAGCCACCTATATCAGCCACCCCTTCCTCTAAGCAACAGGACATTCTCTTATATCTAGAAAGAAAACGGTCCTATTCAGGGCCATATGTTTTAAAAGAGCTATTGACAACTGTAGCTTCAGAATTCAAGCTGCAAATCCACTCTTCACATTGCCTAACTTTTCTCTCTTGTGTGTGTGTGGGGGGAGGGGGGAGCAGGTAGGCAAATGGGGAAGTGGACAAACTTGAGACCTTCCTTGACTTAGAACATTTCATCCCTCCTACTCTCTTGTTTATCTGTAGGCCCCAGAGCCAGCCCCACAGGAAAGTGTGAGGACAAGTCTCCTCATGGGTATTAATTGGTCATGTATCCATTCAGGCATCAGAGGGCCTCAAGACATTGCGACAGGAGACTGCAGAACCTCATATCCCTGTTCAGGGTGCAGTCCTCAGCCTCTCCAGCTCCTATCCCCGACCCCCACACTCAACCACCTGCTTCTTTTCCATCACTCCACAAACATTTATCTATAGTGTTACCACAGACTGTATCTTCCAGAGGAAGACACTTGGAGTTTAAGGGGATTCGATCCTGCTGACAGTCTGTCCAGACCCAAATATAAACACTGGCCGTCTTAGCAAATTAGGGCTTATGGTCACTCTGGACAAACAAGTTTCATATTCTGAGTCTGTGGCTCCCAAGGTTTCCCAGATTTGTTGGCAACAAAGTATTACACCCCAACACCCAAATTTGAGCAGGCATATCTGAGATCTCCCCACTTTCATGAGGAGTAGTAAATGCTGCGGAGGACGCCGGCTGAGGAGCCACTGAACGGGAGTGCTGGGAAGTGGAGTGTGTGTGCGGCTCAGAATGGCCAACAGTAGGGTTTATGAGAGGGGAGGGGCGGGTACTGAGGGAGAAGGGCACCCTAACTACCAGGGATGGCCCTGAGTTGCCCTTGCCACTTCCCTGAGAGGTGTGAGCTCTTCGCCCTGGAATCAAGAAGTAGGAAGGAATCTTGGCCTAGGTGCAAGGATAGGAAGGACTGAGGTAGCAGAAGTGCCTCCAGCGAAGCATGTGTCCTGCCTTCAGCATCATCCCAAGAGGGGAGACATTTTTAATCTCCCTCCCATTTTATAGGTGAGAAAACAAAATCCATTGAGAAGAGGCGTCTTACGAAGGTCTCCCAGTAAGAAACCAGGAGCTGGGGTAATGGCCCTAGGGTCTGAGTCCATCTTTCTGGGTGACTTTCCCACCAACTCATCCTTCACTGCTCTCCAGACCCACCCTTTGAGCCACATTCAGTCACAGTGACTGTGGTTAGGGGCTGAAGAGCACCAGGGTTCCTGGCCAGGTGGGTCCCCAAGCCTTGTTTCCTGCATGATGGGAGTGGGGAAGGGCAGGCCCTGGTGGTACTCTAGTTCTTGGCTCCCAGCCATCAGAACCTGTGCAAGGTGTACTGTGGGGGCCTTGTTCCTACTGAGGGGATTAGCGGAGCCCTCTGGGCAACTCTGGTTTCCAGAGCAAACCAGCTCCAGCGGGCCTGAGCCAGGTATCAGAAGGGCCTCCTGAAGTCAGTTCTCCAGGCCACAGACCCTCACAGGCAACAGACACAGAGTTAGCCAGGAACCTGCTCCTGATACCTTGGAGGCCTGAGGCGCTATGTCAGCTGCAGAATATGAAGCCTCCTCCTGGCTGGTGTGTCTTAGCCTCAGGGACCAAGAGCTGTGGCTGCAGAGGTTGGCCCAAGGAAGCCCACTAGGGCCTGACCCCAGAAGCCTTTTGGGAATGCAAAGGGAAGATCAAGACATGTCTTAGTGGGCTTGAGGCAGAGGATCCGTGATTTCAAACAAGTTCTGTGTTCTGAGATCAGAGCAGTCACCAGTCATACTTGCCTGGCCTCCTGGGGACCTGCATCTTAGACTCAGTTCCATACCATCAGGATGTATTTGACCAAAACAGAGGGCAGCATAGCCTGATGGTGGTGGTGATGAACTTGGAATGGAATTTATGGATTAGATCCATCACTGAATGGCCTAATCCACTGAGACTCAGTCTGCCCCTCTGTGAAGTGGGACTATCCTATAAAGTACAGGATCTGTAGAGGATTCAAGGTGCAGGGTGCAGTCTTGGTAAACACTGGCATAGAGTTTAAGAAGGGAGTGAGCGCTCCACGGTATTTAAGTGAAGGCTCAGCATCCTAGGAGAGAGGTGACTGAGGAATACGCCTTTGGATACTAGTTTGAACTATCCATAGTACTCTTCTTTAGCTAAGTGTTGCTCACCTGCTCTGTTAGGCAGGAAGTTTATTATTTCTGTTTTACAGTGGAAGGAGCTAGGGTTAAGGAACCTAACACTGTGTTGGACAGTTGCATAGGAAGGCACAGGCAGGGACAAAGCCAAACCCTTCTGCTCTGCAGCCTGCCTGCTTTCCAGAGTTGTCTGTGGTATTGCTCTCTCCTTTTGCCTCTCCCAATCGGGACATTGTGCTGATGTGTGGGGAGAATTGGGCAACTGGCCAATAGGTGTCAAAGAAAACAAGTGAAGAGCTAGTAAGATGGCTCAGCATTTGTCATGCAAGCCTGGTGAGCTGCGTTTGATCCCTGGAAACCACACTGGAAGAACAGAACCATCTCCTGAGTGATTCTCTGACCTCCACAGGAGTGCCCTGGCACACATGCCCTTATAGATACACACAGAATAAGAAAATAAAATAAGAAAGCGAGCCTAGGCTAGCCTCTAGGGAAGATAGTGGTCCCCAAGTTCCCACAAGGCACCTTCCTGATGGTCCCTATTGCGCCAATATGGAGGCTGCAGTGGCTCATCTGTGCTTTGTGGTTCAACTGGGGAGGTTCGGCCCGCTTTGGTAGTGGGGAACCAGAGCTGCTGTGTACTGGTGCCCCCTGCTGGCACTTATCACAGCTGGCAGTTACCTCAGGGGACTCCCATGTGTTAGTCGGCCTCAAGAGACCTCTGTGTTGAGGAAACAGGGCCTGGGCAGGGCAGCTTGAACTGCTCCAAGCTGGGAAGAGCGGCAAAGGACTAACTTCCACTGCCCAGCAGCAAGTCACACCAGCACCTGGGTGATCTTGACAGAGAAAAAGAGAAATATCAGTCCATAAGACAGCAATGGCTAAGAGCGAGGCCTGCGTCAGGGCTTTGATTGAAAGCTCCCCAACAGAACCTCTCACTTGGCCCAGCAGTCTGAACCCTGGCTACTGTCTCCCGTTTACCAATAAGAAGGCTGTGAACCAGAGAGGACATGCCCCTTGATGATGTAATGCAGTCTGAATTTTCACATGATTACTGTTTGACTTCTTCAGTTAGCACCAAACCTTATGAAATGGACATTCATGAGTGGATGATGTCAGTGTCTTGCTAACTCAGAAAGCGAGAAGAGAGGTACCCAGGAGGCAAAGCTGGTGTCTGATCACCAGGGAAGTGTCTACAGAGAGGGACAAAGAGAAATAGGGCGAGGAGAGAGAGAGAGAGAGAGAGAGAGAGAGAGAGAGAGAGAGAGAGAGAGAGAGAGAGAGAGAGAGAAGAGAAGAGAGAGAGAATGAGAGAGAGAGAGAGAACGCTGGGTCAAGAGAGAACAGGCAGAGAGGAAGGACAGGGAAAGCTAGGATTTCTTGTGCCAATTCGTGGGCCACAGCTTGTGCAGATATCCCCTGATGCCCTTCCTCTTTGCTTCCCCTACATGACCCCTCTCTTCCACTGGGAGCCAGGCCTCTCCACTCCCCATTAGGCTGCCTTTGCCCAGGCGCTCCCCACCTGCCTTCGCTTTCTGCTGTCACACAAGCTCTCTACTTGCACCTGACCCTCTCTCCATTCCCACACTCCCACTCTAGCTGTTTGCAGACCTCCATGGTGTTAGCTGGCCACTGCCTCTCTCAAGATGCCAGTCCACTCTTGGCCCTGCCCCCTAGTCGTCCTCTCAAGCTCACCTCAGCCAGGTTGGGACCCTGCACTTACCTGCACAGCAGGCTCTTCCCTCCCACTTCCCTGAGTTTGTCGATGTTCCTGCTGTCCTCCTCCCTGCTTGGGGGACTGTCATCTGAACACGTCACCTCTCTCTCTCTTTCACAGTGCTCTTCCAGTCTGTCACCCATCAGTTCTTCCCAGAATAACCATAAGTCCTTTTATGGTTATTCGCACACATTTGCTCCATTTTCTCCACAGCAGTTGGAAACGTGATAAGGCATGGGACACGATAATATGAAAAATGCATGCACATTGAGAAACCCGAACCTGGGTGTTTTGGCTCCAGTAACTTCGTCACGGAGCGGAATAAACCCCAAACCCTGAGGGAGCCTCAGAGCACCTCAGCTCTACTGCATCCACTTATGTCCCTAACCTTTGATGAACGGGGAGGCCCCCTACTCCTGCTTGGTGGTTGCTGGCCAAGAGGCCTGTGTTCCTGGCCTGGGCATCAGGGAAGCCTGAACAGGGGTGAGGTGGAGTGAGACACAGATGAGAACTTATTAGGGGCAGTCATGGTCAAGGCTGCCACAATAAAGGCATTGCTTCGCACTCTCTGGCCAGACTACAGAGGGCCCCAGGGCCTGTCATCCCTGTGTTGGGGAGGTGTTGGATAAAGAGGGGCCTCAAGCCTGCCTCACTGTAAAAGTCACCCCTGTGACTTCTTGACTGTGCCCAGCTGGCTACAAAACAAAAGAAAGTAGTGAGGCCGTCCTCTTTAAAAATATCATGGAGGGTCTACCTTGGGATATATACCCTGATGGATAACAAAGGCCTTTCTTCTTGGAGTGTGATGGTCTAGTGAGTTAGAAAAACAAGTAAACATAAAATTCTAAGTTTTGATAGAACTGGGAAAGAGAAGAGGGAGTCATGGCAGGGAGAGCCTGCCTTAAAGCAGGTAGTCAGGAAGGCCTCTCCGATGAGGGGACATTTTGATGCGATCTGAAGCAAGACAAGTTTGCTGGCCATTCTGCAACAGTTGTCCAAATGAAGAAAGAGCACAGCAAAGACCCTGGAGTGAGACTGAGAATCAGAGGGGCAGAGAAGGGAGAATAGGAATGGAGACGGTCTGAAAGAGAAAGCCAGGGGACTGACGAACCCCTAGAACTGCCCTTTTCTTTTTCTATTTTATTTGGAGATCATTTAAATGTTTTTAAAGTTGCTAAAACAGAAATAACACAGAGATGAATAGTATAATCTTTAAGTCAGATGCAATCATTGCTCTTTCTCCACCTATCCAAACACATTCACACATGATTGCGTACACACACACACACACACACAGAGGCATGCATGCATGCATGCACAAGTACACTTTTTTCTCATGAATGATTTGAGAGTTAATGAACATCCCTCATGACCTTCCTTCCTGGCGTACCCCAGCATATTTCATAACCATAATCCAACTTCATAGCATTCACAGGGATGCAGTACCTTTTAAAATATTATTTTTATTTTATATGTTTGAGTGTGTTTCCTGCATGTATTCAAGTGCCTGCAAGGGTCAGAAGAGAGTGTGAGAGTCCCCTGAAACTGGAGTTACAAATGGTTGTAGCTGCCATGTGGGTCTAGGAACTGAACCCTGATCCTCTAGAAGAGCACTCGGTGCTTTTAACTGCTGAGCCATCTCAACAGCCCCAGGATGTGGTACCTCAATCCACCATTAATATCCAATTCTTCCAGTTGACCTACTAATGACCTTTATAGCATTCCTCCAAAATCCAGTATAGACTTAGGTATTGAATTTAGTTGGCATGTCTTTGAATCTGCAACATTTCAAAAGCCTTTTCTTTGTTTTGTTAGGACATGGATATTTTTCAAGAGTACAGCCTTGCCATTTTTGTTTTGTTGTTTCTTGAACACAGGCTGACCTTAAATTTGCAGTCCCCCTGCCCCTATGTCTCAAATGTTGGGATGACAGACATGTGCCATCATATCCAGCCCCAGCCTCAACCCCTTTTAACAACAGACTCCTCATTTTGTGCCTGACTTTTTTTTCATTATTAAATTTGGTTGTCTCAGGGAGAATACCCTATGGGGGATATTGGATGATCCTTTATGAGGTATCCCATCTGGAGGCACACAATGTCCTTTGCTGCCATTGGACATGTTAGTGTTGATCCCCCAGCCAATATGTAACCTAATTTCTCCACTGTGCAATTACTATTTGTTCCTCCCCTGTGACCAATAAGTCATCCGTAGGCACAATCTTTAAGACAGTGCAAATGTCCTGCTCTTCGTCAGAATTTCCCTCTGAATTTAACACTACTCATTAGGTCTTTACTGTGAAAGTGATGGTTTTTCCAGTTCTGACATTCTGCCCACATTTTAAGTGGCATCATCAGCATTCTACTCTGAGTCCTCCCTGCTGCCCCATCCACTTTTACCTATTTATTATCAGCATGGACTCGTGAATGCCTATCTTTAGGCGGTTTTAATTCATTATGGTGTATCATTCTTTTAGTGCTTAAAGTGTCCCAGATGTGGCCAATGGAAGCCTTTCCATCTGGCTCCTGTGTCCCATGACATCTGCAGTTCCTTTGTGTGCCTTATACTTCTGTAAGGCTTCATTTCTCAAAGCTCTGCCTTCTGCTTTATTTTTTTTGTTGTTGTTGTTTTGTTTTGTTGTTGCTGTTGTTTGCCTAAAAGCAGGCAATGTTAGTGCTGGAAGACCAGTTAAGATCATTCTAGCCCATTCCAGATCATTCTTGCACATCTCTTTAGTTTTATTAGAAATGGGGGAATGGTTTTCCAGAGTCACTTTAGTTGGCAGATGAGTCTTGTTAGAGCTAAGAAACAAGCCATGCCCTAGTAAAAATAAATGATGATAAAGGCCCAATTGTGTCACCTGTTATGGAAACACACTGTGACAACTGCTTTACATATACACCTGCCATTTAACTTCTGCAACATCAGGGAAGTATCTTAGAAGGTGCTGAGTTCCATATCTGTTTGCTAACAGAGTCATCCATCCAGGAAATGAAAGTGGGGGGGGGTCAAATTCCCCCAGTGGGTAACTAGAGGAAGTGTTTTTGCTGGAGGTAGTGGTGGGATGTGGACATGACTAGCTACGTGCTATGCTTAGTGTGCCAAGGCTCTGCTTAGTCAGATAAGCTTTGATTCTTCTCTCCAGAGTAGATGATCTGTGCTCTAGACTCTAGACCCTGGGTGTAACTCATGGCCTGGCTTCAAATTCAGATGCCCAGCCTGTAGAAGCAGCTCAGTGGTACAGTATATGAGTGAAGGTCCTGTGTTCAATGCCCAGCAGGGGTGGGGGAGGATATGAACAAAAATGAAAAAAAATGCCTCGCTTGAGTCAAATGCCCTGCTGCCCACCCCACTGAGGGCCAGCAGAGCCATCTGTCTGTTTGGAAGGTGGAACAGGAAAGCTATCATCTCCCAACGGGTAACTCTCAAGCATCTCTTGACCCTGTAAACCCAGTGGTCAATGCTGGAGACCCCATCTCTGGTCCCATGGCCCCCTCCAGACGGCCTTACAAGTTGGAGGAAGTGGCTGTTTGGCCAATAGAGGAGCATTTGTTGCTGCCGCCCAGCTGTAGTCTGGTTTCAGGGATGAGGGGAACAGGGAGTTGGGGCTCTGGGCTCTGCCATGGTCTGGTCAAGTAGTGGAAAATACGGGAGCGCCCGAGGCTGTGCTGGCAGGTCAGACCCAAGGCTGTGCCGGGCAGTGCCTAGGCCACAGACACCCCCAACTGCGCTCTCCCCGCAGGCTTCCAGGACGTGCACGCGATGGTCTTCGTGGGCTTCGGCTTCCTAATGACCTTCCTGCAGCGCTACGGGTTCAGCGCTGTGGGCTTCAACTTCCTGCTGGCGGCGTTTGGCATTCAGTGGGCGCTGCTCATGCAGGGCTGGCTCCACCACTTTGATGAAGGCCAAATTCTCCTGGGCATTGAGAAGTGAGCACAAGAGCCCCGAGGGGAGGGGCGGACTGGGCGGGCTGTGGGTATGGGCGGAGCCGGCGGGGCGGGACCCGGAACGCCCTGGGCGGAGCCTGGGGGCGGGGGGCGGAGTGGGGAGGCGGTGAAGGCTAGGAGTCGGAGGTTCGGAGGAGTAGGGGAACGAAAGGAGCGGGGCGGGGTATGTTGACAGGGTCTGGGGGTAAGAGTGGGGCAGCCGGGTGGGGGTAGACGCTCTGGGAGGGCGAGGCTCAGCGGGCGGGCCCTGGCGGGCAGGAGGTGGGGCTGCGGTGAGGTTGGGGTTGATAGGGCGGAGACAAAAGGAGTAGGTAGGACACAGGGGGCGGCATCTGGCGGGTGAGGGTGAGGCGGGCACCAATGGGGGTGAGCCCTGGGGATTTGGGTTTTGAGGCAGCTCCTCCATCAGGACACCGTGGGCCTGTAACAGTTTCCTGGACACAAGCACTTGAGGTAATGCTCTCCACCCCACCCCACCCCCACATACACACATGCACACACAAACACATATGCACACACGCACTGTTTTTTCATCAGCAACTTTTCAGGATGCGGGTTCTGATGACGTCCAGTGCTGTGGGAGATTCCCTCCCCCTAGACAGAGACTGCAGGCACAGGAAGCTAGACTTTTCTCCAAAGGGAGAAAGGCCCAGGCTGTCCATCCTGGGCACGTCGGAATTGCCCAGACAGTACAGGCTCAGGAACCCAGGAGGGACAATCCGACGTCTGAGACAATTTCAGAAGACTCCTTGCTGGGGGAACACTCGAATGGGAAACTCAGTCATGTAGAGCTGTCTCTCCTTGCATTTGGGGAAGAGCTGGAAGACTGGTGTAGGTGTGGAGAGTCCTAGCGAAAGCCTCCTTGCAGGACCTCTCAGGGTGGGACACCAATCCTTTCATTTCCAGCTTTCTAAATAAATTCTCTGTGATAATCTTTTGGTTTGATGAGTGCCACCAACTCTTCCGACCAGGTACCTCACTCTTGTGAAGCAGCCTGCTCCGAGCCTCCTCCCACCCACAGCACCACCAACAGGTTGGAAAATAAATTCCCCCCAAACCTAAAGCCAATGATTGTGCAAAGGAATTCTCCCAGCGTTTGACCTCTGAAACTGCAGCTGTTTATGTTGCAGGGGGCCTGTGAGAGCTGTCTCCTAGTGTCTGTCAAGTTAGGTTATTGTAGGCTCTTCTTTGAGTCAGTTCAGATGGTCTCCTATTTAGGTGGATATATGAGGAGTTTGGTTAAGCGGGGGGGGGGGGGCGAGTCTTTAGTTGAGAAAATTGTCAGTGGTTTTGAAAATGGACATTCATTAATTAGCCTGTTCACAAGGTCCACAAAAATGGTTTAGGGTCAGACTAGTATAAAACCACATACAGGGGCTGTAGAGATGGCTCAGCAGTTAAGAGTACTCACTGTTCTTGCAGAGGTCCTGGGTTTGATTCCCAGCACCCATAAGGTGGCCAACAACCATCCAAAGCTCCAGATCCAGGGAAATCTGACACCCTCTTGTGACTTCTTCAGGCATTGCACGACACAGGTACACATACTTTCATGCAAGCAATACACTCATACACATAAAATAAAAATAATAAAAGTATTTTTTAAAAACCCACATACAAAGGGCAAATCCCTGTTGTCACAAATAGGGCAACAGCCAGGTGTCATAGGCCTGGTGTCTGAAAATTAAAATGTTTGCAAAGGATAGGTTCACTCAAACCAGTTAATGGCACACAATTAAGAGAAACAGGACAGTTGACAAAATAAACCATTAAACCCAATAAATTGGAGTTTTAAATAAAATTTGTGACATGTAGTTCAAAATACACATTCTCAAAGCCATAGACCCAAAATATAAATACACTTGGTACACTGCAGCAGAATACCTATGACTTCATGAAAAAAATTGCACCATTTCAGATTTTTCCCAAAGGAATGATTACAAACTTTGTGAGTTAGAAAGGTGGTCATTTGATAAATTGAATTTGGGCAAACTGGCTTTTGGGAAATTGGTTTCCAGTCACTGACCTGGAGCTTATGTCTGGAGCCCAGGACTGGGATAAGAATGTCATCCCTAGACCTGGCTTTTGTGGACCTGCTATGGCATGGCACCTACCCTGGCTCTACCCACCTGCCACTCTAGGGACATTTTCCTCTATGGGCTCTGCCCAGGACTCCAACCTCTGCCTGCATGTGGCATCTAGATCTCTGTCTTCCAGATGTTAATGACTGGAGGTTTGTGCTTTTCTGCTTTCTTTCTTTTCCTCCTAAAGGGCACCTTTGATGGCTTTTGGGACTGCAGCTAAGGGACTTTGGGCAAGTCACTGGACTTCTCTGAGCCTTCATTTCTTTATTGTGTGATGTGACTGTTGGGAATACATACCC
This sequence comes from Eospalax fontanierii, assembly GCA_035773235.1. Taxonomy (NCBI): domain Eukaryota; kingdom Metazoa; phylum Chordata; class Mammalia; order Rodentia; family Spalacidae; genus Eospalax; species Eospalax fontanierii. Next base: position 147,456,150 of record CM069524.1, on the reverse strand, counting down.
TTTGCAGCTTGGGTGCGGTTCAAGAGGGCATGTCACTGGCACTCAGTAGCCCAACACCCTTTCAGCTAGACCCTGGGGACACAGTGATGAACAAAGGTAGGAGAGTAGGAACGTTCTGGCAAACATTGTCTGGAGGGGCCCTGCCCACATTCCTCAAACCAGCTTTCAATTAACTTGCATCTCACCCAGATCCTCTGTTTCACATTCACCCCTGAGCATTGGGGGGGGTCCCCCATATGTAGCAGCCTTCTTTTCCTATACCTTCTCTACTGACAACTGTCATGGCCCTGAGAGCCATATTGGGAGTCTGCTAGGAAATGCAGGATACCATTGTTGCTAACAGGGGACAACAGGGCTCAGGCCAGGCAAACAGGACAGAACCAGGATCTGCTTTGGCCACACAATGCCCACCTAAATGTCCACCTGTACCTGAGCCCTCTGCTGGGCTGCCTGGCCTTCTGGGATCAGAATTGAGGGAGACCTGTGTGCCTCTCATTGCCTTATTCTCTGTGGGCTTTTGTGCTTCTTCTTTCTGCCCAGTCCCACCCCAGATCCTTGCTTCCTGCAGGAAGGCCTCTGTCTCTTCTTTGGACACTGACCCTTCCTCGTGGGTAAAGTGATGGGAAGGACTCAGTAGCCTGACCCAGAAGGCCATGATAGTGGTGGGACAGGTGAGTGAGCACTCAGGGTCTGGAGCAGAGACCACACTGGAGGAGCTGGGGAAGGCTTTTAGAAAGAAGAGGCAACAAAGAAGAGACTCTGGAAAGTCAGACAGAAGACAGGAAGGGTTGTGCCCAAATATGGGATCCTTTCAACAGCAATCACCAGATCACTTGGGTTCCTTGAGCATGCACTTCTTATAAAGGCATGGGGGCTTCAAGGAAAGGCGCAGCATCTTGGGTTGCACTGCTGGACCAGGCAGTATGTGTGCACGGCCCTGTGATGAGCCATCATCACAGACGGTGAACCTGAGGCTCAGAAAGGTTAAGCCAAGCAGCCCTGGTCCAAAAAGGACTAAAGTTCAGGTCTTGGGGTGTCACTTCTGGTTATTGTTACAGCCCCTTCTTGGCCTGTCTCTCCTTAGCCTCATCAATGCTGACTTCTGTGTGGCATCTACCTGTGTGGCCTTTGGGGCAGTTCTGGGCAAAGTCAGCCCAGTCCAACTACTCATCATGACCTTCTTCCAAGTGACCCTCTTCTCAGTGAATGAGTTCATCCTCTTGAACGTGATGGAGGTGAGCAATGATCAGAAGCGGGGCGGCGGGGGGGACACTGGAGGAGATGAAAAAGGATAAAGAGAGGCCTGGGATACATGCCAACCCAGCAAGTCACTCAACTTTCTGGATCTCAATTTCCTCAACTGTAAAATAAGAATCATGATTTCTTCCAGCAAATATCACAATCTTCCTAATATGTCAGCCCAGCACCTGGCAGAATGCGTGTTCCTTGAAAATTGATTTTCCCCCTCCTTTCTCTTCCACCACATGAAAAGAGTGGGATACTCACTCATATTCTTGTGTGCATACATCTCTAGATCTTTCACCTGAGAAAAGGACCCGGTGATTATTAAGGATAAATCTGTGATTATTAAGGAGCCCAGGGAAGTGATCATATACAGCTGCACAGACTGTAAACACCACAACCCCATAGATGCCATTCACATGGACTGTGACAAGAATACTGCCCTCTGGGTTTGGCTGATTCCATGACCCAGCTGGGGCACCTTAGACCTCTGACTCCCAGAAATCTACCTAGTGCCTTGGTGTGGGACGAGAGCTTCGTTCAGTTACCTTATGTATTTCTGAACCTTCTCTTCTATATTTGCACCCAGCATAGAACACTCTCTGCTTGGGGGAGGAGTTTAGACCACCCTAAACCTCCAACCAATCATTGTGTCATTTTTTTCAGCCCTCAGCCACTATCTCTCTGACTTATCTCCAGGCTCAGCTCCATTTTTCACCCAATCAGACCAGTCTCTGCCATCAGAGTGGGCTTCTAATCAGGTGTAGAAGACCATGCCCCTGATTAAAAGCTACCAGGAGTTTCATTTGAAATAAAATCCAACTTGGTATATGGCCCTGAAGATCCTGGTCCCGGGCCATCTCACCGTACCCCCAAACTTACCTCCTGCTCTTTCCCCATTGGCTGTTCTTTGACCATGACTTCCTCTCTGCCCCCAATCGCTTGAGTTTGATCCCTGTCAAAGCATTTGCTCTTGCTCTCCTCTCTGCCTGGAGCAGCTACCTTCATTCCTTTTCAAGATCTGTGTGTCAACTTGGATGTCACTTCAGAGACAGACTTTCCTCCAGCCTTGCTCCACTTCATCCCTCCTGGGTCCTTGCTCTCAGATTGCCTCAGCTATGTGAAGGCTCCAGGATACAGAAGAGCACAGGCTGCACTGTTACCCGCCACTGAGACATTAAGCATGTGCTGTGATAAGGAGCAAGCTCTGGGGCTGGACAGCCCAGCAGAGGTCGCCACAACCAGCATAGTGGGCCAGAGAGGCTTCCTGTAGTCAGCTGGCTGAAGCAGAAGCTACCCTGGAGCTAAGGAGACCAAGTAGAAAGCAAGCACAAAGAGCCCTGGCCTTTTGCTGACTAGCCAGCAGCCTGGATACTTGGATCCCTACCTCCCCTGCTCACTTGATTGGTCTGTGGGGAGCCTAGACTCTGTCCCACAGTTGGAGTCAAACACAGCTAAATGTGTGTGTGCATGTGTGGGGGTGAAGGGGGTGCGGCTACAAGGAAGGAGGGAGAAAAGGTTCCAGGCCCTGACAGGCCCCTTGCATTCCAGGTGAAGGATGCAGGGGGCTCTATGACCATCCACACGTTTGGTGCCTACTTTGGGCTCACAGTGACCTGGATCCTCTACCGAAGAAACCTGGAGCAGAGCCGGCAGAGAATGGGTTCAGTGTACCATTCGGACCTCTTTGCCATGATCGGTGAGAGCTGACAGCTGCTGTGTTGGTGAGGGCAGCTATAGTGGGTAAGATCTGCTGTATTGATGAGGGTGTCATAGTGAGTGAGAGCTGCCATAAATGGTAAGGACGGCTATGAATGGATAAGGACAACTGTGATGTGACTGAAAGGCTGCCATGATAGGTGAAGGTCACTATGATGAATGAAGAGAGGACCACTTTAGTGAGTGGGGGCCACCATCATAGGTGAGGACAATTGTGAATGTGTGATGGTCCACCGTGATGGGTGAGGAGCGTCATCCACCATCCATGATGGGTGACTGCTAGACTGTTTGGGAGGAAGAGCAGAGGGAGGTGGCCTGTAACACTTCTAGGGTCCTGGGTGTCCAGTTCTTTCCCTTAGGGGGTTGAAAGAAGTTGATCACTCTTCCTATGTGTTCTCTAGAATGCCCCAAGGCAGACAGAGTGGGAATTAGGAGCTGGTCACTTGGTCCCAGGGCTGGGGCAAGCTGTGCAGTCCCACTTCCTATATGTCTTCATTCTGAGAATACATGGTCTCTCAGACCCCAGCCCTGCCCTCCAGCCCCGCTTAGAGTGAGGTGATAGTGCTGCCAGCTGATCTCTCCACAGAAGGGAGTGATTCTTCCACATGAGTTGGGGGAGGCATTTAACTAGGGATCAGAGGAGCCAGAGTAAGCTTTCTCAAGTGCTGTGGGAGGCCAAGTGGGACCTAGGAGGTGAGTGAGGCCAGGAGGTCCTTCCAGGAGGAGCCCTGGTGAGGGGGAAGCTCAGAGGTGGGAAGCCGCTGGAGGTGTGGTTACTGGACATCTCTGGAACTGAAAGGCAGTGCTTGTGTCTGAGCTCTGGGGGCCCCATCCAACTCCTCCTCTCTTGGGCCTACTCAGGAACCCTCTTCCTGTGGATGTACTGGCCCAGCTTCAATTCAGCCGTTTCCTTCCATGGAGACACCCAACACCGCGCAGTTCTTAACACCTACCTCTCCTTGACGGCCAGCGTGCTCACCTCAGTGGCGATGTCCAGTGTCATACATAAGAAGGGCAAGCTGGACATGGTGAGCAGGGGGCTGCCTGCCGGGGAAGTGCTGGGTTCCTGTGCCTGGTAGGCACTGACTGCCGTGCCCTGCCTACACCTCAGGCAGCAAGCAGAGTCTGGATTGGCACACCCAGGTCTGAATGCTCACTGTGGACCACTTCTGCTGACTTGTCCTCCCCAGAGCCTGGGGTGCTAGCAGCCAGTGTCGGCTGAGGGCCATCTCAGGCCTACTCAGCAGAATTTCTGGGGGTGACCCCTCTGCCAGGCCCTCATCCTCCTGACACTACTGGCCCCTGAGGCTTCTTAAAGCTGCTCCAGCTCACACTTCTGAGGAGTCCCCTCAGGCTTTGTGTACTCTGAGGAAGTCTGAGGGGTGTGGTGTTGCACAGTGTCCTTGGTGCTACACTGGAATAGCTCTTTGTCAGTGAGGAGGAGCCAAGCCTCTTGGGTACTGGCTGATATTTTTCTACAAAAACAAAACTAGAGACGCAAACTTTATCTTATTTGGACACGAGCTTCTTGACAGGCACATATGTGTGCAGGGATGTTAGGAATTCACCATGGGTCCCCATGGACACAGTGGCAACCAGACCCCACAAGGAGCACTGGAGGAGGCACCTGAACCCACACACAGGAGAGGCATGGGATAGGCTCAGGGACAGAGGCTCCGCGGGGCTACATCAAGACATCTTTCTTGAGCAGGGTGTGGTGGTACATATTTGTAATTCCAGCACTGAGGGAAGAGAATCACTATGCATTTGAGGCCAGCCTGGGCTATGTAGAAAGACCTGATCTCAAAAAAGAAAGAGGCGGGGAGGGGGAGGGGAGAAGGAGACATCTCTCTGCCCCTTGCTGGCTCTGTGCTCTTGCATTTACCCTTTAAGCAGTCAGCAAATGTGGAGAGATAACTGCCCACTCCCTGGGCTTGCTGTGGAGGGAGGATGAACTAACCCTCTGGCAGCATCACAGCACCTGGAACAGGCTGAAAGAGAGCATCAATGGTGGCTGGGTATGCACACGGCCTATGGACACCTGATGTGGACATAACTCAGATCTGCACGGTGGCACACAGGCCAATATGGAGAAAGGGAATATGTGGATGGACTCTCAGGACCCGTGGTTTATCCAGTAGCACACTGCCTCATGGACTCAGAACATATTCAGACCTGGGGGTGGTGGGGGTGGTGGATGGCATGTTGCAGGGCACACAGGGGACAGCCGTACTAAACTAGGGCCAAAGTTAGCCCCCTTTGCATGCTCCTGGTTTGCTGAGGCAGACTCTGAGCTGTCCCTGGTTTCCAGGTTAGACTGGGTGCCAACCTTGCACAGTACTTGAGCACAGGTGATGCCCCATGGACAGGACTGAGCTCTTTTCCACTCTTTTCCACCCTGCCCAGGTGCACATTCAGAATGCCACACTCGCAGGCGGGGTGGGTGTGGGCACAGCTGCAGAGATGATGCTCACACCCTATGGCGCGCTCATTGTGGGCTTCATCTGTGGCACCTTCTCCACCCTAGGATTTGCATACCTGACGGTAAGGGCCTGGCTGGGAATGCTATGGGTTTCTATGTTCTTGACAGTGGGGGAAGAGAGAAGAAGGGGCTGAGGTTTGGAGAATCCTGGGTCCCTGTGTTTTTAAGGGCCTCCCCATGTCCCTGCCACAGCCCCAGCCTGAACAGTGCCTCCTCCCCCACTTAGCCATTCCTGGAGTCCCGCCTTCACATTCAGGACACGTGTGGCATTCATAACCTGCATGGCATCCCCGGCATCATAGGTGGCATCGTGGGTGCCGTGACAGCAGCCTACTCCTCCCATGATGTGTATGGAGAGCCGGGGTAAGTGTGACGCAAGAGTGGGCCCTCCTTTCGTTTCCATCCCTTCTTGCAGAAGCAAGAGTGTTTTTCTTCCCTTCCTCCCCCTACCAGATTAACTCTTCCCCCAACCTCAGACCCACCACCATTTTTGAATTGTGAGGGCTGATGCCCAGGGTGGCAACAAGTAGTTCCCTATCCCCTCTTTGGGGTCTCACTTCCTTCCTGTCTCTGTTTCAGGATTGTTCATTCCTTCAGCTTTGAAAGTTTTAGGGTGGACTGGACCAAGAAAATGCAGGGCAGGTTCCAGATATATGGCCTCCTCCTGACCTTGGCCATGGCCCTGGTGGGCGGCACCATCATGGGTGAGTGAGAGTGACTAGACCTGAAAAGTCCTGGTGGGGGACTGCCTGAGTGGGGATCCTAAAAGCATATCTTAGGGATGGGCCTGGGCCTCCCCAGATCCTTTACTGTTGTACTTTCAGTTGGGAAATTGGGAAGGTGGGGCCCAGCTGAGGGAAAGGGCTGGGGCAGGCCAAGAGAAAGTATTTTCTGAACTTCTGTGGCTTCCAATCTCTTTAGGGCTCATTTTGAAATTGCCATTCTGGGGACAAGCTGCTGATGAGAACTGCTTTGAGGACACTGTCTATTGGCAGGTAAGTTCTAGAGAATCATCTCTCTCTACTCAAGGACAGCTTCATCATCTCTGCCTGCACCTGCTGTGACACCTATGCAGGACATGGTATCATCTGTACGCTGAAGATTCTTTTCTTGTTCTCCTTCCTTTCTCTTCTGGACCCCAGGGCTTGGAGTAGGCGTCACAGGAGCAGCCTACTGTCAGGCCTGCAGCCAGAGCATCAGCCCACTGTATCCTAGGAATAACTCCCAAGATCTGTTCCTCAGCCCCAGCAACAGCTGTATCACCCTCCAGAGGAAGCTGAGGCAAGAGGATTGCCATAAGTTTGAGGGTAGTCTGAGCTACAGAATGAGACTGGCTCAGTAAAAAAAAAAAAAAATAGCCAAGGCTAGGAAGATAGCTCAGTTGGTAAAGTGCTTGCCTAGCATGCATGAAGCCCTGGGTTAGATCCCCAGTATCACATAATACAGGTCATATATGCCTGTAGTTCTCTATAGGTGAAGGCAGGAAGAGGAGCCATAATTCAAGGTCATCCTCAGATACACATCAAGTTCAAGGCCAGCCTGGTTTGATACATGAGAACCTGTCAAAAGAAAAAAAAAATCCTGCTCTCCCACCCAGAACTGTTAACAATCCTTCTGGGTGATTCTGATAGAAGCCACATCTGAGAATGTTGTCATTAGACTGGTGGCTTTACTCTTCCTTGAATCTAAAAGTCACTGGAGAGCTTTTCCAAGCTCTAGTCCAGGACCTTGGATTCCACTAGTCTGGTGTAGGGCCTGGACATGAGAATATTTTGTAAAGCTTCCCAGATGAGCCTGTATCCATCTTGGCACAAGAATCACAGTGTGGTGCCCAACTCCAGTCTCCTTAATGATCACCTGGAATCTTCGTAAAGCTGCCGCCTGCATGCTAGCCTGGAGAGTTGAATTCACCAAGGCCGGAATTCCACACATGGGATTCTTTGGGGATTCTGGTGTAGAAGTGAAACTCTCCCTCAGCCCACTACCCTCAGCAGCCTGTGGGTACAAAACTCAGCCTGAGAGATGTGCCAAGAGCTGAAACTGCCCAAATACAGCAGAACTCAGTTTCTTTTTTTTTAATTTTTAAACATTTATTGTGTGTGTGTGTTTGTGAGTGCACACATGCTGCAGTGTGTCTGTGGCAGTCAGAGGACAACTTTGGGAGTCAGTTCTTTCTCACCATATGGGCTCCAGGGATTGAACTCAGGTCATTAGGCTTGGCAGCAAACAACTTTACTCTCTGAGCCATCTTGCCAGCCCAAAACTCAGTTTCTTCAGCCTTTTGTGGTTTCAGGGCTTCTTTTCTGTTGTAGTTGTTGTTATTGCTATGATAAAATACTGACCAAAACCAGCTTGTGAACAAAGAGTTCATTTGGCTTACATGTCTGGATCACAGTTCATCATTGAGGTAAGCTGGGCAGGACTCAAGGCAGGAATCTAGAAACAGAAGCTGAAGCAGTGATCATAAGGAATGCTGCTTACTGGCCTGCTCATCTCAGCCTGTTCTCTTATACGACCCAGGACCATCTGCTCAGGGGCGGCACAAACCACACTGAGACAGGCCCTCTCACATCACTCAGCAATCAAGAAAATGCCTCATAGACATGCCCACAGACCAGTCCAATAGAGACAATTCCCCAATTGAGTTGCCTTCTTCCCAGGTGTGTCAAGTTGACAACAGAAACTACCCACAAACAAACTACCTATTTGTTACAGGTGTTTATTGGCTCCCTACCTTATGTGTGTGTGTATGTGTTGTGCACAAAAGATGTCACAGGTTCCTCTTGGCTTCTGCTTTGCCCCCTCACTGCAGGGATGAAGACCAGGCTTTGGGAGGAAGGACATTCCTGACTTTCACTTGGCTCTGTACTTTTAAAACCATATACATTACAATCTACATATACTTAAATATAATTTATATAATTTCATACATTTTGCTAATCTTTTAAATTTGTATCTTTTAATTTCTGTGTGTGTGTGTGTGTGTGTGTGTGTGTGTGTGTGTGTGTGTGTGAGAGGACACCCGGTTCTCTCCTTCCACCATGTGGGTTTCAGGGATCACTCAGGTGGTCAGGCTTGGAGTCAAGAGCCTTTACCCACTGAGCCTTCTCATTGGCCCTAAATGTTTTTATTTTAAACTATAAAATTACTAGATGCTCACTACAGGAAATCTATAAATAGAGAAAAATGTAAAGAAATCTGAATGAATGGGGCTGAGGGTATAGTTCAGTGGTAGAGCACAAGGCATTCGGCTTGATTGCCAGACACACACACACACACACACACACACACACACACACCTCATTGAAACACTGCTAATTTTTTTATGTATGTTTCCCCTCTTCCCTTTTTTTCTCTGCATAGATTTTTCTTAAAATGTTGACGTTCATGTATCCACTTTGATCTTTCTTTTCACCTTTCTGGCATACACATTGCTCTGTGCTTTTATTCAGTCATAGTAAACTTTCTTTTCTTCTTGAGCATGATTGTTTTCATCTTATCTTTAAAGTCAGCACGTGAACGATTTGAGACATCACAATTAGGAACTATATGTTAATGAAATAAATCAGAAATGTCCACCTTTAGGATCTGCCTCTCCTGGCTTTCATTTCTTTGTGTGTGTGTGTGTGTGTGTGTGTGTGTGTGTTACCGGCACATGTGTACACTGAAGAGGCCAGAAGAGGACACTGGATGTCCTCTGTCACCCTCTGCCTATTCCTTTAAAACAGGGTTTCTCTCTGAACCTGGGGATCACATTTTCTCAGCTAGGCTGGAAGCCAGCAAGTCTCAGTCATCCTCCTGTCTCCACCTGCCAACTTAGAGCTAGGATCATAGGCATGTGCCAGATGTCTAGCTTGTTACGTGGGTGCTGAGGTCTGAACTCTGGTCCTCATGACTTCACAAGCATTCTTAACTGCTTCACATCTCCCCAGCCCCTCTTGATTAGTTTTGACCTTTGTGAGTTATTCAAAGTTCATATCTTCTCTCAGCTACCTACTTCCAGCAGTGCTAGGTTAGGAGAAACCAAATTCCAAATTGTTGGAAGTGAAAGGTATTCCTACATACCTGGATTGCCTGTCTGGGATTTGAGGGACTCCCCAGAACAAGGGGTGAGACAGCTGTCCTCCAGGACCACAAAGAGGTGGTCTTCTTGAGGAGAAGACGGAGCCTACCCACACTCCGCCTTCCCACTCCGCTTCCGGCCTCCGCACTCCCTCATTCTACTTTTGGACCTGTTCTAACATTCCATGCTCCTCATCTTTCAAAACATGGGCTCAGTGCAAGCTCCAAGAATCTTTCTAGCATGCAATTTTAAACTCTTGTGTAATCCTGTCTTCCCCTGCTGTTGCCCTTGTGGGACCCTATTTGGTCCTTGCTGTGCCTTAGCACCCAAGACAATGCCAAATGTGAAGAGCAAGATACAAATTGATGTTCCGGTCATGCGATCTTCAGAGTAACCACAAGGTGGTGCTTGTCGCACAGGATTTGCAGGCTTTGGCTCACCCAGACAGTTCTAGTTCCACTGGGGATATCTTGTCTTGTCCCTTGACTAGGCCCTGGAAATCGCTTCCTCTCTTTGCAGATTCATGAAGAACCGCCTGCTGTCTCCATTCCTGAGGACCCCTCCCTCAAACCTTCACCACCTCTGGTACCCTCAATACCTTTGGCACCTCCAACACCTTCAGCATCCTTGATACCTCCAGTACCTCCAACACCCCCAGTATCCTTGGCATCTCCAGCACCTTCAGCATCCTTGGTACCCTAAGCTCCCAGGGCAGGTGAGAAGCAGGCGAGCCTTATCTGTGGGGGATGATAGCCTGGTTCTCCAAGTGAGGGCCCAGGTTTCAAAGTCAGATGCCATAGCAAGTGGGCAAAGAAGCAGGCATGAAGAAATGAGGGTGAGTTCCCCCACCCCTGAGGTGGGATAGGCAGGCTGGACTGGAAGAATCGTAAGAGACCCAGGGACACACTTGTCTTTGTGTCTTCGTGCTGCTGTGTCACTTGGAGAGTCTCTTCAGCCTAGACATTGCGCCTTAGTTTCCCCCTCTGTAAAAGTGGAACTAGCTTTTCTCAAATAGATCAGATTAGACCTTCTCGCCTCCTTTTTGCCCCTATGGAGCACAGCCATACTGATGGGGTGCTATTATACCTATCCAACCCTTTTGAAATTTCCATGTGGCACAATTGATCACTTCCTTTTATTCATAGCCCAGGCTGGCCTGGGACTAAGAATCCTCCTACCTCAGCTCTCTTAAATGCTGGGGTTACAGGTGTGCACCGCCACATCCGGCCACATCCGGCCGCCCCCCCACACGCACCTTTTTAAAGACTGGGTCTCACATTTCTCAGGCTGACCTTGAATGCACTATGTAGCCAACGATGACCTTGAATTCTTGATCATCCTGTCTCCACCTCCAAAGTGCTAGAATCATAAGCCTGTGCCATTCTGCCCAGTTTACGCAGTGTAGGGCATCGAACCCAGAGCTTCATGCATGCATGGCAAGCCCTACCAATTGATCCGTATCCCTGGCATCCTCTTCCCCTCTTTTTAATAGAAGAGGAAATAAAACTGAGAGGGGTTCAGGATCTTCAAGGCCACACAGCTGACAAATGAGGGAACGAGGGCCTTTCTAGGTCTGTCATTGTGCTTTAAGCATTCGACCTCCCTGGAGACCATAGCTCTGAAGTAGCTGGCTCTAAGGTAAAAAAGGCCAAGGGACATGTAAGGAGAGAAAGTTGGGGTGGAGGATCCAGTCTATGACCATTGCTGCTACTGCCCACCCCATCCAAAAATGGAAAAGGTTCCTGGGAGGCTTCAGCAGGTCTGGCAGAGACTGACCAGCTGCTCTCCCTCTCCCTGCAGGCTCTACAGACTGTCCAGATCTCTGGAAGAGGCGGGGCTGACCTAGCTGGGGACTGGCAGCAAGGCAGCTGCAGGGTGGGCTGGCCTGGCCCTAGCACTTCCCACAGCCCCATCTTGACTGAGAATGGAGGAGAATTGGACAAAGTGGGCTCCAAGCCAGGGTCGCTGCAGAAGGTCTGCCCCTGCCTAGGGTCATGATGCCATATCCTGAGCAAAACAGGCATGGAGCAGGGCTGGGGCCCAGGGATGGTCTTGACACCTCGGACACCTGCCTGTCCCTGAACCGCACCTCCCATGCTTCCTGGGACCCCACACTGCTCTGTGCTGTGTAGTGAATAAATGGTGTTCTTTGTAGAATCGGTGTGAATGCCACTGTAGGGGCCCTGTGAGGGACACATGGACCTAGGAGACCTGGCCTCTTGCCCCACACTGACCCTAACCCTAAAGGGCCACTCTTCCTACAAGAAAATCCATCCCAGCATGCTTGGCCCAGGCCTGGGACATTTTTCCAAGCTTCCTTCTTTCCTCATAGTAACTAGACCACACCCTTGAGAAAGCCCTTGCGGTGTCTTCCACACACATGAGTTCTGGGGCACACTCCAGCAGGTTGGCAAGTAGGGAGGGAGGGCTCCCCATGCCCCTGACAGATTCCTTCCCCACTCTTGGCTTCTTTTGCCAACCCTGCCCCATTCTCCCTGTACGGTGGGGACGTTTCAGGACCGTAGATTCCCAGGTGTGGCTACAATGAATAGACAGAATGTGACAGGAGTTCCTGGAGTGGCAGTCTGCAATCAGGTGGTGTCCAGGTGGGGTTACCTGAACAAGGCTGTGGAGGCTGAACAGAAATTTACCAGAAGAGTAACAAAGGGACAGCCGTGGGCCGAACTCAAGGATAGGAACCAACATGATGAGATTCCCTATGGCTAGCTATCAGCGAGGGAGAGGGAAAGAGCAGGCTGGAGAGCAAGAGAATTCAGATCTTTTGTAGAGCAAAGGCTCCTGGGAAGAAGGGGTACAGAGAGGACGGGGATGGTCTCCTGCCTCCGACTCCGCCCTCCCCGCTCCCTCGCCCCTCGCAGTCTCTCTCTCTCTCTCTCTCTCTCTCTCTCTCTTTCTCTCTCTCCCCCCCCCTCATACACACGCACACCACACATTCACGCGGGGTTTCGTTCCCCTTTGCAGAGCAGCGGGAGGGGGAGGAGGGAAGGAGGGAGCCGAAGTGCCACCTATTCATGTTCCGCGATGTAACACCCCTCATTTTCCATGCTGGGTAAAGACAAAAACCCTTTATAACCTGTTTCTGGAACTTGTCAGCAGCTGCCAAGAGGAGCATGTTAATTAAACGTCGGCAAAGATGGAAGCCGGAGGCCCCGGCTCTAATTGGACAGTTTGCTTCACCGGATTGAAAAACATTGTGACAAAGGAGGAGGTGCGCGGCGGCTCGGCAGGGGGGCGGCGTGGCGGGGGAGGGGGCGGCGGCTTTGATTCCAGCTGATCTGCCCGGCCCCTTCCCCCCACGGTCCCGCCCTGCCCGCCCCGCGGGGCCCGGGCGGGGTGCAGGGGCGGGGCCTGGGAAGGGTGTTGGGGGCACAGACCGGGAGGAGGCCGGGGCGGGATCCGGGAGGGGCGCCGGGGGCGAGGTGCTGGCAGAGATGGAGTCTGGGAGGGGTGCTAGGGATGAGGAGTAGGTGGGGTCTGGAATCTAGAAGGGGCGCAGGTGGTGGGGCGCAGGGGCAGGGCCTGGGATGCGGGGTGCCCTTGGCGGAGTGCAGGGAGCGGGGTCCTCCGCAGGGCCACATCACTCGGGTCTAGTGAACCCTCTCCCAAATTACTGGACCCGACAGAGGACCAGACTTTAAGAGCGCTGAGGTGTGCTACTCTCCCCTGATCACAGGATCTGGACACTGGAGATAGCAACTAGCAGGCTTCTGCCTGCAACTTGGAGGTTACCAGAGCCGGCCCAGCCCCTTTCTGGAAGTGAGCTGGGCTTTAGTTTCCTAAAGTGCATTAGCAAGTAGCAAGTTTCACATTTCCGGGGAATAGGGGATTGTCCCGGAAAATTGGGCAGTAAAGGTTCCCAGGGAGCCTGCAGAGCTTCCCTCCACCAGGGCTAAAGACCACACGGCCCTGCTGGTCAGGGTCCTATGACTGTGCTTCAGGTTCCTCCCCTGGATGCTTGTGTATTGAGCGCTGACTGCACAGTATGTGGAGGACCTTCCTCCCTCTCTCATTGAACTTTTGGGCAACCCTCAGAGAGTTTGTAGTCCTCCAGGTTTACTGGTGAGGAAACTGAGGCCCAGAGACCATAACGCCCTATATCCAAGGTCACTGGGGTTGCTTTTATTGTCGGGGGAGGGTGTTGAAATGAAGTTTCATTATATAACTCAGATTGGCCTGGAATTCCATAATCCATCCAGGCTGGTCTGGAGTTTGAAATCCTCCTGTCTCTATCTTCAATTATTAATGTTCTTAAAGACAGTCTTGGGTGAGACATGGGCCTCTGACTCCCATGTCTGCCCCTGAGTTCAGGTTCCCGGTCCTTGACTCCATGCCCATCCTTCAGTACATAGGATGGTCTGAGCAGTGTGGAGTTCCTACATGGACCCACTATTCTTCCTGGGCTCCCAGGCTGGGGTGCCCCAAGTATGGTATGTAGCGAGTTGGAGGTCACTCTGGAGGATCTTACACATGTCTCCAGGCCCAATGCCCTGGGAAGGGGGTACTTAACTGCTGTTGGGGAGTATTAGGGTTGGAAGCCAAGCTGAGGTCAGGGAAGGGGAAAGGCAATAAGTATCGAGAATGGGAAAAGGCACCATTGTCCCTGGGCGAAGGGGATTAAGAACTCCAAATTGGATGAGGAAGGCTGGGACCAGTGACTGCCGCCCCTATGAGCTGAGTTCCCAGGCAGAGGCTGGAGCAGCGGGTGCCTGCTCTGTATCCAGACTGCCTGCTGGGCCTAATCCCCTGGGAGCCAAGCTCAGAAACCCAGACAAAGCTGTTGGGGGAGACAGTCTGCCCTTCACAGGGTCAGGCAACCTGGTCCTGGGTGCTGAGGTGGTCAGAGGAGGGATGGATGATAAGCAGTTATACCTGAAGGGTGTGCACAGTGCTCTGGCCCGAGCATAACATACATATTATAGATGGGCAGCCCGGTGTATTAGGGGGTGTGAGCGTGTGTGTGTGTGTGTGTGTGTGTGTGTGTGCACTTGAGGGCTGATGGAGCGGGGTGCTCAAGAGCAGCCCTTCAGAGGCGACTGGAGGGGCTCTGCAAATTGTAATCAGATTAAGGGGACCAATCACTTAGGGCTCTTGAAAAGGCCACAAGGTTCCTAATCAGCCTTGAGCGCCCCAGCCTACAAAGCTGTGGGAGGAACTCTGCAGGAGACGCCCTCTGGGGGGCCAACGGGTGGGGGCTTCTTTCTTCCCTCTCTGTCTTTGGTAATTATGTCAATTTGCTAGCCAAATTGTTTGCTCAAGTGGACAGGGGGCATGTGCCCCATTCATGTGGTAATGTGGGAACCAGCAGGACTCCCGGCTGGGAAAATAGGAGGGACTGGGACCCTTCTCCAGGGAGCAGGCAGGCCAGGAGCAATGGGTGTCCAGGCCTCTGGAGCCCCCTCCTCACTAGTGCCGAGCTTTCCTCCTACTTTCCTAGTACTGAGTATGGATCCCAGGGCCTTGTGTTGTGCACAGTAAAGAATCCACTAAGCTACATCCCCAACCTTTAGTGTTGGGCCTTTATTTCACAAATTGCAGAGACTTCCAGCCTAGGTTGTCCACTGGGACAACACTAGGGCAGACCAAGCTAAAGAGTAAAATGGAGGATGGGAAGGGAGGTAAGGGTCCCCGACAGAGGGTTAGACAGGAGAGGCCTCCCCAAGATCCCTCTGTGAAGGTGGGCAGCTGTCTGTCTGACTCTGTGGTGGGACATGCTCAGGCTTGAGCAATTTGGGAGTGACATGGCATCTGAGAGGTACTAGAGAGATGGAGTTGTGCACATATTCGGGAATGTGCGGAGACTTGGATAAAGGCTTACTGTCACTGTGCCAGTTACTGGATATCCTAATTTACTAACAAGAATACAGTGGCTCAGAAGAGCTACATGACTTGCATAAAGCCACATATCTTTTGCTGAGCTGCAGAGGTTTGAAAACTCCCTGTTCCTCTGCCTCACTCCACTACATGGGTTCATTCCTTTCAGCAAACAAGAATTGACTATGTGCCCATCCCTCTTCTGTATGAGGCACTGAGGTACGGAGGACTAGTTAACCCAGGGAGGGATGATCACAGGGATCCTGAGCATTGGCACAGTATGCCCTGTGTTGCATCACTCAGCATGGGGCTGTGGGCACACAAAGAAAGGCCAAGCATTAGATATGGCACTTAGGGCCGGTGCTCATTATGAACAGTGATATCAGTCCAGACACAACATGTACCACCCACTTTCCCCTGCCTTTCGGATTCCTAGAACCACCTTCAGCACGTGAGGCCCCTCCTGTCCTTCCAGCGCATCTGGCATCTCAGCACCACTCCATGGCTGCCTCACATCGTGTTAGGATCTCTCCTGCTGGAAAATGTCAGGTGCAAGGAACTGGTTAGGATGGGAGAGAGACCTCAGGAGGATGGCCATCCACAGTAAAGTGCTCCTTATGACCGGGGAGAAGGCCAGAGACGGCGTTTGTTACTGTATGGGGTGATTATGATAGCCACAAGTTCTGTCTTCTTAGAGCAGATCTGAAGGTTGAGGCAGTTACCACAGGACCTCAGCTGGGCCAGGAGATACAATGCCCACACACTCTGATCACCCACCTCCCTAGTTCTCATCAGAGAATACTAAAACCCAGAACATAGTAGCTTCCCTGGACAAGACTAACAACTCCCAGCAGTCAATACAGGAGCACTTTGTGCCAAGCAGTGTTAGGCATGTGCTGTATATTTATTTGACATCTTCACTCCCCTATAAGGTGGAGAGAGTTACTCACTTTTTACCTTAAGGAGAAACTGAAGCACAGAGAGGCTGATAGGTGGCCCAGGGCCCCAAAGCTAACTGTGGAGCGACCCCTGCCCTTGCGCCCCTCCTTCCTGCCAAAGCTGTGGGAGTCCGTGGATCTGAATGCACAGGACATGTATTCTGCTCAACATCTGCCTCTCTAGAGGCCATATCTAAACTGGGTCCTGAAGGGCCAGTGGGAAGTTTTGAGACAAAGGATTAGGGGTGAGGGACTAGGGAGGTGATAGATTATCTAACTCAGTCATTATGAGGGCAGGAACCTCCTTTTCAAGGGCAAATATTGATCTTACACTACAGCTAATGGGAAGAAGTCACGATGTTTGGAGCAGGCTTCACCACTCCTTCCTGCAGGCCATGTCAGCCTCAGGGCTCTGTTCACTTTTAGAAATTAGCCACTTTCCGTTCTGCCCCAGAACCTTTTGCTTACACTGTGCCCTTTGCCTAGGGCGTTCTACGTGCATGACCCACTTCACTCATTTTTACTCATGCTCTACTTACCTAGTGCCTTTTCTTCACAGCATTTGTTAAGTCTGTAGTAGTGTAAGTCTGTGGTCAGCTAACTGTTAACCTCCCCAAGGGAGATGTGTTCCACCAATACTGCCAAGGATGCACCTGGCATATTATAGAACTTGACCAGTACTTGTGAAATGAAAGAATGATGGATGGATGGATGGATGAATGAATGGATGGATGGATGGATGGATGCACTTCAGCTACACTGGAAGAATGAGGCTGAAAATAACAAGCAAAGATGTTAATGTATGATGCTCTGCCAAGGACCAATTCAAGTCAGCACCTTGCTGGCTGTGAACATGGATGATAGACTATGAGTGAAGGCAATGGATATGTTGAGTAGCTTGGTAAGTGTAAGGAAAGACTTAAAGGATTTGAAACTACTGCTTATAGTATTTCTCCTTGATTTGAGGTAGAATCATGGGCTAAAAGAGCCAAAGCCCCAGATGTAACCTACAAGTCCTTTCTTCAACCTAGAAGCCTTTGCCACTTTATACTTCAAATAATAAATGAAGAACTGTGCTTCAAGTTGAGGAAGGAAATAACCACAGTGAGAGCTATTTGGTGACAGAGAGAGATGGCTCAGTGTTTAAGAGCACTTACTGCTCTTCCAGAGGATCAGAGTTTGGATCCCAGCACCCATGTTGGGCAGCTCACAACTGCTTGTAACTACAACTCCAGGGGAGCTGATGCCTTCTTCTGGCCTCTGTGGATACTTGCATGAATGTGTACATATATACAAGCAGATACACCCCTACACATAAATAGAAGTGAAAAATAAATCCTTAGAAAACTAAGAGCAGGTAAAGCTCTCATCCTTGAACTTGCTTTGGGCAAAGGCCAGCTGGTAGACCCACATCTGCTTATCCTTCTTGCCTCACTTGCTCACACACTTGCCCATGGATTTTTTTGCCCTTGGACACCTCTTTTCTGTTCCCTGAAGGTTCCAACAGAAGCAAAACACCATACATGCAATTAGGACTGGATGTAGTAAAGACCCATTCAAATCTTGGGGCCAAAGACATGGCTCAGTGGTTAAGAACACTGGCTACTCTTGCAGAGGACCTGCGTTTGGATCCGAGCACGGGCATAGTGGCTAACAACCATCCGTTAACTCCAGTTCTAGGGGAACTGACTCCCTCTTCTGACCTCTGCTGGCACTGCATGACACAGGTGGACTTACACACAAGCAGGCAATACATGCATTCACATAAAAATAATAAGATATTTCTTTAAATCTCCTAAACAAAAATGCAGAGCTAAGGCTATAGGCCTGAACCACTTAAGAGATACATTGTTCTTCTGGCCTCCATGAACGTTGCACACATGTGGTACACTTACATACAGGCAGGCAAAATACTCATACACATAAAATAAAAAACAAAAAGAGAGACATTGTTGTCCAACTAAAATAGATATAACAAATTCTGGTGGGATGACTGGAAGAGCTTCAGAAAGGGGGTTGTGGATTAGAAGCACAGTCCAAACTTGTAAGCATTTATGAATCTTGATCCATAAATGAGAGCATAAGAAACAACACTCGGTGATTCTGAAATGCCTTTCTTCTCTCCTCCCTTGAGAGAATGTCTATTCCAAGGGTAGTGGAGAAGAAAAAGCACCTCCTTCCTGCTCCGTTCTCCAAGACATCATGCCTTTTCTTTGAAACATGTTGAACTCTCCTGGAGGCCTAGGTTTTGGGATTAAAGGCCAAGAAGATGGGTAATTTCCTTCTGCTTCCCAGACAGCCCATCATTCCGGGATGGCAGTGGGCAGAGCAGACACCCCTCTAAATGGGAGCAAAATTGGACAAAAATGGATGCTTGTTTACTTAGACTCAATAACATGAGTGTCATGGGGAATGGCCCTGGGTGGTGAATGTTGGGTACCAAGAAAAGGAGAAGGTGCAGTTTTGTCCAAACCCAGAGAGAGCATTTAGGGACATAGCTCAGTGGTAAAGCTCCTGCCTAGCATGCATGAGGCCCTGGGTTCAATCCCAAGTATCACAAAAATAAACCCAGAGACAGCTGGCTTCACTGGACTACATCTAAAATGTGATTCTTGGTTTACATATTCTACATTTTGATGTAGGGAAAAGAGTAGATGTGTCAAACAGATATACTTAGATTCAAATACATCTTTTCCAATATAGTTTTGACCTTTTGACCTTGGTCCAGTCATTTCACTTCCTTAAGCTTCCATGTTCTCAACTGTTAAGAGTGGAAAATGAAGTCTACTATAGATTCATCCATGAACATTAAAAGGATAATTGGCATGGGGTAGCTGGACAACAAATGTTAACAGTCCTGAGGAACAGCACATCGTGGCACACTACTATTTGTGTAGAACACTGAGGTTATACTGGGGGGCTGGAGCTATTACTCAACAGTTAAGAGTGCTTGCTCTCTTCCAGAGGATCAGAGTTCATATCCCAGAACCCATTCAGGGAACTCACAGCTGCCTGTAGCTCCAGATCCAGCTCCAGGGGATCCAGGGCCCTTTTCTGGTCTCCAAAGGTACCTGCACTCATGTGTACATATTTCCCATGCATACATAAATACACATAGTTTAAAGTAAGTCTTTTTAAAAAGCTGGGTATGGTGGTGCATACCTTTAATCCCAGCACTTGGGAGGCAGAAGCAGGTAGATTTCTGTGAGTTCAAGGCCAGTCTGGTCTGCATAGTGAGTTTCAGGTCAGTCAGGGCTACCTAGTAAGACCCTGTCCCCAAAGTAAAATAAATATTAAAGATGATTATATGTTCTGTGTCTACTTTGTAAACATATATTTATCCGGCTGGCCTTGAACTCACAGAGATTCACCTGCTTCTGCCTCCCAAGTACTGGGATAAAATGCATGCACCACCATGCCTGGCTTAGATTTTGACTTTTAGATAATGTGAAAGTGAAACATTAAGTAGAAACTGTTATTTTTAGTAAATGTTATGTTTTTCACCTTTTAATTAATTTTTATGTATATGAGAGTTTTGCCTGCATGTTAAGTGCACTCATGATATATACAGTGCCTGCAGAGGACAGAAGAGGGTGTCCAGTCCCCTGGAACTGGAGTTACCAAAGGTTGTTAGCCCCCACATGAGCGCTGGGAATCAAACCCTGGGTCCTCTGCAAGAGCAGCCAATGTTCTTAACCACTGAGCCATCTCTCCAGCCCCCAGTACTTTGAATTTTAATCCTTTCCCAAGATAACAATATGCCCTTGGGATGCTAGGCAGTGACAGTGTGTGATGAACTCCTAGTTAGCCACGTGGTCTTGAAGGAAATAGGGGTCCTCTACAATGCTGCTGTGCTATACTGGCCAACAGGTTAAGTGCACTGGATGTCGTGTGTGTGTGTGTATCTGAGTAAACTTGAGGACAACCTCATGTGTCATCCTCAGGAACATTGTCCACGTTCTTTGAGACAGGTCTCTCATTGACCTGGACCTCACCAGTGAGGCCAGGATAGCTAGTGAGCAAGTCCCACCTGTCTCCCCTTCCCCAGCACTAAGGTGCAAACACCATGCCACCATGCCCAGCATTTTCACATGGGTTCTAGGGATTAAGCTTTGTTCCTCAGGCTTGCAAGGTAAGCATTTTGCAGGCTGAGCTGTCTCTCAAGCTGTCTGTTTTTTGAGACAGTGTCTCAATATGTAGCTCAGACTAGCCTTGAACTCACTGCAGTCCTTTTGTCTCAGCTTCCCAAGTGCTTTTAGATTTGCAAGCATTCAGTACCATGTTTGGCTTTATATGTATTTGTTTGTTTTGTTGGGAGTTTATTTATTTTGTTTTTGTTTTTGAGACAGGGTGTTCTACTTTACTTTTCTGTTGCTGTGACAGACATCATGACCAAAAGCAACTTGGGAAGGAAAGAGCTTATTTCAGCTCGTACTTCTAGCTCACAGTCCATCATGGAGGGAAGTCAGAGCAGGAGCTCAAGTTGGAACTGAAGCAGAACACAGAGGAATACCACTTACTGGCTTGTTCTCTCTGGCTTGTGCTCAGCTAGCTTTCTTATACAACCCAGGCCCACCTGCCCCAAGATAGCACTGCCCACAGTGGACCAGGCCCTCCCACATTAGTCAACAATCAAGACGATTCCCTACAGACAGTCTGGTCTGGGAAATTTCTCAACTGAAAGTCCCTCTTCTCAGCTGACTTTTGGATGTGTCAAGTTGACAACAAAAATTAACCAGGACATAAGGTCTCACTATATAGCCCAAGTCAGCCTAGAACTCACTATCTAGCCCAGGCTGGCCTAGGGCTTATGATCCTCTCTGTGCCCAAATGATAGGTTTGCAACAGTTACCAAGCCCAATTTTTAAATTTACCTTTTTTTGCCTTAAAAATTTTTAATTAATTTATTTTTATTTTATGTGTATGAGTGTTTTGCTTGTAGCTATGTGCACTGTGTCATGCAGAAGAGGGAGTTGGATCCCTGGTGTTGGAGTTCCATGCCTGTTAGCTGCCATGTGGGTGATGGAGCCAAACCTGAATCCTCTGCAAGAGTAGCCGGTGCTCCTAACTGCTGACACATTCTTCAGGCCCCATGCTGTGTTTTATTGAGACCAGGTCTCATATAGCGTAGGCTACAGCCACTCACCTCCTACCTCCATCTCCTAATTGCTACTATGTGACATCATGCCCAGTTGTTAAATGCATTGTGTATGTACACGAACCTATGTGGATGGGTGTGGATGTCTGAGTGTGGCATCAGGGTGTCTTCAATCACTTCTCCACCTTATTTTAGAGGAGACAGGGTCTCTCACTGAACCTGGAGCTCACTGTTTTGGCTAGACTAGCTGACCAGTGAGCCCCTGGGATCCTCCAGTCTCATCTCTTAAGGCTAGGGGTACAAGTCAGTGCTACAGTGCCCCAGTTTTGCATGACTTCTGGGGATCTGAAATCAGATCATCCCCATGCTTGTGCAGCAAGCACTTTACCCATCCAGTCATCTCCACAGCCCTAAATGCCCTTTTTATCAATACAAGGTCTTACTATGTAACCCTGGCTGAGCTGGAACTTGCTATGCAGACCAAGCAAGCCTCAAACTCACAGAGATCTGCCTGCCTCTACCTCACAAATGCTGCCATTAAAGGCATGTACCACTACACCTAGCCTTCTAAATGCACTTTTGACTTACAATGTTTTCAATATACAGTTGATCTCTCTGGATGCAACTTTAAATCAAGGAACGCATGTACATTACATATAATATGAATATACACATCTATAATTGACAGATATTTGAATTATCCCTCCACAGACACAGACACACATACACACACACACACAGATACATGCACACTTCCTGGTATTCATGCCTTTTGTAGTCTCCTGTTTGCTTCTTTTGACAGAAACTGTGACTGGCTTTCAATCAATATAATGAAACAAAGTTCATGGGGTATAGGTGATTCCATGTGTATGGTTCTGTGGTAGAATTGCAAAGGATTGTAGAATGCATTTTGCTGGAGTCTTTTGTGCCCTTGTTGACTTCGATGGAGTACATGGTGTTGTTGGGGTCCAGCTGAGAATGATCTCCAGAAAGCTAGGGCAACCAATAAGAAATAAACCCTCCGTCCTATCAACGCAAGGAACTGAATTGTGTCAAGTTCTTGGAAGTAAACCCTTCCCTAGCTGAGCTTCTAGATGAGGACAGTCCTGCCTTGCATTTTGATTGCAGGCTTTCAGGGCGCCCAACTAAGTCATTTTAGGACAGAGGCTATGAGATAATATGTGTGCTTTATCTTGATGAATTTGTACTGATATTGTTATGTAGATATCTATGTCTGTCCATCAATCATCTATTTATCATCTGCTTCTATATCATAAATGGTACAGAAGGCTATCCACACACCACATCCAACGTTTGGCCAAGTATGGCATCCCATCCCCTTGACCACAGGATTGGAGCAGATATGGAGTCAGTCCTACTCTTTTCCCTGGGCTTTGTAAATGGAAGAAGAGGAGAACAGAGCCTTCGCTTTCCTCCATGCTTGCTCTGGTTGTACAATGTAAGTCTTAGGGTTGGAAAAAAAGGTCCATGTTTCCTCACTTCATAGAGAAAACAGTACAACTGGCTCACAAAAGAGAAGAGCCAAAATACATTAAAAGGAAGCTGTTGACCTTTTTTGAGTCATGGCACTTTAGCATACCTGATTTTAGCCTGTCCCTAGATTTCACAATTGTGTGAATCATTCCATTCCTCCTTTTTACTTTTCTTCACTTTCTTACAGGATCCGGACTCCTGGAGGTTAGGGCATCTGCCACCTTCTTTATGATATTACCTGTATAACCCAGCTCGGAAGGCTTTTCCAGACTTAAGTATAGTGTTCGGTAGCTGGATGGAAAAACCTTACTGTGTGTACATGAAATGCCTGAAAAAACATTCACCTACAGGATCTTTAAAAATTTTTTTTTACTTATTTATTTTTACTTTATGTGGATGTATGTATTACCTGCATGTATGTAAGTACACCCTTGTCATGCAGTGCCATTGGAGGACAGAAGAGGGCATTGGAATCCCTAAGCTGGAGTTACAGACAGTTGTTAGCCTCCATGTGGGTGCTAGGATTTGAACCCTGATCTTCTGCAAGAGCAACCAGTGCTCATAACTGCTGAGCCACCTCTCCAGCCCCATCACCTGCAGAATCTTATTGAATCTGTCCGTCTGTTTGAGACAGAGCCTAAACTGGCCTCAAACTGTATGACTATGCGGCTGAGGATGACCCAGAATCCCCGATCCTCTTGCCTCTACTTCTCAAGTGCTGGGATTATATACCACCACGCCTGGGCATGATCTTGTATAATCTTTACAATCAATCCTGAATAATCATTAACCTATCGGTTAGATGGTTAATAGCCTAAATAACAGAAAACCCCAAGGAAAATATGGCTTTTGCTTCCCCAACCTGCAAAATCAAACCTTTGGGAATAGAGACTGACAATTTGGGTTTAACCAGCCAGCCACTGACCCTGAGGCATGTCCAGTTGAAGACTTTTGCTCTAATTTACTTAGATCATTCTCTGTTAATGAACATTTCAGTTGCTTCCAATTTCTTCTATAACAGTCCCTTTCTATGTGGCTTTAGATACTGGAAGAACATTTCTCTCCTAAGATTTTTTTTCCACATTGATGCTTTTTCTCTCCCTCCCAGCAGATGGAACCTAAAGCTTCACATGTACTAGGTAGGCCAGTTCTCTCCCACTGAGCCACACTTCCAGATCTTACACTGACTTCCTGATAAGCATTGCCATTTGCCTCTAAGTACCAATCTCAGTGCTTTGCATTGAATATATGTTTTAATTTGGGAAGGATTGACATCTTAGTTTTCCCACTAAATAATGAAATAAGCCATATAATTTTTTAATATTTATTTTATTTTTAATTATGTATTGTTTCTGTATGTGGGTATGTACGTGTGAATACAGTGCTGGAGGAGGCCAGCAGAGGGAATTGGATCCCCTGCAGCTGCAGTTACAGGCAGTTATGAGCTACTTGACATGGATGCTGGGAACCAAACAAGGTTCTCTGGAAGAGCAGTGTGTACTCAACTGAGCCATCTCTCCAGCCCCAAAATTCTGCAAATTTTAAGTATACAACATAACTGTAAGTAATCACTCAGGGTCACACTCAGTTGTAGGAGATCACATCATGGGCATTTCCTTGCCCTGGATTTTGTGAAACTGAGAACATCATCATGAAGGGACTTGCATTTTCCTCCTGGGATTGATTAGCTTGTCTTTTCTGCTGGCCTCAAAGTCATGATTCAGTTAAGTTTATGGCTTGCTTTGAGAGCAAAGAAGCTTTTCTTAAGGATCTCCCAAACACACTTTTTTCCAGTGTTCCATTGACTATGAAACATTTAAACCAAGATTCCCAAATTCCTTGGCATTTCACTCTTCCAGTAATTAAATTAATGGCCTCTCTGATTCTGAAAGAGGTGAGTATCTGGCCCAAAGAATGAGAGAAAAATAGCACTGGGCTAGTTTCTAGGCCCAGGGCTTAAGAACCATGAGCTGTTACTCTTCTTGGACCCCAGCTACTGTAGGTCAAAGCCCCAGGCCCACACATGAGTGAACAACCATGAGGGTTGGCCCTGGGAAATGGGTCCTTTAACTCCAGTCAAGCTGCCCCAGTTGAACCACATAGAACAGAGCCAAGCTCTCTCTCCAAGCCCTGCCCCACAACAGATGTACTGGGCAGATACTTGGATCTCATCATTTTCAGTTTTGAGGCCGTGAGACTGCTGTAGACATTTGTGCTGAGGACGCATAACATTTCATTGTCTAAACCAGTCTCTGTTGTGGGGACTGTGAACTCTGTTAATTACTTAAATCTTCTAGAACCCTCTCCCTGAAGCTGGGATAGGGCCGCAGCTACAGGCACAAAAAGCAGACTCTGCCAGCAAGGACAATAGAGGAGTGGCTTCTGAGTGTCCTCAGCAGCATCTTTGAAGGATGTCAGGCCCATGTGGTGAGGCAAGCGGCCCAGGGTCGCTCATTCAGAATGTGATAGGAACAGGCTTTGAAGCTATGCTCCTCTCAGCCAGCAGGAGCAAAGAGGAAATGGCTGCTGCCCATAACCACTCTTCCTCCTACTTTGAGAACTAGTTCCAGCATCTTTCCTTCCCACAGCTTTTCTGGAAGCCATTTCATGCACATAACATGTATCATCATCAATCCTCAGCAGGTGCTCATATGGCTTCCCAATAAAAGATATCTCTAGGATTCAAGTCTGTCTCCCTCAGGGCTCAGTGGAATGCTTGGCATAGTGATGGGGTTCGGTGCTGTGGAGTCTTATCTTTTGTGCAGATTAAACTCAGTACTGAAAGCAAATTTCCAGAATAGTTGGCTTTCTGTATCCACAGGTTCCACATTAGAAGATTCAACTGACTGTGGGTGCAAAATTGTGTCTGTTCTGAACACATATAGAATTTTTGTTTCTTGTCATTAATCCCTAAACAATATAACAAGTTTCTATAGCATGTACATTGTATTTGCTATTATAAGTCATGAGATCATTTAAATATACAAGAGGACATGAGTAAGTTCTATGCAAATATGACACCATTTTATAGGAGATTTCAAACTTTCCACAGATTTGGGCATCTGTGAAGGTTCTAATCCCTTACGGATACCAAGGGATAACTATACAGTCAAAATTAACATTGCTGGGCTTTTTAATTGCCCTGCAAGGTAGGATACACGATTCATACATGAAGTCCCCAAAGTAATACATATGCAAATAGATAATAGATGAACTGTGCAATATACATAAAGGAGTATATATTCAAATATGCTTTATAGTATTTTGTGTATGTTTGTGTGTGTTGTTTAAGTGTGAGTGTGGGTATGCATGTGCCACAATGTCAGAGGAAAGCTTTTAGGATCCTACCACCATAGATTCTGGATAGTGAACTCAGGTCATCAGGATTGCAGCTTTTACCCACTGGGCCATCTCACTAGTCCTTTGTTAGTTTTTTTGAGACAGCATCTCATGTAGTCCAAGCTGGCCTCAAAATCGATATGTAATTAAGCGTAGTCTTGAATTTCTGATCCTTTTGCCTCTACCTCCCAAGTGCTGGGATTACAGGTAGGTGCCATACCAGGTCAGTTTATGATGCTGTGCATCGCGCTCTCTACTAGCAGAGCTATATTCTCAATCCCTGTATGGAATTTTTAATTTTAAAGCATTTCAAAAATGTATTATTTATTTTTATTTTAGGTGTGTTGAGAGTCTTGCTGCATGGATGTAAGTATACCACTTGCATGCAGTGTCCTGTAGATGCCAGAAGAGCATTACCAGATCCCCTAGAACTGGAGTGACTGAGTTTGTCAGCCCCCATGTGGGTGCTGGGAATTGAACCTGGGTCCTCCAGAAGAACAGCAAGGGTTCTTAACCACTGAGCCATCTCTCTAGCTCCTTAAAGCATTTAAAAAAGATTTTTTTAAATTTGATGTATATGAGTGTTTTGCCTGCATATAAGTACACCCCATACATGCACTTCCCATAGAGGCCAGAAAAGAGCATTGGATTCCCCTGGAACTGGAGTTACAGACCTTTGTAAACCACCATGTGGATGCTGGGAACCAAACCTGGGTCCTCTGCAAGAACAGCAAGTGCTCTTAACAGCTGAGCTATCTCCCAGCCTCTAATTTTAAAACATTTAGAGGGCAAATTATTACATGCACTTTAGTTAAATGCATATACAATAAATGTCACTGTGAATGGTTCTCTGTCTCTTCTCTTCTCTCTCTCATTTTCTGCCTTTCTTGCTTTCCTGCTCTCCTACCAGCCTTCTGTAAGGGGTGCTGTGGGAGCATGCCAAGCCCAGAGGGAAGGTCAAAGTACACTGTGGGAACCAGCACAGACTGCCATTAACCTGTCACTTCGGCCTCCAGCTGGGAAAACAGAGGGCTCAGGAAGGCAAGAAGTGCAGTCACTGGAGATGGAACAGCTCTGCTGTGACAATGTCAGCAGAATCCAGTCAGTAGACTGCAGGCAGACTTGCACCAGAGCATGAAAGAGAGAAGGCATGGGATCTGGGTTCTGACTCTCTTCTACTTCTGGGCAAGGAGGTGGGAAGAGAAAGCATGAAGGCCGGTTCTGGGGCCACAGTCAAGCTTCCTTTGCCTGTGTGACAGGGTCGGGGACTCAGTTGATACATGGCAAAATTCTCAACTTAGCAGTACATAGTTGAGTGTGCTCCCAACCGCACGGCTTCAAAATGTGAAATAGCATTTCAAACCCTGTGAATTTCACATTTAGAAAAGGTCTGTTTTATCCCAAGAACCTAGCTGTCCTACTGAGTCCTCTAAAGGTGTTACATGGTCCCCTGTCTCTCCAGGGCCCTCTTTGGAGAACTCAAATTTCCCCTTATAGAAGCTTGGCTGAAGCCTGTAAGTTTACAACAGTGCAGTGTCTAGTGGAGCAGAGAGATTCTGTGAGTGTGAGCTACAGGTCCCATGTGACACTGGGTACGACATGCCTGCTCTGTGGGCCTCAGCTTTCCTATCTGTGGAGCAGAAAGTTGGCTGTTCCCAGCAGTACATGCTTTTATCCAACATCTGATGAAAGATAAGGACCTCCTTCCTAGAGAAAAGGCCCTAGGTGTAGATTTGCTCATGATTTCTGGGTCCACAAGCCCTTCCAGCTGGGACCTGAGGACCCCAGGCTGAGTCCCCACTGGCTCCTGCTCAGACTAATCTGCCCAGTGCCACCCTTTTTCCTCCAGTGGCCATTCTGGCTGCCCATTCTATGGACATGCAGGAAGGGGTCCAGGTTGGTGCTGGATTAGCAAAAGCAGCCTGGGAGGTAAGTCTACCAGGTAATATCTGTGTGCCACTCAGCCTTTGTTCCAGCGCTGAGACCCAGCAGGACTGGGCATGCAGTTCCTACACTAGCGTTTGCCAGATGCAAGAGGGCAACATGAAAGAGGCTTGCCGGCCCAGCATGCGTACCGCTTTGTGTCTCCCCAGACAGAGTTGCAGACATTCACGAAACATCAGTTACAGCTGAATAAAGACATCTGCTTGCCCAAGAGGGGAACACCTCTAGCTCAGGAGGTGTTTCCAGGTCAGCCTGGAGTGCCATTGGCAGTCTAATTTGTGACTCCTGTAAGTGACCCTGGCATTTGTCTGGCTTAGAGAGGATGGGATCTGGCAGGGTTGGCCATAGTACACCTCCAGGAGGTGTCTTAGAGCAGGGCAGTGCAATCTGAGAGTCAAAGAAATCCCTGTATCATCCAGGCTCCCTCCCAGGTTGTTAATAGGGCCAAAGTGACTCTGCCCTTAATAGGTACCAGCTATGATGGGTGAGCTTCCCTGGCCCTTTGTCCTGATGGGCTAGTGTGATGTTGATAAGATGGCATTAGGAAAGTCTAAGGCTCATATCCCAGTGTTACCAAGAGCTGAACTTATTCCCTGACATCACAGTCATGACCAAGCCTGGGTCACCCTTCCCTGAATGCTAGGTCAGTAGTGCTGTGTAAGTCTCTGTCCGTGAGTTACTCACAGTCCAAACATTCTGACCTAACAGTGAGATGTCCCAGCATGTTCCTAACCTTTTGCCTACCTACCAAGTGACATAAAGGTTGGGCCACTCACTTGGAGCTGATGGGAGAAGGCAATGCAGTTATGGTCGGCTTGAAGCCTCGAGACAGGACACAGTGATATGGGATGTTTTTCCTAAACTCTGTTCTTCAGGTCCTCTGTCCCAGGACACTCTTCCCGGGAGCGTGTTGGTCAGCTAAGCCACTTTCTGAGGACCCCATGTTTCCTGGGGAGTCACCTTTCAGACTGCCCAGCAGGATCTGACCACCAACTCTTTGACCACCTTATCATGTCTTAAGCTAAAACCAATGAAACACCTGGGGATGGGGGCAGGTAGCCCTAATGATGACCCTCATGCTTCCTAACATCCGTCATTCATCTACCTCTGATGAGACAGATGTTCATGAGCAAATACCTCAGAAGGCCTCTGAGTGCTAGAAGAATCTTCTCCAAGCATAGGACGTAGTGGCAGCTGGTAAAAGGGGCAGATCGTGGCCCCTGGGCCAACCTGTCTTCTATGGCTCTGACTCTGCCAGTTATGGGATGCCTTTCCAGAGTTGCCAATGAAGAAAAGGATACATCTTAGAAGAGACCTGGTTCATTGAGAGCTACACAAGGCTGGGGACCAGTGCAGGTGGCTGCCTCCTGAGCTTACTAAGTCTTTAAAAATGTGGAGCCTAATTGCCTGCCTGAAATGAGGACCATAAGACATCATGGCCCAGTCTTCTGCTTTCCACCAACTCCATCTCCCCAGAGCACCCACTCAAAACTCATAGATCCCTTTTCCCAACTGTGACTGAGACATCTGTGATAGATGGAACAGCCCAGGCAAGGCCTATGAACGTGTGTGTGTGTGTGTTCATGTGTGTGTGTACTGTACATGTGAAGTGCATCTTCTGCACGAACATGTGTACACTTATGTGTGTAGCTACACATATGCATTTACCATAACCATGTATGGCTGGAGGAGACATCTTGAGACTGCAGGTCTGAGGGAGTCATAACACGAGATTATATGAGACCAGGGAAGCTGGGACACTTTTGCAGAATGGGACAGCGGGTCAGCTCACATTCAGCCAGGGGTACTCAACACAGCCAGGTCAAACTTGGTTCTTCCTGGAGGACACTTTCCATATAGGTGTGCACCCACTGGGGTGGGTGTGTGCAAGCTGAGATGAGGAGGACCATCAACTGGGGGTGGTGACATTTATGATAATTTGTAAGTATATACAAGATCAAGGATGATATACAAAATCAGTTCTATTTAATCTGTTGTCATTGGTTGTTCTATCACTTTGTTTGTTTTTTTGTTTTGTTTTACTTGGGGTTTTTTGTTTGTTGGCTTGGTTTGGTTTTTCGAGACAGGGTCTCCCTGGAGTCTCAGATCTACCTGCCTCTGTCTGTCAAGTGCTGGGATTAAAGGTGTGCACCACCATGCCTGGCATGACCAGGAAGTTTGCTGGTCAAAACTTTCATGCATTTATAATTTTGACCTATCTTGCCAAATTGTACTCCTTGAGGCAGGTGCCACCTCCCACCAGCATCTGTGGCTTAGAAGAGCTTAATAAGGGTGGTTCTTGACCATTTAGGTCTGTATGTAACCTAAGATATCTTTGGAATCCACTGGATCAAAAGAGAACTCTCTTTGGCAGCATGCTGGCTGGTCCTGTACCCCAGCCCCAGTCCAGGGTCCATGCTAATCTCCACATGCATCTTAGTTTGGTCTACAGGGCATGGGCCTAGCACATCTGAGGAGGGGTCTGCACAATGAGCCATGGCAGTTCATGAGTCTGAAGAAGCCATACCTGTCTTGCAGACTGATGACTGACAGCAACATCCTAATTGTGGAGTCTGGGATGCTGCTGATGGAGAGTCAAACTTACCTTGAGCTGTCTTTCATCCTTTTTAATAGCCATTTACTGTCAACCTCTGGATCTGACCTAAAATTATTTATTTATTTACTTTTGAGACAAGATCTCAATGTGTAGCTCAGACTGGCCTCAAACTTGTGTTAGAATGCTAGAATTACATACATGTATACAGCACTCTGCCCAACCTTTGACCTCATAGCCTTGTGATGGTTATATAAAAATTTTGGAGTGTATTGCAAATTTAAAAGACTTCCAGCCTCCACCAATCCTGAAGCTATCAATGTTAACAGACAGCATCAGAATTCAGTTCTGTAGCTCAGTTGTAGAGAGCTTGACTAGCATGCACGAAGTCCTGGCTTAGATCCCCAGCATTGTGTGAACTGAGATTCCCAGGAAAAAAAATTTGTTTAATCTCCAGGGGCTGGAGAGATGGCTCGGTGGTTAAGAGCACTGGCTGCTCTTGTACAGAACCCAGGTTTGGTTCTGAACAGCCACATAGAGGTTAAAATCCATCTTTAACTCCAGTTCCAGGAGATCCAACACACTCTTCTGGCCTCTGTGAGCATTGCATGCATAGGTGCACTTACATGCAGGCAAAACACTCATACACATAAATTTGTTTGTTTGAGACAGGGTCTCCCTGTAGCTCCCAGCTGGCCTGGAACTCACTATGTAAACCAGGCTGAACACACAGAGATTCACCTGCCTCTGCCTCCTAAGTACAGGGATTAAAAGCATGGGCTACCACGCCCTGCTTTTTTACAATTTTTCACAAATTTTTAAAAAATCTAATTATAATGTCAATGATTGAGAGAGTTGGAATGTTGCTGGTCCAGAACCAAATTATCCTGGGGTATTTTAGCCCCAAATAGCCATTTACTGCTTGCCTGTATGTTTGCATGTGACAATTAGGTAAATCCTTTGTGAATGTACAATCAGAATCACAGCTTCCATCAACCCAAAGGCTAAGAATGTTATCAGATAATAGAAATTTCCTGCTTTGCTATGACCTGCTGACCTGCTGTTTCCACCAGCGTATTTAAAAAGCATCTTGATTTATTATTTTCTTTGTTCTGTTAC
Source organism: Eospalax fontanierii (assembly GCA_035773235.1). Classification (NCBI taxonomy): domain Eukaryota; kingdom Metazoa; phylum Chordata; class Mammalia; order Rodentia; family Spalacidae; genus Eospalax; species Eospalax fontanierii. The sequence goes on along the minus strand of CM069524.1, from coordinate 147,424,326 downwards.
TATTAAAACCTCATGAAACTGTTACCATGTTGAAACACGGAATTTGAGGCTACTTGAAATTATTTTTCTGGGCCATGGTCATTTGTAATTAGCTCCAAAATAATCTCTTATTCCCTTTGAGGTAAGAGTTGTTGTTTTCTTTGACAATTGTAGAAAACAGGCGTGGTGAAGCACTCTAGAGGCAGAGGTGGGAGGACTAGAAGGTCAAGGTCATTCCCAGCTACAAATGGAACTGGAGATCAACATGGGATACACAAGACTATCAAAAAAGGCACCAGAATCCTACACAAGGATTTCGCCACATTCTGCTGTAGCCCATCAATCCAATTCATGTCCCAATCAATAAATTTGGTAAATACATTGATTTATGACTTTCTTTTGTTCTACGATTATAAAAAATTCATGTATCCTCTTTCACAATGGAGCACGTTAGCCGGAACAAGCAGCATCCATGTCCCAGGGCACGGTCATCCTTATTTGTTCCAGAATGAACTATGTTGTGTTTTCTCTGAAGCAAAAACTGTATTTTGTGTTGATACCACCCAGGCTTATTCACCCAACCAATCCAGGAGCCCCTACTATATGCCGAGCACTCTGCTGAGTGCTGAAAGGATTATGTGTGATCTTGACCAACTCATTCACAGGCCTTAGTGTCGTCTGGAGTGGAACTCAGGGAATCCCAAGTTCGCGTCTGTCATCAGCTCTGTGCGTGAGAAAGAAGGCTTGGCTCGTGCTTAATGGCCCTTTGCAAGTCTGGCTGAGAAGAGATCCGTCCAGAAAGCGGGTTAGTAAACTGGCGAGGAACTGCACAGGCTTGCCGGCTCACGCACATGCGCGTGTGTTCAGCGAGGCGTGCCCTTGAGCGCCGGATAACATGAAAGGGAAACTCCGGTTTTCAATCCATCAGTGTTTGTTTAAGGTCCTGCAATGGTCGCTCACCAACTGTGTGAATCTGCACGCGGGGGTCTCCCCCTTGCAGAGAGGAGGCGCCTCCTCTTGGCTGTTGTGAAAACCGAATGTGGTCTGCCTCCTCAAGCTCCACGAGCTTAGCAAGGGCTCGGCAGAGGCTGATGCTTTCCTAGGAGTTCCCAGGAGTCAGCTCCGGCTGCCACGCTGGGGCAGGGGTCAGGCGTGGAGGCAGACTGGCCCGGTGCCCCCAGCCAGGCCTCTGGCGAGTCTGGCGCCGCCGCCGGGGTGCCGGGGCCCTGCGCACTCTCTCCCCGGCGTCTGGACAGGCCGAGGAGGCAGACGAGGCACGAGTGACAGCTGGGAAGGTTTAATTGCTCCTCCGTGGCTTGGGAGCACCTCCCTCCTTGCCAGCGATCTGCATTTCAATGTGAGAAGAGTGGAAAGTAGGATGCTGCTCAAAGGGGTTACAATGATTAATCATTTAAAAAGCAAGATCTTAATTACAGGCCGCAATTTTTGCTATTTAAGGAGTCCATTAGTTGCCAGAAAGAAGAAGAAAAAATTATCACAGGTTATTCTCCTCCGAAAGTAGAGTGGAGCGGGGAGGGACAGTGGGGGAGGGAATCAGCTGCTGCTTTGGATGGGGTTGGGGGGACAGGAGGGGGTCCCACTTGGGCAAGAGGCCTGGCCAGAGACAGGCCCTGCCCTGTGTGTCAGGAAGTGGGAAGAGCAGAGACCTGGGGATGGCTGGCTTGGCAGAAGCTGGAATTCCACCTGTGGTTGTCCCTGGTGGCTTCCTCAGGTCCTAGCTGGGGGTCTGCTCCTCCCCACTGACCCCTGACTCCACTCTACTTAAGATGCTGGGTTAATTGCCTGGCCTTCCCCTCTGACCTCGATGTGGATTTTAGTCTTGACTGAACTCCCAGTCCCTAGGGTGTATGTACAAAGGGGACTCATGGTTTGGGAGGACTACACTATGTGTCAAATAAAAACAACGAAGTTCCTTTAGTGGGCTGATTTACCAAGCCTGGGGATGGGGTGCTAAAGGGTCTGGTGAAACTCTGTGACCTCAGCACCCTTCACACTGCACACACCTCTACCCTTTGGGAGTACACTGATGCCCAGCTCAGGAGGTCTGGCTCTGTGCTCCATGGGTCAACAACACTTTAGCTCAGAAGAAGACATGCCAGGCAACAAAGGGGGACACACCCAGATGTGAGAATGCCAGAATCCCATCTGAGCTGCAACCTGCCACATGCCTCCCAGAACCATAAAAACCATTAACCTGGAGAGTCAAAAGTTTGACATGTAAGCTAGAAAAGTATAACATGTGAGCTTCTTCCTAGGATGGCCTAACTTTAAAACAAGCTTGCAAACAAGTTGTGACATTTGCCAGCCTAAGTGGAGAAAAGGCTTAGTCCTCGCCAAGCCTGCACCAGACTGCGAGTAAAATTAATGGAATCACACCCATGAACAGCCACTCCTGCCAGACTGATTAAATGCCTCTGAGCATGTGTGTGAGCGAGGTGGGAGTTTCCATCAGCCTCATCTGTTCTAACATACTGGCCCCCAGAGGGCAGGCTGCTAAATTGGATTCAATGATAATCCTAGGAGTTTGGGGGGATGGGGAGAAGAGACCCCAGCCTCAGTCTGACAATATAGGTTTGAATTCAAAGTTAACCAAACTGATTTCTTGTTGACTCGGTCCTCTGCCCTGTGTTTACCATCTTCAGACCCACCCACCAACCCTTTGATTGGGTACAATGGTCAGGTTCCCACCTCCCAGGGTAGAAGCTGCACAGCTCTTCCCCACCTTCCCCTCCATGCTGATTAATTGCAGGGTTATTCACCCAAAACAGGCTGGGCCACATTATTTCTGATGTTGGCTCTTTTCACTGGTCTCTGCCTTGAAGCCACAGTAATCAGTAGTTTTTAGCTTGTCATTCTCTTGACACTCTTTACTTAGACCAGGAAACAGCAAATGCGATGGATAGTTCCAAAAGCAGAAGAACTGAACAGGAGAGGGTTCTGTGGGCAGAAACGGGACCTAGAGGAAGGCAGGAGGCCGGAAGCTGCTCTCTGCTGGATGCCAGCTCTGTTGATTGACAGTCAGATCACTGAGCACATGGTGAAGCAAGGCTCAGGCCTTCACAGAGCCTCTGCATATGGGCCCTGGGTGGGCAGAGGTCACAGACCCAGGTTCTGACTCTCTTGGGATACCTGTCTTGGCCTGACTGCCTCTGAGAATTGGCAGGCTGGTGGGTTCAGGAAAGTGCTCTGACCTCAGGGAGTCCTGGAGCGCTTTCAGGTGTCAGGGAGCTCTCTCCTGACAGACTTGTGTCCCATCAGCTGCCAAACCTGGGGGTCTTTTTTTGTGAACATTAGGAAAGAGCACCCTCTCGAGGCAGATGTAGTCTTTGCAGACACTTAGCTCCTGACCAGTGTAGGTGGGATTTTAACCCAGCTTTGCCCTCAGTTGCCTTGTGGGAGTACTGCCAAGTCCCTCCTTCCCCTCAGTCATCCTGATGACCACTAAAAAACAAGTAGTTACCTTCCCGTGGGGACACTAATGCTAGTGGCTCTATTCCCTCAAACTTTAGATCATAATGAGTTACATGTCCCAGGAAGAAACACCTAACAGGCCATAAACCACTTCACAGAACCCAGTCATAAGGGGCACTCATAAGGGACTCCCAGTCATAAGGGACTCCCAGGCAGCCCAGCCCCTGAACGCAGGCTGCCCAATGTGACACTTGGGGATTGTGGGAAGCAATGAGGACCCAGAGCCTTGCCTCCACCCACACAGAACACTTCTCCTCTACCCTGGTTCTGGAAGCATATGGAAAGCTCTAGGCCTCTACAGTCTGTTCTCCCTCTCTCTGGGTATCCCAGTGCCACAGGTCCTGAAAAAACCTGAAGACCTGTGACATGGTCTTGCCAGGCACAGCCAGCCTCCCCAAGCTCTGGGCTTCCTCAACTGCTGAGTGCTGCCCCAACAGTGTGGGAGTAAGACTCTTCGCTCAGAGAATCCCAGAACTCTGGACCTAAAAACTAGTTGATACCAAATGTCTGTCATTTTTTTAAATTACATTTCATTTTGTATATGTGTTTGTACATGTGTGTGAATGCATGGTTGGTTGCACATGCCACAACTCAGAGGGTAGAAGGTGGAAGAGTACTTGCAGGAATCAGTTCTCTCTGTTCACCATGTGGATTCTGGGGATCAAACTCAGGTCACGAGGTTTATGGTGCGCCCTCTAAGCCCTCTCTCTGGCCCCTGCCTTCTTTCATTCAGATCTTTAGACGGTGCACAGATATTTGTGGAATGAGGTGCCAGGCACTATTCAGGCCCTTGGGCTTCCTGAGAGATACCCTGCCCTTTTTGAAGCTTGTATCCCAAATGGATGAAAAAGAACCAGTGGTGATTGCCTTTTTGATTGGCTTCAGGTCCTTATTCCAATGTCACCCTCTTGATGTGGCCTCCAGAAGGCCCTGTTCAATATTACAGCCCAAGCGCTCCCTGTTTGATGGCTCTGTTTTATTTACTGTACTTCTTTTTCTTGTTTATTGTTTGTTTGTTTGGAGACAGGGTCTCACATATCTCAGGCTGCCTCAAACTCAACTATAGTCTTCTGATCCTCCTGTCTTACCTTCCAAGTACTGAGATGACTGGCATGTACTACCACACTTCCTTCATGTGAGCTGGAAATGGAACCCAAAGCTTATCATATGCTAGGTAAGCACTCTGCCAATTAAGCTCTAACCCCACCCTATCTATTGCTCATGACTCTTTCTTCCGCCAGCTGTAGATTCTACAAGGCTGCGATTTTGTATTATGATTGGAGTTGTATGTCAATAAGTGTTCACTGAGTTCACAGATGTCTTCTTGCCCTACTGGCTCACTCCTTCCCATGTATTCCGGTATCTCCTCCCTGTGCCTACTTCCATCACAGCTACTCCTCTGAGATCCAGAAGCCCTGGCGACCTGCAACCTGCTATGGTAACTCACAGAGGCCTTCTGCAGTCTAGGCCTCATTTTTCTAATCTAGCAAATGTGCTCATGTCTCTCCTCTCGTGCCTGACTTCTGCAGGGACTTGGTCCAGGGTTCTTGGTCTGCCTGCAGAAAAGCTACCCTGACTGCTCCCATCAGAAGGCCTGGGTTGAGCAAAGAGAGGAGGGAGCGCCAATGTGATGGGTAAGAACCTGGCCGTAGGAACAGGAACACTCACAAGTCTTTTTCTGGGCCTCACCTTAACTCAGGCCTTCTTTAAGGATGGCAGGAAGTTTAACATCTCCTCTGCTACCCTGTCCTCCCACATCTGACTGGCCCCTTCCTGCTCTCTGGGGCAGTGAGAGTTTGGACGCTTCCTTCCCAGAGTTCCCACAGTTGTGATCACATTGCCACCTCTGCTCTGGGCTTCTGGTGAAGGAAGGAACCTTCTGGGTGGGTGGTCAGATGGGAGGGGAGTCATGCCAGCCTCTACCCCTGCCCCACAATTAACCCAGGATTCTCTCTGTCCTCATCTGCAGGGCCTTACCAAGCAGGGCAGGGGCTGTGACTCAGCTGCTGATACCAGCTCAGGCAGGGGCAAGATGTGTAAGGACGTTCCAGGTCTGGGCTGGCAGAGACAGGCTGGCATAACACAGGTTCCTATAGGACCAGTTCTGAGGGAATCAATGACCAAAGAGGGCTGAGCAGAAGGGAGCTCAGCAAGTCACTGCAGCAAGTCTCCTGACTAGTGAAGTGGAGCAGATCAGGTCTGAATCCCTGCTTTTCCTTGACTCAGTCTTTCTGATCGTGAGGAAAGCAAGGAGGTGGAAGTACCGGCTGACTGGGAGCCTTATATTTGAGAGTGCTCCCAGAAGTGTGGAGCAGCCCAGGAGGGCCCTCCCCCCCATCATGAGGATGAGGAGAGCCCTCTCCCAGACAGGCCAGAGGGCCCCTGCTTTGCAAGGATGACTCCTCCAGGGGCCCGGTAGATCCGGTTCCCGGTGCTCCTCCCGCCTGGGAAGTCCGGACAGACGTGGGACAGACATCTTCAGTCCTGGCCATGCAGTATCCCTTTCTGCTCGGCATGCTTCTACCTGTTCCTTGCACACTGGAACAGGTGAAGATCCCAGTGCATCTTGAATTCCACTTCAGAGTTAGATGACCTTGAAAGACCACCAGGCTTCTTTTGGTCTTCACTGTTTTCAAGGAAGGTGGCACTGGGAGGATCTGGTGGACCCAGCGTGTATGCTAGTGCCGAAGCAGCAGAAAGGGGGTGGGGCCGTAGGTGGGATGCAGAGTGCTTGCCTAGCATGCAGAGTCCTGGGGTCCACCCACAGCACCTTGCAGAACCGGGTGTGGTGGGTCATGCCTGTAATCCCAGCAATCTGGAGGTAGAGGAAGGAGGGTCAGAAATTCAAGACCATCATTGGCTACGTGGGGAGTTCGAAGTTTGAAGTCTGTCTGGGCTACATGAGATCCTGTCTCAAAAGGGGGGACAGACACAGGGGCCCCTAGCTCCAGTGGTTGTAAGCACCCACTACATGGGGCCCCCAGCACACCTCTTTTGCCCAGGGCAAGGACTGGCCTGTGGGAGGCCAGTGAGCCCAGCACCCATGGCTGGCGGGCCACTATCATCAGATGACCAGCCTGGTACAGGCTAGAATGTATTTGGCAACTAAGAAAAAAAAAAGATGGCTGAAAAGTCAGATGGCAGCAGTGGCTGCTCCCACTAAAACTCAGCTCTGGGTAAGATGTATCATCACTGGCTCCCCCTGGCCAGGGAGGAAGATGTCAAGGCTTTAGTTACAAAAACAAAAACAAAAATAGAAGGAGGAGGAGGAGGAGGAGAAGGAGGAGGAGGAGGAGGAGGAGGAGGAGGAGGAGGAGGAGGAGAGAAAGCCAACCAGAACCTTGGTCATGAAAAACAAAACAAAACAACACACACACAAACAACAAAAACCCTCAGGAGCTCCATCTGTCTCCTTGAGCAAAGTAAAAGGTGGATTTCTCTAACATTGATGTCCCTCTAGTGAGAAATTCAAACCAGCAAGTCACTGTTGCCTGTTTGCTGCACAGAAGCCAAAATGCTCTACTTTAAACACAAGTATAATCATGTGGACAGAGCGATGGAGACAAGAAAATAGTAGGAACCAGCATAATTGAAACTGTGACCCTCTCCCATGAGCCTGGAGCTGTGTTCACTGCCCATAAACCTGAAGCTGTCGTCTTGTCCTGTGAACTGAAACTGTGGTTGTCTCTCAAGAGCCTGGAACTGTGGTCCCCTCTCGTGAGCTGGAGCTGTGGTCATCCCCTTGGAGCTGGAGTTGTGCTTGTCTTTTGCGAACCAGAACTGTGGGTCCCTCCTGTGAGCCTGGGACTGTGGTTGCCTCCCAAGAACCGGAAACTACAGACCCATCACATGAACCTGTACCAGCTGTCCCCTCCCTCAAGCCTGAAGTTGTGCCCCCGCCATGACTTTTAGCCCTAATCCCCTCCAGTGAGCTAGAGCTGTGGCCCCCTCTTATGAGCTGGAGGCGTGGTCTGCTCCCCTGAATCTGGATCTGTGTGTGATCCCCTCACACGACCCTGACACTTTGGTCCCCTGACACATATTTCTCCTGGCACAGGGCAGCTGCACTCACTCAATGAGCTATGGTTTCCACATTCCTCTGGCTGTATGCTAATGGTGAAATAGAGTGGAGAAAGAGGAACTTGCCCATGTTGGGCAGCAGTTTCAGCCTCTCTGAGTGGCTCCATTCTCTACAGCCCCCTCCCCAGGTTGTATATGGCAGTGACTTTGCCTCTTATGCTGTTGACAGAGGAGGTCTTTGTCACTTGAAGGTTGTGGTCTTGGGAGGACTAATTCTCTAGAACAGACTCCCACCTCCCCTGAGGGCCAGTCTTCAGTCCGTACCTGGATGTTGAAGCTCGCCCATTACCAGTCATCAAGAGGTCCTCCATTATTTCTCTATTACTCTTCTCTAGTCCCAGAGTCCTTCACCTGTGCCCTAACTGAACTTCTAGAGATAAAAATTCATGGTGGCTCACACCTTCAATCCCAGCACTCAGGAGGGCGAGGCAGGCAGATCTCTGTGAGTTCAAGGCAACCCTTGTCTACATAGTGAGGTCCAGGCTAGCTGGGGCTACAGGGAGTCCCTGTCTGAAAAAGACTAAAAAGAAAAAAATTAAAATAAATAAATCACAGTCTTGGACATTAAAAAAAAAGAAATAGAAAGCACTGTAATTACTAAACTGATATAATTCTCAAACTAAAAATAAGTAATTATATTTTAAAATTTTGAATGTATTTTGAGTATTATTTACTGTCAGAACTGTACTACCGAGCTTCAACAATAACATGAAATTTGTCATTGTTCCTCACATTGTCTGCCATTCACTCCCCTTCCAAATTCTCCAACTGATACAGTTTTTCGATAGAGTCACTGAAAAAAAGAGAAAGCAATGCTAATAAAACATTTTTTAAGGGGAGAAGGAAGAAGGGGAGAAAATGAGAGGAGGAGGGAGAGAGGAGAGGAGGACGTTACGATCTCCGGTCACCCTCTTCCTTCCTCATTTTCTCCTGGCACAGGGCAGCTGCACTCACTCAATGCCAGGTACAGGATCCTTCAGACACTTCCTCTGGCCACGCCCAGTCTTTTGCCTCGCTTTCCATCGGCTCTGGGCACCCACTCTGACCACCACCCAAATCCACATGCATATCAAGGACCCCCAAAAGTGTTCTGTAACATATTCTGTGGGGCTTTCTAATATTAAGCCTGGGAACTGCTCCCTGTGTGTCCAGGGATGGGAGCCAGAGGAACAGTGAGCCTGTAGCCTGTGTGAATGGCCAGACCCCGGGTGTGGGGGGAGGTAAAGGGAGGCTAGATGAATAGATGTTGGGCACAGAAAGAGAGGGTGTGGGTCCCCAGCTGCCTAGGAGGGGGCAGGAGGCTGCGGTCCAGGAGCCTGGGAAACCCTCTCCCAGCCAGGCCACAGGCAAGGGTGGGAAGTCAGGGGCCTGAGGGGGCTTTGTACCCTGCACAATTGCAGCCGCTCTTCTGGATAAAGGAGCGAACAAAGGGGCCTTCGGAAGTGGCCACGCTGCTCAGCACCCGGGGAGGCCCCAGGAAGCCAGAGCTCCCTGGCCGCCCACCCAGGCATCCTCCCAACATCCCCTACTGCTGATCCCGGGGGGCCAGCTGGGCCCCAGCCACCCGCACCCCAGGCAGCTGGGCCAGGAGTTGGTGAAAGCTGAGGTAACATCCCCCCACCCCACCCCACCCCTGTGCAGGGGCCCCAAGGAGTTCCAGAAGAGCCCCAGCTGGAGCAGCTGGGATGGGGGTGCTTTCCCACTCTTCAGGACAGCAGTAGGACTTGTGACTGACAGAGTGGGCTCAAAGCCTCCAGGCCTGGGAGAAGGAAGGCTCTACTTTAGTTCTCTTACTCCCCAACCCCAGAGCTTACAAATAGCATGTACAGACAGAGAAAGCCACCACCTTACACCATGCATCCAAGGACCCATGTCCTTGGGCAGCTGGCTGGCCAAATAGGGCTCTCACTCTAGGGGTATGGTAATACATTGTTTAAAGTTCTTCAGCTCAGAGTCAACTCAGCGAATTGCATTTCCCCACAGGAGACTGAAGATGGAGGACTGCTTGAGCCCAGGATTCAAAACCAGTCTGGGCAACATAGTGAGACTGTCTCAAATAAAATGAGTTTATAAAGTGGGGTGCACTTATAAAGAAAGAATGAGGATGAGCCCCTGATTCATGTGATCTGCCTTCTCAGTGGTGAGGATCATTAATTATAGATTAATTGTGCCCAATAGCAATGTATGTCTAGTGCATCCAGCAATCTTAGTAATGAAGTGTATGTGTTGGGACTAAAGAAATGGAGTAAACAGGCACACACCTGTGACCCCAAGCACTTAGGAAGTGGAAGCAGAAAGATCAGGAATTCAAGGTCAGTCGTGGCTACCTAGCAAACCCAAGGCCAGCCTAAGCTACATGAAACCTGGTGCTAGGAATCCAGCCCCGGCACATTTACTACTTTTTCTGTTTCTGTGATAACATACTCTGACAAAAGCAACCCAAGAAAGAAAGTGTGTATTTTGGCTCACAGCTCAAGACTACAGTTGATCATGGCAAGAGCTTGAACTGGCTGACCCCACACTGCTTTCATTCAGGAAGCAGAGGTGATGAAGGCTGGAGCTTGGTCAGCTTTTTCCTTTTTATTCAGTCCAAAACCCTAGCCTATGGAATGGTGCTGCCCACAGTTAAGATGGGGCTTCCCACCTCAATTAACCTAATCTAGATAATCCTTCACAGGCATACTCAGAAACTTGTCTTCTAGGTGCTTTCTAGATCCTGTCAGGTTGACAAATGACATTAATCATCACACTAGGGCTTCATGTGTATTAGGCCAACACAATTCCAACTGAGCCACATGCATGCCCAGTCCAGTCCCCTGGTTTTAATGGATATAAGAACAGGAATAGCATTCTCCATTAGCTCCACTTACTCCCAGAAGTCAGAGCACTCAGCAAAGCTCATTTCCAGGATGGGACCAGAGCTGACAACAACCTTCCTGCCTGTTCTTTAGTCCCCCCCCCCATCAGGAGGCAGATTTGCCAAGCTCATCAGCACAGCACAGCCAGAGCTCCTTCCAAGGGCTCTGAATCCACGAAGGGTTTCTATGCCCTCTCACTATCTTGGAAGTCTGTTGGACCACACAGATGGGAAGTAGGATCCCAAAGCATCTGAGGTCCTTTGCCTCTCCTACTAGGAACACAGTACCCAGTACTACATGTGTCACACACATGGCCCCATGTGTGGATTTCCTGCAGTTCAGAGACTGGTTCTGAATCCAGAATTCTTTCCCCGACCCTAAATACTTGAAGGAGTATGAAGCCGGCCAGCGCATCCCTATATCCGTTCTTCATTCAGATGTCTGAATGACACATGTGCACACTGTCTGGGTCCCAGTGCAACCTGGGAGCAAAGAATTAGCCAGGCCCCCAAGGGTGGTAGAAGGATGTCCCCTCTGCTGCTGATGAGGCCAGGACAATACCCCCTTCTCCAGGCAGTTGGCAGAGGCTGCCAGGCCCTCCCTGAGACAGACACTGGAATCTGTGTCCAGACAGCTTGTGCCAACACCCACCCTCACCCAAGGAGAGAAGGAGCTTTTCTTCCCAGTTGGCCAGATTCAAGACTCCCAAAAGATCATCAGAGGCAAGTCGGGCTGACCCTTGTTCAGGAAACAGAGATTTCCTGGCATCCATTGCCCTCCTCTGCTTGGGAACCTCCAAGCTGGAAGGGAAGAGTGTCTAAAGGCCTCCCTCCGCTGTGTGAGTCAGGCAGCTCCCACAGACCAAAGCTGCAGGCTCCCCCTCCCCCGCACTTCATCGATGGCTCTGAATACGAAAGACCTTCCACTGTTGGCCTTAAAGGGGCTTGCACTGAAGGCTGCTTCACCCTGTGGCAGGAGGAAGGTACACAGGATTCCAACACAGCCCCTGTGTCCTCTTTGAAGGAAGCAGAACTGAGCCCTAGCAGTGATGACTCACCAGCTAGTGAGAGGACCATGGGCTGGGGAGACGGGGGTCTCCAGATACCAGTTTAAAATTTTTCGAATATGGCTGTAAGGGTTCAGGCTCCTGTCTCTGTGTACGGACTCAGATGTCCTCAAGTGCACCACATAGGTACAGTGCCCTTGAAGACCAGAAGAGAATTACAGGTAATCGTGAGCCACCATGTGGTGCTGAGAATCAAACTCAGGTCTTAGGTCCTCTGCAACCCAGGAACTACCTCCAGCCCCTTGCCTAACATATTAAAGGAACGGCTTGTTACAAGGCTGTGGCATGGACTGAATTTGTATTACAGTACCACTTATTGTAGTGCTTATGCTTAGCATGGGCAGGGTCTGATTATGTTGCCCAAACTGGCCACAAACTCCTGATCCTCTCTCCTCAGTCCCCAAAACTGCTTGGAGTAAAGGCGTATGCCACCGTGATGGCTTTGTTTTGCCTATAGTTAGGACATTATGTTGGTATTTTTTCAATTAAATATGTGTTTTATTTTCTGCACCTTTCATTAGGATAGTAAATCTTGTTATGGAAAAGAGACACTGAACTGACAGGATTAAGAATGACTGATCATGGAGGCTAGAGGGTTCAGTGGTTAAGAGCATTGTTCTTGGAGAAGACTTGGGATCAGTTCCCAGCACCCACATGGCAGCTAACAACTGTCCAAACTCCAGTTCCAGGGGATCCAAAACCCTCTTCTGACTTCCTCAGGCATTGTATGACATGGGTGCACTTACACACATATAGGCAATACACTCATACACATAAAATAAAAATAATAAAATATTTTTTAAAAAACTACTGTACTCATGAACTCATAGCTGCTATGGTTGCTTACAGGAGACCTAACAAGATTGAGCCAGTCAATGTTCTAGCACAGAGTGAGAAAGTCTTCTGAGTCCTTACCCCTAACTGAGGAGCTATGGATAGCTGATGCTTCTGGGAGAGTCAGTTTTCTTTAATGGTATGGCTTCTGGAAGATTGCCCATGCTCCAGTGGATGGTCCACACCCAGAAATATTATTTTTTAAAAAAAGGATATGAAGTTGGGGTGAATATGATAAAAATACATTGCATTAATTCTCAAATAATTAATAAAAATATTTTAAAAGGAAGAATGATTGATGTGCACTAGTCAGTGTATGGCACTTCCCTGTGGCTCTGCGGATCGGATCAGGTGAGACATTTTCTGTCATCTTCACTGTTGCAGGCAACCACACAGCTTCAACATCCCTGATGGCTACTTGAAGCCATTCTGTAATCTTGGGAAAAATAGTCCTGAAGATAAAGTCAGTGCAAAGAATCTGAGTTCTTAGTGACCTCACCAAGCTTTGATGCATGATAGGTACCTATGGGTGTCTTGCCACTGGATCTCCAGGCCTGTAAGATAAGGGTCCCTATGGAGCAGGCAACCCTTATGTAAGATTCTTTAGGGGGGCCTATCCCAGAGTGAAGAAAGTTCAAACCCTTAGCAAGGCCGTTGAGTCATCCTGATCACATCTCTAACTCCCCTTCTTGGTTTCTCAACCTATTCACTGATAAGCATTTCCGGGGCACTGCTGTGTTCGGATCACCATGTTTTGAATACTGAATACAAAAGGCTACATAGCTCTGGGGTCCTGTCAGGGCCAGAGCTACCTCTTCTGGGAATACCCAAGATTCCCAGCTGCTGCAACCTGTTGGGCATTAGGAAAAGAAAAACATAGCTCTATACATACTGATAAGAAACCAGCTTCAAGGCAAGAAACCAGCTTCAAGGAATGCCATGAATTAAAAAAAGGACAGAACAGTGTGAATTGTACACTAACTTTATTGCATAAATGGAAACATGGGGAAGTCCCCACATAAACATCTCTGCAAGAGAAACTAATCTTAAAGGGGCTGGGGGTGTAACTCAGTTGGCAAAATGCTTGTCTAGCATGTACAGTGCCCTGGGTTTGACCCTCAACACAGCATAAAACCAGGCGTGGTAGAGGATGCCTTAATATCAGCATTCTGGAGGTGGAAGCAGGGGGATCAGATGGTCAAGGTTACCTTCACCTATATAGTGAGTTTGAGGTCAGCCTGAGCTACAGGTGAAAAAGGAAGGAGGGGGGCATGGAGGGATGGAGGGGTGGAGGGAAGAAAGCTATTAAAGGTTGCTTCTGCAGCGAGGAACAGACGGGGGGTAGGTAGTAAACCTGCTTTTTCCTTCTTGCCTCTGCGGTGTGAATGGTTTACAATGTGCTTTCAAAAAGGAGTCAGGAAGAAATTGTAGCATCCTGGAAAAGCATTCAAGACATCTCTTTATTTTGACGTGATAAACTCAGGTTTCAAAATTGTAGGTACAATGTGACCCTTACTTTTGTAGAGAAAAATGTGTGATACATCTTGATATCCAGAGAAATGTTGCATTAGTTGCTGTTTTCACTGCAGTTTACTTGACATTTTTTTCTGATAAAAATATGAGCAGTAGAAAAGGGCACAAATGACAAATCTGTGTCCCCTCCCCCTTCCCTGGATCCAGTTTCCTGTAGCTCATGTCCAGCTTATCACTTGTAAAATGTCAACAGACGTAATGTCTGGGAGGTGGGATAGCAAAGATAGTCTCTTTTTGTGCTTTACCGAGACTTCTCACTTTCTCCATAAAGTTATATTGCTATGGGAAAAAAGAAAAATGCATGTTTTATTTTTATTTCTGTGGGTGACATGTACATGTTGTATGTATGCATGTGTGCATATAAGTCGCTATACACATGCAGGTGGAGAACAGAGGGCAATGTTGTGTGTCTTCCTCCCCAGTCCCCACTGTAGTTTTTGAGATGGGGTCTCTCCCTGACTTGGAGCTCACAGATTCAGCTAGGTTTGTTGGTCAGAGAGTTCTAGGGATCCTCCTGTCTCTGCCCAGCACTGGGATTAAAGATGTGCATCAATGCACCTGGCTTTTTACATAGGTGCTGGGAATCCAAACACAGGTCCCTATGCTTACAGAGCAAGCACTTTTTGATTGTGCCATCTCCCCAGACCCTTGATTTTTTTTTTTTTTTTTGAGACAATATCTTGCTATACAGCCCAAGCTGTCTTGGATATAACTATCCCCCTCAGTTCTGGAATACCATGAGCATCCACGCCTGGCTGCAACTGCTATGTTTCACAGTGCTCTGAATTGTGACAGGCTCTAACTTCCACCTTTTTTCACTGAACAAGGAAAAAATAAGCTTCACGTGCTCCCCATTCCCATCCACACCACCCCTCATCCCACTCAGTTTGGGAAGCAGATTGGGTGATAGATGCATTTCTGAATCACAGACAAAGTTTCTTGTACCATTCCGAAGAAAATTCAGTTCCTCTCTTCCTACTCTGACCTTATGGCCTCCCTCCATCCTCCTCTAGGCCTCTGCCCTCAGGCTCCTTTCAGAGACAGGAAGAATGCCAAGGAAAGACCTGTTGCAGTGCTGAGGCTCAGGGGGACTTAGCTCTAGACTCCCCCTCCGCCTCCTTCCCCAGCAGGAACTGTCTAGTAATGGATCCAAACAGGGATGGGAGGAGGGAAGCAAGCTAACTCCCTTTCCCATAGATCTTAGGTTAGAAACGACTGGCCTAGTTAAAACCCGAACCTTAATGAGGCTCCTTTCTGGCCTAATTGTCACCATGGCAATGACCCCTAGTGGCCATCTTTAATTAACTTGGAATCAGAGTCGCCAAATGAGCTCCTCCAGTAAATTGCTCAGCAGCCCAGGCAGTCACGCGGCCCCTGCTCTGTCCTCTGCCCTCTGTGCTCCTGCACAGCACGGATGATGGGGCAAGAAATCCTCAGCCTGACTTTTCCTTCCACCCACTGGACTTGCAGGGGACAGGCTCAGACCTGTGACAATAAGAGTAGCAGCATTAACAGTAATGCAATGCTAACCAGTTTGTAAGCATTTCTCCTTCAGTCTTCACAGTGATGCTAGCATCAGCACATCATTATTACCCATCGTATTTTTCCAGACAAGGAAACTGAGGCACAGAGAGAACAAGTCAGTAAGTAATTGATCAAGGTGACATTTAATCCCAGGCAGTCTGGCCCTGGGATCAATACCATAATACCACTGCTGTGGTCTTTCCAGCTGTGTGACCTTAAGCTACTAACTTCACATCTCTGAACCTGGTTCCTCAACTGGAACTGGGAGGGTAAAGCATGCAAGGGGGTTGGAGAAGAACTGATCAGTCTCATCCATTTTCTGTTCCGTAATCCTCAACGGAATAAGATGGCATGAAGGTCTACATAATTAATACCTCACAGACAACTCTGACCTCATCATTCCCTTCACACCCATCTCCAATCCCTTGGAAAATCTTTTTTTTTAAGTTTTTAAATTTTACTTTTAAAATTTTATGTGCATGAGTGTTTTGCCTGTATGTATATAAATGCACCATATTGTGCAGTGTCCAATAAAGGCCAGAAAAAGGAGTTGTGTCTCCTAGAACTGGCATTATGGATGGTTGTTAACCATCATGTAGATGCTGGAAACCAAACCTGGGTACTCTGCAAGAGCAGCTGTGCTCTTGACCACTATACTATCTCTCCAGCACCCCTTGGCAAATTTTAACAGCTCTATCCTCAAAATATATCAGAAATAAGCCAGTTCCTGTTCCATGGTTCCATCCCGACAGGTGAGCATATAGACTTTAGATTATTAGCAGAAAGAGAGAATCTCTTGACTGTGACAAGAGCTTTCAGTTTTAGGTCTTGTGATGGTACGCCCCTTTAATCCCAACACTTGAGGAGTAGAAACAGGAGGACTGAAGACTCTCAGCCAGTCCAGGCTATGTAGGAAGTTCCAAGCCAGCTTGGGCTACAAACTGAGACTTTGACTCAAAAAGAAAAGCATTTGGAGGGGTGAAGAGAGAGGGGGGGGAGAAGAAGAGAAAAAAGAAGAGGAGGAGGAGGAGAGAAGAGAGCAGAGAGGGAGGAAGGAAAGGGCCACTCTGGGTGCTATGTGGGAGAAAGTGTTGAGGACATGGCTGCAAGCAATGGGACCAATTGACCAGTTAGATGGCTATGGAGATTTGTTACCAGACAGTGGTGGTCTGGCTCATTTATCCTGTGTCTCTAAGCAGGAAGAAGGGCGGTGGCTGAATTAGAGAAGCCCGTTGAGGAATCCAGCTGTGAGGGCCTGAGTTTCAGCACTGCTGGAAGGACAGCTCTCTGCTGTAAATCTAAACCAACCTCACAGCCCCTTGGAATCCTATGCTCAGCTCAGAGTCCTACCGATCTTGGAGGCTTGGGGATAAAGCCATAGCATATTCTTTTTGGAAATGCACCTTCTTTGAAAACCGTTTGCTACCTTCTAAAGCGAAGAAAACTGCTGCGGCACACTAGGAGACACATTCGGAATTGAGGAGGCCGCCAGCGAGAGGCCGGCAAAAACAAGGTCTCTGAACACAGATCCTTTGCTCTAAAGGTTGGAGAATTAAAACCGAAGCCAAGACTGCAGGGGACTGTGAGTATGGTTTAACTACAGACCTTTCCACCACCTGCATGGATGTGGTAGCGTTTCTCTGCTGACCTCTCACGGAAGAACCGAGCTGCTTCTCTGAGAACTGGGCAGTCTGACCCCAGTACCCACATCCTCCCTCCAAGATAGTTGCATTTTTGAAGGATGAGGTTGGGGAGTCTTACCCTGTTCCTGGCCTGCCGGGCATGCAGTCTATTTCTTCTTCTGAGATTTCTTCTCTGAGGATCAGCAAGATTCCTTTTCCAAGACTGGGTGATGTTACTGGGGATTGGGAGCTAGGGAGACCGTGAGTGCCCACTCCAGCTCCTGAAGACACGAACAGCAGGGATTTAAGACCTGAAGAGCTCCCGGGTTTTTCTCGGAAATGAGTCCAGGCTTGTAGACTCCAAAGAAATGCCTTCCATCAGCTTCCCTGTAGAGAGGGGAAAGTGAGCAAGAGTGGGACCCTGGCTTTAGCCATCTCCCCCTAACCTACCACAGGAGCCCACCCTGGGTCAGCACCGGCCCCACAGTGCCAGCAAACCTATTCTTAGCTTTCTCTGCTGGCACCCTGAGGCACATGGCCACCAGGCCAGCAGAATAGATGTCTCCTGCAGTGAACTGGGTCCTGGTGCTTAGCTCACTACATAATTGAAAGTTCTTGAAAGGGGCCAGGCCCCAATTTTGGAACCACCCAACCTCAAGGAACAGGGAGTGGACACACACATAGGAGTGCCCAGGGCTGGGTGTGACCGTGGGGACAGCCTGTGGCTTCTATTCTATCACTCATTGAAGCTATTTTTCACTTTGATGGTCACAATCTTGGTTTCTCCACCTTTGAAATAAGGAAAAAGTGGTCCCTCCCAGGAGGGAAACAGAAGTAAACGACGACCCTAGCCCCAGATAAGTGGTTCTCTTGGGAACGGGCTAGCCTGCAGAAGACTTTCTCCAACGCTAGCCAGGTCATTTTCCCAGAATCTTCCTGATTTCTGCTGAGCCCTGAGGAAACATTTCTCATTTGTAAAATGGGGAATCTCATTTTACAGTTGGGAAAAGTGGGGCCTGGAAGTTAACTGCCCTGTCCAGAGTCCCAGTCCAGCTCCTCAGACCAAGACCTCTGGTGAAGGGTACCTCAGTCCTCAGTCAGTCACCCCCTTGTCCCTCTAAGAACTTTATTTTATTTTTTGAGACAGATTCTCACTATATAGTCCAGGCTGGCCTCAAACTCATGATTTTCCTGTCTCAGCCTCTCAAGTGCTGGGATTTACAGATTTGTTTCAGAATCCGACCTCTAAAGAGCACAAGAAAACTATGAGTTAGCATCCCCAGTAACAAAAGTACCCATCTCCCCTTCAGCAAAACATTGATTCCCTCACCTGTATACAAGAAGAATGAAACTTCTCAGATGAGGAAGTATTAGATGAGACAAACTGCGGTCCTATTTCCATCATGGGTTCTGTCAGTCACCTATGAGGAGCCTGCATCTTCTGGCAGGACAGTACAGTTACTCAATGGATTCAAGAAGTTAAATGACCCAGTGAAGACTCCCAATTACAAGTGACTGTGCGTCTAAGAGGGCAGGAATCTGCTGGGACAAAATCAGAAGGGGTAGAGTCTCCCTTGGCACAGTGGACATCAGTCTGTGGAGCTCTTCAGGCTTGAGGGCAGGGAACCAAGCATAGTCCCCTGTGGATGCCTCACTCCCACCCTCAGATGCCGACCACACCCTCACCTGCCTAGGGCTACCTGCTAGCCCTGGAACTGGTGAGAATGTCTCTGATCTTTTGTCCTTCTACATCTTTCTAATTCTGGCATTCCTAAAAGTCGAGAGGCAACTGATTTTTAATTAGCTGCAATGAGGGACTGTCAGAAGCTCTGGCATTTAAAAATATCCGTGAAAACAACTATTAAATGCATACATAGCTGCATGCATTTGCGCAGATGTACATATCAGGGGCCCCTGGATTAACTCTTCTCTCGCTGTCCGCCTGCTTCTGAAGGTACTAGTCAAGAAAACCTGGAGTGACTAAAAATGGAATCAGGAAAGTCGCGGTCAAGGCCACATGACACGTGGCCACCCCACCTGTATCAGATCGGGACCTGTGCAGGAGAGGAAAAGGGAACATTTTCCACCCCTGTACCGCCCTCAGTGGAGCCGGCTGTGTCTACACCTCCAGCCCTGGGCGCCTGTTCTCAGCGGGCACTGGGGCACTGCGAAGGGGCCGCGCTCTCGGCCAGGAGCAGGTCACCACCGACTCCAGCTCTGACCGTGGAGCGGTTCAGGCTCCTGCAGGCTGCGCTGCGGCGAAAGGGTCCTCGCTCTCAGGAAGTCGGGACTCTACGTCTGAAATTATTCCAGGGCACCCAAGTTCGCCGCTTGCACCCTAAACTTCCCCGCCCTCCTGTGGGTGCACTGTGTAGGCTCTGAAGTTTCCCGCGCTCTGGGAACTTGGGATCCCCCTGCCGGCGCCCGCTGTAACAACCTGAGCCCGTTCTAGGTGCAGAAGCTTGTTTATTTATGTATTTATCTATTAATATTATTATAATTATTATTGCTATTATTATCTCTGGGAATAGAACCCAGAGGGTGGCACATGTCAAGGAAGTGCTCTACCACAGAGCTACATTCCCATTCCTAAAATCTTAATGTTTTAACCTCAAGGAACTCTTTGCTCCCCTAACCCATCCCTGCCTTCTGACACTGTAACCTACCAGAGACTGTCAAATCTTTTTTTCCCCCATAACTCTATCCCAAGAGCAAAGAAAGTGGTGTTCTGACTTGCCCAGTAAATAACTACTGAGCACTCTAATACCATGGCTAGCACTGATTGAGCACTTACTGCATACAAAACATGGATCTTTTATGTATGCTAGCACATTTAACAGCCACATTATCACAGAATGGTAGGACTGTTATTACCCCCCACTTTAAAGTTAAATACAGGGGCTGGAGCGATAGCTGAGCTGTCAGGAGCACTGGCTGTTCTTGCAGAGGATGTGGGTTCAGTTTCTAGCACCCACACAGTGGCTACTGTCCCAGGGGATCTGACACCCTCTTTGTGGTTTCTGTAGACATTGCATGCACCATGGTTCACTTACATACATGCAGAAAAAAAAACACTTATACACATCAAATCATAAGTAAATATTTAAAGTTGAAGACATCCAAGTCCCAAAAGTCAGTATTTCAAGGTCATATAAAACTAGAATATATTTTTTAACCTGGGTTATTTCCAGACCCAAGGTCTCAGTCATTATATTTCACCAAAGAACATTGTGGTAAAATAAAAACAATAGCTAGACATGGTGGCGCATGGTAATCTCAGCAGTTAGGAGGAAGAGGCAGGAGGATCACTGCAAGTTCAAGACCAGCCTGGTCTACCTAACAAGTTCCAGGCCAGCTAGGGTAGCATAAAATTAAATTAAGTTGACTTAAATAATAAATTATACACCAGAATTAGGTTCAAAATAGCCCACAGTTCTCTAATTAATCCTTCATATTTTTTTTTCTTCCAAGGAACTTAAAGCCACATAATTAATATATAGGTGTGGTGCAAGGTTTCAGGAGAGGCTGCATAATGGACCTCTTGTTTGAACACTGGACTATTGGTATGAGGGACTAGAGTGGACCATTTAACATCCTACGTCCAAGGCACAGTTGTGGCGCCTTGCCACTCTCCCTCCATGTCAGATAAGAGGTAGATCAGCTGTTTTCCAGCCCTCTCTCCACACTAAGAGTTTTGGATTCCTGGTGTGAGTCCATGACTTTCTCATGGTGGTACTCTTCTCTAACCTATTCAGCACAGGGGACCCATACCTCAGCACTTTTGATACAAACCAAAGCTGTGGGCAGGCCTAGTGAGAGCAGTTGCTGGGGCCCACTCAGATCCTGGGTTAATGATTCCATTTTGCTAGAGTGTGTCAAAGAGAAGTGAGTCGGTCCTCAAATGCAGTAATTTGCATGCTGTTTATTTATTTTGGTTATATATATATGAGTGTTTTATCTGCATATATATATAAGTGCAACATCTGTATAAAATGATCATGGAGGCCAGAAGAGGGAGCAGGAGTTAAGGACAGTGTTAGGTGCCATGTGGGTGCTGAGAGATTTTAACCACTATGTAGATGTTGGAAACAGAATCCTCTGTAAGAGAGTCAGTGCTCTTAACCGATGAGCCGTCTCTCAAGACCTACTTTTATTTATTTTTATTAGGTATATGTGTGTGACTGTGTGTGGGTATGTGGACATGAGTACAGGTGCCAGTAGAGGCTGGCAGAGGGCATTGAATTGACTGGAGTTGGAGTTGCACGTGGTTGTAAACTACTGGTGTGGGTACTGGACTGAACGCCGGTCCTCTTCAAGAAATTATGCACTCTTAACTGCTAATTGGGAGCCGTCACTCCAGCCCCCATTTGCAAGTTGTTTTTTTTGTGTTTTTTTTTTTTTTCTTTTTGAAACGGGGTCTCCCCAGCTAGCCTGGAACTCGCTATATAGACCAGGTTGGCTTGAACTCACAGAAATTCTCCTGCCTCTGCCTCCTGAATGCTGGGATTAAAGGCACGCACCACCACGCCCAGCACATGTATATATATTTACAAACTCTTTTCCAGTCTGGTTCTGTAACACTGTGGTCCTGTGCTGAGCATGTGTGTGTACACATATGCATGCACACATGTGTATATAATTTCAAGCCTGCATGAAAATCACTATGTGGTGTGTGTGTGTGTGTGTGTGTGTGTTTAGAGGCAAAGTTGTTTCTGTTGAGTTCTAGATGACTGCGTGTTCACATGCACACTGCCATGTCCCCTAGTCCCATGGGCATATACAGGTCTTCTGCCAATCCAGGTAGGCTGAGGCTAGCTAAGCACCTGGGCAAGTGTGAGCACATGATTAGTAATCTTCACTAACCCTCTTCTGGTGCCCACTCCCTGTGGCCTCTAAATTCCTGGCCCTGGCAGGACCTCAGTTGTCACTGGTCAGAGACTACCTTCCCCAAGGAGTCCCTTTAACTCACAGTCTCCTTTCCATACAGGGGGCTAAGAGTTGAGGGATATTCATCTCAGGGAGTTTTTGTTCCACCTCATGAAAGGCCTCAATGGCTGGGAATACCATTCTAATTACGGGGAAGCCCAGCTTATGTGGGGGACACAAAGGGCTGTGGTCTCATAGCAGCTCCTTCTATCCATCAAATAAGGCTGTCTAATGACGGGGTGAGAGCTGTGAATGCCTAAAACAAACTCCAAAAGGAGGGAAAATAAAGCCGCCGGGGGCTTAAAATATATTAAATTACTCTGAGTAGGAGCCATGGCTTTGCAGGCCCTAGTTGGAGAGGCTAGCGAAGCTGTGCGTCCTGCTATTCACGTGGGGGGAGAGGGGTCAGCAGGTCGGGGTGGGAGGGGTTGCAGAGCCCTGTCTTATTCTCATGCTAACACCAGGGACATGTTGCAGGCTTACTGGGCTGGAAAACAGAAATGAATTTGCCATAATCCTCCTCCCTCTGCAGGCCAGAAGCTTTGCCTAATTGCAGCCCTTGGTTTCTGCTGGACTTTGGGGATCACCACACCCTGAAGCCAGCACTCTTCAACCCTCCCATCTTCTGATTCTTCCTTCTTTGGGGACCAGGGATAAGCTGGCATCGGGGCTCATTTGAAGGAGCAGAGAAAGCAGGCAGCAGGATCTCTGAGTGGTAGAGGACCAGGAGCATGAGGTGCCATATACTCCTTCTGAAGAAGCAATCAATCACAGTCCACAACTACCTCTTTACACACAGGTGCATCACCCAGACACACATATCCTTCTCTCTTCTACACCTCCTCACACAAACCCTTCCACGAATGAACACTTTCATAGACGTAAAAAACATCTTCATGCAATTTGTAGACACATGAACCCTGTCACAGACAAATACATCCAGCTTACATGCACACACACTCTCACACTCTCTCACACTCCTTCAGACATGACTCCAAAAGCGAGGACCATTAAGAGGTGGCCCTTTCCCAGCCTTAGCTGAGTCAGCGCTGTGCTGTTTGTAACTGCTGCAGGATCTTGGAGAAACCTGTCCCAATCTCTGGGCCTCAGTTTCCTGCCACCGAAGAGATGGCTTGAGTTGATTGTACATGTCTGTAACCCCAGCATTAGGGAGGCTGAGGCAGGAGGTTCACGAATTCAAGACCTATTTGGATTACATAGGGAGACCCCTCCCATTCCCAAAGGGGGCCGGGAAGGGGGAACGACAGGGGGACAGGGACTGCTTGAACTAGAAGTTCTAGAAAACCCTCCCAATTCAGAACTGGAATAGTCTCAGAGACGACACCTTCTGCCCTTCCCCTGCTTCTGCACACTTAGATGTGAACTCATGCACATACCCCGCTGGTGTGCACTCCTCCAAAGTGCCCCTAAGACTCCTTTTGGTGTTCACGTGGCTATAAAGTGGATCGGATGGGAGCAGCGGCCCATTGCCTTCCAGGTCTTGCTGCAGGGGGCGGTGGGGACGCCTCCCTCGCATCCACCTTCAGCCTCGCTTCTGTGGCTTTGTCCATAAAATTGTGCCAGATTGGGATACAGTGCTGACAAGTGTGGCTGTGAATCACCAGCCCCACAGTGTGGCGCCAGGGACCCAGGAAAGGCGTCTGACATGCTCTTTTACTTCTCCGCGCGCCCTCTGCCGGCAAACCGGGAACAGAAGTGCCTGGAGGAGGCCGCAGCAAGGCACGCGGCGGGGACCTGACCTGGAGAATCCCAACAAAGTCTGTGCAGCCAGGCTCTCGACTCCGAGGTGGGAGGAGCCAGGGAACTACACAGCCAGAGTGGAACCTAAATGGCAAAAGTAAGCTGTAGAGGGAGCGTGAGAACCACCTCCCCTTTCCCTTAAGAGACTCTAGAAACACCCTGCCTCCTTTACCCCCGCAAATTGCCAACGGATGAGGATGTAAGCAAGGCTCCTGGGCAAGGACAGGCGCACCCGGGTCGGCCCAAGTTACTGCTCCCTGACGTGCACAAAAAAAGCCCCACGCAGCCAAATAAAACGTGTAAAAATCTCCAGAAAAAGCAAGTACCTGCTTTTTACCCACCACAGTCAGAGAAGACCAGGGTCCGGAAGCCCACATTAGATGACCCTCAGGCAAACCTGGGTCTAGAGAAATCACAGCCAGCTCTCTCTCCCCCGCAAGATTGAGCTGATTGTAGAAACGTGGGTGCACCGCCCTTCACTGTAGGTGAAGGTGATGCAATAGCGATTCTCAAGGTCTAGGTCTTCAGCTGCACCAAGTGGTGACTGGACATCATATATAAAGAGCAGGTGCCTGGGCAACAAAGACAAATGGCTTTAAGATGAAGACACCACATGTAGGCTAAGTTCTTCCAAGAAAATTGGGGCCTTCAGTACGGAAATGTGATGGGTCCCTCTTCAGCCCTTCTTAGAGGCCACAGGGTCCATTTTTTACCTTAGGGTCCAGGGGCCACAGTGGCTCCATTCTTGACTTTTTATACATGAAGTTGCCTCCCCAGTTCCAGGCCAGTTTTGGTTCTTGACTGAGCTTTTTTCTAGGTTATCTAGGCTGAACCCCATAGACAAGCTTCAGAGCTCCAAGCCAGGCTGCACCCTACTCTGTTGTTAGATGAATGGAGAAATTCCCATAGCTACCAGGTGGAGCATTGGGGAGTGAGAACTGTAGTGAAGATGGAGAGTGAGGAAGCGCGGGGGAGGTGTGTAGTAACTTGAGCATAAGCTCTGGCATCCTTAAAGAGTCCAGCTCCTGCCCTTTCCCAAGCAGAGACATCACATCTGCCCCAAGTTTCCCAAATAGCTGTCCTAGGCCTCTGGCCTGGTTAGAGTCTGCGATCGGTGACCTTTGGGAAGTCGAGGGCTGGTTACTCCAGAGACAGGAAGGATATGAACCAAGCGCTTGGCCCAGAAAGAGTGAAAATTTGGGAGCTACTGAGAGAGTGGGGTCTTGAAGTCCGTATTGCGCGGTTCAAGGTTAGTTCATTGGCCTAAGAGGGAAGCCACTCCAGCACCGCAGCAATCAGCTGCGCCTACTCCACAGATTCGTCAGGAAGCGCACGGCATGTGCCATTAAGACGTTCCATCACAAATGTGTAAGGTCAACGAATTCTAATTCCAGAATCCTCCCCAAATAAACAAAGCTTCCTGTGGGACAGGCTCAGTTCCTGGAACCCGAGGTGGAGAGGTGGCCGAAAGGAGATTGGGCTTGTTGAGATGACTGGCGGGGGCTGGAGGGGGCCCTTCCACGCCCTCCTGGAGCAGCCTGAAGACTGAGCCCTGGCACGTTCTCTGGGCTACTCAGGGGTTGATTCCGCCTGGACAAACAAACAAAAACAGAAACGAGCCAGGGTGCGGTGGAAAGGGGCTAGGGGCCTGGAGGCAGAAAAGCCTGGGTTCTCGGAACGCGGAAGCCCTGGGGTCCTGTCTGTAGCAAGGAAAACCAGAGGCTGGGGGTTTCTAGCTATCCCTGCTTTTAAACCTACCTCCAGAAGTCACATTTAGGACTTCCGAGCCTATACTCACTCCAAAGGTCCGCCCTACCAGCGACCTCCTGCTAATCACAATGAAAAACAAGATTTTGTTGCTTTTCTAGAATATTCCCGAAATAAGTTGCTATGTTAGAGAGGAATTTCAGTGGCATCGACCTTGCTTCTTTGGCGTGATGGAACTGCAAGAGCTGAGGAGGATCTGGGTGGCCCAGTGCCTGCACTCAAATGGGAGTCTAGGACCCGCTGGGGACACCGGGACTCTCGCAGTCCTGCGGCCCCCCGCAGCCAGCCGAGAGCTCCTGGCGGACCCGAGGCAGTCTCAGGTTCTCCCGCTCCCACTTGGGCTAAACCTGGCCAAGAGAACCCAGTCCTCTGGCAGGTCTTCCAGGAACTGGGTCCCACGAATCTGCCTGCACCACCATAGGACTCCAAGAGTCATTCCCAAGTGTATGACAAGGATCTGGAAGCTGGACGCGCTAAGGCCGCCTGAGCTCAGTATAAGAGGTCCGCTCTAGGAAACCCCGATGCGCAGACAAGTCCTGCGTATCTGAACATTCGGTTCCCCGAATCCCGAGTGACCACCGCCATGAGCCACGCAAGGGCTGGGCGGCAGAGCTGTGCTTGGGGCAATGGCTCTGGGTTGCTGTTTGTAAATAGAGAACGAAATCGGGAGAGCTGAATGAAGACAAAGCCACTTTTATCCGTTCGTTAAGGGAAATCACTTAGTAAACACTTTCATTTTCAGAGCTGCTTGTGGCTAAATGCAGGTCGGGAAAATTGTGCTTCAGGGCGAATTCTATCCTGGGAAGAGTCCTGGAGACCGGTGTCCCGATACACAGAAAGGACGTGTTGGGATGAATGGATGGATGGAAAAGAAGCGTGCCCTAGGGATGGAAGCGAACTAATTGGGGCTTACTACCCTGCGTTTGTATGGATCTAAAAATGTATAACTGTTCACCTCAGCTTTTACCAGCAGGCGAGGCTACCACGGGTGTGCAGCAGGCCCCCTCTTCCCGCCTCTTTGCTGTCTGAAATCTTAGCTGCCACGCAATTTTAGTTATTCGGTTTAGCCGGGTTCCTGGTAGTTCCACTTTTCTTGCATTGGTCTGGGTGTTTGCAAATTGTGTTCTCTGGATCTTATATTTTCGATCCCAAAAGCCCAAGGTATAAGACTACGTCCAGACCAAATTATGACGGCCGCGTGGCGAAAGTGGGGAGATGACGGTACAGTTGAGACCCTAGGGTTGACAAGTATCACGGACAACTCAGATCACTGTTTCAATATTTTGCCCAGTGTTCTGGGAATCCACGAGACCCTAGGGTTGACAAGTATCACGGACAACTCAGATCACTGTTTCAATATTTTGCCCAGTGTTCTGGGAATCCACGAGGCAGCGTGTCTGCAGGTTGTGTAACGCGTTTACAGGCCCCGTGATAAACGCAGGACAGGATTTCCAAAGGCCCTGCATTCTCCGTCCTGACTTTTCCTATCAACCGGAGAGACGCAGGCTATTGACCCAGCGGCCTCCTCCTCTCGGCCTATTGTCGCAGCTCAATCACGCACTTTCCGGAAGAAAAGCGAGTTTATCTTAGCCTGGAGGAGCCTCGTGTTGTGAGCGTGTGTGTGTGTGTGTGTGTGTGTGTGTGTGTGTGTGTCTCAAGGGTGGGGAAATTTCTGCAACCAGGACTGTGCAGATGGGTTGAGGACAGACACTTTCAGAAAAGGGCCAATTTCCCCTTCACAATGAGCGCTAAGTACCTGATAAATGGGGCTGGTGTTTATTCATGAGCAGGTACTTTGGAGACGGCGATTAGAACAGCCGCCCGCGCAGCCTAGCCAAGGTACTTAAAGCCAGGCAGGTGCAGCTCCGCGCGCGGCCCCAGCGCACAAAGCCCGCGGCTCGGAGAGGGGCGTGAGGGCAGGGCGCGCGGGCCCGGAGGGCGCGCCGAGCTCAGGCACCTAAACCCTTTGTTCCTCTACTGAAGCCTTGGCCACTCCACAGAGGGGCGCCCCGGGAAAACCTCCCCTCTAATTACCAGGAATTTCCCTTCGACCCTCCTCTGGGAGCCGAGCCCAGCAGCTCTTGGTCTGGTGGCCGCAGGGGTTCGTGGGGTCTGCCTCTGCGTTTACATAAATGTTGCCTATGAGTTAACTATTAGCTAACCAACTAACTAACTTAACCAGGAGGGACACCGAACCCAGGCCTGGGAACCGCGCCGGCACTGGGCTCTGGCTGCCCCCGCCGGCAAGGCGCCACCTCTGGCGGTGCGGACAAACTCCGGCTTTCAGGTTTTGTTTCAGCTCCAAAGGGAGAAAATTGGGGTCTGTCTCATTCTACAGTTTGCCGGCGCCAAGGTCGTGGGACAAACCCGATCTGGCCCTCGCCGCGACTGCGGAATCCCTAAGAACTCCCAGATTTCGCTCGGCGCAGCGGCCTCGCCTGCGCACAAGCAGAGAGAGCTCAGAGGGAGCCAGCCTGAGGGACCCTGAACAGGGTCCTCTGTCCTCTGAGCTTACTGACAAGGAGCAGCCGTGGGGAGCACCGAGGCTTGGCGGGGCAATCTCTGACCCCAGATTGCTCAAGTGCTTGGAGTCCGTGATGTCCGGAGGTCGGGGGCACCAATGATGTGTGAACTCCTGGGGCCTGCCTGGATTGCTTTTGTTGTTATTGTTTTAAATCGTTTCGAAAAGCAGACCAAGATAACTTATCTCCGGCGTATAGAATCAGGCCCAAGAAATGTGTTTCTAACAAACTGTGTTTCCCCTTGGAGAGAAAATTCTTTCAGGCTGATGAGAAACAAGTAGAAAACTGATGTCAGCCGCCACCAGGCAAGTTTTTGCATTTTCCACCACAAATAACCGGACAGCTCTCCCTGCTGACGTACATTGTGAATACTGACGTCTGTTAGAGATTTTTTTTTCTAGAACGATGGTGTTAGAATAAATTATAGACATACAGTAATCCTGATTTTAAGGCAAATCCGATATCTTGATAGTGAGCTCAGCTCAACTGGCAGTGGAAACCCCTGAGGCCGGGCGGTGAGCAGGATGAAGAAGGGCCAGAAGTCCAGGGCTCCGACCTGCGCTGCCACCAACCAGTCTTCTGAAGCGCAGGATCTGCCTGGCGATCAGGCTGCCACGTTTAAGAAAACAGGCTCCTGCGCTGGAGAGATGGCTCAGCCGTTAAAAGCAGTGCTCTTCTAGAAGACCTGGGTTCGAATCTCAGCGTCCAATGGGGCTAACAACCGTCCATAACTCAGTTCCAGGAGATTCCAAGCCCTCTTCTGTTCTCTGGAGGCATTGCACGACACGGGTGCACTTGCATACATGCAGGCCATTCGTATACCCATAAAATGAAAATAAGGGGGAAAAAATCAGGAAGAAGGGTCATGAAAGGAAAGACTTTCCCTGGTGCCTCCTGCCAGAGCCTGAGTTAGAATTCTAGAGTGAGCATTCTCTCTGGGTGTCTCCTGTGCCCCGTGTGCCAGAGAGACATTAAAGCGAGGGATTGCTGTCCTGCCTGATAAGCCACCAAAGGCTGAGGTGCCACAGCACCTACCTGCGGGCAGCTGTGTGGCCAATCCCCTGCGAATAGCTTGGGGTGGGGAGCTTGCTTTGGGGAAATGTTTCCAGGTGGAGAAACCAGAGAGAGACTCAGTGACTCAAGTTCAGACGCTAGAAACACACCAAACAAGGATCACTGGATGCGAGAGGAAAACCATACCGGCTCTATCTGGGGTCCCAAATTCAGGCAGGAAACCAAAGACAGATTGTAATGAGAGCTGTAAATTGATAATCCAGCCAAAACGGTTCTTATATTCTCATTTCCGAGACCTTTAAGGCACATTGATGCAAGTGTGATCAGGGAGAGGATGGTCAATACCAACGCCCACGAGTGATTTTCTTGTCATTATGGATTTAAAATAAACCGTGGCAATATACTGAATGCTATTCTTAGGGAGAGATGCCTGGATCCAGTCGAATTTTTCTCTCCCCTGCACCCAAGTTGACTGGACAGCCCCCTATTCTAAATGTGTTTTGTTTTGTTTTTAAAAACGTCATTTGGAGATAAGTGTGGTGGTATATACTTTAATCCCAGTACTTGGGAGATAGCAGGTGATTCTCTGTGAGATGGAGGCCAGCCTGGTCTACATAGCCAGCTTTAAAAAGTCATTTGGGCAGTGCATTTGGAGCCAGTGCATTTAGTGTCTCCTTGGCTTCCAGAGAGAACTCACAGAGTAGGGGTGAAGGATGTGGGACTGGGGGTGTCTCTTCAGTCTATCGAACTAGGCCATGTGATTTGCCAGGCAGGAGCAATGAGCAATAATGGCTCAGCAGATCAGACCTAATGCTTCTAACTTTGACCCCGGATCCACCAGAGGTAGAATTTCTCACCCATGCAGAGTTGGATCTGGTTTGGGGGTGGTTGGAGCAGCAATCTCAGAGTGTTTTTTTTTTATTACTCTGGCTATGATATCACCAGCACTGTGTAGTTCTTTGGGTTGGGGATAGAACCCCTACCTTCTCCAGGAAAATCCAGAAATATCTACTAAAGCTAGCATCTTCATCACCAGCTCAATGATTTATTAAAAGTTATTACAATCAAATTCTAAGCAGAAAGCTTCAAGACCCCACTTTAGCCACCCCTTCCCACTGTAGCAAGTCCCCCTTTCAGTGAGAGATGAGATGAGGTAGATCTCAAGTGGAGCCTGTGTCTGAGAACTCAGAAGCTTATCTTATCGTTGACTCTCCTCACCCTGCTGGCCTCCAGTACTCTTCACGTTCTCTGAGTTTGTGATGAAAGTGCTGATGGTTCTGTGATCCAGAACCAAAATCAACAGTTATTACTGAACTGAGGTAGACACACACACACACACACACACACACACACACACATGCACGCTCGCGCGCGCGCGGCGCACACGATTTCCCAGGAAGGTAGTCCGCTTTCTTCAATCAAGGGTGATGGAGGCTCAGAGAATGGCTAGAGATCGAGGCTCCCCAAGCATAGACGGATAGCTAGGATTCCTCCTGGCATTTTTACTTTAATCCAGGTAGAATGTCTTTCTACCCCTGTTTTAAAGAGGATGTGACATTTTTCGGAGAGCCCTGGTTCTCTAATTGGGTATATGGTGCCTCAAGTCCTCTGAGACCTTTGGAGACCATCTGGGACTTCTTGTGCCCAGTAGTGTGGGCAGCATGGCTCCATGGAAATCTCTAATCAGAGAAACAGCTCTTCTGAGATTTTGACATTCAGCTCCAGTTTGGTTGGTCATAAACGAGCTCTGCCAAGACCATTCAGGTGCCTAGTTTGACAATGACTTCCTGCGAGTCCTTTCCTCTCCACTTTCCTAATCTGCTAGAGATTTCTTCTCTCTGAGTGCCTTCTGTCTTGGTCTGTAAGTCTCTCAATTATCAAAGGAGACTTTCTTTCAATGTCCTATCCTTCCCAATTTGCTTAGAGGGTAGAGATTTCTAGGGGCTGTGTTTAAGACCCTAGGGCACTACATATGCATCTTCCTGGGCTGTGGATTATCTTTCTGAAGGATGGAGCCTACGGTCATTCCTCTGTCCAGCTCCATTCTGCCTCTACTTTCTTCTTACAGATCAGGGTTCTGAGGGGTGAAGAACATTGTGTTTTGAAATCACAAAGTGATAGTAACACTGTCATTAAAGGTGACTGCTGTTTGTATCAATGGCTGTCATTCATAGGTTCATTTACAAAGTCTCAGGCACCAAGTCAAACAGCTTCACCCTCACTTCAAGTCTGTGGGATAGACAAGCCCATGTTCAAGACAAGGCAATAGAGATTCGGTAAAAGCAATGAGGGTTGTAAAGGAGAGAGCCAGAGCGCAGTGTGATTTGGGGGAGGGGGCTTAGGCGCAAAGCTAGAATCTTGGCTTCGTAGTCAGCCCTGGAGTCCAAATCAGCTTGCTAAAGATCAAAGTCCACCTGCACCTCTTCCTAGTTGTGATACTGAAGGCAAATTGTAAACCGATTCATGCCTCAGTTTCCTCTACTTTAAAGGGGTCTAAGAACAAGATCGGTGTCCTTTAATTGGGAGAACTTCACCACTTAATACATATAAATAATAACATCATTGTCCCCACCTACCCTACAGCAGTATTTATAGAGCTGTTTGCAAACTGTGGCTGCCTAACTTGGTGCCCTCATTTTACCCAACCATGAACTAAAGAAAAGAAAAAAGAATAACCATTCTTTTTTGATAACCATCCAGGATATCACAATGCCCAGGGAGAACTGGGTGAGAGCTCAGGTTCCCAGGTTCTCCTGAGGAAGAGGAAGAATATAGAAATGCCTTAGTCGATTTTTAAAAAACTACCCCCCCCAATCAATCAAACAGCAACAAGAAAACCCCACAAAAAAAAACCATTTTAATTCCATATCAAAAGAAGATAAAGTTCTTCCTGGGTTACTCTGCCACCAAAGTGTCAGTGACACATCATCACGAGTCTAAATAGATTTATACACTAGGTAGGTCTACCTCCACTTCAGTCATCTTCCTGGAAGCCCTACTAAGGCCATGCACCTAGGTCTGCTACCCAGTCAGATGGAGAACAATTCTGTACAATAAGGGGCTGTTTTCTGGTACTTTTAAAATACAGAATATTTTAACGCAATTTTGCATTGACTGTTTTTCTTTTCTTTTAAATGAGGCACCTGGAAGAGCCTTTTCATGCTGGCTCCAGCTTTTGAATGAGACCTCCTATGGGAACAGAGGGAAGGAGTCTCTGAGAGCTTTCTTAATAGTTAAGTCAACACTCAAAGCAAAACAAATGAAAACCTCAATTCTGTTTAAATTTATGGTGTATCTGTTTTTAAATTCACCCACCTAGAAATCACTTCATTTTTTATCTACTAAGCATTTGACAGTGCAGCTGACCCTTTACTGAAGATGTCAAGAGGTGATGGAAATCTGAGCAGGCCCCCTGAAGGAAGAGGCACTCTCCAAAGTTTGCCCAAGAGGAGTGTGCTCTTTAACATGGGTAATGTCCCAAAAATGAGATATGGGGCAGGGAGAGAAAGGGGAGCAAGATAGCTGGTGGAGCGAGGGGGGGGCGACGACACACTTCTAATTTCCTACTTCTAACTAACTGTGGATTTAGAAACCAAGTATTTGCATATAGAACTGTGTGTAAAGTAGTGGCAAGTAAAAGACGTCAAATCCAGCAGCTGAGAGTGAAAGGCAGGAAGGGGGCCAACTTTGGGGCCCGCTGAAACAGCCTTCTGTGGCCTTTTAATTTATAAGTGGGTAGGGTGGATAGGCTAACATCTGACCCCACATGGAGTCCAGGAACCAGGTATACAGGAACCACAGGAGATTTTATAGGTAGAATAAAGACTAGCACTGCCTCGAATTTTAGGCCAACCTCGGCCCACTCCAGCCACCATCATTTGCACCAAGACTTTCAGTTAGGTGCTGGGAAATTGGGGAGAGGTAGCGGGGTTAGTATGGCTGATTTATCCAATAGTTAAGCCTCAAGAACCTCTGCAACCCTCTCCCCAAGGGGGCTCAGAGCCTGGGGAGCTATTCTTCCGAAGGTAGGAGTGGGTGTGCTCTCCCTCCCTGCTAAAATCTGAAAAGACGCTAGGTCACTCCAGAGCCTAGAGACCAGAGAGGTGGAAGCCAAGAGGCTAACAGATGAAAGACCCTGAACGAGATGGAAAGGGCCAGTGTTTGCCCCAAGCCTTCACAGGGTCTCCCCATGCCCTCAACTCTGGTACCCCCAAAGATCTGGAGTGGCAGCGCGCCCCCCTGAGGCCCAGCAGACTGCCCAGCCTCCCAGCGGCTTTGCAGCCGGCATCCGTTTGCCCGACTCCTTCTGGTCGCGCAGGCCCAGGCGGGGGCGGGGCATAGGGGGTGCGGGCGAACCCCGCCAAGGGTTCTTACCTCGGCGCGTGCATCCGTCCGACCAGGCGCAGTTTGCAGCTGGGACTGCGGGACTAGGGAAACTCCCACGGGCTAGGGCCGCGTCTCCCTCCCTCCCCCCGCCTGGAGCCCCCAGACCCTTCGGTGGCCCTGAACGGGGTCGCCGGGACCAGGGGACAGGCGCCGCGCCGGCGGGAGGAGGCAGCTCCTGCGGGGCGCGCTGGGGCGGGGCGGGGGTATCTGCGGGCCCCGCCCGGGAGGGGACGTGGGAGCGATTATCCTGGAGAACAAAGGCAGCCGGGGATGGCTCCCCCCACCCCTTCCTCCCGGGGTCTGGCCCTGAACTTGAACTTGTACTTGACACTTTGTCCGGAAGGTGGCGGGGAAGCCCGTCTGAGCTGGGACGGGACTCGCCGGTCCATCTTCGGTTTCGCCGACCAGGAGAGTCCGAAGTCCTTTGCGCCCCAAGGGAGCCCAGCATCTCCAGAGCCACCGGCGCCCCAAGCTGCCTTGGGTTTCAGGGTGCTGGGGTTCTAGTGTCCCCTGTGGCAGTGAGGGTGCGGAGGAGGCCCTGAGCCTCGGGCCTCGGGCCGGAGTCTGCGCTCCACCCCTCCTCCCCGTCCGCGGCCGGCCCGCCTGCGAGCTGCGGGGGCAAGCAGGATTCTCTGCACGTCGCGTCGGCAGCCACTATTCAGCCGCTAATTGAACGTTAATGGCAGGTGCGGATGAGGTCACCGGAGCTGGCTTTTCTCACACATTTTTCATGCAAATTCGCGAAACTCTAAACAAATTTGAATAAAAAGCTCTTTGTGTCTCCCGCCTCCTAGTCCTCTTCTTCTCGCCTAGGATCCTGGCTCCTCCCGGTGCCCTGGGGCTCCAGCCTGAAGCCTGGCCACGGGATCCGAGCGCCCCGGGGAGTGCCTCCTGCCAGTCAGTGGTTCTAGGTCTGGCTAGATTTCGGTTGCGGCTGCTGTGAGCCGGTAAGAAACCTTTCATTTGGATTCTTGGAGCCAGGTCAGACTGATGGGCCATCAAGCTTTTAGGGAGGCCTTGTGTGCAATGCGTAAATGCCTGGCATCTGGACAGATAGCTATGCTGGCTTCTTGGCTTACCCCCATCCCCCACTGGCCACCTTGGTTAGGTTCTTGGCCCTTACCCTCTCCGTTGTAGATAAGAATAAGGATAGTGTCCAGCTACACACACCGTCTGAGGATTAAACCATGATTTAAGACTGAATAAGCACTCAGAGCAGTACTTGGCTCAAGAAAGTGTTAATTATCTAGAGTCCAAGGGCCACGTGACAATGAAAACTGTGGTGAAAACATGATTGTGATTTTGTGATACATGAAAAAACTTGTCAAGGGCTTTCAGGAGATTCATGACTCCCTGCTTCCTATTCTGGTGCTGTAGAGAACTGGAGCCCAATGCCACAGCTTCTCAGTTGTGCTTTGCCAGTTTCTTAATCTCTCTGAGCCTCAGTTTCAGTTTCGTAGTCTATAAAATGTCATCCCTTTAGGGGATCATAGTGAAAATTAGGCGAGAAGACATCAATGGAGGCCTAGGAGCAGATAAGGAGCCAGTACCAATCTAGAACCTCCAGCAATCCCTTTACAAGGGCAAAACACCTATAACCACCACCCTCAAAACAAGATAGGCCTTGGGCTACTACATGACCCTAGCCCAGGTCAAAGGGACAGACCCTCTAAGGCCTTGTGATGTGAAGCTTCTCACTTGGTGCTCCCCACCACACCTCCAGACACCAGGAGTTATCTTTGCTAGTGGCTAAATCCTACTTTCTCATGTCTGCCCAGAAAAACAGATCAGAGACTAGAAAAAATTTCAAAACATTTTTATTTGTTGTGAGCTGTGGCAAAAGAGAGAGTTCCCAGGGTAGGAAGAGTCCTTTCTCCCCAGATTCCCTGCCCCCCCCCCCCCCCCCCCCCCGCCTCCCCGTTCCTTCCTCAGAGTTGTCCAGAGAAGCCAATGGCCTCGGAAGAGTCCCAGTGATTCAGGCACCTGGGCGCCACCTCTGCTCTCCCACATCTCCTTCAGCTTTAGTCTTGCTGAAGCCGCCCCCCCCCCCCCCCGCCTCTGGGAGCACTGGGGGACCCAGGAGTACACTCTCATCTTTTCATCAGCTTTCAGGTCAAGGACTCAAGAAAAAGACCAAGTCTCCAGTGTGCAGATGACCAGCTAGCCACAAGGAGACAAGTGGCACAGCCTTCAACAACACGACTAACCAAAGATCCCCAATCTATATGTGGCTCCAAATTCCTCCTCTGAACCCAGTGCCCAGGCTCCAAGGCTAGGTATACTCTGGAGATGACATTAGGTGGAATTAAGGAGGACCCCAGGAAAGGAGTTCTTTGAGGGGACTTTGCAGGGAAATGTTAATGTCTACATGTGAGAACTGACCGGGAGAGGTTGGGGATTAGAAAACCTCTTTTAAATGCCTCAGACAGGATTTATTTGAAGTTAGGAGTTCAGACCATAGCCAAAGAGACAGGTATTAAATCTCAATTCTGGCACTTTTTAGCTGTATGAATTAGAATCTGTGACAATATTTCTGAACTTTCCTGTCATCTTTAAAATGAGTATATCAATGGTTCTCACAGCATAAAACTCGAAGGAATTGCTGGACCAAGGCACATAGCCTGGCACCTGAAAGCTCTGCCTACACCCCACTCCCCTGTACTGGGTTTTTTGTTTTGCTTTGTTTTTGAGACAGGGTCTCCCTGTAGCACCAACTGACCTGGAACTTGCTATGTAGACCAGTCTGACCAAATTCTCAGAGATCTGCCTGCCTCTGCCTCCTTGACTACTGGGATTAAAGGTTTTTATCACTGCACCTGGCCCAGTGGTAGTTCTTAATGCTTTCCTCTTGCAGTTGCCAATCAAGTCCAGGTAACTCCTTGGGTTTCCCAGGCCTGCTTAGGCAATTCCAGTATAACTCATTGTTCCTTTCTAGACCATGGGGCCCAACACAGAACTCTGTGTGCTGCTGTGCCTGGGCCTAAGGCAAGGTCCTGCACCTCCATGCTCTGGGAGCTTCATGTTGCACCTTATACTTTCCATCAATTTAATCCTTCAGGGGTAAAGTCAGGCTGTTAGCACTGGGCACAGCATGAACTGGTGTTTTTTTTCCTCTGGACACATGCTACATAGATAGAGCCTTTTGGAGTCAGTCCACTCCTGAAGCCAGCCTGTTCCCAGCAGGACACCTCTATTGGCCTCAACAGGTGGGAGTACCTTCATGAGACCCTCTTCGGAACAGGCAGCTCCTACCAGAAGAAAACCAGAGTCCATGCCTGTGTCCTGATTCTGCCCCTCACCTGCCAACCGGCTTTCAGAAATCCACCCAGTTCTCTGCCCTGAAATAATATGATGCTCACCTAAGCAAGAAGCAGAGAAACTAGGTATGGCACTAAATAGGCTTCTGATTATTAACAGTAGCAGCCATACTGATGGTATGAGATTATTTGGGCTGGAGAAGCACCAGTGGCCAGAGGCCACCAACAATGATAAGATGCTTTTCCCTGCCACATCACCACCTTGTCTTAGAGCACCTACCAATAGTTGGCTGAGCGAAGTCAAGCCTATTAATTACCTTTTTTTCAATAAAAGTATTTCACAAATATGTAGAAAAAAATATAATAATACCAAAAAATACATTCACTTATCCAGCTTCCCGGAGGTCATTATCCAGTGCTTATTTTCAAGAACCATGCATATACAGTCATACATACTACTGACACTTTTTACTTGGCACTAGGCCTCTTGTAAGCTATGTGTATTCTCCACTGAGCTACACCTACCCCCCATACCCCATGAATGACTTTTAAATGTATACAAATAAGAACATACTCCATTGTTCTGTAATTCATTCTATTCAAGTAATACTGGCCAACCTTCCATATCAGTCTACATGCAGAGACCTATCACACTGACTTTTATAGCTGTGTAGTGTTCCACAGTATGAAATGAACCATTCATTCATTTCCATTTCTTGGAACACTTAAAAAGAGGTGATGCCATGAGCATCTTGGTATATGCTTCTTTGGAAACCTTTATGGGTACATAAAGAGTAAGTTCCTAGTAGTGCAATTTGTTTGTACTAAATACATGTCCCTTTTACATTTTGACATTGCCACATTTCAGAAAATATTGTACAATTTACACTCTCCAGTCAACAGGCAGGCACATCATGAAAAGGAAATGCACAAAAATAGCCAGCCAGCAAGATAGAGGCCACCAAGGAACCCACTAAGAACAGCATTACACTGGTCCATTGTGTGTAGGGCAGCACCAGTGGTGTCCTCCTGTCCAGGCCTGTACAAGATGGTGGCCCATGAGTGCCCTGAGTCATGGGAGAGTGGAACCCCCAGAGGCACTGGGAGTGAAGGGCAGGCCAGTGTGGTCTGGGTCCCGCCTGAATGGTTTCCTGAAGCCATTGTCTCTGTTTCCTGAAGCCATGGTCTCCTTGATCAGACTTGATTCAGGATTTGTGGGGAGGAGACTGTGCAGGAAGGGGTGTACAGTCCTCTCCACAGGCACCCAGGAATGTGTCACAGAAAGGAGAGAAAGAGGAAGGGGGGAACCCATCCCTGGGAGAGACAGGACGTCAAGAACCCCTGACTAATGAATAGCATGTATGCCCTTGAACCTCACTGGGCTTCACCATTCTCAGGCACAGAACAAGAGCAGAGACACATCTGAGCCCAGCTGCACAGGGTCTGCGGTGGTTCATCTCAGACACTTTGACAGGCCGAGCCTTTTCCCTGCATAGCTCCGATTTGCCTCCCAGCTCCCCTGGCAACAGCACAGCAGCATGGCTCCCGGGTCCAGGCCCTGCCTGCTGTGAACAGGAGGAGGGAGGAAGAGGAGCACCAAGGGGAGGACAGCTGGGGAGAGGGCTTCGTTAACTCCTGGGCGGCTGGAGTCCCTTCCTTTGGCAACTTCCCCGTAAGCTGTCCTGTCCTTTGGGGTGGAAATGCCAGTGGTGACGTTTCTATTTACCAAAGCCTGAGCAGAGTGATCCACAGCACAACAGACCCAGAACAGGCCTGAAGAGGATATGGCATGGGCAGAAATGATGCAGGAGATGCTAGGCCAGCAAGTCAAGGACAAAGGCCCACTGAAAAGACTGGGGCATGTTTCCCCTGGTCTCCTGCCAAGTTCCTGGTGGTAAGAATGCCTCTGATCCTGCAGCCTCTGGATGGTGGTTACTGAGTCCTCCTCCATTCCTGCTCAGCTCTTCTAGTCCTGATACAGCTTGACTCTGTATTCCAATTCTGTGACCTTGACAGGAGTCACTGATTCTCTCTCCATTTCCATAAAAGCTATAAGAGCCTGGCCCATCACTTCCTTTCACAGGATAATCTAAAGACAAGAGAAATAGTACATGAGAAACTCTGTACTCTGGGGAGGCAGGTGTCCTATAAATCTCATTCAGGTATTATTAGGGCTGAAACTAGGTATTTTTGCTCCCTGGGGAAGGAGGGCAGTGGGCAGGGGAGGAGCTCTTTCAAGGTTGTTTCAGGACCTCCCCAGCAAGGGATTCTTGAAACTGGGAAGTCAAGGACTCATGACTATGGCCTCTGAAGCCTCTGGGTACAGCTGGAATTAGAAAATAAAAAAGACTGAGCCTACAACTTCAAGGTATTTTCTCTGTATTATTTCTATGTCCTTGTGTAATTTTATGAGAAAGGTATAATTATTCCTATTATTATTATTGTTATTATTAATTTTGGAGCTGAGGATAGAACCTCAGGTCTTGAGCATGCTAGGCAAGCTCTCTACTATTGAACTACATCTCCCTCCCTTCCACATTTCAGAAATAAGGAAACAGTAGCTCAGGGACGTTATGTCCTGGTTCAGGGCTACTCTAGTCATAAAAGGATCTTGGGTCCATGTCCTCTAATCTTCATGTACATACACATCTCAGCTTACCAGTAGCACAGCAACCTGGTTGGGGGCGCCAGGGATAGGGAATAAGCACCAAGAAGTGGTGCCCTCATGGATCACTTAGGATTTGCAGTTTTTGAGTCTAAGAACCCTGGCCCAGGGAAAGGCTCAAAGGTACTGCACACCCTTCCTGAAGCTACAAAGGCACTGTTCAGAGCATATGGAACTAGAGAAGGTGAATCCTTCTGGAATTTTGTCCAGACTCAGGACAGAAGCACAATTACCTAAGACATATGCTCTCTGGCCCAAGTCTTCGCTCCAGGATAGGCCACTTCCCAGTCCCATGTCACGGGTCAGCAATGAGACAGACTTATTCTGCTTTTTGTAGCTGCTGGATAAGGGTGTTTCCTTGTCTCCAAGGGTAGCTTGATGGTAACAAAGCTGTCTGAGTTTCCTAAAAGTCAGAGAGCTAGAGGTAGTGTGAAAAGCAGATAACAAAGTAGAAAAAGGAAGAATAATTCCCAAATTATTTAAATATAGCGGTTAAGAGATTGTACACAACATTGTACCTAGTGTTCCTTTTCCATATCCAAAAAGAAAAGAGGCTTACCCAAGACCAATCAGCAGGAAGGCAGGCTGGAAGGCAGACTCTCTGACTTCCAGGTAAATAGAGCTGGTTTTCTTATGCCCTTATTTCTTTACTGGGTCATCTTGTACCTTTCAATGAAAGGCAAAGATTTCACCCGGTAAGGAAAGAAAACTCAGTAGAAGAGGCCACTGCTATCAAACTGACAAGTCTTTGATGGATAGGAAATTTCCAAAAGCCTGGGGTTGAAGACAAATGTTGCCTTGAGGCCAGGAGGTTTCTTCAGGGACAGAACATGGCTCCATACCACCTCCAGCATCACATTCACAGACAACAGAACCTATCAACTCCCCTAGAGGATGAAAGAGAGGCATGAGGAGGTAGATCAGAATGAGGGCACTCCCTACCCCTTGGCCTACAGTACTTTTCAGAAGGAACACAAGGGAGAGAGGTCTGGGAGAAGCTCATTCCCACAGAGACTGGGTAGGTTTGCAGCCAGCACGTAGCCTGGAACTCACAGCCCTCACTCCTATCAGGCAGGGTGCCCCATGCTAGGCAGACCTGATCAACTGAGAATCCAAATGATATTCTGGGATCAGCATCCTGCAATCTTATTAGGAACTACACCAAGGGAGGTGTGTGTACTTGCTGACGAATAGACACTTATGTAATGGAGTATAGGGACACAAAGACAAATGGACTTCTCTTGGCTCAGCTGTGCCCTCCTCAGTAGGCTGATGGTTCAGGTCAGCTGCCATTCTATGTAGTCAGTACCAAAGCTGTAGTGATAGTACTCTTGAGTAGTATCACTATGTCTTATCCCCTGCAACCACAGCCACATTAAATTCCCTTGAGAAGCTAATCTCTCTTATCTGTCCTGTACTTAAGGAAGAGGGGAAGGGAAGTGCCCCTTTGAGCATTTCCTGTGTGCCTGAACCTGTTCACAGCAACTCCACAGGTAGGAGTTATTCTCACATTACAGATGAGGTATAGAGGCTCCAGAATATTCAGGAATCCAACTGCTTGTTGATCCAGGGCTAGGTGTGTACCCACAGCTAGCCAAGGTTTTCCCAGTATCTTGGTGGGTGAAAAGCCCCCAGAACTACTTGGGCCTGCATTCAGCAATCTGACTTGTTTCTAAATTCCCTGGGTTTCCTCACAGCTGCTTATTCTAATATGGAAAGCATACTGTCTAAAACACTCATTCAGTTGTAAAACAAATCTCTTCTCTCTGAACCAGCTTTGATAGCATTTTCCTAGCTGACCAGGAGAATGACTACCTGAAGTATATAGATAGTACTTCTAATTGGGACTGGCAGGGAGAGGATTTAGGGGCTGGAATAAGGTTGAGGACAGCTGCCAAACAATAAAACCCTAGCTATTCAGAAAGGACTGGAACACCTTAATCTTAAGAAGTTTCTTTCTGAGGAACAAAGAACAAGGTGATGCCCTGCTGCATGCAGGGCTTGTGTCCCAGCTTCCTCTGTGTACCACCCACACTGGGGGGAGCCACGCTTGGAATGTGATTCCCCAGCTTTGTCGTGATACTTGGTGATGCTCCATTAGCAGAGTGTGACTCCTAAGATCCCCTGTCACCTCCTAAAGCCTCTGCCAGCCAGGCCTCTCAGCACCACACTGATCACCAGATTAAAGAGCTCAGAGCTACAGCTGAGGCAGCAGCTGACACAGCTAAGAGAGGGGTAAGGTAGGGAGGGCAGGAGAAACTCCCCCAAGGCCCTGCCACCCTGTCTTTTCCTCAACCCTCCTACAGGCACTTGCTCACTGTGTCTGACCTCAGCTCTTCTTCACTAAGCTTTAGGCTACACCAGACTCCCACCCTGAATGAGGAGTAGCCCAGAGATGGGAGAGGGGGACAGGAGATGGAGAGAGATGACAAGTGGGGAACTAGCTGGAGCAGTTCAATGAGGGGAGAAAGGTCAGGTCTTCACCTGTTGGCCTCATAGCCACCAGAGCTCAATCACAGAGCTCCCTCTGGGTTTCCAGACGGCTGCCTTCTCCAGAGCAAGGTACATTTCACCACATCTGAGAAGAGAGACAGAGTCCTAGAGATGAAGGAGGCTGGCAAAGAAGGAACAAAAGAGGGAGCTAGACATTAGAATGTTTTTCCAAAGA
Source organism: Eospalax fontanierii (assembly GCA_035773235.1). Classification (NCBI taxonomy): domain Eukaryota; kingdom Metazoa; phylum Chordata; class Mammalia; order Rodentia; family Spalacidae; genus Eospalax; species Eospalax fontanierii. The sequence continues at coordinate 147,382,372 of CM069524.1, read as the reverse complement.
CCTAAGCATTTCTGAACCCAAAGACACCCCAAATTATTTAAGACACACAGTGATCAAGTTCCCTTCTGTCTGTAGGGGCTACTAGTCTAGTAAAGAATGGAATGATTGGCTTGTTCGTTGGTGACAAACTCAGCAGAAATCAACTGAGAGTTTGGGCATGTGACTTTTGAACTGAGTATTCCTAGGCTTGAATGTTCAATAACCCAGAGGCTGTGTCACTAACCTAATGGAGATGACACCAGCAAAAAGTCTAGAGTCAAATCCCCAAGCACTTTCCTTTGAACGGGAGGAGCGGGCTGCATCTGTGCCTCTCATCTCCTAGGGCTCCTGTGGGGCTAGAGAGGGGTGGACACTCTGAAGGCATGACCTGGGAGGTTGCTAGGAGGCCTGGGTAAGCTTGGCCTGGCAGGTATCCAGTCCTCCTCAGTCCTGTCCTCCCTCCCAAGGTCTACAGGGGGTCACTAGGACATGCCCAGAACCCTAGCCAGGGGCTGCTCTTCCTCCAGCTCCTCCTGTGTGGCTACTTACAAGCTCCCTTCTTCTGGGCTGGGATCACCTCCCATCACTGTGGCATTAAGGCCAGAGAGGACTGGCCCTTGGGTGGAGCTCTGTGAAGTTCTGGAAGACAGGCTCTGCCCACTCCTGATCCTCTAGCTGCTATGAAAACACAACTCTATACTTGAGTATCAACAGTAATCAAATCCTGCCTTCCATATCCCTACCTCCACTCAAAATTCACTGGTCCCACTTCTGTCATTGTGTTAAATCAAGACAAGCTTGGAATGATCACCAACAGCACCACCAGCAGATTTTCTAAGCTAGAGGGGAACCAAGAATTCCTGAAGTTCAACTCAGTCATCTTGCTACTAAGATTAGGAGTCAGGGGAACTTGTGTTGTCCAAGGTCACATAGTAAGCCAGTGACAGGGCCATGTCTGTGCCCTGTCTACAAGGGCCTAAAAGGGGTTTCTCCATCACATTGCAGACAAGATCCTGGCCCGTTATGGACCACAGGGGTCTGGGGACAGAGGAGGCTGTAATGCGATAAGCAGACTGGCCATCTGGCTCTGGGACGGTGAAGAGCCCAGACTGGTCGCTTCTGCTGCCTGGTCTCAAGGGGCCCTGTGTCACAAGAGACAGATTGCCAGATGGACAGACAGTGGCCAGTGTAGTCAGAGCTGACCAACTTTCAGGAGCAAGAGTGGAGGGGGCATAGAGAGCAAGGCCTGGCTCCCCACAGGGCAGAGACAGAACAGTAGGATGAGGAAGATAGGGATTCCCCATCCAGGGCCAGAGCTTCCTCCCCAGGTAGGTCTAGCCCAGCCCAGGGCAGGGCAGCTCCATAGCCTCCAGCCTGCTGGCTGGCCACAAACAGAGCCCCCTCCTGGGTCGGGGGCGGGGGAGGCAAACACATCTCCCTTGGCACCTTCTCAGACATGCATGCAAAACTAATTAACATGGGGAGACATGCGAGCAGCCGGCTAGCTCCACACCCTTGAGTCCACGCAGACAAGGCAAGCCCTTGTCCGGGGGACCTGCACAAAGCTTTGTTGCTAATTTAGGCATCTGTCTCTGTCTGGTCTGGTCCTCCTGCCTGTGCTGGGGTTTTTCCCAGCCCCTTGGACAATGCTGGGAACGGGCCTGCAGATCCCTTATTCAAATCACACGCAGGACAATGAGCTCATTGTGCAGCCCACAGAAAGGGGATGGGGGGAGTGTGTAAGGGGCAGGGGGGAATGGAGAAGGGTGGGGGTGTGTGTGAAGAAAATAGGAAGCCAGTAAAGTGTTTACTAACATAGCCCCTGCAGCTGCCTTGGGCCCCTTATCCCTCCCTTGCTTGGCTGGGAGCTCGGGAGAAGTACTGGCACTCAGAGGTGGGGGCCTCACAAGGATGAAGGGCCCTGTATCTACTGGCCTAGCAGAAACATACTCTGACTCCAGCCTTCATCCTGGTAGCCTCTCCTTCCTTCAACAGTCCACAACTACCTCTTCATGTGCAAGGGCAGACACTTTTTTTTTTTTGTAGAATGACTTGGAGGTCCTTTTCTTTCTTACCTCAGGTTTAGTTGAGTAATGTGTAGACTGGAGACAAGGGTGGGGGGAGAGGTGCTGGAGGCTGTGTGGGGTGGGACCTGCTGTCTAGGCTATTGTCTTCAAGCAACATTTCATTTTCTCCTCCTTCCCAGCTAATAAATTAGAGGGGAGATGGTGAGCTTCGAAGGGACAAGCTCCCCATGGACAGTGGCAGGCAGGAAGGCAACTCTGTGAGCTTTCAGCAGATGGGACTCATCCAGACAGGCAACTGCTCACGCTATACCTGGCCAGACACTTGAAAGCGTCCTCACACAATGACCAACATGAAAAAATTCCAGCAACCTCCTATCTGTACATGTACACAGGGACATATATACCAGTATCCTGAAGTCCCTGAGGGGTAAGCTGGTGCTTCGGAATATGTCCCTCTTACCAACACTTCTCCCAGCTCCTTGTTGAAGTTGCACCGAGCGCTCCTAGACAGGCTGACATAAATAGATACACACAGCCTGACACTGACATGCAGACACAAAAAGAAACACACACACCCAGAGGCGGCCGCAGACACCCACTGACAATGGTGTAATGAATGCTAGAAGGCAAGTGCATTCAGTCAGAAGCTCCTGCGGCTGGCTGCCCAGCACAGGGGTGACCAAAAGGTTATGGAGTGTCTGCGAGTCAGCACTCCAGCACCCTCCTTCTTGCATCGCCATCCAGTCTCCTAGGATGGCTGTTGGCTACACAGGAAGGGAAGTAAAACAACAGTTCTCAGAAGCAAATGCCTCTGAGATAGGAAAGTTTCTGACTGGTTCAGCCCTTAGTCAAGAATAGCTAAGCTAGACCAGAGACTTTTCTTCTTTTATTAATAATGAAAAAAGGGTACTCAAAAATCATTTTTTCTTCTTCTTTGTTTTTGCTTTGTTTTGTTTTGTTTTGGAAGCAGGATCTCATATAGCCCTAGAGGCTTTGAACTCTTTATCTTCCTGCCTCTGTCTCCCAAATACTGAAATTATAGGCATGAACCACAACACCTTCAAAGTCATCTTAACTACCCTGTATCTCAAGATGGCATGTCCTGAAGTTGAGGCAAAGTAACTTTGCTAGGGTAGTTTTCAGTACAATGTCAGACTACAGTTCCCTACTGTTACAATAATTCTGAAAGGGGTATCAAAGGATGAAGAGGAACATAAATGGTTAATATTTGTATGCTTCTAGGGGTTCCTCTTCACCATCCTATTGATGGGAAAGTATGAGTTTGAGCCATATAAACAGTCAATATTTGACTGTTTTTGACCAACAAAAAAGAAATTTCATATGGGTCAACCTAAGAAGCAACTAGTTCCACAAGAGGGTAACATTATTTTTCAATATTGTTTTATTTTATTTTGAAACAATCTTATTAGTTGTCCAGATTGACTCTGAACTCCTAGGTTCTAGTGTGCCTCCCACCTTACAGCTAGGGCTAGAGGTGTATATCCCACACCTGGCTGCCCTATTTCAATGTCTTCCTCACAATGGGCTGTTCTGTTTGTTTGTTCTCCAATCTGAGTAATTTGAGGCCAAAATCTTCCTTGGCCCTTCCATCTATAGCCACATCAATACTCCATGAAGGAAGTGTGGAACAGCTGCTAGGAAGAACTGTGAAGAACTGCTAGGAGTCTGTGTTGGGATGGGACCCACCTTTTAATTCTCACCACCAGAATTCTCTTTCTCTTTCTCTTCTTCTGACCTTGGAGCATATCCTGGAAGAAAGATAAAGCACATGAGAAGGAGAGCAGAATGGGAGACAGGACAACTGTGTACCTGTTTCTCCATCATGGGAGGCTGTGTGTCATCTGCCCCAAAAGAAGCACCTCCCAGTGGCCTGAAGTGCCATTAACTGGCTCCCATATTTAAACCCAAGGTAAGTCTCTGTGCGTGCGACAGTCACTCAGTAAACATCATCCAAGATACTTAAAGCAAGGAAAACAAGAAAGACACCATGCCATTCACGACAGGGGAGACCCACTTCTAGCTAGTGTCTGAACAGCCCCTTGCTCTGTTGTTCACCATGCAGAATTCAGAGTCTTTCTGGGAAAGCACCTCTGGGGTTTTCTAAATGAAAAACACAAGTTGTTTCACACACAAGTCCAGCACTACTGTCTTACTAGCTGCTTCTCATCTGTCAGAGAAAAAAGCCTATCTTATGTAAGTTTATCTTGTCCATCGGCCACAGCTAGGCAGACCATAATGAAGTCCAGGGCAGGCCACTTCCCTTCATGGTCCTCTGGTGGCCAAGGACTTCGGGTTTTAGTCAAAGATTTAGAACAACTTTTCATGCAGCCAGGAATGGCACCATCCCTCCTATATGCTTGGCAATCACCATATAAGATCTAAGAGCTTTATCTTATTGATACACACACATGAACTTCAATAAGTCCTCCAGAGCAGTAGTAATGAGAAAAAACTTATTTGCCCTCTGTTCTTGGAAGGCAAGCAACAGAGAAAGCTCACAACCAGAGATACAGGAGTGATGGAGCATTTGCATTGCAGCTGTGTGGAGAGGTGGTCAAGTACTCATCACTGCTAACTTACATGCCAGCCCATCTGCCAGGAACTCAGGATCCAGCCTGAGGACAAGCAGGGTAGAATTCTGAATTTGGTACTTCAAACAATTTTCTGACTTCTAAGAGGGGAAAACTACCCACGAATTCCTCCAAGTGTAATTTATTACTTAATTGCATTTAAGATGTTTACTACTAGTCTCACAAATACATCTCAAGTTATTGATATGGTGATTTAAAAAAATTTTATTTAAATTGTGTGTGTGTGTGTCCGTGAATGCAGGTTCCTGCAGAGGCCGGAGGAGTGTGTCAGATCCCTTAGAACTTAAGTCAAAGGTAGTTGTGAGTTGCCTCTGGGAACCAAACTTAGGTCCTCTGTTATAGAGAAATATGTACTGGTAACTGCTGAACCACCTCTCCAGCCCCACCCCTTTTTTGACACAGGTTCTCCCTGTAGCCCCAGGGACCTGGAACACCCTATGCAGACCAGGCTGGCCTCCATCTCACTGAGATCCACTTGCCTCTCCTTCCCAAGTGCTGGGATTAAAGGTGTGTGCCACCGCGCCCAGCTCCAATATTCTGATTCTTAAGATTCACGGTGTTTTAAATGGAAAAAGGGAAAGTACAGAACGAGTGAGATCTAGAGAATTGAAGTTCTGGCAGAAACTAAATGACAGCTGATGGTCACCATGAGCAAAGAATGAAATGGCCTCTGACTCTGTTTTCCCAGGCTACTGAAGAACAGCAAGGGATAGGGATAGGGATAGGGAAGGCAAGAAGTGGTAAACTGACAGTAACTGTCATCCCCCAAGCCTGCTAACTCACACTCCCTTCCCTCAGTCTCACTTCCTTGTTGTAGATGAATATGTGAACTTCCATATTACACGAGCCAGAGGGCTGTGGTTTCCTCCTCTGTGTCCCTAAGGCCTTACTTGACACATAATGGACAGTCAATAAATGTTGAATGAATAAATGAGTGTGGTAGAAAAATAGTGTGGCATGGGAAGACGTCCAACTCCTGAGCTCTGTGATTCTCTTGCAAACTCAGAAATGGATCTCTGGAACACTAGAGTCCAAGCCAAGTACCATGAAGTGACAGGCACAGAGTGAGTGTGCCTGCTCAGCTCCAGCTGCCCTGAGCAGCACAGGGTCTGGCAGCTTCCATTCCTACCCATCTTGCTCCCACGGTAGCCAGACCAGTTCCCTTCGTTGGCTCCCCACCTCGTCATTCTCAGCCTCCGCCATCTGCCCTGATGTTCTATACCTAAATCTTAAGCCCTGCCCAGCAGCACTCCTCCTTGTCCTTCCATCCCCACCTCTGAACCTGTTCATGGAATATCCTCCTCTGACATGGATGCTCTATCCTGCCCTCTTAATGGCCTAAAAGACCTGTTTATGTGTAGGAAGCCTTCACTGAGGCTTCTGCTTCCAGAAAAATTCCTCTCTTAACTGCCTGAACCTAAGTTAAACCACGTATCCTTGAATGTGTGCCTGCTCCAACTGCTACGACTCCTCTCTGGTGAGCGAGCAGGCCATGGTTCCCACACAATGCCTTATTGCAGAGTAACTGACAGAGAGCTAAGCTTGGTCCTTTGCTTGCCACCTTCCAGGGATTTCATTCATGACAAATGTGTGACATGGCATTGAGATGGGGATGCACACTGATACTGTTTCTCTCTCCCCCCCTTTCTCAGACCCAGGGATTGAATTTAGGGTCATGTATTTCCTGAAAGTTATCCCCAATTTCATGGATGAGAACAGTAGCTTAGAGAGAGGGAAGTAGCATGTTCATAGTTTTTACACTAGATCAGAGAGGCCCCAGATTCCGGATCCCATTGAGCACCACTGCCTCTCTCTTACTGCTGTGATCTTGGAGTCTGTGATCCAACAATAGAGGAGACACATGGACTAAAATGGGATACAGGGGCCAAGTCTGACAACCTGACATTGATTCCGACGACCCACATGGTGGAAGGAGAGAACCAACTCCTAGAAGTTGTCCTTTTACCTCCACATGTACTCTGTAGCACACCCACATACACAAATAATTAAACATAAATGCAAATGTATATTTAAGTAAAATGGGATACAGGAAAATTGCAGACGCATAAGAATGGGCAAACTAAGACCTCCCTCTCTTTACTTCTCCATAGCACTTACCAAGGAAGTGATACCCTCAGAACTGACAGCCACTCTCCTGACCAGCATGTAGTATGTTGACAAACTAGCAGACAGAAGTGAGCCCTGACATTCTTTGCTTAAGAAAAGAAGACTGAACTGTGTTCCTCCTCCATAGGACTGTGAGTACGACCTCAAGTAGGAGCATAACTCAAGACCCACACTGACCCTGAACAGCCAGTCTGTGGAAGCTGGTTGTCTTGGGCCTTATTTTACAGACTGAAGCACAACAAAGCTTGGGCTGATGGACAATATCAAGACAAGTCAGGACGCAATGAGATGCTTCCTACCCTCCAGTTCCTTACTGGGGCTCCCGAGGACCTGGCACTGAGTTCTTCCAATTGGATTCTTCAGTTGTGTTGCTTGGTTAAAGCAGGAGATGCTGCGGGGGGCATGGTGGCACATGCCTTTAATCCAAGCACTCAAGAGATAGAGGTAGGCTGATCTCTGTGAGTTCAAGGCCAGCCTGGTCTACATAGTGAGTTCTAGCCCAGCTGGTGCTACAGGAAGTCCCTGTCTCAAAAAGACCAAAACCAAACCAAACCAAACCAAACCAACCAAACAAGAACAAAAAACAAGGAGATGCTGCAGAAATATCCTCTAGCAACCCAAATGAACACATGCTGCTTCCCAAACATGATTCCTTATTAGACAAGGATCCTTCAACAACCAGGATAGCTTTCCTAAGAACTAAAGCTCCTGAGACATACCAAGGCAATGCCCCAAATGGCATTTAGCTAAGAAAAGAAGGGTAGATCCTGAACTACACATACTCCTTTGAGTCAGGCCTCAAAGGAGACACGGCACACAAAGTGATGGCATAGAATTTGGCACAGTGCGTGTGCTCAGTAAATGGTTTGTGCCACCATCACTATGACTGATTTTGATTTTCAGTCCCCATCTCCCAGGCTCAAGTGAGAAGCTGTTATTTAGACATCCCCAAAATACTGAGGCTGGAAGGCCCTTAACACAGTCCAAGATTTTCTAGGCATGAAACTGGAGTTTCTGAGTGGTGCCAGGGCTGGAGGCAAAACTGGCCCCACAGCCTAGGGTCCTCCAAGGTTAGAAGGCTGAGCAGGACCTCTGCCCTCTGACAGCAGGATGAGCCTAGTGCCTCCCCAGAAAAAAAGTCTCTAGAGACCAGAGGCCTGGCAGGGAGCCAGAGCAGGATCCTCTCCAAGAAGAAGCTGGCTCTGAGCCAAGGTGCATCCCAGAAGCTCCAGCTTGCACAGTGGTAGAGGCTGAGGGGAGGAGGGGCAACCAAAAGATGGGCAGCTCCCAGGCCTCTTCCCGCCAAAGGAACCTGGTTGTTTGACACAAACCTAGGACGTACAGCAGCCTTCCTTGTTCTGTAGTTTCCACACATCTGGGAGAATATGAAATCACCACTAGGATGGGTCCCACTCCTGGGACAAATGTTCTTTCAACTCAAGCTATGCCCATACAAACCCACTGGGGCACTGCTGACTCTTCATCCAAAGGTTCTTCCAGGGATTACCCCTTACTCTAAATGCTGAAAACTGCAATGTTGCCTGTAGACTCAGGTCACAATTTCTACTTCCAAAAATGGAGGGGTAACCCACATCTAACAGACTCTCCCAGGATATCCTAAAAGCCCCCTCAGGCCTGAGACTTTCTACCTGGCTTTTCTACTGCACTGTGCATAGTCCACTTTGTGGTTAGGGGCCTCTTAGGCAAGACCAAGACAATCAGTTACCAAGTGTGAGGCCTGTAAGAGATCGCCAGTTTCTAGTTTAGACCAGCCATGTCTAGCAGAAATGTAAGGGGAGTGCCCTATATAATTTTTTTTTTTTGAGACACAGTCTCCCTGTTGCCTCAGCTGGCCTGGAACTCCCTATGTAGATCAGGCTGGCCTCAATCTTAGAGATCCACCTGCCTCTGCCTCCAGAGTGCTGGAATTAAAGGCCTGTGCTGCCACACTCAGCTCCCTATATAATCTTAAATGTTCTAGACACTTCATTTAAAAGATTGAAGAAACCGATCGTTTTAATACTATATTTAATAAGATATCATTTATTTATGAGATCAATATCATTCATGTCTGTTGAGTTTCATACTAAATAAGACAGTATAGTTCTTGACTCTAGAAGCCTGTCCCCATTTTCAGATAAGGATATGGCTTGAGTATGTATGAAGAGGGCCCCAGGATAGAAGGGAAAGCCCAGACTCCATTCCTACAGTTGGGCCTACCAGCCTTCCCTTTCTGCTTCCAGATACATAACCATGGCCTATTAGGTAAATGATTATATGATCAATCAAGTGCAAGGAGATTGCAACATAAACCTATTTGAAACAGACAACCCAGAAAGGACTAGAAATAGATATACTTGATGTGACAAGGCCAAGGGACAAAGACAACAGAAAGGAACCAGAGAACGGCTCTAGGAGACCTCTGTGCCAGACCCTAGATTGTTGAGGACTTCCATCTGCGCCGTCTTGCTTAGAGCCACCTGGCTCCCATGTCAATATCCAAGCTCAGCACAGGGTCTGGTGAATTTTCCACCACGTCTCCCTAGAAGAACTACCCACAAAAGCTCCTCTCTGCTTTAGGAGGCAAGAACAAGTCGTGCATTTACCCACTGCCTCTAGTCTTCTTACTCTGAGTCGCCATGCCAACACACAGTCATAATTACCAAGGAACTCGTCAATAGTGGCAGCATTGACAAAGACACTATATCAGGGCCTGTGAGCTAAGCAAGGTCAGGCTCCTCACAGCCCCCCAGCTTCCTGCCCACTTCCTTTATTCCATCAGCTCCATCTCTTTCCCTTCATTCTTTCTCTCCCACCCAGATGGTCTCTGATTTTATTTTCTCTGCAGAGAAAGGAACTACAGCTCAGTGTATAAAACACTTTTTATAGCAATTAGAAGACAGGTTCCCTTTGAGTCCTGATTTTTAACTTGTGGGAAAAAGTCATTTTAACATCCAGGCTTCAGGGTTTTATGCTGTGAATGGGGAGAACATTTTTGGACACTGCCTATTCAGCAAGGGGGTGCCTGCATTTAATTTGCCTCCTAAATTCAGAGGCTGATTAAGTGTCATCTAGTCATCTCCAAAATGGTCTTTATGATCGACAACAGAGGTATCAGAAGCTCAAGGAAACAAAAGAAGGTTCAGATCAGAAAGTGAGTGAGTTCTAATGCCTGGGAACAGCAGGGTTTGCCCCCACCATCACCACCAAGGAAGGGTGAAAATCTCAGAAAAGGAGCTAGGAGCAAATGAATGGTGGCCTCTATCAGACTATGAAAAGATGAGTGGAATGGATGAGAACTATCAGGCTAAATGACAAGCATCCTGAGGCCCCCAGTGAGAAACAGGACATGCACCCATTTAAAATGAGAGGTCAGAAAAAGAAGGCAGACAGCCATCACTGGAGCCCTACACAAGAGCGCCCCAATTTCAGAACACCCAGTGCACCAACATCTGAACTTACAAAGGAGATAAATTGGAGGCTGATGATTAGCATCACAAAATGATTATTCCCTTTGTAAAAGGCTTCACTGCAGGACTGCTTTAAATAGTGCATTTAAACCATGATCTGATTTGCTAAATTCGATTTATACACATCTACTGCCTAAGCTGGCGTGCGGCTGTATTTACATGTCTTCCCTTGGCATAGAGGAGGGGAGAAGCCAGCCATTATTTGGGGCCTTTAATCCTTGTAGACAGTAACTAATCTGGGGAGCTGAACCCTGTTTTCTTCTGCAGCTGGGGCTTTAGCTGCAGACTGGCCCCAGTTCTGCTACTTTGCCGATGACCCTGCTCAAAGACAAAATAGGATTGATTGGGACCAGATCTGTTGGAGTTTTCTGGAAATAGGGGCTCCCTACCAAGAGGCACATCCTTCCCCACATTCATGGGTGACACTTCTTTGGTACAGATTTTCAGGGAATTTGGTCTGTAACAAGGCCACTGAACTATTTTGTACCTACAGTTGTCAGGGCAAGGATTCAAAGTCTACATTTTGGGGGCCACTGAAATTTACTAAGACCAAAAAAATAGGTCTGCAAGGTCTCATAGCACAATGGGGAAAAGTTCTTTGGTTTACCTAAAGGGGTTTGTAGGTCTTATTGACAACATTGTCCCCTGAAAGATAAATGACCCTTGGAGAGATCCTGTGAGATCCAGTACTATGCGACAGGGCAGTTAGGAATCAGACCCCATCCTAAAAGAGAAATCTACTCCTCAGCTCATACCATTTGCTGAGAGAAAGAGTTATTAATAGGTTCAGGAGCTCAACCCTGAAAACACACACCCTCCACCTCCCACCCCTCACCCCTGAAGAGCTGAAGTCAAGGCCTCACCTCCACCTTCATCTCAGTACCATAAGTTTAATTTTAGATCTCACCAATTATTTACAGATACCCATAATAACAAATCTAGCTCAGCACTGGGAACCATGGGAAAGAGACAGCACCCAATTCTAAGGAATTTATAGTGGAGATGAGAGGTCATTAGGCCACAATTAAATTATCTCCTTTTTGAGAAGCCCACTAAAGCCTGGCAGCAAGACAATGGGGACTGGACTGGAGGTCAGGATTCCTGGTCCCAGTCCTTGCTCTACTAACTTAATGACCTTGAAGAAAATCACTACAGCCCTTTGGGTTCAGTTCCCCATCTGTGATATGTGCAAGAAACCTACATATTCACCAAGTTTATATGTAATTTTTCAGTGCTAGGTATTCAACCACTAGTACTAGGCAAGAGCTCTACCACTGAGCTACGTCTCCAGGCCATAAAGCTTTAACTTTTATATAAATCATATGCCAGAAAAAATGTTTATCTCTGTCAAAACCTGGCGAGCTTCCCTTTTGAGCAAGGTTATAAAGCCATCACGACTTCTTTGTCTTGGCTGCCGGGGAGCTCAACAGTCAATCATAAATTCTATTTTAGGCCAGGACTTCAGGGTAGAGATTTGGGAATGACAAAAGATCCCTCAAATGTGAGGCAGGAATGAGTAGCAAGGGAACTTGGGTTCAGGAAAGGCTTGGCGCATGTTTGAAAGAGACCAGATGAAATAAATCTTTATGTTCACATTTATGTGTGTGCACTTGAAGAGAGTAAAGTTAAGAGCCAAGGTTTCAGGCTAACAGCCCTCAGTCTACCCTTCTACCTGTGGCAAAAGTCACCAAAAGAAAATCATTTAGGGAGGACCAAATTCATGTGAAGTGCTTAGGCCTGGCACAAGGCAAAATTCAAGGAACACAAAGTGAAAACTGAAGTTTCTTGGTGACCCTGTATTCAAGGGCACATGTGCTGGACCTGTTTAAGCGTATCCATCCGTGGTTCTAGGAGGGCAGCTAGAGCAGTGATTGCGCTTACTCACCCACATAGAAGAGGCACAGGTGGCAGAAAACCAGTTCTGACTCGGGTTAAGGCCTGGCTCTCCAGCCCACAGAGGCTCTTCCGTGGCTCCTGCCCTGCCACCTTCATCTTCAGCCTGACTCACAGCCCAGCCTGGATGGTGAGAATCGAATCTCTGGGTCAGTCCGCGGCCCCAAGCACACCCTTACAGCCCCTCACTCTGCGTCAGTCGAGGGGGGCCCTAGGCTCTCCTATTATCCTCGGGATGACACCAAGGCCCATCTCAGCTTCAAGAAAATGCGGATTCTATTCACACATCTAACATTGCTTGGAAATAACTCTCCAAGGGCTGGCGGCTCCAAACTAAAAACCAGTCATTGTTCTTTGGCTGGGCCTGTGCCTCTGCCAGGTGGCAAAGAAGCGGTCGGCTCTAGCCTTCTAGGCTGCTTCCTCCTCAGCACTGCGGCCTCGGGAACAGGGGCAGTAGGTCTGTTCGGCCTTGACTGTCGACGCCTCGGAGGTGACGAATACCTGTAGAGTCCGCCCCGGCAGCGGCCTCAGGGACGCCACCGGGTCAGGCCGGCTGACGGCGCGCGCCGCTCCCGTGGGCCGTGCGGTCCCGCAGGCGTGAGGGGACTCGGCAGCCCCGGCGGCGCCGCGACCTACCTCATGCCCACGCAGCCATCTTGCAGCCTCTGGTTCGCTCTCAAAATGGCCTCCTGGAGCCGCGGCGCAGGGCGAGGGGACGCGGCCGGCCTCACGCGCTCCTCTCAGCAGGGTCGGCCCGCCAGCCCCGGGAATTCAGGGCGCAGGCAGGACGCGGTGGCCTCGTCGCCGGACTTCAGAACTGTCTTCGGGCTCTTCCGTAGGCCTCGCAACAGGCGAGCACGAGGTGTGAGCGCCGACCCGCCATTCCCGGCTTCCGGGCGCCGCTGCCCCGCACCCCCGCTGGCGCAGCCCCGAGTGAGGCCTCCAGGACCAGTCCCGAGCCCGCTGTGCGCCGCTGGCCCCAGGCAGGTGGGAAGCCGCCGCACCTTTACCGCGCCGAGGCTCCTGCGGGACTTCGTCGGGAAGAGCCAGAGGCCCGGAAGCCACTGGGAGGCCCGAGGTACCTCTGCGGTTGAGCGCGCGACACCCACCCTGCTGTTATTTAGGCCCTCTCACAATTGGGGATGAGGGGATGACTTTGGATCGTGGCCTGGGGAGGAGTGCCTTTCAAATGACCAGGCAAAGAACAGTCACCTAACCAGCTTGATCTTTGAATCCTCCTACGTCCCAAGTAGCCCGCCGGCCCTCTGAGGTCCTGCGAAGCGGAATGGGGTCTCCGGCAGCCAGGTCCTCCTCCCCGACCCTGGCTGTTGGCACTCACCTCTCCCGTGGCTCTTTCCGAGCAGGTGCAGGCAGCAATTTCCAGCCAGGGAAGGGAGCGCAAGCGGAAACCAGGAGTCCGGAGCACCTGCAGGAGAGCACTGTGATATAGAGCAGAGACATCAGGTGCCCCCCACCAACCCCTAAGGCTCGCGGTTACGTGGCATTGACGTGGAAGTGGGGACACAAAAGTCCTCCAGGTCACGACCACATCCTGGGGAAAATGCAGACTGCTCTTTAAGCCACAGCAACACCCGTCCAGGATGTCCAGGATCCGGGTTCGGGAGACACCAGGTAGGTGCCTGGAGCCTTCATGGGTGCGGCTGGGGGCAGAGGTGTCTCGCTGGGAATGCAGGCACAAGAGGCAGGACACCTGGATGCGCATCGCAGAAAGCCTGCCTTCAACCATACCCAGACGCAGCCCTGACTTTCTACAAGGGTACCACTAGTGAGTGAGTCGTGCCCTGACACTTGGACTCCAAGTTGTTTTCCGAAAGGGCCGTTCCATACAAAGAGCTAACACGAACCTCCCGGCAGTGCGGCCTTGGCTTCTAGCCCTAGCTTTCCTTACTAGGCACGCCAATGCTGCTGATCTGCTTACTTCAAAAAAAAAAGGGTACACTTCTGTGTACCCTTAGCCACCCAGCCAAGCTTAGAATTTATGCCTGTCTCGCTCTCTCTTTCTGATCTCCCATACACTAGGGATTCTCCAAGGTCCTGATTTTCTGTTTGTACTATGGCATTAGCTGGGGGAGGTAGGTAGCACCGTGGGGCCTTTAGTGACACTTTGGACATCTATTGGGACTTTCATTAAGCCTTCACCAGGTGGAGTTTTGAACTTCAGACCCAGATATGCATGCACCCCCTGCCATTTGAGCTACTTTTTGACTACTACCTATTGCGTTCCAGGCATTTCATTTGTGTTTTACTTAATTCTAACATGACCCCTGGAGATACAGGTCCTGTTGTCCCTATTTCACTCAGAGTGGTGAATGTGACACTTGAGCTGGAAGGGACAAAGCCTGGAAAGGACAAAGCCTATGAAAGACTCCTTCCTCACAAGTGGGTGCAGTCCCTTCTCCCACGTGCCCAATCTTTCTAAAATTTGTAATGTGCATTTTTTTAACCTGGTGGATGCTCCTGAGTCTTCCACCCTAGTGCTTCAAAGCAGGACTTATCACCAGGAACAGAAAAGCCAGTCCAGCAAGCCAATCCTACCCTTCTGCATAACCTACTGCAGCCTTTCCCAGCTCCACTCTTCTTTTATAGGGCCAAAACTTTGAGGGAACCCAGAGAAGCCCCTCACTGGCCAGTAATCCACCCAGTCTATACTGTTATTATCAGGAAAATTCTAGTAAGAGAGAATGAGATACATTGGCATAAGGGCTTGATATTCTTGCACACAACCCAAGTGAACCTGAGGGGATTTGGAAACTAAAAAGAACATCCGTGGAACCGCCCTTCTCTACTTGCCAGCATTTTCAAGCAAGCAGCTCTCCCAAGCTCCGTTCTGAGATGCTTTTTCTTTAAATGATGTGATTGTGACGTTAATGCCCCCCCCCAGTGAAACCTTTCATAAGAGGGTGGTATAAGAGACCAAAAAAAAAAATTTATCTGTTGGACCTGGAATGCAACAAATAGAAAGGGGGGGGGCTTTTTCAGATGAGAGTAAAGGCCATATGGCCCTCACCTGAGGCTTCCTGGACAGCAAAGATGGCAGCTATAGGGTGAGAGATGAGAGGGTATGGCCAGACGAGACTGGAGAAACATCAAGAATAGGAGTAAGAACAAGGACATGGAACTGAAGCCGCATTCTCCAGAAGGAAGAAGTCTTACTGAACAATCCCAGATGGATGGGGTAATACCAGCCTAGCCTGGAGGGTGGCAATGGTACCTAAACTTCATCTAACTTGCAATCCAATTCTATCTCACCAAAAGGGAGAAAAATCAGAGAAATGTCACCCTGTACATTTCTACTACATAAAGAACAGGGATTTGACCTAAGTCCGAAGAAAGCAGTTCTGCTCACAGTACCTCTAATTCATAGGAGGAACAGAATCTAGGTTGCAAGCTGGGGTGGGGGCAGAGAGGCTGACCAGTGAAGGGGCTCTAGTGCATGCACAGATGGAAGCTGAAAAGAAGTTCTAATTAGCACAAAGCCAGCACCTTCCATTAATAGCTCACCACCAGCTCCAGGATGCCGCTGAAGGCAGTCAAGTTGGAATGTGTGAGGCTCACCTGTCCCCAGCTCATTAACAGACCTAGGGTGAGAACAGGGCTCTCCTGAGGGAGGACCAGCCCAAACCAACTTCCCACCCCCAATCTAATTACAGGTTTGACTTCTGGGCCCGTTTTAGGGAAGAGTGTTTAACCTAAGCCCAATGTTCCTGGACACAGCTCAGCCAGGCCTCTAAGGCCAGTGTCCTCCCTCCAGACTTGAAATAAATTCTGTCTTTAAAAGTGTTGGCATACATTCTATTTCCATGAAACCCCAGATAGTAAAACTGACAATAAGACCCCTAAAAGCTGGGAGAAGGGGAGTGTTGTCAGTGTGTGGGGCAGCCAGACTGGAAAGAAGCAGGATATAAGTTTATAGAGGAGGGATGTACTACCTTGGGAATAAATGTGTTTGTCAGAACCATAGAATTGTACACCTATGATCTTCTAGATGATTATTATGCCTCTAGGATATATATATAGATATATATATAGATATATATAGATATATATATATATCTCTCTCTCTATATATATATAATCACACATGTACATCCAAAGGTCTTGGCCTCGGACTGATCTCTCCAGAGTCTGTGATCTGGTTGATGTGAAGGTTCACACCCTTTTCAAGGGTCACAGTGGAGAAAGGGGCCAAAGCAGATGGGGAAACTGGGCTGTGCACATCTCAAAAACACGCAGCCTTGGCTGGCCTTGGCTGGCCAAGTGGGGAGGAGGAATGTCTGAATTGAATCAATTAGCTGCAGAAAACTTCAGAAAAGAAGTAAGGCCCTTCATAAAAACAAAGCCCACTCCTTAATCCCCAAAGGCAATCCTCTGCCCCATTCCCATGGCCATTCCTCAGTAAACAAAGAAATCCCTCCTTCCACATCCACACCTCAATATTCATTATGAGCCGAAGTCTGAGGCTGCATTCCAGCCTCCCAGAGTGCCCTAATGACTGGAAACCCAATGCAGATGACTGAGGGGTTTTCCCCTCTCTCTCCTCTCTCCATAGCTCTGCCCTTCCCACGGCAGTCTGTGCTTTCTTTCCTCCTCCTCTCTCTTTCTTCTTTTCTTCAAATTAGTGAATAAGCAAACCCCTAGCAAGCAAATCAAAGCAAAGACATCACTAACTCTACTTTGTTCATTTATTTTGACAAGTGCAGTTTAATTTTAATTATTTATGATAATACTTCATAGTAGACGAGTAAATGTGCTGGGGTATATTTGGTAACATTAATGAAGTCTGCCTAATAGGGACCTTCACTCCAGCATCCCGCCTGGAGAGCTGCCTGCTGGAGAAGCCGGGTGAGACCACTGGTCTGTGGTAGGGTTTGCAATTTTTTTGTGGGTGTGGGGAGGGGGAACTTAATGGGTTTGAGGATTAGCCAAGGGAAAATTAACCCAATTCTAGAGAAGAAGCAAAAGCCCATAATCGTGTGTCGATGTGGATTGTGTGTATTTAAACATCAAGAACGTACACTTGGTGATAAGGAGGCCTAGGCATGCACACATGCCACATGCATATTTACACATGAATCTCCAATGTGCAAATCATCAGAGGCCCAAAGAAATTAGGCACTAGGCAATTAAAAATTGAAATAAAAATAGAAAATAGGATACACAGAGTTCTCTATCTCTTCAGAATACCTTTCTCCCACTTATCATATGCTTCAAGTGGACAAACATGGGAAGATAATTTTTTAAAAGGTAGGCAGCTTCTCTGGCTGGTGATTATATAGGAATGTCCTTTTGAACACACAATGGACTATGATACAGAAGTCTCTGTTGATGTAATGTTACTTTAGGGCTGGATGAGGGATATAGCCCAGAAGTAGAGCACTTGCCTAGCATTCAGCAGGCCCTAGGTTCCATTATCCACACTACAAAAACCAATAGGACTGACTTTTATAGCCTCCTCTATGACTGTTAATGTAAGTGTACGAACACACACATACACACACACACACACACACACATGAATGTCCAAGCAGATAATCTGGAACATCTTGAGATACATGCTGTAAGAATTTGCTGTAAAAATTTCTACAGTAATAATTTCTACAGTATTATTTAAAGCAAATACGATTACTGCTTGATTTTTGAGACTCTAAAGAAACCTTTGGATTTTTTTTAAGTACTGAGGACTTCCTGTTTCTTATTTCTGAATTATGTGCTGGTACACAGGTAACTTACAGACATTTCAAGAGTTAGGTAGGCTTTCCTGAAATCTCCCAGGACAGGACAAAACCTGGGCTTGGTCTAGCTCCTGGGGCAAGAACCATTAACTTGCCCTTTTTTAGCTTCCTTTCTGAATGATTCCAGCAGAGGTAGTGGAACTTCTTCACAAGAAGCACCAAAGTTAAGAGGTGGCGATTCCTTTGTAGCATCATGTGTTCAGGGTAACTGTCTCCAGAACCTATCTACTTCTAAACACAGACTATCCTGGGGTACCTACCTCACAACCCCCTACTCTCCAAGCAGAGGGGTGTTTTGGACAGTATACCAGTGCCAAAACAAGGCACCTGGCTCCCAGCTTTCTTTCCTGGCCCAAACTCTTCCAACCCTTCTCCTTAAAGCAGTGACCTGCCTCTGGCGTGGGAAAGGCTGTTTGGAGCTTTTCACAAATCCAGTATCCCCTTGAACCAAAACCAATTAGCCTGGCCCAAGGTCCTGTCATTGAGGCCCTGGCCCTCTTTTGAAACCCCTGCGGCTCAATTGCGGTGAGGGGCTGGCCAGTGAATGCAGGGACCACTTAAAGTGGTGCTTAAGCCGGACTGGGCTGGAAGGAAGGAGCCAGCCCTATAGGAGCTGTGGCCGCCCATTCTCAGAGCCACTGACCAAGGTTTTGTTCCAGTCATAGCCCCCGCTCTACTTTTAACAACCCTTCCCGTCTCTCTGATTCCCAGCTGTCTGGTGGAAAAATGAAAAGCTGGCTTTATGAAGCTGTGAGATACCCAAACTTGGCTGCCCTTGATTAAGGGCATCTCAGCTTTTGCGTTTTGCCCACACAAGTCTTGCCCTTGAATGCTTTAACAAGGGTAGAGCACCCACTTGCTGCATTCCATGGATGCACCTGAACAACAGTCCGTCTTCTGGATGAGAAAACTGACTTGCCTGAAATCATGGGACCTGACCTTAAAGTAGTTTGGGAGAAGCCACTGGGGGCACTCCTGAACACTCAACACAAAGTGTTAGAGAGAGAGAGAGAGAGAGAGAGAGAGAGAGAGAGAGAGAGAGAGAGAAACAGAAAGATTCTTTGCCCAAGATAAGAAAGATCAAAGGGAGCTCATCCTCAGTAGATATAAAACTGATTTTTAAAAAATAAAAATAAAAGAATTTTAGAAGCACAGAGACAAGTCCAGATGTCTACCAAGGTGGGCCCACACCAGCCATTCTCTCCCGACCTTGCTTAACTGACCCTAGACAGAATGGAGTGCGTGTGGAATAAGGTGCCACAGCTTTCTTTCAGTCCCCTGCCTCGCTCTTGTCCTCAGTTTCCTTTCACACCCTTCCAGGTGTACTGAAGACTCACCGTGGGTGATGGGTAGCACTGCTAGGGGTCCCTGGCCGTCGCCATGGTGACCCGCATCCCCCTAGGCCAGAGCTGATTGGTCACTCTATCCAGGGTGGAGGAAGGTAGGGTGGACTGGAGTCGGGGTGCAATGGGGGGCGGGGACATCCCATCCCACACGCGCGCGCGGGGAAGCCAAGGGGGAAAGGAAGGCAATTAAAATGGCGCCGCGGCCTCCAAAGGGCTGATGCTCTGGGTGCGCACACCCAGGTGGGAGGAAGCCGGGCGGTTCTCGGGCGGCGCCACCTCGCCTGGGCCCCGGAGGGCGCGTCAGTCCCATCAGGGCTGCCCCGAGGCTCACGGCTGAGCGCTTCCCGCCTGGCCCCGCTGGCCCCACGGCACGCTCGGGCCGGGCGAGCGCCGCGCGGCGGATTAGCCGGGAGCCTGCGGACCCCAGGGCGCAGGCCGGCGCGTTTGGGGGCGAAGGCGGGGCGGGCGGCGGCCGCGCCTCTAATCCCGGCGCTGCGTGTGGGAGCGGCCGGATCAGGGAATTAGCGCTGTAACTTCGGATTAGTAACGCTCGCTAAATGAGCGCCTAATTCCGACCCTTCATGCTTTTCAGCGTCGCGCTGGGTCCTGGGAGGCCTCCAGGCCTGGCTCCCTTCGTACTCGGCTCCCATTTCCCCGGAGGTCGGACTGCAGCCGAGAACTCCCCAAACAGTCTAGAGCAGGCCTCTTTTTCCGCGATGCCTGCTGATGCCAGTTTTTCATTGGCTGGGCAGAGGGCCATATGGTTTAGCGTTGAAATTTCGTGGACCAGGGAGAAAGAAACCCTCGAAACCTCGTCGTCAGCAAGGGCTGCCCGGATGCCTGCCCTGCCAGTCCTTTCCAGGGCGACTTTCAGCGGGTCACAGGGTCGGTTCAAGCTCGATATTACTAGTTATAAAATGAAAGGGGTCAAATGATTTTTGAAATCTCAATCAATTCTACCTTTCTGCTGCGTTTTCAGAACTCACATGCTTTTTCTGATAGAAAGACACTAGTGCAAGCTACAAGTAAGAGTGTAATCCAAATTTGGGCAGTGCCAGGCCAGGGGAAGCTTGAGGGAGGCTTGGGGAATAGAGGGGAGGAAAGGCCCTGCTGGCTCCTCCAGGTCTAGGCTAGCTAGAGAGGTTGATAAAGAACACAATTTTGAGCTTGTGCCTTGGGCGCTAGGGAGATTTGAACATTTTTCTATTAGGGACAGGCTTTCAGATCCTAGCTGAAATTGATGGGTTGGCCCTCTTGAAAGCTTTTTCTGGTGGTTGTAGGGTAGGCTCTGGGAGTGAACTGGGATTAGTGTGCCCATTCCACTACTACTGCCTGCCCTGCCCCCCCCCATCCTTTTCCTAAAACTTCAGGAAGATTTGCTGCAGATTTTCTTAAAATACAGTAAAAGTATCGCACTCTCCCAGGCTCAGATTCTTCCATCATCCAACTCCTAAGGGAGATTCAGGCCTGCCCAGACAAGAGAACCTGGCGTTTTAAAAGCAACACACATTTGGACTGTGCAGACAGCTGTGAGGCTACAAAGCCACCCTGGCTTCTGAAGGACTGGTTCCTATAAAATAGCAGAGAGGTAGAGATGGTAGGAGAGGATGATCTACACCCCAGGGTTCAGGGTCCACCCCACTGCAGCCAGGCTGTGAGCCTCAGAAGCAGTGGGGTGCTGGGCAAGCAGGCTGAGTGCTGCTCTGATTTCCTCCGAAATGAGGTCACCACCAGCACACAGGCTCCCAGGTGCAAAGGGAAGGGAAAGCAGGCCCAGGAGATGCTGACGTGGCCTCCTGGGTCCCAAAACATGTTAGTGATCCTTCACCAGCTAAGGAAAGGACACTGACCTTTCAAAATTGGAGGGAGTCACAACAGGACCACAAAAACCTTTCATCCAATGATTATCTCTGAGAAGGAGGCAATGGGACAGTTGCTTTCTTGACTTTCCCTGCCTACTCTTGTTATGCTTTTAATTTTATCAATAATTAAAATTCAAAAGGCAATATAGTGAAAAGTTTCCTTTCACCATCGACTTCAGCCACACACTCACCCCTCCCCAGACTCAACGGATGAGTTTCCCTTTTGTTTGCCTTTTACACATGTATCCTTTCTTTTTCCAAAAGAAATCTGTTAAGATGGAAAATATTTCTGTTATTACAAGGGGACAGGGTAGGTTCTGGGTAGAGGTTGGTTAAAGACCAATCTTATAAATAACTGAGGCAGAGGCTCTTGGGATTAAATTGGGTCAAGCTGGAAGTAAGATGACCTAGGTAGGCTCCACCTCTGCATTTCTAAGCTGTGTGATCCTGGAGAAGTCACTTCCCATCTCCAGATCTCCTTCCTTATTTGGAAAAAGGAAAAGAACTGGGGTCAAGTCTGGGTGGTGGCTCTAATTCTTTCCAGCCAGTCCCTGTCACAGAGTGCATACACTTATACCCCAGAAAGCACCCAAGCCTTCAGGCAGTGTGAAATGACTTTGGGTCCTTTCTTCCCCAAAGCCTGACAAAGTCCATAACTGGGTATACAGCCACCATGGGGGAGCTCATGTTGCAGAACCCCAAACTTCAGAACAACGAAAGAGAGTGGCTGTAGGAGAGAATGACCTGAAGGTTGATGAAACCTTAAAAGGTACCCTTGCACTGTGTGAGGCCAGGATTCAGATGCATTGAGCTGTGACACGCCCCACTCCCTGTGCCCAGCTAAGAGGGACCTGGAGCCTGAGTGGCCGGTGTGCATTGGGTTGCCATGGGAACGGAATTCAGATTTTCCCCCAATTGCTTTTTTATTTGCTAGACATTGTAATACATCTTATGTTGCCACTTCTTGGAGGGGGGGGGGCGGGGGAAGAGGAAGCTCGGGAGAGAACCTGGCTGCCCTTTAACCACTTGAGGAAGTTGGGGAGGCGCCGGCTAGAGCCTTCCGACTTGGGGCTGACCTAGAGGTAGCCAGGGACTGAGCTAGGTCCCTCCCGCCCAACCCGCCAGCGCTTGGTTTGTATGCAGGGCAGGGTCGGTCGGTCGGGGCGGGAGGCCCCCTCCTCGGCCCCTCGCCATTGAACACACTCCCCGCCAGTTCTGCTCCGCTTCACGCTGCACACAGACCCCCCAACTGCACACAAAGGCAGCTGCCAGAGCCGGTGAAAAGTGATCAAATTATCAAGAACTTGACCTCACCGAGGGGCGAAGCTCTAGCAACCCCCCAGTCGTATGCTAATGGCGCTCAGGGGCTGACTCGTCGAATAATTCGATAAAGGCCGCATTGTTAGCGGCAGAGCAGCCCCCTATCTACCCTTTACACACTCTCTCTCTCTCTCTCTCTCTCTCTCTCTCTCTCTCTCTCTCTCTCGCCATTTGCATCCCAAAATCCCGGTCCACGGCTTAGGGCGAGGATTGTTCCAGCCTGATTTATGGGGTGGAGGCAAAGGCTGGCGCCTTCCCTTCCAACGACCCCTCTGCAACCCCAGCCCGCTCCCTGCCCATAGCCGGTAGCACTTTGGGGTTCCAGTTCTGGCGCCAGGGAGATGATGATGGGTGCAGGCAGGGAAAGAGAAGTGGGGGCGGGGAGCAAGTTCCTCGGGGCATGGCAAGAGTCCCCGGGAAAGTGGAGGTCGGATACCTGGTCCGGACGCGGTCGTTCGGTCGGGCTGAAGTTCCTCTGGAGGGCGTGGGCTCCTCTGGGCTCCTCTGGGCAACTCCGGCTCCTGCGGCCAGGGCGGCCGAGCGGGCGATCTCACGCAGAAGTTGTGAGAGTCATTTCTACTTTCGGTTATCTAGCTTTATGACGGCTCTGTGGCACTCATACAGCTAGATAACCAAAGAGAGAAACGGGCCTCCCTTTGCCACCGCCGCTGCCGCGCTGTGGGCCCCACGTGCCATGCCGGCCGGGCGCGGGGCCCTGAGCGGTGCAGCTCCTGCAGCCCCGGGCGCACGCGGAGAGCCACAGGGGACCGACAGACACACAGACAGACGGACTCCCGCAACCCAGGCCGGCAACCCTCATCCAGCTCCCTTCCTCCCTCGCCCTCGCGGGCTGCTCTTCCCCAGCTCCGGGTCCGGTGCTCACGCCGGCCCCGGCGGCCCGCTCCGACGGCGTCCCGGGGCGTACTAAGGGCACCTGCGCGCTGCGCTTCAGCAGCCTCGGGCGCCCCGGCCGCCCCCAGCGCACTGGACCGCCAGCCCTCCTCTTGCAGGCTAATCGCCCCGCGGGGAAGTGACGTCAGTCAGAGAATTGACCAATCACAAGCTTCCATTCAAATCCCAGCCCCCTTCCCGCGCTCGGCACCACCCTGCCTTACAATGGCCTCGGCGTTCATGGCTTCCGCGCCGCGAGGACAGGGGAGCGCCCCTTTGGCTATCTGAAGCGTTAGGCCTGCGTCCCTGGAAGCACACCGTCTGGCCTTTCTCCCAAAGCCCCCTGACTTTCCCCTAGGCCTAGGGTGCCCTGCAGCCCGTACGGGCAATCAGAGTTAGGGAGTTCGAGCGAAGAGGTTTGAGGTCGTGGTCTCATCAGGGCAACCAAGTGCGCACTTGAAAGACTATGAACCGGTCTCTTCATCTTTATAACGTCTCTCTTCCTCTCCCCCTGCCCCGCACTGTGCAACCCACGTGGTGGAGACGAAGATAAGGAAGATTTCAGTGTCCTCCAGTGTGTGGACCAGTGTCCCACACACAGCGCCAGATTTACAGGGATTTCTGAGGCACACTATATACAGACAACCAGGCCCTAAGCCCTCAGTACCAGGGCGCCGATCCCTTCTTTTCGGCTATTACTAAATGCGGTCAAAGATGTGCAATTAATTGTGTCCAGGAGCCTTGAAGATGTCCAAGGCCAGAATTGGGCCTCGGTTCATCTTCCACTGAAAATGCACGCTTCTGCCAACCTCCTCCTGCTCTGGGTACATAACTGACCCACTCAGTCCAAGTGGCTGCAACGGCGAAAACGGATCGACACATTGGATTCCCCAGAGTCACCCTAGAATTGGGCCTGACCCCTGAACTGCAACCTCCCAAATTTGAGTGTCCGGTGGGCGCCCACGCTTGCTCATCTCTCTCCACTCCCTTCTTCCAGATTGCTGTGACTACCCTCCCACTTTGGGCCCTTTGGTTCACCTCTGCCACCCACCCCTGGAAAAATTCGATACATTTGTTCCCAGACACCCTCAGAAAGATCTTAAATCTGAGAGCTAGGGAGAGATTCAGCAAAGGAAACCGCTGGTGTGTTCCAGGATTCCATCAGTGATTATGCGGGAGTCGCAGACACTCCTGTTAGGAATTCCCAGGTCCACCACAGGCTCGAGTGGAGGTACTCATTTGGGTCTATTTTAATGGAACTGGGCCACTCTCTACACAAAGCCCTTCAGGGTGGATTCAAAAGAATAGGCCAAAAGGGATTTCATTATTTTTCTAAATGTGTAATTCTCTAATATTCTTCCTAAAAATGACACGTTGTGGATTTTGTCAAGTTCCATACTTTGACAACATCTGCCCTATTTGAGTCCTGACACAAAGTCCAAGATGGGCTGCATTCCTCTATATTCCCATCAGCTCTGACCAGTCCAGCCTGGCACTTTACATCCTTCCCTCCAAAGTCCATTTCACAGACACATCCTTCTCTCCAAAAGGCCAACAAGGACCAGAAAGAGCTGAAACAGTAGAGAGATAGAGGCCAACCTGCTGACTGGAAGACCACAAGGCTCAGGAAGGACATTCAAATTTGGGCCTGAGATGGTTAATTCTAAAGAATTTCCACAATTGGGAGACACCTCTTTTTTCCCCCTCCTCCTACATCTCCAGGAATCCACACCCTCTTCCCTTTAGCTTGGTGTGGGCGGCCTCCTGAGCCCTAGCCTTCCTGGGCCACCCCGAGCTGAGCTGGGAAGGGTGGAACTGCAGAGGCGGGGAGAGGTTCAAAAGCTCCATTTACCTGCATGAGAGGGGGAAAAAAGAGAAGGAGTGGGAGTGAGGGGAAAGAGAGATGAGGAAGGAGCCCCCTCGGAGTGTAGTTTAAGCAGGATGCTGCACAAAATGGCTCCTGTGCGAGGTTCACGGCAACAGCATGCTGGAGCCCGGCCTTCGAGCTTAGGGCTGATTTGGGCTCTGGGAGAGAGATTCAAAGCTCTATTTGCATTCAGTTCAAATGTGGGAGGTTACAGCCCCCAAAGTCACATTTCTGTTATCTTTTTAAGAAACCAAGCCCCTTGATGGAGCAAGCGAGGCCTGCCAGGGAAAGGTTCCCACACCGTGCTGGAGTAAGACCTGCCCTGGAATGAGGACTTCTCCAGTCTCACCCCAGAGCAAACCAGGCATCTTGGGCTCACTCTCAAGAAGGAGGTCACAGTGAAAGTGGGCCTTGAAGTCATCACTTGCCTGGAATTTGGAGGCTGTTCTGATAGAGCAGGGCAGCAGGTAGTCCCCTTGGGCTGGTGGCTAACAGCCACACCCGGGCACAGCCTGGGTTGCCTCAAAACCCAGCAGGGAAACCTTGTGTGGGCAGAGCCCACTGAAGGAGTATGTCACCAACCTTGGCCCTGATTGTCTCCGAATCTGTCCTGTTTCCCACACCAACCTCTTCCCTCTGGCCTGCCATCCCTGGCTTAGTCCCTGAGTCGGAGAACAGACACAGGATCTAGATGGCTCTAGGGTGGCTCAGTCAGAGAATTGGCAGCTGCCGATGGGCCCTGGCCATGGTGCTGAGCGCCGCCCACCCGGCTTCTTTCTCTGCAGCTCACTTGCTCAGAACTTCCTCTCTTTTAGATGTGGTCTCCAACCTAAGCTCAGAGGGTGCTTGAAGCTACTAAGAGAAGCAGACAGCCAGAGGAAGGACCCGGCACCTAGACACCATTACTGAAGGCTAGAGACTCCATTTTTCATCTTCAAACCTCCACGGAGGAACAAAAGTCCTTGACTATTAATTCTTATACCTGAATCTACAGAAAAGCTGGATCCTGTGGCAATCACACACGTGCCCTATACCCCTTTGACTCAGGAAAACCACTGTGCTTTCTCCCATATGCTGCCCACAAGGTTGCCCCATGACAGGTGACTGATACCTTACTTGTGCATGTATATCTCTATGCTGGGGCTCTTTGCACTCACTGGCAGGCATCCGCTGCATGAACTCTCAGCTTCCTTTGGCTCAAGTTCCTGTTTCCTATTGGTAGTTATTTAGCTCAAAGCAAAACACAGAAATGTGCCTTCCATTTCAGGATACAGCGAGCTAAGGGGTTAAGAGAAGGAAAGGAGGCAATTCACACCATAGCTCACAGCCTTGTGCAGACACCCTTATCCTGTGACCAGATTTGTCCAAATTCTGAGAGTAGAAGCCTGAGGCTAATGGAGCCCATCAGAGTCAGTCACTTGGACTGGAATGAGCATTCCTTTTGGTCCCCTCTGGGCTGTAATTAAGACACAGTATCTCCAGCCACAACCCAAGCTAACTCCAGTGCCCTTCCTCGTTGCTGCCCTTTCCTTTATGCCTTCATCAGGCCCAAGCTTTGATTAAGCTGGTCTTCCTATTGTCTGGAGGCTGGAAGCACTGCTTACCGGGAGATCCAGCTTTGAGCCAGCTCCTTGTATCCAGAGGATCCAAGAGGCCTCCATACCATTTCAGGTACGTGTGGCCAGTGGGCTGTAGTGCCTTCTCTAGCTTTCATTCCACCGTCTTTCCTCAGCAGCTGAGGTGTAGACAGGCAGGGTGTGGGTTCAACTGAACAAGACCCTTGAAATACCTTCTTCAAAAAAGCCTGGGCAAAGCAACACCTTTCCTTTAGGACCTCCAGTGTCTGGGTAGGCTAGCATTGCTACTGGAGGCTCCTTAAGTGCACCCCATCTCAGTACCCACTTAGCCTACCTCTGGCCTCTCTTGATTGAAAGCCAGACCCTCAAACTCCATCTTCTTTCCCATGGTTTAAGAATTCATCACCTCCCGAATATGAGGACTAAATAAAAGGTCTCCCCTTCAAGACTAGCACTGGGATCTCTCCCTCCCCTGCCACAAAGGCTCCAAATGGTGGATTTTGGGAATGCATGTCCTGTTCCATAAATCAGATTCAGAGCCTCTCTTTGCCTTGATCTTACCTCTTTCCTCTGCTAGGGCCAGCCTATACCACTTGGAGGCTTCTCCCACAGAAGCCTCTCAACACAGTCTCAGCCTCTGTGGCTCCCTCATTCTTCCCAGCCCAAAGGAGGCCAGGCTGGAGGAGACACCCACAGACATCCAAAAGGCCTGTCCCTTCAGCACAGCGAAGGGCTGGATAGAACGGATTTCCCAACTTTCCCATTTCAGAAGGGGAAAAAGATGTCATAAATCTTCTCTAGAGTGGGTGCTGTGTGTTGCATTTTTCTCAAAATATTTTTTCCAGGAAGTCACTTTCTAGGTTATTTATTTTTTTAATGGGGGAAGGGATAAGAGGGAAGAGGGGAGTTCCCAGTAGGAGTTCGGGAGAAAGACTCCTTGGAGCCTCTTTCAGAAACATTTTGTTTTCTCCCAAACCTGTCTGCAGTCCCACAACTTCCATCGGACCCCACACCTTTCTCCTTTCTGAACACATCGGGCGCTTCTTACTGCTCCAAGACCCTTGACCTTGATCTTGAGGATTTGCTGGCGGCGGAGTGGGGGTGAGCTCTCATCGAAAGCCAGAGCGTACCCCTCATTCCTCTGACAGTCAAGGAAAGCCCCGGAGCTGTGCGAGATGCCCAAGGGGGATCCGAAGGGATGCCCCAGGCCCCTTAACCTGTCCATCCCACTCTCGGACGATGCCGAGACCACCGCCCTGGAGCCCGAGCCCTCTCTCCTAGCCTGGCCGAGACGCAGCGGGCAGTGGCACTTACGGACCCGGAAGGGGGTCGGGGCCCCACGAAGCAGTGGCGGGGGTGGGGCGGTTGCGGTGACGGTGGCTCGGCTGCCCCGATCAGGCGAGTCCCCAGGCTCGGGCCCAGCTCCGGTCGCCCTCCAGACGCCCCGGCCCGCACGGTCGCGCGGCGGAGAGCTGCCGGAGGCAGGCACCACGGCGGTGGCGCGGGGGCTCCTGGCGGCGCGCCGCTTCCCCCGGCTCGGAGCGGCTCTCGGCGCCGCCTTCTCGGGCACGGCCCGCAGTGACGTCAGCGCGGCTCCCCCCGCCCCCGCTTCTGCTTCACCCCGATCAGTGCGGAATGAAGGGGTGGAGGCAGGCGGCCAGGGTGCTCAGTCGCGCGCCCCGGCCCTGCCTACCCGAACCCGGTTTGTCTCCACGCAGCCTCCCTGCAAACGCCCCGCACCGCCGAGCACCCAGAGCCACCAACGACCTGGGAGGTGGTGACGAGCCGAGGGCAGCTCCTGGCAGCTCCAGGCTCTGGGATCCCGGCCGTAGGGGAAGAATGGAGAGCTGCGGAGGGGCGTCTACACGCTGGCCCCAATGGGGGCATTTTATCTCTTTTGCTGAGGGTTGTCCACCACGGATTGGCCGGTCCCGAGGTCCCCGTGTATCTCGCAAGGGACCTTCTAGTTCTCAGTAATGTGTCTCATTCACAGCTGGGGTGGCGATCCAGGCTGGATCCTGCCGTCCCCTACCCTCTCCCCGCCCCGGGGCTAAGCACCTGCAAACTCTCCGGACAGCAGACGGGCTCGAGACGCTGTCCAAATGCTGAACCCGGCCTTTCGGAGCGGGCTCTTGAGTCTGGGCACACCACTTGGCATTGTCCGCTGGGCGGGTTAGGGGTTCTGGGACTCTGAGCGCAGAGCCCCTGGAAACTGTAGTGCTCCGGATGGGAAGTTATAAGGATGAGGGCAAGAGGTCAAGAGCAGGGAACACAGACCGGAGTGCCTGACCTGCGATCCACCTTCTTCCTATGGCTCGTTCAGGGTCCCTTCTGCCTGTGACGTTCCTCTCACCACCACAGCAGGGGAGGTCCCTCCGGCCGAACTTGTCAGCGCGTCTCACCATCCATCACGAGCCAGACGGACAGGCCAAGTTCATGTGCAACGCAGTTAACCCCTTGCAAACTGATCGCCTCCCAAAGGAGGGGGACCTTTGACAGGGAGTGCTCTCTTGGATTCCCGGGATACCACCTCTCTCGGAGGCTGTGCCTATCAGAGCTCCTTTCTTCTCTGTCTTCTCTCCTTTTTTTTTCCTGTTATTTTACTGTCTCTTTTGGTCTCCACAGTTTTTAGTTTCTTCCTTTTATAAATTAGTTTGATAGCTGCTTTTCTAGATGTCTTCCCTTCCCGTTTTGTGTGGTGTTCATTGTGGGAAAATTAGAAATATACCAGATAAAATAATAACTGGCCTTAATTTCTATACCTAGAGGCCTGACCCTAAAGGGGAAAAAAGAGAGGAGGAATATTCTCATTAGAAGAATCTAGATTGCTGATTGTGTGGAGCGGGGTCAAGAGCAGAAAGAGAAAGGGAGAGGGAGGAGAGGAAGGAAGGAGCCAGGGCAGACGAGGAGACTGAATGAATGAATGATGTATCGGACTTTCTCAGCTGGATGTGGACAGAAAAACAGAAACAAGCTTCTAGGAAAGGATCAGAAGAGACCTGTTCAGAGACCCGCTACAGGAGCGTGAGAGAGACCTAGAGACCTAGATACTGGGAAAGACTTGGGGTTGGACTTGGTATCAGTCTCTGGTGGGGAACCAAAGCAAGGCTCCGACATTTCCTCTCTCTCTCCAACCATCAGCTTTTGCTCTAACTTCTAAATTCCAAAAGAGGCTTGCCCTGACCTCTCCGGTCAGACCAACAAGAAGGCTTGATCTAGAGTAGGGGTGGAGGGTGCCCTCACCTGAGGCAAAGGCTCTCCCTTGTTTTGGAATCTCAGCACCCCCGGAAGAACTTTCTCAGCTTCTCCCCACAGTCTGGCAGACTGGGCCGCTCTTCCCCTCCCCCTCTTCCTATTGAATTCCTGGCGTCTGGTAGCTGGCGGCAACTAGGGCGACCTACCAACTTTTCCCCTGGGCATTTTCTCACCCTCTTCACCCCCCAGTGCTTTCTTTTCTTCCCCCGGCACTCCTTTTGAAAGGAGGCACCCAGGCCCCGAACGTGTTCTGCAGTTTAACTACTTCCAAATTCTTTGTTCGGGTCACCCCGGGACTCCATTGTCCGCTATTGAGAGCGCGGGCAGGCCGGCGGGTGCGCCTCTGCGCGCAGGCCTGAATCCATTAGGCCGCTCTTGCTCCGGGCCCCAGTGGCCCACTGACGCGTCCGCTACGCCCGGGCGCTGGCAGCTCCCTCCCGCCCCCTACGCTCCCCGCCCAGAGGCCGTCTATTTTGAAAGCAATAGAGTCATAGAACTTGGCAGGTCCCCTCTGGGGTTACTTGGGTCTCACCCTGGAGAGAGTGGGTGCATCTCAGTCTAGTATGACTCTAGTTCCATTCATCTCAGCCTGCTCACTCATCCAGGATCTAGCCCAAACATTTTTGCTTGCCGCTGGGTACTTGGTCAGGCCAGTTGGTTTTTGAGGGGACTGGATCTCAGGATTGGGATGGGGAGACTAGTCAGCTGCAGACCTCCTCGCCATCTCCAGTCTTCCAGCGGCACTCCTACAGAAGACGCTCCTCTTCTGGGCCTTCCTCAGGCCCCACACACTGGCTCCCAGCGTCTGTAAGCCTCTTCTAAACTGAAGGACTGGAAGGAGAGGTCCGGTCTCAGGAGGAATTATGGCAGAGCACCACTGTACTGTGTGCCCAAACTGCCTCGGTGTCACACACAGAGGCCTGTCTTTCCAGCGTGGCAACTTCCCTGGCTCACTGAGAGGGGGTCAAAGATTGTCCTCCAGTGCTTTCCCACATCCCCCGAGTGCTACCCTGGAAGGGCCTCACCCTTCCCTCAAGGACCAGGGAATCAGAGAGGTCTGAGTCATGAAGAGAGCTCAGCTTTGAGGTGGATGCGAAGGAATTCTGAGGCCTTGGGTCCTAGAAACACCTCAGTCAGGCAGGAAGCTGGACTGTTTGGGAGGAAGAAGAACTAAAAGAGACCAAGTGTTGGCCTTGAACCCACTGAACAATGTAAAGATTCAGAAGGACAGTGGCCTAGTAATGACCAAAAAGAGGCTGATCGCTATTAATGCACCATTTCGCTGGGCAAAGTCACCCAGCAAGCCTGACCTCTTGCTCTGGGATTGCCAGGTTACCAAGTCCAGGGTGAACCCTGATGCACAGCCCAGGATCACTCTAGCCTCTGATCTGCCTGTTTGTCTATTCCCAGGATTAGCCCAAATTCTTAGAAGCAGAGGATAACCGCGTAGGAGCCCGTGGGAGGACAAGGGTGGGGCCTGTGGCCCAAGAAAGACTGCGGATGAGGTTCAGGATGCAGAGGAGTGCTGGATGATATGTACCCTCCATGCAGGTCTGGGAGGGAGCGAGAAGAGGCCTCGGGATCCCGGTAGGCTAGATCCTCACGGAAGCGGAATCCTTGTCTCTTTGAGTGGGCCTCACTCTGCTGCAGCTCAAATGATGCTTCCCAGTCCACTGGGCTCCAAGCCTGCTGTTGCCGAGACTTGCAGAGCTCCGAGACCTGGACCATCTAAACCAAAGCTCTTGTAGACTCAAATGCTCTTGAGGGTCTCCCACACTCCAACCCACATCTTCTTTTCGTTCTGACTAGGGAACTGGGGTCCTGGGCTGGGCTGTCCTGAGCTAGCGGCTCGCTCTCTGGCGCGGCTCAGCGCACTGTCCAACAGCGCCCTCTGGCGGATTTTATGAGCAGATGCAGGCGCTCACGGAATCTGGCCAGGCAGCAAGAAAGACTGGTCCAGCCGAGCAAAAGTAGGCGGTGCTTCGCTCGCTGCTGGACGGTTAGCAGCGCAGGGGATGCAGTAGCAGGAGGAGACCTGGACGTCTCTTCCCATTCTTGGGTTCCCTTTGCCTCTCAAACTCTGATGTGGGTCAAGAATCATTTGCATTGCTGGGGACACGAGGACAGATGAGTAGACGCGTTGGGACTTCAGCCCATTGCCCTGTTTGTTTCTGCATCCCTGTCCCTACCTTGGTGTCAGATCCTTCTCAACTTTGCCTTCTCAATCTCGGTGACCCTTTTATCCAAGGCCCTTATTGGGGGACTCTATTGCAAGGGTGAATGGGGTTGAATAAAAACCAGGAAGAAATGACTGGCTTGCAGCCTGAATTTGGAGGGTCTTAGACTCACTTCCCCAGGCTCACAGCTGCAGTCACTGAAACATCTGTAAAGGTTCAAACATGGTACTGTTTTTAGTGTGGCTACAGTTTGGGTGGGTTCTTGACATGCATTCACTCAACAAATATGTGCTAAACTCCTACAGTATGCCAAACACTGCTAGAGACCAAGCTCAGAAAGGGTAATTAGATTGCTCAAGGTCACAGAACTAGACAACAAAGGGATCAAGCCTCTAGCAACTTCTACCTTACCCACATCTCTCCATTATTACCTGGATGATTGCAGAAGTCTCCCAATTGGGGCTCTACCTCATACCTTAGCCCCCACGAATATGTGTTCCGAATTAATGAGGAAAGATTTTTCTAAAACACTAATTTGTTCATGTGATTTCTTGCTTGAAATCCATCGGTGGAGCTATGACTGCTGTAATCTCAACACTTGGGAGGTGAAGGCGGGAGGATGAGGAGAGGTCTGAAGGCCAGTTTGAACTATATAATGAGATCCTATCTTAGAAAAATGAGGAGGAGAAGGAAGAACAGAAAGGACAGTGGGAAGAGGAGAAGAAAGAGGAGGGGGAGGAGGAGGAGGAGGAGGAAGAAGAGGAGGAGGAAGAGGAGGGCAAAAAAAGAAAAAATCCTTCAGTGGGACACTACTACCACGAGGAGAAGCCTGGCATCTCTCATGGGCATAAGAGCTTCCCCTGCCCACTGAGATCCCACCTCTGACTCTCATTATTTCAAACATTTTTTATTTCCCCAAGGCCAGGGTCTGGCAACTATCTCTATCTTTGTGGGCACCTATAATTCTTCTGTCTAGAGTATCTAGAGTACCCCTCTCTCCAATATATTTAAGATTCTGGTAAAGGGCACTCTGTATCCCAGAGGTGTCCATTATGGCCTCCCTGTCAACTAAACCAGGCGGGCCTATGTGACCATGTTTGTAGCTCCCTCCTCCTCCCCTCTTGCTCATAGCCAATTGGTTGGCTCTGGCATGGTCACTGGCCCATCCTGGTCAACCCAGTCTCTCCTGAGCATTGAAGTGAAGCTCGGGCTGAGAGGCGTTCGGAGGAAGTTCAGCAGCACCATCAAGTCAGCGATGAGGAGAATGGAGCACACAGGTGAGGATGTCAGCAGAGAAAAAGTCTCGGGGGCCAGGAAGCAAGAAGGAGAATGCCCAAGGTCCTCTAGGTGACCCCGGCCTCACCCTGGCATGAGTTTTGTCTCTTTCTTTTGCTTACTTTAGCAAGATTTTGTTCTGTCATTGCCAACTCTGACCCAAAGATGCTCCTGCCAGGCCCAGCCCTCTTCCTCTGTGTGCTCTTCTCAGCAGACAGTCATCCTACAGGGCAGTCCCAAGCACGTCTCATGGAGGACAAGTCTCCTGAAAACCTGGCGCCAAAGGTGGCATGCTATCTCAAGAGCCTGAGGCAAGAGGATCACAGTAACTTCAAGGCCAGTTTGGACTCCATAGTGAGTTCCAGGCTAACCAGGGCTACAGAATAAAACCCTGTCTCAAAAACAAAACAAACAAACAAATAAACAAAAACCAGTCCGACACCAGCTTCCTTCAAGAATTTCCTTGGAGGCAGTCGCAGGTGCGCCACCATGTGGCAACTGTCACCATTTACAATCCTCTTGGACACCAGCTCAGAGTGATGGGTTTGTTGATTCACATTGAAAACCATGTAGAATTTATCCTGTTCCGACTTATTCACAGGATGCAGTCTCCTAGAGTGGGTATGCTGAGCCATAAGCACCTCATCACTCATCTCCATGTCTGTTTTGGTGCATTTGATGCTGCAATTATTGTTACTCCATAACAGTAAAACCCAAGCACAGGCAAGTCTCACTAGGCGGACTTTTATCAAGATGCTGTCCTCCGTCTTCTTGTCTCCAAAGAGATGAGTTTTCATTTCAGGTATGCCCCACTACACTTAATTCAAAGGAGTGTGGTGTGTGTGTGTGTGTGTGTGTGTGTGTGTGTGTGTGTGTTTGAAGAGCCTGAAGTTAGGTCTTGAGCAAGTGCTATATCACTAGTTCCAGAGTCTAACTTCAACTCTTCACATGTGTGGTCTTTTGTAGCCCAGGTTGTCCTGGATCATTAATATAGCCCAAGCTGACCTCAAATTCATTATCCTCCTGCTTCAAACTCAGAAATGTTGCTCGGTTTGATCCAAGGTCTCACTCCATAGCTCAGGCTGGCCTGGAGTTCACTAAATACCTCAGGCTGGTCTTAAACCTGTGGGTTATCTTCCTGCCTCAACCTCTCGGGAGTACTCAGATTATAGGTTTGAGCCACAGTCTCTATTTTGACAGAGTTTTGCTATGTGTCTCTCAGACTCTGGCTATGTATTCCAGGCTCCTTACATTCATGAGTCTCCTGGTTCTATTCCCAAATTCATTATAAGAAGTATCTCCATGCCTGGGTCCTGTACTGCTTCTTAACAGTAGTGCATGTGCATGCATTTGCGTGTGTGTGCAGATGCAAGTCCACATGTGTGTGAAGGCCAGAAGTCAGCTTCAGGTCTCATTCTTTTAAAACATATTTTATTTATTGTTTATTTTATGTATATGAATTACTGCCTGCATGTATGTAAGTGCACCTGTATCATACAATGCCAGCAGAGGTCAGAAGAGGGCATCGGATACCATGGAACCGGAGTTATAGACAGTTGTTAGCTGCCATGTGGGTGCTGGGAACTGCACTCATTCCTCTGCACGAGCAGCCAGTGCTCTTGACTTCTGAGTCATCTCTCCAGCCCTCAGGTGTCATTCCTTGGGAGCTGTCAACTTTGTTTTTTAAGACGGGATTCTCACTGGGACCTGAGGTTGACTGATGAGTCAGGCTCACTGACCAACTAGCCCAGGAATTGCCCTGTCTTTGTCTTCCCAACAGTGGGATTACAAGTGAGCCACCATAACTGACTTTTTACACGGATGCTATGGATCAAACTCAGGGCCTCACGTTTTCATGGTCAGAATTTTACCAGCGAATCCAGGGCTAGATATTTTGGCCTTCTTTCAAAAACAAAACCTGGGGGGCTGTTGATGTTATAGCTCACCTGTTAGTACTTGTCTTGACTTCTCATTTCATTCCCGACAAGCATCACATGAACTGGATGTGGTGGCACATACCTGTAATCCTAGTGCTCAGGAGGCGAATCAGAAAATCAAGCTCATTTTTGGCTACATAACAAGTTCGAGGAAAGCCTGGGCTACCTGAGACTTTATCTCAAGAAAACCATCAAAAATTAACTTAAAATTTTTTGAGGCATTGGAGAGATAGCTAAGCCATTAAGAACACTGACTGCTCATGCAGAAGAACTGAATTTGATTCCTAGTTCCCATATGGAGGTTAACAACTGTCAGTAATTCCAGTTCCAGGGGATATGACACCTTCTTTTGGCCTCTGCAGACCTTGCATAACACAAATGCACTTACATACATGCAGGTAAAACACCCATATACATAAAATAAATGAATAAATAAATAACATTTAAAAAAGAAATGATTCTCATTTTAAAGAAAGAAAAAATTATTATAGACAGGATCTTACAACACAGCACAAGAGGACCTGGAATTCACTGTGTATCATAGGCTAACCTGGAACCCAGGGCAATCTTCCTGCTTCAGCCTCCCAAGTGCTGGGATTACAGCCATGCACTACCATAGTCAGCTTTTCCCATGACAAGTTCTGGCATCCATACACTACAACAAAAGCCCTTGAATGATTATAGGAGCAACAACCCCACACAGTGCCCTCTGGGACAAGATGTGGAGAAAAAAAAATCTGGCCTTCCTTGTGGAGCACAAGTTTAACCCAAGTGCTAACAATACTACTGTCAGGTAAGGCTATACAGTGCAAACTGGACTGCTAAAACTATGTTGAAGTTAATATTCTGGATAAGAATTGGATAGATTAAGCTAGCAGCATTTTGTCAGGGAGAAGCAAGGCAGGAGCCATCTTCTTTTATCAAGATACTCTAGGGTTCCATCTTTTGATTTTTGGTGAGATGCAATTCCACTGTTGGAAATGGTTGATTTCTGATTTCTAAGCCACAGATTTATTTTGTTCTATTTCATTTTTTAAATGTACTTTGAGTCAACATGTGGTGGCTAATCTTGGTTGTCAACTTGGCTGGATCTCGAATTAACAAAAACGTGAGGGACTTTCTTCATCAGGTTATTTGACGAGAGGAGGCCCACCCTAAATGTGGCTGGCACCTTCTGGTGACAGCCCACACAAAAAGACATGGCAGAAGGGAGCTTTTGCTTTCCGCTTGCTCGCCTGCTCTCTCGCTGGAGACTTTATCTATCCCTTGCTTTACTTTCCTTTGACGATGTTAGAATCAAATTCTTCGGGTTCCAATGCTGACTGAAGACCAGCAGCTCTTCAGGAATCCTTCAGACCTTCAAATCCAGATAGGGACTGCTGAGACAGCCAGCCTCATGGACTGAGCACCTGCTGATTCTCAGCCTCTCCAGCCTGGTGCAGCCATTGTTGAACTAACCAGACCATAACGTGTAAGTCGATCTAATAAATCCCCTTTTAATATCTATATTCATCCTGTCTATTCTAGTTTTGTTCCTTTAGAGAACCTTGACTAATGCACAAGGTCTCATGTAGCCCAGGCTGGCCTTAAACTTACTATGTAGCTAAGGATGACTCTTGGTCTTCCCAAGTGTTAGGATTACAGTTGTGTGCCACCATACTTGACTCTTGATCCCTGCAATCCCTTGGGCTGTTT
The DNA here is from genome assembly GCA_035773235.1 of Eospalax fontanierii. Taxonomy (NCBI): domain Eukaryota; kingdom Metazoa; phylum Chordata; class Mammalia; order Rodentia; family Spalacidae; genus Eospalax; species Eospalax fontanierii. The sequence continues at coordinate 147,345,309 of CM069524.1, read as the reverse complement.
TTTAGTTTCCTGCTTGTGAGAGAGACAGAGGCAGGCACACACACGCGCGCACATACACATGCACACACACACACACACAGAGAGAGAGAGAGAGAGAGAGAGAGAGAGAGAGAGAGAGAGAGAGAGATTCCCCTGTTGTCCACAGGCCAGTCCTGAACGTCTTTAGTCATCCTGTAGGCCTGGTCCAAACTGCTACTCCAGTCCTTCCTTAGTCTATAATTGCCTACTTCCCTGGATAAGATTACTTCAGATTTCTTTCTGTTTAAAGCACCAGCCTGGTTTTTGTTTCCTGGGCAGATAGATGCCTGCTTGGTACCATCTTTTTTCTTTCTTTCGTTCATTTCTCTAACATTTCTTGAATAACTGACATGAGTCAGGCAGTATGCTGGGCGCTCAGGCTAGGACAATGGCATATAAACACTTCCTGCCCTCAAGAGACCACAGCCTCATGCTGGTCTCAGACTCATGCAATCAGGTCATACTGGAGCACACTATTGAGGACACTGCTGGTTCTCCACCCAGATCTCATCCCAAGCTTCTTCCTTTCTAGTTCCATCTCCTAGTGAACTGAGGCATCCTAAGTTGCTGGAGAAAAAATGTTAGATGTATCTGGGAGTCGAGCTGATATCTTGATCCCCATCAGCCAGCAGCCTGGAGCCTTGAAGATGCCTCCTGCTGAAGAAAGTTCTACTCTCCCATCAAGGACCCTACTCTGCTGGAATAGGATTCACACTCTCAGGCCCTCTCTGGATTAGCCTAAGCCTGGACCTTTGCTGGAAATCCCTCCTTGCCACGCTCAAGGCCCTGCTGCATTGCTTCCTCTACCCTCTCTTGGAGAACTTCACTTCCCTGTCATGCCCTAGCTCCCAAGTCCTTTGGGGAAGCTGACCTTTGGCAAAATCTGTAATTTAGAATGGGCAATGAGAACAACCAGCCCAGCGAGGATCTTGGTCATGCAGGCTATGTGAAGGCCAGGGGAAGGGGTTTGGTCCAGGAAGAGAAGAGCCAGGGGATGCGTATCTATTGTTGTACACCCTCTGATGACATTGCCTGAGAGAGAGCAGGCAGAACCTTCCATGGTCCTTCCAGGAATCAGAACTGCCTTGTAGGGGTTAATTTTATATGTCCACTTAGCTGGGTTGCAATGCTCTGTTATTTGGCCAAATGGCCTGTCACTTTTGGTCAAGCACTTTTTTGCTGCTTTTGCTGATTTGAACATACCAGAAGGGATTGCATCTGTCATTCACATCACTTTCCCACCCTTGCACAATCCTGGCATGCAGGGGACATTGGGTTAATGTGTGTGTAATTAAGGAGCAATATTGCAACTTTAAAGACCCTGTCTCCATTGGTGGCACACACTGCCAGCTCCAGCACTCAGGAGGCTAGGTGGAGGGATCCTAAGTTCCAGGCCAGCATGGGCTACAGAATGAGACCATTTTAAACACACCTCTCCATCTCCAAGTAGTTACAGTTCAAGGTACTGGGGTACTAGACTTCAACATGTGAGTTGGGGGCAAAATTCACCCCATAAGAGGCAGGTAGTATTCCAAGCTCATTTCCCACCATGGCTGATGAGCCCCAATCCGCCAGGGCTAGTGTAGGTTTGAGGGTATGGAGGGTCACAGTGTAAGGATTGTCTTCCTCTAGTGCCCCAAGCGTGGGTCCAAGTCCACAGGCCTTAGATGTCACTGGGTCATGGGTCACTGGAACTTTTTGCTGGTGCCTAATATCTCTGTCTCTGAAACTGTTTTGGCCTTTCCCTCCTTGAGGGACCTGCCACTATGTCCCAGCCTTACCTCACACCACACTTGGGAATCGACCGACAGCCCCTTGCAGCCAGCAAGTCCTTCATGTATCCAGGAAGCCCAGGCTGTTCTGGGCTGACATTAGCCCTGCTTCAGTCTGGCCCCTCTGTGAGAGGTCACAGCAGGCATGTGACCGAAGCCCCCATGCTCTTCAATCAGATTATTCCACATCAGGAGGGACTTGAGGTACAAATCTAGGCCGTGTTTCCCGGCAGTCTGTACAGGCAGCACTGTGGGTGTTCCATCCTAGCTAAATCAAAACTCAGAGATGCCAACTCTTCTGCATCACAGAGGCGGCTGCCAGCTCTGCAAAGCAGTTAGTCATCAGCTCAGCAGAGCGCATGGACCCACACCAACCATCTGGGGTGAGGGAGACCATGAGCTGCAGGACACAGATAGAAACTTGCTAAATGCCCAGACAGTCACAAACATTACCATGTAAAGGGATCGTGTTGCCACAGAAAAATAGTCTCTGCCCAGTGCAGATGGGAAAGGGGTGTGTGGGAACACTACGACGCTGACAGTTACAAATATAGCAACGCCACGAAGTGTTCTCACCAGAATGTTAGCAGAGAGGAGCTGGGTGATGGGCTATGGAGGGCTTTGATTCTCTTCTTTTTAAAGGATATTTTATTTATTATTTTCATGTGTAGGAGTGTATTGCCTGCATGTATGTAAGTGCATATGCCGTCGTTGCAATGCCTGCAGAGGTCAGAAAAAGGCGTTGGATTCCCTGGAACGGGAGTTACAGATGGTTGTTAGCCAAGATGTAGGTGCTGGGAATCGAACCCAGGTCCTCTGGGACAGCAGTCAGTACTTAACTGCTGAGTCATCTCTTCAGTCCCTCAATTCTCTGTATTAATATGTGAAAGGGATAAGGGGATGGTGGTGAAGGCCAGCTCTCCCTCCAGCTGGGAAGCCAGGGTCAGTCCCTTCACTGTTGACTCTGTTCCAACAAGTAGAAACATACATGGAGAACGTTTCCCTTCCCACATAAAGAATCATTTACACTCGATATTCTACAACCTATAGCGCTGATCCAACGAACAGTTAGGAGCCTCCCTTCCCAAATGCCAGTTCTCAGTATTTGCTGTAGTTATATTCTGTAAAGTCATCATGAACACCATCATGAACCGTGCATTAGAAAATATGGGGAAAAACACAGGATTAAGTTCCTGTGAGCCTCTGGTCCTAACAGTGGTGTGTGTGTGTGTGTGTGTGTGTGTGTGTGTGTGTGTAGGACAACTTGGTTGTTGTTCCTCGGTGGCAGTTCATCTTTTTCTTTGAGTCAGGGTCTCTTGCTCCATAAGTAGGTCCAGCATTCTGTCCGTAGGTCCAGCATTCTGTCCGTTTCTGCCTTCCCACTGCACATGCCACCATGCTGTTTATTTTTCTTTTTTATTTAATGTAAGTTCTAGGCAAAGAAAGCATTTCACCAATGGAGTTATCGCCCCATCCCCAGCACACTTTAATCAACCAATCATTACCTAACTTTGTTTTTTGTGTGTTTCTGTTTAAAGACAGCTTTATAGTCAGATTGTTTTGCTTCACTGATGTTGAGTTCACAGAGAACAGCTCTGCAGCTCTTGCCCGAACAAAACTTATCTAACATACACAGTTCTCCACAATGTCCCTTGAAGGCCGGGTATTGAAAGCCTGTGGCACTGGAATCTTTAGGAGTGGGGAGCCTACAAGAAGGAAGTTAGGCCCCCGGGGCACGCCCTTGAAAGAAAGAGCAATGCTCTGCCCCTTCCCTCCTTTCTCTCTGCCTCTGTCTCTCTCTGTGTCCCTGTCTCTGTCTCTCCATCTCCCTCTTTCTCTGTTGCTTACTTGCTGCCACAAGGTGAGTGGCTTCCTGCCATGATACTCTGTCTGGCCCTAGGTCAAAAGCAATAGGGCCAAGCAAACATGGCCTAAAATTTAGGAAGCCATAAGCCAAACAAACCATTCTTTTTGTTTGTTTGTTTTTTAAGGTTGATTATCCAGTGTCCCAAGACTGAGCCAAGCTGCCTGACACTGAAAGAGGCTGGTCCATGTCAGGGTCCCTCTACTCTCCTGAGCTGGGGCCAGCACAGCCAGGATTCCCTGCCTCAGCCCAGGGCTCGGAAACAAGGGTATGGAGAGAAGGGATGCGAAAGCTCCAGGCCCTGCACAGACCAGCGTCTTTGTCCCGTTATTTTGTTTTGTTTGAGGTGTTGTTTGTGTTGTTTCATAGAGGAGAAGAACAATCATAGCACTCTTTGGCTATGAGTACCAGAAATCTAATTCAAGGCAATCTGGGTAGCCATAGGGGGACTTGATTGGCACATACAGCCAAGCTGCAGAAAGGGAGTGGCCAACAGGAGCCTGGTTCCATTGGGCTCTGGTCTGGTCTGACTTTCCTCTTCTAGTGTAGATCTGATCTACTTTCTCCACAGATTCATGTCAGGAGTACCTCTAACCTCGCATCCATCCAGCTTTGAGACCTCATCTTCTCTTTTGACTTTGTTTATTTCATTTTAGTTTTTAACTTTTTAAATATTTTATTTATTACTTTTATTTTATGTGTATGAATGTGTGTGTGTGTGTGTATATATATATATATATATATATATATATATATATATATATATATCCCCATGTCATGCAATGCCCAAGGAGGTCAGAAGAGGGCATCAGATCCCCTGGAACTGGAGTTACAGACCATTATAAGCCACCATATAAGTGCTGGGAATCAAACCTAGGTCCTTTGCAAGAGCAACTAGTGCTCTTAACCCTGAGCTATCTCTCCAACCCTTGGCTTTGTGTACTTTTAAATTAAATGTTTAATTAAGTGATCAAAGTTTTTGTTTGTTTTTTTAAGACATGGTCTTCTGTAACCCTGCAGATCTTCTGTAGTGTCCCCCCCCCCGTGACCTTGAATTTGCTATTTAGCTAAGGATGACCTTTAACTCCTCTTCCTCCTGCTTCTACCTCCCAACTGCTGGGACCTTAAGTGTGAGCACCCATGCCTGGCTAATTTGTTGTTGTTGCTATTGTTTGAATAGTAAAAACAGGGTTTGGTTTTACTATGAAAGTAACTGTTCTCTCCTTCCTTCCTTCCTTCCTTCCTTCCTTCCTTCCTTCCTTCCTTCCTTCCTTCTTTCCTTCCTTCCTTCTTTCCTTCTTTCCTTCCTTCCTTCTTTCCTTCTTTTCTTTCTTCTATTTATTGTCTGTTTGATGCATGTATGTATGTATGCATTATGGTATATATATGTTTGTATGATCCTGTGCATGTGGAGATCAGAGGTAGACATCAAGTATCTTCCTTGATCACTCTCCATACCCTTTTGTCTTTTATTCTCCTTTCTTTTCTTTTCTTTTGAGACAGGGTCTCACTATGTATCTCTGGCTGGCCACAAGGCTGGCCTTCAGTTCAGAGATCCATTTGCCTCTGCCTCCCAAGTCCTGGGATTAAAGGCCTGTGACACCATGCCCAATCTTCCACATTTAAAATTTTTATTTTTTTATTTTAAAATATTTTATTTATTTATTTATTTTTATGTGTTTGAGTGTATTGCCTGCATGTGTATTAGCATACCCGTGTGGTGCAATGCCCATGGACATCAAAAGATGGCACTGGATACCCTGCAACTGGAGTTACAGACAGTTGTTAGCTGCAATGTAGGTGCTGGTAATCAAACCTGGGTCCTCTGCAAGAGGTGCCTTCTCTTAACTGCTGAACCATCTTTCCAGCCCTTATTTATTTTTATTTATGTGTTTGAGTGTTTTGTCTGCATGTCTGTAAGTGCACCATGTATGCAGTGCTGAGGAGGCCAGAAAATGACATTAGATCCCCTGGAACTGGAGTTATGGATGGCTGTTAGCCACTGTGTGGGTGCTGGGAACCAAACCCAGGTCCTCTGTAAGAACAGCCAATGCTCTTAACCACTAAGCTGTCTCTCCAGCACCCGCCCCTGCCCCCAACAACCTTATGTGTTGACACAGATCTCTCACTGAACTCCTGAGATTAGGGTCAGGGATCCAGGGTGGCCAGACAGTGGCTGTCTGGTCCCTGTCTGGGGACTCACAGAGACATCAGAGGGCACTTGTTCTCTGATGGACCCTGTGCTAGCACGGGAGAGGCCAATGTAAGGAAGAAAGTGTCCCTGCTTTGGTGTGGGGAGCCAGTGTGGATACTCCCTTGTTCTGAGCCAGGCGGATGTTACATGCTGAAGTAAACACAATTATACATGTGTGTCTCCCAGGTGTTTCTATTGGAAGTGGCCTCTGTACCCAACCTCCTCTCTGTTCCCCCAGGAATTACAGAGAATAGAAGGCTAAGAACTACATTTCCCAGATGGCTGGGCAACTAGAGTCTTACTGTGACTTGCCTCAGTCAGGCCTAAGAACACCCAAGTGATCAGCAAGTTCTGGCTAACAGGTCTTTGTGGCAGCCTGATCTCAAGTGTCACTCCCTAGTAATTGGCTTCCTGTCATGGAGGCTAAACGGGCCTTCTTTCCTATGAACCTGAATCCAGGTCACAGCTGCAATGCTATGACCTTGGGTCACTATCTAAAATCTATCTCCCAGCCTGTCCAAATATTTTTATTCATATAAAGACCATCTTTTACTAACCCTTGCTTGAAATAACCAGAATCGTTCTGGTTCTAGCTCAAAGCTCTTAGTGGCACAATAAACACATAGGCAAAAAAGAAATGGATTTTCACAGGGGAAAGTCATGAATTCCTTCTATGGGTAATGCCTGGGCTCTTCCTTTGTTCAGGCCATACCTCAGGGAGTAGGCATGTAAGGGAAGCCAGACTCACCTTTGGCCTCAGAGAACTCATACACGAGGGTAGGAGCAAACTGAATTAACTGGGTGTAGTAGTGCACACCGGTAATCCCAGCAATCATGAGGCTGAGACAGGCAGAGGGACAGTTCCAGGTCAGCCTAGGTAGCCTAGCAACGTCTTGTCTCAACAAAAACAAAAATGAAAGCTGAACTACTGTAGTCTGTGTGATCCATGTGCATGCACAAAGAGAGTCCAAAGGAGGGCTCTGGGACCAGTGAGGGTCCAATTGCAGGAAACAGGTCATTCTAGATATTTTAATTGAAAAGCTTAGGAGGTTGTGGAGGTGACTCCGTTTATGTACTTGGCTGTGCAAACACGAGGAGCCAAGTTTGATCCCTAGCCCCTATGTAAAAGCCAGATGTGGAGAATGTCTGCCTTTAACCCCAGTGCTGGTGGGGGTGGGGAATCAGGGAGATAGGCACATTCCTGAGGCTTGTTGACCAGACAGTCTAGCTGGTTTCAAGTTCAGTGAGAGACCCTGTCTCAAAAAGTAAGGCAAAGACTGACTGAGGAAGATACGTGACACATTGCACATTGACCTCTGGTCTACACACACACACACACACACACACACACACACACACGCACACATGCACTCAAAAGGGACTTAGCAGAAGACATCAGATCATTTTTCCCTTGTTCCATGGATGGATGACTTAGACACATATTCCTGGGATGGAGTGTGTGTGCCTTTCCTTCTAACAGATGGACAAGACCGTTCCACGGATGTTCTTGACCCTGAGAGTTTAGCATATGTAATTCTCAAAGAAAATGCCTTTGTAGGAGAGAAACACAGCAAGGCTGACTTAAAGTTTTCTATTTATTTTTATTTTGTGTTATGAGTGTTTTGCATGGATGTAAGCAAGTGCACCACAGGCTGCAATGCCCTCAGAGGCCAGAAGAGGGTGTCAGCCTCCTGAACGGAGTTGTACAGAGTTGTTAATCCCCACGTGGGTGCTAGGAAACGAACCCAGTTCCTCTGGAATTGCTGCTACTGAGCTCAACCCCTAAACCAGCTCTTTAGACCTGTTTGCTGTTTTATTTTTTGAGACAAGTTCTCACTGTACAACTCTGGCTGGCCTGGAACTCACTATGCAGACCAGGCTGCCCTTGAACTCAGAAATCTACTCCCTCTACCTCCCGAGTGCTAGGGTTAAAGGCATGCACCATTAGGCCTGGCGTGGTGACATTTTGAGCTGAGAATCTGTGACAGAAATGGCAAGAACCTTATTTACTGCCTGGGCAGGTAGAACAGCTATTGCAGGATCCCGTAGCTACTGAAGGGTCAAAGTTGAAGGTCAAGGCAGCAAGTTCTTCCTACATAGGGCACTGCTCACCCATGCACACACAGCTGGCTTGGGGTGGAATAGGCAATTTTGTAACTGGTAAAACAGGCCAGAGTGCACTTGCCAGAACTCTGAACCCTTGGATATTTTAAATCTTCTGCAGCAGAGAGTTCTGTCCTTCTGTTTGGAAAGCACAAAGCTCTAATGACTTAGCTTCCAGGATGGATTCTTAATTTTCAGTGTTCATCTTTCTGGAGATTTTTCTTCATTAATTGGTGGAAATGCCATTCCTACGATATTCACCTACTGTGTGAAGTTTGTGTAAGTATTCAAAAGTATACTGAAGACAGTTGTTTTTAAAGAGGGAGTTTGAGACAGGGTCTCACTCTGTAGCCCAGGCCAGCCTTCAAACTTATGACAATCCTCCTGCCTCAGTCTTCCAAGTGCTAAGATTACAGGGCCTATGCTGACAGTCTCTCTTTTTTAATATTTTATTATTTTTATTATTATTTTTAATGAGTATATTGTCTGCATGTATATAAGTGCACCCATGTCATGCAATGTTTGAAGGACCAGAGAGGCCATTGGATACCCTGGAACTGGAGTTAAGGACAGTTGTTAGCTGCCATGTGGGCGCTGGGAATTGGACCTGGGTCTTCTGCAAGCATAGCCAGTGTTCTTAACCACTAAGCCATCTCTCCAGCCCTGATTCTCTCTTTTCTTGACATGTACTATTGAGATTCTTGGAACTGTCCTCAAAAATAATATTTTTTGAGGCTTGGGATTACGCTCAAGGCCTTGAGTATATTAAATACTCAGTTTGTCTACCACAGAGCTATAATACTCTTGGCCCTATTATCAAAATTCTAAAAATTAAATTGTCTTAGTCAGGTGAGAGGTAGAGATAGGAGGAACAAGAGCTTAAGGTCACCCTTGTGCTACAATAGACCTTGTTTCAAAACAAAAACAGTAAACTGGATCTTCTTTAAGAATATCAATTGAGGGATAGAAGAAAGTTCCTTATATATTGTTCAGAAAGCTTCCTTTTTCTGATGGAAGAACTTACGTATGGATTTCTATAAACTGGTTAAATTTTGTTTTGCTTGTTTGTTTTTGAGACAAGGTCACTCTGTGGCCCCAGTTGGCCTATTTGTTATATAGACTAGGCTGGCCTTGATCTCACAGAGAGTTTGCGTCTACTTCCCCCGTGCTGGGATTAACAGTATGCACCAATATGCCTGGCTTGGTTTTGTGTGTGTATGTGTGTGTGGTTTTGTTAGTTTTTAAGAAAGGGTCTTACTGCCTAGCTCTGGCTGGCCTGGAACTTGCTATATAGGCCAGGCTGCCTTGGAACGCACAGAGATCTGCTTCCTCCTCAAGTGCTGGGATTAAAAGCCTGTGTCACTGTGCCCAGCATCAGTTTTTTAAATTAGTTTGTTCGTTGACAGTTTGTATATGTATCTAATGCCCTTTCCCATCTTGTCGTGTCCGCACCAACTCCTTCTCACACTTTCATGTCTTTTTGCTTTGTTTTAGTTTCAGAACCATTAGGTTTAATCAGGGCTGTTCATGTGGAATGCTATTTTTTTAAATACGTTAACTTATATATTAAACACATATTCTATGTTTTAATGCATTATGTATTACATAGCAATATGTAGTTGTATGTATTTAAGTCGTATGGACGGGGGCATGGTGATGCAGCTCAGTTGGAAGAGTGCTTGCTCCCCTGTTAGTCAGGGTTCTCAGAGGAGCAGCACTGATAGAATGAGTACAGTACAGCGGAGATTTATCAGATTGGCGGTCATACTATGAGCTGGGTGTTCCGTCTGCACTCTGGAGAGGCTGAGAACTCAGTACTCAAGGCTGGATGCCTCATTAATCCCGATCTGGTTCTCAAGAACTGGAGGATTCCTGTGGAGCTACTGGTCTTCTGACCATGTTGGAAGGCCAAAGAAGCTGGATTCCAGTGCGGCAGAGGATGGCAGCGATGGCAGTGGAAAAACGGAGTAGATGCACTTACCCACAGGGAGCGAAGATGGCAGGCAGCCCAGTACTGCTTCTCCCTCAGACCTCTGTGTCCTGGGCTGCAGCTGGAAGGTGCTGCCCACTCTGGAAGTGTCTCCCTGCTAAGTTAATCTTTACAGAAAATCCTGGAGACAAGGCTCTTAGGTGATCTCAAGTCCAGTCAAACTGATGGTGAAGATTAACCACCACACCTAGCATAAACTAGGTGTCCACCTATAGCTTGCACGTGCACATGTAAACACATGCATGTATACCCAAATGCACACACACAATACAGTCAATCTTGGACCTGGGTTTGGACCCAAGTACTGTATGATTCCAAACAAAGATAGCTGTCATTTCTGCAAGCTGCTGAGACAGAGATGGAGTTGGTGAACGCAGATGTGACTTGGCATCGCTTTGCTACTGTTCCACATGGGACAGTCTGCCTAAGGCCCCAGGAGCAGGCTAATTCCTGCCTCTCTCCAGCTGCCAGAGACAAAGTGAGACTGTACTCACATTTCCACTCTATGTTTCTGGAGGAAGAGGCCTGCCACCTCCTCAGTGTGATATCGAGGTGAGAGGACTATTTTCCAAATCGGCTTCCTATTTCCTGGGGGTAATTGGCTACATCACACCTGTACCGTTTAGGGTTAGTAAAAAGCAACTGATGGAGATGTTTACTGTTGGCGGTGACACGGAAGCTTCCTGAAGAGATTGGTCCCTGGCGCCATTTATGACCCTAGCATGGAATCAGACACCCACAGGTGACACCTGTTCCTGTTCCCATCACCAGTTGTCCCTCGTTGGCTCCTGGCTGAGGCTAGGGGGCTGACTCAGTTCTTGGGGTTAAGGTCAGAGCTTATTAACTGTCAAACAGATTGAGACATTCCACCTAAAATGAGCATTTTTCTATTATCAGTATGGCAGATTTCAATGGAAAGACTCCATTTTGGCTTTAGTGAATTAAGGCTGGATTTTCTTCCTTTCTTTAAAAACTTAAAAAACTTATTTGTGGTGTGTGTGTGTGTGTGTGTGTGTGTGTGTGTGTACATGTGGGGGTGGGTGGGACTCAGTTCTCTTCTACCATGTGAGTCTCAAGGATTGGACTAAGGTTATCAGACTTGGCAAGAGGCACCTTTATCCACTGAGCCCTCTCACTCACCCCTGGACTTTCTTTTTCCTTTGCTTTTATTTTGGGGAGGAGGCAGGAGGAGAGAGGGGTGATTTTGCAACAGGGTCTCATGTAGCATAGGCTAAGACTGGATTTTCTGTTACTGGTGATGGAAAGAGTCCTTGTTTCTGGACAAATGGATGAGTGATTTATTTTCTATTATTTATATGCATCAGTCTGTGTGAATAAATGCCACATGTCTGCATGCCCACAGGGGTCAGAGAGGGTGTCAGCTCCCAGAGCTGGAGTTACAGGTCATTGTGAACTGCCTAGTGTGGGTGCTAGGGGGCTGGTCTTGAACTAAGAGCAAGTGCTGGGCTGTCTCTCCAGCCCCAGCTCCTTTTGTGTCTTCAGTTAAATCTCACTGAGGTACTTTGCACTGAAATGAGACTGGGCTGGACATGGACTCTCCATTTGCAAAGTGTGTTTCACTTTGCAGTTTGGAAGCTCTTGTCTTTTACTTTGGCTCCCCAACAATCTGGAAGCATCTATAACACATATATTTTTCTCTTTTTTAAAGAAAATTAGTGTATATTGGGGCTGGAGAGATGGCTCAGCACTTAAGAGCATTGGCTTCTCTTACAGAGAATCTGGGTCAGCTCCCAGCACCTATATGGTGGCTAACAACTGTCTATTAACTCCAGTTCCAGAGGAACTGGCGCCCTCTTCTGACTTCCAAGGACATTGCATGATATGGGTCAAATACACGCAGGCAATACAGTCATATACATAAAATAGAGATAATTAATATTAAAAATTAGTGCATATTAATTAAACAAAATAATAAGATCGATACATGCATACATGTATTAGAAATATCTGGATCCATTTATTTTATTTTGTTTTTTTGAAACAAGATCTTACTATGTAGCCCTGACTGGTCTGGAACTCAGAGATCTGCCTGCCTTCCTAGGAGGAGGTAGCACCTCGTGTTCAGGATTTGATCTGAAAATTTTAACTTGGTAGATTTTTCTTATAAATTGAACATTCCTTTTCACTAGTCACTTATCCTATATACATTATTTTTTGAGACTGGGTTTCCTGTATCTCAAATTGGCTCTAAACTTGGTGCACAGTACAGTATAACATGAACTTCTAGTCTTTCTGTCCTTGCCTTTAAAGTACTGGAATCTACATGTTTGCTGTCCATATTAGTTCTTGAGATGGAGTCTCTCTTTAAACCCAGAGTGCACTGATTAGCCAGGATAGCTGAACAGTGGTATTCAGGGATCCATTTGGGTAATCATCTGGCTTGCAGAGGAGCACCACCATGCTTGGCATTTTATGTTGGTTGCTGGGCATCCAAACTCAGGACCTCTTACTTATGGGCAAGCACTTTATCAACTGAGCCCTCTCTCCACCTCCTAACTTTATAGTGTTTGATGAGTCAGCCTCCTGCTTCTTACTGGAAACACCTGGCCTTTTTTTTTTTTTAATTAAAACGTTTTTGATTTATTTAATATATATGAGTGTTATGCCTGCATGTATGTAAGTTCATCCCTGTTGCATAGTACCTTTGGGGGATAGAAGAGGGCGTCAGATCCCCTAGAACTGGAGTTATCAATGGTTGTTAGCTGGGCTGCGAACCCCAGCTCTCTGCAAGAGCAGCTGTGCTCTTAACCGCTGAGCCATCTCTCTAGCCCACACTTGTCATTTTATAGCTATAAAATTCATAATATTGTCTACTTCCTAGGGTTACTGAGAGGATTAAATGAGATGGTATTGTAAGGTGTTCAGCCTGATCTCTCTCTGTGTCTCTCTGTCTCTCTCTGTCTCTCTCTCTCTCTCTCTCTCACACACACACAGACAGACACAAACACATACACACACATTTTTTGTTTTGTTTTTTTGAGACAGGGTGTCATACAGGTTGGGTTGGCTTTGTCATGTAGCTTGGGCTGCCTGGAACTCATTATGATCTTGAACAGAATTTGAATCCTCCTGCCTCTACCTCCAGAGTGCTGGAATTCCAGGCCTGCATTGCCACACCTGCCTTATGGAAATTGAACTGGCTTGGTGTGTGCTAGGAAAATACTCTACCAACTGAGCTACCTCCCTGGCCCTATAGAACTGGCAGCTCTTGACAAATAAAGGGCAAATACAACGATTCTTGATTCTTTCCCTGGCAAAGGTTGCTGAAAAGGCTAAGGAAACAGGAACCAATAGGGTCGTCAGGAAGCTAGCTAATGCTGGAAAAGCAGAGTGGGACCCTTTTTCAGTGGATGTGAAATAGGGCCTGCCTAGTGGCATCCTCTGGTGCTGAAGGGGAAGACTTGAGACTTCCAGGGTCAGTCAGTAAGTGTTGTGCAGTGACTTATGGAGGCACTAGTTTCTCTAGGTTCAAGTCCCAGCTCTGCTACAGCTCTAGGGGGTTTGCTAAGCAGCCCCACTCCTGTCCCTCAATCTTCTCAACAGTGAAGGGTAACAATTCTTCTGAGGGAGCTTCAGGGAAAGTGTGTAACCAACAACAGCCTTAGAACAGCAGCTGGGAAGCTAGGGGTGAACACTGAGCCTTACCACCAAACTTAGGCCAGGCCCTGGATTAGAGTTCTGAATGAGACTCAAGTTCAGTACCTGTGGAAATTTACAACAGTGGAAAAACAGATTAAAAATAGAAGATTTACAATGGAAGAAAGTATGACTGTTTTGATGAGGACAGGGTCCTAATGAACTTTATTTCTTGCTATATCAAGGAAGAGGTTCAGGAAATTGTGGGAAAGTAGATCTGATTTCTCAGGTATTCATGAAGGACAGGCTTTTCTAGTACCCAGGGAAGGGTGAGGGATATAGCTCAGTGATAGAACACTGGCCTAGGATGTGTGAGGTACAAGGTTCAATCTAGTATGACTAGAAAGACACAGAGAAGCATGAAGAAAAGGTGAGAAAGTGGACTCAGAAAAGCCAAGCTTGTGGCTTAATGTAGGGTGCTTGCCTACCATGCACGAGGCCCTGGATTTGGCGCTCCCCTAGTGCACCTTGGTCAGAAGGGCCCATGCCTCCAGCATCCTCCCTCAGTAGGAATCAGTGTCAATCATTTTGTTCTTACAGAAGACTCTGAATGTGTATATGTGCGTGGGTGAGATGTCAACTGTGCATGTATATGTACATGTGGGAGCCAGGGGTCAACCTTCAGGAACTATCTTGTTTTTTGAAACAGGGTCTGCCACTGGGACCCAGAGCTTGCTAATTAGACTAGACTGGCTGGCCAGCAAACCTTAGGCCAGCCCCCACCCCCGAATACTGGAAATACAACTTCACCCACCCAGGGCTCATGACCATTGCAGAAGAGGGGTGGAAAGATTGTAAAAGCCAAGGGAGAAAGTGTGTGACCATATGGAAATAGAGTCTTACAGACCCCTGGGACCTTGCTCATATGAACCTACAGCAATGCTGACAACATGCACAAGACCCACGCAAACTCAAGCAGACAAAAACTCTAGCATAGGGGCGGGGAAACTGGCAACAGGCCCCAGTCTTAGCTAAAATACTATTGTGCAGCTGATTACTGCTGGGTGAGGAGGAGCTGATTTTCTTTAAGGGAGTGACTCTAAATAGGATGACTAGACCCCAGTGGATGAACTTTCACTGAGAGACATCTGGGGACATAACTTGACTCAATAGGCCTTAATACAAATGACAGAATGCATGAAATCCAGTGGGGAGGGGAGACCACGGGAGGGTGTTGATGGGGAAGAGTGTGCAAAGATGATTAAGATGTTGTGTATGAAATACACAAAAATTCAATAAAAATATGCAAAAAAGACAAGTGCACACTATCGCACATGGCTTTTTATGAGGGTATCAGCGTCAGGTCCCCATGCTCACAAGGCACGCATGTCACTGATTGAGCTATCTCCTCAGTTCCTTTATTGAGGATTTTTGGTTTTGTTTTTTGAGACAGGGCCTATCTATGAAGCACAGTCAGGACTGGAACTCTTTATCCCCTACCCTAGTCTCCGGGGGACTGTGGTTACAGGTGCACACCACCCCTGCTCATGGCACTTGCTGAAGACTCTAATTCCAGGACAAGGACACCAGGGAGGCCTGAAGTAGCCTTATAGGAGGGGCTGGCATCCTGAGTGACTTCTGAGACTGATTCTAAAGGGAAAGGTGCCACATCATCCCAACAACAGTGTCCTTTGGGACATTACAGATAGTAGTTCCAATGTTTAAGTGCACAAGTCACACTGATTTAAGTAACCAAAGATTTTGAAATACAAGGACAAACAGGAGACGTGATATCATGTATGCTCTTTTGTTAATTCATTAAAATCTAGTAGCATCTCTGGAGTCATTGCTATTTGAAGTATTGCACTATCAAGTGTAAGCAATATTTTGGAAAATCTTCAAATGTAATGGGTTATGAAAATGTCTGTAATTGTCATTGGGGACAAGCTGTAGGTAATGCTAATACCATGTGACCGCTCACCTAAGCTCACATGGAAGGAAACACTGAGGATTAAAAGGAATAAAATTCAAGCAGTTTCTCCCACTCAAGGACTCTTTGGTTTAAGTTAAGAGCTTCTCCTTTACATTTTATAAAAATGTCAACTGAGGCTGGTGGAGCATACTTTTAATCCCAGCTCTTGGGAGGCAAAGGCAGACATACATCTGTGAGATTAAGGCTAACCTGGACTACATATCAAGTTTCAGGCCAGCTGGGGCTACAGGAAAACCCTATCTCAAAACAAAACAAAACAAAAAAACCTAACCCCCAAACCAAAAACAACAAACAAAACAAAGATCTAGACAAATGAATAAAAACACTTCAGTTTGAATGAAAAAGGAAGCCAGTTGGTGATGCCTGTAATCCCAGGAAGGAGGTGGGTCAGCTTGTTCTACATAGTTACATAGTGGGTTCTAAGATAACCCGGGTTACATACAGGGTGAGACCTTGATTCAAGAAAAAGAAGAGAAAGAAAAGGAAAGGAAAAGAAAGCAAAAGGACCTATGAAGGGTCTTGGCCCAGGCTTCTCTGTGCCCCACTTGGTGTCATGAGAAGGTAGGGTCACATCAGCCCCTACTGAAAAACCGTCTGAATTCAGTTCACAGAGTACTGGTAAATGCCCTGGCTGCAAGGTGGGCTGCCTTTCAGAGAGACCCAGGTTTTGTTCATAATCAGCTGTGTGACCCCTAAACTGCCTTAAATATCGCTGAGTCTTCCTGTCCTCTTATGGGGCTGCAGACCCAATCCCCAGGTTCCTGTTTTTCACACCGGCCTTATTCCGACTTCACACTTTACCGACTAGGTGCTGGGAGCAGAAGCACCTGGAGCAACAGGCGATGGACGAGGACACCTGGGAAATGAGGGTCATCTGCGCCTGGAACGGGACGACTGCGCCCGGTGGACACAATCTACCGGGTTCAACCGAAGGCAGCGGTTTTAACAATCAACATGGCCCGGGACGACACGAATCTCATGGACTTAATTAGAGTGGGCGCCACGCTCAGCTGGCGCCATGCCACTGCGATCCACAGGTTGGTTATGAATGTGGACTTCGGCGGGTGCTGCCTCGCTTCACTCTCTACTGGCGGAGGCGGCCCAGGGCTGCTACTTTTCAGAAATGTGAACTCGGTTTCACACCGATATGCGGTTGTCCGCTCAGATCAAACGTTCGAGCTTTTAGGGAAGAGTACAAAGTGAGTTTGCCACCTACGATCCCTCCCTTGATCCTCAAAAGAAACAGGGGAAGCTGTGAGAAAAATGGAGGGGACCGATCCTCCTCCGACCGCGGCAGGACTCGAACCTGCAATCTTCTGATCCGAAGTCAGACGCCTTATCCATTAGGCCACGCGGCCACCGACTACTGCGGTGTTTTCCGTAGCCTAAAGAGTCAAGCCGCAAACCCACCGACTTGGGACCGACCCATCTGCTTTTTGTAAGGGGGGGTCGGAGCTTGGTTCCCAGCATTCCGCAGGGAGGGCCACCCGGAAGTCCCTCTTCCACCCCCGCGGGCGGGCCGCTCCATTGGCGGCCCTCCTATAGGTCGCGCTGGGAGTCTCCCGCCTGCCTCTCTGGTAGCCGCGGGACCTAGCTCGCGCATACGGGAAGTTGCCGCTGCCAGCGATGTTACACGCCACCCGGAGGCTGCGTAGGCCGCGCTGAGGGGACGCCGCGTTGTCTGTCAGGGCTGTGGGCTGCCGCAGACCGGGAAGCGCCGGGCCTACCGAGGTTTCCGGCGGGGTCGGCAGGGGGAGGCCAGTCGCTGAGCGGCGGCCGCTCCCTCTCCAGTCAGGGAGCGGGGCCCGGAGCAGGGCGGCGGCCGATCCCAGGGCACACTGCGCGCAGCGGACGTCTCGGTGGCCCGGCGCTGAGGGGCCGCCGACACTCCCTGCGGGGTGCCCTGGTGCCGCGGCCCGGCTGTGGGTGGGGATCCCGGGACGGCGGCCCACACGGCGGCTTCTCAGCCAGGCCCTAGGCCCTCGGGCCGCGGCCGTTGTAACGGTAACTGCCGTCTGCCGAGTGCCTGCCGGGGTCAGGGCCGCGGGACGTGTACGCCCTCTGTCACTCAAACAGAAGTTCTCGATCACTGGTAGACCACATCATCCCATTTTACTGAGTAGGAGGTTGGGGCCTGCGGAGCTTGCCCAAGGTCACACAGCTCGGAAGCCCGAACCCTGGTCCAGCCCTGCGTCTCCCTTCTCCAGAATCTTCCGTTGCTTCCCCGAGTTCAGTGCTGAGTCTGTGCAGCCCGCTCCCCTGGATGGGGTTTGCCGTTTCCCAAGGTTGTTGGAGGCTTACAGAAAATGTACCAAACTGCTTTGGGCCTTTTGGCTAAGATCAAGTGTAGAAAATATTGGCACTAGTAAATGTTTACCGAATGATAGGTGTACAGTACTTGATACATATAAATAACGTTTTATCATTGTCTCCCTTAGGATTTGTAGGAGGAAGGCAGGCATGGTGAGACCCATTTCACTGACAGGAACACTGAGACGGGACGCGTCTCTCTCCCAGACGTTCAGCCAATAAAAGCAGCCAAGCTGGAGCCCAAGGCCCAGTGTCCCGAGTCACAGCGGGGGGCTCCCTGCACCAACCATGAGCCGTCTGCTCTGGAAGAAGGTGGCCAGCGCCACCGTCGGCTCAGGGCCAGTTCCAGCAACAGGGCGCTGGGTCTCCAGCTCCGTCCTCGCCCCCGTCCCCAGCGACGGGCAGCCGCAGCTGCAGCAGCCGCAAGTGCCATCCTCAGAGGGCGGGCAGCTGCGGCACAACCCATTGCACATCCAGATGCTCTCGAGAGGGCTGCACGAGCAAATCTTCGGGCACGTAGGGGAGATGCCCGACGAGGCCGCGGTGCACCGCAGCGTCCAGCACCTGCAGAAGCACGGGCTCTGGGGGCAGCCGGCCACGCCCTTGCCAGACGTGGAGCTGCGCCTGCCCGGGCTCTACGGGGACAACCTGGACCAGCACTTCCGCCTCCTGGCCCAGAAGCAGAGCCTGCCTTACCTGGAGGCGGCCAACTCGTTATTGCAGGCCCAGCTGCCGCCCCAGCCCCAGAGCTGGGCCTGGGCGGAGGGCTGGACCCGGTACGGCCCCGCGGGGGAGGCCGAACCCGTGGCCATCCCCGAGGAGCAGGCCCTGGTGTTCGACGTGGAGGTCTGCTTGGCAGAGGGAACCTGCCCCACATTGGCGGTGGCCATATCCCCCTCGGCCTGGTAAGTAGGGATTAGGAACAAGGGACTTTAGCATCTGTTGGGGGCCTGGCTTAATGGTTTGATTCAGTGAACATTTTCTGAGCTCCTGCTATGTACTGGGTGCTAATTTAAAGACTGCTGGTGTGGCCAGTTAAACAGGCTTAATCCTGCTTCTCTGAGGCTCAGTCTGGTGGGAAGATATAGGCTGTAGACAACGCCAAGCAGATGTCAGGAGTCATGCAGAAAATCGCAGAGTTGTGCTTGAGACATATTGGGAGACCATTTAAGGTGATAATGAATTGGTGCCTCTACTTCTGCCCTCTAGCAGCTTCGTCAGAAGTTAGTCTGAAAGGCATTTGAACAGTGTTTGATTTTGGGAATGCTGTTGGTTATTTTGGGCAGGAGGATACCCCTTTTGGTGGGACTATCTCAGGTAGTTTAAGAAGTTCAGCATCCCCAGAGTCTTGCATAAACACCAAGCCAGAGCTTGTCCAACCTTTCCAAATGTTCCCTGGAGTGGCCTGCTCTTGACCACCCCCAGCTGAGAAATATTACTTCCTCAAAAGCAGGCATTTTGGTCCCAAACAGGTGTATCTGCTCTCTCTTCTTTTTAAGTAACTTTCTAAGTACTACCCAAGTTTCTTTTTCAAGCAATGATGGCAGTACTGTTTCTCCCCTTTTTTATTCTTCATTCCAGGATTAAAATACTATTTACAACCTTAATGCTTTCAGGCATGGCCAGCAAAA
The DNA here is from genome assembly GCA_035773235.1 of Eospalax fontanierii. Lineage (NCBI taxonomy): Eukaryota > Metazoa > Chordata > Mammalia > Rodentia > Spalacidae > Eospalax > Eospalax fontanierii. Next base: position 147,325,837 of record CM069524.1, on the reverse strand, counting down.
AAGTTGGCAGTTTCTTTATTCCTATGGGAAGCTACATCTTTGTAAAGAAAGCTGCGAAATGTTATATATGCAGTTGAAAATGGTGAAAGCATGGCTAAATAGATAAGGTAGGCATTAATGGCTGAAAAGAGCAAAACTAGATGATTTTGCATTTATTTAGTTCCAGTTATGATAAGAATCACAGTACTTATTATGTAACTTGATTTGAAAAGATAAAGTAGGCTTTGGTGGCTGAAAGGAAATAGGAGACCAGTGACCCTGATTTTTTTGGTCAGTTGGTCCTTTTGGGCTAGTTCAAGTCCCTCTTTCTCTTCTTCCTCCTTCCTGTCTCCTCTTTCTCTTCATCCCATTCTGCCTTCATCCTCATTCCATTTTTGCCAGTCCTAGGGGCACTGCTTGGTTTGCCTGATGGCAGTTGCTATTGCGGAGGCCTGGATTTATGCTGAGCTCTTTCTTCTAGTATCTGAGAATGGTGGGTGGGGGTGGGAAGCAGATGGTGTCCACATTTAACCCGGCATGCCTCTACCACATAGCCATGTAACATTAGTTACCTGACCAGCTTGCAGTTTCCAGGAGTTGGGTAGAAGCTGCGAACAGCTCTGAGCCTGCCTAAGGTCAGCTTTATAAAGGCTTTTGGTCATCTGTCTTAAGGGATATCACCCAGGCCCTTGGCATTTGAGAGTCACAGGAAAACTGTAGTATGGGTTCCAGCTCATCTTATATTTTGGCTTTCTTTCTCTCTTTCTTTCTTTTTACTCATGAGTTTATAATAAGATGACTTCATGCACAGCTGCAGGCCTGTATCTAGATACCAGTTATGGCTTTTATTATCTGAAGTCCCTGCCATCTTCACAGCTTCAGGTACTTAGCATTCTTGAACTTTTTCTTCTCGGTTATTTTTAAGGGCTTGAAGTAGATTACATCTGTGTTATCCTCACTGTGGAGTATGAGATTTTGCCAGGTTGAAACCCAACTAGTTTTGTGGTATTTGAAACTGTTGAGGCACATCACTCCTCTCTTCCATAAAGGCTGCAGGGAGTTCCTTCCTAGCTGTCCACATAGGTGGGCCCAGCTTTTTGGAGCAATGTGTGACTTGTAGCAGGCTTTACATCATGGCCATTCCCTGTTGCCTTTCAGTCTTAAACAGACTAGCCTTTTCCTGAGTCAGTGTCAAACTCCCAACAAACAGCACTCATTCTGTCTCTTCCATCCCCACCTTGGCACATGTGCATACATTTTCTCATCCTGGCACTGTCCTTGGTCTCTCACTGAGAATGGTTGCTTCTGTAAGGTTCATGATTTGCTCTCTGTCCTTCAGAATTTTTGCAGCTATCAGATGATTCATCCTGTATGTGTGTGAGGCATTTGTCATTTTTTAATTTTTTACATCTTTCAATTAAAAATCTCTACTTTGGGTTCTATTATCATCTGTCTCCTTTATTAGTACTTTGAACACTAGTTGTTTTGTCCTTTAAAGACACAAGGGGTTGGTCTTATTCATAAAATGCTTCTGAGCCAGGTGCAGACTCAGCACTGGGCCCAATAAACACCTTTAGGGGCTGGACCCCAAGTCTTCCTGCACATGGCACCCAGTACCGTAGCACTTAGCTCCTTTTTATTCATGGGAGTTTGACAGTAAAGAAGCTTTGTAATCTCTCTCCCCAATGGTCCCCTGACCTCTGTGAAAGTGAGGAGCACTCCTCGGGGACCTAGCATGTGGTAGCAGGTGTGCAGTGGGTGGTATAGGACAGAAATCCAATCCTCTGGTAAACCTGCCTGCCTCTCACCTCCCTCAGGTATTCCTGGTGCAGCCGGCGGCTGGTGGAAGAGCGTTACTCTTGGACCAGCCAGCTGTCGCCGGCTGATCTCATCCCCCTGGAGGTCCCTGCTAGTGCCTGCAAGTCTACACAGCGGAACTGGCAGGAACAGTTAGTGGTGGGGCACAACGTTTGCTTTGATCGAGCCCATATCAGAGAGCAGTATCTGATTCAGGTAAGGTTTGTGGGAGCATCAGGCTCTGGCTTAAGAGCCTGTAACATTTTCCTAGGGAAGGCACTGTTTTCTTGTCAGTTTCTAAACACCCCCTTTGTAATATCTGCAAGGACTTCTGTTGACCAGCCCTGCCTGGTCTCTGCTCAACTGTTCTGCTCTAGAACACAGATCTGAAACAGGACCTGAGTTACCCTACAGTAAAATGGCTTTTATTTCTATATGGCATTTTAAATCTCAGCATGGGCCTTTGGAGGCCCTGAGTCACAGCCTGAGCCATATCCTACCTCAGTCACTGATGGGCAATGTGAGCTCTTTAACATCTCTAACCCTCAGTTTCTTTTTCTGTAAAGAGTTAATAGAAGTTCCTTCAAAGACTTTTAGGAGAGTTTGAATAGCACATATATGTCAAACATTCAGAACTGCCTGGTATGTGATAATGGTAATTCTTAATTTATGAGAATGCCTTTTCATTGTATCTTCACAGCAGCCCAAGGTGAGGGGCAGGGCAGGGGTGGGGAAAGTTCCCTTAGCAGCACCCTTAGCCTGGCATTTAGGGTGCTAAGGCTCAGACAGCCTTGCTGACTTGCCAGGGGCCACAGCATTTAAATTGTAGGCCTAGGGTCAGGGCCAGTGGGCAGGCCCATAGCTCTGAAGATTTTTTTTAGGCTACTCTGTACCCAGAGTTGCCTGGAGTTGTTGCTGGAAGCTGGGAAGTACTTGTGTATTGGAACTGAGCCAGGCCTGTACCTTCAAAGGTTGCTAGGAATTATAGGTTAAAGGACAAGCATGAAGTTTGTGTTTTTTGTTGGAGAGTATGTGAAGAACTGAGTGGGGCTGGGCTTGACATCACTGAAGCTGTGGCCAGCTAGCCTCTCCGTTGCAGCTTTTCCTCTCCTGCTCCTCTCTCAGGGGTCCCAAATGCGCTTTCTGGATACTATGAGCATGCACATGGCCATCTCAGGGCTGAGCAGCTTTCAGCGCAGTCTGTGGATGGCAGCCAAGCAGGGCAAGCACAAGGCCCAGCACCCTACACAGCGAGGCAAAAAGTCACAGAAGAAAGCCAATGGCCCAGTGGTGAGAATGCACTTGGGACTGCCAGGAGCAGGATGCTTACTTGCTGGACCTAAGGCCAATCTGACCTGCCTTTGGTCCCTCAGATTTCGTCTTGGGACTGGATGAACATCAGCAGTGCCAATAATCTGGCAGATGTGCACAGCCTGTATGTGGGGGGGCCCCCCTTAGAAAAGGAGCCTCGAGAACTGTTCATCAAGGGCAGCATGAGGGACATTCGGGAGAACTTCCAGGTACAGTGTTGGTAAAGAGCTCTGGGTACATGGGCTCTGACTGACCTGCAGCTGAACTTGGGGAGATACAGCTGCCAAGACTGGTAGTGGGTGGCTGCTCCCCAGTCCTCTCCCCTAGCACCTCTCTGTCACCTTGTACTAGGATCTCATGCAGTACTGTGCACGGGATGTGTGGGCCACCTATGAGGTTTTCCAGCAGCAGCTGCCACTCTTCTTGGAAAGGTGAGAGGGACCTTGGAGAGGTAAGGGGGAGCTGGGTGGAATCCCTGGGGATAAGCAGGGCCTGTACCCAAGCCCATTTTAACCAGATGGGCTGGTTCTTCCTCAGGCTGGTCACTTAGCTCTTGTAGACTGAAAGAATGGAGCCCTCTGTCCAGCGGTGTCCATGTGGGCCCTGGACTCTGGGTTTGTCTCCTGTGCATGGTCTCAATTTCTTGTCTTTAGTTTTTTAGGCAGTCTGATGATGGTGTCTGTCATGAGTATTTAGACCTGGTTCAAATTTTGTCTGATGAATTCTCATTGACATTAAACAAGTGATTTGGCTTCTGTCACCCTCAGTATTTTCATCAAGAAACATGTACAGGGGGCTGGAGAGATGATTCAGTTGTTAAAAGAGGTAGAGTATATGGTTTGGTTCCTAGAACTCACATGGCAGCTAACAACCTTCTGTGACTTCAGTTCCAGGGAATCTGATGCCCTCTTCTGACCTTCACAGACATTGCACAGTACAGGTGCACTTACATGCAGGCAGAACACTCATAAACATAAAAAATAAATAAATAGCATTTTTAAAATGCATGCACAGATATTCTTTGCTCCCCAGTGGTGAGGTCCATATCCATGTGATCATTGATATGTATGGGGTTGTTAGCACAGTGCCTACACAGAGTTGTCACGCATTAGCCCTCGTTCTTTTGTTATCCATCATATCCCCCTGAGGGAGGGTATGTTACTTCCATGTCACAGGTAAAGGAATTGAGCCTCAGAGAAGTAAGGTGACTAATTCAGGACTGGATAGCATAAAGCCTGGTTAAAGTCTAATTTCAGAGCTGTGTCACACAACTGGTTGGGTTGAACTTACCAGATTGTCTCAGGAACTGGGCCCAAGCCTTGTTTCCTGTGGTCATTTTATGGCAGCCTTTGGTGTCTGTCCCCAAGGTGCCCCCACCCAGTGACTCTGGCAGGCATGCTAGAGATGGGTGTCTCCTACCTGCCTGTCAACCAGAACTGGGAGCGTTATCTGGCAGAAGCACAGAGCACTTATGAGGAACTCCAGCGGGAGATGAAGAAGTCATTGATGGATCTGGCCAATGATGCTTGCCAGCTGCTCTCAGGAGAGAGGTAGTGAGGTCTCAGGTGGGCAGGGGACAGGCAGGCGGGAGGCCTGACCTTTGGCTTAGCCTTAACCCCGACTTGGTCTACTGACTTTGCAGGTACAAAGAAGACCCATGGCTCTGGGACCTAGAGTGGGACTTGCAGGAGTTTAAGCAGAAAAAGGCAAAAGTGAAGAGGAGGCCAGCCGCATCCAGTAAATTGCCCTATGGGGGAGCTGGGCCCTATGAGGATCCCATGGATCAGGAAGGTGTGGAGCTTGGGTAGGAGGTAGGGTAGGGTGGTCTCTGGGACGGTCCATGGGAAGGGCTTGCTGCAGTATTTCGGATCTGAAAGTCCCTTCTGGTTCTAAACTCCCTACTCTACAATAGACCCTGGACCACCTAGTGAGGAAGAGGAGCTTCAGAAAGACCTCTTGGCCCGTACCTGCTTGAGGCAGCTGAAGAATACCACAGACCTTCTGCCTAAGCGGCCCCAGCACCTTCCTGGACACCCTGGGTAAGTTATGTTCCCCCTGACATTCAGGGGGTGCCTTGTACTATCCTTAGAACACCCCTTTGTAGTGTGCACCTGAATTGCCATGCATTGACTTTCATCTTCTGATTCTGCTCATTTGCATTCACTCTGACCTCACTGGCTTTTTGGACACTGTTCAACACAGTGCTCGTTCAGCACAGTCCATCAAATACCCATTGTTATTGTCTTGACATCTGTACATCTCTTCCATTCCTAGGGAAAGCAGGTGTGCAGACCAGTCAGTGCAGTAATGAGGTTTAGAGTGCATAGTTTCAAGGTAGTTCTGACTGTCTGGGGAAATCAGGGGAGGCTTCTTTAAAAAAAAATGACCTTCATTGGTGTCTCAGAGGTAGGAATGAGAAAAAGGGCAGCCAGAGTGACCAGCAGAGTAGCTACTTTATACTTGAATAACCCTGGATGCACATGCCCTGGGTGTGTTGCTAGCCTCACATTGGTCTTGATCTTGGTGAAAAGCCTGTGAGAGACAGCTCATAGAACTTGTGTCTAGCAGGGGCAAGGAAGGATGGGAAGGATGGAGGATCTATTCCTTCTACTTAGACGCTACAGTATGGCTTGAGGAGGAGCTCAGCTCTGGACTGGAGGATGTTTGTCCTGAGTTATGACTAGTCCAATAAGACAGTTGGGTCTTGCCTTTGGAGATATTTGAATTATTCTAGGAGATTCAATATAGGTCCCTAATCAAAGTCTCCCAAAGGAAGGGACTGAAACTTGTAGGCCCAACTCATCAGAAAAGGGGCCTTGGAAGGTGGGTGAGATACCTGATAGGGGAAAATACTTCCTTCCCTAACGTGACAGTGTTTTTTTCTTGGCGGTGAATAGGTGGTACCGGAAGCTCTGTCCTCGGTTAGATGACCCTGCGTGGTCTCCAGGCCCCAGTCTCCTTAGTCTGCAGATGCGGGTCACTCCTAAGCTCATGGCACTGACCTGGGATGGTTTCCCTCTACACTACTCAGAGTCTCACGGTTGGGGCTACCTGGTGCCTGGGCGGCGGGATAACCTGGCTGAGGATACCATCCTGGAGTCATCTGGGGTAGTCTTCCCCTACAGGTAAGGCCCAGGTTCAGGCTCCAGGGAAAAAAGGGCTGTAGCCTAGGGACTCTATGCCCTTGCTAGAAAAACCAAAGTCAGCTCAGGCTGGTGGAAAGAGCTTGGGTCCAGGTGTCAGGGTTCTAGTTCTTTTATTCCATGGTTTCCCTGACCCCCTGGGTCTCAGAGTCTTGGTATCAAGAGTGGGGAAGATTATGGCTGTCCTCCTGGGCCCAGCAGTATGTCTGTCTTGGTAGGAACATGGAGAGGGAAGACTGCTGGTTGTGGTCTAGGAGGGGGTGGGCTTGTTGCTTTTTCTTTAAGTATAATTTGAATATGTATTATGTGCAGGCGCTATATCTGCAGGCAGTGCAAATCTCACTTGCTCTCTAAACAGCCCCATGAGATGTGACGTTCATTTTATTTACCTGTTTTTTGAAACAGGGTCTCTAGCCTAGGTTTTCCTAGAACTCACTCTGTAACCTAGGCTGGCTTCAGACTCAAGGTAATCCTCACCATAGGTAACTTTACATTTTTTAAAATTTGTTTATATGGTGCTTGAGATTGAGCTCTGGGCTTCATGAAGCAAGTGTCCTGCCAGCCCTAGTTATCTGCATTTTGTAATTGACAAGAGCCTAAAAAAGTTAGTTGGCCTGTTTGAGGCCAGAGATTTTGAGCTTTTGACATTTTTGATAGGCATTTGAAGTGGGCCAGGGTCCTGGCTCCACAGGGCAGCCAGAGTTACTTGTCAGTCAGATGGAAGGAATTGAGATAGGCCTTGTTCTTTCGATGGGTGAGTGGGCCAGAGCCAGCTCTGCAGTGGGGCCTTCAGTCCTGACTTCGCTTTACCTTGCTTCCAGAACTCGCAACGCAGCTCTGGGGCATAGAGAAGTTTGAGTCAGACCAAGCATCAAACCCCAATCTGCCACCAGTGTTCTAAGTTAATCTGAGTTTGTCATTCCCTGTGAAAAGTCAGGGAAATTGATGTCTGCTTCTGCCTCAGATAATGTGAGGTCTAAAAAAGGGATCTATGGAAAGTCCCACTGGCCTGAGCAGGCATCCAGTAATCAGTTATTTTCTCTGCCCAGAGCCATCGAGTCCTTGTATAGGAAGCACTGTCTTGAACAGGGAAAGAAGCAACTGGAGACCCAGGAGACAGACCTGGCTGAGGAGTTCTTGCTTACTGACAGTAGTGCCATTTGGCAAACGGTGAGGACACACTCTGAACTTGAGCTATTGGATGGGGGATATACTTTCCTAAGAAAAGGTCAGCCTTTTGAGTAGGAGCTGCCATTGGTTGCTCAACCCATGCTGACCTGGTCTGAGTACTCTGTAGGGAAGAGCTGTTGGACTCAGGCCTACAGATGCCTGCCTCTCACACCTTTGGTTGCTGGACCCATGCAGGTGGAAGAACTGGGCTGTTTGGACTTAGAGGCTGAATCCAAGACAGAGAACTCAGTGCCAGGTCAATCCTTATCCTTGGTGAGCAGGGTACCTGCTTGGGTTCTCTGGGTGGGTACTGGGCAGCTGGAGTATTTTCTTGCCTACATAGTTCTTTCCTATCAGGGCTCCCTGGGTTTGGGGGGTTTGGAGACATTGCCCTGCTCCCTTCTTAGTCCCACATGTATTGGGAGACCAAGGAGGAAGCCTGTGATTTCATGAACTTCCTGTCACGTCTCAGCTTGCCTGCTCAGTTTCAGGCCCTTTTCCCATCCCCGTACCCCCTATCCCCTACCCCTGGCCCTTGCTGAATCCAGGTGCTGGAGCAGGGCCTGATCTGAGTGTGTGGCCCCCACAGCCTGTTACTTGTGGCCCCAAAACCAGCCAGCCTACTTACCACCATGGCAACGGACCTTACAATGATGTGAATATCCCCGGCTGCTGGTTTTTCAAGCTGCCTCACAAGGTATGTGTTCTGGTTTTTGGTGTTCTCACTGTGGTTAAGACTCACAGCAGGTCTCCAGGGTGACTCAGATCAGATTTCTTTTGTAGGAAAGCCAGTAGTAGACCAGAGTATGATTTGCTCTCCTGAAAACTGAATGGTGAGGGGTATCCTGGCTGGATCATCTGACATGAAGCCCATATCAAGTATCTAGCACTGTATCACACACACACACACACACACACACACACACTTATTTGTATGGGAGATATTCATCTGGGAATTGCCTTGGACTGGTTGAGATTCTGGGCTCTGTTGGGAGAAGGCCCAGTGCCATGTCAGTTTCCTGTCTGGTGCTCTACTACCTGCCTCCAGTCCCTCGTCCTTTTTCCTTTCTAGGATGGTAACAACTACAATGTGGGCAGCCCCTTTGCCAAAGACTTCCTGCCCAAAATGGAGGATGGCACTCTACAGGCTGGCCCAGGAGGAGCCAGTGGACCTCGTGCCTTGGAAATCAACAAAATGATTTCATTTTGGAGGAATGCTCATAAACGTATCAGGTGGGCCACAGTGGGGAAGCAGGAAGCCTGTCTGTATACCTGCAGGTACCTGTAACTTTGGATTCCTTTCCTCCTATTCTATCCTGATGCCCTTGACTCTGCCAGGGCTACCCTAGAAAGGCAACCTAGCTGTGGTCTAGAGGCCTGTCTGTTTGTCCTGGTGCCCTATACCTTGGGCACATCTTTCCCTCCCAAGCTTTGGTTTTCTTGTTTATGTGGTGTGGTGTTGTAGGACTTTGATGGCCCTCCCAGCTCTCTTTGAATCCCCTAATTTAATTGCTAGAGCCATGGATGTGGGTAAGGGCCTTGGAGGGCTTGTTGTCTGTAACCTCTATTGGGGACTGAGAGCTGAGTCTCACCTGCAGTAGCAAATGGATTTAAAGGTCACTTCCAAAGTGATTATGGCCACAAGCACCTTGTAAGGGGTTCACACAATTTATCCTGGGTGTAGGGAAGCAGTGGTGGCAGGGAAAGAGAGGCATCTACTCTATAGAGTCCAGGCTTTGGCCCATGCAGGGTCAGGTTAGTGAGAAGAGGGTTGATGCCAGGTTTCAAGGGGATGGACACAGCATTTCTGAAGCTAATCAAGTACAAGTGCTAGTGACAGCAGGTTGGGGTGGATTCTGCTTACCATGGCTGTGCTTCATCCTGTTTGTCTCCCTCAGCTCCCAGATGGTAGTGTGGCTCCCCAGGTCATCTCTGCCCCGGGCTGTGACCAGGTATGGCCTACTAGGTTGTGGTGTGGATAAAATGATGACATGGGTCTTAGGGCCAGAGCAAGCTGCTGAAATATGCCTCTGCCTCTCCCTATCCCAGGCACCCTAACTTTGATGAGGAAGGCCGCTATGGGGCCATTTTGCCCCAGGTGGTGACTGCTGGCACTATCACTCGTCGAGCTGTGGAGCCTACGTGGCTCACTGCCAGCAACGCTCGGGTATGTGTCCTCTGTGTTCTTGTCCTTTGTTCTTCCTCGGTCTCTAGAAACTAGGATTTCAGAGGGCCTTTGGGGATTTAGCAAGGGATGGGAAGAAAACTAAAGTTGGGGCTACATAGGGCTCTAATTCAAATCTGGCTTCATATGAACTATTCCTTTAGCAAGTGTTTTGGGTGCCTGCTGTTGGCCAGACAATATCAGGCATAATAGTCACAGCTGTCATGAAATTTAGAAGACGCTATGTATAAGGGCCTGAATAGAGTAGGGTTTCTTCATTTGTTGGCCTACTGCTGACAGGTGGCCATCTCTGAACATGGCATTTGAAGCAGTGTTATGTGGCATTTTCCACAGCCTTTGCTCAGCAAAGGCCTCAGTACTTAATTAGTTTTAGCTCTCAGAACCCAAAGTAGCTATCTCCTTGGGCTTTCGATGGGCCTGACCTCACTCTTCTTGCAGCCTGACCGAGTAGGCAGTGAGTTGAAAGCCATGGTGCAGGCCCCACCTGGCTATGTCCTTGTGGGTGCTGATGTGGACTCACAGGAGCTGTGGATTGCAGCTGTACTTGGAGATGCCCACTTTGCAGGCATGCATGGTAAGTGGGATCTGTGGCTGGGGCAGGGGTGAGGCAGCCTAATACTTTAGGGCCCAAGTGGCTGGGCCAAGTGTTTATGAGGTGGTCCCTTGTTTTCCAGGCTGCACAGCTTTTGGCTGGATGACACTTCAGGGCAGGAAGAGCAGGGGCACTGATTTACACAGCAAGACAGCCACAACAGTAGGCATCAGCCGAGAGCACGCCAAAGTTTTCAACTATGGCCGCATCTATGGAGCTGGGCAGTCCTTTGCTGAGCGTCTGCTGATGCAGTTTAACCACAGGCTCACAAAGCAGGAGGCAGCTGAGAAGGCCCAGCAGATGTATGCTGTCACCAAGGGCCTCCGCCGGTGAGTCACTTTGCCACCCACATTAGCATCCAGGACCTCAGTCATGCTTTAGCACTCCTTTTTTTCCTATTTCTTGTCCATTACTTGAGTACTTTCCCTCTAAACCTGAGACCTAGCTACAGGATAAGTTTGTTCTTGGGAGTTAGAAGATTTGTTTTATAGTCAGTGTTAACTCTGTTTGGGGGGGTACATTGTTATTAAGTGGTCATCTATAGTTATAATTATGTAACATCAACAGTAGTTTAGGGGTCCTATACTCACGCCTATAGGAGCAAGAGAACAAGCAAGAGACAGGAGCTGACAGAGAAGCAGTATGTAGGCTGGTCTAGCCATAGGAGAAAGCCTTTGAGTTTACTAGTCCAGCTCTCTGATCTGTTTCTTCTGGTAGTACTGCATGATGTGTGCTTGGAGGCCTTCAGGGGTTCTTTGGAGGGCTTGAGTGCAAGAGAGGAGAGGCAGGGGTACATTGGAAACTTCTTTAGGTATACCTTGTACCATTCCCATTTAGATAGCTTTCTCACTGTGGAAACTCATTTTGTGAAAGACTGAAAGTTGAGTAACTGATAAAGGATGTAATGGTGGACTGACTATATAGGAACCAGGAGCTGAACTGGTGGCCGGATAGTTCCTTGGTGGGACTCATGCCTTGGGCAATGTGTGCTGGTGGAGGAAGGACAGTGATGAGAAAGGAGGTTGGGCTTTGGTTGTAGATGCCTCTAAAGGTATCACAAAATAGTTTGGACTGCAGATTTAGAATATAGGGAAGCTCTAATGCTCCTTTCAATAACAGGTAACATAGCCCTTAGGGGATAAACCTGGTGATATCTAAAGCTAAGAATCTGGCATAGTAGAAGTTAGGAAGCTGGGCTTGGCTATTCTGTTTTCTGCTTCTCCCAGTGCTTTCTCCCCCTCAGGTGCAGCACCGTACTCTCACCCCACACCCTAATCTAAAGTCAGGCTTTTGCTGTGGCCTCAACAGAAGGCTACTGTTGGTCACTGGGCAGTTTGCTATTCCAAACATTAGGACTGTGAGTGGCAGTGGCTCATGCCGGAGTTTGTCCTTTAATGGGCTACCATGACAGACTAGGCTTTGGGGACCTTCAGGACTCAAACCCTGAGTTCCTGTCTGTGCTGTGCTCTTTCCTAGCTATATGACTTTAGCAAGCCATTTGGCCTCAGAGCCAGTTTTCTGTGCTGAAGTAAAGCCTTAGGGGAGAGGCTTTTGGAAAGCAGAGGTAGATGTGCCACAGAGGAGGCCATTTTATGGGATTGACATGGTGCCACTACCTGCAGGTACCGGCTGTCGGATGAGGGTGAATGGCTGGTGAGACAGTTAGATCTCCCTGTGGATAGGACTGAAGATGGCTGGATTTCCCTACAGGATCTGCGAAAGATCCGGAGAGAAGCATCAAGAAAGTGAGAACTTCCTGTGTTCAAGACAGAGGGACTGGTGTGGACTGGTGTGGGTTGGTCAAAAGAGGGCTGGGACAGTTTGGTTTTTAGCTCTGAGATGTTAAAAGACAAAGCTTGCCCTCATGGTTTCTGTTCCTCAGGTCACACTGGAAGAAGTGGGAGGTGGTTGCTGAACGAGCATGGACAGGGGGTACAGAATCAGAAATGTTTAACAAGTTGGAGAGCATTGCCATGTCTGACACACCACGTACCCCAGTGCTGGGCTGCTGCATCAGTCGAGCCTTGGAACCCTTGGCTGTCCAGGGAGAGGTATCTTGAAATCCCTGGAGCATGGTGAGAAGGGGCTTGTAACATAGGGCTGCCCCTCATAGCCCTTACTAATTTGGCAAGTGGGGCCAGTTTGATAAATAGAGTTGCTTCTGGGGCTCCTGGATCACCCCTTGCTTCTTAGAGATAACTGGTATGTGGTAAAACCTTCGTCCACCTGTCCTTAGTTTATGACCAGCCGTGTGAACTGGGTGGTGCAGAGCTCTGCTGTGGATTATTTACACCTCATGCTTGTGGCTATGAAGTGGCTATTTGAGGAATTTGCCATCAGTGGGCGCTTCTGCATCAGCATACATGATGAGGTTCGATATCTGGTACGGGAGGAGGACCGATACCGTGCTGCTTTAGCTCTGCAGATCACCAACCTCCTGACCAGGTATGTGGGGCCCTCTAAGCAGTTCTGAGTTTTTGTCAACTCCGAAGTGACTGTTTTAGCCTTTAGTTTTTAGAGATAGGGTCTTCCTGTAGCCACAGCTGGGGCTACAGACAGCTCTGCCTGTCTGCTTCCTGAATGCTGGGACTAAAGGCATGCGCCACCATGAGATAAGACCTTGACTTCTGAAAAAGATGTGTTTGAAAGTGGTGTACAGAAATGCTGGATCACTGGAGTGGTGGTGAGGTCAAGGGAGGTGTGCTGGAGTACTCAAATTGCTCTCCTAGTAACACACCTGTTGTGAAATCAACTGACAGACGATATCTCAACTCCTAGAGAAATGAGGTGTTTAAGTGCCAAAGGTGTGATTCTATTATACTGAATTTTATACCAAAGTTCATATGGATGAACTAAATAGTACTGTTCCATGTTCATCTGCCACTTAGAACCAGTCTGGGAGCTGTGATCTATCCTGATAAATAGGTAAATAACAAGTTTACAGCTCAACATTGTTACTGATGCCATCTCATCCCCTGGAGGGAGGGGTTCTGCTTAAAAGTCTGCATTTGTCTCTTACATATGGGCCAAGTAATTGAAATAATTCTATCAATAAAGCATACCAAATTGGAAAGTTTGTTGAGTCCCTAATTGCATTTCAGTGTCTTCAGCAGGTGTTAAGTTGAACATGGAGCCTTGTGGCCTCTGCTAATGGCTTTGCTAAGTGAATGGGTAATTGGTACAGGGGAAGCCATGCTCTGTGGGATTTCTCTGGGAGTAAGACACAGCTGTAAGTGGAGATTGGGTCTCTTTCAGGTGCATGTTTGCCTACAAGCTGGGTCTGAATGATCTGCCCCAGTCAGTCGCCTTTTTCAGTGCAGTAGATATTGACCAGTGCCTCAGGAAGGAAGTGACCATGGATTGTAAAACTCCTTCTAACCCGACTGGGATGGAAAGGAAATATGGGATTCCCCAGGGTGAGCAAAACCTCATTGTTCCTCATACATATAGGACTAGAGGTGGGTTAGAACCTTGGGACCCCAAGAAGAAATCTACTCTTGACTTGTGCTGTTGTCTGGGCTATTTGGACCTAAGTTACCTTATAAACTTAAAAGTGAAGTTGAAAGTGGTTCATAGTAAATGAAGACATCAGACTTAAAATATTCCATCTATACTTGCCCCATTTGCAACCACACCAGAAATGTTGAAAGATTTATTGTGTAAGTCAAAGTGCATTCTTAGATGAAAAATCCAACTCTGTGCTGATAATATCAAACAGTGGTTCAGAAAACTTGCTTTCTATTATAAATGCATCTAAGACAAACTTCCATTCCTGGCAGTTGTCCTCAACTCTCCACCATTCTTGTTACCCTAACATTTTAATTTCAGATTGTCATTTGAGTTCTCTCAGTCACAAGTTTTGTGGAGGCATTCTAACCAATTTTCACTGTCTTGCAGGTGAAGCACTGGATATTTACCAGATTATTGAACTCACCAAAGGCTCTTTGGAAAAACGAAGCCAGCCTGGATCCTAGCTCTGCCTGGAGGCTCTCTCTGTATTTGCTCCTGTGGAGCTTCATCGGAGCAGTGCAGTTTCCCAAACTCAGGCTTTCATATGTGCTTTTTGCAGAAGGGCATGCCTAAGGTAGCCCTTTTTCAGTGGCAGGACCTGCCAAGAAGATTCCTTCTCAGTGAACACAGTTCAGTGGGTTCAGAACCAGGACGCCAGCATTGGTGCAGGGTGTAGGAGGGGCACTGTTGGGCACAAAGGAAGCAGATGCTTCAAAGGTCACATTAACTCAGGCATTTCATTTTTTTCCTTTTCTTCTTGGCTGGTTCTCTGTCCTGTCCTGTGTGTGCTGATACAGTGCCCTAGAAGGGGAGAGAATAAAGGTCTATTGTGAGAAACCTGCTCTAAGCCAGTGGAAATAAAAACACCTAAAAATCCTTTATCTTCTCATTAAAGCCTGTATTAGTCATGCTTTCCCCCTCTGTATTCCCAAAAGGTAATTTGGAACTCTATACCCTGAATAGATTTGCAGGGTACCCCGACTTATTTGGACTTTTGTTATATTAGGACAAGGTGACAGAGAAGGAACCATAAGCATTGAAATGCTACATAATGATCTTTGTAAGCTCAAATGCCAAAGAGAATTCAGGATCAAAACTTCTAAAATCCAGGCTATTTTACATAATTTTCCAACTTTGAAAGGGGTCTAGGCAACTGATGCTATTTCTGTCTTCCACAAAACCTAAGATGAAAAATTTAAGTGCCAAAGGCAAGAAAACTTCCATTGCTTTACCTGAGCCCAAAGACATCTCACCTAAGGTTCAGAGTTGGGGGGGTCTACCCTGAGGGAATTAAAAGCCAGACAGAATGCTGGAGCTGGTTGTCCAATGGTTCAAAAAGAAACATGGGACCCAGAAGGAGACAATTTATCTGTCACTATCTTCCTAGAAATATATACAAATCTGAGATAGGCTCTCACTATGTAGTCCAGACTGGCCTTAAACTCAAGGTGCTCCTCCTGTCCCAGCTTCCTTCGTGCTAGGATTATAGGTGTGAATTTCCACATCTGGCTTTTTGTTCAAAGTTGAAAACCCTTGACTCCTTAAGCTATCATTTTTGCCTACCACCTTTTAGCCTGAATTGCTGGTTGCTGCCCCTTTACTAATCTGGTTACTCCTACATGGGCTTGTTAGTAAAGCAGCTACCAATCTGGCAAAAGCAGGCACTGACTGACCTCTTCATTTTCATCATCCCTATCCTCTTGAAGAACCATATCCAGGATGTTGCCTTTGATCTTGAAGTCCCGTGAGGTACTGAGTTTCATGTACTGCATCAAGTTCACCTGGGACAAGACAGGCTTGTAAGCACAGGAGTTTCTTAGGTCCTGTTGAGACAGCTTAAAACACTCAAATGTACCTGACAAACCTTTCAGTTCCTATTAATAGCAAGCATATACCCATCCGACCTGCTTTACCACATTTTCCTGCATGATGTCTGGATTCAGGCCACCAGATCAAAAATGGCATGGCAAAGAAATGATCTGATCAGAGTTCACCTTTTGTCCTCTGTAGCTGTATGTATGCCTTGGTTTGCCAGCCTTGTCAATAATAAATGGGAATAGTAACAGAGTATTTTTACCTTGGACTTTTTAGAGAGCTGGATGAGAAATTTTTCATACTGTTCAATAGCAAAGACAAGATTAGGGATTGGCTTGGTTTCTCGGAGAACTCTGGCCTACGGGCAAAAAGAATATTAAGTTCAACAGCTGTTTTTTTGAGTCCAACTCTTACTACTTAGCGCTGGCTGGCCTCCAACTCGGAGATCCACCTGCCTATGCCTCCCAGAGTGTTGAGATTAAAGATGTTCCCAGACTAAATTCAATAAAAAAAAAAAAAAGTCTTCATGTAGCTTCAGTTGGCCTGAAACTCACTGTGTAGACCCGATAGGCTGTGATCTCATGGTGATCCACCTGCTTCTGCCTCCAGAGTGCTGGAATTAAAGGCACATGTGTGCTACCATGTCTAATTAGGTCAATTGTTTCTGAAACTTTTCTGCAGAGTTGTCATTAGCAGAACTATACATGACTGGGGGAAATAAGTTTATCTTTCAACCAAATAATTTTATATATCAATAAGATTTGGCAGTTTAGTCTCAAAGGATCCAATTGCCACCAGATTACACAGTAGCTTTCCATTAAAACTTCTTAAGTATGGGGGCTTGAAGAGATGGCTCAGTGGTTAAGAGCACTAGCTGCCCTTGCTGAGGACCTAGGTTTGGTTCCCAGTAACCACATGGCAGCTTACAATTGTGTGGTAACTCTAGTTCCAGGGGATCCAACACCCCCTTCTGGCTTCTGTGGGCAATGTACACATGAGTATACTTAATATACATGCAGGTAAGACACCCATAACAAAATTTATAAGTATCATCATGCTAATATTTCCTGAGCTTGCTTATAGTGCTAGACCAGCTGAGGGCAAGAGCATCTGCAGCAATTGAGTTGCCTTTCCAACCTGCCCTTTTTTTTTTTTTTTTTTTTTTTTTTTTTTAAAAAGCTAGGCTCTCACTATGTACCCTGGCTGGCCTGGAACTCATCTGCTGCCTCTGCTTCCAGACTGCTGGGATTAAAACTGTGTACCACCATTCCCAGCTTTCTAAATTCCATTCTTAAGACAAGGAGCCCACTGTGGTGCTTGCTCTGATCCCTTTTTCTGGTTGTTTGGCACATGAATTTGCATTGCTGGGATCACATATCTCTTCCCTCAATGTGAATTGTAAATTGCCGATCCTTCTATGTGTGTTCAAGTATATTTTTTAAGCCCATAAATGGAGATACCACACACTTTTTCTTCTTGAGGCAATGTTTTACTATGTAACTCAGTGGCTTCCCACATTTCATCCTCCCAAATTCTGGGATTATTGGCATGTGCCAGTATTCTTGATATCTCCTTTCCTCCCTTTAAAAAACATGATCTTGGAAATAACTCTAGCTGAACATTCAGAGTATCTGTCCAGTATAATACGTAGTATATAATGTATTTAGTCTCCGGATCTTTGTTTTTTTCCAGTATTTCCCTTTAATAAACAATGTTGTATCAACCTGTACCTAAGCCTTTACAAATTCTATATTCTAGAAGAGGAACTGTTAGATCCATATGTTCTAAAATATAGTAGCTTTTGCTCCTTTCCCATACCATTTCTTACGGATCCTTACACAATATTTTCCTAAAGATAATTTTTAATGTCCTGCAACTAATGATCATCAACTAGACTTAATGAGGTTACTTACCATGGTTGTGCCAATAGCAGCTTTCTCCTTTTCCTTCTCTGTGGACTTTAGGTTGTTATTTCTCTTATTCTAAAGAAATAGAAACATTTTCTCATTCCTCAAGATATCTCTGTAGTTAGCAAGCTATCAGTAATTTACCTATTAAGTAATAAAACAGGCCATGGATCTAGGTGTGGATGAACAGGACTGAGTAGCATAGGCTGAAGATGGGAAAATTTATGGTGCTTTATGACCCTTAAATGTCTGTCTCATTTGGAAGGTACTCTTGCTTTTGGAAAAACCATATGAAATTTGAGGGCAGGAGAACCATTATTGTACTAGGCCAGCCAAGGTAGTGGATGGTGAGGTACATTCAGCTAAAATAGTTAAGATGGAGACTGTCAAGGTAGTAGTGGGAACAGTCATTTTCCTGCTGGGTAGCTGACTACCCAGCAGGCTACACTGGGGCCTGTTATCATCCACTGAGGCAATCACCAGATATATCTCATGTGGAATATAGGTTACCGTGCTTGAGAAGTGTGTAAAGGGTCACAGAAAGATTTCCCTGAGTTATAGATTATTGCTAACAAAGAGCTCCTAGAGAAAAAAGACTGAAAAAGACTAACAAGGCAAAAGATAGACCCTTAAGTGAGGAGGGATAGGAAAACCACCCAAGTGTGCAGAACATCAAACAAGCTTTCATCTCAAAGGGAAGAATTCGATGTTCCAAAAAGTAAGATCAAGAGAATAAGAAAATAGTTACCAAAAAATTCAAAGAAACTACCAATGGAGTTACATGAAGCGGGCATGTTGATCCACATGCCATGTTTTGAAAAAGGAACATTCCAAATTCTAGAGAGCTAGTATGAAGAAGTCTGTTTTGGGCCCTGGAAGGTTAGGGTGGAGGGTGAGGCCCCATTAGGGGAAGGAGAGGAAAAAAAGCAGCCATAGATTTTACCTGAGCACTTGGGTTTGTGTCTAAGGTGGCACCCTGTTGAGATTCTTAAATGAACTCTGTCCACTGCCTAGTCCTACTGACTAAAACTTAAACCCAGGAAAAAAACAATAACAAGACAAAAATTAGACCCAGAACTATCCTTAGATGTGCAGAATGTGAAGGGTTTTGGAGCACTGATTTCCACTGCTTACCATCAAGGTCTAAGGCAGTGTGGTAAAGGGGACTCAAAGAGATCAGCCCTGAAAGATGTGGCAAATGCAACTTCTATTTCTACAATAGAACTTCTATTTCTTGTCCAGGCTCACTAAGTATATCTCACAGAGACAAAATCATCTGGATTGAAGATATAGCTCAGTGGAAGAACACTTGCGTAGTGTGCACAAAGCCCTGAGTTTGATTTGTAGCACGATTTTAAAAAAGAATAGAAAACAGCCTGCAAGCTAGCTGATTTGCCAGTAAAGCACTAAGACAGCTATCAACAGAGAAGGGGAAAATCCCCAGGGCATATACGAAATGGTTCTTGTATAATTTTAGGAAAAACAAGTATCAATATGCACCAGTGCCTAGGCAACAAGTAGCAAACGATTCTAGAGCAGAGGTTGGCATATGGGACATACCCAGTCTTCTGTCTTGAATAAAATTTCAATGGACTATACCCACATGTACTTATGTACTCCATGTTTTTAAGTTACAACAGAAGAGCTGAGAGGGATGATAGACTATAAGCTCATAAAACATTTACTATTTGGCTCTTTACAGAAAATTTGCTGGCCCTTGTTGAAGAATCAAACTAGCTGGAATAGTTTCAGCTCTGGTTTTTACTAGTTCTTGGCCATTCAATTAACCTCCCAAATACAGATTGAGGATGAAACCTGATAGTAAGAGCTCACTAACTGGTAGTATTCTAACAAAACAAGATACTTTTGGACTATAATCAAGGTGGTAAATAAGGCCTTACAGCAGTGTTTCCAAGTTATACTCTAGAACAGCCTTGAAAGAGGGCTGGCCCACTAATAAGGTCACTTTAAAAAGTTTATGAGATTTTTTTTTTTTTTTTTTTTTAGACAAGGTCTGGAACTTGCCATGCAGACCAGGCTAGCCTCAAACTCCTCTGCCTCCTAGTTTGAGTAGGTTTGAAGAGAACTATTAAATATATCATTGGATCTTTAAGAACCTTTAATATGCTAGTGGCCAAGAAGAATCTTTTAAGATCATAACATGATATGAATATTCCTCCCAATATCCCCTTGTAGAGACTGTCTCAGTTTCTACAGTATACTTTGTGAAATCTGTGTGGCCCCATCTGATGATTTAGAATGACAGAGGAGCTGGATGTGGTAGCATGCCTGTAATCCTAGCAGTGAGCTGAGGGAGGTAGGATCTCAAGTGTGAGGCCAGCCTACACTACACAGGGAGCCAAAAGCAAATTAAAAGATGGGAATTAAAAACCCCACTTTAGGAGTGGAGGAATAAATCCTACAGACAACAGATTTCAAAGAATGGCACTCACATGAAAATTAAAATTTCTCTAATCTCTGAGAATCAATAAATTAAAATCTATAAAAGTGGTCTGGGAAAATGACCAAACAAGCCCACATCCCTTCTACCTCCTTGTGGTGCTGCTGCTTCTACATGGCTCTCTACACCTGACCCTGGCCGCCTCCGTGCTTCACATTCTGAAGGATGTCTAGTACATGCACTTTCAGGGGTCCAGAAATTAACAAAAGCATCCTTGTTCCTTTTGTACTCCAAATACAAGCACATCAAATACTTGCTTTCTCCAAAAGTGGATTCTTTGGTATAGCAAGATCTACTGCAGCCAGGCATGGTGGCACACACCTTTAAAGGCAGGTGGATCTCTATGAGACTGAAGCCAACCTGGTCTACATAGTGTGTTCCAGGTCAGCTGGGGCTACAGAGAAACCTGGTCTCAAAAAACAATGTCCTCCCTCAAAGCTCTCAAGTCTTGGCTTAGTCAGATGGGCACCCCTGGCTTATGCGCATATAAGGGAAGAAATTTTACATACACTCAGCTCAAGTGACTAAGCAGCCTCTGGAATTGTAAATCCTTTCTTGAATACTACTTTGGTACTGCCTTTGAATCACTTACCTGTACATAAGAAATGAAAGAGTAACACATGGGCGTCAAATGAGAACCAGACAGCTTTACCTGTAGCAAAGGAGAAGGAAATGAGCCTAACTGTAGCAATAGAGTGTTTCCCCCATTATCAGGAAAGCTATTCTCAACTTACCAGCTTTTCCACAGTTTTTGGAATGCCGCTGGAGCTCTGACACACCTGGAGATACTAATAACAAAGGACGCCCACATTTAGCAATGAGCCTATGGAGTGTGCTAAAAATCCTAGAATTGCTCTGACTGCAGAGGAAAAGGAAATTTCATACAGAAACCAGAGCACAAAGCTTTTTTTTCCTTCTCCAAAGCTCCCAAGCCTCCTAGATAATAGTCAATGAAGGATCTGCTCTGATGTGCTTATTGCTCTAAAAATCCTTCAGATTGAAAGTTCTTGCATCTAGGAAACAAATTTATCCTCTTAAATGCTATTTATCTTTTTAAATGCTAGTAAAGGAAACAGGCTCTTGGTGTTTCCACCACAGTAACTTAGTGGCCACAGCATATAGCTAGCTGGAGGTATACATTCTAGTGCGCCCACTGCCTGGTACACTGTGAGACAATGTGGTGCATCTTGCCTCGGTTGTCTATGACTAAGCCCTTTACCTGTATCACTTATTCTGTATCACTTACAGAATCTAAACGACTTCCTATCATCTTCCTAATTCATTGAAGACAAGAAAATTGCAAAGGCAAGAAAAGAGATTTTTTGTTTTGTTTTTTGAGACAGGGTATCCCTGTAGCCCTAGGCAGGCCTTGATCTCACAGAGATCCTCCCGCCCCTGCTGCCTCTGGAGTGCTGGGATTAAAGGCATGCACCACCATGCCAGGTGAAACTCACATATCTGACAAATGCTGTAAGGATGGTGTATATTTTGCACAGGCCCTTTAATAAAGTATCCACACAGCTGCCCGACGGCAGGGCTGTCTGCACCAGTTCATGGAAGAATGTAACCAGAGTCCCCAGTTGCATGATAATGGCTTTCTCAATGGGAAGATTTGGTGGAACTTCTTGAGTAGAGGTATCTTCTGAAGAGAAATTAAATTAGTGCATTTCAGGTTTGTTTTCTAGTAGAAAAAGAACAAAAATAAACCACCCTGGGAAATTTAAAGGCTCCACCTTCATGCAATAGTTCAAATTTGGACTTTGGTGCCATCATAAATCCCACCTGGTGTCATTTTACCTGACAGTGTTTCTAAGTTTGTTGGACTCTTAAGCTTGGTGATTAACCAGTCTACTTCTTCCAGGACCTTCTCAGCCTGACTCAGAACAAGTAACTGAAAAGAAAAGAATGCCTAGCATGGTTCACTACACACAGCTGCTGGGATAAAAACAAACATGGCTTCTACAGGGGATTTATGGGTCTGAGGACGGAAGCCACTATAACAGACTCTTCGGATGGAGCAGGAAGGAACTGCAAGGCTACTGTCCGTGGACATGATCAGCACTTACACAGGCAGTGGGGGCAGCCGTTCTCAAATTCACCACTGCAAAGTGGTTGGTTTTCTCTATCTCTACATCCTGGAAAGGGAAACAAGTAAGACCTAATAACAGTAAAGCCAGTCCCATGACCTCCATCCCCACTCAGGACAGCTTGCTATAGTACCCGGTCTATGTCTCCCAGCTGCCCATGTATATCCTGGGACAAGTCACGAAGCAGGGTGACAGGACTCTTATATAAAACATGCAGGCTGAAGAACAGGTTCATCAAGCTCTTGCAAAATGGGGCATCTTCTAGGAGTAGGAAGGAAAGAAAGTTTGATACAATTATTGTTATGAGGCTTTTTCCCATTGACCATTCTGATGAAT
Organism: Eospalax fontanierii; assembly: GCA_035773235.1. Lineage (NCBI taxonomy): Eukaryota > Metazoa > Chordata > Mammalia > Rodentia > Spalacidae > Eospalax > Eospalax fontanierii. The sequence continues at coordinate 147,303,544 of CM069524.1, read as the reverse complement.
GTGTAATGGGAAATCCATTTTCCAAACAGTATTTAGTGAGAGCAGTTCCTGTTATAAAGCTTTCAGAAATTGTGACAAGAAGCTTACCTCGGCTGTTTTCTTTGCAAATCTTAGATGTCCAGGATAACAACTGCACAAACTAAAGAAGAGATCATTTGGTTATTAAAGAAAACACATGTGTCAGAACAGAAGAATCCTAGACCTTTTTGAGTCTAAGCAAATCACCTGCCAAAATATGTGCCTGAACTAAAGTGGTAATGTTAAGAACAGCACAAAAAGAAACACTAAATTATGAGAAGTGGTGACTTCTGTTCACAGTGCATGATTGATTACTCAATGAAAGACCAAAAGTACTTTGGTCTGGATCTAAGTTCTTACTCTGAGCTTCCTCTGCTGCTACTATGGTGATCTGAGGCTAAATCTCCTTATGTTCCAAAACTTCAGATACGTTTAAGGACATCAGGCAGAGAGGTTTGGGAGAAGATCCTGGCTTTAACAACAGAGAAGAGAGAAGAGGGGTAAAAGAGGAAGAAATAAAAGATCAAAGACAAAACAGGATTTTCTTAGGTCAAGGATATATGAGGAACCTGAAACAAGATTGCAGGCTCATAGCACTAGATGCAGTGACATTTAAGTGTAGATGACTAAAGATTCCGTTTTGATTTGCTGGAGGGGAAAGAGGTAAATTATGAAACTAACTAAAGCTCTTTATGAACTGATACTAAAAGATCTCCAGACCACTGTGTCAAATGAAATAAGCAGGATATAGACAAAAGTATTGTGTTAAGAATGGCAGGGTCAAAAGTAAGAATCTACATTTATTTTGGCCTCCACAGGGAACTTGGAAAGATACAGACAAAATTAACAGTGCTTACTTATTTAAGAACTAGAGAGGGGGTGGAGAGATGGCCCAGCCGCTCTGAGCACTGGCTGCTCTTGCAGAGGACCCAGGTTCAATTCTCAACACCCACATGGTGGCTAAAAACCAACCATCTATAACTCCAATTCCAGGGAAATCTAATGCCCTCTGCTGACCTCCATGGGCACTGCACAACATGGGTGCACTTCCACATGTGCAGGCAGTGCATTCATATGCAAAAAACAAAAATATTTTTTAAAAATAAAAAAATATAGAGAGGGCATGATCAGGGGACTATAAATATTTTTATAAATCTTGGTCTTCAAATCATAGGACTTTATTATTCGTTCAAATTTCAATTAAAAAATTAGCAATAACAACAACAAAGCTGCTAGGAGCTAGGGATGTAGTTCAGTTGGAAGAGCATTTACCTTGCATGCTCTGATTTTGATTCCAACACTACATAAGACTGGGTGCGGTAGCACATGCCTATAATACCAGCACTTGGGAAGTGGAGGAGAAGTTCAAGGATATTCTTGGCTACATAGAGAGTTTGAAGCCAGTCTAAGCTTCTTGACACCCTATGTCCAAAATAAAAAAAAGGCACTCTGACACGTAAAAAGGGAAGAGGTAATGGGAAATATTTTTCATCTATTAATCCTTCCAAATTCATTTGCCCTCAAACTCCCTTAGCACACAATTTTTTGTTTCTTTTTTCCTACAGTAAAATAGTATGAATGAAGCTGAAAGTGAAGCTGAATTATTGCTCAGATGGGGTAGAAAGAACTTCTTTCAGGTTAACCTGGAACTAAGACATTAGGAAAATCAGGTCTGCCCTCAAATGCTCAAACACCTTAATACCCACAGTATCCTAAAGACCAGCAGTTCTTGAGGCGAGGGACCACATGAGGAGCCTTGTTCCCTAGAGCTTCAACAGGGCAGGATATAGATGTGGCTCTGGCTCCCAGGATATCCCTTATCATCCTACAGGGATATTACTCCTGAATGGAACAGATTCACCAATTGTGGACCTAGATTGAACAACAGTTTCCTGTTTTCCACTATAAACAATCCATCTCTGCAGTTACTTCTGCTCTGGGATAATGTCATACTTCTTGACTTATTTGTTAAATTATCTCAAACATGGTATTAGTATTTTGCTGGGAGGGTAAATTCAATTGCTGAATGTCAGCTACCTTCAATGACTGAAGCTCTTTCATTTTAGAAAAGGAGAAAATATCAGGAAACAGCAAGACTGGGAAAGATCACCATTTTAAGAAGGCCAAAGATAAACCCAAGTTTGTTTTCTACAATGTTTACAGTTAACCCTTGACCCTGGCCGAACAAAAACAGTATGTTCTTGCCCTCTCATATGGCTGCATCTATTATGGTAGAAACATTATATAGGAAAAGATACATTCTATAGTTCTTTTATAAACTTAGGTACATAGTTATATTATTTTAAATAAGGCAGACATCAAAAGGATATTTAGATACCTACTTTTGTTCGTTTTTTGAGATAAGGTCTCATGTAGCCCAGGCTAGCTATATAGCTGAGCATTACTTTGAACTTCTGATCTTCTTGCCTTCACCTTTTGAGTGCTCAGATTACAGGCATGCATTACCACACCTGATTTATGTGGGGCTGGGAAATCAAACCCAGGACTTGTATAGGCTAGACATACTATACATTTGAGACAGGGTCTCACAATGCAGCCCCAGCTGGCCATGAACTCGCTATGTAGACGAAGGTGGGCTTGAACTACCTGCCTCTGCCTCCTGCTGAGATTAAAGGCAGCTGCTAACACTCCAGGCGTTTTTTTCGAGATTTTTTTTTTTTAAGACACCTAGAAATAGACACAATGTAATCATCTTTGTCAGATTTTGAGGGATGCCAAACGGGACTGAATATGTATTATTATTACCTGAGGAGAAGTGGGTTCCAGAAGCTTGGACAAGTTGGAGAGAACAGTGACGAGCAGGAGGGCTTCTTTACTGTTAAAATCATCTTCCTCACTGCTAAGTAAATTCAACAAGGACCTCTGAGAAAGAGAAATATGCAAACAGCCATGAGCAGACATGTTCGTTTATATCAGAGAGAAGTGACAGCTATCCAGAAAGTCTCATGACTAGAACAGAAAGAACTCAAAGCTTTGAAATTCCAAGGGGTTAAAATCTGAAAATAAACCTAGACTGAACAGTAGTTTCTTGTTTTCAACTATAAACCAGAGAATTCTCTTGAAACCTAAGAGCTGTTTCTCTTCCCACTCCCTGCCCAATATACATTAGGAATAAACTGCACATAATTTCTGGTGGTTCTCATCTGCCTGGAGATTATTCACTGGCCTCAGGTTAGACCATGCTCAAAACTCAGCACTCCTGGCACACTTGCCCTGTCAACTGAAATACTCTGTATTTGATTATTCATTTGTCAGTCTTCCCTAGTACAATATAAGCTCCTAACAAGAATTTTTTGCCTCTTTTGTTCCTGCTATAAGTCCTCCAGCAACAATTTGTAGAATACACTAGGAAAATTTAAAAATATTTGTAAAGAAATCGTTGTAATGGAACATCCTGATAGTTTGATAACTACTAGTTAGAAATAATAGGCTTCACTTTCCAGTCTATGCAGTCTGTTTGACAAGGACATATACTATGTACACAAAAGCAAAAGCTCACATACCTTGAGGGGTCCTGGCTATCACTTTATATCTATCACCTTAAACAATGATTCTTGGAGGTAAAAGGTTTTGCAGGTTAGAAGAGCTAAATATACATAAATATATATGTATTTTATTCTAAGAGTTCTGTCCCTGTCTGACTAGCTAGCTCTCTGCCTTTTGCAAAGACCCTTCAATTTTAGCATGGCAGTTCCCCAAAGCTTTTCACCTGAAATTGCCGGATCTGGAATGCAGCTCTTTGAGTGACACTGACACCTGCTTCTTCTCCCTCTTCTGTATCTGTAACATCTGGAAATGGAAAGAATTCTATCTTCTTTCAAGCTTTCTTCTTTTTTTTGAGATAGGGTCATAGTAAAATAATCCAGGCCAACCTGGAATTTCCTATGTAGTCCAGGCTGGCCTTGAATCTGTAATCCTTCTGTCTCCTGAGTGCTGGGATTAAAGGAGTAAAGACCTGTGTGATTATGCACATCTTCTTTTTCACAGAAAGTTAACTGAAGCCCAGGTGTGGTGGTGCACGCCTTTAATCCAAACACTCTGGAGACAGAGGCAGGCTGATCTCTGAGTTCAAGGACTACCTGGTCTACACACCGAGTTCTAGATCAGTCAGTAAGGGCTATGTAGTGAGACCATCTCAAACAACAACAACAACAAAAACCCCCCCAAACCCTAATATTCTCACTTTGTAACACTTTTTATGCTGGAAAATGCTAATATGGACAAGCCTGGCCTCAAATCTGTGGCATTCTTCCTTCCTTTCCTTCCCAAGGGCTGGGTTTACAGGTGTGTTTGGGAGACTTTTAATACCTCCAATTTTATGTATTTGAGACAGGGTCTCACAGCCCCAGTACTCACTATGAGTTCAGTTTGGCCTCAAACTTGTAATCCTCCAGCATCAGCCTCCCTAATGCTCGAATTACATATCTGAGCCACCCACCATGTCTGGCAATCACTAAAATTTTAGGAAGCCAAAGTTCTGGAGGATGATTTAAATGTATTCCATGTTTCAATTTTTTAATACTGCATTCAATTTTCCAACCACTATTTCTAATCAAATGCAATGTGGTAAGTACCAGTCATGAATCCACTAGATGTCACTCCTTAGCAGCGTTAGCAATGTTTTCAGGTGTCCTCTGATGGGTGAACAAATAGAATCAAGGAGTTTGGTTAAGGAAATCAAAACAATTTATGACACTGAAATGCCTACCCAGAGCCCTGAGAAACTGCTGAATTTTAGGCTGATAGAACTGCTGGATGGCACTGAGTATCTTCTGCAAACCCTCCAAGCACAGCAGTGAGATGCTCTTTCCTTTCTCTTTCTTTCCTGACTCTTCCACTGGAGTGGGGATTGAGGTATATCTCCATAGCAAGACCCTAAAGTGGAGGAAAAGGGGTTTTATTTTTAAAGATCTGCTCATGAAGGTCAATTTATATATTAGTAAACTTTATGCTATATAAGCAAATATTCTGTGAATTAAAAAAAAAAAACTTGTGCAAGGAGCTGGAGAGATGGCTCAGCAGTTGAGTAATGACTGCTCTTGCAGAGGACCTGGGTTCAATTCCCAACACGGTGCCTATAACTCCAGTTCCAGGGGAATCAGATGCCCTCTTCTGACCTCCACTGGCATTGCACAACATGGGCACACTTACATATATGCAGGCAGCACACTAATACACAAAAAATAAAAATAACAAATAAAATATATTTAAAAACTTATACAGGTGTGAAATCTTTCTCACAATTAAGGTATTTCTGTAATTCCCTGATGACCGATTCTCTTCCTTAAGAGTAAAAAGCATCCAGACTGGGAGGGAGGAAATACTACTTTATTCACAGACTATATAACGAACTGTGTAAAAATTGCCAGAGAATTTTGAAAAGCTATTAGGTTTATTAAGTGAGTTAAACAAGAATGTAGGATACAAGTATAAATAGTAATATTTTACATACTAACATAGTGAACTGGAAACTGAAGTTCAAAAATATACCCTACTTATCACTACAAAGCATGAACTGCTTAGAAATCTACTAAGCATGCAATCTTTGTTTAATGAAAAGTACAAACACTAATGAGAGAAATCAAACAAGATCCAAGTGGTTGGAAAGACTCACAGAGTCCATAAACAGAGGAGTCAATACTGTCAGGATATGAATTCTTCCCAAGTTGGTCTACAGATGCAGTAAGTCCTACACACACTCCTATCAAGGAAGTGAAAGTTCAGTGACAGAGTACCTGCTTAGCATACTTGAGGCCCCAAGTTTAATCTTCAACACCAGGGGGGAAATAACTGTCAAGCTTTATTATAAGAGCTGACAAAATGATTCTAAAATTTATATAGGAGAATAAAAGACTTATAATTGTTAGGAATACAGCTCAGTTGGTAGAATGTTTGCCTAGCATATATAAAGTCCTAAGTTTGATCTCCAGAGATACATAAACTGGGCACAGTGGCATGTGCCTGTAATCCCAGCACTCAGGAGATGGAGGCAGGAGGTTCAAAGATTTAAGGTCAGCCTGAACTGCATAATGAGTGTGAGGCTAGCCTAGGATACAAGAGACCTTGCCTCAAGAAATAAACAAATAAAAAATTGCTTTGAGGCAGGTGTGAAGTGCACACCTTCCTTTAATCTCAGTACTGGAGAGCAGAGGCAGGAGGATAACTTCTGCATTTCAGACTAGCCAGAACTACACAGTAAGACCCTGTCTCAATAAAAATGAAACAAAACAAAAATAAACAACAATGACAAACCACCTTTGAAATCACATCTCATTCTAGTCAGAATGACTATCTTCAAGAAAACAAATGACAATAAATATTGGCAAAGATGTAGGGTAAAAGAATCATTACATATTGCTGGTGGGAATGTAAACTAGTATAGCCATTATGGAAAACAATAGGTAGGTTTCTTAACAACAAAGAAAAAAAACAAAAACATAATTGGTATATGGCCAGCAATAACATTCCTGCGTACACACCCAAAAGACTCTAAGTCAACATACCACAGAGATATTTGCATACCCATGTTTACTGCTAAGAAATGGAATCACCGGGCTGGAGAGGTAGCTCAGCAGTTAAGAGCACTCTGCTGCTCTTGCAGGGGACCTGGGTTCAATTCCTAGCACCCACATGGTGGCTAACAACCGTCTGTAACTCCAGTTCTAGGGGAATCTGACACCCTTTTCTGACCTCCACAGGCATTGCAAGACATGGGTACGTGCAGCCAAGACTTTCATACACATAAAAAACAAAAATAAGAGGCAAGACATGGTGGTGTACACCTTTAATCTTAGCACTTGGGAGGCAAAGGCAGGCAGATCTCTGTGAGATCAAGACTGGCCTGGACTACATAGTGAGTTCCAGGCCAACTGTGGCTACAGGGAGACCCTGTCTAAAAAAAACCTAAAATTAATTAATTGATTAAAATAATATTAAAAAAAGAAATGGAACCCGCTTAGATGTCCACCAACATCTAAATGGATAAAGAAGTTGTAATACATACAGTGGAATTTTATTCAGCAATAAAGAAAAATGAAGTCATGACATTTCCAAGAAAATTGATAGAACTAGAAATGATTATGCTAAATGAAATGTTAAATGAATAAACCAGACTCAGAAAGACTAATTCCCCATGTTTTCTCTCAGATATGTACCCCATACTTAAATTTATATATGTACATGTATGTAAGTATATGTGGGTGATAGAACACATGTGACATTCAGACTGTTTGCCGGAGGAAGAGGACTAGCAAGGTGGGGACAGGAAGAGTAGGACAGGGAAATGGGGGAGGTGGACAAATCAGAACAAAGGCTAATGACATACATACATATGAAAACACCACAAAAATACCCATTACTTTGTATACTAATTTAAAAAATAAAAATTTTAAATTGGCCATTTACTTTATTAATGAGCCTGTCAGCAAATACTGTTAATACTGGTATCAACTTAAGGATCGACAGTGATGTCCCATTGCATTCATTTCTGATATTTATATTTTTTGTCTTCTCTTTTCCTGATTAGTCTAGTTTTATTAAATTCATTAATTTCACAAGAACTAGCTTTCGTTCATTTTCCATTTTTGTTTTCATTTTTAATGATTCTGCTTTTGTCTATATTATTTCCTTTCTTCTGCTTACTTTAATATGTTCCTTTTCTTTTCTTTCCTTTTTTTGAGCCAAGGTCTTGCTAAGTCCAGGCTAGTGTTATACTCAGAATCCTTGGGCCTTTGAATCTCAAATACAGGCATTACAGGTTGTTGGCAATACTATGCCCACCTGTTTCTCTCTCTATTTTTTAATGTGGAAGTTATTATACAGAAGATTTGAGATTTTTCTTTTTTGAAACAGAGCCTCACTATATAGATCGACTGGCCTCAAAGGTATAAAGATCCGCCTCCCAAGTACTGGGATTAATGGCATGTGCTACCACACCTGGCTTCCTATACTTATTTTTTATTTTTGGGTTTTTGAGACAGGGTCTCCCTATAGTCCCAGCTGGCCCTCACTATGTAGACCAGGCTAGCCTTTATGTCACACAGATCTACCTTGTCTCTTCTTCCAGAGCGCTGGGATTAAGGTATATACACTATGCCCGGCCCTGTTTTCATTTTTAATTATGTGTACATGTGTATCTATGTGGGGGTTTGTGTATATGTGAGTGTAGGTGCTTGTAGAGTCCAGAAGAGAGTGTAGGATCCCTTAGAATAAAGTTACAGGGAGTTGTGAATAACCCAATTTGGGTGCTGGGATCCAGACTCAGATCCTCTTAACCACGGAACCATTTCTCCAGTCTGTGGCCTATCTTGATGAAAGTACCATGCACACACGAAATGAATATATTTGGAAGCTGTTGCTAAGTGTTTTACAAATGTCAATGAAGTCAAGATATATAACAACATTGTTCAGGGCTTTTCCCTCACTCCTGGTTTATGCCTATAAAAATCCTTCCTTTAGTTTTATTGTGTGTATGTGTGTGTTTTTAAGATCACATAATAAAATTTTTTGTCAATTTTTTTGAAAAGACTTATTGTTATCACGTCTATGTATGTGCACTGTGAGTATGAGTGCTAGAGGAGGTCAGAAAAGGGTGTCGGAGCCCTGAGAGCTGGAGTTACAGGCAGCTGTGAACTGCCTAACGTGGGTGCTGGGAACCAAACTCAGGTCCTGTACAAGAGCAGAATCTGCTCTTAATTTGAGCTATCTCTTCAGTCCTTTATTTCATTTTAAATTATGTATATGTGTACGTCTATGTATAGGTATATGCATGTGAATATAGATGCCTGCGGAGTCTAGAAGAGGACTGAAGTTGCAGTTCAGGCCACTGCAAGTCACCTGATACAGGTGCTGGGAACTGAACTTGGGTCCTCTACAAGAGCAGTACACACTCTCAATAGCTGAGCCACCTCTCCAGCACATTTATTTATTTATTTATTTATTTGCTTTAAGTATTTTAAATCTGTTGTTAGGTACACATACATTTAGGATTGCTATGTCTAAGTTATGAATCATTATGTAATAGTATCCTTTCTTCCTGCTAGGAATGCAGTAATATTTTTATGAGACAAAAATCTATACCAAAAGAAGTTGAGAAAAAAGACAGAATGCCAGTGACAGCTCTTTCACTCTTAATACATGCCCATCTCAAATCACCTTTGGCTCCACCCCCAATTTCCTGTCTTGGAGAATTCATGACACACAAGCTAGCAAACAAGTTTCTGAGCATGGGAGTGGCTTACCGTGTTATATTACAGAGGTTCTGAAAGATCTTTTCTGGGTTTTGGCCATCAGGACCACACACATGCCCTCTTTGTATTAACTGTTGTACCTTCTGCAGAGCTACATTCACTGCATAGTACATAAATTCATTGCTGGACCTTAAGACAGACAGGCTTTCTTCATGACTCTGGATACTATCTCTAGAGAGGGAGGAAAACAAAGAAAGGAACTGGGCTAGTGGTGCAGGCCCAGCTACTTGAGAGGTTGAGGTAAGAGGACTACAAGTTCCAGGCCAGCCTGTATATCTGAACACAGTCCTACCTCAAGAAAAAAAAAAAAAAAAGGGATGGAATATAGTTCAGTGGTAGAGTGTCTGCCTGACATCTCTAAGGCCTGTTCAATCCCCAGTACTGCGAGGAAAAAAAAATTTCCCTATTGATATTGGAATCTGAAATTGGGCTTTCCTAGGTGACTGTCCAGAACAGATATTTTTGTTGTCCCACTGTCCCCCTGTTACTTAATTTTATTTTTGCTCCCCGCCACCCACTTTTTGAAATAGGGTCTCCCTGTAGCCCCACCTGGCCTGGAACTTGCTATGCAAACCAGGCTGGCCTCAATCTCAGAGATCTGCCTGACTCTACTTACGCATGGCTGGGATTAAAATACCTAGTCCCTTCCCTTTTTATCTGTTGTGTCTAAACCTTTAAGTTGATTTTCTTATAACACTGCTGGAATCCATTCTTATTTTTTCATTCATTAGTCCATTGTTTCCAACTTTTCTTTAATAATGTTAAGGTGCTTCCTCTTTAGACTGCCTACCCTGAACTGTGCAATTTTCATATTAAGAAAATTAAAACCTCCCAAACTATTTCTTACTGTATATAATATAGCAAGAACTATAAACTTATAAGTAACATGTAAACTAGAACATACTATTATCTTTACTGAACTACTATCTTTACACACTAAAGTAGAACCTTACCTGAAAAGAGCAATGAGAAGATCAGACACAAATTTCATGGACAAAAGACTATCATTTGTCTTACTGGCCATTTTAGTTTTGCCTTTGCCAGCTTTTTCATTAAGAATGTCAGAAAATTTCTTGTAACACATAAATAAGCTCAGAATCTCCTCAAACTTACTCTTGCTGTATAAAAGGGAAAAGAGACCAACAAAGACCAGCATCAGTAATATTGTGGCTTAGTTCTATATAAAATAATAAGGAAATCAAAGTGCTTCTTTAAATGTCATATTTCAGCTATAACTTTATAAATCAATGGACCTTGATTAACATAGTATTCCCAAGTTATAATAATCGACACGAATCGGTTTTTTCTGTCCTCTTACTTATTCTAGTCAAAGAACAACAAGAAAGTCCAATATTACCACTAATGAAATTTTTCTTTTAAAGCCAGTATTACTTGAGTTCTGGGTCTAGGGAATTTTGAATAAATGAAAGCCTGCTAGAGAGACAAAATCACAGGCCTGACTGGCATATGCTGTAGTGTACTCTGATGGAATGAACACACTTTGAACTTATTAAGAGATGATACTTAAACATATATCACAGAATGCATGAAATCTCATCGGGGGACTATGGGGAGTGCTGCTCGAGGAGGGGGGTCTAAATATGATTAAGATTTGTATGAAAAGCGCAAAAATTCAATAAAAATATACATTTAAAAAGATAATTTTTAAGTGATATTATAATAGTCTTTGGTATATATTTAGTGTCTAACTAAACTAGACACTAGAGTAAACAAACAAACAAAAACTACAAATAAGGTCACAGCAATCCCTACCTGAAGTTACTTATGGAGAAATTATACTCTATCAGAACTTCACAAACCCCCATCATGAGACAGGCACAGATATTATTTTTTATGCCGGCACTAGTGCTCTGAGAAAAATCTGCTGATTTATCCTAAAAAACAAATAAAAATTAATCTTCTACTAAAACCTCCATTATTCAATACAGCTAAGGACTTAGAAATTACCAGTTCAAAGTCTTCAAGCTCACTCTTAATCGTTCTATTAGTAATAGACTCCAACATATCATCTAGTTCGTGATAGAATCCCTCTTCTTCTTCCTCTTCATCTCCCTGTTGTAGGGGAATCACTCTACTCTTATACCAGGCCAAGCAATGCTGAATGCAAGACAGCAAATGATCCTATAGAAGAAAACAAATAACATTCTTCATTGTTAAGGAATAGCCTGTGTTAATCACACATTAAGTCCAACAGAATGATAAAACTGGAAAAACACAACTAAACAAACAGAGGTGTTATTTTATAAGCTTTCCCCAAAGAATTGGCCATATAAGTAGTTGGCACCACAATGAAACATCAAATGTGCTATTCTGGTCAGATGCAAACATCCTTAAAGCCACATTATGAAGTTAAATAGTCTCTAGTTGCCAAGTTCTGAAAGTTATTCTAAATAAGGGGTTATGCTGAGGGAATCTTTGCGATGCCATGACAGCATCTTAGATAGAGGTTAGGAACATCTCATAGCAATAAATATACACACATGAAGACCAGATTTGATAATACAATGGCATTCCAGCTTGGAGTGGGGAATTCCAGCTTTTGCCATCTCTTCCTCACCTTTCTGAAGCTAGATAACAAGATCAGAAAATCCTGGTCTAGTTCCTTTGAAAGTTCAACAGAGCCCACTCTAGGTCAACTTAGATCACATAATCCCTCCAGGCTAAGGAAGCAGTTTTATCAGCTGGTTCATTCATTCCTAGTTGCATCTATATTCTAAAGTACCTTTAGTATATAATCAAAGATCTTCAAGTGAAAGATAAGACGTTTTTAGGGGAAGAAGTGCTCGCCATGACTGAGTGAAGCACCAAGGGCTAGAGATTTTTACTAGAAGATCCCAAATGAAAATGGGTCACAAAAAATGGGCATGGGGAAAATTAGGAGTAAAATTCATTGAAAGAGGAAGTTTCACAGAGAAAGGGATCTCTTTCTGCAGACCAACCTTACCACTGAATAGTGGAAATAATGGCTGTAGAAGGAATAAGTCTTACCAGAGGCTCTTGTAGAGAGATCTGACTTCCTTGAGTCAGAATACAAGCTCCTAGTTTCAGAGGAGGTAGCAGATCAGGCTTTGGCTCATAGAACTGTTTTAACTGTGAATAGTAAGAGGGGAAAAAAAAATGGTTCATGAACACTTTTCACTTTTTTACTCAAGCTAACGACATGCATAATGTCTACAGTCTTTTAGGCATATGTCCCAATTGGCCAAAGAATAGTACAGCAAAATTAATACTGCTTTGGCCTGCCTGCATCCTTCTGCATGGCTTTACAGATAGTACTGATCAAGACATTTTCTCTACTTTACTTCCACCATACTCCCTTCATACCAAGCCCTAAATTTGCAAAGACAATGTGCATTTTCAGTAAAGCTAGGTGGATAAGAATATAAGCTCCACAAGATCGAGTCAACGTTCTAGGAGACAGCATTAACTGGACTCAGTGGATCAAAAAAGAGTAAGACATGAGGGTAGAAAGGGGATATTCTGGAAGGTATCTATGGGAGTTGGTGGTGCATATGATCAAGATACATTGTATACATGTATGAAATTGCCAAAGAAAATATAAAAGATATTCTTGGATCTGGAGAAATGGCTCAGCAGCTAAGAGCACTGGCTGCTCTTGCAGAGGACCCAGGTTCGATTTCTAGCACCCATGTGGTGGCTAACAACTGCCTATAACTCTAGTTCTAGGGGATTTGACACCCTCTTCTGACCTCCGCTGGCACGGCATGACACAGGTGCACTTAGACACATGCAGGTAACATACTCATACACATAAAATAAAAATAATTTAAAAATTAAAAAAAAAGAGTGCTGGGAATCAAACCTGGGTCCCCTGCACGAGCAGTCAGTGCTCTTAACTGATAAGCCATCTCTCCAGCCCCATAAAAGATATTCTTAAAAAAAGGAAAAAAAAGGTATATAGGCTCCAACATCAGACTGGCTGAGTCCAAAATAGCACTACTATGTCTAATTTATTTTGACACTCTTCCTTATCTTGGTTCCTAACTTGAAAAATGAATCTATTGGAAATATTAATGCTATATACGGATTATCTATTACTATACATGTAAAGTGCTTCAAACGCTATTTGGCACAAAATAGAGTTTTTTAAAATGTTAGCTATTTTTTATTTTTGCCCTTCTTACCTTTAAAATCTGCAGAGTTTTACTGGTCTACATATTAACCTAATTTGGAAATCACTCCTCTTTGTCTCCAAACATGGGTTTTAATTCTTGCTGTGTAAAAATGCTTGAAATCGTTTTTATACAAGTTTTATACAGGATCATGCCACAAGACTCAAATGAAAAGCTTTTCAGATAGCACAAGACCTTCCAATAATTTCCACATATCTAAGACCTTAATTTCAAATGAAACAAATTACCATGAAGCACTGGGAGCAGTACACTGCATCAGTTAGGGATCTAGCTAAGCCCTCATGGTAGAGAATAAATGTTACACAGCATGTGCCTTCTAACTCAAGTTGTTTAAAAAAAAAAAAAAGATTCAGACAAAGCTTAATGAATAAATGTAGAGACTTTATTTATACCTGATAGTCTACATCTGAACTTGCTTCATCTCAATGGTCCTCTGAAATACTTCATAATTTTATAAGATTTTTTAAAATTGAAAAATACAAACCCAGAGTCGTGGTGCACACCTGTAATCTAATAATTTGGGAAGCAGCAAATGAATTTCTGATAAAAATCAGAAATTCAAGACAGCACTGACTACATAATGAGTTTAAGCTCAGTCTGGGCTACATGAGACCATATCTCAAAAGACCATAAATAAATAAATGTAATTTAATTTAAAATGCAGAAAAAAACCCAAAAGACTTGGATTTACCAAATGTTAATATTTTCTGTATTTGTAATAGATGATTTTCTTTCAGAACAAAAACAACATATACAACCATTGGTAGCTTGTATAAATGGTTTTTAAGTGTCTTTCTGACTTAGGAATTAGAGTATGGACTCAGGGATAAGAGTTAGGCGACGGCAACACAATCTCAGAAAAGTATGACATCCCCCAGACATGTTTACAACTCACCAGTATACTAGTTATGAATTATTTTATATTTATGTAAGTCTGGAAAGCACCAATCACTTCTCAATTCCTCATCTGGTTTCTCTATATAAGTCATAAAAATATATTTTACCTGCGAGAGGAGAGTCTGCATGACTGAATTAGCCAGCTGAGAGTTCCTTCGAAGAACATCATAGAACCCCTAGGAGCAATTATACAGAGAATAAATAAGTTCCTAAGTTCTTTATTAGCCCATTCTCAGTTAGATTTATTTATGTGTATCTGTGTGCACAACACATGTGTGTGAGTGCTTGTAGAGACGAAAAAGAGGGTGTCAAATCCCTTGGAGCTAGAATTACAAGTAGTTATGACTACCTGACTTAGGTGCTGCAAACTGATGTCAGGTCCTCTGGCAGAACAAGAAGCAATCTAACCACTGAGCTATCTCTCTAGCCCCCATTTTCAGTTCTTTGGTAAAAGTGGAAACCACTATTTGCTAGAGGGAAAACAATTTATAAATTTAGACTATTTGTCTGTAGAGGGACCTCTGATCACCGAGAACTCAAACAACTTGACCATAATCGTCACAAATTTTAAGCAAATGGCCACTCTGGCTTTGGAGTAATCTGTTCCTTGATAAGGGGTGTTGTAGGACTCTCTCTCTCAGCCTTCCCTTTTAGACATTCTTCCAGTGCTTCACCAGAACATAAATGATCGTGATTTTTTTTTCCCTAGTCTTAGTTAAACAGACTGTTTATATTAAAATCCAATCCAAGAGAGAACTTTCTTTGTGGAAACTGTCCAAAAGGTTGTATAGAGGTTGTGAGAGAGTACAAATGGAGATTGACAAAAAAAAAAAAAAAATTTAACACGGCAGATGAGCCCTAACAGATGTTAATATTTTGATCTATTTGCTCTATATCTTTTTTTTCAGGAATAAGGAAACAGATACAGCTGCTAGTAGTTTGTGTAAATGATTCTTCAAAGTACCCATCTACCCTAAGAAGTAGACTGCGGAACTCACAGAGTTTCAACAGTCAAATGATGGCAATTCAGAAGCTGATAAGTGATGATTCAAATAAAACAACACAGGGACTTTGTCTTGACATAAAAATCTACAAATGAAATAAAAGGATTTCATAGGAAACAAAAATTGTACTCTTTAAGGGAGGTTTACCCAGGAGAAAAGGTGAGCTCCTAGCAAATGCAAAACAAATGACAGATGAACCAAATAACTAAATGTAAAAATCAAAAGCATTAACAAATGCAACTTGAAGAAAATTTAGTGAATATTCACTGAATGAATATAAACTCTCTACATTAAGAATTGTTACTCTGTGGCTGCTGAGACTCTGTATTAGGATCCTAGGACAAAACCAAACAAAAACTACAAGATACTAAAAGAAAGTGATGATGAAGAAAAAAACAACACAGACTTAAAATCTAGAAGTGATTAATTCTGTCTAAAAAGATGATAATTTCAAACAACAAATGAAAATCTGGCATATACTTTTAATAAAATACATAGTTCTGGGCTGGATAGATGACTCAGTGGTTAAGAGCACTGGCTGCTCTTGCAAGGGCAGATTTGATTCCTAGCACCCACATGGTAGCTAACAATTGTTTAGAACTCCAGTTTCAGGGGATCCAACACTCTCTTCTGACCTTTGTGAACACTGTACAACGGGGGTACACTTACATACATTCAGGTAATATACTTATAAACATAAAATAATAATAATATGTAAAATATTTTTTCAAGACTGCCTGAGAGTGCCTGATTCAGCAAATGGTGCTGACAACGGTGGATATCCACCTGTATAAGAATGAAACTAGACCTTTATCTCTCACCTTGCACTACAGTAAACTGCAAATGGATCAAAGACATTGGTGTAAAACCTGGAACTCTAGACTGTTAGAAGAAAACATTGGCAGTAACTTAGAAGATACTTTCCAAATTGGACATCAGTTGCTCAGGAATTAAGGTCAACAATCAACAAGAGAGATTTCATTAAACTAAAAGGCTTCTGTACAGCAAAAGAAACAATCAAGGAAGTGAAGAGAAAACCCAGAGTGGGAGAAAATCTTCACCAGTGACACATATGACAGAGGTTTAACTTCCAGAATATATAAAGAACTCAAAGAAACAAAGAATCAAGAGAACAAATGACCAATTAAAATATGAGCTAAGGATCTGAGCAGAAGGTTATTATAGACATGCACTACCACACACCTATAATTCCAGTACTTGGCAGGCAGAGGCAGGCAGATCTCTGAGTTCAAGGCCAGCCTAGTCTATATAATAAGTTCCAGGATAGTGAGGACTACAGGGAGACCCTGTCTCAAAAAGACCAAAAAATTAAAAAATAACAAATGGCTAAGAAACATCTTAAAATGTGTTCAACATCATTAGTAATTATAGAAATGAAATTAAAACCACTTTAAGATATCATCTTATCCCAGTCAGACTGGCTAAGATCAAGAGAACAAATGATACCAAATGCTGGAGAGGATGTGGGGAAAGAGGAATGCTCATTTACTGCTGGTGGAATTGTAAATTTGTGCAACCCCTAATGGACTGCAGTGTGGAGAATTCTTAAAAAACTAAAAATGAACATACCATTTGACCCAACTGTACCACTCCTTGGCATATATCCAAGGGACTCATCTTATTGCAGAGATACTTGTACATCCATGTTTGTGGCTGCTCTTTTCACAATAGCTAAGAGATGGGAGAAACCTAATGTCCATCAACTGACAAGTGAATAATGAAAATGTGGTACATTTACACAATGGAGATCTATTGAGTGGTAAACAAAAAAATCATGGCAAATGGATGGAACTAGAAACTGTTATGCTAAGTGAGGTAACATAGACTCAGCAAAATAAATGATGTATGTTCTCCCTCATTTGTGGATGCTAGTACCAAATCCTTGTATGTGAGTATGTATCCTGATGTAACTGCAGGAACCAGGAAAATAGAAGGGAACCAGAGGGTAACAGGAAAGAAGGAACAGTCGGATACAGGTGTTACTAAGGGAAAAATAGATAAAATGGGGATATTTAAATGGGAGGGGGACAGTTATACAAGGAACTATGGGGATAAAGGGAAAGGAGTTCAAGAGAGGTGGGGCCATAGGAGACTGGTGTTATCAAGGGAGAAATGGGGAAAATGGGGAAGGCATGGAGAGAGGGTTACACAAGGACACACAGAGAGAGGAGAGATAGATAATGCCTAGCTAGTGTAAAACACCAAAGGGAATCATATTAGTCTAACAACCTAATGACAAATTCCACATATAATATCTTTACATGAGCCCATGTGCACAGCTGAAGGCTGCATAACAAGAAACAGAGCCAGAAACCTCCTTTTGAGTTGTTGGCCAGGATAGTCCAGGTGACTCCCAAAATTACACAGGCTGTTGACA
Source organism: Eospalax fontanierii (assembly GCA_035773235.1). Taxonomy (NCBI): domain Eukaryota; kingdom Metazoa; phylum Chordata; class Mammalia; order Rodentia; family Spalacidae; genus Eospalax; species Eospalax fontanierii. The sequence goes on along the minus strand of CM069524.1, from coordinate 147,285,783 downwards.
CAGCCCTCGATTGCCTTCCAGAACTTGAAGGTAAGACCCTACTGCTGAAGACAGGACAGACTTCGGACACAGGATTTAGAGCAATGGAGCTGGAATTGACCTGGAAGACACTTCCCCTGAGGGCTAGCTCTCATAGCTCTGGAGCGCACTACACAAGCTGCTAAGGGAGAAAGAACATCAGTCAATGGCCCAACACCAGTTTTGTGACCAAATAATCACATCAATGACCAGGTACAGTAGTGGCACTTTTATCTTGGGGGCAATCAACAGCTCACTCAATGGGAGAAAATTCATGTGTGGTACTATAGTCATAGCTAAATATACATGGCTGAAGAGGTCATAAATTTTAGAGAAATCCCTAAGGCTGTAACATCCCAAAGCTAAAGTAACTGCTTACTAAATGCAAAATATGTATCCTTATGTTTACAGTCACCACTCATCAAAGAACCTTCTTTTGCACCAGATGGAAACTACTATAGAGTACCACAACTGGTCACAGTCAGTCTGTGAATTGCTCACGCAGCATAGAACAAGGAGTAAAGAGGACACTAATGAATCTCTCATCTCGTATTAATGAAGCTCCGTCATGCAGCAGAGGGCTAGGAACACAAAAGGTCACAAATGGCCAAAAAGTAGAGATTAGGAATCTGCATAGTGTGGATCCTTGAACAAGACCACTATATTAAGTTTCACTCATCTAGGGCTCAGGAACCATTGTAGAAGAGAGGGCAGAAAGATTGTAAGAGTCAGGGAGGAGGTATATGACCACAGTGAAATAGAATCCTACAAACTTCTGGGACCCTGCTCATTTGAATCTACAGTAATGGTATCAGCATGCTTAAGACCCATGTATACTTCAGCAGACTAAAACTCAGCATGGAACTGGGGAAACAGGCAGCAGACTCCATTCTTAGCTGAAGAAATATTGGTGGCTGATTACTGTTGGGTGAGAAGGAGACAATCTTAAAGTGAGGGACTCTGGATAGGCTGACTAGACCTCAGTAGGTGAAGTTGCATGGAGGACTGTACAGGAACACTTAACTTGACACAATAGGCCTTGCCACAAATGACAGTGTGAATAAATTCTGTGGGGGAGGGCTCTGAGAGAGTGCCAATGAGGAAGGGGGTATAAAAGTGATTTGATTAAGACTGGTTGACATGTTCTTCTGTATGAAATACACCAAAATTCAATTAAAAAGTCTATAAAAAGTATTTAAAAATATATACAATTCTTTACAAATCAGGCATATGGAATAAGTCATTGGTCAATAAATAGATTTAGGTCTCCGATCTACTTCAAGTTAAACTTTCTTTGTCTTATGTATGACTGAAGAAGAGTTAGCACAGAAAGTCTGAGACTGCCTTACTTTAGTAAGGTTTACTTGCACCGATGACTCTTCCAAGCTTGTGATTGGAAATCTAATTGATAAAAAGATCTCTGTATTAACACAAATCTTTCCCTAACAACAAGGGTGGCTTGCTGTGCCTAAACTGTGGAAACAATGTGGTTCCTAACAAGTATGTTTTTGTTTAGAACAAACTTTTCTTCAGGGTTTGGGTACATGCTAGGCAAAGGGTGACTGTGAACCAGACCCCAATAAAAACACTGGGTGCCAGGTCTCAAATAAGTTTCTCTCATACACAACACAACTGTTACAACTCTTGGCTGGAGTGATTACATGAATCCTGTGCAATCCCACTTAGAGACAATGCTTAGAAGCCTGTACCTGGGTTTCTCCAGATTTGTCTCTCTGATCTTTTCCCTGTTGATTCTGCTTTGTATCCTTTAACTGTAATAAATCTTGGCCATAAGAACACAGAAATGCTGAGTTTTGAAAGTCCTTACAGCAAAACCTGCAGACCTGGAAGCACTCTTAGGGCCCTCCAACATAGTGCCTAGTCCAACTCTTTCTGTAAAAAGATCATCCTATCACCCACTGAATTGTCTTGGTATCTTTGTCAAAATTCTAATCAATTTCATACTGTTGCAATTGTTTTGATCATTCCAGTTCCTTTACATTCCATTTTGAGTTTCAGTTAAGGTTCACTGAATCTGCAAGTCTGAGACTTAAAATCCCAGCAATACTAAGCAACTTATGAGCATGTCATGTCTTTCCTTTAGTTTATTTTTAGTTTTTCTTTAACTTCTTGGTAATCTTTGAGGCTTTCAAGATACATAGCTTGCAAATATTTTGTTAGATTTATACGAAAGTGCTTCATTCTCAGTTTATTTTAAATTCTGTACTTCAATTTCTAATTATTCGATGCTAGGATATAAAATAAATATAACTGATCTTATTACAGCTTATATTGATCTTTATCTTACTAAATATATTTTGGTATTGGCCACTCTATGCAAATCAAAACAACTTTGGTTCTTTCTTTTAAATATGTATGCTTATCAGAATTGGTGGTACATGTTTTTAATCCTAGCAGAGGTAGGTGGATCTCATAAGACTGAGGCCAGCGTGGTCTACATAACAAGTTCCAGTCCAGCTGAGAAAACCTTGTCTCAGAAACAACAAAAAAGTAAAATAAATGAATTTGTATACCATCATTTCTTTTTCTTGCCTTGTTGTATCAGATAGCAACTCAACTATGATGTTTAATAAAATGTTGAAAACAAACACCTTCATTCATGATCACAGACGAAGTACCCATTCTTTTACCATTTTAATGTTTCATAGGTACTTTTATCAGAATGCAGAAGTTGTCCTGATTCTAGTATGCTGAGAGTTTCTAAGAGATTTTTGTCAAAAAGGGGTGTTGAACATGGATATGTGGTGTGGGTGTGTATAAATTGAGACAAAGCCTTACAGTATAGCCCAACTTGCCTTGAATCTAAGATTCTTTTATTTTGGCCTCCCCAATGGTGGAATTATAAATGTATGTCAGCATGCCCAGTCCCCTACCCCCAAACTTTAATGGTTTAAAAAATTCAGGGCTGGAAGTGCAGCTCACTGGTTGCATATTCCTGGGTTTATCTGATACCCCAAACCACTATCAACAACAATAAGGAACAGAAAAGAAGAAAGAGTTTCAGTGTATATAAAAGTGTGCAAAGATACTTCCAGTTAAAGTACTACACAATGTACTCCAAACATTTCATTTGACCTTAAAAATCATGTGGTTATGACTAGAGAGATCGGTCAGCGATTAAAAGTGTATACTTCTAGGATCTTAGTTTGGTTCCCAACACCTACATCAGGTGGCTCACAACTGCCTGTAACTCTAGCGCCGGGGACAACACCCTCTTCTGGTCTCCATAGGTACCCATGCACAGAGCAAACACACATACAAATTAAATAAATAAAAATAAAGCTTTTTAAAAAAAGTCATGTTTTCAGAGAAAACTTAATGAAATGAAAAAAATGATTACAAGATGACAAAACCTATACAAATTTAAATAAATATGCAAATGAATGGCAGAATTGGCAATAAAACAGGTTTATGTGTATATAAGGAATATTCATGTGTCAGTGTATACACCTTTGTGTGCACCTGTGGAAACCAGGTCTTCCTTGATCATTTTCCACCTTATTTATACTTTCTCCCTAATTTATTCATTTATGTATGTATGTACATATGTATGTATGTATGTGTGTGAGTGTTTGCCTCCATGGAAGTGCACCATGTTCATGCAATGTCTGCAGAGGCCAGAAGAGAGCATCAGATACCCTGGAATTGAAGTTATGAGCGGTTGTTAACTGCTATGTGGGTGCTGGGAACTGGGTCTTCTGTAAGAGCAGTCAATACTCTTAACAGCTGAGCAATCTCTCTAGCTCTTCCACCTTACTTTTGGAGAAAGGGTTTCTCACTGAACCAGCTGGCTAGACTGGCTAGCCAGCAAGCCTATGCAATACTGTTTCCACTTTCCAGCACTGAGATAACAGGCATGTGCTGCCATGGGCTTTTTAGTGGGTATTGAGGATACAGGTACTCATGTCTGCCCAAGAAGCACTTTACACAGTGAGCTACCTTCTTAGCCCTAAAACCATTTTTTTTAAATTCCCATATTTTCCATAGTAAGCCTGAAAAATCCACTGCCTGCCAATTCCTATGGTTCAATAAATACTACTTTAAGACATTACAGGAGAATCAGCTATGTGGTACAGACCTGTAATCCCAACACTTGGGAGGAAGAGGAAGATGGATCAGGAATTTAAGGTTGTTCTTAGTTATGTAGCAAGTTTGAGGTTTGCCTGGGCTATGTGAGTCAGTCTCTGTCTCTCTTTCAAAAAAAAAAAAGAAAAGAAAGAAAAAAGGGAGCTGCTTTTCTTTAACCCTCTTGTTAGAGTATTTAATATTCTTCATTTCTTCCCTGAAACATATATGGAAGTAGTAGTGAACCTTCCATGATCACAATCATTTGCACTGGTTGAGTTATATACTAATCACAAATGGTGACTATATTTTCTTCTGGGTTTTGCTAACTGTTCTGTCACTATAAGTTATAGGACTGAATCAGATCTGTAAACACCTAAAAAACAAGTACAAAAAAGAAAAAGATTTAAAAAAAAAAAACCAATATATTAGACTTAATAATGGTAACTTTCTAAAACTAATTTCTGATGAATTATAGACAATAAATTAAGGGTATGATTTGTAGGACAGACAGAAGTTACAAAGGATAGACTTGGTATTAAATTAAAAGCCTGGTAAAAATTCCTAAATGTTTCAAATTAAAATACAATGATTAAGGTATAGCAGCTATTGTTTACAATTTCTTACCCTGACTTTTTTTGGGGGGTCTTTTTGAGAAAGGATTTCTCTATAGCCCCAGATAGCCTGGAACTCACTATGCAGACCAGGCTGGCCTTGATCTCAAACATCCACCAGCCTCTACCTCTCAGGTGCTAAGATCAAAGGCATGCACCACCACATTGGGCCAGACCTTGACTTTTAGACTATTACTACCTACTGGCCCTAACTGCCTAAGGTAGTATATTTACTGTTTTTTGAATCAGAAAAAAAAGAAATTAACTTAAAAAAGATTTTTCACAGGAGGGAGTTGATACATTTCTTCTACATTACTGACTTACCTCATAAAGCATGAGTCGAACATCAACCTGCTGTCCCAAGCATCTTTTCAAACTATCTAGGATCTCAAGGCAAAAAGTTTCATTGGCAACAGAATTATAGTGACTGTGAACATCCACATGAACCTAAAAGGAAGAGAAACAGTTTATGTCTAGTTTTCTAAACATAGTTTCCACTGTGGGAGTAAATCAAGTCTATGCTGATGATCAAAGAAACTTACTAGACTTAGCTTTCCCCGGGCTAAAACACAGGTCTGACGTAGATCTGATAATCATTACCACGCCACTCATTCTGTTTTGAAACAAAAGTTTTCAAGTATTCTAACCAAATTCTCGCTTTTCTGTGCTTTAAGATTTCTTTGACAGTGTCAGCTATTTAGGAAGGCAACTGATTATTTTATGCCACTATTATCCAATGGTCACAACATATATGATTTTATTTAAAGGCCTTAAGACTTTCATTAAAAAAAAAAAAATTAGCCCTTCATTTCCACAAATCCCAAAGTGGTTTAGAGGTAGATAGTCTTACTTACAAATAGCCATTGTAGTGTTTATCTCAGAACTCAGAAGATAAAGCCAGATGGGGCACAAATTTGAGGCTAGCCTACCCTACACAATAAGTTCCAGGCCAACAAGATGCAAGAGTGAAGGGGTCATTGGTTCTTCCAGGACCGCAGTTTCAGAGGGTTGCTGAAGCCAGACAGCATGCAGCACGGGCATCCCTGCACAAAGAAGGCCCTGACAGGCTACTGTGTGAAGCTGTGAAGGTGAAACCTGGTTGGCAGTGGAGATCCCAAGAAGACACTTGTAATGCCAGAGCTGTGAGACATCTGCCAAGGAGAGCTGCATACCGGGAGTGGTACCAGCCCAAGAGAGAGATGTATGTTGCAGCAGCAAAGCTGGAGGAGTTGAGCCATCTAAGTCCTTTGGAAAAAAAGTTCCAGAATTTGGACACGGAGCTACTGGATTCGGTGTTTGTCCTGCTGGTTTTTGGTCTGATTTTGATCTGGTATTTCCTCACTATGCCTCTATTCCTCTATTTTGGAATGGGAATGTGTATTTGGCTCCACTGTATGTTGGGAATATATAATTTGGCTTACAGTTCAGAGATTCCCTTTGGTCCCAGAAGAGACTTTGGACTGTGGACTTTTGAACAGTATACAGACAAGTAAAGACTATGGGGACTTTTAAGGTTGGACTAGATGCATTTTGCATTTTATGTAGTCATGAGCCTACAGGGGCCAGGGAGTGGAATGTGGTGGTTTGAATGATAATGTGCCCCATAGGCCCTAAGTATTTGGACATTTTGTCCCCACTTGGTGGCACTGCTTTGGGAGGTCTTGGAGGGTGTGGCCATGCTGGAGGAAGCACGTCACTGGGGGCGGGCTTAGAGAGTTCTTAAGTCTTGCAGGATCTCGGATCTCAGTTGCGTTCTGTTTCCTGTGCCTGCTTGAAAATGTGAGCACTTAGCTCTAGCCAGTCTGCCGCCATGCCTCCCCACCATGATGGACTCTTGCCCCTTTGGAAAGGTAAATTAACTAAACTCTTCCTTTTATAAGTTCCCTTGGTCAGTGTTTCTATCACAGCAACAGAAAAGTGACTAATACACCTGGCTTACACAGTAAGTTCTAGGCCAATGTGGATTAGTCAGACCATGTCTCAACACAAAAAAAGAAAACAACAAAAAACACCAAGCAAGCCAACTGTGGTAACTCATGCCTTTAATATCAGCATTCAAAGGCAGAAGTAGACAGATCTCTATGAGTTTGAGGCCAGTCTGGTCTACATAGTGAATTCTAGGCCAATCAGGGCTACATAGTTTGAGACCCTGTCTCAAAAAATAAAAAATAAGAGCTAGGCATGGTGGTGTATGTCTTTAATCCTACTACTCAGTAAACAGAGGCAGGTGGATCTCTGGGAGATGGGAGATAGCCTGGCACACATAGTGAGTCGCAGGCCAGCTGGGGCTATGCGGAGACCCTGTCTCAAAAAGACAAAGAGAGAACCAAGGTTCCTTGCCCTATTTAAAATAAAATTGACAAGTATAAGCTAAAATATTCCTTATTAAGAAAAGGAAATAAAGAACAATTCTAGACCAAGAATTCTACTCCTTACTCTAAGCATCATGGTTGATAGACTTCATGTGTGTGTGTGTGTGTAATTTTTTTCCCCTTTGGATTTTTTGAGACAGGGTCTTCCTGTAATCCCAGCTGGCCTGGAATTTGCTATGTAGACCAGGCTCGCCTTAAACTCACAGAGATCCACCTGCCTCTGTCTCCTGAGTACTGAAATTAAAGGCGTGTACCACTACACCTGGTTATGCTTCATGCTTTTAAGGTCAAATTCTAGTTCTACCCTTTGGTTATATGATATTAGGCAAGCTATTTAACTTCTGTGAGTTTTATTTTTCTTATGTAATATTCACAAACGATACCCAGTACTTCACATATTTAATCACACTGTGTTATAAAGGTTATATATAGTTGTACTAGAACAGTAAATGATTCCTAATGAAAATTGTTAAATAAGTCAACTTTCAAATTATTATAAAAAGTTGTTTTCTCAGATTATAGAAGCTGGAGACATGGCTCAGCAGCTATGAGCACTTGTTCTTTCTAAGGACCAGAGTTGGATTCCCAGCACCATGATGGGTGGACTCACAACTGTCTATAACTCTACCTCATCTGTGACACCTATACACACCTGATATACACACACGTACTCAGGCACACACACACATAAAACAGATCTTCAAACTTAGTATAATACTAGGTATCTAGCTCAGAGAATTACTGGGGAGGGTAAACAAGATAATGCGTATAAATCTCTTCAGTAGTGTCTGACATAGTGTTATTAAATAGAGAAATAGTATGCGTCAAAAATTTAAGCTGCATATGTAATTTAAATTTTTTGTAGCCACACTCTATTCTAGTTTGCTTTTAATTGCTGTGACCAACACTGGTCAACACCAACTTGGGGAGGAAAAGGTTAGATTTAGCTTACATCTCCCAGGTCACAAATTCATCACTGAGGAAGCCCAAGGTAGGAACTCAGGGCAGGAACCTGGAGGCAGAAGCTGAAGCACAAGCCATGGAGGAATGCTACATACTGGCTTGCTCTCCTCATCCATGCTCAGCCTGCTTTCTTATACAATACAGAACACCTGCCCAGGGGTGGCACTGCCTACAGTGGGCTGGGCTCTCCCACATCACTCAACATCAAGAAAATACCCCACAGAAAAGGCCACAGGCCAGTTCTATGAAGGCAATTTCCCAACTGAGGCTCCCCCAATCCAGGTATGTCAAGCTGACAACTAAGAGTATCCAGCACACACACTAAAAATGTAAAATGAAACAGATGAAGTAAATGTTACTTTATTTAACCCAACATATCCAAAATATTTTTAAACTATTTTATTTTTATTTTATGTATATGAGTGTATTGTTTGCAAGTATGTAAGTGTACCCATGTCCTACAATGCCCACAGAGGTTGGAAGAGGGAATCGGATTCCCTGGAACTGGAATTAGGGACCATCCGATCCCCTGGAACTGGAGTTAGCCACCATGTGGGTGCTGGGAACCGAATCCAGATGATCTGCAAGAGTAGCCAGTGCTCTTAATTGCTGAGCTATCTCTCCAGTCCAAATTTAAAATACTATCAACATGTACTTCAATATAAAGTACTGATTGAAATATGCTGGACATGGTGGTACACACTTTTAATACCAGCACTTGGAGACAGAGGCAGGCGGATCTCTGTGAGTACAAGGCCAGCCTGGTCTACATAGCAAGTTCCAGGCCAGCTGGGGCAATAGAGAGAACCCTCTCTCAAAAAAAGACCAAAAATAAATAAATAAATAACAAAAAAATTTCAAAAACCTGATTTAAAAAAAAATATATATAATAAAATATATATCCTTATGTGTATTCTTCTATGTGTATGAGTACATTGCCTGCATGTAGGTAGGTGCACCCATGTCATACAATTCCTGCAGGGGTCAGAAGACGGGTTGGATCCTCTGGAACTGGAGTTAAAGACAGTTGTTAGCTACTATGTAGGTGCTGGAAATTGAACCTGAGTCCTCTGCAAGAGCAGGGAGTGCTTTTAACTACTGAGCCTGAAATATATATTTTTACAATTTCACTCTGAATCTTTGAAATGGGTCTGAATTTTACATATACAGCAATGTTCAATTTTGACTAGCCACATTTCAATCAAGTGTTTAGTTCAGTAGCTACACTGAGGCTAGTGGCTACCATGTTAGATAGCATGGTCTAGCATAGAGTAAAACCTGCCATTAACAAATATTGATGAAGACAGACTCATGCATGCAACCCCAGCACTTGGGAGGCAGAGGCAGGAAGATCACTGTGAGTTCAAGGACAGCCTGATATACATAGCAAGATCCTATCTCCAAAAGCAAAAAGAATAAAAAGAGAAGTTTAAGTGTCATTATCATCACTGTGAAGCTCTCAGTTTTGTCAGGATCTTTCTTAGAACAATAAAAGAATAAAATAATGGCTTCTATATTATTGGCTCCTGAAGTAACATTTAATACAGTCAGTGTGAACAATTCTTACCTGAGTAACACCAATAGACTGACTGCACTGAGAGGATGATAGGCTGCCTAAAACTTTAAAGTTCTTCAAGAGCAGCAAAAACCCAGCAACTGCAGATTTTCGGGCATCAAGTTGGCTAGTTCAGGAATTCACACAGAGGTTAACAGCACAGGAACATGGAAAAAAAAATGCACTTAGTTCCACACAGAGAAGGAATATGTACCGACAATCAAGCACAAACCAAACCGAACTGAATTTATACACTCAAAATAAGGCACTAGGTATTCAGAACAATCTACATTATGGGAATGCAACTGATTGTTTTCCTTATTTATTTAACCTCATGACTATACTTTCTTCTGTTGGCTTACAAGACTCCATGGTGATCAGAAGAATCCTAAGAGACTATAGATTGGACTGGAACTTGAATCCACCTACCAAATGGTGAAGGAAATTGCTGAGCTTCCTTTATTTATACAGGAGCATCATACTCTGTGTTATGTGAACTTTCTCCCAGAAAAATGACGTTTACTGGCTGGGGTTCACTGATCAATCCATGTTACAGATACCATAACATACTATCAGACAAGCCTTTCAGTGAGGAGAAATAAGAAATTACACCAGGTGTGGTGATACATGCCTTTAATCCCAGCACTCAGGAGGCAGAGGCAGGTAGATCTCCATGAGTTTGAGGTTAACCTGGTCTGCATTGTGAGTTCCAGGCCAGCTGGGGCTACAGGGAGACCCTGTCTTAAAAAGACACACACAAAAAATTGTCAATTCTAGGACTGGAGAAATGGCTCAATAGTTAGGAACATGGACTACTCTTGCAGAAGACCCAGGTTTGGTTCCCAGAACCCACATGGAGGCTAATAATCATTCATAACTCCAGTTATAGGGGATCCAGTGCCCTCTTCTGGTCTCCACAGGTACTGTATGCACATGGTGCACTTACATACATGCATGCAAAATGCTCATGTACATAAAAAATAAATATATCAAAAAAATTTAAACATAAGATTTTTTAAAATTGTCAATTCTAGGTGCTGGAGATATGGTTCAGCAGTTAAGAGCACTGGTTGTCTCTCAGAGGACCTGGGTTTGATTCCCAGCACCCACATGGCAGCTAACAACCGTCTGTAATTCTAGTTGCAGTGGAATCTGACACCCTCTTCTGACCTCTGTGGGCATTGCATGACACAGGTGCATTTACACACATGCAGGCAATATACTCACACAGGTAAAAAAAAAAAAATTCCCAATTCTAGAACAGAGACATTATCTACTTACTGGTTGCTCCTCTAGACACAATTGAATGCATTATAATATTGTGATGTGATAATAATTGGGTGTCTTTTCCTCAAGTATCAAATGCTTTCTACGTATTACTGTTTCATTACATTTTTAGGCAATAATACTAATCATCCCTAGCTTACATACTAAGCAATTAAGAAGAGCAGTCAGGAGGCACTGAATGACCTGCAAACAGAAAGTAGGCCCTTCAATAATTCACGGGGTCTACTAGCCACTGGACCCCAAGTCTGATGTTCATGAGATACTTGAGTATGTTCTTCTTAACTACTTTCACCTTTGAACTGTGGTCATCTCAGTACTTCCAGACTCTGGTGATGCAACTTTTCCCTGAAGGTTACTCTAGGGTGGTAGAGAAGAGTACTTGAGATCACAAACACTGATATTAGATTATTTCTACCATTAAATACTGTTTAGCCTTTGGAATGTCACTTATCAGGTCTAAGCCTAACTTTCTTGTGGAAAATGAGAATTGTAATAGTTTTCACTTCCTGAGGTTGCTCTGAAGACTAAATGAAAAACAGCATATAAGTGTTTTACTTGTTGGGAGGACTCTGCTGAAGCAGGAATCTGCATGACCACAGTGAAAAGGCATACCCGGGAGATAGCAGAGGCAACTTAGAGACCCAGACTTAGAAGGTGTTCTATGATCTCAATGCTACATACCTGGCAAACATAGCTTTCCGAAGGACAAGTATCAACGAGTCTCTCATTGACATGCTGACTTTGAGAAGTGGCTGAAGAAGAAAAACTCAGTGGGTAAAAGCAGGAGTTAGCTAATCCTATTAGCATTAGCTCATTTCTATGCAATTTTGCTAGCATTCTGTGTATTTTGGTTCTATTGTATACACATGATTCAGAGCTGATTACACTTAATAATAAAGTGATTAATAATAGTGACTGCAGCCAGACATAGTGAAGCAGACCTGCCTGTAGTCCCAGCTACTCAAGAGGCTAGGGCAGGAGAATTGCCACAAATGACCAGCCTTGGTTACACAGTGAGATCCTGTCTCAAAAAGAGTGGTATGAATGCCTTTGTGAACCCATTTTCACTATACTCACCATTTTTCTAAGATACTCTCAATTACTTTACTCACTTGAAAATGGGTCAAAGGAAAATGGCGCTATAAAGAGGGGACAACTTGGAGAACAAGCATTGATATTTACCTTTCCTTTCTTCCATTTTTTTTTGTTGTTGTTTGTTTGAAATTAAGACAGGGTTTCCCTGAAGCCAGAACTGGCCTAGAACTCAGTATGTAGACCAGGCTAGCCTCAATCTCACAGAGATCCGCTTGCCTCTGTTCAGGTCTTTCTTTTTTAAAGATTTATGTATATGAATGTTTTGCCTATATGTATGTACATGTACCACATGCATGTTTGGTGTTCACAGAGACCAGAAGAGGGTGTCAGGTCCTCTGGAACTGCAGTTACAAAACATTGTGAGCCTCCATGTGGGTGCTGGGAACCAAACTTAGGTCCTCTGTAAGAGAAGCTAGTGCTCTTAATTGCTGAGCCATCTCTCCAGATCCCTATTTACCTTTTCAATACAAAATTACAAAACAAGATTGCTTGAACGTATCTATAAAAGAAATGCATCATTTAATTTAATTTTAATTTCAGCAAGTTAACTGCAGTGCTGGAAGACTTACCTGAACTGCCTTAAGCAGCCCTTGAACAGTCTGAAGGGGCAGGAAGGATAAATAGTCAAAAGTTTCTATGACTTTAGAAGAACAACTCTGAAGAATTAAGGGTGCATACGTGATGATACTTGAAAGCAAGTCTGAAAAACAGAATCTATAATCAGTTGCCTCATAAAATTGTAAAATAAGGACATATTTAAATGGTAAGGTTTTTGTTTACTTTCTGAAATAAGTATACTACAATACAAATTTCTACTGATAGTACATAATTTTTTCCAGTCAATATAATCCGATATTTTATCTTTTTTTGTGGTAACACAAAATTAATCAAACAAAATTAAACTAAAAAGCAACCTATTACACTGACTATACAAGTATTACATATCTTCATATTTCTAAGTGAAAATAAATCAATAAATATTTATGAATTTTTATTGTTGGCAAGAACAAGGTCCTATCAGGAATATATAAAACATAAAACACAGGTCTATTTTCCTTCTTAAATTTTTAAAAAATTTATTATTTTAAATTATGTGTGTTTGGGTTTATACACCTGAGTGCAAGTGCCCACAGAGGGCAGCGGTCCTCCTATAGCTTGAGTTATAGGTGGTTGTGAGCCACCTATATACATACATACACACACACACACACACACACACACATACACACACACACACATATATATATATATATATGTGAGTGCTGGGAACTAAGCTTGATATATATACATATACATATATATATATATATATGTGGGTGCTGGAAACTAAGCTTGAGTCCTCTGCAAGAGCAGCAAAAGCTCTTAACTCCTAAGTCATCTCTCCTGTCACCCCTTAGTTGGAACAGTAGCAAAAAATATTTCAAAAGAAAAACTAACAAAATATAAAATATTTATTAATTTCAAACATTTCTGCCTACTGAATGATAGTTTTTTTTAAATTATTTTAAGTGTATGAGTGTATTGTCTGCATGTAGGTAAGCGCCCCCATGTTGTGCAATGGCAGAAGAGGTCAGAAGAGGACATTGGATCTCCTGGAACTAGAGTTACAGACTGCTGTTAGTCATCATGTAAGTGCTGAGAATTGAACCCCGGGCCTCTGTAAAAACAGCCAGTGCTCTTAACCACTGAGCCATCTCTACAACCCCCAAAAAAATAGTTTAAAAAGGAATAGGCAAGAAGAGATCATTTTGAGTACTTTAAAAGAACAATGAGAATAATTAGACCTGAAGGACAAGTATCATTTAAATGCACAAAAATCCAGAAAGACCAACTATATATTAAAACACAAGAAAGATAATGAATTTGGAGCCAGACATGGTGGTGGATATCCTTACTCCCACCACTCAGGAAGCAGAGGTAGGAGCTTTGTGAGATCAAGGCCAGCATGATCTACATAGTTGATTCCAGGCCAGGCCAGCTGGGGCTACAGGGAGAATGTCTCAAAAAAAAACAAAAACAAAAGGTTAGAAACTGCAACCAAATAAAAAATCTTGCCATACTGATCAGGAAGAGAGAAAGATAAAAATTGTATCAGAAATGAGAAAAGGGGCACAGAGATTCTAGAGACATTAAAAGGAACATTCTGAACAACTTTATGGCAATAAATTTGATATTCACACCCAAAAGATATAGATTAGATGAATAGCACTATTTTTATTAAAGGCATTAAATTTATAATTAAAAATCTTTCCCACAAGCAGAAAAAAAACTCAGAACATTAGGAAGAAAGAACAAGGAAAGGGAAAATATTAAGGTGAATATAAATGACCAGACTAGAACAATTTTTTCCTATAAAGCACCAGAAAGTTTTAGGGTTTACTGGCCATATGATATGCATCATAATTACCTAACTCTGCTGGCAAAGTAAAAGTTGAGTAGAGCGTGCAGTAAAATCCTTAACACAAATGAGCATGGCTATAGTTCTGGTAATACTGTATTTATGGACTCTTGAAAAAATTTTTTTTTTCAGATAGCATCTCACGCAGCTCAGGCTGGCCTCAGACTCCCTGAGGTTAACTCTGAACTTCCTGATCCTCCTGCGTCCATCTCCCTCATGCTGGGATTAGACATGGTATGCAGTGTTGGGGATCAGGCCCAGGGCTTCATGTACACTAGGCAAGCACTCTGACAACTGAGGTATCACCACGGCCTCGTGTATGTCATTAAATGTTCTTTAAAAATTTTTAATCATTAAAAATAGCACATTAAATCATTAAAAAAAGAAACACAGACACAAAAGGAAGGAAATTACAGCAGAAGTTGATGTTTAGTACAGTTAAACAACCGGTATAGAACTAAATGCACAGTTCATATCAACAACAGTGCAACATTAAAAAAAAAGTTTTTTCTATCCCACATTGGTTAAATTCATAGATGTAGAAATCTATGGAGAGCCAGCTGCATGTTCGTTTGTTTAATTTTTATTTTATGTGTATGAGTGTTTTGCTGGATAAGAAACAAACTATTGCAGTCCTCAGAAGATCTTCCTAAAAGTTTCAGAAACATTCTCAAATGACAGAGAATTTAACAAATTTGGTGGCTAAGAAAAGTACAATGGATTTAGGCACTAGGAAACACATAATAAAACAGTCAATTAAGAAGTCATTAAATGAAGAAAGACAGTACTCATCTGATAAGATCAAACCCAGAACCCCTAAGCATTCAAGGCAAGCTCTCTATCACTGAGATACACTATAACCCTCATTTGAAAAGTGTTAAAGAGAATGCTGATGCAAAATAAAAGTTCCACTCCTTAAATGTTCCCTTATTTATTGATAACCGTGGACAATATAAATGGATTGCTATGTCTTACTGGCATAATCAAAAGTAAAACATTGAACTCTACGTTTTACTTTTTCTTTTTCCCATTTTTATATGTATGTAGTATGCATGTGTATATGCAGTACGAATGTGTGTATGAAGTACACATCTTTATGCATCTTTTGCATGTGTGGGCACACCTGTGGGTGGGTGCACATACACATGTGTGAACATACGTAGGGAAGACTGGAAGCTGATACTGGGAAATCATCTTTGATGGTCTTCCACCCTATTCATCAAGGTGAGGTCTCTCAACGAAACCCAGAACTCACCAACATTGCTAATCTTGATAGCTAGCTTGTTCTGAGGATCTCTGAGGCTGAAATTACAAGTGGGCTGGCATTTACATGAGCTCTAAGGACCTGAACTCTCACCCTCACATTTGAATGGAAGGCACTTTAACCACGGAGGCATCTCCCCAGTGTCGCCCGCCCCCCCCCCCCCCGCCGAATCATTATATTTAAAAGGAAATATTGTCAAGGACTTTATTCGTCTTTTTGAAGTACAGTACCTAAGAAGTGACTGATGGGAGAGGATGCTCGGGTAACAACTCTATTAAGGACTTGCTCCAGAATTTCCTGTCTGATCATCTCATGGATCTAAAAAGAACAGAATTCTCAGTGACTTTCAGCTTATAAGAGTGTCAACGAATATTAGACAAAACAAAATCTTAATATCTTCTCAGTTCCAAGAAACAAGAGTAGTTGCCTTACAGGGAAAATAAATAAACAAACAAACAAATAAATAAATAACCCATCCTGAAATTTTACTTAAATTTTATCAAAATTCTTACTTGAATTTGGTTACTTTGAGAGAAAGACTAAACTTTTTTAGACTCAGACTGTTAGTGACTTAATAGCAATTATATAATCTATGGATGTTTTGATAACACTAACACCTGTGAAATCAAATGTAGTAATCTGTTGTTTTGAAAAATAAGAATTTACAACAAAACTTATCCTAAGGAATGTTTTTAATTATATTTCTGTTAAAAAGAGTCATTATAGGCTGGAGAGATGGCTCAGTTAAGTTAAGCAGTGGCTGCTCTTGCAGAGGACCTGGGCTCGATTCCAGCTGTCAGCTAACAACCAACCATAAGTCCAGTTCCAGGGCATCCAACACCTTCTTCTGACCTCTTCGGGTACTGCAAGACATTAGGTGCACTAACATACATGCAGCAATACACTCACATATGTAAAATAAAAATAATAAAGTATTTTTAAAAGTCATTTATATGGCCAAATATACTTGTAACTCAAGGACTATTTTATGCTACTTCACAGTTCTTGATTAAACACCAAGTTCACATTTATATTACCTCCCAAAAAAATTTTTGGCAGACATTTCTGATGCAGTTACTTTAATTACCAATATCAAAAAGGTAATTTATTGATATCATATGCGTATAATCCTAGCACTTGAGAAGTGGAAAGTTCAAAGCCAGTTTGGTCTATATGAGACCCTGTCTCAAAAAAACAAAAACAAAAACAAAAACAAAAAACAATTTAGAGGAATCACTAGCAAAGATTTTTGGCATAAGATATGACTATTTTCTTTCTGTTTAATTTGGAAGAATTTTGGGGGGTTGGGATTTCAGACAAAGTCTCCCTGAAGCCCCAGCTGGTCTGGAACTCTCTATGTCGATCAGGATGGCTTCAATCTCACAGAGATGTACCTGCCCCTGACTCTCTAATGCTGGGGTTAAAGGTGTGCACCATCATACCCAGCTGAAAGGAAATGAAATTTTGAACTGTTTCTGAAAACAGAAATTAGGTTCAAAAGCCATGTGTGGTGGTGTAGAACTGAGGCTGAAAAAGGAAAATTCATGTCAGTCTAAGGACACTGTGCACTACACAGTAGGACAATGTCTCAAAACCAACCAAGCAAAGAAACCAAAATGAGCATTGGGACAATAGTCATAATTTGGTAATGAGTAAAAAATTGTCTAATTCCCATTTGAGTCATTAAAACATAATTAAACTGAATTTTTCAAGCTTGATGTTCTACAATGACCTAAAAGATTGTTTTATTAGAGACCAGAGATGTTGTTCAATAGACTTGCTAGGCAAGTCCTAAGACTCTAGGTTCAAGTCTTAGTACCAACTTCCCTAACTTGTATAAATATACAGCATTAAAACATAAAATAAATGTAATTTACATTTTCTGATGGTTTTCTGATTGTTTTTTTAAGATTTACTGTTTTTATTTTATGCATATGAATGTTCTGCCTGCAGGTATGATATGCACCCATATACATGCCTGGAGCCTGTGGATACTATAAGAGGGTATCAGATCCCCTGGAAATTGTTACAGATCCTTGTAGGCCACCATGTAGGTTCTGGGAACCAAACCTGGGTACTCTGCAAAACTAGTCAGTGTTCTTAAGCACTAAGCCACCTCTCTCTAGCTCTATAATGATTATTCTTGACTGCCATTGGATTGATTGGTAAGAACACTTCTGGGAGGGACAGCAACAGAGGGGAGAGAAGCCACCCTCCATGTGGGCAGAAGTATGCAGTGGGCTTGGGGACCAGATGGAGAAAAGGGAAAGGAGCCCGTTAGTGTAGGCTTGCATATATTCTCTGCTTCTCTGTGTGCTTGTTTCTCTAAATGTCTCTCTAGCATGTTCTCTGTGTCTGCATGTCCACCTGTCTGTCTCTCCATTTCTCAACCACAATGCTAGAGTGAATGATATCCTGCATCAACACAGGACCAAAGCAATGGAGCCAATCTCTGAAATTATAAGCTTAAATAAATCCTTTTAAAAACCTGTTTCTCTCAGGTATTTGTCAGAGATGAAACGTTAACACTGTTTCCTGGAGGAAGAGAAAAATCTATCTGCCATTCAAACTTCTAAGAAATGATCAGAAAAAAACAAGAAGAAGTTTTATATAAAGAATGAGTGGCTGGGAGATAGTTCAGGAGATAAGAGCACTTGGTCTGCAAGCATGAGCACCTGAGTTTGAATCCCTAGCACACACATGAAAAGCCGGCCATGAATGAGTACCTTTGCATAAAACCAGCATGGAGTGGGGGTGGCAAAGACAGTCTGAAAGGAAAGCTTCCAGTTTGGTGAGAAATCCTATCTAAAAGGCAGTAAGATGGACAACAATGAAAGAAGACACCCAATGTCTTGTTTTGGCTTCTGCACGCATTTGCACACACAAACTATGTATGCACCTCCTCCTCTCCCCACCCAAATAAAAAGAGGGAAATGAGAGTTCTTATTGACCCGGACCTGTAATGACTCAGTACCATCTGAAGGTGTCATACTGACTGACTGTCAATTGTCAAGCTAGCATTACTCAAATTTCCTTCCTGGTCAGCTCCCAGGCAATACCTTGCTCTGTTTGTTTTGTTTAAACAAAATCAAGGAATGGTAGCCAAACTAGACTCTCACCTTAAAGGTTTCCAACAGAATATCAGCTCCCAGCTTACATGCATGCTGGTTTGTCATTTTAGAAAGACTGGAACCAGTTTCAAAAGCTTTTCCATCAAGAATCTTCTTTGGCCCATATGAATCCATTAAAATGAAACCAAATTCTACCAGGCCTTGAGTTACATGGTCCCAACTATGAACACTACAAGAAAAAAAAAGTTTAGTTAAAAGAAAATTTCTTTTCATGCATTGCTATTGGATAGAATTCTTAATGCCTGAATATACAGTAATGGGAATAGTAGGCAAGCGGCCTTTAAGGACAAACAGAATACAAATCTAGCATGCACAAGGTCCTGGGTTCAATCCTTGGTCAAAAATCAAAGTATCCTGGGGCTGGAAAGATGGCTCAGCAGTTAAGATCACTGGCTGCTCTTGCAAAGGACCAGTGTTTGGTCTCAGCACCCACATGGCAGCTTATAACTGTCCTTAACTCCACTTTTAGGGGATCCAACAACCTCTTCTGGCCTCCATAACAATGGTGTACTTACATACATGCAAACACTCATACACAAAATAAAAATAAGTAAATCAAAAATAATAAAAATACCCAAATAAAAAAAAACAGAAACCATGAAACATTCAAAAATATTTTTAAAAAACTTATAGTATTTCAAAGCAATGATCATTTTGAGATTTCTACTCAAGATGTCAAGGCCAGAAGTTGTTTCTTTGGTTTTCTCTTCTATATAGCACTCATTGATATACACTTACAAATTTGCCCCACTCTCTAGATTAAGATCCTGTATGGTCAAGGCCAAACTAGTCATATTTTAATCCACACAGCCTACCTATCATCAATGGATGAATGACCTGATTTCAACATTAGCTAAACTACAAATAATCTTTCATAAAGCAGTAGAACCTTGATGATTACCACTTTGTTACTTTCATAGTGAAAGTGATAAATTATAATAATTTTTATATATTATATACCTATTAAACAGAAACAAATTATAACGGGGAACTATAAAACAAAGGAGATAGTTGTATAGAGTTTCTCAAAACATTTTGACAAATTTAACAATATTCACTGTGGAAAGCAGGGATCAAGATTATCTGAGTAGATGTTCCATTCTTCCCACCCTAGAACTTATAAATACAGAAAGAGACACACATGAGAATGAGGAGAGAGCTCAGCGAGTAGAGCGCATAAAGCCTTAGGCTCCATCTGCAGCACTGCATAGCATCGGGTGCAGTGTCGACACACACCTGCTGTGTGTGGAGGTGGAGGCTAGAGAACCAGTTCAAGGTCTTCTCTGGCTATACAGCAAATTGAAGGGATAAATTAGATTGTATCCCTCCTTTTCCCCACCCAAAAAAGAAAAAAGGCACATACATGTGTCTATATGCAAATATGAATGATATGTATACATATGTAACTATATAAATAATATTCTATAAAGTATGGCAAAATAAAGAGGCTTTTAAAAAAAGACTGACCAGAAATCATAAGAATCCACAAAAAGTTAAAAGAATAAAAAATAAAAATGAAAGAAGAAATCACAGGCCACGTGATAGAAAATGTAGGGGTTGTAGATAACACTGAGATGGAATGAACTGAGACAACTTTTTTGTACTAAATTTTGGGAAATTAAGTATAAGCATATGGTACATAACATCTTTATGCAGGTTCTTCTCTATGGCTCCACTGGATCCCAGTTTATGCTAAGAAATAAGCACCAAAGAGACCTACCCCTTAGATAGAAACTGTGAGTAGGAAAACTTGGGACTGATACAGTACCAACTCTCCAGAAATGGCAACATGCTGGAGCATTTAAGAGTTCTCACACCTGGAAGATGAATCCTTAGCACAGGCCATCATTATTCCCAAATCACAGAAGTACACTGTGTGAAACAGATCCAGCCCTCTCAAATTAATACAGAACATAAAAAAATGACCAATAGTCACCAAACATAAAAGGAAAAAATTAACACCTTGGGGGCTGGGGAGATGACTCAATTGGTAAAGTACCTGCCATACAAGCATGAGAACTTGAATTCAGACCCCTAGCAGTCACATAGAAGCTAGGCATGGTGGTGCATATCTGTAACCCCAGTGTTGATGGAGAACAGAGACAGGTGGATTCCAAAAACTCACTGAATCAATGGACTTCAAATTCAGTGAGACACCCTGTCTCAAAAACTAGAGGTGAAAAGAAATTAAGGAAAGATCCAATGTTGACCTTTGGCCTCCACATTCACATGATATGTGTACATACCCCCACTATACAAATACATATATCACACACAAACAACACACATACAAGTAACACTTCCTTGAGAGAGAAGCATTAATCTCAATAAAGACACCTGAAGTCAAAGGTTATTAGCAACAAATTTGTGGGGTGGGAGGGACACAGTGGTCCTGAGTGAAAATCAAAGCCAAACCATCATGCAGTCTAAGCAGATGCTCTACCCATGAGCTACACCTCTAGCCTGGGAAAAAGTTAACAGAATAAATAGGAGATTTTAACATCTAATGAATATTTTCAAACAGCATATTATAAAAAAACAGTTAATTTAAAAAAAGGATCAGACTCAAAGTAGAGAAGTAGTTCAGTAGGAGAACATTTGCCTAGCTTATACAAGGTTCTGCATTTTATCAGCAGCACTAGGAAAAAAAGACCAAGTGAAAATTCTGGAAATAACATGATTGTTGAAGCAAAAAACTCAGCAGAATAATCTGAGTGAGATGGAAACAGTTGACAGTTGTGTATTGTCTTTTGCATCTGTGTGTGTTGTGCTCTGTTCTGTGTGTGTATATGTATGAGATGTGCACTTATGTACACATGTCTGTAGAGTCCAGTGTCTTCTCTGACCCTTCTCTACTGGGTCTTGTGCTAATCAGGTAGCTTGCTATTTCAGCAGTTCTGGTTAGCCAGCTTGCTCTGGGGACTCCCTGGCTCCCTATCTCCCATTCTAGGATGACTGCCCAGTAAGCTTTTATGTGGGCTCTGGAATCCAAACTCTGGCAAGCATTTTATTTACTGAGCTATCTCCCTGACCCTACAGTTGATAATGAAAAGATTTTAGGAATTTATATAGAACTTTGCACAAAAAAGATAAAAATGCAAAAAAAAAAAAATTAAAGATATTGCACAGAGATCATGGAACTCCAACATTTAATAAGAACAGAGGACAGAAAATGGGGGATTTCTCAAAGAAAACACTATATTTGCATGTGCATGTGTACATGTTCATATGTATATAGAGCAGTGTATGTAAAGGACAGAGGTCAACTTTAGGTATCTTCTTTAACTGTTCTCCACCTTATTATTCAAATTTCACCTTTATTGCTTTTGATTTCTTTTTTGAGACAGGATCTCACTGTAACCCCTCCCCTCCCTATGTAGACCAAGCTTGACTCGTTCTCGGAGATCCACCTGCCTCTGACTCCCAAATGCTGAGATTAAAGCCATGCACCATCACACTGGGCATTATTTCTTTATTTTTAAGACAGGATCTTTCACTGAACCTGAATCTCACAGATTCAGCTAGACTGGCTAGCCAGCAAGCCTCAGGGATTCTCCTGTCTCCAACTCCCCAGCACTAGGATTATAGGTACGTGTCATAATGCGTGACTTTTTACATGGTTACTAGAGAACCAAACTCATATCCTCATGCTCACATGGCCAACATTTTACCAACTAAGCCATCTCCCCAATGCTAGAGTACAAGAATACTGGAACATAAAGACACAGGAAAGACATAAATCATTACAATAAAAGAATACACTCCAAGTATTAGGCAGGCTGTAAAGGAAGTTAGATAAGCATAATCTGTTAAATTTCAGAAGAATGAAGACTAAATGGAAAGATGTAAAAGTTTCTATGAAGAAAAACAAAAAACCCAACAGATTATCTGCAATAATATAAAAAAAGAAAATCACCAGACTTTTCACCAGTAATTCTAGATGAAAAAGAGAATGAAAAACAATTATGGACTTAGAATTTTTACATCTGATGAAACTATTCTTCAACTGTGAGAGCTAAATAAAAATTTCAACTATCAAATGACTCAAAGTTGGGGTTGGAGGGTGTCTAGCTCAGTGGTAGAGTCCTTATCTAGCAAGTGCAAGTCCCTGGGCTTGGTGCTCAGCTCTAGAAAACAAAACAAAACAAAAAGATATATGACTCTGTTTATTATCCACAAAGTATAGCAGAAAAAAGTTACTGCAAAAGCATATATTTATAGCATATTTCTAAGAGAAAGATATATGGCTCAAAAAATAGTAGTAAACAAAGAAATTGGTAAAATTTATTATGAAATCAAAATAAGTATTGTTAACTGTTTTAATAAAGTATAAGGAGGAAGAGGAAGGTGAAGTGTACTCAGTGGTATAGCACTTACCTAGCATGCACAAAGTCTTGAGCTTAATCTCCAGCACTGCAAAAAATAAAATAAATAGAAAGAGAAAAAGAAAAAAAAGAAAGGATGAAAGGAAAGGACGGAGGGAGGGAGAGTTAAAAGTGCTTTCTAGAATTCTCACCATGAAGGAGGATAAGGAAGTAGAAAACATTACTGGCTTATAAATGATTTTTTTCTCCAGTACATTAACGCTTTACATTTCAAAATGCCATAGAGAATAGCATGTTAACATTATTGAACACAGCAAACCCCGGAAGGATACACTATGGGTCTGTAGGCCTGCTACCTCATTTTCCTACCTCTCGGTTTAAGTAGCAAACATAAATCAGTACAACTGAAGTGTTTAGTATGCTGTTATTGCCATTATTCACATGTTTTGTTTTTTCTCCATAATTCAACTTGTTGTTCAAGTTAAGGGTCAATAATTTATTACAGAATTTTAATATGTGAAGAATATAAACTATCTTAGTGCTCAGAGTATTAAAGCCAAATATATTTTAATTTTGTTTTTCAGGAATATATTCTTTTAGAAGAGAAATGCCTATACCTATTAAGTCTAGACATTAACAGATCTAAGTTTAAATATAAAAAAATACTACCAAAATATGACAAGCTGGAGGTTCCAAAAATTTGATCACATAATATGCATGTTATGTCATTTTGAGGTTAATTGATTCACTGGGGAAAGCATGTATAACTAACAAGCAAATTACTGGGCCTGAGGGAGTTCTAATATCATCGAAATCCTTCCTTGGTGAAGTCTGACTCATCTGGAAGCAAAAGTCACTCTACCAGATTATAGATGGAGATGCTTCTGGGCTCTCATGACTACTTGAGACTTCCAGGTGGATGGGCAGCTTTTCAGAAACTTATAGTTATATATTGCCTGATTCTTTAACTTGAATTGGAGAAATTTAGTTGGGAGAATACTGTAGAGGTAACTATAAACCTTAGGAAAAAGAAAAACAGATACAGCTGGGTATGGTGGCTCCTGCCTGAACTAATAAGGCTGAAGCAGGAAGATCACAAGTTTGAGGCCAGCCTGGTTTCCATAGCAAGTTCCAGCCCAGCCAGGGGTACATAGTGAAACCCTGTCTCAAACACACTAACAAAATAACCAACCACCAGATACAGAACAGATAGAGAAGTTTTAAAGCTAGTTATGAGGTAAAACACTCAGAAACAGTAAGTTCCAGTTTCAAATTTGCCCTATGTGCCGAGCTCAGCTCTGAATCTAAATCAGAACTATAGTACCTTAAAGAGCCTAAAATATGACTTTAATAAATACTTTATATTTCTTTTTGCCAACATGGTGCTGAAATCTAAGAAGGAAGCTCCTGTCCTTCCCAAAGTCAAAGCCAGGGCACTGAACCAAAAAGGCAGTACTGAAAGGCATTCATAGCCACAGAAAGATCTGCATGTCACCCACCTTCTGGATGCCCAAGACCCTGCGACTCTGGAGGCAGCCCAAATACTCTTGAAAGAGCACCCTCCCAGATAAACAAGCTTGACCACTTTGCCATCATCACATTCCCCCTGCCCATTGAGTCAGCCACAAAGAAGATGGACAACAGCATACTTGAGTTCATTGTGGATGTCAAGGCCAACAAGCACCAGATCAAATAGGCTGAAAGAAACTATGACATTGATGTGGCCAAAGTGAATACCCTGATCAGACCTGATGGAGAGAAGAAGGCCTATGTTCGACCAGTTCCTGATTATAATGCTTTGGATGTTGCCAACAAAACTGGGATATCTAAGCAGTCCACTTGGATAATTCAAAATACAGATTTTTTTAGCATTAAAAAAAAAACAAAACAAAACAGGAAACACTTTATATTTAACTCACAGACAAGGAAAATGTGGAATAAGAACTATTACAACACCTAATACTTATCCTAAAATTGAAAAAAATGTCAGGATGGTTACTAGCAATTTCCATGTAGTTTTAAAATTTTAAATAGATCTGTCTAAAACTGCTAGACAGTAATTCAATTCCAACTTAGTCCCAGACCTCAACAAGGTAAATAATAACTTAGTATTTTCTACTCACTTAATAAGAAGTCAGCAAAGACTTAAGTCAATAATTGAGTTGCAATATTAAGGAAAAGACAAATATACCTACTTTACTTTTATATTCTTGCTATGAAAGTAGCCAAGAAATCAGGCCCTGAGATTGAAAGTTCTTCCTGACTAATTTGAAGGGATTAAACCTTGATATTAGGAAGTCATGAGCTATAGTCATCAGTTTTCTTTGAGTGGTCATAAGTATGGGACCCACACAGCATTTTCTAACATAAGATCTCTCATAAACTTCTGGAATATCGCTCACCAACTTACCTATTCTTTACCACTTCCAAGATCATGGTTGAAACACAAGATCTCTGAGGGACTAGAGTCTGCAGAAACTTTGAGCCTTGAACAAGCTGAAGATCCTTAAAGCTTTTAATGACTGAAGTCTTCAAAAGATCAAATACCTAGTATAATCAAAATGAAGTCAAAATGATAGTTTATGACTTCAAAAATGAAGTCAAAATGATAGTTTATGACATGAAATTTAAACCTACAACTAGTCTTACACTCATATTAACCCTATACCAACTATTTAAATAGATACAGATGATACAAATGCTGTTTCAGTGGGAACTGAAAAGAGTTGAAGACATACCTTCCTTGATGAGAAAAGTGGCTCAAAATCAATATAAACATTACCCATGCAGTGTCTGGTGTTACATGCCTGTTAATCCCAGCTACTCAGGGGGCTGAGGCAGGAGGAACACAAGTTTGAGACCAGTCTGGGCAACTTACACCCTTAAAAAATAATTCCTTAGAACTGGAGCGATGGCTCAGTAGTTAAGAGCAC
Organism: Eospalax fontanierii; assembly: GCA_035773235.1. Classification (NCBI taxonomy): domain Eukaryota; kingdom Metazoa; phylum Chordata; class Mammalia; order Rodentia; family Spalacidae; genus Eospalax; species Eospalax fontanierii. The sequence goes on along the minus strand of CM069524.1, from coordinate 147,259,742 downwards.
TGGCTGCTCTTCCAGAGGACCTGAGATCAAATCCCAGCACCCACACGGTGGCTTAAAACCTTTTGTAACTCTAGTCCCAGCAGATCTAACACTCTCTTCTGGCCTCCATAGGAGGCACTGTATGCATTTGGTATATTTACATATATTCAGATAAAACACTCATATACATAAAATTAAAACAAAGAAATAAAAAATAATTTTAACATTTATTTTGTATGTGCCTACATGTATACCATGACACACATGCAGAGGCTGGAGTACAACTGGGTACGAAGCAGTTTTTTCTACCATGTGGAGATTTAACTAAAGTCATTGGACTTGGCTGCAAGTGTTTTTCACCCACCAAACTACCTTACCAGTTCCCTTGTCTCAGATTTAAAAAAAATCAACTGGGGAGAGAGCATAGTTCAGTATCACAAAACAAACCAAAATCAAGAAGATTAAAAAAAAAAAGAAGTACATATATCTCAGAATCTTGGAACCCATAAGAAAACAAGAGCAAGGATTTTAATATTTTCATCCTCGCAACTAACCATTTCTATTAATTTCAATTCATTAATTGAAGTTACAACATAAAGCTGTTGATGAACAGCTAATGAGACTTGCTTTCATGATTTTTTGGGCCATGCAACGTTGTTCTATCTTATTCCCACTTTACCTTCTGACTCACTTAACAACAGGAAATGGAGCAATACACGATCTGAATAAGTTTTCCAGCAGCCTAAAACAGTTTGTTGTCTTGCTGCTAACAGGATTGGGTGGAACTGTTTAGGAAGACACTACCAAAATCAGGTTCTTGAATGCTTTCTTAACAATTATAGAAATAACCAAATTGCTACTACAATAAAATTAATAAATACCTGTTCCTCAAATCTTTGTATTCTCGTTACAGAGAGAAGAAGAGCAATACTGAAAGGACAGAAGTATTTACTGCAGTCTCCTTGCTGTCTGGCCTAGAACAGAAAAACCAAGAGACATTACATTTTAATAGTACAATCTAGTCTGCCTAAAAACTTCTTTAATAGACCTGAACCTAAATAAAGAGAAAACTATAAAGCTTTTGGAATACAGAGAAAATATTTATGACTAGGAATAGATTTCTTAGGCATAATACCCAAAGCATAACTTAAATAAGAAAACTGATTTTAAAATGGGCAAAAGATTTGAAGACATTTCACCAAAAATATTAGAACAGCTAATGAGCATATAAAAAAACACTCATCACCAGTCCTTAAGGAAATACAAAGTAAAAGCTCAATGAGATACCCTTTCATATCCACTAGAGTGGGAACAATAGAAAAAACAGACAGCAGCAACAAATGTCAGCCAAGATGTGAAAAACAATAGCCATCACACAGTGATGACAGAAAAGTAAATGCTATAGTTATATATCTATAACTATATATACATAGTTATAATACATGGCTGGTATTGGGATATGCCAAGATAAACCTTGAATATTTTGTGCTCAAAGACTGAAGGAGTCACATCAAAGGGAAACATAAATCAATGCGAAAGATCCAAAAAGCCAAACTTAGGTTATTTGGAGCTCAAAACAGATGACTGTTAGTGAATAACAATCTGTTAAAAAGGTTTACTGATATTTTAATAATATTCAAGACAACAAGGAGAGAAAAAAGCTTGTATAGAAGAATGCCAGCTAATAATGTATTGATAGAATAAAAAAGACAATCAAAATTTCTTATTTTGACTGACTCAGGACTACCCCAAGTTCAAGGCCAGCCTGGTCTACACAACAAGTAGCAGCCTAGCTAAGCCTACATGTCAAGACTTAGCTCCCCAAAATAAAAAACAACAAAAATTCTCATTTTATTTCTATTACTTTGTAATTCCAAATTTAATTACTGATTTAGGCTAACAATCATTAATATAGGGAAAAACAATGGTTACATGGTTGGTGACAATGATTTTCACCTGTACAGACATTATGACTTATGTGCTATTTTTAATTATGGAGGGAAATGTGTAGGTGGTCAGGTGCAGTGGTGCTCAGGAAGGAGAATCAGGTGGATCTCTGTGAGTTCAAGACCAGCCTGGTCTACATAGCATGTTCCAAGCTAGCCAGGGATACACAGTGACACCCTGTCTCAAAATGGGGGTGGGGAGCCTGGGGTGGTATCTTTATAAATGAAGAAAACTGGTAGTGATTATTTTAAGCAAATAAATTTAGGATCGTCAAGAGGAAATCCTTGATACTATGTGCTTCCTGGTATAATCCATGGAACACTGGTGGGCAAACTACATTCTGTCAAAAAATGCATCCCAACAACTGCTTCTGTACAGCCAGTGAGCAAAAAAATGGTTTTTACATTTTGAAATCACCAATAGAGAATCAAAGTAGTTTTTACATTTTAAAATGGTTGATAAAGGATCAAAGGAAAAATGTTTTTTAACATAAACATTAAATAAATTTCAAATCTTAGTGGCTAGAGAGTTAATCTGGACATAGCCATACCTACTTCTGTGTTCATTGTCTATGGTTGAGTTCCTTTTACCATGATGAAGCTGAGCAGTTAGGACAGACTACAGAGTCTACAAAACCTAAACTAGATAGTAACTGGGCCTTTGCACAAAATTTGCTGATCTCTGTAAAAGAAAGTATAAGATTTATGAAGTACCTTGCTAAAAACACAATCTAATCCTAAGGAAATAATCAGGTGAATCTAACAGTGTGGAACAGTACAGAAACCATTAAGATGGATGCTTAAAAAAAGATACTAAAGCCAGATGTGGTGGTACACATCTTTAATCTCAGCACTTGGAAGGCAGAGACAGGGAAATTTCTGAGATCAAAGGTACATAGCAAGATCTGGTCTACATAACAAGTTCCAGGCCAGCTGGGACTACAGGGAGACCCTATCTCAAAAAACAAAAACAACACCACCAAAAAAACAAACAAAAAAGATATTAGACAGACACTCTAAATCAATGTAATGTGTGAAGCCTGATTAGCTTCAGAGGTAAAAGAAAAAATAGCTATAAGAGGCACAGAAGACAGCTATGAAAATCTGAACTGGAATTATAGGTTAAATGACATAATGGAGTAAGTTAAATTCCTAGGATGAGGATGTTACTGTGGTAATATGTCCTTACTCTCAGAAGACATGCTAAAGTATTCAGACAGTGAAGAGTTATGGTTTCTGAACTTCCTTTGAAACGGTTCATGGCGTGTGTGTGTGTGTGTGTGTGTGTGTGTGTGTGTGTGTGTATGTATGTGAATGTGTGTGTGTGTGAGAGAGAGAGAGAGAAAGAGAGAGAAAACAAATCAAATCTATAAAGTGTTTAATAATAGGTAAATCTAGGGGCTGGAGAGATGGCTCAGAGGTTAAGAGCACTGGCTGCTCTTACAGAAGACCTAGGTTCAGTTCCCAGCACCTACACGGCCACTAACAACCATTTCTAACTCCAGTCCCAGGGGATCTAATGTCCTCTTCTGACCTCCATGGACATAGCACACCATGGGTGCACTTATATACATTGAGGCAATATACCCACATATAAAATAATAAATTAAAAAAACTTTTAAATAAATTAGGAGAAAGGTATACTGGTGTTTTTCTTGCTTAGACTTAACTTTTCAACTTTTCTGTGGTTCTTTTCAAAATGAAGTTAGAGGAAGCTGGACATGGTGCACACCTGTAACTCCAGCACAAATGTGAGAACATATGTTTCATATGTTTCCCTCTATGAAACATAGAGGGAGAGACAAGAGGATCAGGAGTTCAAAGCCAGTCTCAGCTACAAAGTAAGTTTCAGGCTAGCCTGGGATACATGAAACCTATTCTCAATAAAAGAAAAAATGTTCAGAACAACTCTGATTTTTATTTTTCTATCTCACCAACACCTATGATGAATAACAGCACTCAATATACTGCTGGATATTCCAGGCCGAGAAATAAGCAAAACCCAAATTCATGATCAGAAAAGTAGAAATCAAAGACAAATAAAAAAATCCCATGATCAGTTAACTTTAGACTGAGCTCAACAGTCCTCAGTTTTTGTTGTTTTGCTCTAAAGAAAGTATTATTTTGTTTTATTGTTCATTTTTCTGGGTTTTGTGTGTATGTATATGTGTATCACAGGACAACTTGTGAGAGTTTCACTGTGTGGGTCTTGGAGATCAACCACAAGTAGTCAGCCTTGGCAGGAAGTACCTCTACCCACTGAGCCATCTTGCTGGCCCCTAAGGAAGGTTTTTAAATGGAACTTTTTGCCTTACATAAAGGTTTGAGGATATTTTACACTTTCAAAATTAAAGAAGAAAAAGATCCTCTAGACCCATGGTTGTCCTATATAAAAGAGGCTTAGAGTCAGACATCCTAGTTTCATAGAGACTGAAAACATCTTAAGAGCTTGGAACTACCTTTAAGTGTTTCAGAAGTTCTCTGCCTAGTTCACAGTCCAATTTGATGGCAAACACAATATGTAGAATAATAGTTCCTTCCACATGATACAGTTCATCTGTTGGCATAGTAACAAGATCTAACAACCTAAAAGATTCAACAGAAAGGTGTAAGTTATAGTCACAGAATAAAAACAGCACTTCGGCGGTGGGGAAGGGGGTAACACAGCCTGGAAAGATGGCTCAGGGAGTAAGAGCACTGGCTGTTCTTGCAGGAGACCAGGGTTCAAATCCAGGCACCCATGTGGCAGCTGAAACCATCGGTAACTCCAGTTCCAAGAGGATACAACGCCCTCTTCTGTCATCTGTGGGCACTGCATGACACAGGTGCACTTATACAAGAAGGCAAAACAATGATATGCATAAAGAAAAGAAAAGAAAAAAAAGAAAAGAAGAAAAGAGGTGTTGCAATGAACAAGTAATCCGACTGAGACTGTCTCACTGGAAGCAGACGGGAAGTTTCTTACAACAGAACCACTGAAGCAATTATCCATGGTCATCATTTTCATTTCTTTATCTCATATTCTCTTCCTAGTCCAACCCAATTCAACCAGGCTCTGTCCTTCCCTTCACCTCACCAATACCACCTGACATATTCTTGTAAGAGTCACAGATGACCTCCATGTTGCCCAAACTAATACAGTTTCACCTTAACTAACATCTCAGCAGATTGGACAGTTTATAAGCAAGTTCTACAACACCTGGCTTTTTTCTAAAACTTCCTTGTCTTGTCTTCCAGGGCAACAATGATCTCCCCACCCCCCACCTTGTGTATGTCTCTGTGTGTGTGTATATGTGTCTTCCTCTCTCCCATTTTTTTAATTGGCTCCCTCTCCTTCACTGCTTTACCCTTAAATGCAAAGTGCCTCAGAGCTTCCTCTTCATTTTTTCCCTAGATAATTCTATCCTGTCCCATGGCTTTAGTCCCTTCCAATTAATTTTTAATATTTTTTAAATGAGCACCAAATTATATTCACAGTTCAGGCTTTTCCCTACAATGCCAGACTACCTGCTCAATACTTCCATATTGATGCTCACATACATTTCAAACCTAACATAGTCAACATTGAGATTATTATCCTCTCTGAAACCTGCTGTCAGTCTTTCCTATTTTCTATTGACTATTTCCTATTGACTTGAACATTTGCCAATGTTCAAGTCAAGTAACTAAGGTTACTATACACTAGAGGCAGTGAATTGAACTAGAGTAAACAGCATGAACTCCCTCGCCAGACTGCTTAGATTCAAGTCTTAGCTCTACCATCTTGTGTAACTAGGGAAATTCCTCAATTGGTCTGTTTCTTGGTTTCCATATCCACAGAAGGCACACTTGGCACAGAATATCCTCTCTGCAAATGTTTGTTTTAAAAATAAAATATCCTTTATCTCTGTGTACTGCCTTTATACTATCTCCACACCCAAGCATGTCCTCTCTTATTGACATATTAAGGTTTTTACCAGCTAGGTTCTGGTTAAAACAGTACCTTCTCAAAGACATTTTCTCTGAACCAGTCTAGAGTAGTTGTGCTGTCACTGACACAGTCTTTTTGGTATCTTCACACAAATGCACTCTGATATTCTCTTCTCACCAAAATTTAAGATACAAAACAGCAGGGATCTCGTCTGACTGGTCCACAACTGTCATCCCAAGGCCAAAGTTACCCACACAGAACAGACACTTACTAGTTGGGTTTTAATTTTCTTTTAAAATAATTTGTTATTTTTATGTGTATGAGTGTACTGCCTACATGTATGTAAGTGCACCCATGTCATGCAATGTCCCCTGAAGTCAGAAGAGGGCACTGGATCCCTGGAACTTGAGTTATAGACAGTTGTTAATTGCCATGAGGGTGATGGGAATCGAACCTGGGCCTTCCGTCAGAGCAGTTGATGCTCTCAGCCACTGAGCCATCTCTCCAGTTCCTTTTTCTTTTTTTTTTTAAATAAAAGATTTGAAACCTGCATTTTAGAGGACAAATTGCTACTTTCCTGGAAGTGTACAAACAAAGGAGTAAAAGAAGCTGCATTACACTCCTAACTTTACTACTAAGCAGAGAGGATTTCGGGAATTCTATGATGAGGGGAAGAAAGGGCATGAACGTGAAGACGCCAATGACATGACTAAAATATACAGTGACAAGACAGATTTGTGAAATGATCCTTATTTCTAAACTGTTACTCACTCCTCACCACTCTGCTCCTCACTGTGCTGCTTATCTAGCTCACTGAAGAAGGCTATTATTCCATCCAGAACACTCTTTCTGCTTCCCTAAAAAAGAAAAAGATACGTTCTGCTAATAAAGGACAAAATAACCAAGTTCAATTTAAAGGATTATCAAATATAAATGTAAATAAGCAAATTAGAACCTAGAGTTACAGTAAGAATGCACAGAACACGTTCAAGTTGCCATGGGGTTTGAAATACTTCCCAATGTTTGAAATGCTTCCCAGTGACAGCACAAAAAGGAAACAGCTTGACGGTAGAGTATATGCCTAGCATGCCCAAGGCCCTTGAAAACCTTAGTGTTAGACTTTCTGTGGCTGTAGGGTACATCCTTTCTGTGGTCTTTATTTCTTTTACTTTCACACACAAAAATATATTCTTTCCTTATCTGAAGAGGATCACTACAGATGAAATAGACACTTATGTGCTAATATGGAAACCATTAGACTGAAAAAGATAAACAGACGTAACTGTTCATGCCACAGAATTAAGGAGAAGTACACTTTTATTTATACCTTTGAAGACAGAATCAGAAGCTGATACACCAAAGGTGGTATTTCTTGAAGATTCAACTTTGAAAACATCTTCAAGACTTTTGTCACCACAAATTCCATTTCTTCTGCAGTCAGTGGGATATCCCTGGAGATCAAAGATTTAAAATCTAGCCAGAACCTAATTGCTTTGTTTTTAGAAATTAAATTCAGTTTTATAATAATTAAAATTCTAGTAGACATTTTTTAAAGAAAAATGGGATGCCAGGCATGGTGTCACAGGCTTTTAATCCCAGCACTTAGGAGGAAGAGGCAGGTGGAGCCCTGTGAGTTGGAGGCCAGCCTGGTCTACATAGTGAGTTTCAGGAGGGCTGGAGTTACAGGAGACCCTGTCAGAAAAAAGAAGAGTAGACCATCATGGTAGGGCAGGCCTTTAATTCCAGCACATGAGAGGCAGAGGCAGACAGATCTCTGTGGGTTCAAGCCCAGCCTGGTCTATATAGGGAGTTCCAGGCTTGCTATGTAAGAATAAGGACCAGCACCCATAGAAATGTAGGGTAGGCATAGTGACCGAGCTAAGACAGGGGATCCCCTGAGCATGGTGGCTAGTTGAAGTATCAAATTATGGGCTCAAGTGAGAGACCTTGCCACAATACATACAATAGAGAGCAATCAAGAAAGACACCCAATGTTAACCTCTGGCCTCCACCTGCACCTGCATGCATATGTACACACACACATGCAAACACATATACATATACACACGTACCAAACACAGGCAAAAAAAATAATGAAAATTTGGGATCAGAGAAAAAAGTATTAGACTATAACTGTTTCTTCTGAGTTTTCTCTTACAAAGAATCTTTAAGCAGACCAATAAACTTAACTAAGCGAAATCATCTTGAAAAGAGAAAAACTAGTTACATGTTAAATAAAGGGAGAGATACTGTAAGAGAAGACAGAGGTACCCAACGCTATTAATCAGAGAGTGGAGTTTGAGATTTCTGTGTTTTAATTTCCATCAGATGTGTGGACAAAGCATGCTATATATAGAGAAGAAAATAGGAATGCTTACTTGAACACAGACGTGAGCTGGATCACATATTGTTGATCCCATCTGGTTAAAGACAATGAGGGAAAATACAAGTTTATTTCATTTTAACTCCTTTATATTAATTTTGTGAAACTAGTGAAGAGGGAAAAATAGGACCATTTCAAGTTACTGGGAAGCAAGATAAAACAAATACTAGTTAAAACAATAGCTGGGCATGGTAGTCCTGTAATCTTGGTACTTCAGAGATAAAGGCAGGAAGATCAGAGTTCAAGATCACCCTGCCCTACACACAAGTTTGAGGGCTACATGATCCCTGTCTTAAAACAACAAACAAAGATAATCAGTTTCTAACCTATCCGACTGGCAAAACAAAACAGTTATTGATGAGGTTTAAGTCCTAGCACTAAAAACAAAACACTCTGATAAAACTCAAAACTGGTGAAATTATGAGATTATGTAAACACACTTTACATATATTTTACAGTGTACAATTTACTAACTTTAAAAAAAAAATACATTATGGGATGGTAGCACGTACTTTTAATCCCAGCACTAAGGAGGCAGAGGCAGGTGGACCTCTGTGAGATCAAGGCTGGGACTAAAGGAATACACTTCCACATCCGGCATTGATTTTCTTTTTTAAAGCTTAAGCACAATTTTTCTAAGTCATTACACACAGTGGGCAGGCTATATCATGTTACTTGATGAAAGCTCTACATGCAACTATTTATTTTTTATTTTTTACATAGGGCATAATGTATACCAGACTAGTCTCAAGCTTGTCACATAACTGAGGATGACCTTGAGCTCCTGATACTCTTGGCTCATCTCTCAAGAGCTGGGATTACAAGCATGCACCCCCATACCTAGTTCTTATGGTAGTATATTATAATCAATAAAATAGACAAGAAATTCTACAAATATAGCCAGCGACAGTGGTACATTCCTGTAGTCCCAGCAGTCTACAATTCTAGCACTTGGTAGGCAGAAGCATGAAGATCATGAGTTTAAGGGCAGTCTAAACTACACAGTAAAACCTGCTCTCAAAAATAAACCAAATAAAACACCTAGATTTAAATGTGGTGTGTTTGCAACACAAAAGTAGAAGGGGTAATACCTGGAGGGAAGCAGAGGGAACAGGAGCATTGTGGGGGAGAAGAACAAATGATTGTATGGCTAATTAAAGTGTAATGATGTGTGTGTCTGTTAATGCCACAAAGAAACTTATTACTGGGGCTGGAGAGATGGCTCAGCAGTAAAGAGCACTGCCTGCTCTTGCAGAGGACTCTAGCTCGGATAGATCCCAGTACCCACACAGCAGACAATAGTTCACTGGATCTCCAGTTCAGGAGATCCAATGCCTTCTTCTGGACTCCTCAGGCATTGTATGACCTGGGTAAACTTAAATATGTGAAGGCAAAACACACACATAAAATAAAAATAAATTTGTAAAAGTTAAAAAAGAAACCTATTACTTTGTACCTTAACTTAAAATTAATAAATAAGAAATCCATTATTTTGTACACTTAACAAAAAAAATTGTTAGAAACTAAAAAGAAAAAAAAAAAACCCAACAACAGCAAAACTTACATTCTTGCTATAATTTGCTATACATTTTGGGAGCACTTGTAGTCTGAGGCACTCCTATACATTAATGAGACTTACCTGACAGAACAGAGGGTGTTAATCAATTGCTTCTTATACTCTTCTCCATTCAAGTCACCTAAAAATGCAAACATACAGAGAAATGAATGTGATTACATGAAGAGAGAAAACACCACTAAAGCTGGAAGAAAATTACCTTTCCCATAAGCCAGGTTTTCCTTTTTGGTAGCTAAGGCAGTAAGAATGATGGGTAATAACTCCAAAGATTTTCCATTCACGAGGGTGCCCTCTCTGATAGCACCAACAAACTCATTGGCTAATTCAACAAGTAATGGTCCTGGAAAATGGTGAGCCTGAAAGTTCAAGGGATAAAGAAAATCTTAAACAGAAATCCAACGTGGAAAATCTGTTTCCATGCAGTAAGTCTTTTGCTGAAATAATGGAGTTGACACTGATTTCCAGAACTGGCACTGGAAGGGATTCATGAAATCATGTTGGTGTGATCCCTATTTGTAACTATAAAGGACTTAAAGGTCAGAATCCTCCACCAATCTCTTGTTTTCAAAACCTACAAGGTGGTTTATACCCAATTAACCACACTTCTTTTAAACAACAGCTCTTATTCACAAACAGAACTATGCTAGGTTTGGCCTTAAATTTTCTTTCCTTCAAAAAATTATTACCCTCAATCTACCCTTAAACAAACGTACCCCTTCCATCTTACCTCCAGCATTAGTAACCCTATGATCTCTGATGCTATTTCTTGTTGCAGATCTCCTGATTCAACCAACTGAATACAGCAAGAATATATCTTGTATCTCCTAAGAGCTGCATCTTCCTCAAAGCAGGGAGAACCTGGTTGTTTTGAACAGAAAATACAGAACGGGGGTGGAGGAGTGTCAAGAATAATAGGAATCAAACAAGTTTGCAATTTAAAATGGAAACTAAATTATGGTGTTATAATATTAATATGGAAAGGGCACTGAAAAATGACTTCATTTAGCCAAAACTAAAGGACTGAAATGTCATCTTCTGCTTAACTCATTTAATTTTATTTTAATAATTATACACTGCAGGAGAAGGAAATCTTCTAAATATATCTTGTAGCATTTTGGGAAGGGGTATTCACTTATTCAAATTTAACACTCTTAACATGTTTTATTTAAAAGCATTATCACTAAATTATGTCAACAGGAATGGCAGAGTAAGAAGGACACTCAAAATTCATCTGTTTCATAAAAGATACAAGAATACTGACAAAATAGCCAAAATCAACTCTGGACATTAACCAAAGAATTTGCAACAACCAAAGAAGCCTCTAGTTTAAAAAAAACACCATAGACATGGTAGTACACTCCTTAATCTAGGATCTGGAAAGTGGAGGCAGGACAATCAGGAGTTCAGTAATCCTTGACTAAATCAGGAGTTTAAAGCCATTATGGACTACCTGAGACCCAATCTCACAAATTAAAACAAGGACTAGAGAGATGGCTCAGCAGTTAAGAGCACTGACTGCTCTTACAGAGGACCTAGGTTCAGTTCCCAGCACCCACATGATAGCTCATAACTATCTGGAGCTCCAGTTCCAAGGGATCTGACACCTTCTCTGACCTCTGCAGGCACCAGGGACACAAGTGATGCACTTACATACATGCAAGCAAAATACTAATACACATAATAAAATAAACAGTTAATTTAAAAAATTCCAGACAGTCAATTTTTATAAAGGTACTGGATAGGAGAAAGAATAAAACTGCAGCTCTACCCGACTCCACATAAAAGTCAATTCAATCAAAGATATGAATGCAAGAGCTAAAGCGTAACTTCTTGTAGTGGCACATACATAATTCTAGGACTTGGCGACAGACAGGATCAGGAGTTTGAGGCCATCCTGGGCTATACCCTGAAGTCTGATCTCAAAAATGAAAATAAACCAAAAAAAGCTAAAACTATAAACTTTGAGAAGAAAATTCAGGTATAAATCTTCAAAAGTTTGGATAAGGTAATAAGGTAACAATTCAAATGAGAGAGCATTGAAAATAAGATTTGTGTGTCAAAGAACACCATCAAAAAAGAGAAAAGATGCCAGGTGTGGTAACACATACTTTAATCCCAGCACTGGGGAGAGGCAGGCAGATCTCTGTGAATTCAAGGCCAGCCTGGTCTACATAGTGAGTTCCAATCCAGTCAGGGCTACATAGTAAGACCTTGTCTCAGAGAGAGAGAGAGAGAGAGAGAGAGAGAGAGAGACAGGCTGGGGACAGTGGGTAACACTGCTTGCCATGCAAGTGTGAGGACTTGAACCCACAAAAAGGCCAGATACCTAGCACAAGTGTCTGTATCCCAAAGTTCCTTACCAAGAGCTGAGAAGTGGAAAGAGGAGAATCCCTGGACACCTGTGGGCCGGCTAGTCTAGCACAGGCAAATGGAAAAACAACAGAGACCCCATCTTAAACATGTGTGCACCGGCACATTCTCTCTCCCTCCCTCCCTTTCTCTTTCTCTCTCTCTCTCTCTCACACACACACACAAAAGATAACCCATAGAATGAGAGTTTTTTAAATTATTATTATTATATGCTTAATAAGAGACTTGTAGCCAAGTGTAGTGTTACAACCCTGTATTTTCAACACTTGAGCAGTGAAGGCAGAAGGATCGGGAGCTCAAGAGCTTTGGCTACATAAGACCTGTCTGAAAAAGAAAGACTTGTATTTAGAATATATGAACAACTAGAACAGCTCAGCATTCTTAGAGAATCTGATTTTCTGTGTATGAATGAGCATGTGTAGGCCAAAGGTGGACAATGGGTATCTTCCTCAATAGTTCTCCATTTTGTTTTCTGGGACAGTTTCTCTCTTAACCTGGAGCTTACTGCAGCCAGCTTTTATATGGGTGCTAGGGACTGAACTCAGGTACTCATGCTTGTATATTAAGCACTTCACTGACTCAGCCACGTCCCCAGCTTCTAATCTCATTTTTTATTTATTTATGTGTATAAGTGTTTGTCTTCATATATGTAAGTATACCACATGCATGCCTGGTTCCCATGGAGACCAGAGAGAGTGTCAGATCCCCTGGAACTGGAGTTACAGACAGTTCTGAGCTGCCACGTGGGTTTAGGAACTGAATCTGGATCCTCTGAAGAACAGTCAGTGCTCTTAACTACTAAACCATCTCTCCAACCCCTTCAATTTGATTTTAAAAGGGCAAAAGTTTCCAAACAGGCTTTTCTTCAAAGACATATAAATGGCCAGTAAGTAAATGAAAAGATGTTCAATATCATTATCCATCACAAAAATGCAAATCAAATGCAGAAGATGGGGCCAATGAGATGGCTCAGTAGGTAAAACTGCTAACAACCTGAGTTTGGGTCCTAGAATCAACATAATGAAAGGAAAGAATCAGCCTCACAAAGTTGTCCTCTGACACACACACACACACACACACACACACTATACTAATCAACAAAATCTTTTCAAAAAGAGAAGTCAGAATAGACCACTTTACCCTAACTAGCATGGCTAAAATGAAAAAAGAAATAACACATATTGAAAAGAATATGTAGACACTAGATCCTTCATTCAGCCACCCTGGAAAACAGTTCAGAAGTTCCTCAGTCAAACACAGTCCCCATATAATCCAGCAACTCTACTCCTAGATATATACTCCTAACACCACAGAAATAAAAACCTGTCTACAGAAAAACTTATATATACACATTCGTAACTAGTATTTATAGTAGCCAGAAAGTAAAAATAACCTAAACAATCAACTCATGAACAGAAAGATGTAAATCCATATAGCACACTATTATCTGTCAGTAAAAGGATACATTGTAGAACATAGTTGCAACTATGTAACATGGTCAAGTGAAAGCAGTCAGTCTCAAAGCAAGCACAGACAGACTCTACTTATAGAGATGTCCTCAGTAGGAAAATTCACGGAGACAGAAAAATAAGAGATTTCTTTGGACTGGGACAGATTAGGAGTTTGCAGAGATGACAGCTATTGGTGCAGATTTTCTTTTAAGGGCGATGAAATGCTTTAAAATTCACCGTGGTGGTGGATGCACAACTTTGAATATACAGCAAGCACATTTTAAATTGCTTATGACAATTATCTCAATTTAAAAAATAATTGCATAATTTAAAAGGTGAATTTCTTGGTATGTGGATCATATCTCACTTTTACAATGCCATCATTATTTAACTATGGGTCACATACAGTCAATTTAACAAGACTGAAATGATCAGAAGGTAGTTCCTACAAATACTTGATAATTCATGATACTTTTAATCTATGATTTCCAAATTTATCTTTTTAAATACAGTGGTGGCTCACACCTTTAATCCCAGCATTCGGAAGGCAGAGGCAGGCAGATCTCTGAGTTCCAGGTCAGCCTGATCTACATAGGGACTTCCAGGCCAGCTAGGGATACAGGGAGACCCTATCTCAAAAAGACCACCCCCCCAAAAAAATTAAATACGGTGAGTTACAAAAGTGGAAGCCACAATAATCTATCCAGGTTTGTCTGGCCGAGAAATAAGCTATCCTTATTTCTTCTACTTGTTAGTTCATGTAGGACTGCCATTGTTTCAGTGTTTCCTTTTCTCAGGTTTCCATAAAAGCTGACTCAACCAGGTTTGAAAATTCTTTTGAAGAGGAAAATATGTTTTTATGCCTTTGGAGTGGAAACCTAATTTTGTGGAGGAACAAAACTAAACCAACTTAAAATAACTTACGAGTCTAAATCCACTTTTAATTTTTGCCTTGTAGAATTTTGCCCTACTATACACAAGCTGGTAGTTCATGCCTAGCCTAGCACATAGGAGGCTGAGGCAAGAGGACTGCAAGTTCAAGGTTAGCCTTGGATATGTAGTGAGATCTTCTCTCAAAATCTCAAAACAAGGGGCTTGAGAGATGGCTCAGAAGTTAAGAGCACTGGATACTCTTCCAGAGAACCCAGGTTCAGTTCCCAATACCCATATTCCACTAACTATCCATAATTCCACTTCCAGGGGATCCAATGCCCTCTTCTATCCTCCACAGACATCAGAAACACATGTGGTGCACTTACACATGCAGACAAAAACGTTCATGTTTGAGGGTTTTGCCTGCATGTACATAAGTGTGCCATGTGTGTACAATAGCCTGCAGAGGCCAGAAGACGGTGTCAGATCCCCTGGAACTGGAGATAAGGACGGTTGTTAGCCACAAAATACGTGCTGGGAACTGAACCTGGGTCCTCTAAAAGAGCAGTGAGTGCTCTTACCTGCTGAGTCATCGCTCCAGCCTCCAAAATATTAAATCTAAGAAAAAGCATTTTTAAAAAAGTCTCAAAACAAAATGAAAAGCCAGAGCCAGGCATAGTAGTGCACAGCTGTGATCTAACACCCGGAGGCTGAGGTAGTATGACTGCTGTGAGTTCCAGGCCCTTGCGCTACAGAGTAAGTACAGACCTATGTAAAAAAAAAAATAGGATGGGGATTTTTATTCTACCACAATAACACAAAACAGTCACAAAACACAGACACTTTGTCTGGAGTTCCTAGCCCCTTGGTAAGCACAGTGTAAGTACTACACACAGGCTGTTTTCCTCACAACTCCAAAAGCAAACATAATCAAAGCAGAGTGCTTCCTCTATAAGCTCCAAAAATCAACAATATATTCTCAGGTTCCCATTCCAAATCCCATTAGTTGCTTCTGTAGATTCTCCCAAATAAAGAAAATGGGGCTTCAAACAGTAAGAAAAGCAGAAATGATGCCCCAAATAAACAGATATACCAATGAGTATACTGAGAGAAGTGAAATCACTACCTTTGAAGATGGCTCTTAGGAGTGCTCCAACAGCTCTTCCTTTCACTGCCTGATTGTGAAGGAGACTGGTCAACTGCAATCAAAGAAACAAAACTGACAAGTCTCTGTCATCAGCTCCTCTACCCAAATAATACAGAAACTAAAAATAAAAAAAGAGACTCTGATATATCACAAATACTTTTTTATTTAGATAAAGAAGGAAGATCTTAACAAGATATTGGCCCATTAAGACTAAAAGTTAACTGAGCATGGTGGTGCATACCTGTAATGCCAGCACCTGGGGCTGAAGCAGGAGGTTATTTTACCAATTCTAGGCCAGCTTGGGATATATATCAAGTACCAGGCCAGCAAAGGCCACAAAATAAGACTTCACAACAACCAAAGACTAGAGCTGGGGATGTAGCACAGCTGGTAAAGCACTTTACTAATATACACAAGGCCCTGGGTTTCATGCCCAGTACCCCAAAAACTGGGTGTGGGGGCACATACCTATAACCCAAGCACTCTAGAAGTAGAGACAAGAAAAGCAGAAGTTCAAGGTCATCTTTGGCTACACTGGAGTTTGAGGCTAGCCTAGGCTAGAGACCCTGTCTAAAATAAACAAAACAACAACAAACAAGACTAAAATCTATGCAGAAATTTATTCTATAGAGCCAGGTGTGGTGGTTGGACCGAAGTTTGGTTCCCAGCACCCACATGGCAGCTAATAACCATCTGTAACTCTAGTTCTATGAAACGTGATGTCCTCTTCTGGCCTCTGTGGGCACTGAACAGATGTGGTACACTTACATACATGCAGGCAAAACACTTTACACATAAAATAAAAATAAAAATTTTAAAGGGGGAAACAGGAATAATATAGTAGGAAGGGTTAACTGGGGTGGGAAATGAGAGGGCAGGACAGAGGAGGGAGAACCGGATGCAATAACTAACACTAAAGACCTTTAGAAAAAGCCATATGGAAATTTACCACTTTAGAAGCTTCTTAAGTAGATATATATATATATATATATATATATATATATATATATATATATATATTTATAATATGTATTATAATTATAACATATTTTATATATATATATATATATATTATAAAAAGAGTTACCTTGTAACAGAGACATTGGCTCTACTAGACACCATAGGCTAGCAAAGTAAAAGCCCGATGTCAGCAATGGACTCCCTCTTTTAAAGCTGTGGATCAGGGGTCCCAGAGATCCTCAAACACTACTGGCCACTGCCCCTCCTCTTGATTACCCTCCAGAACTTAAGGGTAAGATCCTATTGCTGAAAATACTGCATACATGAGATATAGAACAAACAAGGAAAAATCAAGTTGGTACTGACTTCAAAGCTTCATCTCTGCTGGCTAGCTTTCACAGTACTAGCTTACACTGGTACTATGCATGCTACCAGAGAGAAAATTAATCATCAACCTTATCCAGCTATAAATCTTGCTAGCTATAACAACTGGACTGGCAAGATATGCCCACTTGTGTAATAGTGGCACAAATATTATGGGAGTAACCAACCACTTTATAATTGCATTTAAGGTCCACTTCAGAAGATGGATCTCATACCTGACATCAATATCCAGTCTAGGAACCTGTGGCTAGATAGGTCATAGGCTATAGTGGAGAGCCTAATACTATTATTCTACTAAATATATATAGTATTAAACTGATTACTAATGATTTATTGCTATATTCATGCAACCTCTACACCTAAGGTTCAAGACACAGCAGAATGGGAGGTGGAAAGAATATTAATGCATCTCTCAACTCTTTCCAGAGAAGCTTCCTTATGCAAATGGTGATTAACACAGAGACTCACAACTGACCAATGTGCAGAGAATAAGAGGCTGCAGAGAGCATACCCCTGAATGGGACACCCATTTCAAACATCTGCCACCTCCCAAAGCTCAGGGATCATTGCAGATGGTGGGGGCCAGGGGGATTGTACGAGTTAGAGGATAGATGACCACAGAGAACGTTTCCTAGACAGTTGGGCAGTTATTCGTATGAACTCACAGCAATGGTGACAGCATGAACAGCTCCCACATAAGCTCAAGCCAAACAAAATTCCAACATAAATGTGGGGAGGTGGGTAAAAACCCCAACCCTACCCGAGGAATTATTGGCAATCATGGTCACTGGGAAAATCAGTTCAGTTTAAGGGTATGACTCTTGGCTGACTAAGTTGCAGTGGATGGACTCATACTGAAGGGCATTTGAAGGATACAAGTTTAACACTATAGGCATATAGCTATATGTGTATCACACACATATGGCTTTTAGTTGTACTTTTTTTTTTCTCAGTACTCAATTTCTTTTTCTTTTTTTTGGGGGGGGGGGTGTTTTTGTTTACTTTTGCTTTTTTATACTGTTGGGGATTGAATCCAGAGCCTTGTATATGCTAGGCAAGTCATCTGACACTGAACTACATTCCTAGTTCTCTTTTTTCCTCTTGAGACAGAATCAAAGTTGCCCAGGCTGACCTTAAATTTGCTGTGTAGCCCAGACAGGACATAAACTTACAACACTCCTGGCAGTTTCCTCAATAGCTCAGATTACAGGTTACAGTTCAATTATATGTATAAACCGTTTTCAAGTAAGTCTTCATCTAAGGAAACTGGTGAGAGAAGAGTGGCAGAGCAGGAATGTAGCATGAGTGCTCTCTTTCTCATACACCTTTTGTCATCATACTTGAGATTTGCTTTTAGCACATGATTCTCAATACTCACATCATCATCTTTCAAAGTTTGAAGAAATTCCTGCAGTTTATCTGCTGCTAGAGATAAAATTTTCTGGTCCATTGTTGCTCATATCAGGGAACTATGAGGAAAAAACAGTCACAGAAATAAACTAGTTTGCTTGTTTGTTTTCCTAACTGAATATTTCATACGTTAGAGACAATGCACAGTAAGTCGTCCACAGATTACAAGTTGTATGAGGAGAAGATTCTTACCCTAATCAAAATCATCCTAAGAATGTCCTAGAATTCTATAAATGGTTTCATAATTTTTGCCCACATTTTTATCATCTATTCAGCACGTTATTTAAAACAAACCTGGCTCTTAGCTATATATCAAATATATAAATATATACACGAGAATATATAAGCATGTAATAAAATACTATTCAACAGATGAATAAACCAACAGCATTGTAAATGCTAAGCACCAATTAAATGGTATTTTAAAAAGTGAGGCTGGTATTAAATGGTATTTTAAAAAGTGGGATGAAGCCAGTGGTACAGTGCTTGCCTAGCATGCGTAAGGCCTTGGGTTCAATTCCCACACCATAAAGAAAAACAGAAAAGAAAGAAGTAGAGCATGAGTAAGGGGGGTAGAGAGGGAAAGGGGGAGAAAGAGCATTAGCCCACTACAGGTGTGGTGGAACTCCAGTTCTAGAGGATCTGACACCATCTTCTGGTCTCCATGAATACACAACAAAGGTGCACTTACATGCACATAAAATTTGAAATAAGTTTTTTAAAGTTTCCTAACTTGTCTTCCTCTACACTGCAACCAAATGATGCTTTTGAAAACAAAAGCCAAATTATATAACTTAACTTTCTTTCCAACCCCTATCCTCATCTTAAAATTCTGGTAGCTTTCCATTCCTTTCTTATTAGACCAAAATCCTGAAGTCAGGATTAAAAAAAAAATTCCTGTGGAGTCTGATCCCATGCCTAACTGCCCCCACTTCATATTTTATTTATTATTTTTATGTGTATGAGTGCACTGCCTGCATTTATGTAAGTGCACCTGTGTCGTGCAATGCAGGTGGAGGTCAGAAGACAGTGTCAGATCCCTGGGACTAGAGTTACAGGCATTTGTTAGCTATCATGTAAGTGCTGGGATCCGAATCCAGGTCCTCTGGAAGAGCAGCCAGTGTTCTTGATTGCTGAGCCATCTTTCCAGCCCCCTAAACTCACCTTTGTTACACTATTGTAAGCACAGTGAATTGCTTCCAGTCCTTCAAATCTCCAAGGCCCTCTTGTCACCAGCCCTCATAAATGATTTCCCATTTGAAACTTAAACAGCCTTCCTTCCATTCTTGCCTTCTAATCATTTAATTTCTACACAACCTTCAGACCTTAGCTCAACCTGCCTGTGTTAGAAACTTCACCTAGGTTAAATGCTCCCTATTACATCCTCTTGAAGCACCAGTAAAATCTCTTACACGATGTCATCAACTTTTAATGCTGCATTTTATATAAATGACTCTATCTCCCACTGGTCTATAAACCGTGATTGCAGGGACTCTATCTAGTTTTGTTCCTCTTCAGCACTCAGCACAGTAACAAACTTTTATTAAGCACCTAACAAGCAGTGGACGGTGCTCATTGGCCTCTAGAGTATCATTAGTACATCACAGGTGTACAAACGAACGGCTTGCTTATATCCACCCACTGGCACTGGCCTGGGTCCTCCTACTGGTATTGCCTCTGTGTCTACCCAAATGGCACTGGCCTGTGTCCACCCACGGTCACTGGCCTATGTCTACCAACTGGCACTGGACTATACACGCAAACGGGGTTTGGTAATGTCCCGGAAGAAGGCGCTGAACCTCTGCAGAGGGAAGGATCCACAGGAGCTGCCGAGCGCGGCGCGCCCAGGAGAATCCCGCCGAAGGAGAGACACCCCGCGGCCTGCGCGACCGCAGAGCACGCGGGGACGCCACGCCGCAAGGGGTGCCATCTTGTCCTCACTCACCGACCCGCTCCCTGCGACCCAGTGCGCGTAGTCCCCGGACACAGCCACACAGTCTCGCAGCCGCCGCCACTTTCCAAAAAGCCCGCTCAACTGAACGCAGCCGCACTTCCGTCGCCCAGAGCAACAGGGTCCCGCCCCCGAAGCTCACTTCCGCCTTCCTCGCGCGGGGCGAACCATTCACGCTGAAGGGGTGGGGGAGCCTAGCGGAGTTCAGAGAAGGCGCTCCCAGTCGGAGAGAGGCACCTCCGGCGAGCTCTCCCGGGGACCCCGGAGTGTGCCGGTGCGTTGAGGCTTCCTTGCCTCCTCTGTTGGAAGCCTGTTCAGAGGATGGTATCGCCGCAGGTCTTTGCATTGGAAGCACCTGGAAGGCAAAGGGAGCTCTCAGAGCCCACCTTGTACCCTGGGCAAGGGTTGGGTGAGGGATTAGTAACCCCACTCCCCTGATAACCTCTACTGTTAACTGGTAGTTTCGCAATAGTGAATGATCAGTACATACTTGTTAATTAAGCACCTGACTGTAGAGTCAAGAGCAATAGAGCGGTGGTCTGAGATCCTGTTCTAAATTGAGGTTGCAGCTTGTTCAAAGACCCTGGGATCAACGAGGGAATTAACAAGCCAGGTCAGCACGTGAAGGTTGGTAGAGAGGAAACCCAGACCTGTCAGTTTCTGTCATGTTGGGAGAGGTGGGGAAATAACTGAAGAGGATGGCATGGTTGTGTGGAGGTTGTGTAACTGTATCACTGACAGGTGAGTGGCGCATAGATTGTTCCAAAGAGATGATGAGCAGAATGCAGAAGCTTTTATCTAATATCTGCCTTCCACCTAACTCTTAGCACATAGGCTAGATCACATGATGTGGAACGCCCTCCCAACCTTCACACTCCTCAAGAGTTAGAAACTCCTTTTGTTTTTTTGGAATTGAAGGCTCTCTCTATCCCTCAAGACCTCATCAAACTGGTTTGGTATGATGCTGTAACTCTTCTAATTTTCTGGAAAATGAAGGGAATTGAAGACTCCCTGGGGACTACAGTCAGGCTACCTGTGGTGGCTATTTCTCCTGAGGAAGCTCTTCTTTGGACCTGAAGTCTTGCTTTCCCACTTTAGTCAGTGATGCTCTAACTCTCCTAATAATGCTCACCTAAATAGTAATTTCATCTCAGCTTCCTTTCTATGAACCTGTAACATCTTTTACTATTTATAACAATGTTAGTTTAATCCACTGTCAACCTTTCTGTAGCATTGGGAATGCTTATGCTCCACTCTGTCCTGGAGTTCTTTGTGTGTTCTCTGCTAGATTGGGGACAGTAAGGGCAAACTGTTGACCGTAACACAGACTTCCTCCTACCCTTGACACACAGTATTTTGTTAAATTGAAATTGGGGGCTGGAAAGATGGCTCAGCCACTAAGAGCATTTGTTGTTCTTACAGAGGGCCCGAGTTCTGTTCCTAGCACCTATGTCAGGCAGCTCACAACTACTTTTAATTCCAGTGCCAAGGAATCTGACACACTCTTCCGGACTATTTAGGTACCTGCACTCACACATACACATATCCACACACGAACACACGTATACACACAATAAAATTTTATAATCTTAAAAAAAGGAGGGGGGATTGAATTCTTGAGCCAGTGAGATGTCTCAGTGGGTAAAGGTACTTATACCACCAAGTGTAACAACCTGAGTTCAATCTCCAGGATCTACACAGTGGAAGGAGAGAACCAGCTCCAGCAAGTTGTCCTCTGCCTTCTGCTTACACACATGCTATATAGCATGCAAACACACACGCACATACACTAGATTTTCTTTAAAAGAGAAAGGATGGTACTGTCTCATAAATGAGGAACACACTGGATCACATAGTTTTTTGTTTGTTTGTTTGTTTTGGTCTTTTTGAGTCAGGGTCTCCCTGTAGCCACAGCTGACCTGGAACTCACAATGGAGACCAGGCTGGACTCCATCTCACAGAGATCCACCCACCTCTGCCTCCTAAGTGTGGGGGTAGGGGTGGAGGTGGGGTTAAAGGCTTGCCACACCATTACCAGCAGTCACACCGATTTTTATTTTTGTGTGTTTTTGTTTATGTGTGTACATGTTTTCATGTTCGTGTGTATGCACATAGAAGCCAGAGGACAACCCCAAGTGTTGTTCTTCAGGACAGCTATCTACCATGTTTTTTTGAGACAGAATCTCTCACTGGGACTTGGATCTTACCAATTAGACTTTGCTGACTGCCCAGTGCACACCAGTGATCCTCTGGTTTCTACCTATCCATCATTGGGATTACAAGTGCTCACTACCATATTTGGCTTTTTATGTAGGTTTTGGGGCTCAAACCCAGGTTCTCATGCTTGGGTATCATCACTTTATAGACTGAGCCATCTCCCCACCCTTACATAACTTTTTAAAAAAGATTTCTTTGCATAGGGTGTGGTAATACCTGCCTTTAATCCCAGCACTCAGAGATCTGAGTTCCAGGCAGAGGCAGGCAGATCTCTGTGTGATGGAGGCCAGCCTGCTCTACAAAATGAGTTCCAGGCCAACTGGGGCTACAAGAAGACCCTGTCTCAGAGAAAACAAAAACAGAACTGAATGGCTCTGCAGTTAAGAGCACTGACTCTTAACTCAGATTTGTTTCCCAGCATCAGCATAGCAGCTAGCAGCCATCTGTAACTCTGTTCCAGGGGCGCCCTCTTCTGGCCTCCTGGGGTTTGAATGCACGTGGTACACTTACATACATGCAGGCAAAACACTCATACACATAAAATAAAATTACTTAATTTAAAAATAAATAAATAAAAGATTTATTTTCTCCAGAATTTCTCAGAGCATTTACATTGATTTTTTTTTTTGAGACAGTTGTCCCGTAGCCCAGGTTGATCTAGAATTCACTATGTAGATCAAGCTGGCCTCCATCTCACAGAGATCCGTTTGCTTCTCCCAAATGCTTGGATTAAAGGTATGGGTCACCAAACCCAGATAATAATGTATTTTTAGAGAAATCTTATTTTACCCAGCCCTAAGTGACACATATACAATTCAACCCCTGTATCTAAGGCTCAAGGAACATGGTGGAACAAGGTGGAAAAAATATTAATGCATCTTTCAGCTCCCACCAGTGAAGCTTCCTCGGGCAACACATGGTGATTAACCCAGAAAGCCACAGCTGGCCACAGAGTGGAGAATAACAGACTGCAGAGTGCTTATCCTGGAATAGGACACCTATATCAAACCTCTGCCACTCAAGGCTCAAGAGACCATTATAGAAGAGAGGGTGGAAAAATTGTAAGAGCCAGAGGTGGTAGATTATCATGATGAAACAGAGCTTTTTAGACAGCTGGGGAGTTACTCATATGAACTCACAGCAATGGTGTCAGCATGCACAAAACCCATGCAAGCTCAAGCAGACAAAATCCTAGCACAGAGGTGGGGAAGTGGGGAAGAACTTTAGCTAAGGAACTATTGGCAACCAGTCTCCAGTGGATGGATACACACCAAAGGACATTTGGGGTCACAAACTTAACTCGAGAGACATTAATATATATGACAGAGTACATTAAATCCAGGGGGGCTATAAGAAAGGTGCAGATAGGGGAGGGACTCTAAATATGATCAAAGTATATTGTAGGAACTTTGAACTTTGCAAAAATGCAATAAAACATCTTGTTATTTATTTATGTGTATGTGTCTATGTGTGAATATACACACAGGTCATACAGGCACCTGTAGAAGCCAGAAGAAGGAGTCAGATTCCCCAGGACTAGAATTACAGGCAGTTGTGAAGCTCCTGATGTGGGCATTGGGAATAATGATAATTTCTGAGAGGAAAATATTCCTAATGTTTTTCCTTTTTGATTTTTAAATTTTATTTATTTTTGGTTTATGTGTATGAGTGTTATGCTTGTATGTGTGCAAGTGCCCCGGTGTCATGCAGTACCCAAGGTGGACAGAATCCCCTGGAACTGGAGTTATGGACAGTTGTTAGCCACCATGTGGGTGTACAATTTGACACTGGGTCCTCCTCAAGAGCAGTCAGTGGTCTTAACCACTGAACCATCTCCCTAGCTTCCCCCTGCCCTTCTTTTTTTTTTTTTTTTTTTTTTAATTTGTTTGTTTGGGTCAGGATCTCACTTTGTAGCCCTCACTGGCCTGGAACTTGCTGTGTAGACGTGACTGGGCTTGAACTCACAGAGATCAGCCTGCCTCTGCCTCCCCAGTGCTGGAATTAGAGCATTCACTCCCACACCCAGCTGTTTATAATGTTTTTCAAACTTTATTAACCAAAGAACCCCTTACTCATACACACTCTTTTTTGTAGAGCTTTAAAATAATCTATTTTAGGTTGCTGTGAAACACTTGAAAACACTATCATTACGTATTTGGAACTTATCTTGATATGTTGCTTGCAACTCCATTTTTGCTGTTGGGGGAGTTGTTGTTGCATAGTTATTTTGTGTATGAGTCTCCCCTTTTCAAATGCAGAGTTAGTATTTCATTCTTTCTTGGATTACTAGTGTCAAACATAGTAGCTACTCAATAAATGTTGGTTGAAAGAACACCACTATCCACAGGCACACAACAAAGCACAAACTGTTCATTTATTTGTGCCAGTAAGTCACGACACCTAGAAATACATCAAATCATATCAGAAACACAAGACACAGGAGCATATCAATCACACCACATATAACCTCCCTCCCCTAGGACTATAAAAAAGAATGCCCCAAGACTAGCACATGGCAGGCATGCTAACTAGTCCCCTAGTCACTCATTGCAAACCTTATCCATTAAGCTTGCCACAGCAAAGGTCTCCTGACTCTGTCCCCCAGCTCTACCTCACAGTTTCTCCTGCCTGTGACATCTCACTTCAAGCTGACCCTTGAAATGGCCTGCCACTGGGATCTGCTTCTGTCCCTTCTGAAAAACTCTGTGCCAAGGGTACCTTCTTGGCCAGCCTCTCTAAACTCTACAGCTTCTTTAACCCTTTGTTGACCATTACGTAGTGTGTGTGTGTGTGATATGTGACCTGAGCATTAATATTAGTAATTAATATTAGATAAAAGACTTGTGATTGTGACCAACTATCAAGCAAAATCAGGATTACTTGGTAAAATTTGCAGTCAGTGAAGCTATGAATTTATTTTTAGTTAATAAAAAATTTTGACACTTCAGTTTCTGACATACCACACTCATGACAGAAACAAGGTCGAAAAACTTTTACACTAATACACTAACTCCATAAATTCAAGCCTCCTCCTATGTTTCAAGTTGGCTGGAGCCTGGCAGACCAGGGAGCCCAAGAGTGTCTGCCAGTACAGCCAGCACAGGTTTCTGGGTCAATGAGGACAATGATTCTGTTCACATAGTGGCACCATTGTTCTAGCCAGAGCAGCTAGAGGTGAACTGACTCTTGGGATGGGGTGGGGGGAGGTGTTGGGGAGAGGCAGGCAGGGGGGAAAGGAAGGGCTGTGAGCAGAAAGTAGTGCCTTGGAAAGCTCTTCTCCAGAAGGGCCTTCTGTTTGCTAGTGTCCTGAGATGCTCTAGGCAGCCCTCTCCTACCAGGCCATGCCCCAGGCTTGGTAGTACTCTTAGTACATAGGAATGTTCCCTGTGATGAAGCCCTTCATTCAGCCCAGGGAGCCTCTGCAAGGGGCCTCTGAGGTTCCTTCTTGTGGGGCAACCTGGCCTTTTACTCTCATCATCTCCCATGGGTCTCACATCCTATGAAATGCCTGAGAGGTAACAAAATGCCACAGCTTGGTGACTTAACCAACAGAAACTCATTTCACACCATGCTGGAAAGCTGGAAGTCTGAGCTCAAGGTATCCTTGAGTTTGGCTTCCTTTGAAGCCTCTTCTTAGCTTGCAGGTGACTGTCTTCTGTCCATGTCTACACATAGTCTTCCCTGAGTAACTGTCTGTGTTCAAATTGTCTCTCATTTTTATTTCCTTTAAAATTATTAGATTAGTCAGGTGTGGTGGCACACTCAGGAGGCAGATCTCTGTGAGTTCAAGGCCAACCTGGTCTACATAGTGAGTTCCAAGCCAGCTGGAACTACAGGGAGACCCTGTCTCAAAAAGACCGCCCCTCCCCCCCCAATTTTTTTTATTGATTGACTGTGTGCTGTTTATGGGTGAGCATGTGTGTATAAGTCAGAGAACAGCTTACAGAAGTCATTTGTGGGTCCCAGGGATCAAATTCAGGTCATCAGACTTATTGGCCAAGTGTCTCTACCTGCTGAGCTATCTCATTAGCCTTCTTCCTCATTCTCCGTCTGTTCTTCCTCTTCCTTTTTTCTTTCTTTTTCATTTTTCTTTCTTTTCTTTTTAGACAAGATCTTATTATGTATCCCTGATTGACCTGAAACTCACTAAGTAGACCAAGCTGTGGTAATCCCTCTCTCTCTGTCTCTGAATACTAGGAATACAGGCTTGTACACTGTACACAGCCTAAATCTTCTGTTCTTAAAAGGGTATCAACCATACTGGATTAAGGCCTGTCCAAGTGACCTCCTTTTAACTTAATTACCAACCTGAAGATCCTATTGTCAGGGATGAGGATGTGACTCAGTTGCAGAGCTCTTGCCTAATATGCATGAGATCCTGGGCTCAATCCCCAGTACTGCAAACAAACAAACAAACAAAAACCTTATTTCCAGTAAGGCATGGTGGTGCACACCTGTGATCCTAGCACCAGGAGCTAGAGACAGGATGATTTTGAGTTCAAGGGCAGCCTGAGCTACATAGTGAAGCTGTGACTAAAGAAATAACATACAGATACACATATACAAAGTCTAAATGAAATTAACTCTGTTGTGTATGTTTGCACACACATAACCAACAAATGCACATGTATGTGTGAGCATGTGCATGTGGGGCTAGAGGTCAACCTCAGATGTGGCTCCACAGGAGCTGTCCATCTTATTTTTTGAGCTGGGGTCTTTCACTGGGATCGGGGGCTTGCCAGTTAAGCTAGGCTGTTTCTCTGTCTCTGCCTACCTAGTACTGGAACTACAAAGTGCATCCCACCATGGCTGGCTTTTTATATGAGTGCGGGGAATTGAAATTAGGTCCTCATATTTGCACAGCCAACACGTTACTGCCTGAAACATCTCTAATATACTCTTTTTTAAAAGTTTTATTTTTATTTGTGTGTGTGTGTGTGTGTGTGTGTGTGTGTGTGTGTGTGTAAGTGCCTTTAGAAATCAGAAGAGGATGCTGAATCCCCTGGAGCTACAGTTATAGGTGGTTGTGAGCTGGCTGACATGGGTCGGTCCTCTCCAAAGCAGCAAGTGCTCTTAACTACTGAACCAACAGTCCAGCCCCTCTAACATATTCCTAACTCAATATATCCAAACTATGATAATTTATCCAAACCATGATCATTTGAGAGACTTTAGCTATATAAAAATTGTTAATGATGGGATGGGATGTAGCTTGGGATAGAACACTTGCCTAGCATGTGTAAAACTCTGGATTCAATCCCTACCACAGCAAAAACAGAATGAAACAATCTTTAATGATATATTTTAAATTGTTTGCCTTGTATAAGTTTTTAAAGTCCAGTAGGGGGCTGGTGAGATGGCTCATTGGGTAAACATGAGCAAGCCTGATAACCTGAGTTCAATCCCTAGAACTCATAAAGATGAAGGGAAAATGGACTCCACACCTGCACCTTGGTCTGTGCACACGTACATGTGCATACACACACCATGTACAAACACAATAATAAATAATTTTAAAAATCAAGATGAAAGGTAATATATCCACGTTTTAAAAAAAGTTAAATAGACATTTTACATTTGTAACTTATCTCATGTTGGACTCTACATTCTAAAAATTGAGTCTAGTATCAGGTTTTTAATTTTAATTTTCATTTTTTTCATATGTCTTAATTTGAATTTCATGTTCTTAGAATTTAGATCAGGGGTGCAGTTCCACTGGTAGATGCTCACCTAGCATACACTAGGCCATGGGTTCAAATTACATGCCTGTGATCTCATCACTCAAAAGCAGAAGCAAGATCAGGGCAATCCTCAATTACATAGCAAGTTTGAGGTCAGTTTGGGCTACATGAGATTTTGTCTCAAAAATTTTTAATTTAATTTAAATGATAGATTGAGAGTTCAGATCCCACCTGGGCTACCAGTGAGACCCTAACTAAAAACAATAAACAAACAAACAAAAAGGCCAAACAAACCAAAACAGAACAAAAACAAACCCACAGCAAAAACAAAAGAAAAGGGGGTAGGGGCTGAAGGTGTGTGGCTTAGTAATTGAATTTTTGTGTGTCTCGTACCCTGGATTCAGTCCTCAGTAACACACATATATAAAAGCGGGCTGTCTGGTCTGAAGTCGGCCTGGGTAGGCGGGCCTGCCTGGTCTTCCGCTGCTCAGCTTTATCAGTCGCGTTTCCCACGTGCTCCCACTTTCTCTGTTCGTGGGAGAGAGTGGGCCACAGGCTTGGATTGCATTGATCACATTTACAATTTCCTTTCTCCTCTCTGTATATTCTGCCCTTTAGGGGAGAGGGTGCTCTCTCAGGCTCCTCGATCTCCCAGATTGAAGAGCGAAAAGGCAGAAAAGTGGGACAGGACTGGCCCATATCCCAGCTCCAAGGCTTCCACATGGCTGAACAGATCTCCGATCTGACCACACAAAGCAGGGCTTTGATGGTCTCCCGCAGGCTGGGGCCTCTCCCCTCTCCCCCACGGTGCTTGGTGCTTCGCTTGTCCTGCTCCGGCCTCTCATGAGCCTGATTTAATGGGAATCTGTGGGCCATGAGAAGTTTCTTGTGACATACTAATCTGAGTTTGCTGACTGGACCACGCCCCCAACCAAGGCAGTCTCGGGAGCTCTGGGACCATTCAGGTGGCCCCGCGGAGGAGCTGGCAGGTAAGTCGGTACCAGGGGCCTTCCTGGGCCAGGGAGCATAGACCGTGGTGGGAGTAGTCAGGGTAGGCGTGGGGGTCTCCCACATCTCTGATTGCTCAGACTGTCTGTTAAACCAGCGCGTCACTCTGCAGGGTGAGCCAGACCAGTCCATAGGCAGACCCAACAAATGAAAATGCAGAGGGCCTAATTAAATTCGAATGCAGATAAGCAAATGCTTTTTAGACCTTAAATATTTATAAACATTGTGTTTTAGTTGGTAAACCTAAATGACGGGGAAGAACACTGACAGAGAGGGGTTAGCATTTTTCATCACATACAGTTACTAAATGTCCTTTTTAAAACTCAAAGTCAACTGTTCTGCATATTTAGAAAAGGGATGCTGCACTGATTTTAACTTTGTATTTCTAAGATCTGGGATGCTGTGCCGATAGTCCACTTACCTGGCTAGGAGTGTCCAGACACTAACTCCCCTAAATAAGTTCTTCAGACAGTTTTTGTTTTTTGTTTTTTTTTAACTAAAAAATATGTTTATGTGTATGAGTGTTTTGCCTGGGTGCAAGTGTCATGAAGTGCCAGGCAGGGAGGCCAGAAGAGGGCATCAGATCCCCTGGAACTGAAGTTACACTTGGTTGTTACCTGCTTTGCTGCTGGGAACCAAACTCAGGTCCTCTGCAAGAGCAGCCTATGCTTTTAACTATGAGACCATCCCTCTAGCTTTTCAAAGTTTTTTTGTTTGTTTGTTTTATTGCTCAGTTTTCTGAGCTAGTCTCATGTAGCCCAGGCTGGCTTTTGAACTCACTATGTGGCTGAGGGTAACCTTAACTTCTGATCCTCTCACCTTCACCTCCCAAGTGCTGGGTTTATAGGTATGTGTGCCACTGTGCTAGGCTCGGTCTCCATGACCACATATTTGAGTGTCTACTAGCCTAAGAAATGGCTTATGTTGGTTCCCGTGGGTAGAGTACACAGATGCCCTTGCCCTCTCTGGGGCAATGGAGGGAAGGGATAAATGTCAAAAGGTAGGAGAGGTGCTGGAGAGGTGGCTCAGCCATTAAGAGAACTGGCTGCTATTGTGAGGACTTGCATTTGGTTCCCAACACTAAATGGCAACTGACAACCATCTGCAACTCCAGTTCCAGGGTATCTAATGCCCTTTTCTGGCTTCCTTGGGCATTTCACAGATGGGTACACTTACATACATGCAGGCAAAACACTCATACATGAAATTAAAATTTGTTTAATGATTTAAGTTGGGCATGGTGATACATATCTTTAATCCCAGCACTCAGGAGCAGAGGCAAATAGATCTCTGTAAGATGGAGGCCAGCCTAGTCTACATATCGAGTTCTAGGTCAGTTGGAGCTACAGGGAGACCCTGTCTCAAAAAAAACAAAACAAAACAAAACAATAATAATAATTATTATTATTATTATTTTAAATGTTTAATATCAAAAGGAGGAAGACCCTCAGATATATTCTGGGATCTTCTCAGTCTCTTGTGTACAAGCTGGAGTAATCTCCGTGTGATGTTAAGAAAGGGAAAGGAGACTCAGTTCTGGAGCAAGATTCTACCCTAGGTATGCCACAGAAACTCTGGTCTTCATGATAATCCTTTTTGGTAGATATTGTTATCTTCTCCATTTGCTCCAAGGTTCAGAAAGTTTACATAACTTGCCTCAGACCACCCAGATAGTAAAAATCAGATATAAATCCAGATCTTTCCAATCCACAAGATTTCTGTCTACCATGAAGGTTGCTTAGCTCTCAGTATCTAACAAACTTGATGTCAAACAGACATAAGTTCGAGTCCAGCTACTTATCACTGTGAGTAGGTGACCAAACTGACCAGTAGAACCAGGAGCAGGAGGGTGAAGAGTCCTCACAGTCACTAGGGACATTTAGGCAGGGGAGGAGAAAACCTGGGAACTTGTGGGTCATAAATGGAGTCTGATCTGGTGACTAAGTGCCCCTTCTGTGTACATTATTTAATTATAGATTGTAACCCTTCCATCTCAACAGGGCACAGTCAAGACTCAAGTGAAATCACACAGCAAGTAGAGATATAGGATTAGAACCCCCTTTGTGTTGTTGCAAGCTGCTTCTTGGTACCAACAGGAGTCACAGCATAGGCATGTATCCTCAGCCCGACTCCTTTGAGTTATGTTACCTTGGACAAGTCACTTACTGTCCTGACCTTGTTTCCCCCTTATTTAAAATGGGAATGATGCTGCCAGCCCTGGCTGTGAGATAATGAACTTGAAAATCTTTAGTGTATCACAAAACACTGAACACACTCCTGAAACTAGGATTGTGTAATTGCTCACCAGCGCTCCTGAAAATGAATGCACTGGGAGCAGGCCATCTGTTAGGATGGGAGATTTCTGGGGTACCCTTTTGCACTGGGGGAAGGAGGGCTGCAAAAGGAAAAGAGGCTGCCTTGTACTGCAGTGATCTGATCCTGTAGCTGAGAATGAAGTGCAACTCTGGTTTGCTCCTGTCCATTCACAGCTAAGGATGGGGGTGTTGGTATTGTGCCCGTTCCAAAGGCAGTGCTCCCAAGGTGTAGCCCAAGAACTATGTCTTGCAGAGCTAAGAAGGGGAGGGGGCTCTTATTTGTAGGTTACTGGTCTAGCCCCAGTCCTCCATTAAGAATCACAGGCATCTACATTTCTGACAAATCAACCAGCCACTGGGAGGCACTTGAATGTTTGAGATCCACTATTTTGAGACAATCACAGAATGATTTCTTTAATATCACTGCAGCCCCAACTTCTTTGGCTACAGGGAAAGGTCACCTGGAGGGTCCAGGCAGAGAAAACAGGCCCCTCTTTCCCTCAGTGTCTTCTAGAGGCAACATGTCAGAGGGGGTGAGTACCCTGGGCTTTTCTTCCCTTCATTCCTTTTTCTCTTCCTCTCTATATCCCCATAACTTCTCTGTTCACTCTGTCCCCACAAAGGGAGGGAGCTCAGCAAAGACCTTGGGCAAGGGCACTATGCAGTGTCTATCAGGCCTCTTTGCTTGACTTAGGCTGGAGTACAGTTGTCCTGCCTTCTATCTGACTCCTCTCTGCCCAGGTGGGCACATTCCGCATGGTTTCTGAAGAGGAGCAGGAGCTCCGGGCACAACTGGAGCAGCTCACAACCAAGGACCACGGACCTGTCTTTGGTCCATGCAGCCAGCTGCCCCGCCACACTTTGCAGAAGGTAAGATGGCAGAGTGCAGTGAGGATAGAGGTGCTGTGTGTGACAGCCTGAAAAGCAACACAGTTGGAGAGTGGGATGGACATGACAGGATCCTCTGTCTTTTAGAAAGGATCCAGCCCCAATTTCCAGGTCATACTGAATCTGAGAGACTGGCCTGTTCTAGATGGTATCCTGGAAGTCAGAGCTATTGAAACAACTGGACCAAGCAGTATCCAGACCACCCTAATCCAAGACTCCAGCCTGGAGCCTCTGGGCCAGGGAATATCCTAGACTCGGATATAAGATATGCTACTTCAGAAGTGTTCCTGATGAACAAGGGTCCAATGACTGTCCCCAGTAGACAGGCAAGAGGCCCAAGTTCTAGGACTAGATTTATTTCTAACTTGCTGTGTGACTTTGAACAAACAGCTTTCCCTTTCTGCATCTGGTCTTCTGTACCTCTTAAATATGGTTGTTGGATTGGCTCAGAAGTGAGGAAACTATGCTCTGCAGGGGTTGGCAGAGCTATTTTAGGGTTGTTGGGGGAGGGGTGACAGCTGAGCTGAGTCTGAGCTCCAGTTTCTCATCTCTGGATCTCTAGGTGTCTCTGGTGACAGGTGCTCTCAGGTCGCCCACATCTGACTTCCTTCTTCCTTCCCCTTCATGCCCCCCAAAGAAAGAGCTGCCTAAGTCCTTCTCACAGCTCTTCTGGCACAGCAAAGGGGAAGGGTGTGAGGCTTTGAGGGTAGAGGCAAGCTGCCCTCTTTTGGGAATCTTGGCTTTGAAATGATCATTCTCAAATCTGAGAGGCTGTTGAGGTAGGGAGGGAGCCTGAGTAGGCATCCCAGAGGTAACGCTTTTTTCCTGGGGGAAGTTGGGAAAGAACACATCATCTTCAGCAGCCTTAGCCTGCTTTTCTGAGTTGAGGATAAAAGTACCAATTATGCAGCCCATAGAGGCTCATGCCTATAATCCCTATAATCCTGGCATTGAGAGGCAGAGGTGACTGCAAGTTCAAGGTCAAGCTGGGCTTCATAGCTAGGGATGTCGCTCAGTTAGTAGAGTATTTACTTAGAGTGTGTGAGGGCCTAAATTCGACCCCCAGCATCACATGAAACTGGGAATAGTGGTGTGTGCCAGTAATTCCAGAACTTGGGAGGTGGAGGCATGAGGTTCAGAAGTTCAAGGTCACAACCTTGGCTACATATCAAATTTGAGGCCAGGGCTAGAGACACTGTTTCAAAAGACAAACAAAGAGGGGCTGGAAAAAATGGTTCCTTAGTTAAGAGCACTGGTTGCTCTTGCAGAGGAACCCAGTTCAAATCCTAGCACTCACATGGCAGCTAATAACCACCTGTAACTCCACCTCCAGGGGATCCGACACTCTCTTCTGACCTCCATGGGCATTGCATGATACAGGTGCACTTATATCCAAGCAGGCAATACACATAAAATAAAAATAGAACAGCAACAACAAACAAACCCAGTAAACAAAAGCAAGTGTTGGTGAGATGACTCAGTAGGTAAAGTCACTTGCCATCAAGCCTGACCACCTGAGTTTGATCCCCAGGACACACATGGTGGAAAGAGAGAGCCAAGTCCTACAAACTGACCCCCACAAGTTGTTCTTTGATCGCCACATGATCACTATACCCCCTACACACAAAATAAATGTATATAAGAAAAAATTTAAAAAGCAACTAAAAAACCCCATCAAAACAAAACAAAACAAAAAATAATTCCTGGGACCTCAGAATGAGTTGTAGCAAGGATTAAAAACACAATGCATTGATTCAGGACTTAGCAGCCTGCTTAGGAGGGGCAGAGTACACGTGGGCAGTTGTTAGAACCACTTAGTTAGTTGGCAGTATGTTGCAAACAAACCCGGGATGAACAGTTTGACTTTTCCAAATGCATACATCTGCGCACTGCGCAGCAGGCTGCCGCGCCGGCAGAGTAGCTAGGCCCCAGCTGCAGCCTCCAGAGAGTTCCCAGCAGGTCAGCTTTGGTCTGAGCCTTGTTGCACACGCACTGCTCCTCAGCAGCACGTAGGGTAACTTCTGGGCGTTCCCAACCCCGAACCCTGTTCCAGGCCAAGGATGAGCTGAATGAGCGGGAGGAGACCCGGGAGGAAGCAGTCAGAGAACTACAGGAGCTGGTGCAGGCAGAGGCAGCTTCCGGGGAGGAGCTGGCCCTGGCGGTGGCTGAGCGGGTACACGCAAGGGATAGTGCCTTTCTTCTGCGCTTCATCCGTGCCCGCAAGTTCAACGTGGGCCGTGCCTATGAGCTGCTCAAAGGTGAGGCCTGCACTGGAAGGTTGACCCTGACCAGGTGGGAGAAGGTCTTGAATAGGGTGTCCATCCTCTCCACACTACCAATACTGCCTCATGCCATGGGGTAGCCACTCTCTCCTCTTCAAGCCTTCATAAAAGGTGTGAGTGTGTGAACTGAGTGGCCTCCAATCTCTTTTTGGGCTCTGTTAGTGGGTGGATGGATGGATGGATGGATTGATGAATGACTGCATGAAATTAGCTGGTCTTGACCACATTCCTAGAGGAATCTCTTCTTTCTCAGGTTTGGGGTTCAATGAGTAGAACTGGCGTACCATATTTGAATGACAAAGGGAGTCATTTCCCTTGTAGCTTCCCTTCTCTCTCAGAACTACCTTTGACTCTGGGAAAGTGAGTCTGGGCCTCTCCCATGCACTTATCTGAAGCTAAACCCTGGGCCCAGTTTCACTCAACTATCCTGCCCCTGCCTGCTAGAGAAAGGAAAGTTTGCTGAAGAAATCAGGTCTTTGGTACCCATTTGTGGGGGAGGAGGGTGGCTGATAGACTCTCTGCAGCCAATGACTGTCTCACTCTTATTTGTTCCTTCCTTCCCCAAATGTCAATTTAGTGCTGGGTCAAACACTGCAGCTAAAGGGTCCAGGCTGTTGTGGAACTTACATTCTAATGGTGGAAATGATAAACTGGATAAATGAAATACATACATACACAGAGTTTTAGTGACAAGGGAAAAGGAGAAAAATAAAGGAGGTTGGTAAAGGATAGGGGGATTTGAAGTTGTAAGTGAAATGGCCAAGATGGCCCCATTGCAAAGGAACTTCTGAAATAAAACCCCAGGGAAATTAGGTAGCTGGAGGGAGGGGAGTCAAAGGCAAGGTGGGATGTGACTGGAGTCTTGTAGAATAGCAGAGAAATTAGTGGCAGTTCCTTGGCAAATGTTCCCCAAAGCCCTTCTCAGGGTCTGAGGTTGGTGGTACTGGTGGCCACATGAAGGGCCCTAAGGGTAAGTTGGGATGATGGCGTTTGTGGCGGGGGAGGCACCTCTGAAGTTAGGAAGAGCCTCTATCTAACTTAAGGTTTGGATTTTCTTTTTCGGGGCTTCTCCTCAGTCCTGTCCTCATACCCACTCAGCCTGTGCCTAGCTGACAGCCTACTGTACCCAAGGGAAAGAAAAGAATAAGCAATAATCACCCTCCTATTTAGGATTATACCTCATGTCCACACAACTCAGTGTTCACACTGTGAACCTTCTGTAATCATCATAGCAGTTTGGTGAGATGGGCCAGTGTATACTGTCATATTTTGTGGAGAGGAAGCCTGGGGTTTAGATGGGTGGAACGTCCAGCTTTGTCATACACAGGCAGGAGTCAGGCCTCTGAGTCTCAGTACATGCTGCCCTAGGAGGTTGGTGAGCTAGGCTGGGATGGCTCTTGAGGGGCCTCCTTGGCTGTCCCTCTTCTAGGCTATGTACAGTTCCGGCTCCAGTACCCTGAACTCTTTGATGGCTTGTCCCTGGAGGCTGTTCGCTGCACCATTGAGGCTGGTTACCCTGGCGTCCTTTCCAGTAGGGACAGGTATGGCCGAGTGGTCATGCTCTTCAACATTGAGAACTGGCACTGTGAAGAAATCACCTTTGACGAGGTCAGTGGGAGCATGACTGGGTACTGGGTCCCTCCCTCAACCTCTGTTTCTATTGGACCACCATGAGTGCAGGGCCTCCCAGGAGGCAAGGTCTCTGGAGGGGGTCAGGCAGGCAGCTACCTGCCTCCAGGCCTCTTCCAAGCAGGGAGAGAGTTCCTAGGATGGACCAGGGCAGCTGGGAAGCCCAGCAGCTTGGCAAGCAGAGATCACTGGCATGGTTATCCACAGCTATGCCAAGTGGGAGAACAGCTGTGGGCGAGGAGTCAGGCTGGGGATTCCTCACAATGCTGAGAGCTGAGAGAAGCAGAGAGAATGGGGACCAGAGGACTTTGGGCTGGAAGATTCTCGAAAGTACAGGTTCTGTCTTATTTAACAGCCTGTGTTCTGTATACTCATTTGTATGTGACTTCGTTTTTTGTTTGTCTGCCCTTAAGGCTGATTAAGGAACAGAATTAAGTTTTTTTCTGTTTTTCTTCTCTTCTTTCCTCTTTCTTTTTTTTTTTCCTTTCCTTTTTTCTCTTTCTGTCTTGTTTTTTTTTTTTGAGACAGAGTCTCACTCTAGGCTGCTCTTAAATTCACTATGTAACTAAGGGTGACCTTTAACTTCTGACTTCTTATCCTCCTGCCTCCGCTTCCCAAGTGCTGGGAATATAGGCATGTGCCACCACACCTGGTTTTATGCAGTGCTGGACATCTTAACAGTGTTCACACATGTTAAGACAAGCACCCTGTCAACTTAGCTGCACCCAGCCCTCTCCTGTGTTTTCTGGGTTTACTATTATCTTTAAATAAAGGAGGTAGTTTTCTTCTCTTTTTCTACTTCTTAGACCCAAGATTAAAAAAATTTTTTTGTATTAGCCAGTCTTTCCCATAGAATTACATGGTAATGGAAACAGTGAACATCCTTACATTAGTCCTAGTTTTAGTAAGGGTACCACTAGTGTTTTCACAGTAAACAGGACTGAAGCATTTAAGCAATACTTTATTTTAAATTATGTATTGTGTGTATGTCTCTGTGTGGATATGTGCACCCAAGTGTGGGTGCCCTGGAAGGTCAGAGACATCAGATCTCGCTGAGATGGAGATACAGGTAGTTATGAGCTGCCTCATGTGGAAACAAACTGGGAACCCAGCTCAA
The DNA here is from genome assembly GCA_035773235.1 of Eospalax fontanierii. NCBI lineage: Eukaryota > Metazoa > Chordata > Mammalia > Rodentia > Spalacidae > Eospalax > Eospalax fontanierii. The sequence goes on along the minus strand of CM069524.1, from coordinate 147,222,265 downwards.
GACCTCCAGTTAAGATCAGAACGTGTTCTTAACCACTGAGCTCCATTCCCAACTGAAGTTTTTTTTTAAGGAAAACATAAAAAAACCATACATTTTCTTATTATATAAATGGTATCTATTCTTTTTAGAATATATTAAAAATTCACAAATTCAAAATCCATCCATAATTCTGCTGCCTAAATATTTTTGACACCCTTCCAATTTATTTTATATACACACACACACACACCACACACTCATTTTTCTTATAAAAATGGGATCATCAGCCAGCTTTGGTGGCACAGGCCTGTAATCCCATCCACTAAGGAGGCTAAGACAAGAAGACTAATTACAAGTTTAAGGTCTGCCTGTGCTACAGAGTGAGATCAAGGCCTGCCTAAGCAATTTAGTAAGACCCTGACTGAAAGTGAAAAGTAAAAAGAGGATTAGGAGCAGAGTACTTGCCTAGCATTTGCAATAATCTGGGTTCATTTCCTAGTATTGCAAAGGAAGAAAGGAAGGAAGGGAGGAAGGGAGGGAGGAAGGGAGGGAGGAAAAAAGGAAAAAAGGAAGGAAAAAAGGAAGGAAGGTAAGAGGGGCCCACAGTAGGCAGTAGGCAATGGTGGTACCTATCTGTAACCCTGGCACTCAGAAGTCTGTAGTAGAAGGATCTCAAGTTCAAGGCCAACCTGAGTTACATAGTGAGACCCTCTAAAAAGAAACAAAACAACCAAGGGATAAAGATGTAACTTAGTGCTAGAATGCTTGTCTAGCATGCCCAAGGCTTTGAGACTGACTGACAATGAAAAACAAAAATAAAATAAAACAATAAAAACCAGTAAGGGATCATGCGCTGCAATAAAATGTCATGACAAATTTCCCCATATTGTTCCTATTCTGCACCATTCTTGCTGCTCCTCAGTACCCTGTGTATAAATTTACCTTAATTTTACTCATCTCTTATTGGACACTTAAATTGTTTCTGGTGTCTCCACTATTATGAGTGCTGGAATAAATATGGTGGCCTCTGATCATGGATGTGATATTGAAGGTTATTTTATCTGCATGCATTCAGAGAGGGGAAATGTCCTAGGCAAAGGCCTGTGAAAACTTCCTCCAGTAAAGAATGTGCTAGTTAGCACTCTCCTCAGGTTCCAAGCCTTAATTAGCTCTCTGGGTTAGATCTCACATTTTGTTTGTTGAGCTCCAGATTTCTTCATGCTGGAGATCAAATCTAGGGCCTTATGCATAAGAGGCAAATACTCTACCAGCTGAACTACATTTCCAGCCCCTGTGCCCTTAGATCTTGCAGGCATATTGCTTCATCCTGGAGAAA